>OX383940.1:17500000-20000000 GCA_947532085.1 Elegia similella | reverse complement strand
ATTTTACAGAATTTTATTGGTTGTAACAGAATGTAAATGAAATGCCTTAGATACGTTTCATTTGTCTCTGTGATCTATAAATATTTCCCTTCTAATAACGACCAAAGAAATACGGCGGAGATTTTCATGATTTTTTTCGACACGAGTCTTGGTAGGAAGCTCAACACCAATTAGTGTCAGTCGTTTATTAGTTCCGGGAGCTTAGGGTGGGGTCGAGGAAGGAAAACGGGTATGTTAACATGGAGAGAGACAATTCGTTTTTGAAGTTTAAAAATAGATTAAAGGGGCTAGAAAAAATAGATTAGCGTTCTAAGTCACTCGTTTGAACTGGCGACCTTAGGTCTATGTACGACCTACGCTCTGCTAATTGAGCTACCGCGTATTCAGTAACTCAAAAATCCTTGCAAGCCCTAATGCGCGTAAGAAGAATGGAATATGGTGGAGGTATTACGATGCTGTAAAGAAATTGAGCGTGGTAGCTCAATTAGAAGAGAAATTATTTATTCACTGTATCATATCTATTTTTAGGGTTCCATATCTCAATAGATAAAATCTAATTATATGTATTAAAGCATAGTTTTATTTTGTATATAATATAGGTAGATATTTTATTACTTTATTTTTTTTATTGATCGATTTCATTTGGTATTTTTTTGCACATGCCCTTTGTAATACCCGTAACTATTGTATCTTGTTCTTTCAGCTACTTGGTTGACTGAAAAATATCCCTTCAGGGATAAGTCCGCCACTGTACATACAAATCCAAGAATCTGTATGTAACCTCCTTAAATGGTATCTTTTGTATGTGTTCAATAAAGAGTATACAAACAAAGAGTATATTACATTTTTCAGCAAAACAGTTCTGTAACACTTATGACGTCTCCAATGGAGCGTGTTTTGTTATTCATTCCCCTCATACATATTTCAGGACAAAGAGTGCATCTACTTTGAGTAAAACGTCTCACTGCAGGGAACTCTGCGTCTATCGTCTGGAAAGCGGTTTACTATGTTTTTGTATTGTTTTACATAGAATCACGTCTTTTTTTATTACGGGATAAATCTTCTTCTTACCGAGTCGGAGATGGCTATTTTCACATGTATTTTGACCAATATTTAGCACGCCTTGACGTTGGCTTCGTTTGGTTGTTTGGCGCTAGAAAGTGGTTAATAAATCCTAGACTTTTAATCGAGAATATCACCTACGTGTGTACTCTTGTGTTGTGTATAGAAATGGGACGAGTAAGGAAATATTATTATAATAATTTATTTATTTATAACTAGCGACATGACCCGGCTTCGCACGGGGGCATTAAATTAAACATATTCATTCATCTTCCTCTTGAATCACTTTATCTATTAAAAAAAACCGCATCAAAATCCGTTGCGTTGTTTTAAAGATCTAAGCATAGATAGAGACGAACAGCGGAAGGCGACTTTGTTTTATTCTATGTGATATGACATACGACGAGTTAAGAATAGGAATAGGATGAAAAAAATAATAAAACCAGAAATTTTGATGAGAATAATAAAATAATAATAAGAATGGCGCGATGACCTCGACATTTTTCAACGTGGTTGGTCAAAAACTGTATTGGGCAGAGATGCTGTCCAATGCAGTTTTTGACCAACCAGTGGAGGGAAATGGGAGAGACCTTTGCCCAGCAGTGGGACAAAATAGGTTACAAAAAAAGAATACTTGAAACGAATACGGAAAATGGGGCTTCAAGTTACAAAAGCGGGTGCTTTTGTGACTTAAAGCTCCATTCTCGACCGAAATATATCAAAAACAAAACAAATATTTTTGTCAGCCAGATCTAACCTCCGATATACATGATAACTGACGTTGATGTATGAAATACAGGATTGTTTGTGTATGATTGATAACGCACGCGTGTTAAGACCTTCAGTATTTTTGTTCATGTTCCATCGATTTTTATTGTTTTAACATTGCCTAAAAGAAGTGTCAGGTTTTCAGAATTCAAGTATATTGTTAAAAACGTATATGACACCGTAAAATTCTGTACTCCGTCAGTTTATAATATAACGACGTTAGATTATAATCTGTCGGAAGTATGCAATTTCACGGTGACATACATTACTTTTATGTGAGTTTCTTTATTCCACTTCACCTGACTTTAAAACCAAAATTAATTAATGAATTGAAGCCGTACAGGCTCTACTAAAACTGCAAAGTTTTCAAAACGTCCGGTGTAAAAATAATGTAATAAACGCAATAAAACCGTATTAAGTGATTTAATTTAAAATAGTATATTAATAAAGTGGTTTTAATTATTTATTTTGGTAATTGAATAGGCATGTAACATCCTCGTCTTCATCGTCACTTACCATCAGGTGAGATGGGAGACAAATGCCTACTTCAATAATTAGTAATTAAAAATTAAAAAAAATAAGCAAAAATAACCGATCTTGTTAACTGCTGGTGCCTGTTACTTAATAACATTTAAGATAACCTAATATCAGATAGGCGTTATATTCGAGAACACAGATATAAGACCCGAATATAACACTCCATCCAGCTGTAACTTTAGTGGTTATATTATCCTAATTTAAAGCGCATTTAGTGGTACAAATATCAGTATTTATAGAGGTTTTACTCATCATCATCATCATTTCGAGTAGGTGTCACGGTCAATCGACCTTGCACACCCTGGTGTCAGAGTCTTTAGGAACCGCATCTCGGCCTCTGACGTGGTTCCTTAAACGACTATCAGGTGGCAGCCGGGACCACCGGCTTAACGTGCCTTCCGAAGCAAGGAATCATCTTTATTATCAGATAATCAGGTGATTCACGCCTGCAATATCCTAAGAGGTTTAACTTATTCCTTTGGTTAAAAAAGCAAAAATAACCGATCTTGTTAACTGTTGTTGCCTGTTACTTGATAACATTTAAGATAACCTTATATCAGTTAGGCGTTATATTCGACAACACTGTTAATGATATCGGACTCTAATATAACAACTCTATTATCCGAGACCGCATACGAAACGCAGAGATCAGGAGACGATCTGGAGTAGTGGACGTTGGAGAGAAGATTGCCAGGCTAAAGTGGCAATGGGCTGGACACCTTATTAGGTGCGCAGATAACAGATGGAGTCAGCTAATTTTTGTTTGACGGCCAAGAATGGGGTATAGAAACCCGGGAAAACCGAGGACGCGCTGGGAAGATGACATCTCAGAGGTGGCTGGCAAGTTATGGAGAAGACACACACAAGACAAGAAGAAATGGAAGGAACTGGGAGAGGCCTTTGTCCAAAAATGAGCGACGATAGGCTGACTATGATGATGATGATGATTCAGAAGGTAGTTTTTGCTAAAACGGTATTAATAAACAATAATGCTTTGCTATTTGAGCAGAATTCTGCTGACAGTATTTCTAGATAGAATTTTCGAAAATGCAGTCTTTTGTCGCAAACTCCTTTGAGTACAGCGCTTTTGTTCTTTCCTTAACTATATTAAAAAATGTGCTTGTGCGCGAGTAGCGCAGATCGTGATCTGTGCAATCGTATCCATTGAAGGCTTTATTTTTTAATTAGCGAATGATATTTTCTATTTATTATCGGTAAAATAACTTCAAAAAATAAATAAAAACAACGCTTAGGCTATGTCTACCCCGTAAGGGATCAATAAGTGAATATGTTTTTTTTTGTTTCGCGTGTTGATGGTCTTATAGGTGTTTAATGATCGGAAACGAATGGGACCTTACAACACTACGTTGTACAAAAAAAGTGGAAAACTGATCAAAATCGCTGTTTTCAGAATAAGTTGCTAGTAGCATCGCCTTTTGTTAAAATTCTTTAAATTCTCTTCTGAGCTAGAAGACAAGCTGCTGATACATTCTACATTTTTTATATTCACCTTAACCACCTTGGACGTGAGTTATATATTTTATTTTTATAAATAAAACACTGCATCCAGCGCGCCGCATCAAGGCAACGTACCGAAAACACTAGCAGTATTTACTCGCTGTATTGCAAGGCAGGCTGACCAAAAAACTGACAGCCTTCGGTCTCCTGTTACCTAGAAGAGGCGCGCTGCAATATACTAAGAAGAGTTGTAATTGCACAAAAAATAACATACAGTTTTAGAATAACCTAATACAATCAGTAAAAAACCAAAAAGACAAGAAATACCAAGACCAAGAAAAATACAAAGAAACGATAAATGCCAAGAAGCAATATCGATTAAGTTTATGGTAATACAAAATAACTACGTCGTTATCAAAGTTATACTTGTTAAAAGTTTGCTCCTTAAAATTGTTACGAATCGAGATATGTTGGAATGGAGTATCGGTTAAATTAACACAATTTAATTCGAGATCGTGAGAGAGAATCGAGATTGAATAAAGTTTGTATCGATTCTTCATTCGGTACAATTGATATCGAGGGCCGTCAATTTGTCAGATAGATATTGTATTTAGGGTAAAAGATGAAACTTCGGATATTGGTGTCGAAAATAGTAGTTTTGTGATGTGATACAGAGTTTGCTATTCGGTGGAAAGGTGATGCTGTATCTAAGGTGTACAAGTTTGTTTTCCGTGTTGCGTAAGTGGCCAATACTTGTGTCAGATTTTTGAAGCTGCCCAAAGCCATCTGACATAGCTTAGCGACCGCTATTTAGAGTAGTAGAGGCTTAACGTGTCCCAGTGCCAGTGGGATCCACGCCCGGAGGATACCTACAGAATACAAATCTGACACCAATATTGGTCACATACACAGACAAAAAAAACATCACTTAAGGAATTTAGTTTTTTATAAAAATCGTATATCATCGAAAAGTAGGTCGTTTAAAAAAAAGAGGACATTTTTACTTCAGATTACATAACATTACAAGCAACTGCCTCATTTAAACACAAAAATCGAGGTTCTACAAGCCATCTTTGCAATTTAAAAAGATGGAGTTGATTACCATTTTTATCAATGTTACACAAGCTGTCTCAATTCTCAAAGTGCCGATGGAAGTTCCAAATACTTATTATCTAGATATCTTGTTTCGGCGGAGTGTTCTCGTTTAGAGAATGGAAATGGAAAAGTTTTAAAATGTAGCGTTAAGTAAAATTGGAAGTGGCGTGATACGAATTTTTGGTATATTATACGGCCACTTGAATTTACATTTACAATTATTCAGTCCCTAGAAAACTAAATGGTACCTTGAACAATAAAAGTCATCTTATTACTCCACGAAAAAAGGAAAAGACAATTGATAGATTATAAAGGTTCGTGCTAAGGCCTGTTATTGACCGAGCGAGCGAAGCGAGCGAAGCGTCTCAGTTTCCACTGGCCCAAAATTATTTTGTCCGTCTGTCTGTCTGTCTGTCTGTTCTCGCCTACAGGTCGCATTTCTCAACCGATTCTCATGAAATTTTGTGAACAGGTTCGGTAATTATATAGAATTTTTTTGGCGTGCCAGTTTTTCGAAATTTTAAAAAATGGCGGATATATTTGGGTCCGAAACTTAAAAAAACTCATAGAACAGCTATTTAGAAAAAAAATCAAAAATTTCATTCGACTTTTTTGTTATTCTCATTAAGACGCAACTTTTTTGTTTGAACAACTTTTTTATACGATAAACTTGAACGTGTTTATAGTCGGCAATTTGCCCAAAAGTTGTCTGAAATCGATTTTCTGTATATTTATGAAAGAAGTTGAAGTACGTGAAGTGAAGAGGGAGTGAAATTGAACAACTTTCCCTAATGAACAAAAATCAAAATATGAAAAATATTTTTTGACTTAAAGCATGATACTGCGTATTACTTTTATAATTGAAAACACTGAATAAACTTAGAATCCTGAAATAAACATTAAAAATAAATAAAAAAGATAAATATAATAGGTGAAAATTAGCGTCCTATTAAAATTTTGATATTAAAATGTTGACCAATTGGTAACATAACAACTATGAAACCGGGTACTTAAACTTTGCCTCCTATTTACCCATGCCAAGTTCGCTATTCCGATATTTCCGATCTTGAAGAGGATCACTCCAACTTAGTTAATGTGTAAAAAAAATCATACTAAACATGGTGCTCAAGGGCCGTGTTTCCATACATGAGTAGTCCCCTGATTCCTCGCCGGATAGTACGATTGGAGTAATGATTTTTTACTAAAAAAATCCGTATGTTAAAATTTTGTGTTTGTTGCGAATTTCCGTTGTGTTCAAACATCAAGAAAACAAATTTGGGCAATTATAAAAGAAAAAGAAACGCAGAAACACAGCCATAGCTTATTTTTGACTAGCTCCGTGGCGCAGCGGTCAACACGCCAGCCTGCGACACGGAGTGACCGGGTTCGATCCCCGGCCAGGTCAAGATGGAAAATGATCTTTTTCAGATTGGCCTGGGTCTTGGATGTGTATCTATATATGTATTTGTTATAAAATATAGTATCGTTGAGTTAGTATCCCATAATACAAGTCTCGAACTTACTTTGGGGCTAGCTCAATCTGTGTGATTTGTCCGTATATATTTATATTTATTTATTTATTTAAATTTTTAATGTAAAAAGAAATTAAATCGGTTAAGTTTTGGAGAAGAAATCAGACTACGAAGCGTTAATTTTATGTAATTTTTATAAGTATTTTTCGGCCGAGCTGCAGTTATCTCTATCGCACTCTGCGGGGTTTGTTTGGGCACGCGGCGCGACAGCAATAGATATTATAAATATCTATTATTCAATTCTATCGAGCTTAGTGTTTCCTCTTAAAAAAGGGTCTGGTCGGGTCTTCTGGTAAAGGGAATGTGGGTTTAAATTTCCGTTTTCTCTGGTACCTAATTAAGAGCAGCGGGGATTGGGAAATAGTAACTGAAGGAAATCATCCTTTAGTCAATTAGCATATCAGTAACAGATATATTTTAGAGCACTGGAGGGCAAATGTGGATGTTGGTTGTAAGGGCTCGCGAGGTCTACTGTTCTCGCAGAACCACTAGTAGTATCATGTATATATAAATATCTCATTATACTTATTTAATAAGTTTATGCAATAAAAATCCGTCTGATAGTGTATTAATTGCAAAAGTAATGATTTTTAAATCTTACTTTACTAGCCACACTTCAGATTTCTGATGGCTGCCTGATAAAAACAAAATACAATAGAATATATAAATGTTTACTGCTAATTCTAAATTATCATATTTGTCGTTTCTTTTACTAAACCCAAGCCAATCTAAAAAAGATAATTTTCCATCTTGAGCTGCCGGGCACCCTCATGACGCAGGCTGGCGTTTTAACCACTGATTATTGACATGCAAGTCAGCAGTTCTTAAGAAAAATCTTAGATGTTTATCTATATACGTATTTGTTATAAAATATAGTATCGTTGAGTTAGTATCCCATAACACAAGTCTCGAACTTACTCTGGGGCTAGCTCAATCTGTGTGATTTGTCCGTATAAATTTATTTATTTATAATCTCAAAACCAAGACTGCCGAACACGTGTAAAGCATTGTAATGCTATAAAAAGTGATTTTGAACCTCCTTACTGAACTTGAATCTCAAACTCAAAATCACTAATGAAATACAGAATTGCAAGAAAAAAAAGTCGCTGATCAGCTGAACGAATTTCTATGGAAGGTCAATGTTATATTTTTTTTTAGTTTTTTACCTTTTGTTCTTGCAATTCTGCATTCCATAAGGGATTCTAATTCCCAGATTTCAATATAGCTAGGAGGTTCAAAATCACGCTGTTTAAAACAGTTTGACATTTAGTTAAATAATCCTTAAGATCTTTGTTAAGTAAAAGCAATGTTCGTTATGTAATTTGGTAAGCGCGCCTTGTTTGGCTAAGGGTCATTTGTAAAACATAAATATTGTTGAAATGCCTCCATTTGCAACCCTTTCTGGACTCGAGTCCAATATTACCAGGCCTTTACTGACCATTTTCCTTAAATGAGACGTTTCGCGTTAAATATAGCATTGAGAAAGTTTGAGTACGGAAATTATTTTCGTTTTGAGACGCGAAATAGTATTGTTGGTTTTTGTTACTTCTATTTTGCATTTGACGGGTCACATAAGGTTATAATAGTAGCTATGACTCTATCTGATCTGCTATTAGGTTCTGTATTTATAAATGCATTCTATTCCAAACAAAAATATTAACAATATTTTTTTTTTTTTTATAAAATTTATGGTTATCTTCAGCGAAATCAACTAAAACTAAGTGAATAAATGATATTCCTATTAAATATAAATATATAAGGACATAATCACACAAATTGAGCTAGCCCCACAGTAAGTTGTGAACTTGTGTCGTAGGATACTAAGTCAACGATACTATATTTTACAATCGATACTTCTATAGATAAACATCCAAAACCCAGGTTTATCTGAAAAATATTATTTTCCATGATGACCTGACCGGGGATCGAACCTGGGCACCCCGTGTCGCAGGCTGGTGTATATCCGATTGTCTTGCCCGTGAGACCCCTGAGACACTTCTCAGGCTTTTGAAGTGTAATACATAGAGACTTGAATTCCTTACAGAATGTATATATTTGCTGTACTATACAATATATTACCACTATGACAACAAATGGCTAAGAACCGAGAGACATCGAGAGTACTCCACCGACAAGAACATAGTTCTTAAATTATAGAGAATTATAGAGAGATATGACAACAAATAATGGAAAATAAAATTAGTCAAGCGCGAAAAACGCAGACACAATGGATTTTCTATTGTTACGTGGCCCAATCGGCCCGCTTGGTGGTTGAGTGGTCAATTAAAAAGGAGTCTCTTAATGAAACGTGTTCTTTTGTTGTTTTTCCTCGATTCTGCCAAGATGCTGCTTATTTGTTACTGTAACGTCAAACCACAAATATTTAAGAACAATACTGTTCGTGCTCGAATGAGTTTGGTTAAGCTCTGGTGTACCCCACAAGAGAAATCGCTTAGAAGAGGTTTTAAGTGAACTCATATATCAGTGTTCCCATACAAGTAACGTGGTTTTTGTAGTTATGTTATGGTACGGTGGTACCTTCAGAACCCTAAATTTGTGTAATGCTACTCTCACTTGACCAGATTAAAGTAATAAATAACCAAGAGCCAATCTGATTTTATAGGAATAACTAGCTTTCGCCCGCGGCTCTGCCCGCGTCTGTATCGATCCCTCGAGAATAGTACTTTTTCCCGGGATAAAAAGTAGCCTATGTCCGTCTCCGTACTCCAGAGAACTTGTATGCAAAATTTCATGATGATCGGTTCAGTAGTTACGGCGTGAAAGCGTAACAAACAAACAAACAAATAAATAAACAAACAAACAAACTCACTTAAGTAACTAGTAGGGATAAGGATTAATGAAGGGAACATTCCGATAGTAACCGAGAGCCACTCTTAATTTACGGAAGCCTATACTAATATTATAAAGCTGAAGAGTTTGTTTGTTTGTTTGAACGCCCTCATCTCAGAAACTACTGGTTCTTTTGTGTTGGATATCCATTTAATGAGGAAGGCTTTAGGCTATAAAACATCACGCTGCGACCAATAGGAGCAAAGCATCAATAAAATATGATTTGAAATTGGGGTAAAATTGTTCATCCATACTAAGAAAAAAACAAATTATCATAATAACAGAAATTGCCGCGGACGAAGTCATCGGCAACAGCTAGTTATTAATAAGGAAAAACAGTCCGATATCAAACTTAAACATCAAAACAAGTCATCAATCATCATACCTAGTGTAAATACTCCACATCTAATTGGTTAAAGTGAAACCCTGAGTTGGGGCTATTGCTCAAACTGGAGTTGGAAACTCTGCAAGTTAAACACAGTTAACATTAATTTTGTAAATGATAAAATATTCTCCGTCGCTTTGAAGGATTGCGACTGAGTGAAGGAGCGATAAGACGATTTTCATTTGACGGGATTTTGCGTATATTCGTAAATGTCTGTGTGTACAAACGAAATATTGTAATATGTACAGTTTGAGTGTCAATTGTACTTGATGAAATCATCTTAACAAATGATCTTGAAAATTTATACCTATTATTAGGTGAAAAATAATAATAATTTTACACATTATACATACTTTTGAGATATTATTATAATATGTATAGTTAGGTGTGAATTGTACTTAAGGAAATTATAAAAATCTTGATAATTTATACTACAAAAAAAAAATACAATACTTTTTACATTACACATACTATTTACGTCCTAATCCCTTATAGGTTAAACAGAGCCTGGAGTCATATGGTCCAAATAATACATGTAGCGTGAGTGTGAAGGTGCAAAAAAAACACAATTGGTCCTATAATTTAGTTCATATCATTGATCGACTTTTAAGATCAAGAAAATTTGAAAGATTTATCAATAATAATTTGGATCAAAGCAATATCTAAATTATACATCAGAAAAATCTACTCCAGTTGGGACTATTGCTCAAACTGGAGTTTGGAACTCTGCAAGTTTAACAGAGTTTACATTAATTTTGTAAATGATACTCTTAAAATATTCTCCGTCGCTTTGAAGGCGTGCGACTGAGCGAACGAGCGATAAGACGATTTCCATTAGACGGGATTTTGCGTAAATGAGCTGAGTGACAATGGCGAATGTCTGTCTGTACAAATGAGATATCATTGTATTTACAAATGAGATATCACAGTATCAGTGGATGTAATATACAGGAATGTAATATGATACGTATTGAGGAAATCTTCTAAACAAATTATCGTTAAGTCGCTATCGAAAATGTTGTCAAGAAAAATATTTTTTTCCCGTTTAATACCGCGGGGAAATAATATTTTTTGCACCACGTTCAACAAAACTGAAATTAGTTTCAATAAGTTCCTTCTGTAATATTTATGAGTTTTACAGACAAACTTTAATAAATGTTTTTTTAATAATTAAATACTTGTACCTGGATATTTATCAATATGTGTATCTATTGTAAAATATTGTATCGTTGATTTCGTATCCCATGATACAAGATTACAACATACAGAGGGGCTTATCTGTTGTTTGTCCATATGTATATTTATTTATCTACTACTCGCACATAATAAAGGTGAAAAAAAACTGTTGAAAACTTTAAGTGCTTTCCCTTATCAGTTTTTGCACGGGGCAAAACCCTTTTGAGTCTTCTTCTTAATATTGAAAAGGCAATTACTCCTTTTAACAATTCACTTGTTAGTACTTTCTTTTGTTGATACAAATAAAGAGCGGGCGAGAGGATTGTATCAAAAATACCTTTGACAAATATATTCAAACAAAAAAAAACAGTACGTCCCCAGGAGCTTTACACGCTCATTATTCCAACGTTACCAAGAAGGTGCACCTACCTGTACTTTAACTTGGCCTTTTCGTAATCTATTATGAATTTGCTAACACCCTAACAAAGTTACGGCGTCTTTCTTAACAATAGTTTGGAAGTACGTGATTGTGAGGCCGCGTACGGACTTGAGGATCAGGTAAAAAGAAACCCAAAGACAGGTATTTGTATGAAAAAATGGGGTGCAGGTAGAAATGGAATAACTTTTAGACAGGTACGGAATATTTATTTTCTATTTTAGCAGCACTTATCGTGCCTGGTAATCAGAACTAGCTATGTTTAACTTCTTCTTTCGAGTCAATATCGTCATTTTTACTTTTTTTTATTCAGTTTATGAGCAACTAGCTTTTGCCCGCGGCTTCGCTCACGTTAAGAAGTAGTTTCATACAAACTTTTATTCCCCTATTTTATCCACTTGGGGGTAAAATTGATCAAAATCCTTTCTTAGCGGATGCCTACGTCATAACATCTACCTGCATGCCAAATTTCAGCCCGATCTGTCCAGTGGTTTGAGCAGTGCGTTGATAGATCACTATGTCAGTCAGTCAGTCACCTTTGAGTTATATATATTGATAGGTGGTCACAGCGACTCCTTTGTCGTTTGCTGCAATATGATTCTCAATTGTGCAGGTAGGGGGACATTTGGGGTACGTCATGAGGTGATTGCGAGGCGAGGGGCTGCAGTCACAATACTCATTGTTCAAGTAACCCCTCTGTCTGTTTTCTTGGCATTCCCTCTCTAGCTTGACGTGAAGGACCACCACCACCCACGGGAGATTGCTTTCTGGTGGGAGTTGCTCTGTAGATGGAAGCTCGGAAGGGGTAGGTAGGTATTTGCTAATTCATCGTGCCAGTCGCGCTTTTGAAGCTCCTTTAGGTACATGAAAGTCACAAAAAGAGGAACCTCCCCCATTCGAAATAAATAATAAATAAATAAATATATACGGAAAAATAACACAGATTGAGCTAGCCCCAAAGTAAGTTCGAGACTTATGTTATGGGATACTAACTCAAAGATACTATATTTTATAACAAATACATATATAGTTAAACATCCAAGACCCAGGCCAATCTGAAAAAGATCATTTTTCATCTTGACCTGGCCGGGGATCGAACTGAATTTAAATGATTTATTTGCTATTAAATAAGGTACAGTGGTTGTTAAGTAAGGTGCTGTGGCGAAACTACAAACTGCTCCGCCTATATAAAAAAGCAAAAAGGGAAAACGTCAATGTGAAAAAGGAGAGAATCGGTGTGTTAAGGGGAAGTCAACAAATTTGGTAATAATTATTGCTGAAATCTTTCGATATCTTATGTAGTGTTGTAAATAAATTCTATTACCATGCATAAGGGCATTCTACATTCCACCTGTGACTTAATCTCATTTCTATCCTCGCATTCTTGCTTCTGCTTCTTGCTACCGCGCCCACTGGCTACCTACCTGCTACATCCTGTGACCATTAGGAGGTAAATAAGTACCCTCCTACAGTGCTATTCTGCTTATTCGGCTACATTTAGAGCATGAATGAATGAATGAATTAAATATTCTTTATTGCACCAAAATTAGGATACATTATTTAAAACTATTCTATACTAGTAGTTCGCTGCGAACGTGGACCTCGCGATTATTTAATTTTCCTGATAATTTCGTGAGCTAGCCACTATTTTACTGATTTTGTTAAGCATGTTGTCATAGTGCTATTGTTTAGATGACTTCAAAAGCACTCGTTTTGTTTTACTCACCACGACTTATTTTTAATTAACATACAATGAACACGATGTCCTTACTTTCTTGTACTAATAGTTAACATTAATTTATATCCAAACAAATAAACAACCAAATGTTAAACCCCTTTTTTATTACTGTTGCAAGAATAGTTGAAATAGTTTTTCCCTTGCAATCCCTAAATGTACGAGTAGAATTTCATCTAATTAATATGACAAAATCAAAACCGGCTTTTAATACAAGATCTGTGATGCGTTTAGCTCTCGATAGTGCAACGTGTAGCTGAAGAGCTGCGTTGCACTGTCAAGCAATATTTTATAATTTCACTAAGGGACAAATATAAATAAATAAATATATAAATAAATAAATATATACGGACAAATCACACAGATTGAGCTAGCCCCAAAGTAAGTTCGAGACTTGTGTTATGGGATACTAACTCAACGATACTATATTTTATAACAAATACATATATAGATACACATCCAAGACCCAGGCCAATCTGAAAAAGATCATTTTCCATCTTGACCTGGCCGGGGATCGAACCCGGTCACTCCGTGTCGCAGGCTGGCGTGTTGACCGCTGCGCCACGGAGCTAGTCGTAAATGTAACAGTTTCGTCATATCTGGTCATATCTGAAAGACTATGGTTATTAACGGAATCACAACATTGGACATTTTATTAAAATAATTTTCGTACCAAACTCCACAGGCGTTTTTGAGTGTTTGAAAATGTCAATAGGCCTGCGACTTCAAGGAATGGAAATATAAAATGTCAGGTATCCGGGTGACTGAGCTTCGGTCGGCATGATAATGATGATTAAGGTTCTAAAAACGAGAAATATTCGTTTTGCTTCCTAAAATGGTTTTGATGTGTACCCGTCAAAGTTTAATTTTTTTAGCCCCGATAGATATTTTCTTCGCTTGAGCTTAATACTTATAAGTTTTTGGTTTTCATATGTATCAATTTTCTGGTTTGTTTTGTCCGGACAACCCCCCAGCTCATTTTTCATTTGGCTTTTGTTTTTGTTTCTCTCGCAGAGTGCTGCACTCCCATACTCTTCTTTCTATGCTTCGGCTTTACCTTCCAAATATGGTTTTCGTACGTTTGGATTATACATCTGTACTTATCTTTCGCCCACCGAACCCCATTTCTTTGTCTTTATTGTGTCTGTTTTGCGGAATTATATGTTTCTTCTTACACTACTTTTTTCATTAATTTTTATTGTTTCGTATAGGGTAAAAACGGGACCCTATTAATATCGCTCCACTGTCCGTCTGTCTGTTTGTCTGTCTCTCCGTCCGTATCTCACCAGGATGTATCTCATGAACCGTGATAGTTAGACAGCTGAAATTTTCACAGACGATATATTTCTGTTGCCGCTATAACAGAAATAAATAAAATAAATAAATAAATACGGACAAATCACACAGATTGAGCTAGCCCCAAAGTAAGTTCAAGACTTGTGTTATGGGATACTTACTCAACAATACTATATTTTATAACAAATACATATATAGATACACATCCAAGACCCAGGCCAATCTGAAAAAGATCATTTTCCATCTTGACCTGGCCGGGGATCGAACCCGGTCACTCCGAGTCGCAGGCAGGCGTGTTGACCGCTGCGCCACGGAGCTAGTCAAAAAAGAAAATACAAAAAAATAGAATAACATAAATATTTAAGGAGGTTCCTATACAACAAACGTGATGTTTATGCTTGTTTTTGCACTATATTGATAACGGCAACAGGTAGACGATTGAAATATTCATAGAATATGTAGTTATATATACATCCCCTAAAAATAAATAATTAAATAAAAAAAAAAATATTAAAGTGGGGCTCCCATGCATCAGACATGATTTTTTTGCCGTTTTTATAGATAACGGTACGGAAACCTTCGTCCGCGAGTCCAACTTGCACTTGGCCGGTTTTTTTTACCAGGTTTTATTGTGAAAGAAACTGTAAAATGTTGTAAACGGGATGTTCATCATTAAATAGCTGGTCATCTTCAAATCAGATCAGTGATTTTTTATAATTATCTTCCTCTACCATAAAGTGAAGTACAATGCGAAATTGCAGTTAAATTGGTTGTAAATAACTGCTTTAATTTTTGGTTGCAGGCTTAAACCCGAACAAACATATACACACTTAAAGTTAAAGATAAATAAAAACTTATTAAAATATCCCTGCGCATTTTTGGACCACTGTCTCCATCTGTTGCAGAAATTTGGAACTAACAAGAAATTTTCATGGACTGGTATTTTTCTGTTCTAAAGGAACAAAATGTTGTAAATTAAAAATAAAAAAGTCACTTGGAATTTAACTTGGAACAGACAGCGAAAGAAATATTTGCAATCATTGAAAAATCAAATTTTCTTGCGCGGCTCGAAGTCTAATCTTTTCGATCGGGTAACTACCGTACTGCGACTGAGCCAACCATTCGATAAGTATAGAGGAGAAAGTACCGTTCTAGTTTATAATTGTTCATGTTTTGTTAGTAAATTTAAATTTAATACACAGTGCATGGATAAAGCAAGCGTCAACGAAATACCGCCACCTAGCGGCGGCTGTGGTTACCTTCAAAATTAAAATTTATTTCAGCGCCATCTCGTAACATATTTAGCCTTAACGTCATTTTAAATTTTCATTTCTCGAAATTCTTTAACATTTATTTAAATATCTCGTAAACGGCTGAACCGATTTTGATGCCCAAAGAACTTGAAAATTGTATTTATAAGACCTATATACATTGTAAATTTCATCTTAATTGGAGCATTGGTTCTAAAGTTATCGTGGAACAAACATACATACATACATACATACATACAAAAAAATGTCTTTTCGCCCCAACTTGAATTGAAGACCTCGCTCGCTTCGCTCGCTCGGTCAATAAAGTAGCACAAGGGGCGGTCTTATCGCTTAAAGCAATCTCTTCCAGACAACCCTTGAAGAGATAGAGACACTTTTATTGACAAAAATACAGGTGGCTCAGAAAGTAACAGATAATTAATAAAAGAAGAAAATTATTTGATTTTGATATAATGATTTTTTTTTTTAAATTAGTAATACACTAACTGATATTTTTTACTATTTTGAAGTAAAATGAAATACAGTGATAGGTTCTTGTTTGCAAATTCTAAATTAGAAAATTGTGGAGAAAAATAATGACATTATTTTCTTTGTAGCTTACAAATTTTATTTTAGACACCAAAATTTGTTATTGCAATTCAAAAGTGACTCACAATAAAGTTTGTGTATATAATTAGGGTTACTTGTAGGGTTAAATATCATCATCATCATCATCATTATCAGGTCTTTTTAGTCTCCAATGCAGGAGCATGACCTTCTCTGTACTACTGGAGCCATACTTGGCCAGAGCAGACAGAGGATTTGACCTACACTCTGGTCTGGTCGCCTCGCTGGCCAGACGGGTTGGAAAGGTCTCATTGATGATTATGAGCTTTGTTTAGCTTGTATTTCCTAAGTCGCCTCTTACGACCCCCACGAGAAGACTTGGAGTGTATCTATTCTACTCTGCCGGAAACACACGGCCTCAAATGTAAATAATAATTTATTTTTGATAGGTACTAACTTTTATTATATGGCCAAGCTTCACTTCATTGCATTATCCTCCAACTTATTGTCATTCCTACTATAACGCGAAAGTTTGTCAGTATGTATGGATGTTTGTTACTCAATCACGTCAAAATGGCTGAACGTATTTTGACGAAATTTTGCGCACAGACAGGTTATTACTTGGATTAACACAAAGGATACTTTTCATCTCGAAAAAAATAACTGTTCCCGCGAAATCGGAGCCGCGGGTGACAGCTAGTAGAGATATAGCAATAATATGTATGCATGTAGCATACCATACATATTATCCCGTCTTTATCCCTTACGGGGTAGAGAGAGCCTAAGGTCATAAGACCAAAAGGCCACGTTTAGCGTGTTGGTGGGCGTAAAGGTGAAAAACAGAATTAAAATAGTGATGGGTTGCTAGCCGCATCGCCTATTGTCATGATTTTTTAGTTTTTCACCATTTTCCTTGACCGGCTTCTACGGTCTGCGCGGGAAGAGCTAGTAGTTTAATAAAAATACTACACAAAAGTTGATTTGGTTGACCATAAAAAATGTATGTAAAAGAAAAATTAGCTATATTTAGACAATCACGCTGCGGGCGTTTCACAATAATAATATTGTATCATGAAAAGAATCCATTTGTTTTGAAGAAAAATACAAAAGGTTTGAAATATAAATGAGGCGTACAAGAAAAAGTCGGCTTAGTGCGAGTTTAACTCGCGCGGAGAAGGTTCTGTAGGATAAATATCCTGATTCTGAATTATAAGTATTTATACCGTAAAGTTCTTTAAAAAATACTCTTCAAAATTAAAAAAAAAACCCGTAATACAGAC
Source organism: Elegia similella (assembly GCA_947532085.1). Classification (NCBI taxonomy): domain Eukaryota; kingdom Metazoa; phylum Arthropoda; class Insecta; order Lepidoptera; family Pyralidae; genus Elegia; species Elegia similella. Next base: position 19,982,573 of record OX383940.1, on the reverse strand, counting down.
TATTACGGGTTTTTTTTAATTTTACAATCAGTGGGGTCGGATACAAATCAGCTTTGCCATCCAATGCTGCCAGCCCGCGGTAGCGTGCCCAGAAGGGCACGCTACCGCGGGGCAGCGATCTCCCGGGCTTATTTTATTTGTAAATATATATTTTAATTTAATTATCAAATTTTAATTAAATATATATACAATTTTAATTTAAAATAACTTTACTAATGCTACAACAAAAATAATATATATTTATAAATAAAAAAGTCCGGATAGATCGTTGCGTCGCGGTAGCGTGCCCTAAAGGCTGGTAGCATTGCCAAGTTGGATGGCAATGCTGATCTTTTGGCCAAGGTATATACCAGCCTTCTTGTCACGGATCTTCTAATTTTCTTAATTTATTTTTAGTTGGAGAATTATGAAATTTTTAATTTAAATTGTTCATTTTTCTTTGTAATAAATATCTAACTTTAAAACAATATCATCTACAATTATAAAAAGAAATATATAACTTTTTCATTCCATATGCCATAAGATATAAGCATAAATTGTTTTAAATTTCTGATTCTTGTACTGAAATAATTTAGTTCGTGTTTGTGTCATATATACGTTTTGAAATTAATCACTCTAATAAATTTGTAGTAAATTGTATAAGGGTTCCGTTTCACTACTAGGTTGTTCGGAACCCTAAAACGTTTCAGATAAAATCGTGTCAAAGACGGTTCAATCTCTGGCTCATCTCCAGAGAACAGGAAAAACAATGCGCTTAAGGGATTAACCTTTTCTTCCGAATAAGCCGATTAGCGTGTTAGAAGCCATGAGACACTGAGTGCAAACATGTCTTCTTTATAATACTAGCTTACGCCTGCGGCTCCGCCCGCGTCAATGTCGATCCCTCGGAAATAGTACTTTTTCTCGGGACAAAAGTTAATCTATGTCCTTCTCCGTACTCCTGAGACCTTGTATGGAAATGTCATGATGGTCAGTTCAGTAGTTATGACAAAAAAACTCACTTTCGCATTAATAATATTATAGTATAGTAAGGAGAAAGGAAACTGCGAGCTCCGTGGCGCAGTAGTTAACATGCCAGCCTGCAACACGAGGGTGCCTGGGTTCGATCCCCGGTCAGGTCTTGATGTAAAACGATCATTTTCAGATTAACCTGGGTCTTGGATGTTTACCTATATATATATATATATATATATATTTTTATGTATATCCGACGGCAAACGTGCAGACGAGCCACCTGATGGAAAATGGTCACCGTCGCCCATGGACATCTGCAACACCAGAGGAGGTGCCGATGCGTTGCCGACTCTTAAGATACCTGTAAACACGCCTTTTGAAGGACCTCAAGTCATAGCACACAGGGAAAACCTCGGGAGGGAGTCCATTCCACAATCCTGCTGTACGAGGAAAAAAACCACGTGACGCTCTGACATTTTTGGAGACCCAAGTGTCAAGGATGTGGGGATGGACTTTACTCCTGTGGCGAGCGGTGCGGTGGTAGAAAGGTGACGGTGGCACCAATTCAAATAGTTTTTCAGAACACTCCCCATAGTATAGACGGTAAAATACACACAGAGAGCCAACATCTCTCCGTAGACTGAGAGTGTCTAAATCGTCTGTGAGTGTGGGATCGTCAATAATACGAATTGCCCGGCGTTGGATGGAATCAAAAGGAAGGAGTTGGTATTGAGGTGCACCAGACCAGATATGAGAGCAGTACTCCATGTGGGGCCGGACTTGAGCTTTATATAACAAAAGTCTATGACCCGGAGTGAAGTAATGCCTCGCTCTATTGAGCACCCCAAGTTTTTTAGAAGCCATTTTGGCTTTACCTTCTAGATGACTCCGGAATTGGACCTCCTTCGTAATATCGACGCCAAGGATCCCAATACTCTAAGAAATTGTAAGAGAGGTGTCCCGGAACTTCGGTGCCATGTTAAATGGGGTCTTCTTAGCGGAAATCACGCAAACTTGTGTCTTAGTTGGGTTGAATTGAACTAGGTTTAGTTTACCCCATTCAGAGACCTGCTCCAGGGAGGTCTCAATGTCAGACACAAGTCTCTTTCTGTTCTCTTCCACCTGTGTTTGAGGGATATTTGCACGACCTGCATAATATGCATCACCCGTACTGTCGTCTGCATAGCAATGGATGCTACTAGTGTTTAGCATGTCGTCGATGTGCAGAAGAAACAGCGTAGGTGATAAAACAGATCCTTGGGGGACGCCAGCATTGATGGGCATGATATCGGAGCATAAACCGTCTACAACGATCTGAATACTACGCCCAGATAAGAAACTAGCGACCCACAAGCATAGTCCCTCAGTTTATATTATAAAATATAGTAGCGTTGAGTTAGTATCCTACGACTAGCTCCGTTTGTGTGATATGTCCCTATATATTTATTATTTATCTATTATTACTAGATATTGCCCGCGGCTCCGCCGACATCAATGTCGGTCCCTCGGGAATAGTACTTTTTCCTGGGATAAAAGGTAGAGAGACCTTGTATACAAAATTTCATGATGATCGTTTCGGTAGTTACGGCGTGAAAGCGTAACAAACAAACTTACTTTCACATTTATAATATTAGTAAGGATAATCCGTAAAGTAAAAACAAATCAGACAACGCCCCATACATCGAAACCTATGTACGTACTCGTAACATTACACTTCTCTTTTGACCAGTCGTGTATAATAAACATTTTATATCCGTCTTCATGAGTGGGTCATCTTTCCCTAACTTAGAAGGCTTTTAAGTACTTTAAAGTGTTTCAGTATGTGTGATTGAAGTTTAAGTCGGTTTAAGTTTACGACTGTTGTTAAGTAAAACCGAACGGAATTAAGGAGCTTAATGTAAACCAGTATATGATTAAGATAAATAATCTAAAAGGTTCGTAGTTGGATCCTCATCAGGAACGACGTTTCTTACGCTTTTTATTCAACTTCGAATGTCAATTCAATTCAAAATAAAATATGTAAATTTATTTTCTATTATTTATAGACCCAAATAAAAAAAGGTGGTTGTCTATAAATTCAGTTTACGGACGCGATAACGGTGGCTTAGAGATGTATGGATCATAAGCCGAACGCTTAGGCCGATCATGCCTCTCCATCGCTTGTTCCGCGCTCTCACTTGCACACAGAACGTGACGCTTTATCGTGCGTGCAACCGGCGTTCATCGATTTATAAGGCGTTATCTCGACAAAAATCAACGTAATAAACCGGAACAAAAATACAAGTGACAACAACAAATTCACTCATAGAATTGAACTTTAAATCATGTGTATGTAAATCGGATGACAATACAATTTTATGGAATCGTTACATTGGTATGATGATGTACGGCCATAGGAACTGTTTGCGCGCCTTTTGATTTTGATCGGTGTGTATTGGTTTGGAACTACCTAGCTGCGATAGATGTCGCTAGCTGTCTCCTAGCGGCCCAATAGTAGTAATAATATAATAATAAAAAATTCTTTATTCAAATAATAAACACATTTTACAATACATTATAATGTAGTGCATTACGTTCAACCGACACGCCGCGTCAGTCTTCGAGATCCTGAGATCGAATACGCATAACCGCTCGCCGCGCGCTTATAAACTTGGCCTTACCGCCACCTTTTTCATTGTGTGAACAATTTGTGATTATATCTTGCATATGCTTGTCGGTGATGTGTTAATCCCGACGCCTAATCAACGCACCGCTTTTATTATACCACATACGCCTCACACGCAATCCGCCTACGCCGCGAAGGAGATTGTAAGGTAAGTTCCTTAAGGGTCCATACTACCTCACACTGCTTTGCAAGATTGACTGTTATATCAATAATAATTAAATACTCAAGTTGAAATAAAAATGCAGCAAAGTTCAGGACTAACTCTGGTAACTATATGATTCAAAAACACGATTGCGTTAAATTTTCTCGATAGAAAAAAATTGCAAAGTTGCCTCCAAATCACGTCTAATTTACTCGGTATATAGCATTATTCACCAAATACATTGAAATTAACCTTGAAACTTTTGATTATTATTGCATTACAGATAAGGCAGCCATCATATGTTTTGCTTTTTCGAATAACCCTTGAATATTCCTAAAAAACGAAAATATCCAAAGTAGCCAACGCGTTTAGACCATCCGCATTTGTATGGCCACGCCGCCTGGCATATGTCGGGCTCTTAACTGGTATACGCCGATTATGAACTTAGGATCCTCGCGCTGATATTTTTTTCCCCGCTACACCAGGAACTCTTAAACGAAATCATCATCAGGTCTATTTAGTCTTTACTGTAAGAGCATGACCCTCTCTATACTACCGGAGCCATACTTGGCCAGAGCAGACAGAGGATTTGGCCTACACACTCCTCGCTGGCCACACGGGTTGGAGAGGTCTCATTGATGTTTATGAGCTTTGTTTAGCTTGTATTTCCTAAGTCGCCTATTACGAAGCACTTTACAGTGTGGATTCGTTCGTAATAAAAGCTTGTCACAAAAATTCAATTTTTGCAAAAAAACTTGTGACAGTCAATATTTAAAATAACAACTATAATAAAATGAGTGTTCTAACGATAGTCTATTCAACCTTGGTTTTAGAAATTCATACGTCATGTTATTACAAAACTCATATACGTGTTCTTACCTGAATAAACCCCTAACACATTTCTTTTTTATGATCGATCATGTAGGAATTTTATCATCTCAGCCGCAGGAAGCCCACTGCTGGTCAAATACCTCTCTCAAGGATATCCAATATGACCGGTTAGAAGCGGCCTGCATCCACTGCCTTTCATAAACCTTGATCAGGTCGTCTGGTCGGTGGGTGTCCTACTCTATGCTTGGTGGTACGTGGTCGCCCCTCAAGAACTTTTTGCCCCATCGACGATTGGTTCTACGCGCTATCATCATCACCATCAGGTCTTTTTAGTCTTCACTGCAGGAGCATGACCCTCTCTGTACTCGCGGAGCCATACTTGGCCAGAGTAGACAGAGGATTTGGCCTACACTCTCCTCGCTGGCCTAACGGGTTGGAGAGGTCTCATTGATGTTTATGAGCTTTGTTTAGCTTGTATTTTCTAAGTCGCCTCTTACGACCTCCATGGGAAGACTTGGAGTGGTCCTATTGTACTCTGCCGGAAACCACACGGCTTCTATTACGCGCTATATACCTAGCCTACTGCCACTTCAAAGAGCAAATCCGCTGAGCTATGTCGTGACCTCTGTTCTTCTAGATCTCCATGTACCTAATTCGATCTTGTGGAGATACACCAAGAGATTTCAGTATCGACCCAACTATTGGTTAGTTGGGTCAATAGACATTTCAATTCGAAAAGAAGACGTTCCCTTGTGTAAAGGCTTCCTAAAATTGTCACGTAAAACACGTCCATACTACATTAACGTCACACTCAGGCGTGACTCTGATCTTAGGCCGATTTTATACTTTTCCACCCCAAATTATGTGTGAACTTTGATAATGTCGTAGTAAAGAGGTCGCAGATGTTTTTCTGAATTTATGCGGTTTGTTCAGGCGTGGGGTTGTTATGAGGTGTTCAAATAGATAAACTTTTGCTATTTGCTCTTATGGTGTAAAGAAATGGTGATGGTTTGGTTTCAATGTTAATTTTTTTGAAGCGATAACTTTTTTGTCGCCATTGTGCAATTTTTGGAATGGATAAAAAATGTTAAACTTGCATCAGGACACGTGACCTGATCGGAAATTCTTAAGATGTTATTGATCTTTTTTAACAAAGTTGTGTCTACCTATAATTGGGTTGTATGCTAGCATATTCTATAAAATGTTATTTATAAGCTTTGTTCATGTAACCTGTTGGTGAACCTAATAAACAAATCCTTATCCTTACTAATATTATAATTGCGAAAGTGAGTTTGTTTGTTTGTTTGTTACGCTTTCACGCCGTAACTACTGAACCGATCATCATGAAATTTTGTATACAAGTTCTCTGGAGTGCGGAGAAGGACATAGGCTACCTTTTATCCCGGGAAAAAGTACTATTCCCGAGGGATCGACATTGACGCGGGCGGAGCCGCGGGCGAAAGCTAGTAAATAAATAAGACGTATACGTGACCTGAGACCGTCGGCACGGTGTAGGAAAGGAAGAACGTACCCGATACCATACCTGCAACTATTGGCCAAGCAGTTAAAGTTGACAGAGAAAAATAGGAAGGGATATTTGGTAATAGAAGTATACAGCATGTGAATGTACCTTCGACGTTCCCTTAAGGGGTGATTCAGACTATCAATATAAACAACTTTTCCTACAGGACCAATGCCGGAAAATAAAAAAAAAAACGGCAATTCCATACAAAAGAGTTCTGCCGCCCGATCAGTTTGAATGGGAACGGCGATTTTTTTTTAAATTCCTAGCATTATTCCCATAGGAAAGGTTGTTGGTTGATGGGGTATGTCACCCTGTTAAGGGAACCTCAAGGGTCAATTTACACGCTGTATATTGTAATTTAATTTAATGTTATACTAATAACAAAATATAAATGAACTTACAGTCGGTTTTAGGTAAACGCTTACGTAACCAGAAATATTTACAAAATCTATAATGCATGTTCTCTATTTCACATACATACTCGTAAGCTCCCGGATCTTTAACATTATGTAAGTTGCCGTTAAGAATACACAAGATCATAAAACCTTTTACGAGTACTTACCTGTAAAAGTTGTTTCTTTGACGTGAAGCTTATTACGGAGGCTGTTCCCAAAGGTGCCCGCTTTGTTTTATATGTGTTTTATTGGCTGCAACTTACGACAGGACCGAATTAAATAAAGTCAAGTTGTATTATAGGACATAAAGTTAATCCTTACTAATATTATAAATGCGAAAGTGAGCTTGTTTGTTTATTTGTTTGTTTATTTGTTTGTTTGTTTGTTTGTTACACTTTCACGCCGTAACTACTGATCCGATCATCATGAAATTTTGCATACAAGTTTTCTGGAGTATGGAGAAGGACATAGGCTACTATTCCCGAGGGATCGACATTGACGTGGGCGGAGCCGCGGGCGAAAGCTAGTAGGACATAAAGTTAAAGTTTTTTTAACTCACTCCAAAAAAGGCGGAGTTTCTTAATTCAGTTGGCGTATTTTTTATTGTTTGTTACCATAAATCTCCGTGTTTTCTAAATTAAATAAATAAATATATACGGACAAATCACACAGATTGAGCTAGCCCCAAAGTAAGTACGAGACTTGAATATTTTTTTAAAACTTTAAATGGTATCGTCTCAATGGGTTCCGTTCATATAAATGGGTTTTGTAGTTTGGTTAAAATCGGTATTTTTATATGACAGGTTATGTGAAATTTTGGCGAGCTCCGTGGCGCAGTGGTTAACACGCCAGCCTGCTACACGAGGGCCCCGGGTTTGATACCCGGTCAGGTCAAAATGGAAAATGATCTTTTTCAGATTGGCCTGGGTCTTGGATCTGTATCTATATATGTATTTGTTATAAAATATAGTATCGTTGAGTTAGTATCTCATAACACAAGTCTCGAACTTACTTTGGGGCTAGCTCAATCTGTGTGATTTGTCCGTATATATTTATTATTTCTTTATTATTATTATGTGGGTTGGCGTCAGGCAGGCGGAGGCCGTAAAAACTTTGTCTGTGAATGAGTGTGTAATTTAAGCGCGAAATACGACGGTCCATCGTTGCCTTTGCCATTATAGAAGCAAAAACCGTATAATATCGTTATTCAAAAACTTCGACCCTAAACTAGTTCATATTATATGTAGATAACGGAGTTGATCCCGAACGGGTCGAAAAGGTTTATTTTTGCATACATAATACAATGTTATTCAACCCAGCATTATTTTCCGTATGACTTCCCCCCGAACAGACAGGAATCACAAACTAATATTATAGTAGAAAAAGCAGAAAAGTGTAAATAAATCTATTTTCGAACACACAATGTGAATTATATTCAATTTTGCAATGTTTTTTGTATGATTTCCCTCCAAACAGACAGGAATCACAAAATAATAATAGAGTAGAAAAACAGAAATAGTAGAAAAGAGTTCATAAATGTATTGTCGCGTACACAATATGAATTATATTCAACCTTGCAATGTTTTCCGTATGACCTTTCCTCGACCAGACAGGAATCACAAACTAAAAATAGAGTAGAAAAATATAAAAAAATATATAAATCTATTTTCGCACACACAATGTGAATTATATTCATTCTTGCAATGTTTTTCGTGTCGCTTCTCACCAAATAGACAGAAAACACAAACTAATAATAGAGTAGAAAAATAGTAAAGTAGAAAATAGTCAATAAATCTTTTTTCGCACACATATGAATTATATTCAACCTTGCAATGTTTTCCGTGTGGCTTCTAAGAAATCACAAACTAAGAATACTGTAAAAAAGTAGCAAAAGTAGAAAAGAGAGTCAATAAACGTGTTTTCGCATATTTAATATGAATCATATTCAATCTTGCAATGTTTTTCGTATAACTTCCCCCCGAACAGACAGGAATCACAAACTAATATTAGAGTATTAAAATATAAAAAGTAGAAAAGGGATAATAAATCTATTTTCGCACACAAAATGTGAATTATATTCAACCTTGCAATGGTTTTCGTATAACTTGTCCTCGAATAGACAGGAATCACAAACTAATAATATTGTAAAAAATAGAAAAAGTAGAAAAAGAGTCAATAAATCTATTTTCGTATACACAATACAAATGCCCCACTCCACTGCACACAAAGGATCTAGAGGAGACAATGACAGGGCAGTGGCCATGGCCACACACTAGGCCAAAATTACTGTCAAAATACATTACATAGAAGAATAAGAATACTAATTATATTTAAAGGGCAAGAATATTCACTTGACTTCTCCCTAAACAGATAGTAATTATCAATAAAATGATAGAAAGATATTCCTTTATATACTAATTGAAATTGGTAATTGGTATTATATTTGTATGTACTCATATACATAATTCGATAACTGGCCGTACATTTATTGTTGATGTCATCATCATCATTATCATCAGGTCTTTTTAGTCTTCACTGCAGGAGCATGACCCTCTCTGTACTACCGGAGCCATACTTGGCCAGAACAGACAGAGGATTTAGCCTACACTCTCCTCACTGGCCAGACGGGTTGGAGAGGTCTCATTGATGTTAAGAGCTTTGTTTAGCTCGTATTTCCTAAATCGCCTCTTACGACCTCCATGGGAAGACTTGGAGTGGTCCTATTCTACTCTGCCGGAAACCACACGGCCATTATTGTTGATGTAAACAGCATGCATTTTAATGAATTGATTCAGGTGATTGCAGATGTCATAGATACGTATATATGAGAACAAATTGGCAGCGTCGCTACTGGTGACGTTATAACTTACAAACTCATTTAAATAATCAATTAAGCATTTATAACTAACTTAAAGCTATAAATTTAAATACATTCTCTTTAATACGGTATTATCGCGTATATTACATTATTTTTACAGCTAACGTTGCGAAAACTATAGTTTTCATGATCGCAGGTAGACTAAGTTGACATTTGTCTTTTGTGTTATATTATAAGAACTATGCAAACCTACCGCCTACAATATTTATTGATAACGTTCCGGATGTTAATGTGTAACAGTCGCGAAAACATCGGAAACCATAATTAAACCTATATCTAATTATTTACTCAATTATATGAGTACGTCGCTAACACCTTGTTTATAAAAATAAAAATGGAGTAGACGTTGAATGACGCAAGGTTGACATCAAAGAAAACATCGTTATAATTATTAATTAACGGGACGCCACTATAACCAAATAATGATATGCTAGGTGGCAACAATAATGAAGCTTTAAGATTCTTAGTGGAAACGTTATTGAAGTGTTAATATTTTTTATATAAAGGTGATAACAAAAACCAACAAATCAAAGATTATAAAAATCGGTTAACCCGTTCTTAACTTATAATAAGACTTATAAGTGTTCGAACAAACCCGACTTTGTTTATACAGCGTGGAAATTGACTCTCGACGTTCTCAAAGGGGTGACTCAGCCCATTAATATGAACAACCATCCTATGCGACCAACACTGGGAACACAGAAAAAAATTACTGTCTACAACAGTTTTCAGTCTATATGTATGGGAATGTAAATTTTTTTTGATCCCACAGGAAAAGTTGTTCATATTCATGGGTTGGATCATTCCTGGGGAATGTCGAGGGTCAATTTACACGCTGTATATTAAGATAATGTGTAATAAATTGCATAAGTCTCTTTTCTATATTCTCTTTATTTGTGTCGCAGCTGACCCAAAGTTTGGGATGGAAATAGCTAGCTTTGTATGACCAGTCTGTTCACGTCCCCTTTGTGATCTATATTCGGTATAAACTTTACTCACAGTCCATGCAATCCTAACTAGTATTATAAATGCAAAAGTGTTTGTTAGTTTCTTAGACTTTCACGCGTTAACTATTGAAACGATAATCATGAAATTCTGTAAACACGTTGAACCGCTTTTTAGGGTTCCGTACCCAAAGGGTAAAAACGGGACCCTATTAACATGGCTCCGCTGTCCGTCTGTCTGTCTGTCACCAGGCTGTACCTCATGAATCTTTAAGGAGGTATTTATAGATAACGGTACGGAACACTTCGTGTGGAAGTCCGACTCGCACTTGGCCGGTTTTTGCATAATGGCCTAATGATTTTGCGCAGCCTAATGGCTCGCTTAGACGCGACGTTTTTCGTTGGAGCGGCACCCGCTTAATAAAAAGTTCACATCTGACAAAAAAAATATACCAGCTTGAAAATTACCGAATACGATTTTTTCGCCATATACTGGGACCTACAAATAAGTAAACTGGGACAACATTTTTTTAGTACAGTCTGGGGCAGATAAACTGACCCCTCTAACAACATAATTATTTTATTTTGTAGGGTTCACATTATTCATCATATTATCTGCCCTCAACTGTATATGCATAAGTTCACATTATCGCATCTTTATACCTTACGTGGTTGACAGAACCAAAAGCTCTAACTCCCAAAGGCTAGCAAAGTTAGCTGACGCGTAGGTAGAAAACTAAACGAAAATAGTAATGGTAATTAACATACAAAATACTTTTTTAAGCGTTGAGTTTTTTTTTTTTTCTGTACTTCCACATAATCCAAGGATCACACAAATATATTCGAAAAGATTATGCCGACTTATAAAGTAGCCAAATATGATCTAAATCGAATTCAGTCGTGGCCAAGTGGCGACTATTGGATGCTATACCCACATCAAACCAGCAATAAGCTCTGTCAGGTGTCAGCAAATTTTTCACCCTTTGCACCCTAGTTGTTGATGCTGCATTTTGGGCCAAATTAGGACGACGTATTTTAAACCTGGCCTTTATTTTCTTTTGGCAGGTAGACAAGTTATGTTGATTATGTTTTTTGGCTGAATTCGCGTTTTTTGAAATGTTACACATTTTTCATACATACTTATCACGTTTTTATGTCTTACGGAGAATACAGAGTTCAGGCAGTAATTTAAATCCGCTGAGATAATTCGATAAATAAAAAAACTACCTTTTTTTTCAAATTCTCTAGACAATCATTTTTTTTTTCTTCTTTTCAACGGATTACAACAAATAGAGAAGGTTCTTGTTTTTCTCTAGGATTTCCTTATTATTAGGATTGCATGATGTTTTTGAATTCTTTAGCTATATTTTGACTTCCATTAAAAATTTAATCGGATAATCAGTGAATCTGATGGAGAAGCCTATTTTAAAAAAAATTAAACCTTTTCTTTATGTGTTTAAATTTTACTAGGGATTCTGATTTCAACATTAGAAATTTAATAAACCGAATTTATAATAGAATTAAAAAATATATTTCCATATTTAAAAGGGTATACTTTCCAATGGATCCTATTTAAATTGCATGACAATCGATGCAGTAGTTTGGTTGAAGATTTGTTTTATCTAAAAGATTAACAATCTTTTAGCGTGTCGAATCTAGTGAACTATATTTGTATGGAACAGAACTCATTATTGTAGTGGTGTGTGGCATTATTGTGGTATTACAGGTCCTTGCGTGTGCAGGTGATAGTCCTACATAAAAATATGTATTGATTTTTATGCCTTACTAGCTGCCCCGGCGAACTTCGTTTCGCCATAAGTTAAAAACTATCCTATCTCTCAAGTTGGATCGAACTGCACATGGTGTGCGAATTTTATTATAATCGGTTAAGTGGTTTAGGAGTCCATTGAGGACAAACATTGTGACACGAGATTTATATATATTAAGATTTGTGAAAGCCCACACAGTTGTAGTATTTTTTACCCCAATGTCAAATGGAGGTCATTAATATAGTTTGAATTCATGTATATTTGTGTATTTAATCATCATCATCATCATCAGGTCTTTTTAGTCTCCACTGCAGGAGCATGACCCTCTCTGTACTACCGGAGCCATACTTGGCCAGAGCAGACAGAGGATTTGGCCTACACTCTCCTCGCTGGCCAGACGGGTTGGAGAGGTCTCATTGATGTTTATGAGCTTTGTTTAGCTTGTATTTCCTAAGTTGCCTCTTACGACCTCCATGGGAAGACTTGGAGTGGTCCTATTCTACTCTGCCGGAAAGCACACGGCTATTTGTGTATTTATAAATGCCCTATTAGAAATTACTAGGTATTAACATTAATTAATAACATAAATATTACTAAATAAGTCCCTAAAATATGATGTGACGTTTGTGCGACTTCCACTTATTAAACAAATAACTAGAAAAGCCTTTTTAATGAGAAAATAAAAAACGTGACTTTCTGGTAAAGCCCATGATATTTGGGAGGGTATAAGGATTCTAACGATACTATAAACGTCCAAATTCGTTGAGGCATATATAAGTTATGGCGGAATAAAGACACTCACATCCATACATATGACGTACATACATGAATTGTTTTTCTTCAAAGCCACCATTTTTATAGTTTCTATTTAATTCAAATTGTTAACGCCAAACTTGTACTTCCATAGATAAGCAGATCCGAACGCATCACTTTTTAAATTGGAGGACTGCTTCCTTGTGAGTGGGAATTCTTGCAATTCTAGGATTTCAGCACAATCCAATTTAGAGGCTGCAGCTGACCGAAGCAGTCAATACTGCTCAAATTTTTGTGCATGCAGTTTTGTAGAAATCGCACTCATACCTCCCCTTGGAATTTGTTTTATGGGAGAAGAAGGTGTTGGTTTTCTCATTTCACTTATAACTCCCTTACTTCTCTCTGCTTAAAGATGATCAAAATTGTTTTGTGAGTGAATTAACTAAATAGTATGTATGATTTAAGTGCGCTAAGTTGGCCACAACAACACGAGACATTTAAAAAAAGTCAATTAAGCACCTCGCATTTTACGTAAAACTCCCTTAGCTCTCTCTGCTTAAAGATGAACAAAATTGTTTTGTGAGTGAATTAATTAAATAGTATGTATGATTTAAGTACGCTAAGTTGGCCACAACAACACGAGACATTTAAAAAAAATCAATTAAGCACCTCGCATTTTACGTAAAACTCCCTTACTTCTCTGTGCTTAAAGATGATCAAAATTGTTTTGTGAGTGAATTAACTAAATAGTACATTATGTATGATTCAAGTGCGCTAAGTTGACCACAACAACACGAGACGTTTAAAAAAAAACAATTATACACCTCCCATTTCACGTAAAACTCCCTTGGTTCTCTCTCTGAATAAAGATGATCAAAGTTGTTTTGTGAGTGAATTAACTAAATAGAACATTATGTATGATTCAAGTGAGCTAAGTTGACCACAACAACACGAGACGTTTAGAAAAAAAAATTAAGCACCTACCAAACATAACAAGCAATGTATGAGTGTAATAATATGAATGATAATAATTAAATATAAATAAATAAATATATAGGGACAAATCACACAGATTGAGCTAGCCCCAAGGTAAGTTCGAGACTTGTGTTATGGGATACTAACTCAACGATACTATATTTTATAATAAATACACATTTAGATAAACATCCAAGACCCAGGCCAATCTGAAAAAGATCATTTTCCATCTTGATCTGGCCGGGGATCGAACCCGGGCACTCCGTGTCGCAGGCTGGCGTGTTGACCGCTGCGCCACGGAGCTGTCAAATATCAAAAATGATGTTAATATCAAAATAGCTCACGAGAAATCATACGACGTTTTTCTACACACCTTTCAGTAAAACAGAACAAGAAATAGTACAAATTACCTTTGTATTGGATAGAGACATTTTAATAACAATGCATTTGCAAATGTTTTAAGTGTCATATATTTTTTTCATACTACTGTTTGTTTATACAGCGTGTAACTTATCCAACGACGTTCCTATGAAGGGGTGACTCAGCCTGTCAAAATGAATAATTTTTCCTAGGACCAACACTGGGAACAAATGATTGTATAAAAATACTTAATTAAGTAGGTATTTTTGTAGAATAAAGAAAAAAAATATGATATGAATTAAAAGCAGAAGCATTACAATGTTTATCTTTACTGCCTTACAAGGACTTGTATAGATTATATGCTTTTACCCGCGACTCTGTTCTTAGTCAATCGAATTTTTGATCAAAAATATTCTATATGCTTATAAAGGAACATATAGGAAATTATTATCTAAATATGCGCTGCGTTTAAATCAACCAGATTCGTTCAAATAATATGTGGTTCGGTAGAAACATCCAAAGTTTTTATATATTAGAAGGCTGAAGAATATAAAAAATAATCATAGAGGAATAAGTGCTATTTACATAATGACTATTAATTACTATTTTTGACAGCTCCGTGGCGCAGTGGTTAACACGCCAGTCTGCGACACGAGGGTGCGACAAGATGGAAAATGATCTTTTTCAGATTGGCCTGTGTCCTGGATGTTTATCTATATATGCGTTTGTTATTTAATACAGTATCGTTGAGTTAGTATCCCATAACAAAATCTCGAACTTACTATGTGGCTAGCTCAAGCTGTGATTTGTCCGTATATATTTATTTATTATTATTATTTTCCCAGTATCTTAGATATTCTACTTCTATTATCTATTCTATTCTATTATATTCTATTATATCTTAGATATTACACTATCACAGTTATATGCCAGAAAAGTATCAACTGTACAGACGTGATATAAAATTATTGAAACGTTGAATTTCAAGTCGTATTGTCGAGAACATCATAAAAACCATCCACTACCTTTCTTTTATTCATAGCCACAACCGGACTCAACAGTAAGAATAAGAACTTTAATTTCAGTGCACAATAGATTCTATAAACGCAATACAGTACAGCCACGAGCACTAAAAAAACATAGTCCCACAAGAATGACAATATAAATACACAATGGACGGAACAGAATGGCACAAGGAACATTATCTTTATACGAGTATCTGGAGTGCCATCCCTAGCGGAATGGAGTTTAAAAAAAGAACCCAAAAGTTTTTGTTTAGCGTAAAGGACCTATTTTACGCGCTAATGTGATAATAAACAATTCTTTGTTTTAATTAAACAGGCGAAGACGTCAGTCCTAAAAATTCAATGCCTAATAATCATTGGGGAAAACAAAAAGTTCCAATGTCGATGTTTTTGTCTCTGTCCAGTTGATTAGTAATCCCCTTTCGGGAAAAGAGACAGTGTATTTTTAATTAAACCGAGGGTATTTGGCACGCCTATGATTATATCTATTTCTTTTTGTTTACTGTTTGTTTATTTTAAATAGGTCATGAAAAGAATATTTGGTTATTTTGGTTGATACTGCCCTTTGTGTATATTAAAATTCTTTTGTTTTTGTCGGAACAATCATATACTTTTATCATTATTTTAGAAGTTTATTTTCTACTATTAAAAGCGGAGTCATGCTCATTGATATTTTTAAGTAGGTTAAAAAATATTCACATCAGCATTTTTTCTATTATAGATTTTAAAAATAGAATGTGTATCGAAACATATTTTCTTATTAAGAACTCCTAAACGTACAGTGTAGCAAAATTGTTTATGAATAGAAAAGAACATAAATATTTTATAGCCCTGGAAGTAGACGCCTTTTGATTATGGCCTAACTTACCAATAATTGCTATTGACATTATTTACATGTTTATTCCAAAAAGGGAACTCACAGGGTATTATAATTGACTAGTGCTTCTATACCGTGAACTTAGAACAAAAAGGAAAGTAATTATGATAGTGTTGATAAAAGCCCCTTTCATACAAAACGGGCTACAGTCACGTTACATTACTGTGTTTACCCTAAGGGCTGGCACGATCAATATTTTCGCTTAAATTAATAAAGAAGCATTAGTATGTTTACAAGAATTGTTTGAGTTTGAATACACTTATTTCTTTTTAGGGTTTCGTATCTAAAATTTCGGAAAAGTTAAAATAAATAAATAAATAAGAGATGTGAAAAACTCAAACTTCTAAACCAACGCAATCAAAAAATACAGCTGGTTATGCCGCAAATATTTGTAATTTTTCGACATTCGCAAGGGAATCAAAACGTACAAGGTACTTCCCGTAAACTCAAAATCTTAAAATTTGGTACGAAGTAACGTCTTATAACAAAGATGAAGGAAAAATTGCAAAAATAATGAATTTTAAGTTACATCACATAATAAAAATATTTTTATACTTTCAAACTTATTAAATATAATGTACTGAAACCTTTGTGCACGAGTCCGACTCACACTTGGCCGGTTTTTTTATTGTGAGCCCTCTTAGTAGAAATACAAGTTTTAATAAATAAAATAATATAAAATGAAAATAGATTTTGTTCAATAAAATAAACTTATGATTTTTATACATATGTACTTGCAATATCATAATAGTTTATTTGAGTATTGGTTATAATACATTCAAATGTCATTCACTTAAATTTATTATACCTATAACAAAATAAATTAACATAACTAATTCTAAATTCAGTTGTGTTTTCTACTTATACGAGATTTCAAATATTGCTAAGTCTGAATAAAGAGCTAAAATCACAACATTGCGACCTAAATTGAATAAAAGCAACGGAGTTAAAGCGAAAAATAAAATCCTCTAACAAAACCTTTCCAAACTGACAGCCCTATTGACACACATCACCCCACAAATTAGTCCGAGTGCTGTGCCAAACAGTGTACAGTTGATGTGTGACTGTTACGTTTGGTGAAGCCACGCACGCTGCCCCCAAGTGTAATTAAACTGCGTTTCATAGCCATTTTTATGGAATGAACAAAGAAAAAACAGTGAATCATCTATATGATATTCATACTTCTTTTATTGAATTTCAATTTGACATTGTAACAATATACAGGTATTTTTTTCTATACCCATGAATCAAGGTTATTAAAGATTATTTTTGAGTAAATTAAAATACAATCCTCTTATTAAATTAGGAATAAAATATGGTGAAAAATTCGATATAAGTCGTACATAGACTTAAGGTCGCAGGTTCAAATCCCGCCCGCTTGGAATTTTTTCACCATATTTTATTTCTTAATTTAATAAGAGTATATCAAAAATATCATTGTGAATGCAAAATATGTATAAACACTTAAAAATAAAATAACATATTTTCACATTAAAGAATAGCTCAAAAAGTACCTCAAGCGTTTTAATAAAGGCCATTACTTCAGATAAAATTGTATAACCAAAAACTGAAAATAAAATATTTATTTAATTCAAAATTAATTTATTCAATTTATGCCGTATGTATGCGTAGCGTAAGGTACCGCACGAAATCGTGGAAATTAACGATGTTGACGAGTGTTTTCAAATTATTAATACTATGCGCTGAATTAATTAAATACATCAAAAAAGTATTTGTATAATTTAGGTTGAACCTTGATCGAACAAGATTACCCCTTTGTTGCAATTTAAAATAAAACGATATATATATAAATATGTTATGACATTTAAAAACAATTTTCTTCCAAAAGTTTGTATATTTTGCTTACGTCTAAAACAATAATTCTCACATGACAATATTTATATTCAATTGAAGTTTTATCCCATTCATAAAATATATCCTTTATATTAGTACGCCAATAAGTTAAATTTATACTATTGAATACAATTGCGCCTATTTTTAATATAGTTCGATTATCCGAAAATACACCGAAGCTCCTCTATAAATATGTTTCGTTTCCATTGAAATTCAGGAGTCTATTTAATAATATGTCGCAATCAGAATATTGAAAAATATTTCTCATCGTTAAAAGTAATGTCAAAAACAAAGGTTCATTTTATTTTTATTGATATCAGGGAGTGTTTTAAATTTTAATTGCGTGTTGCAATACGACCAATATTTTGTCATTTGTTATTTTTTACCTACTATAAAATGCATTTACCTGCAAGATTATACATCATACCTATTAGGTTAACAAACAAATTTGAAATAACTGGGAAATAATAAGACACATTTAAATGTCAATGATATAAATACACGTACACATAGATAAAAAAAAATTGCGTACTTCTATGCACGTACATAAAACAAGAACATTTTTAACATTACGTGAGTTTATCTTTTTTTTTACGTGTGTTCGTATTGGGATTCTTACACAAATATAATCAATGTTTCAAAACATTCGTCTTTCAAGAATTTTAATTACTAAAAGCAATCTCTCTAACATTCTTTTTTATTTGTTTCAGGTTACTGAAAGCCAAGGGGACATGGAGACCGCCGTTCAATATTTACTCCTAGCCCTAGCGCTTACTTTACTGCAAACATCGCTCACCGAGAGCCGACTAAATGAAAAACGGAGAGATAAAAATGAAAGGAGATATCACGCCGCCCAAGTCAAAGACAACATTTGCGATATAACCGACAGAGAGTCCAAAGTACACTGCTACTGCGAAAATACTGACGTAAAAACCGCTACACGAGCAGATTGTTGGGTTTTCAATGGAGGCATAGATGAAACTGATCCCATTTGGTCCAGTTTCCATTCGCAGCCGTACATTGAGCGGCTTACATTCAACGTTAGATCAAACGGAGCCTTGAAATTTATACCTCTGCAAGTAATTCACAAACTAAAGAGATTACAGAAGCTGTACATCCACTACGCAACGTTACCAAAGATTGAAAAACGAACGTTTTCGAACATAACAACGTTGAAGGAAATAACACTGATGAACAACAAAATAACTGAATTGGACTTTTCCTCGTTCACGAATCTCCCTGCGCTCGTAAACTTGACGATAAAAGAAAATAAAGTAACCGAGATACAAAGGGATGTGTTTGTGGATCTGCCCGTTTTGAAATACCTCGATTTGTCGTTTAACAGTATTAATTTGGCTCACGACGGCTGTTTTGAACATCTAACGGTTCTCAGTGATCTGATATTAGAGGCCAATTTCATTACAGTGCTCACAAGAGATACTTTCCGGGGATTGGCTAATTTGACGAGATTGGATCTACGGTCTAACAAGTTGTCAATGATCGGCGACTTGACATTTACCGAATTGTGGAATCTGAATGAGCTCCTGTTGGATAATAATGAATTGAAATATTTGTCTGAAAGGGCGTTCGATGGATTGGTTTTACTTCAGAAATTGTCGATGACTGGGAACAAATTGAAAGCGATTAATGAAGGGCTCTTGGAAGGTGTGAGAGGGCTTGAGTTATTAGATTTGAGGAACAATGAGATAGAAGTCTTCACCTACGAAAATATAAAACCGATAATTGAAAACTTGAAGGTGAAGACATCTGTATTATATTTAAGTGGTGAGTTTATACTTTTTATTTTATTTCTTTGTCGTCAATACTTCTATAATGCTTAATTTGATTCTATCCTCTACCAATTTTGTTGACATTGATCGATATCACCTATTTTATATATTCGGAGTGATATATATACGCGCAAGTAAAAAACCGGCTTAGTGCGAGTCGGACTCTCGTACAAAGGATTTCGTACTATTAACTATAAAACCTGTTGTATGGGAGCCCTTAAATATTCATTTAATTATTTATTTTGCAAGTGAATAATTATACAACTAAATATTCTAGGAATATTTCAAGCGTCTACCTGTAGCCGTCATCAATATCGAGAAAAAAAGATCAAAATATCACGTTTGTGGTATGGGAGCCCTCCATAAATATTTATTTTATTCTGTTTTCAGTATTTGTTGTTAAAGCAGCAACAGAATTACATCATATGTGAAAGTTTTACTTGTCCAAATATCACAGTTCATGCGATGTATCGCATGAACTGTGATAGTTGGCCCGGTGACAGACGAACGGACGGATGGATAGATAGATAGACGGACAGCGGAGCCATATAAATAGGGTCCCATTTTTATCCTTTAGGTACGGAACGCTAAAAAGCATCACTGGTTTCTTACAAAAACATCTAACTTTAATGAAATACAAAACAAAAGTTTTTGATTTTAGTAATATAGATTCTAATCAACACTTAAACATCAATTTATTTTAAAATTGCAATCGTACCCACATACAATTTTAGATCAAATACCTACGAATCTAAGATATTTTTTTTTATTTAATTACTTTTACCCGTCTGGCTAGCGAGGAGAGTGTAGGCCTAATCCTCTGTGTGCTCTAGCAAAGTATGGCTCCGGTAGTACAGAGAGGGTCATGCTCCTGCAGTGGATACTAAAATATCTGATGATGAAAATACTTTTAAACAATTCAGAAACTGAGTTTAAAAAAAATAAGTGTAGTTATTTAAGTAGGATACAAACAATTCGACGAATGCCCCAGAGAGAATCTGCGAAAAAAGATCACGAATTTCAGTTACATTTTGGAAATGTCCAAAGCGTTGTGTCACTTTTGAAATTACTTTGTATGAAATTATATTTCTGTAAGTTTGCAGAAACTCCAGTCCTTTGTGGTTCCTTCTACAGACCGTGTCGCGTCTGAGTTTAATTAATTAATGTTCTCAAGTAATACAGCCGGTTATGGAATTATGGTACAATATTCGACTGGGTGGAACAATTTAATTCAATTTAATTTTTCTGAATGAGATTTGGTAAAATCGTCATCAGGTCATTTTTAGTTTCCACTACAGGAGCACCACCCTCTCTGTACTACTAGAGCCATACTTAGCCAGAGCAGCCAGAGGACTTGGCCTACACTCTCCACGCTGGCCAGACGGGTTGGAGAGGTCTCACAGATGTTTATAAGCTTTGTTTAGCTAGTATTTCCTAAATCGCCTTCTACGACATCCACGGGAAGAATTGGAGTGGTCCTATTTTACTCTGCCGGATACCACGCGGCTCGACCGGTGACCAGGCCGCCGGCATTATGTGTAGGAGGAGAGTTTAGTTCTTTCTCCGTATTTACCATGGAAAAAGTTTTTCCATAATGTCTAACTACTCTGACAATAAATTCAGTTAGTTCACACTATAAATATATAAATACTATTCTAGCATTTGCTCGCGGCTTCACTTGCGTTTATGAAGTTTCATTTGTGAATACTTTCTTGGCAATAGGAAAAATTACATTTCTTACAATAGCTTAATTAGCCACATTATGAATATCAATGTGATAATAAGTTAGTTAATAAAATTACCTTCGTGCTTAGAACTCAATTTTTTTTTTGATGGTACATTTTGTATTGAATTGTCAATTTTTTTTTGTTGAGTTCCCCGCATTAGGCCCATAGGAAAAGTTTCATAAAATAAGAAAAGAAGTTTCATATTGACGGGCTGAATCATCCCTTTTCACCGTGTAAATAAACAGAAATATATAGATTTCATTCTATTTATTTATTTGGAATGATATGTGTAAAATTGCGCTCGTTCGTGTCATCTCAAGCTGGGTGGCAGCTGAAAATCAACGGTTGCTCCTTCCGAGTAACATGTAAGCTGTAGCCTATTTTTGTTTCTGTGGCGCACAGTGTACTTAGTTTAAGCGGATGCTGCGCGAACGAAAAACGTCGCTTCTGCTTCTGCGCAAGGAATTAGGTTGCGCAAAACCACTAGGCGATTAGGAAAAAAGATGAAAGTCTAAATACTTTAATATTTATTTTAAAAAAATATATATAAGAATAGTGGCGACTTCCAAGATGTAAATATAAATATTGTCATGTAAGAATTATTGTTTTATTTACGTAAAAATTACAAAGTTTTTGAAGAAAAATGTTTTTAGATATCATAAAATATATATATATATATATCTTTAAAATTTTATGTTTATCTGTTTCAAATTCCAACAAGGGGGCGATCTCGTTCAAGGATCGACCTAAATTATACAAATACTTTTGATGTATATAATTAATACTAGTAATTATAAAACACGTAAATTTTCACAATTTTGTTTGTAAACTATTTGTTGTATAATTTGTGTGACAGTTAGACAAAATAAATATATGATCTATCTGTCTATTCAACGTCAATGATAACTACAAAAAAACAATGAACTGACGTCGTATAATTTTCTTTTAATTATATTGAATTTAAAATTCAACATAATAACAGTTTGATCTCAATTACAATAGGGTTTCTGACTTACAGGTCATTAATGGTAAATAACACACTTCGAGTATTCATTCAAGAGAATAAATAACTATATTTAGTGCCAACAATGGCGTATTCCCCACCGGGCAGTAATCCCTACAAGCGCCCTTCAACATTGAAGACAATTAATGAGTGTAGCAGCTCCCTTTGCTAAGGGTGACTATAGACATTGCCACTTTTTGATATGGTCAACAAGTTTTGTTGTATTTAATGTTATTTCTATAAAAAAAGTATACTACGTTAAATCATTCCTAGTTTTGATTTATTATATATATTAAATAAATAAATAAATATATACATAAATATATATATAAATAAATATATGCGGACAAATCACACAGATTGAGCTAGCCCCAAAGTAAGTTCGAGACTTGTGTTATGGGATACTAACTCAACGAAACTATATTTTTATAACAAATACATACATACATAAACATCCAAGACCCAGGCCAATCTGAAAAAGATCATTTTCCATCTTGACCTGGCCGGGGATCGAACCCGGTCACTCCGTGTCGCAGGCTGGCGTGTTGACCGCTGCGCCACGGAGCTAGACTATAAATATAAAATCATAGTTGATGTCCTCTATAATAATCCTTCCATGCTGGTCTGGGAGTAAAGAAAAAAAAATCGAATGTGCTAGCTGCTTCTCTTCCCGTGCAAAGGGAGGGAGCTAGAATCTGCGATATCGAAGTATGTACATTTGAGCTTACGCTACATCAAAGCTGAAGAAGTCATAAATTTTTGCTTATTAGAAATGCAACACAAAACATATTTATTTAATATTGACCGTTCATCCAAGACGAATCAAGTCTAACTTTAAACATAAACCTAGAGGATGAATTATGTTCTTAATATTATATGATATTTAAAAGTAGGTACATTTTCTCACATAACTTTATGATTTAGTAAATTGAAAGATCCTTACAAAAGTGAAGAGGGTGTATGTCCGGCTTTATGCGGCATAATGTGTGTAGTCACCCCAACATTCCCTCCAGTAAGTCAACAATGCTTTTATAACTCGATTTGAAGGATGAAAAATGTTTTTAGTAAAAATCAACAAAGATTATGATAATTCCCATACTAAATTACGTAGTTAGTGGAGTGGCGCGTGTCTAGGCTCCGCGATCCCTAGGGATTTAATAAATTGAAAGTGATAGATGTGACTATGTAAATTCATTTAAGGCAATAAATTATTTTAGTTGTGTAAAAGCATAATTAATATTTTTTGTGAATATTTCTATTTTTTTGTGCCTATTATCTGATTCTTGACAATCGCAGTAACAATTTAATTAATGATATTTTATGTAAATTTTGATGATACACTTTTTATTCGACTAGCATGAACTTAAGTATATACAGTTCGTGATGGTGTTTTTTTTTAATATTTTCTGTGGTGTATAATCAGTACGTGTGGCGACGATGGCAACCTCCACTATTCGCGATTCCCGATACGCGTATGAATTTGTTAAAACAAGCCCCACTAACACTAGCTCTTCAAACTCTGAATGAACTTGCTAATCACGTGGATTTATTTAATTGTTCCTTGACTGAATTTACACGGGCAACTTTGTATGTATTAAGTTTTAATAAGGTATTATGCATGTAACATTAATTAAGTATGCTATTAACTGTGTCTAGCAGTCGACGAGTGTGATTATTATTTATATAAAAAATATTATTTATATGATGATGTTTTAATGAAAATTTGATACCATCATCGATTTTCACTTTCCGATTGTAGGTTATATTTTAGTTTCTAAAGTTTAAACGACATATCTTAAGAAATAAGACAAATCGATTTCAAAGAAATAAAAAATATTAAGTCTGTAAAAAAAACATTATTTTAAAATTTTGAAAACGATTATCTGCTATGTCTTAAAATTAAATATCTTAATCTAATTTTAATTCTTTAGAAACATTATTAAAACCACGTTCCATTTTAATTAATTCGCTAAAACTCTTAAGTGTATAATTTATATAACAAAGAAACTTGTTAGAATATAAGAAAACTTCTGAATGGTAGTCAGAATTTAATTACTACCATCGTCGAGAGTAGTTAAAAATACAATAACAGAATTCTGAGTAATACTTGGATGAGTTTTCTTTGCCTCTTTTATTTTGTTGTTAAATTACTTTCACGGATAAAAGGAGCTGAATGTTGTGCCATTGTCATTATGTTGTTTGCCATTCTGAAAACTGTACGATTAAGACAAACATTTGGATTTTACTGCAACAGCAAAAAAATCCATTTATTTTTTGAAGCCTTGTCAATATATTTTGAGCAACATAGCAACATATAAAATCAAAACGAGTAACGCATCCTTCCCAAACAGCTATATTCTATTTAACTATATGTAGCAAAATATTATTAATTATATACTAATTAGTAGATTATTAAATACGGATATAGGTATACAGAAATTTTACAACAAAATGCAAAAAGACTTCAATCTTCCAACTTACGTTATGCAC
The DNA here is from genome assembly GCA_947532085.1 of Elegia similella. Taxonomy (NCBI): domain Eukaryota; kingdom Metazoa; phylum Arthropoda; class Insecta; order Lepidoptera; family Pyralidae; genus Elegia; species Elegia similella. The sequence goes on along the minus strand of OX383940.1, from coordinate 19,957,616 downwards.
TTTCCAAATGATATAAAAATTATACCCGTAAATTCAAATAATAAAAATTGCGTTCTCTTTTATTTACAGGTAATAACCTCAGTTGCGATTGCCGTCTATCCTGGATCCAAGTTCTCAGGAACGAAACGAAGAGTGAACCTCTAAAATCAGCCTTAGATGATGTCACATGTATGCTACCAAACTCAGACAAAGTACAAAACACAAACCAGCTGAATGATGTGGACGATATCAAAGATGCTGATCCCGATAGCCTACTGGTTGTTTCTAACGCCGATGTTTTGCAACAAGATGGAATCGAAGAAGATATTTATGATGAAAATAATCAACATTACAAAGTAGAACCGACAGTACAACCAGTGATAACAAATGAAGTATCAGTAGTAAACCTACCACCTGAATCATTAGCTTGCTCGAGAGACTTAGCTCAAAACAGAGAAGACTCCTTAATGTTGTCTTCAAGCTACTGGCAGCCAAGCTCGAGTTTCAAGATCCTCTCAAATCTGTCGTTAGTGTTAACATTAGTGATGATTAGTGTATTACATTAACTGCACATATAGACAGAGACATTGCTTGTGTGATTTCTAATGTGAATTTTATACTAGCTTAGTTTTGTACTTCGACTGCCATTTGCTTTTTAGATTGTAAGAGAGAAGACTGGTTAAGATATTTAATTAAATTATTCCTTAGTGATTTTCACTGGCTATGGGTAGAATTGTCATATGTTGGCAATACATTGGATTATATACGTCAAAAGCAAATATATGAAAAACGAAATCTCAAAAGTGAGTGGTGTAGCAATTACTAGCAATGAAATAATGTGAGGATTTTATAATGGATTCAGACAGGTGTTCAAATAATTTTTGACTACACATGCATGATTTGAAAAAAATAAGTAAAAAAAAGAAAATCGATTAAATTTTATAATACGCATAAAAATATTTTTCACATATTAGACCTTCTAGCCAGTTGAAATCACTCTTACATTACATAATGTTACCATTCATAGATACCAGTGTTATTAATGTAGCATTAGAACTGAAAATATTATCTACATTGATAATTATTAATATGATATCAACAAAAAATATTATCTATGTGGGTAATTCCAATTTATTTTATAAGTATAAAGAAATACTATTCTTTTTCCAGTGATATATTTTGATGAAGTAATTGTATATTTTTCAAATGTTAATTTTTACCCACATTGATCAATATATGCCTTTCTTTTTAGTTATTTTTTTTCTATCGCTGTTATTATAGAAAGTCAAACTACTTCAGTACATCGTTAAGATCAATAATCGGCCAAAATAAATCAACATTTTTCGCATTGATGTTTCAGCCTGCTATTTATAATAAAACGATTGAGTAAAAGACGATATAAAAACTAGACCCTATGTAGAAGAAGAAAAAATTGTAAACTATAATTTTCTCACTTGAATCTCGTATCGTGTCTATTTTTTCTTGTAAATTTATTCAAAATCATGTTGAAAATGTATAAAATCCTAATACAGTTCGACAAGAGAACAGAGCCTTCAAATCCTACGCCCTTTCTCTTTCTGCACAAAGTATTTTTTTATGATATAGTACGGTATACGAGGTCACATCGATTTGGGAACCGTCATCAATGGGAATTCCGGAGCATGAGGCAGGACGTTCTTTTTAAAATTACTACCAGTTGGTCTATTGAGATTTATTGATTTAAATTATATAATGAGACTATTACATTGTAAAATGCCTATAATCTGTGGAAATCTAAAGTGAAAATGAAATAAATGATTAATCGACTGTCAATGACATATTTTCTGAACACGCGTTTGGACAGTTTCCAACTTGTTGAAAAGATTAAAGTATAAAACGATTTTTTTCAAATGTAAGCTTTCTAGATTTAAGAAACTATTGAATGTCAATTGTATTGTTATAGTATTTCGTATTTTGGTAAACTTCGTTTTTTTAAAACCCCATAAACATCCGGTGTACAGTAAAACAAAAAAGCCATGCAGATAGTACAGGTCTTAAATGTTTGTTTTTAATCAGTTGATGTCAATGTTTGTTTGTTATAATAGTTCGATTTTTGAATGTAGAGGTATTATGCAGTAATTAACTGGTACGATTCGATTTCTATATTGTCTGTCTATGTACTAATATTACATTTCATTATTTTAAAAATAGTTGATTATCATACAATAACAAAATGTAATGCTTTCAACAACATCGTCAATTTCTTTTTAATATTTATAAAACAAAAATTTAAATTATCCCATTCTGTAAGATAGTTTGACAGTGGAGAAAAATCTTCATTGTAAATATGAAGTTGTGAATTTTAAAGTACCTACTTATTAAAATAAAATTTTGAATGATTAAAGTTTACTTATTTACTTACTAGCTTTCGCCCGCGGCTCCGCCCGCGTCAATGTTGATCCCTCGGAAATAGTACTTTATTCCGGGGTAAAAGGTAGCCTATTTCCTTTTTTGCACTCCAGAGAACTTGTATACAAAATTTCATGATGATCGGTTCAGTAGTTACGGCGGATGCCTTTAGGCAGATCCACGGTCTGCGGTTCTGGAATTATCCAAAGAGATTTGACGTCTGGAAGACGACCGGCCGTAAAAACTATGCCAAATCTTATTGTAGCATGAATGAAATTGGATCTTGGGGTCTGAAGTAACGTAGCTGGGGATGCTACCGGTAGAAAACGGCCATGGTGTTCCCGAGAGACTACAACATGGTGTTCTTCAAAAAGAGCGTAAATAGATTTCTTCAGGGTTGGCAACGCGCGAGTGGCACCCCTGGTGTTGCAAACGTCCATAGGCATGGGTAATCGCTTTCCATCAGGTGAACTGCAACCCTGTTTCTTTGGTTGGCAACGCGCGAGTGGCACCCCTGGTGTTGTAGACGTCCATAGGCTTGGGTAATCGCTTTCCATCAGGTGAACTGCAACCCTGTTTGTTTGGTTGGCAACGCGCGAGTGGCACCCCTGGTGTTGTAGACGTCCATAGGCTTGGGTAATCGCTTTCCATCAGGTGAACTGCAACCCTGTTTGTTTGGTTGGCAACGCGCGAGTGCCACCCCTGGTGTTGTAGACGTCCATAGGCTTGGGTAATCGCTTTCCATCAGGTGAACTGCAACCCTGTTTGTTTGGTTGGCAACGCGCGAGTGGCACCCCTGGTGTTGTAGACGTCCATAGGCTTGGGTAATCGCTTTCCATCAGGTGAACTGCAACCCTGTTTCTTTGGTTGGCAACGCGCGAGTGGCACCCCTGGTGTTGCAGACGTCCATAGGCTTGGGTAATCGCTTTCCATCAGGTGAACTGCAACCCTGTTTCTTTAGTTGGCAACGCGCGAGTGGCACCCCTGGTGTTGCAGACGTCCATAGGCTTGGGTAATCGCTTTCCATCAGGTGAGTTGCAACCCAGTTTGCCTACTTAGTTGTATAAAAAAAAAAGTCCGTAAAGTTGGCTTACAGACGATAATTTTACGTGGTAACGGTGGAAGAGAGATAGATGCGTCACAATCCAAACGCTTAAGCCGATCGTGCATTAGTATTGCTAGTTGCGTTCTCGCTTGCACGCGGTACGTCACACTTTTTCGTGCGTGCAGCCAGCGTTCATCGATTTATAAGACGTTAGAGAGAGCACGAGAGAGGAATTACATACATACATAGTATCACGTCTTTTTCCCTTGCGGAGTAGACAGAGCCTAGGTCTATAAGACCAATCCAATCAGATCCAATAAGACCTTATGGCCACATTTAGCATGTTGGATGGGTTGCTAGCCGCATCGCCTATCGACATGATTCCGTAGATTTTAGCCCAATCAATCTCTCGATCGGCTTTTACGATCTGCGCGAGAAGAGAAGCAGCTGGCACATTCAACGATTTTTCTTTTCTCCCAGACCAGCATGGAACAAAGGAATTACCATAATCAAGGCTGGAAACACATAAAGGTCAAATCTCAAACAGTACACGCATCTTTCCTAATCTTGATTCCTCGAGGCCACACACATAAAAAGGGAATATAAAGAAAATGGACGAACTAATTTGGCGTAACGTATTTATTTTACGCAGTCGTGAAGCTACTGGTTAAGCCAATACACGTGCCAAACTTTGCTCGTATTCCCGAGACTCGCAAACTTTATTATAATTTTCCTGTCATTAGCAAGTACGAATTGATTCTGTTTGGATTTCGGATGGTTTTCGACTTTGTAGGTTTATAGAAGATACTTAGTTTTGGAATAAATTTTAATGTGAAATTGGAAAGCAGTAACCTAAAATAAAACTGTCCAAGTGCGAGTCGTATTCACAGACACACTAAGAGTTCTGGACCAACATACAATAATAAGTAATAAATAAATCTTTATTTATTTACCTTCACAATAGCTAACAGAAAACAAATAACTATGTAAAATATGTAGGATACGAAAACAGGTGAGGTTCTCTTCAAAACCTATCTTTGTGAAGGTCTGGTGCCTTCTTAATAGGTTTCCAAAGGAAACCTGTGCCACATGTCACCAGGTTTATTAAAAGTTCTTCCAATAAGTACGCATGAACAAATAACTAATTTATTAAATGTGTCCCCCAAGGATCTGTTTTAACACCTACGACATGCTAAACACTAGTAGGCTTTGCAGACGACAGTACGGGTGATACATATTATGCAAGTCGTGCGAATATCCCCCAAGCACAGGTGGAAGATAGCAGAAAGAGACTTGTGACAGACATTTCGACGTCCCTGGAGCAGGTCTCTGAATGGGGTAAACTAAATCTAGTTCAATTCAACCCTACTAAGACACAAGTCTGCGTGTTTTCTGCTAAGAAGACCCCATTTAACATGACACCGAAGTTCCAGGACACCCCCCTTACCATTTCTTAGAGTATTAGGATCCTTGGCGTCAATATTACGAAGGAGGTTCAATTCCGGAGTCATCTGGTAGGTAAAGCCAAAACGGCTTCTAAAAAACTTGGGGTGATAAATAGAGCGAGGCAGTACTTTACTCCGGGTCATATACTTTTGTTATATAAAGCTCAAGTCCGGCCCCACATTGAGTACTGCTCTCATATCTGGTCTGGTGCATCTCAATAACAACTCCTTCCTCTTGATTCCATCCAACGCCGGGCAATTCGTATTATCGACGATCCCCACACTCACAGACGATTTAGACACCCTCAGCCTACGGAGAGACGTTGTCTCTCTGTGTGTATTTTACTGTCTATAATATGGGGAATGTTCTGAAGAACTTTTTGAATTGGTGCCACCGTCAACTTTCTACCCCCGCACCGCTCACCATAGGAGAAAAGTCCATCCCCACACCCTTGACACTTGGGTCTCCAAAAATATCAGAGCGTCACGTGGTTTTTTTTATCGTACAGCAGGATCGTTGAGGAAGATAAAATTCAAGACATAGGTAGAGAACCTGTTCAGGCATCTCTGTATCTGAATGTACATCCTTAACTGTATGTTAGAGGAAAAAAAGGACATAGTTAACTTAAAAAATGCATCATCGGTATCGCATCATTCTGATTCTTCTACTTTAATGTAAAATTAAAATACAATGTGATATGCTGTAGGTACTCAATCTACGCATACAAGGTACAGTAGTGGTCACATTCACATTGATGCACACTACTGCAATAAATGTCATGTCAGTAGCCTTCATAAAGCGCATGGCCTATATCATCAATAGATGCTCCTCATAAAACTGTAACAATTGAAATCAACATTATTGTATAAATATAATACTTTATTTATATAAATAGGTTATATAGGTAAAGATATCTCGAACTCTTTACAGTTTTGGAAGTCACATTTGTCGCTAACCAGCCTGCCAAGCGTGGTGAGATGGCAATATCCATCCATGGAACAAAGAATCCTTGGGAGAGGCTGTCTACCAGTGAATTCAATAGCTGTAACGATGATGATGATGAATAGTCCAGGCCTGACTGCTATTAAGATGCCTTTAGACAGCTTGCAACACCAAAAAGAGAAAGCATTACATTCTCAAGGAAAAAAAGGACATTTTATAAAACAAAAAGGATGCTGCATCATTCTTCACTACAATAATTCATTTCAATAATATGAAATTATTTTTTATTTCATATTATTTTAAATTCAATTTAAGCGTGACATTTTATAAACCAATGTATACTCAGTCCACATAGTTGCACTGTGCAGTTTGATGCCGCTACTTCTGCTCCCGATTTGGAAGCGACATTAAACTTAGCCTTAGGTAAATTTTTGACGTTAACAATTGTTGAGAAGTGAAATATGACAATTAATATGTGTTCAAATAAACCTATAGGCATTGAATAAACATTTTTGAAATTAAATTTGACTTCAGTCCAGTAAAACAAAGCGTTTAATCGCAATAATAAGTCATTCCAAAACTCATTTTTGTGTGGTGATAGAGATTTACTTTAAGGAGTAATAACGGCAAATGGTTGCTATCAAGAAGACTCGCATTAACGTCTACTGCGATGGGAGTCGGCATCGCGGATTACTGTGAGTTCTCGACAAAGTATCACTTCTCAATTTCTCTTTCTCTCATCTGATAGCATTCATGAGTTAATCATTTCTGCCGTAAGTAGTCCACTGTTAGACTAATGCCTCTCTAAAAGATTACTCGTTCCATGGGAGGATATTGCCATACTCACCACGCTTGGCAGGCGGGTTGGCAAGCGCAGTTTCTTCTTGTGTTTCGAAAGCACAGCTTAAAAATGCGCCTGAGTATATATTTTTTAAATTGACTATCTACATAGCTCCAAGTGAGCGAGGGCTTCGGAGCGCCCTCAGCCTTTATAGACAACATCACCAAAGGGCCCCGGCGGCTGCGAGGCCTAGGCAGTGCTGATGCTGCGACATCTGAATCTTTTTTATGCTAGAGAAGGATATGAATTTTTATGCAGGGAATAAAGGTATTAGGATACCATTCACTCGGATAAATTTGGGAAAACCTAGTAGCAGTTCGAGTCCGCGCGCGCGTACCCTATGCCATACCTGCAACCACCGGCCAAGCAGTTGAGGATGATATCCCATATAATATGATACCTGATCATGATGTAGCTTATTATTGGCGTTTTTTATGGCCTGCCGCCTACATAACGTCATCTCTTCTTAAGAAGCATTAGCCTTTGAGGAGCCCAGTGAGTGTAACCATTAATGACGCAAACGAATGTATAGCTACCAAACGAGCAAGCGAGTCACCTGATGGTAAGTGATCAGCGCTGCCCATGGATAACTGAAACACCAGGGTGTAACAGGAACGTAGCCGGCCTTCAAGAATGTGAGGGAAGGACATGAGGGGAGGACATGGGGGGAGGAAATGGGGGAAAGGGTGGGCCTCCGTCTCTCTCACTCACCAAACGAAGCATAGAAGCGGTAAAGCTTCTATTCAAACGTCGATTTTCTGTGAGAGTGTGGTACTTCTCCAGAAGAGCCGGCCCATTCATGCCACTAGCAAAATTTGCCCTTAGCGTGGCTCTACCAGAATTACCACAACTAGCTACCCTGGGCACGGTCCCTACTGAGACAAGTGGCCACAAGGGGCATAACAATTTCTCAAGCTCTTCCGTGCGTCCTAACACAGCACGTTAAGTCGTTGGTCCCGGCTATCATCGTTGATGACAGTTATTAAGCTACGAGTATGTTGTCTAGTAAGCAGTGTTACCCACTCGCACGTTCGGAAAACTAAATAAACATGAGTACCGCAGACAAATACCAGTGAAAATGAAGTCTCCCGGAACTTAACGGAGCCTCGATTGCCCAGCTGGCCTATTTGCTAACTGAGTGTACAACGTTTTGATAGTCACTTCAAAATACATTACGTTTTATACATCTTAAATAAAAATTGACAATCATATGAAAGCCGTAATGTATTTTAAAATGACTATCAGAACGTTGTACACTGAGTTAGCAAATAGGCCGGCTGGTCCTGGGATGTTTATCTATGTAAGTATATTTTATAAAAAATAATATCGTTGACTTATTATCTTACAACACAAGTTCACAACTTACCGTGTGACTAGCTCAATCAGCGTCATCATCAGGTGCTTTTTAGTCTCCACTACAGGAGCACGACCCTCTCTGTACTACTAGAGCCATACTTGGCCAGAGCAGCCAGAGGACTTGGCCTACACTCTCCACGCTGGCCAGACGGGTGGGAGAGGTCTCTCAGATTTTTATAAGCTTTGTTTAGCTTGTATTTCCTAAGTCGCCTTCTACGACATCCACGGGAAGACTTGGAGTGGTCCTATTCTACTCTGCCGGATACTCAATCAGCGTGCTAAGTCCCTATATATTCATTTTAGGCATATATATCTTCGACGAAGAGAAAGGAGACTGAAGTTCGATGATCAATGGGTATAAGTATATATACTATATCTCTCTCGGAGGCGGAATACAAATCTTCTAAGGTACAGGTGGTTGGGCACCTTGGACATATCAAAAGATGCGCCATAGTCTGAGGGGAGAAGCCACACTCGCACTGGTTCTGCGAACTGTCGACTATTCCCCAACTGGCCAGTTTCAAAAAAATTAGGCACATTGTGACTTCCCACAACGTCTCCCACAACTTATATTTTTTCACAATTAATCTTTCTTCTCTAAAAAAACTAAGGGAGTCGAACTTTTTAATTAACTATGCCGGTTTTTTAACTCGCGCAGTATATCGATTTGAAAAAATCTCGACACCATCGTAAGGGAGCGTGAGTGGTAACGCGTAGTCAAGTAAAATACGCTTCCACCTGCCTAATTTTAAGGTACTGTGGGCGTAACTTTATGGTTAACATCGTAGCTTAAAAAGAACTCTATAATCAATGTAGTAAGGCATATATAAAGAAGTACATCGGTACGTCAGTCTGCCTTAATGTTATATAAAGACTTTCACATTTTTCATTAAGTATCGTTACGTACCTAAGTTAGCATTTTAACTTTTTTTCTGGAAAAACAAAATTACTATAGGGCAAAAATTTCGTACAATCTAGATCTGCAGACAACATTGTGGTTTTAACCCTCTGTTTTGTGTAATTGGAAAACTAATGAGCTTACGCATTTTGTTTTATTTAAAGTTCTGTAGTAAAAGTTAAAATGTTTTCTTCTTATTTCAAAATGGTTTCATCATCATTATCAGGTCTGTTTTTAGTCTTTACTGCAGGAGCTTGACCCTCTCTGTACCACCGGAGCCATACTTGATCAGAGCAGATAGAGGATTTGGCCTACACTCTCCTCGCTGGCCAGATGGGTTGGAGAGGTCTCATTGATGTTTATGAGCTTTGTTTAGCTTGTATTTCCTAAGTCGCTTCTTACGACATCCATGAGAAGAGTTGAAGTGGTCCTATTCTACTCTGCCGGAAACCATACGGCAGAATTTCAAAATGGTAACGTCATTTAGGTAGGATTTTAGTTAATAATAACAGTACTAAAATTCATTTATAACCTGACCATTTTGTGATAGGTATAATATACAATAGTCCTTAATGTTCTTTTCCATTTATTAAATTAGTCATACACTTTCTTTTTTTTTAACAAAAGCTCAATTTTTACGGCAAAATGAAATGAAATATTAAAACTTGTATGTAATTAAATACTCTTTTAAAATTAAGAAATAAGATATAGTGAATAACTTCCACGCGGGCAATTCGTCGTACCATGTCCAAGTCGCTGGTTCGAATCCTGCCTGCATGGATTTTTTTCACTATACCTATCCTATTTCTTAATTTAATAAGAAAATAGCTTTGTAAATACAAAAAAGTCCTTCTATAAAAATACTATTATAATATATCTAGTCTGTTTTAATATTGCTGAAAAAAATCTAGTATCAAATTTTAAAATTAAGTAGTCTAATCTAATTTATCTAATTCTTATATTTATATTTAACTAGCGACCCACCCCAGCTTTGCACGGGAGCAATGAAGACACTATTTTTGGGCACTAAATTACACATAAACCTTTCTCTTTTATCACTCTATCTATTCCTAAAAACTGCACTGAAATCCATCGAGTATTTCAAAAGTTAAGCGAACAGACAGCGAAAACGTCTCCATTTATACAGCGAAAACGTCTCCATTTTATACTATATACCTATAATAAGGCTGGAGTTGTGTCATATGGAGAGGTGAAAAGAATTGCTGAGAACCGAGAGACATGGAGAGTACTCCACCGACAAGAACACAGTTCTTAAATTATAGATAGATAGACCTATAATAATAATGATAATATAAATTTCTTTATTACCAGATAACTAGGATCTATTATTTATTAATAACATTTTGCTTAAAACCCTGTAATCTTTGCTTAAATACTCAAGAATATGTAAGTGTAAAGATATGTCATTTCAAATAACCACCGTTGTTTCACTTCCGAAAAAAGTTAGTTATATTTTTTAATTTCAGAAGGAGGAAAACATTTAACAGACTCATAATTTATCTCTATTAAAATTCCAAGAGTCTTAAAAACTCATAAGATGAGTAAATTTCATCAAAATATATTTAACAAAAATGAGATTAAGAGATGGGGAAGAATCAACAAAGAACAGGATGTACTAAGTTGTAATTATCTTTTGCCAAGACTTATTCTTTTTGGATTCCTTTGTTCCGTAGATCAAGTGTTCCAAATCAATAATAACTGGCATTGACAGCTAAAGCGCTTGATGCAGACTTTGCTGTGCTGGAATGCTTGAAATATTAGAGATTTCTTTTTAAATCCGTGAGTTCAATAGCCTCTATAATATTTAAATAAAATCACTTTAATACGGTATTATCGCGTATATTACCCTAACATTTCAAAAACTTTACAGTTTTCATGGTCGCAGGTAGACTAAGTTGATATTTGTCTTGTGTTATAAGAACTATACAAAACTACCGCCTACAATATTTTTTGATAACGTTCCGGATGTACGCAGTATTGGCTCACGGTGTCTGAAGGTCTTGCAGTCTTGTGATGAGCTTGAGATTTTATTAAATTGATGACAGGATCCCAAGCTGGTGGTAACTGCCAACCATCCTCTCTATTAAAATTAGGATGTTTATTATTTTAATTTATATTATTTGCGACCATGAAAACTTTAAAGTATTCGAAACGTTAGGTGTAAAAATAATGTAATATACGGGATAATATCGTATTAAAGTGAATATATTTAAATGTGTAACAATCGCGAAAACATCAGAAACCATTAGCTTCCATAATAGTTTTCTGCCATATAAAGTCATTAGGTATATTTTTTGGCTAAAACTTATGTAAGATATAGCTATTATAATAAAGGGTTATTCTTGTACGTCAGCTAATGGCCGACATATTTCAAACTCATCCAGAGCTCTGCCTCAGGGCGCATCTCGATTCACATTCGCCCTGAGTAAGTCTTCCGGATGAGGTCGAATCATGACAGTCAGTAGAGGACTTTCTAAGAGAACCTACCTTCTTAATCGGTTACTCCTTGCTGAGTATTGTGGCTCTTAATTTTGACAACCAGCTGTTTCCTTCGGTAACGATCCGTTGCTTGGTGTAGTACGGCGCTGATCGGTGTTTCCAACCTCTCTGAGATCTAACCCGACCATCGCTTTGGACTGCTTCCTCTTAGTCTTTTTCCTTCCACTTTTTCTGTCACCATCAAACGTTCCAAATTATCGCTATCTCTCCTCATAATATGGCCAAAGCACCGCACTATACGTTGCAATCAGGTTGTGGACAGTCGCTGAGCGATTCTATTTTAAGTTGCTTTAGGATTGAGACATTTGTTTCCTTTCATGCTGGTCTGGGAGGAAAAAAAACGTAGAATGTACCAGCTGCTTCTCTTCCCGCGTAAATCGTAAAAGCCGATTGAGGGAATGGGCGAAATTTTGAGGAATCATATCAATAGGCGATGCGGCTAGCAACCCATCACTATTTTGATTGCTCTATCCACCTATATGCCCATCAAAATGCTAAGCGTGGCCTTATGGACCTGGGCTCTGTCTATCCCGTAAGGGAAAAAGATGTGACACTATGTATGTATGTATGTATGCACATTTGTGCGAAAGGGTATCTTTTGCATACGGCGCCAACACCACATAACAGAGCGTCAAGTCTTTGCCTGTGGCGGCTTTGAGTGTCCAATAACATAAGGTTTTACAAGCTATTATTTAGTTTCACCTGTCCCGATGATTTTCCGTAATCAAATCTTGCGAGCTTAATTTATTTTACTTTCCGGTTACCAATTGAGCTGAAATTTTACATTCATGTGTAAGTCGGATTACAGTACAATATAATGGAATCGTTGCGCTAGTCTGTTGATGGAGTCAGAAGGTGATGATAGGAACTCTTAAACTACTAGTACTTTACAGTGTAGATTCATTTATACATAAGCTTGATAAAAAAAATTAATTTTTCACACAAAAAAAACCAACAGCTGTTATGTAGAAGATTATACATTGATTACAGTCATTTATAGAGCCAATAATAGGTATTCATGGTAACACTGAGAGTTAAGTAGTACACTTATATTGTGACATTTTCAAAAGAGAAAATAAAAAACTATGAAACAACAGCAGATGACTAATTAGATTAAGACAATCAGATAGGTTAAATTAATGTGCATTGACAAAAAGGTCTCATTTTTGCAGAGCAAAAGTGGACAGTTCCAAGGTACAATTAAGTATTTTTTAAATATGATCAATTACATGCAACAATATATATTTTCTAGTAATGTGTCTTATTATAACTCTAGCCGTGTGGTTTCCGGCAGAGTAGAATAGGACCACTCCAAGTCTTCCCGTGGATGTCGAAGAAGGCGACTTAGGAAATAAATCTAAACAAAGCTCGTAAACATCAATGAGACCTCTTCAACCCGTCTGGCCAGCGAGGAGAGTGTAGGCTAAATCCTCTGTCTGCTCTGGCCAAGTATGGCTCCGGTAGAACAGAGAGGGTCATGCTCCTGCAGTGGAGTCTAAAAACACCTGATGATGAAGTCAAAAAAAAAGTCAAAGTCAAAGATTTTTATTCAAAATTGGATACATGTATCTCTTTTTGAACGTCATATTTTTATTTCTTATATATTTTTTTATACATGCAAAATTGAAATACTACTAGCGTTTCGGAACGACCACTGGTGAGAAGAATACGCCGAAAGAAACTCAATCCAGCCATGATAACTATATATCGCTGGTAATTCTACATATGATAACAACAGGAGCCAAGCTAGGAAGATATACGCTACTTAACAGTTCTTATTACAGTTGGTGCATTGATACACACTTAATAGTAATCAGCGACTTACCGATGTCGTTGTACAAAATTCCAGCAATTAAGGTGAAATTGCAGGTTGCGTACAAATTGCTACTCTGGAACCTCCAATTAGGCGTTTCAGTTGCAGTCGTTGGTTGTGTGGCGTAAGTCAAAGTCGAACCATTTTATGCTTTTGACTAGCTCCGTGGCGCAGCGGTCAACACACCAGCCTGCGACACGGAGTGACCAGGTTCGATCCCCGGCCAGGTCAAGATGGAAAATGATCTTTTTCAGATTGGCCTGGGTCTTGGATGTGTATCTATATATGTATTTGTTATAAAATATAGTATCGTTGAGTTAGTATCCCATAACACAAGTCTCGAACTTACTTTGGGGCTAGCTCAATCTGTGTGATTTGTCCGTACATATTTATTTATTTTATTTATTTATGCTCCTCCATGCCGGTCTGGGATAAAAGATGACGTTGAACGTGTCAGCTGCTTCTCTTCCCGCGCAGATCGTGAAAGCCGATCGAGAGATTGGGCTAAAATCTGCGAAATGTCAATAGGCGATGCGGCTAGCAACCTATTTCTATTTGATTTCGCTTTTCATCTACACGCCCTCCAACATGCTAAATGGCCATAAGATCTTATAGACCAAGGCTCTGTCTACCCCGCAAGGAAAACGTAATACTAAGTACTATAAATGAACCATTTTATATAATTGGTAGTTGAAATAACTTGACAGGCGGGTTGGCAGTTTAATTGGCTTCTTGTGCTTCCGACGCTCCTGCACATCGGAAGTACTTTTAAACTGTGGAAGAAAAGCAAATCAAACGCTACGTTTGCTAGTAATTCATCGTTATTTGAAGACTTATAAATCCTATCTGTCATTAACTATCATCATCATCACAGCCGCCAAACGTCCACTATTGGACAAAGGCCTTTTCCGAAGGTACTTCGTACCATGGGGGGATATTGCCATACTCACCAGGCTTGGCAGGCGGGTTGGCGAGCGCAGTTTCTTTGGCTTCTTGTGCTTCCAATGCTACTGCCCATCGGGAATTTCAAAGTTGGGGAAGGACAAGAATTTGTTGGATTTGGTAAGAGATTAAGTGTATTGGAATACTATACTACTTACACCGATGAATGGGGAAAAAGCAAGTAGAACCTTGGGAAGCCGGGCGCGCGCACCTGATGCCTTACCTGCAATCACCGAAAAGGCAGTATTACGCTATGTACCCCAACATTATAAAGGTACGTTATTCGATTTTTCTTTTTTATTCTTATGTGAAACATTTAATCACATTTTTTTTATTTATCATCATCATCATCAGATCCTTTTAAGTCTCCACTACAGGAGCACGACCTCTCTGTACTACTAGGGCCATACATGGCCAGAGCAGCCAGAGGACTTGGCCTACACTCTCCACGCTGGCCAGACCGGTTGAAGAGGTCTCTTAGGTTTTTTTTATTAATTTTGTACAATCCAAAATTAATAAAAAAAACTATTTTTATATTTTCCCTTCTTACCTTATTATATTGTAACAACGTTTCTTTTATAACTCAACCCCTTAAAAGAATACTAAACTAACAGAGGGGGCAAAACTGACAAGTCAGCGATACTCGATACAAATGCAAATTACACAGCCATTAGGCGACGAAACTATGTTCTATGCACGACCACGTCTAATAATATACATTTTAATTGATGACTCCTATTTTAAATCTCATAAGATATTATACTTGTCGGAATTTCATGCATGTTTTTCAACGTGAACGGCATTACATTACGGCAGTACGTTAATTAGAAATATTTCTGTTTCCGATGTATATTACTTTTTAATCCAATACATGGACAACGAACTTTATGATCCCCATTTGTTGTTAAAATATATTTTGTTTACTGAATATTATTAAAAACATCATCATTATCTTCTACTTTTAAATGTTTTTGTTGTATTTCGTTTATGCGCTTGTTGTCTTGTTTGACATAGCTTAACGACTCGTCTTATGATTACAGCTAAGAACAAAGGCTTAACGTGCCTTTCGAATAACGGAGGAAGTCGAGACATTCATATTTTAAACCGATTAAAAACAAAGTAGGAGATAATCAATTTGGTTGTATGTTTTTTTTTAATATTTGTTTCCTCATAACTCCCTAATTTTTTAACCGATTTGAAAGATTCTTATTATCCCAAATTTTTTTATCAAGATCGGTTATGAAGTTTGATAGAACTCTTTTTTAATATAAAACATTATTAAAGCACTCTACATTTTAAATCTTATTGTCGATCGATTTTAATATCAAATATCCATTTACATTTTTGGACATTGCCTGTTGAATATTTTTCTTTAGGACATAAGACGTGCAATTGTTAGTTTTAAATAAATGAAAAAAATAAAATAAAAAAGGGATTTACATTTTCTTACTATTTATTGTCTTCAATGCTCGTCTAGGAGAGTCTTCCATGCTGTCTGGGAGCAAAGAAAAAGACATAGCATTTGCCAGCTGCTTCTCTTTCCGTGCAGATTGTAAAAGCCAATCGAGGGAATGGGTGAAAATCAGAGGAATCATGTCATTAGGCAATGCGGCTAGCAACCCATTACTATTATGATTCCGTTTTCCAACTAATGCCCACCAATATGCTAAATGTGGCCATAAAGTCTTTCGGACCTGGGCTCTGTCTACCCCGCAAGGGAACAATACGTGACATTATGTATGTAATATATTTTTGATAAAATATAAAGCTAGTACGTTGACTTAAATCTTGAAAACAAACTATAAAAACTTATACAGATTATTCAAAGGAAACTATGTTAAGCATTTGACCGTTTGACAGTAAATAATTAACAAATATCATTGTTATTCATAAAATACTAGCTGTTGCCCGCGACTTCGTCCGCGGTATATTCTGTTATTATGATAAATTAGTTTTTTATTAGTATAGATGAATAATTTCCTCCGTTTTCGCTTCGCTCCTATTGGTCGTAGCATGATGTTGTATAGCCTAAATAATAATATAATAATAATAATATGTATTTATTCAGATTTCGAAGATCCATAATATGTTAGTAATACAAAAGACTTAAGCAACTATGTTAGTATATTTTTAAAATGAATGTATTTAAAAATGAAATTAAATATATGAAATTAAATGAATAAAATTAATAATTCATGTACCTGCCAGAGATGTCAGGCGGCCGACCAAACATTGGACGACTATGATCTTCCGTCATGTTCATCATCCGCCCGAGACCCCTAAGCAAAGGCGCATGCGGATCATCTGCTACTACTTTCAGAATGCTGTTGTCACTGTCCCGCACCCTTCTCACTATTGATGCAATTTTTTTGCGTATGATAGCGTAAAAGCCATCTGTTTGGTTTTCCGCGAACATACCGGACGCGCTACAGTAGCGAGGAAGATTCAACAGCACTCTGAAAATATTATTATATTGTATGCGCAGGGCGTTAAGCGACGCTTTGGTGTATTTAAGCCACAGAGAGCTCGTGTACATACTTTGGCAATAGGCTTTAAAAAGCGTTATTTTAACCTCATCCGTACAGCGAGCAAATCTCCTAGCCAACATATTCCCACGCACAGCCAACGCCCTGCGTTCTCTTTCAATATCAACATCATCATTTAGGCCATCGGTAAGAAAATGTCCCAAATATTTAAATTGATTTACCCTATTAAGGGTTACTCCATTCAGAAGTATCGGGAAAGAAGTTTCTAGATACTTACCGCTGGCCCCAAAAATGATGTATTCAGTCTTTTTCTCATTATATACAAGACCATGCGAAGCAGCATAGGCCTCACAGACTGTCAACATTTCATTTATAGCACCCGCAGTCGGGGCCAGCAACACCATATCATCTGCGTAACTGATGTTATTTAAACTAACACCATCAATCCTACATCCAGTACGCATGCTGCTGAGCCCGACTATGAGCTCATTTATATATAAATTGAAAAGTTTTGGCGAAGATAGCCCACCCTGCCTCACACCACATTGAAGTCTATAAGACTCGGAGAGACTGTCCAACCATTTGACGTGGTTTGTTTGGTTAGCATACCAAAACCGAAACAGATTAATAATCTCAGCCGGCACGCCCCTGTGCTTCATCTTTCCCCAAAGCACATCATAGCTCACGAGATCGAAGGCTTTAGAGAAGTCTAAAAAACAAGAGTATACCGGCGTCTTGCGATCAGTGTAATATTGGACGGTATGCTTGAGACTTAAAATTGCACTTTCTGTGGATAAACCTGGCCTAAAACCAAATTGTGCGTCATGTATGTTCTATTTATTAAAGCCTTCCTCAGTAAATTGGCTGTCCAACACAAAAAGAATTTTCCAATTTGAACCAGTAGTTCCTGAGATTAACGCGTTCAAACAAACAAACTCTTCAGCTTTATAATATTAGTATTGATTTATAACGGAAACCAAAACATAACTATTATTCAGTTATAACATAATAATAACACAACGATATTTTATTATTATATTTGGCAACAAAATACGAACTTGATCAACCAAAATCGACTCCGAAAAAACATTATTGTTACAAAGTTGAACAATCCTACATTATTCTCTCTCGCCTAAACAGAGTTCCCCTTCTAGGGCTACTGACCACAATGGAAAGAATAAAATAAATCAGAGCTGTCAATACCATACGTAAGTAATGTTCCCTATAGGGTTGCCAATTTTCCTTAAGACGGTACTGCTCGAAATTGTGGAAATTGACGTGTTTTCAATCATTAGTACAGTCAGACAACGAGATACCTGACCCCGCCATCTACCTATATCTTGAATTTTCTCTTAAACTAAAAATAATATTTTTTTTTTAACCTATATTGTCCCACTGATGGGCAAAGGTCTCCCCCATTTCCTTCCACTTGTTTCTGTCTAATGCAATTTCAGACCATCCACATTGAAAAACGTCGAGGTCGTCGCGCCATCGCTTTCTAGGCCTTCCCCTTCGACGTCGACCATCCTCAGTATAATAAAATAATTAAAAGTAATATTAACATGAAAATGTATATTTAGAAAGATTTTAATTAAGACTTTCTGAATAAACATTTTCATGTTAATATTACTTTTAGTTTAAGAAAAAAATTAAGATATAGTTAGATGGCGGGGTCAGATATCTCGTTGACTGACTGTACTATGCGCTGAATTAATTAAATACATCAAAAGTATTTGTGTAATTTAGGTCGTTCCTTGCACAAGATCGCCCCTTTATTGGAATTTGAAACAAATACATACAAAATTTATAAACTATTTATAAAAGTATTTAGATATCATACATAACAAGTAATTGTTATTAATTATACTAAGTTGATATTTTGTTTTTAATATATTTGAGGTTTTGTATGCCTAGATAGGTTAAAAGTGAGATACCTATTATTTATTTTAAATCAACTTTACATTATTTTACCACTTTTACTGCAAATAAATAATTATTCATTCATTCATAACATAAAATGTTATTTTTCATCCAAAATTTTACGTCTAAAACAATAATTCTAGACAATATTTATATTTACATCTCGGAGGTTGACCTCTTTCGTATTTAAAAAAAAATGCACAACACCGCACAAATCTCACTTCAAAAATACTTTCACTTTGATAATTCAGCGAAAGTAAGCGTAGCAAGATTTAAAAATTGACATCCCTATTCCACCCTTGATTCTGTGAATCCGATTACAACAGTCTCCACCGGGAATTATAACAGCTCTATTAAATGATAGAATGATACTTAAACAGCATTAAACCATTGTTAGGTACGTGGTGTCACGTTTCTTTTCAACAACAAATCAAGTACTTTTCACAAGCTTCCATTGTTGTCAGAGTCAGGGTTGAGTATTGTTATGAGTTCTCATATTAGTCATTTTCAGACAACCTTATGTAAAGAAGTTTTTAATTGAATGTTTTTAGGGCTTCCGACCCAACGGTCAAACACGTGAACCTATTTCTGACTAAACTAAAACCGGCCAAGTGCGAGTCGCACTCGCGCACGGAGGGTTCCGTACCGTTATCTATAAAAACGGCAAAAAAATCATATTTGTTGTATGGGAGCCCTCTTAAATATTTATTTCATTTTATTTTTTAGTATTTGTTGTTATAGCGGCAACAGAATAACAATCACCTGTGAAAATTTCAGCTATCACTATCACGGTTCATGAGATACAGCCTGGTGACAGACGGACAGCGGAGCGATATTAATAGTGTCCCGTTTTTACCCTTTGAGTACGGAACCCTAAAAACTGCAAAAAATCATGTCTGTTGTATGGAAGACTTTAATGCTAATTTTATTTATATATAAATAAATAAATATAAATATACAAATAAATATTCTGTGAATATTTCAAGTGTTTACCTGTTGCCGTTATCATTTTTTTTGCCGTTGTATGGGAGCTCCTTAAATATTTATTTTATTAAATCTTTTAGTATTTGTTGGTGTAGTGGCAACAGAAACACATCATCTGTGAAAGTTTCAACTGGCGACAGACGGACAGACAGACAGACAGACGTACAGCGGAGCAACCGGGATTAGGGTCAGGCCACACTGATCGACGGCGATCGACGGTTTGCCTATACAAAACGCGCGCAAAGTATGCAAATCCTTTCACATCGACGAGGCGAACGCGTCCTGACGGATATTAATAGGGTCCCGTTTTTACCCTTTGGGTACGGAACCCTAAAAAAACATAAAACCCTTTTGGCGACTCAGATACCATAACTCGTCTTACTTGTATAACGTATATTATCCGTCTTTTGGTCGGGAGTTTACATGCATCAATCAACAGTTTGTATTAGTATCCAAACGATCTTCAAAAAAAAAAAAAAACAAAATCGGTTTTCTGTAAAGTCGGTTTACGGATATTTTACGTGATAAGGGTGACAGATAGATGCATGATTATATACTTCACTCATTCATTCATTTCGAGTAGGTGCCACGGTCAATTGACCATGCACATGCACACCCCGGTGTCAGAGTTCTGCGGAATCGCCTCTCGGCCTCTGACGTAGTTTCTTTAACGACTACAAAGATAGCAGCTGGGACCAATGGCTTAACGTGCCTTCCGAAGCACGGAAACATCTTCATTATCAGACAATCAGGTGTCTCAAGCCTGCAATGTCCTAAAAACTGGAAACAACTAAACAAAGTATGCTTCCCGTGGGAATCGAACCCACGACCCCCGGGTCTATAGGCAAACATCATAATCACTGGACCACTGAGACAGTGCTAGATACTACTACTGCTTCTACTGCTGCTGCCACTGCTGCTGCCGCTGCTACTGCTGCTCTGAAACGTGACATTCTTCGTGCATGCAGCCGGTGTTCATCGATTTATAAGAATTTATGACGTCAAAAATACAACTCCATGGACATGATAAGAATAAGAAGATTATTACTCCAAAATTAAGTAATCTCATCATAATAATATCCTTATCCTTACTAATATTATAAATGCAAAAGTGAGTTTTTTGTTTGTTACGCTTTCACGCCGTAACTACTGAACCAATCATCATGAAATTTTGCATACAAGTTCTCTGGAGTACGGAGAAGGACATAGGCTACCTTTTATCCCGGGAAAAAGTATTGTTCCCAAAGGAATCGACATTGATGCGGGCGGAGCCGCGGGCGAAAGCTAGCTGTCAATATAAAGAACAGGCTCTTTCTGAAAATAATAAGAACATGTCTTCGTAACCGTAACAATATGCCATTTACCTAATTGAAAGTAAACTTCAAACGAACTCTCAAAACGTCCAGAGACAATCACCGCTTACTAATGACGTAATTTTCTTCGAATTCGCCTCACAATACATTTTACTAAACCGATTTTAAGCCAACAATATAAGCTTTATCCAACCAGATTTAGAGATGATTTTGACTTGGCTCTGACTTATAAACTTGTTATTCTTTACCCGTATATTCTCTTTCATGTGATCTGTTCATCCGAAAACGCTTCCGTGACATAATAAGGCTGATAGAATGAGAACGGATATCGTTTGGGTTAACAGGACCGAGCAAAATTGCTGATCGCTTCATGGCAATGGGTCAAAAATTTCAATTACTGTCGTAGCTCGGTATTGACATTGTGTGGATCACGGATTTTGACGCTGACAAGTATTAAGATCTTTCTTGAAAACATTTTTTGGTAAAATTTGAAACGAAGACTTTAGCAAGTCATAGCTTCTTTAAGCCATTGGCATAACTAATAGTGGATGTCATTTAGCGATAATAGCCATATGTAGAAACTTATTTTGAGCTTTCTACAATTTCTGTACACTAGTAAATACTACTTCAAACAGATTGAAAAATGCAGGCGGTAGTCCTTATTTTTTATCATTTGGCTCTAGTATCGTCTTTGATTTATTGAGCTGCCTAAGGACATCTGACATGGCTTGCAGCTGCCTTCTAATGACGTCAGCCAAGTCACGTGGTCCCAACTCATATTGCATACAATTTTTGAAGTAAATACTTCTTGAACGATATTGTGCACTTTTTGGGATGGATAAAAATGTTAAACTCGCATCAGGACACGTGATGTGATCGATAATTCGTAAGATGGACAAATGATGCGCGGTGTGGGGGAAGAAGTAATATCTATACTAATATTATAAAGCTGAAGAGTTTGTTTGTTTGATTGATTGTTTGTTTGTTTGTTTGTTTGAACGCGCTAATCATTCGTTTTGTGTAGGATATTCCATTTATTGAGGAAGGCTTTAGGCTATAAAACATCATGCTGCGACCAATAGGAGCGAAGCATAAATAAAAAATGTTTTGAAAACGGGGAAAAATTATTCATCTATACTAATTAATCATAATAACAGAAATTGCCGCAGACGAAGTCGCGGGCAACAGCTAGTATAGTAAAAACTCCGCGCGGTAGCAAGAGAGGGGTCTTGCTACCGCGCGGAGTTTTTACTTCTGCTGGCTCTCCCTGAGTGCAACCCGTTGATTTTTTTCTTGCTTATCACATAGATGGCGCTATAAGTCTATTCACAACTATGTTTCCATTATATTATGAGAAAATAAGAGCACTACCTATTCACAATATATACCTACCTAATTTAAGACAAAAAAATGTCTTAGCTTAAAATATTTTTCATTTTTACCATTTTTTTATTTATTTATTAATAAAAAGAGATTGTACAGCATTACAGAAATACCAAAGCACTGCACAACTTAACTTAGGACTACGGATTCATCCATCCTTTTCACAAAATATTAAGTATTCATTCATTAAACGTATAAACCTGTCGCAAAAACATCACATTCCCTTTCTTTTATTGATGCCAGGATTTCGTTGAGTTCAGAAAGACCTCGCAAAAGGGGGGACTTTGCATGAGCAATTGTGTTTGAGGGGGGAATTGCAAGCAGTCTGTGTCGGCGAGCACGCAAGTAGTTGTTTGGTACAAATATACCATGTTTTCTGTTCTCTTATGTATAGTGTTTTATACAACGTGATTTTGAACTCCCTAGCTTTATTGAAATCTGGGAATCAGAATCCCTAATGGAACACAGAATTGCAAGAAAAAAAGGTGAAAAACGAAAAAGAAAATTAGGTTTCCAATATAAAGTCGCCGATCAGCTGGACGAATTTCTATGAAAGGTTTAATTTATTTTTTCGTTTTTTTCTTACAATTCTGTATTCCATAAGGGATTCTGATTCCCAGATTTCAATATAGCTAGGGAGTTCAAAATCACGCTGTATATAGGGTAAAACGAGGAGTAACTGGCCACTTAAGCGTTTTTTTCCACATCAAATATTTTTTTGTCCTAATAGTATTGATGTATATTTTTTTTTTAAAACGTCATTCGATTAATTGTTTATTTCTATGTAATTTCTGGTGAAAAGAAAATTAATTCGAACAGCCTACGATTTTTTATAATTTTTTAAGAAAAATAGGTACTATTTTATTAGTAACTGGCCACAAAAATTTAATAACTGGCTAGTACCTAATTAGTAACTGGCCTCATGAAAAAACATTATCTTTGAATATGAAAAAGATATTAAAAACTTAATTTTAAGGCATAATAATAATTAATATTAATCATCATACTATTCATTTTCATATTATTAATTATTTGTAATATATTTATACAGAAAAAAATATTTTGGAGATCAGTAATCATTGGAAGATAGTTTATGTAGATATTTCTATGCTAAGCTCTAAAAACTACCTACTTAATGAATTTATAAAGAACGTAAAGTTTCTTAAAATTAGTTCTCGGTCTTACTCCAGACAGGGGTTTAAAAAAGCCGTGATTTTGAGCTGATTTGACTATACGGTTAACGATCTTTATTTTGTTTTAAACATATTTATATTTATTACATAATTTTTCTTTTGCTTTTCTTTCTTTGCGAAGTCTATTTCTGACCTCTACTTCTCAGTGTTTATTCCAGTCGCGCGCGCGCAGCCTCCCGTGCCGTGCGTGTTATCGGATGCGGAACTCGCATAAAATGTCGTATACAGTGAAGTGCGTGAGCTGTAATATCGTAATCGATGAGCTGTTGGCCTATCTGAGGGCTAAGTTGTCTCGTGCTGATGAAGAGAGCCTGGTCAAAATATGTACAGCAACTTTCTCAAGTGAGGATATTCAAACGTCTCATACGTTGCTGTTTGAATCTGTGCCGTCAGAATTACGTAAAATTGCGCGGAAAGGAAAAGGAAAGGAGGATCGGCTGATTTACGATATGCTACACTTTTTAAAAGTGACTGAGCCTGATAAGTTGCCTGTTTTTGTAGCCCGGAACTTGGAGAAGCTACCACCGATAACTTTCGATCACCTGGACGTCTCTAAGCTTATGAAAGATATAGCGGTCTTGCAAACTGATATCAAGCAAATAAAGTCTTCGTTCGTGACCGTCGAGCAGCTTGAATCTATGAAGAAAGAATGTTTTAATTCTAAAACTATATCGCCGCCTTTCTCATCTGCTAAAATAAACATGAAGAGAGGGGCATATCGTGATAGTGGACCTATAGGTTTATCACTTTTTGACGAGTCTATTGTGAATAATGAGGAGAATAATGCAAGCTGCTCAAATGATTATAGTTTGCATTATAGAAGCATTAACACAAGACAGTTGGAGGGTAGTAGCAGTGTACCGCTCGATACAAAATTACAAGTAACGGCCACAGACCCGTTATCTGAGCGCGCTCGAAATGACGAGGTGACAGATGACTCACACTCACAGCGCAGTATTGTCGAACTGCCTGTTGATCAGCTGGCCGGCGACGGCCCTTTGTCAACCAATAATGAGACTTACGCTCAGGCAACAAACAAGATGAGTAATGAGTGGACAACTGTCCAGAAAAAGAAGAGTAGGGCAAAAAAACGAGTCGAAGGCAAATCTGGAACAGTTATAGTTGAAACTGGTGAAATGTTTAGAGCTGCGGAAAGAAAAGTTCCCGTTTTTATTACAAATGTTCACCAGGACACCTGCCAATCGGACATTGTGAAATACATCTGTAAGATGACACAGGAAACAGTTAAACTGGAGAAGATATCTATTAAGCGGCAATGTGACTACAACGCGTATAAATTTTTCGTACCACGTAACAAACTGTCAATGTTCCTTGACGAAAAGATATGGCCAGAAGGAATAATTTTCCGTCGTTTCGTCAATTTTAAATTGAAACGTAAAAATGAAAATTCGGAAGAAGAATTCGGCCTATCGAAATAATTTATATGGATATGTACAGATTTGTTTCTTTTAACTGTAAAAATGTGAAACGCTCGAAAGATGATATTCGTGATCTTTGTAAGTCATACCAAATAGTGGCTTTACAGGAAACGTGGCTATTCACAGAAGAATTACCCTTTTTGAGCACAATATGTAGCGATTTCAGCTGTACTGGCGTATCAGCAATAGATTCATCAGCGGGCCCTCTACGAGGTCGACCATATGGTGGCGTCGCTCTGCTTTGGAATCGTTGTGTTTTTAATAATGTGGCCGTTGTTCAGTGCAATAATCCGCGTATTTGTGCTATCAAAATAGTGATCAAAGAAAGGTCTTTTCTAGTGTTAAGTGTCTATATGCCTAGGGATGAAAAAGTTAATTTGGCGGAATTCACAGATGTATTAAGTTCGGTGAGTGCTATAATAGACAGCTGTAGCGTAGACTGTGCCTATATACTGGGAGACTATAATGCCCATCCGCATGAACAGTTTTACTATGAGTTAATGAACTTTTGCACGGATCAGGAATGGTCTTGTGTTGACTTTAATATTTTAGGTATATCTTCCAATACGTATACGTATGTTAGTGATATAAATGGTGTGAGGAGATGGCTCGATCACTGTTTGGTGACGAAAGCAGCATTAAATTCTGTTAAAAATGTATATGTTATTCATGATGTTTTCTGGTCGGATCACCTCCCTCTTGTAGTAGAATGCAATTTAGATAGTGCTTTGCCTTTGAGATGTCCAAGCAATACATATAATAATGAAGTTGTGTGGGGTGAACGGACACCTGCTCAAGTAGACTTGTATCGAGAAGAATGTCACAAAAGGTTGAAACTCATTGACTTCCCTTCTGAGTTACACAAATGTAGTGACAGGATGTGTAATAATTCTAGTCACAGAAGTATAATAGACGTATTGTATAAAAAAATAGTGCAGGCCCTTAAAGAATCCTCTGTTATGTCCTGTGAGAGGAAAAATCGTAAAAAAAGGGTTATTGCGGGCTGGAACAAACATGTTGCTGAGGCTCACGGGTTGTCTAGAATAAAGTTCCAAATGTGGGTTTTGCTAGGTAAACCTAAGGATGGCGATGCATATAAAGAAATGTGCGAATCTCGAAAAATATTTAAGTCCCGTTTGAAATGGTGTCAAGACCACGAAACTCAAATAAAAATGGACATTCTGGCCTCCCACCATTTCAACAAGGACTTTCGCTCATTTTGGAAACACACCAACCGCTTGCAATGTAGGCCAAATCAACCCGTGAGCGTTGGCGGTGTGAGTGATCCCTCGAATATTGCTGATCTGTTCGTTGATCATTTTACTGTTAAATCGCCTCTCGGGCCTTCACTTTCGAGTCTAAATATTGAGCCTGGCGTGAAAAGGAAATTATCTTTTTCAGTAAAGGATATAGCAATGTTAGTGAAGTCAATGTCCAGGGGTAAATCACCTGGCCACGACGGGCTCAGTATTGAGCATCTTAAATTTGCAGGTTCCCATTTACCTCGAGTGCTATTTTTATTGTTTAATCTTTGTGTAGGTCATGGTTACATGCCGAAGGAAATGATGCGTACGATAGTAGTGCCTATAGTTAAGAATAAAACCGGCGATCTGGGAGATAAAAATAATTATAGGCCTATTTCGCTAGCCACTGTAATATCTAAAGTTTTTGATGGCGTGCTTAATACACAGCTAAACAATCACATAAAACTGCATGATAATCAGTTTGGGTTTAGACCTAATCTGTCAACTGAAAGTGCAGTACTGTGTCTTAAGCACGCTGTCTCTTACTATACGGAGCGCAAAACGCCAGTCTTTGGCTGCTTTCTCGACCTGTCGACCGCTTTTGACCTGGTTTCTTATGACATCCTATGGAAAAAACTTGAAAAAGCCAACTTACCTATTGAATTTATCAACATATTCAAATATTGGTATTCAAACCAGGTCAATAATGTTAGATGGGACGGGGTACTGTCCAAATCATACAGATTGGAGTGCGGAGTTAGGCAAGGGGGGTTAACCTCACCCACGCTCTTCAATCTGTATATAAACGAGATGATCGACATGCTCGGCAGCGCTGGTGTCGGTTGTCACATAGACGGTATGTGTGTCAACAACATCAGTTACGCGGACGACATGGCGCTGCTGAGTGCGTCTGTCTGTGGGCTTCGGAAGTTGGTCGCAGCTTGCGAAGCTTACGCCCTCTCACATGGTTTGATATACAATGTTAAAAAGAGTCAAGTCATGGTCTTTGGCGACGGGAGGAAACAATATGACAACTTTCCACCAGTATTTCTAAATAATACCATACTACAGAGAGTATATAAATTTAAATATCTGGGTCATATGTTAACTCCCGACCTCAAGGATGATGAAGACATTGAGAGGGAGCGGAGGGCGTTGTCAGTAAGAGCGAACATGCTGGCTCGCAGATTTGCACGTTGTTCTGGGGAAGTCAAAGTTACCCTTTTTAAAGCTTTTTGCTCTTCTTTTTATACGTGCAGTCTGTGGGCAAGATATACTCAAAAATCTTATAACGCCCTTCGTGTACAGTACAACAATGCGTTCAGGATGCTGCTGGGGCTACCTCGCTTCTGTAGCGCATCAGGGATGTTCGCAGATGCGCGAGTGGATTGCTTTTACGCAATAATGCGCAAAAGGTGTGCGTCCCTGGTGCGCAGGGTGCGGGAGAGCAACAACAGCATCCTGCGCATGATCGCAGGCAGATTAGATTGCGCTTACGTAAACCATTGCTGCACTATAGCCGGGGGGATGGTGCAGGAATGGTCTGCACAATAAACAATAAATAATTAAGTGTTTTTTCTACTATACCTACTAACATAGTTATAAGTTTACTAACATTATGAGTCATGGTCACTTGAATAAATAATTTTTCATTCATTCATTCATTCATTCATTATTCAACTGTTTCGCTTTTTCAACATTTTAATTAAAGGCAATTCTCATGATAACCATTTTCTTTGTCATTTTAATGATAAGGCTTCAAAAAAACTTTTTGGTTAGCATGAGAAAGCCTCATTTTTTTTTATTATTAATTTCTATTGATAAGTAGTCAAAGAAAACTGCAAAGTAACTCCTGTAAAGTTCATTAATTGCGTTCTCATGTTCATTGTAATTTTCTTGTGATATTGCCCCACGATGATATAACTGCTCTGGTCTCAAATGTCAGAGTCTCAGATCCAGTTGACTATTTCCTTCTTAAGATTGTTTTGCTACTTCTTCCTTATCTTTCCTAAAGATTTTGCTTCCTTCATTAAGAATTGTGTTAGTTTCTGTTTCTTCCAGTAAAATTACCTTATAAATTTCATAAAATTTAGTGTTAACCTATTTATTTCTTTTGTATGGCGATATTTTGTTCTTTTGTATGGCGCCTTACCTTTTTATTCTTTCGACTACAGAGACTGTATAAGTAATCAATTGTGTAGTGTTATCAAAAATATACTGCTTTTTTTGACATGATTTAACTTAATGTATCAAAGTTTCAAAGAAAAAAATCTCATTCAGTAACTGGCCACGTTACTGGCCACCTATGCCAGTTTCTGATAAATGATGATAAAAATTCCTGATATTTTTTATACGGTTTTATGTCTAATGCACAATGCAAATAAGAGTAGTTTTTAATCAAATTCCGTCATTGACTATTTTATCAGTAACTGGCATAGGCGGCCAGAAACTGAAATCTTGCATTTATTTTTTTGAGTTACTGGCCACACCCTCTATCTCAGCTTTTAATGTATCTAAATTAGATTAAACATCAAATAATTGTCGCTTACTGCTTGAACTTCTATAATGTTACAACTTGCACACTTAATTTGCCTTTATTAATCAGAAATTACATTTTTTTTACCACAACCCTCCTTAACGTTTTAACAAGAATACACCTTACACGTCGAAAGACAAACGACAAGCGACAAAAAATTACCGCCAACTTTGGCGCCAGTGTCCATAATGGAAATTATTTGTACTAAAATGACAGCTAGATAACTATGGAGTTCGAAATTAAATAAATAGATGGCGTATTGTTAACAAATCTCTTATTCTAACTGAAATTAGTATAGAGTGGCCAGTTATTGCAGGTGGCCAGTTACACCTCGTTTTACCCTAGTATACTTAAGTGTGTATATTTTCCTACTTCTTATTTCTGTAATATATATGTGTTGCTGTGTCATATAAACGTATATCTATGTCTATGTTGAGGCTGCGCCATCTAGTGACGTGTGAAAAAGGCTGTCACTATTGCACTGCCGCGCAGTCGCTGGTGGCTAGTGTTAGCCATGCCAGTTAATGGAACTAAGTATGCTGGGTACACTGCGTGTTTATAGCAGGCCTTAATTTGGGGGTATTTAGTCGTTTCGCACCACAAGCGATTCGAACCGCGGTGCAAATAACCCGAGAGCTCTTTTTGAACGGGATCTTCCGCACCGCGGTGCGAATCGCCCAATAGCTCTTTTTGAATTGGTTATTTTACACCGCTGTGCGAACTAATAATAATACACGCTTGTTTTAGAATATTTTTGCTAAACAATGTTCATCTTTTTTATATTAGACTGTTAGTGATTCAATGTGTGATAATTGCATGTTTAAATTTTACTTTTTTGAAATATATTCAAATTCAAAATTCAAAACGTTTATTCAATATAGGTTTCTTCGAACACTTATTAATTGTCATATTTCACTTCTCAACAATTGTTGACGTCAAAAATTTACATATGGCTAAGTTTAACGCCGCTTCCAAAGCGGAGTGCAGAAGAAGCGGCAACAAACTGCACAGCGCATTTTCTCCAAGGACGACAACTCACAATTTATGAAAATCTTAGAAATTAAGTATGTGGACTGAGTATACATTGGTATATTTAATGTCATGTTCGAATTGAATTTAAAAAATAATGTCATATTATTGAAATTAATAACACCGAAATAAAAAAAAAAAATCAAATTATGTACCTACTAAAATAAAAATAAAAAAGTCATCTTTAAAAATAACACGTACAGAATGTACCACACATTATAGTCATATAAATACAGAATTACGAGGCGTCCGCGCCAAGCTATAATCATAACATACTCATATATCGCAAGTAGTATTTTTTTCATTATTCATTTTTCTTCTTATCTGTACAAATAAATAATCAAATAATTTAATTTTTAATATGAGTCTAAATCGGACCTATGCAAAGAGTATTGGATCGTTTCGCCCCGTGGTCCGAATCGACCTATTCCAAAAGATACCTTGGGCCATTCTCGCCGCTCTAACGACTGCAGTGCGAAAGAACCCATTCAAAAAGGGCTCTTGGACGTTTCGCACCACGGTTTGAATCGCTTGTGGTGCGAAACGACTAAAGATCCTAATTTGGGCCTATATTTTTGTATGCGGTTGGTGGCATGGCAGTCTATACTATACTTTAATATTATATTGTCTTTAACCTAGCCTTTACTCACTCACAGAATCATAAGAGAACGGAATAATTTTAGTACAAGTTATCATAAATCAACGTAGGTATCAAGAGTATGAATTTTATAAAGCAAACGACAATATGGACGGATATATTTGGAAAATGATAAATTTGTATTGGTTTTACTGATTGCTTTAAAATTCTGATACATCCTATTGAAATCATTGCAATCCCTCAATCATTCAAATAGAGAATTCGAACAAGTTGTGACATAAAAGTACAAATGTAGAATTTATTTATTCATGCTGCAATTTATTTCTTTGTAAATTTCAAATGATTTTCCGCATATCACTTGCATGCCTGCCAGTATTAAAACAAGCTTTAATGTTTTATTTATTGTTTATGATAAAAAGAGCAGCCATATTATTTTTATTTAAAATACATACGATGTATTTTGGGTATGAAACACTGCTGCTGCGAGTTGGAATACCCATTCACATTTATTTCTAAATTCATTTCTTCCTCGATTTTCAACCGACTTCAAAAAAGAAGGAGGTTCTCATTTCATTGAAATCGTATTTTTGAGACACCTCATTACTTCACCACTTATTAACTGTCTCCGTGGTCCAGTTATTAAGGCGTTTGCCTGTAGACCCGGGGGTCGTGGGTTCGATTCCCACGGGAAGCATACTTTGTTAAGTTGTTTCCAGTTTGGTTAGGAATGTCCTAACCAAACTGGAAACAACTTAACAGGCTTGAATCACCTGATTGCCTGATAATAAAGATGATTCCGTGCTTCGGAAGGCACGTTAAGCCGTTGGTTCCGGCTGCCATCTGGTAGTCGTTAAAGGAACCACGTCAGAGGCCGAGAGGTGATTCCCAAGAACTCTGACACCAGGGTGTGCCTGGTTGATTGACCGTGTCACCTATACGAAATGATGATGATGATGAACCGATAAGAAAAATATCTTTATTTAGTGGATAAGCTCTTTGTAGTGTCAGTGGGTGGGGCAACGCGAATAAGTAGTAGTACTTACGTACAAAGGTGTTCAAATAAATATCCACTCAATGTAGTTAGCGATACGGTGTAATTTAGCTCGCGTCAGAACGCAGCACTTTTTCGTTTAGATACCTACAGAATCCAATGCAAGCAACTTTCATTCTAACAGCTCTAAACAAATGAGTGATAATTCGATTCAGTCAGTGAACACATGTGACAAAACGCGCGTCGTTCCTCCTGGATTTGCCCGGTTAACCGCTTTTAAGAGGTCGCCGCGCATAGGTATGTTTTCGATACCAACACGGGGAGTTAGACAGGCCTGGTAGAGCCGATGGCCGATGGCGTAGAAAGGTTCTCGAAGTGCAACCACGAACCGGCAAACGCAGCGTTGAACACCCACCACCAGACGACCTGATCAAAATAGCTGGAAGGCGCTGTACGCAGGCAGCTTCGAACCTATCGTATTGGAAATCTTTGGAGAAGGTCTATGTCCAGCAGTGTACTTTTTGTGGCTAAGATGATGATGATATACGCTATAATAAACTCCAAAAAATTGCAGGCAAAAGGTAATGAAGTTCAAGTTTTTTAAACTGTGGTAGAATAACGCTACCGGCAAACTTTATTTTTGCTAGTTACATGAGGCCGGCTCATCAGGGGAAGTACTATCACAGAAAATTGACGTTTGAGTAGAAACTTTACTGCTTCTATGCTTCGTTCGGTGAGTGAGAAAGCCAGAGACCCATCCTGCCCCCTGTTTCCCCTACATATCTTTCCCCCATCTCCTTGAAAGGCCGGCAACGCTATGTTACACCCTGGTATTCCAGTTGTCCATGGGCAGCGCTGATCGCTTACCATCTGGGCACTCGCTTGCTCGTTTGCCGCCCTATATCATAAAAACTCCTTCCTCTTGATTCCAGCCAACGCCGGGCAATTCGTATTATCTACGATCCCTCACTCACAGACGATTTAGACACCCTCAGTCTTCGGAGAGACGTTGGATCTCTGTATGTATTTTACCGTCTATACTATGGGGAGTGTTCTGAAGAACTTTTTGAATTGGTGCTACCGTCACCTTTCTACCACCGCACTGCTCGCTACAGGATTACTCCTTCCCCACACCTTGACACTTGGGTCTCCAAAAATATCAGAGCGTCACGTGGTTTTTTTCCTCGTACAGCAGGATTGTGGAATGGCCTCCCTCCCGAGGTTTTCCTTGTATGACTTGGGGTCCTTCAAAAGGCGTGTTTACAGGTATCTTAAGACACAGCAACTGCTCGTTTGCCGTCAAATATACATAAAAAAAAGAAAAAGCAGGCGAATGGTAATGAACTTTAAATTATTTCCAGCATCCTATTACCCTCAGAAGACACCTTTCCCAGATCAACTTAGAACCAAACCGTATACGAATTTTCAAGTGAGATAAAACTCCTAACAATTTCAAGATACAAATTAACAATCACCAGAAACAGTAAACTATTTAATTTAATTAGATTAGGGTCTAATTTCATAGTCAAATTATATCCGTTAAAACTGTTAGTTGTATTACGGGTAAAGTTAAAGGGTAGCTAATCGTTAATAAAATTTTAAGGGTGGCAGTTGATGCGATCCCTTTGTCACCAAAGACGTACTTTAAGGCGAAAAATATAATTATTGAACCTCTCAGACTTTACCGATCATCTGAGTTTTTAAAAGCGTCCATCTTTTAGGGTTCCATACCCAAAGGTTAGTAATGAGACCCTTATACCAAGCCTTTATTTTTTTGTAATAAAGGGTTTCTATCTATCTATCTAAGTTCTAGAAGATTTTCTATCTGATCGGTATTATACATAGTGTGAGAAGAAAAGTATGTAAAGACTCACTTTGGTAGGAGTAGTGGATTGATTGACATTGACAGATTTACACACACTAGTGTGGAAGATGGATCCAACATAATCATGAGGTCTTTTTAGT
Organism: Elegia similella; assembly: GCA_947532085.1. Lineage (NCBI taxonomy): Eukaryota > Metazoa > Arthropoda > Insecta > Lepidoptera > Pyralidae > Elegia > Elegia similella. Next base: position 19,924,365 of record OX383940.1, on the reverse strand, counting down.
CTCCACTATAGGAGCATGACCCTCTCTGTACTACCGGAGCCATATTTGACAAGAGCAGACAGAGGATTTGGCCTACACTCTCCTCGCTGGCCAGACGGGTTAGAGATGTCTCATTGATGTTTTTTTTCTCATTGGATCCAACAATAGTATTTTTATCCAAAATTACCTTACGATTATTTTCTTCAACGGAGATCGGTATTCATCAATGATAATATTTTACTAAGATTTGTTTACCCTGACACATATTATTTGAATCTATTTACATCTAGAGTGAATAGGTTTATAATGAGCCAGCGAGCTACACCATAGACCACAATGAGACCACATCTTCACCTATCATCAGGTGAGATCGTGGTCAAACGCTGAATTTAAAAAAAAACTCTGAGTTTGAGGTCAGGTTGGGCGGGGTTTGAAACCAGGACCTTACTAGTCGGGCTATTAGACCACTGAGTTACTATAAGTGGTCTAATAGCGCGAGTCGAAAGGTATTATCTAAAAGTGTTCAATGTCAAATAGCCAAAAAATATTTCCTTGAAATAAAGACCTTATAGGCTTCAAGGGGAAGCCAACTAAGGGGTCACTAATTTCCTTCGAAACCTCTTGGCAGCACTTCGCGTACAATACATTTTGGATCATGCCCCGTTTGATATTTGATCGGGCGATGGAATGTTTACACTTGACAAGGACCTTTGACTAGGCTATGCAAATTTCGGACACAAGGACTAGTAATTGGGTATTACAGTGTCGTCTGACTACATTGTGAGACGTGAGTAGTCTATTTATGAATAGGTATTCCTTATGGGATAGACACAACCTGGAGACTTAAGCACAGACTACATCGCTAGCTAGCTAGTTTCACCTCTTTTCATACTTTGGTGCACACCGCGAACAACAGAGTTAAGTTATAAACAATGCAGCCGAAAATATCCGATGATGCCAGTAAACGGATGATTTTGATCACTAGATCAGATCATTGATCATTATGTATACCTACATTTTGAAAATAAAGAATTTGATTGATTGATTGATTGAACGTAATTGTCTACCGCTCTTTGTTCTATAGTTGGCGTTATTATGGAAATTATGAAAAGAGGTGAAACGATGCTAGCGAGCGAGCTAGCAAGCGAACTGGCGGGAGAGCTAGCGAGCAAGCGGGCGGCAAAGCGAGGCGATGAAACTATGTGAGACTCCCGCCCCAGCTTACTCGCTTGCTCTTTAGCTAGCTCTCCTGCCCGCGCGCTCGTCCATCTGGTGTGAGCCTACATAGCTTAGCTAATAGTTTCCTTCACCTTGCTTCGTCCGCCAGCTTGCTCGCTCGCTTGCTGGTGGTAGGTTGGTCACAAAGACACGTATACTATATCTGTGATATTCGCACATTCTCTCTACATCTCAACCAGCGTTTACAATATATGTGCGGGAAGAAATAACTTGATCCATTATTGAGAACTACAAAGCCAGAAAACTTTGAGATTATTCTGCGAGGTACCTATGATAAAATTAAATCATGATACAATCATAACAATCATCCGTGTAAAGCATACCTATTTGTCTAATCTAATGATTTGAATTAAACTGGCCAAGTGCGCGTCGAATTCGCCTACACTATGGGGTCCATACCACTGTTTCAATGCACGAAACACGTACGAGTATGCGATGTATAAGTAAAACGCATGAAACCGCTTTCCTTTGACCACGTTTGTGAGGTTAACCCACCTTTTTCTTATACGTACACTTTCCACGTTCCTTTCCATCTGTGGTTTGACGTCTCATTAATGATCATAATTTCGAGTAGGTGTCACGGTCAATCGACCATGCACACCCTGGTGTCAGAGTTCTTCGGAACCGCCTCTCGGCCTCTGACGTGGTTCCTTTAACGACTAACAGATGGCAGCCTGGACCACCGGCTTAACGTGCCTTCCGAAGCACGGAATCATCTTTATTATCAGACAATCAGGTGATTCAAGCCTGCAATGTCCTAACCAAACTGGAAACAACTAAACAAAGTATGCTTCCGGTGAGAATCGAACCCACGACCCCCGGGTCAACAGGCAAACGCCTTAACCACTGGACCACAGAGGCTGTTAATAAATTATCAGCAACTTTGACAGGATCGAGGAAAACGCCAAAAATAAACGTTTCATCTCTGTTTATATATTTTTTTTTTATGTTATATGATGGCAAACGAGCAAGCGTTTCACCTGATGGTAAATGATCACCGCTGCCCATGGACAACTGCAACACCAGGGTGTGACAGAAGCGGGAGGATATAGGGGGTAGGAAATGGGGTGAAGGATGGGCCTCCAGCTCTCTCACTCATCGAACGAAACATAGCAGCGGTAATGCTTCGACTCAACGTCAATTTTCTGTGAGACAGTTGTTCCTCCCTGGACGAGCCGGCCCATTAATGTTACTAACAAAAATTAATTTTGCCGGTAGCGTGGCTCTACCACAACTGTTTTTTTTATTATTTGCTGATAAAGCAGCAATAGTTTACTTATTCTGTTAACATTTCAAGTATTTGAAATGTTAACAGAATAAGTAAACTTGATTTGACTAGCTCCGTGGCGCAGCGGTCAACACGCCTGCCTGCGACACGGAGTGACCGGGTTCGATCCCCGGCCAGGTCAAGATGGAAAATGATCTTTTTCAGATTGGCCTGGGTCTTGGATGAATATATGTATTTGTTATAAAATATAGTATCGTTGAGTTAGTATCCCATAACACAAGTCTCGAACTTACTTTGGGGCTAGCTCAATCTGTGTGATTTGTCCGTATATATTTATTTATTTATATTATTATTTATTTATTTACCTATTACGGTTCCAAAGATACAGCCCCGCGTCAGATGATGGGAATATCTTCGGTTCAGTTTTTAAGGTTCCGTACCCAAAGGGTAAAAATGGGACCCTATTAATATCGCTTCGCTGTCCGTCTGTCTGTCTGTCTGACTGTCTGTCCGTCTGTCACCAGAATGTATCTCATGAACGGTGATAGTTAGACAGTTGAATTTTTCACTGATGATGTATTTCTGTTGCCGCTGTAACAAAAAATACAAAAAATAGAATAAAATAAATATTTAAGGGGGCTCCCATACAACAAACATTATTTTTTTTCTTGTTTTTACTCGATATTGATAACGGCAACAGGTAGACGCTTGAAATATTCATAAAATTTTATTTATATATTCTCTTAAAAAATAAATAATTAAATAAAAATAAAATTAATATTAAAGGGGGGTTGCTCATATAACAGACATGACTTTTTGCCGTTTTTATAGATAACGGTACGGAACCCTTCCTGGGCGAGTCCGACTCGCACTTGGCCGGTTTTTTATTTATTTTCTTCTTGCTCTGTCAAAAAATGTAAAGTAGCCAGTAAGTATTGCACTTACTAACTAGCATCAAATTTAAAATACCAATGACCCAGCTAGGTATTTTACGCGCACTTGAAAGGTCGATCGATTGCCAATTTGCCAGATACACTGTAACACGCCCATATGAGCAACTTACAACATGTTTTAAGTCAAGGTAACTCAAAACTCATCAAATAAGTACAAGTAAACGAGTTTTTTCATTAGATTTACCTACCTATTTGATTTTTTGATATTTTCTAGTGCTGGCTTAAAATATATAGTGGCTAGTAGCAATCCCTTACTATCTAATTTCAAATAGAGCAATAACTGAGGTACTCAACGCTGAGCCCACTTGTAATTCAATCGATTGCGAATTTCCAGATACACTCTTCAACTCCAACTGAATGATTCTGATTCTGATTCTGATTCCAAGTAATGAGCCACTTTCAACAAGCTTAAATCCTCTACAAAATTATTTAAATAAAGAGCATTTTTTGCGCCACGCTCTTGTACTTGCTTAAAAATATTTAGTGCTAGTTGTTAAAGTCTGCAATATTACTTCCTTCCCGTCCATAAATCTTAACCCTAATCCTTTGCCCCAATGCAGCGTCAAAATTAAGATACTAAAATGAACTGTCATTGTCATTGTGTGAACATACTTCTTCTCTCTGATCTTCCAAACCATTATGGTTTCTAATTTAATAAGTATCTAGGCTATATATGAAAGACCTAAAGCTGTTCCTATCTTTTGAGGACCCTTAAATTTCCTTTTGTGGAATTTGGTGGTCCATCCAGCTTGTAATGTGCGTATCGCGCGCATAATGTGCGTATTGACAAATTACTTAGCATATGATTTTAATCGTAAACATCAGTAAATACCTTACTATCTTGTATGAAATTTGAAATAGAGTAATTACCGAGGGACTTCATGCCGAGCACACTTGAAAGTCGATCAATTTCAAATTCCCAGATACCCGTAATGCCTCCAGTAATGAGCCACTTTTAACATGCGTAAACATTTCACGCAACTCGGAAATTATCTACTGCCTGGAAATCTATCTTCAACGAGTTTCTCATGAGAATTATTTAAATAAAGCACATTCAATTTGCACCTGCATTGCATTCCTTCTTTTTTTTACTCGCTTAAAATATAATGTAGCCAATAGCAATATCTATCTTGTATCAAATTTAAAATAGAGTAATTACCGAGGGATTTCATACCGAGTGCACTTGAAAGTCGATCGATTGCGAATTCCCAGATACACCGTACCGCTTCCAGTAATGAGCCGAGATGAGAGTAATGAGCCACTTGTATCATGATTAAACACTTCACAGAACTCAGAAATCATTAAATGCTAAGAAATCTATGTAGGAATATTTAATGAGTTTTTCATTAGAATTATTGGAATAAAGAACATTTAATTTGCGCCCATTTGTTTCTTTTTTATTCGCTTAAAATATAATGTGGCCAGTAACAATTCCTAACTATCTTGTATAAAATTTAAAATAGATTAATTACCGAGGGACTTCATGCCGAGCGCACTTGAAAGTCGATCAATTTCTAATTCTCAGATACCCATAACGCTTCCAGTAATGAGCCACTTTTAACATGCGTAAACATTTCACGGATCTCGGAAATTATGTAATGCCTGGAAATCTATCTTCAACGAGTTTTTCATTAGAATGACATGAATAAAGAACCTTTAATTTGTGCCCATTCGATCTTTTTTTACTCGCTTAAAATATACTTAATGTGGCCAGTAATAATTCCTAACTATCTTGTATCAAATTTAAAATAGAGTAATTACCGAGGGATTTCATGCCGAGCGTACTTGAAAGTCGATCAATTTCTAATACCCAGATACTGTAACGCTTCCAGTAATGAGCGCTTAACTTGCGTAAACATTTCACGGAACACGGAAATTATCTAATGCCTGGAAATCTATCTTCAACGAGTTTTTCATTAGAATAAGTTGAATAAAGAACATTTAATTTGCTCCCACCCGTTATTTTATTTACTCGCTTAAAATATAATGTGGCTAGTAGCAATACCTAACTATATTGTATGAAATTTGAAATAGAGTAATTACCGAGGGACTTCATGCCGAGCGCACTTGAAAATCGATCAATTTCAAATTCCCAGATACACCGTACCGCTTCCAGTAATGACACGAGATGAGAGTAATGAGCCACTTTAAACATGCTTAAACACTTAACGGAACTCGGAAATCATTAAATGCTAGGAAATCTATGTATATTTAACGAAATTTTCATTAGAATTAGGTATTTGAATAAAGAACATTTAATTTCGCCCATTCGTTTCTTTCTTTACTCGCTTAAAATATAATGTGGCCAGTAACAATTTCTATCTTGTATCAAATTTAAAATCGAGTAATTACCGAAGAATTTCATGCCGAGCGCAATTGAAAGTCTATCAATTTCTAATACCCTGATACACCGTACTGCTTCCAGTAATGAGCCACTTCTAACATGCTTAAACACTTCACGGTGCTTGGAAATAATCAAATGCCAGGAAATCTATGTATATTTAACGAGATTTTCATTAGAATTAGGTATTTGAATAAAGAACATTTGATTTGCGCCCATTGGTTTTTTTCTTTACTCGCTTAATATATAATGTGGCCAAACATATCTTGTATCAAATTTAAAATAGAGTAATTACCAGCCAGGAAATCTATCTTCAACGAGTTTTTTATGAGAATGATTTGAATAAAGAACATTAAATTTGCGCCCATTCATTTCTATCTTTACTCGCATAATATATAATATGGCCAGTAGCAATACATACCTAGAGTAATTACCGAGGATATTATGCTGACAGCACTTGAAAGTCGATCGATTACGAATTCCCAGATACACCATCCAGCTTCCAGTAACGAGTCACTTTCAACATGTTTAAACACTCCACGGATCTCGGAAATCATCGAATGCTACGAAATTTATCGTTAACGAGATTTTCATGAGAATTATTTAAAAAATAAACACTATTCTCTATATTTTCAGCAATTTCACCAGCCTAGAGTAAACGCTCCCCCAAAAGTTCTAAGTCATCAGGTGTGCACAGACCTATGTTAATCTTTAACGAACCTGTTTAAAAGTTCCCCTGTTCAATAATTCAGCTAATTGGGCGGCATCTTAAAGAGTTAAAGAGTTAGTTAAGGAGTTACGACACCCCATTGGACGCGGCGATGTTCGCACTTTCAGGAATTTGGAAGTTGGCAACTTTTATGAGGCTCGGTGATGGAGTGATTGCGGTTAATTTTGCGGGACGCTCGTCCGAAATTTCAATGGAATGCTTCTGATTTTACCGAAGCCTGTGTTTGGCAACTCCCACAAACAATACGTATGACTAAAATATAGATGTAATTAAAAAAATATATAATAGTCTTTCATATTAAAAAAAAACAGGCCAAGTGCGAGTCGGACTCGCGCACGAAGAGTTCCGTATATTAGATATAATAAGTTTGAAATTATTAAAAATATTTTTATTATATGATGTTACTCAAACTTCATGCTTTTCGCAATTTTTCCTATATCTGTGCTATAAAACGTTGCTTCGTACCAAATTTTAAGATTCTGAGATCACGGGAAGTACCCTGGTCTAGTACGCAGCATACTGCCTAATAGTATTCGTGTTCTACTTTTCCAAGTATGATCTATGAGTGCAGTCCCAGTACGGTCATCATAACCATGAAAATTTCAAGAACAAATGTAAAATTTTCCTTTCGGTCTTTTTAAAAACAAGACACCTTGATTGTGTTCGAAAAAGCAAGATTTTCTTTGTCTGAATGCAATCACCGTAAAACGCGGACATGTGGTTGCCGTCTCGCGGCGCTACTTCATCGGGCACATTTCATATTTCGAAGGTGAGGTACGGTTTCGTCAGCACGACACGTTACTCATTAATTAAACGCAAGAGCTTTTTTGCTCGATATGAGTAAAATACGAATATGTGGTTACCATCTCTCAGAGCTAGTTCATCGAGCACATTTCACATTTAGAAGGTATGGTATGTTTTCGTCAGCAAGATTTCCTTTAAACACATTTTGTGTTATAAAATAAATATTAGTGTAAAAGAAATAAATATAAAAGCAGACTAGATGTGAAACTTTTATCCCAAAAAATCCTGCCTAAAAGAACATCAACGTATTTAATATTCTAAATAGAACATTTATGTGTATTGTGTGCACACGAATTTTTACAACATTGGTTTTCTTCTTTGCTTCGTTGGCAAAAGAAAAAATACGAATAGTATTTTTTGATTATCTAACTGACAGACCAATTATATTTTTAGAAACTAGCCTATCAATGTTAAAGTTTTTGACTTGTAGCTGTAGTCAAAAACTGTATAAAAGAAAGCTGACATACCATTTTAAATCGAAAAGAAGAATAATATTTAAAGACGACATGTTTCTCCCAATATTTTTCATCGTAAGGACGCGATCTTGTTTGTTTATAGCTATAGAAGTTCACATATTATTCGTTTTAGGGACGGACTTATTTTTAAGTGTTATATTTTTGCATTCACAATACTATTGATTAAACCCATAGTTGAATTTATCGCCCCTGCCATAGCTGATATCGTTAATTGCTCCCTGTCTTCTGGTGTGTTCCCTTCTGCGTGGAAAGAAGGTCTTATTATTCCTCTTCCTAAAAAACCTAATCCTATAATGCCTTTCCAACTAAGACCTATTTCCATCTTTCCCCTCCTATCCAAAATCTTGGAACATCACGTTCAGCACCAAATTGCATCATTCTTTTCCCGTCATAATTTATTGGCTACTCACCAGTCGGGTTTCCGAGCTGGCCACAGTACAACGACGGCCCTTGTCAAAATCACAGATGCCATTCGTACGAACATCGAAAATAAAACCTTAACAATCCTAGTTCTCTTAGATTTTACCAACGCTTTTAATATGGTAGATTTCGATGTTCTCATAGGCATTTTGCGTTCTCTTAATTTTTCTCCGCATTCACTTTCGTGGTTTCTTTCTTATCTTTCGGGCCGCCGTCAATCTGTCAAAATTGATGATCGTCAATCTGACTGGTGTGACCTGAAGGCAGGTGGGATTTTATCGCCGGTTCTGTTTTCAATATTTATTGATCGTATTTCATCCTCTCTGTCCTCTTCATTTCATCTCTATGCTGATGACCTTCAGATATATACGGCCGCACCTCTTCAATATTTGAGTCAAGCTATAGCGACGATCAACTCCGACCTGAAACATATTGCAAATTTCTCTCGCAGCTTTGGCCTCCTGGTCAATGCTGCTAAGTCTCAAGCAATTATTATTGGCAGTCCATATTTCATTTCCAAAGTTGATTTCAGTGCGATGCCTGACGTAATACTTAATAATGTTATAATTCCTTTCTCCTCTACGGTCACAAATTTAGGCATCGTATTGGATCAAACTCTTTCCTGGGGTCCACAATTCAACGGAATTAGCCGTAAAATGTTTGCTTCCCTCCATTCCTTAAGACGCCTGCAAAATTTCCTTCCCACGGATACCAAAATTCTCCTTTCCCAATCCCTTCTTCTTCCCCTCCTCGACTACGCGGATGTGGCATTCTTGGATTCAAATGAAGGAATACTTAATAAATTAGAAAGGCTGCAAAACCAATGCATAAGGTTTATATTCGGGTTACGGAAGTTTGATCATGTGTCCGAGTTTCGTTGCCAACTCAACTGGCTACCTATCAGATTGCGCCGCAAGGTTCACATCTTGTCCTTACTTTTTAACGTCCTATATAATCCAAACTTTCCTAGTTATCTCCATGAGAAATTTACTTTCCGGGAATTAGATAGTCGGCTGCGTGCGAGCGGTAACCCTGTGTTGCAGATCCCCCACCACTCAACAGAGACCTATGCCAAATCATTCTTCGTTTTTGCCGCGAAGTTGTGGAATGCGCTCCCTTTGGATGTTAGAATGGCTCCCTCGATCGCCTCCTTCAAGTCAAGACTTAGAAGATTGTACATGAATCCTTCGATGCGTTGAGCTTATATTATGTATATGTATATATTGTATGTATATGTATATATATGTATTATGAATTGTACTATTTATAACCAACTTAGTTTATTCTATAACCAACTTTAATTTATTTTGACTAGGTACATAGTTTGCCTGGTTTCTTAATTTTCCCCGTATTATTATTATATTTTTATTTTTGTATTTAAACTTTCACCTGTACCCCACATCACATAACTGATTCTGTCCTTTCAGATACCTGGTTGACTGGAAGAGATCCCCTACTGGGATAAGTCCGCCATTGTGCATATTCTCTGTCTAGCTATTAAGTTTACTTCTTTTATGGTATTTGATGTTATTTTATGTACAATAAAGAATATACAAACAAACAAACAAACTATTTTGATATACTCTTATTAAATTAAGAAAAAAAATATGGTAAAAAATCTCAAGGGGGCGGGATTTGAACCTGCGACCTTAAGTCTATGTTCTCAGCATATGTATCTCGGCTGCAGCATATGTATCTCTCCTGAAGCATATGTATCTCTGCTCTTACAACTGAGCCACCGCCTGTTCTAACCCCGGCGACGAAATTCTCCAGCATATCCCATTCACCTTACACGTATTTAGGCTTACGTCACCTAACTCAACTACCCGACTTTTACAAGTGAGGTATTTGATTTAACTCGTTTTACAATTAATTTGAAATTAACTAATATGTAGAAGCCGTGTGGTATCCGGCAGAGTAGAATAGGACCACTCCAAGTCTTCCCGTGGATGTCGTAGAAGGCGACTTAGGAAATACAAGCTAAACAAAGCTTTTAAACATCTGTGAGAGACCTCTCCAACCCGTCTGGCCAGCGTGGAGTGTGTAGGCCAAGTCCTCTGGCTGCTCTGGCCAAGTATCGCTCTAGTAGTACAGAGAGGGTCGTGCTCCTGTAGTGGAGACTAAAAAGGACCTGATGATGATGATGATGAATATGTAGGAAGCCATGCAATATTTTTAGCTGTAATAATTTTGCATATAATGTACAAGTATGTGACTTAGATAGTCTATTTGACGAGACCGCACCTTACCGTATGTCAACATGCCGTCGTCGCGCGTAAATAATAAACAGAGAGACTCGAGCTTCCACAAACATAGGTACATAGGAACAGCCTCTATTATGATGCTCACCTACTTACATACACAACGTATGTAAGATTTTCTTGATAGCGTCCCATTTTTTACACATTCATCATCATCATTTCGTGTAGGTGTCACGGTCAATCGACCATGCACACCCTGGTGTCAGAGCTCTTGGGAAACGCCTCTCGGCCTCTGACGTGGTTCCTTTAACGACTACCAGATGGCAGCTGGGACCAATGGTATAACGTGTCTTACGAAGCACCAATTTCACACATCCATAAATAACTATTATATAACGGATAAAATCTGAGGGGTTGATAGACGATGCGGCTACCCATCACTATTTTGATTGACTAGCTCCGTGGCGCAGCGGTCAACACGCCAGCCTGCGACACGGAGTGATCGGGTTCGATCCCCGGGCAGGTCAAGATGGAAAATGATCTTTTTCAGATTGGCCTGGGTCTTGGATGTGTATCTATCTATATATGTATTTGTTATAAAATATAGTATCGTTGAGTTAGTATCCCATAACACAAGTCTCGAACTTACTTTGGGGCTAGCTCAATCTGTGTGATTTGTCTGTACATATTTATTTATTTATTTGATTCCGTTTTTCCACCTAATGCCCACTAACATGCTAAACGTGGCCTTCAGGTTTTGTAGACCTAGGCTCTGTCTACCCCGCAAGGGAGAGGGACGTGATACTATGTTTGTAAGATAAATATTATCCTGAATACCCTAACTCACTTTACATTTAATTAAGGAGCAACAATTTTGTAATAATAACGTAAAATTATACGTCATATTAGAAGTTTTCCTAACTTATTTACGATATATACCTACCCGTTGCCGTAGGCGAGCATATTCCACTGAACCGTGTTTTGGGAAGTTACCTATATAAACTTCTATATACGACTAGCTTTCGCCCGCGGCTCCGCCCGCGTCATAAAACATCACGCTGCGACCAATGGGAGCGAAGCATTCATAAAAAATGTTTTGAAAATGGGGCAAAATGAGGATCAGTAAAGTTGTATCAAATTCAATAGGACTTATATCCACATTATTCTTCATGACATTACAATGATATATCTTTTTGAATTATCTAAATCGGACCATTACTTACGAAGATATTAATAATAAACATTATGCCGTTCCTGCCGCGAAAAGGCATTGCACGCCGGTGCGTGTGACGTCACTGTGACGGACCGAGCGCGGTCGGCAGTCGGCACTCATAGAGCGATCATTCGACTGAGCGACGGGGCGACGCGGTTAGTCGCTATATTTAACAATTTATTGAAATAAAGTGTTGTTATGGGAACTAATGAAGAAAACAAAGCAAAGAAAGAATTTTTATTTTTACTCTTGATTGCTATACATATAGACAATCTTGTAAATTAACTAAATCACATGCTATTGTTACAATATTATCAAAAAAAAGTATGAAATATGGACATATGCGTGAGGTCCGATCATTTAATAGTCTTTCAACTTCCATATGCTTCTTTCAAAGAGAACTCTTATTGCTTATATCAGCGATCGTTTTTGTTTGCAAAACTTCTGCTGTAGGTTTTGGGTTGGAACTGTCCGTACTTAAAACTCTTTAAAACTGTTCTATTTCTTATCTTTTCTTAAAATCAGGTCTATAATTTTTAGGGTTCCGTACCTCAAAAGGAAAAAACGGAACCCTATAAGGGTTCAATTTCATCACTTGGTTATCCGTCTGTCTGTCTGTCAAGACCCTTTTTCTCAGGAACTTAGGAGCGTAGAGGTATCAAGCTGAAATTCATATCAAATATTCAGGTACCGTCTGTCTACTGTCCCTTGGAGCTATGAAAAAAACAAACCGTTCATGCCGCAAATTTTCGAAGCCAACGCAATCTAAAGATATAGCTGGTTGTGCCGCAAATTTTCGTGTTTTTTCGATATTCGCAGGGAATCAATACCTACCAGGGAACTTCCCATGAACTCAGAATCTTAAAATTTGGTACGAAGCAACGTCTTTTAGCACAGATAATGGAAAAATTGCGAAAAACATACATTGTAAGCTACATCATATAAGAAAAATATTTTTAATAATCTTTCGATATTCGCAAGGGAATCAAAACTTCAGGGTACTTCCCGTGAAATCAGAAACTTAGATTTTGGTACGAAGCAACGTCTTAAAACACAGATACCTAATGAAAAAATTGCGAAATGCATACATTTTTAGTTACATCATATAATAAAGATATTTATAATAACTTCAAACTTATACGTGCGCAAGGCCAACTCGCACTACGCCGGTTTTTTTGAAAGCTTTTGACATGCAAACTAATGAGGCAGAACTCCCTTCTTCATTTAAACTTAACGTAATTTTCCATGTCTATTTTCACCTGAAATATATAAATATAAAATAATACCATATTTTAATCGGCCTCACATTTTTGTATGCTAATGTCGATATTGTTTTCTCGTCCAATCCTGGGTCCCATGCGTTGTTCATTTAGACGGGCTGATTCAATGGTTTTAGATACAACGGTGTTCACCGTTACATCCTGTATTAACTTATTTGCTTACAACAATCAGGCATAGCTGGGGCAGATACATATTATATCATTCACTATTTGCTTTTTACTCCAGTACGTCCCTGTGTCATTGTTTTGACCTTGGAATATTACATAGAAATGGAAACGGAAGTATTGGAAGGTAAGTAGGTTTGTCCACCAAACTAGAAAGAAATAAGTAGGTATGTTTTTATTAATAAATCCGGCTTATAAAAAGAGAATACATAGGTACTAACTTATTTCCATATCAACTTAATAAAAGGTAAGAATAGTTATGTAGGTAGGTACTTACAGCGAAATGATATTTACAACAATGTCTACTAGCCTGGGTAGAGGGTGGAGTCTTATAATCATCCCTTTTTACAACGGAATACAATTTTACAAGAGATGATATAAAATTCACACAAAACTTCGTGAAAAATTATTAATTTTTCCAGAAGTTTTGTGTCTTTCGGCACGTTAAGACGAGGCCTGAAATGTTTGGTACCTAGTTATGGGCGGCGCTAAGCAAATGCGCGGGGTGTCTGTCCCCCGGCCCCCGCTATTTCTTTACGCGCGTTCCCGCGCACAGCGATCGCTGCCGTGCCTGCAACTACTACGATTATCACGAGATCTCGACTCGGAGCTTAGAACGTATGGGGTTTGCGTACCATTTTTGTGTTATGAATGAATGAATGAAATATTATTTATTATTATAAACAAGTCTCACAAAATTGTTAGTATAACTTATGCTTAGTATTAGTAAAAATTCTTAACCTAGTGACAACATTAAGCGTCCCACTGCCGTACCATTCCCGCTGAAGTGTCACGGCAATGGTTGACATAACCGCAATCTCGCCTACTAGCGATATACGATGTTATAATGCTAGCGATGTTATAATGATATTGTTATCTTTTGATATTCGACTATGGAATGGCAAATATTGGAAATTAAAAAAAACATACAATAAACATTCATGTTTTTATTGCAACTTAATAAAAATTACAAAATCACAACACAACATAAACCAATCAATTATCATACATTAAATTAAACGCTGTACAATTTTCCGAAATCAAAATTATGGTTTCGTTAAATCACACATTCATAGTTAGGAATATCATAATAATAACTATGTTATTCTAAAATCAAATTAATTATGGTATCGTTTCTATGGTTTTCATGATGGCCAATTAAAGTCCTTTTATGCCTCTCCCTACTTAATTTACCAGTAACAGTAATTTTACTTAAAGTTTATTTACGGTTTATTAGATATCAATTTCAATATCGTATGTCACACCTAAGCCTAACTAATATACTTAAGCACACGAATAAAATAAATACGAAAAAATATCACATTTGGAATAATTGTTAGATTACAATTACCTATATCAGATACTAAGCGTTTCACATTTTTGTGACGCTGATGATGGAATAATACTTTGCTCATTCAAATCAAAAATTCGTAGCTCCGACTCCATCTTGATTACACCTCCCTGTTCTTGCGTTCGCGGCACAGCGGCGCGGGGCGACTCGGACAAACGGACCTCCGATTCTAAACTCAGAGGCATTTTGTTCGTCCTGAAAACAGTAGGAATTTTTATATTAGCTAATTTATGTTTACGTAATAAGGTACATTGTTATTTCCATACTTATTTACCCGATACTTCATCCGATGGGCTCGATACTATATTACGAGTAAGTATGTATATATGAATAAATTATTAGTATGACTAGGAACACCCCGTCTTTTCCCATGAATGTTGTATGAGGCAGCTAATAGAAAACAAGGCTCTGACATCACGTGCAAAAGCATACCCAAAAAGAATTGACATCAGGTAGGCAGCTGGTGTAAAAAAATGCTGATTTTTTTTATCAAAGTAGTTGCCAACCCACTTCGATTTAAAATAAATATGACTGATAAGTTAAATATGATCTGTAATGATTTAGTCTTTTATTCCCTCACAAAATAAAATTATATATAATATTTTACGAAGGTACACAGGACGATAGGATAGGTAGGTACTCACCATCTATTTTCCCTCATTAGGCAGGCAGGCTCCTTCCTAGTAATATCCGACACGTTCTCGTTGACTAGGTTTTTATTCACTTTGCCCATGATTATTACACGGTAATGCCGAAATTAAAAACTATAATACTTATATAAAATTATTAAACACTAAAATAACGAAGACTAAACGAAATAATAACAAACTAGGTAGGTACATACATTTTATAGATTAAATTTGAATATTTAATTAAAAGCTCGCGAGATTAGAATTTCAACGCAGCGACTTGCACAGACCATCGCTCGGCAAAGGCGTACGCAGACTGATCAAGTGCGCGCAAGGGATAGCGCTTGGCGGTTTAGCTCGTGAATGATGAGATAGGTATAGTCTCGAGTCGCTCAAACAAAAAAACGTAAGCGCCAAATTCGTTATTTCTATTTTGTATAAAATCAGACCGGTTAATTGTATTTTCATATTTCAATTTTGATGAATTACTAATAACCTATCTTTTAGTCTAAAAATCATTACTTAATTCGTCCTCTTTGAGCTACAATAACGAAAACTCTACAAACGAAGACCATTTTTCAAAAAATATTTCTATCGAGAAAATTTTATCAAAACGTGTTTTCATCTACAATTTTTGGAGATGAAATAGTCAAAAATCATATTACTTACATTTGAAACTCCTAATTTAAGTATTTTGCGAGATAAATGAGGTTCAGAACGACCTTATTTGCAGTGGTATCGCCTTAAAAGATAGTTTTTCTGGCGTTTTAAAAGAAGTGTTTGTATAGTTCGGCACTATACAATATGTGTACATAGTTAAAAAGATAAATTAGACATAAATAATTTGTTTTAAAGTCGCAATTACCACACAAAACACTGCGAGCCTTGTCACTGCCAACGGGCAACTAGCGGCTTCCATCACAGTGACGTCACAGCCACCGCGCCGGCCGGCCAGTGAATTTTGCTAGTAATTTGGTCATAACTTCGTCAATTTTTAACGTAGAACAATAATTTTTACACTGTATGTTATGTATTTCTTAGCTCTATAATCCTGCATTCTCAACTAAAAACTATACGGATCCTCATTATTCATCTATACCTTCGATCAACAGGTGATCGAAAATCTATACTCATCATCATTTCGAGTAGGTGTCACGGTCAATCGACCATGCACACCCTGGTGTCAGAGTTCTTCAGAACCGCCTCTCGGCCTCTGACGTGGTTCCTTTAACGACTACCAGATGGCAGTCGGGACCACAGGCTTAACGTGCCTTCCGAAGCACGGAATCATGTTTATTATCAGACAATCAGGTGATTCAAGCCTGCCATGTCCTAATCAAACTGGAAACAACTAATCAAAGTATGCTTCCGGTGGGAATCGAACCCACGACCCCCGGGTCAACAGGCAAACGCCTTAACCACTGGACCACGGAGTCTGTTAGATCTATACTAAGAAAAAAACTAATTAATCATAATAACAGAAATTGCCGCAGACGAAATTGCGGGCAACAACTAGTTATGTTTATAAACGGGACTTAGCTCGAACCTTTATTTGTTTCCGTTCACGTTTAATTAATAATCTAATGTCTACAATATTTATGATTAATATTTGTATCTTCTACGTTTCACGGGTATTACCATCTTTTGAGAGGCTGGCGTCACAAAAGGCCCAAGATTTAAGGACACTGAAGACTTTTGATGTCTCCAAGTTATACGATACTATATCCTAATCAATATTATAAATGCGAAAGCCTTTACTACTAAGCCGATCATCATGAAATTTTGCATACACATTATCTGCGGTATGGAGAAGAACATATGCTAGTTAAAAAAATAAACGTTTAGATTGAGTCCGTATGAAGGCATTTTTTATGTCTGTGATATAAATAGATTTCTACATTAAAAAAAAGCAAAGACATAATCAAATTATTTCATGTATTCTTTTATTTTGCTGAACTCTAAAGGAGATAAAAGCCTTAATCCCAATACCCCGAAAATGTTAGGAAAATATGCACAATTATATCTCATTTTCCTTAACAAAAACATCATATATCGCCTTCGGCAAAATGTTTTCCAACAAGGAAAATCTACAAACATAGCAGCAGTTAACGTTTAGCATATTGGCACCGGTAGTACAGAGAGGGTCATGCTCCTGCAGTGGAGACTAAAAAGACCTGATGATGATAAATAATAAATAAATATATACGGACAAATCACACAGATTGAGCTAGCCCCAAAGTAAGTTCGAGACTTGTGTTATGGGATACTTACTCAACGATACTATATTTTATAACAAATACATAGATAAATAAACATTCAAGACCCAGGCCAATCTGAAAAAGATCATTTTCCATCTTGTCCTGACCGGGGATTGAACCCGGGGCCCTCGTGTCGCAGGCTGGCATATTAACCACTACGCCACGGAGCTCGCCATGGTAATGATGATGATGATATTGATTTAATTTCTATTTTAGCTCTGAATGCGAGAACTACCTACAAAAAGTTACGCAGCACAAATTCTCGCTCTTCTCGGGTGATGTAACCTCAGCAGTACGAGTATCATTGTTACAGCCCCAAGAAGTCTACTGCTGGATGATGGCCTCACTCATGTTTCTTCGTCCCATGGGAAGATATTGCCATACTCACCACGCCCGGCCTGGTCAAGATGGAAAATGACCTTTTTCAGATTGGCCTTGGATGTTTATCTATATATGTATTTGTTATTAAATGTAGTATCGTTGAGTTAAAATTAATGAATGCGCTGAAATCTAAAATTAATGAATATTTAGAACCGAATGACCTCGTTAGCTTAATGGTACCAAAACACAATTGCCTTTGAAAATCAGGACTGGAGCGGGGATCGAACTAGGCTCGATCCCCACTCAAGTCAAAATGGAAAATAAAACTTTTTTTTTTAGATTGGACTTGATCTTGAATGTATTATGATCATTTATGTGTGTATAAACATATAATATCGTTGAGTTCGTATCCCACGACACAAATTCACAACTTAGCATGGGGCTAGCTCAATTGGTGAGATTTTTTCAATATTTATGAAAATGTATATATTTTTTTTAATAAAATCTCTCTAGAGGTGGAAGACTGGAAGTTAACGCCCTACAAAACAAAACATAGACGTACATATCTTAACAAAAAACGTTACAATATTTATGAATGTTTAAGCAAGAACACGACAACTATATGCAAAAAAAAAATCTGACCCGTCGCCGGTAGCTGTTGCTATCTGAAAGTCCTCCCGGACATATCTACTTCTTCTTTTCGTGCCAGTAGCTCAAGGAATTAGATTTTGTCTCTCCAGTATGTGGCGACTCTGACACCACTCTCGGATTCAGTGTACAGATCATCTTTAGTGCAGCTGGTGGGGCACAGAGGGCACGAAAGGATTATCCCTCTATCTTGCCGTAAATTTGTCAGAAATCAGTGCAGTATATATTTATGTATACTCTTCGAATTTCTTTATTATACTATCTGTCTTTATAAACATAGACGCCGCCTTATTTTCTTTTTATTATAAAAATAATTCTATTTTTATTGAATCGGCACCACACATCTCTTCTTCAGGTCACGGGTGTATTGCTTTCGGGCAACATTACCACTGAGCTGTGTCCTTTTTGTATTGCTGTAGCACAAACATTGAAAATTGCGCAGGAAGGCTTATTAATATATTTAATTTTTGTACTTACTTCTTTTCTTATTGCTATGTTTTTTTTTTTCATAAGTATGTGTGTTATGGCAGCAAATAAATGAATTATCTATCTATCTAACTAACGCTCCTTATTTAGTCGCAGAGCAGAAGTATACCAATAAAAACAGTATAACATTATTAAGGTTATATCAAGAATAATGGACTTAGTCAATTAGTTAAGCGTAAGAGGTAATAAATTAATAACATTAGGCAAACCAGTCAGGAATCACGTCTAATGTAGATAATTGTATTGATATGGACATTATTGTTGCGTAAGATTTATGCCTAATTAAATTACTTTAGTGTGATTAATGTGCAATGTTCTAATTAAGCAGGGAACTGGTATTAACTGTTTTAGTAACTATGGTGTTTGGATCACAAAGGCCTACATAATCAAAATTAAAAAATATATATTACCAGCTTTGACCTGACCTCATCTTTCATCACACTCACTGACTTAGGTCTCTAGATTGGATCTTTTCCTAAGAAATTGGCATTTTCTATAGAGAATTTCGAGTAAATTGAATTTTTCATATCATTTCGGGTTTGCCAAATTCAACTAAAGTTAAATTTTGTATGTATCTACAAACAACAGTAAGCTCGAGTTCTTTGATGAGCACTATTCAATAAGGATAAAGAACACGGATATTTTAATTTTCATTAGGAATAAAAAAGAAATTTATTAAAATAAAGATGACAACTTTTTAATGTTTTATTCTCAAATGAGCCTATCAATAAAAATTAAAAATGGGCTACACTTTGAGCCCGTGCTCTCGTAAAAGGAGTTAAAAGGGTGCGCCTTCTCTAGTGTTAGGAAGGGTTGTAGTAAATTTGCCACAAAGTAACTGTCTTAACTGTCGTTTGTATGCAAAATAGTTCATTAATATCTTTATAACCAACTAGGGATTAAATAGATTACGTTATAAAATCGAAACCCACGCGGACAAAGTCGCAGTACATAGTCTATACCAAGGTATATATGTCTATACCAAAATAAATATACTTTATTGTTTATTTTATCTTATGAGCATCGTTAAAAGTATTTTACATACATTTCAATTGTTAAAACCATCAGCCGTAGTATGCAAATCAAGAAATAAGAGCCATAATACACGATGCTTTTGAAGTTATACTTAATTTCACAAAAAAAAAATATTTAAAAAACTTCACAATACGAAATGAATTTTGAAATGAAATGTATGAAAAATACCTTCAACGATGAAGGTATTTTACATACATTTCAATTGTTAAAATCACCAGCCGTAGTATGCAAATCAAGAAATAAGAGCCATAATACACGAAGCCATAATAACAAAAAAAAACTAACAACACGCCAGAGGTCGATTGTCCAAAAATGGTTTGCGACATGGATGTGACAGGCTTATATTTCAAATACCAAAGCAAGATTGTACTTATTTTTGTTTATTTTATAACATTTTTAATACTGAGCATCATTTACAATCATGAAATTCTAAATAATCATTGTTAAGGATACTTAAAAAGCCAATGTACTCACACTACAAAACTTTTACTACAGTGACGTTAGATGACTATGAAACGAATCCAGTCAGAAATAAAATAGTGATGATCGTGTCCAATACTATTTTGTGCTAGAAGCCAAAAAGAGTCATGTCTGGCTAAGCCCTAAATTTTTATGCGTACAAAACCCATACAATATTTAAAAGTCAAATTGCTAAAGGAATTTCCAAAAATCAAGGCTATTGATAGCAAATGAGTTTTTAATATCCAAAATTAAAATGAATTGTTTGTCATGCGATAATATTATTTAGAAAACATGAATAGTAAATTATATCCGGCTTTTGCAGATGACTCCATTGATGAATTATAAATTAATCTATGTTCGCATGGGATCCTGCGTGGTAGAATCAAAATGATTTATTTCGCTATTTATGTATTAGCATTTATTATTCAACCCATCAAATCTATGGATATGATGATGAAAAGTTCTGACAAATATGTAAGTAAAGACTTTTTAAAGATTGTTTTGGGATGAAAATATATGATTATATATTCTATCGTATATTCAACCAGTCGGGTCATAAGTTCTTTTAAGAGTTATTAATTTCAAGTCTCAAATACAGACCAGTAAATGTTTTGATTGATAAGGAATTTAGAACTTTTTCTTTTAAAAATTGAAAAAAAAATATATATATATTTTACTCCATTTTCAAACATGGCGTGAACGCAAAAAGAAGTCAGAGTCGCGGATATTGCGCTACAGCGCTGCGGCTAAGCACAAACTTAGATTTTGAAACTTCTCAAAAACTTTAAAATAAGACTGAGGTTTCGAAGATTGCAAGAGGAGCGACAGGCCTGTGCCGTTAAGACACAGGCGGTCATCAAGGCAGTGAGGGCGCGAATCCAATTAGCAAGCAAAAGTTCTTAGCTCTTCAGATGGGGTTAACCAGAACCACGGGACCGTACCAAGATCTTGGACTGTAGTCCCAGATCTTCATTTAATACTCTTTTGGCAAGAACATGTCCTGTTTTCTGAATAAGCGTCTGTAAACGAAAAAAATAAGACTAGTGAGATCCCGGGCTTTGTTAAAACGGGAGACGGGGAAAAAAGCGCGCGAAATCCTTGGTTCAGATAAAAAAAAATTACATTGAAGTAAGGTACAACCAACATAATGATAAGGTATCCTAAGGATCCAGCGTAGGCATCACAGCATCAGCATTGGAGTCTCATATTCAGGCCAAAGTGAGGTATTTTTGGGAGAAAGGTGTAAATACCAGTGCTACAGTATACCAAAATACGGTGCTTTCAAACATTGTAGAACCTCTTTCTCACGCAATGATCAAAAACAGACACTGGGTATTCCAATAAGGGTCTGCGCCGGCTTACGGACAGCCCATGGAATCGACTTCATTAGACACGAAGAATTAGCCTCTTCCAGCACAGATTTGAATCCGTTGGATTACAAAATATGGCACCATTTAAAGGAGAAAGTCTACGCTAAGCCTCACTAGAATTTGGAGTCTCTCAAAGCATCCGTGATTAACGCAGCAGCTGACATGGACGTTGTGCGTGTGTTGAAGTTGAGAGCCTGTATTTAAATTCAAGGAGGGCATTTCGGATAAATCTAATAAAATTTTTATCTACTTTTAATTGCCTTTATTTTCATACTAGCTTTCGCCCGCGGCTCCGCCCGCGTCAATGTCGATCCCCCGGAAACAGTACTTTTCCCGGGATAAAATTGTACCCTATATCCTTTTTTGTACCCCAAATAACGTGTATGCAACATTTCATGATGATCGGTTCAGTACTTACAACGTGAAAGCGTAACAAACAAATAAACAAACTCACTTTCGCATTTATAATATATGTTAGTATGAATTTTAAACTTATATAATAAGCCGTACCAATTATAAAACAAAGTTTTTGAGACATTTCGCTCAAACAATTCGCTGTTTGCAGCGAATCACGTATTCCTTGCAAACATTTATTTCAATACTAGCTTTCGCCCGCGGCTCCGCCCGCGTCAATGTCGATCCCCCGGGAATAGTACTTTTTTTCCGGGATAAAAGGTAGCCTATGTCCTTCTCCGCACTCCAGAGAACTGGTATGCAAAATTTCATGATGATCGGTTCAGTAGTTACGGCGTGAAAGCGTAACAAACAAACAAACAAATAAACAAACAAACAAACTCACTTTCGCATTTATAATATTAGTAAGGAAGTAAAGAAGTAAGGATAAGGATTAAAAACATCTCAAAAATTACAGAACACATTTGACGCTATACGTCTATGAAAGAAATTTAATTTGTATTTATACATTAGGGTCAATATATAAAAAATTTGATTATTGTAGTTAAAACTTTTACTATTAAAAATTTTATTTTTAGTGGTACAGAATCCTAAGTGTATTGGAATCAAACTTGCTTTGACCAGCTGGTTTTTTTTTCAGGGTTCTTTCTATCTTAAGTCAGTGGATGTGGAAATATGCAGTGGAACTGATAATATGGACCGAAGACAGCCGATATTGAGTTGCAAAATTAGTAGAAACGCTGATGACAACTTAGTCGGCACTTTTGATTTGACTGTCGCCGAGACCGTTAAATTAGACGAGGTAAATATGTTTATCATTATCGCAAAGGACAAAAATCCTTTGTTATGTTTGGGCATAATTTTTCAAGAATAAACATAGAATTAATCAGCTGCTTTGTCAGACATAGAATTTATCAACTGCAATTCAATAAACAGGGTCGAGAGAACGGACAAAATATTTCAAGTATGTCACTGTGAGTTATAAATCTCGTGAGATTGTAAACTGTCGAAAGATTGTGCACTATATTAAACTTATTACAAATGAATTATTTTTCAGTAATTCAAAATCTATTAAAGTGAAACCGTCAAATTGTGAAATGACATTTTGACGGTTTCACTTTTATTTTTCATCATCATCATCAGGTCTTTTTAGTCTTCACTGCAGCACAGAGCATGACCCTCTCTGTACTACCGGAGACATACTTGGCCAGAGCAGACAGGGGTTTGGCCTACACACTCCTCACTGGCCAGACGGGTTGTGGAGTACTCATTGATGCTTATGAGCTTTGTTTAGCTTGTATTTCCTAAGTCGCCTTTTACGACTTCCATGGGAAGACTAGGAGTGGTCCTACTCTACTCTGCCGGAAGCCACACGGCAACTAATTTTTATTTTTGGCGAGTCAAAATGATTACATTTAGATACCTTTTGACCATTAAGGGCCCGTTCTACCTCACACTGCTTTGCATGAGTGACTGTTATATCAATAATAATTAAATACTCAAGTTGAAATAAAAATGCAGCAAAGTTCAGGACTAACTCTGGTAACTATATGACTCAAAAACACGATTGCGTTAAATTTTCTCGATAGAAAAAAATTGCAAAGTTGCCTCCAAGTCACGTCTAATTTACTCGGTATATAGCATTATTCACCAAATACATTAAAATTAACCTTGAAACTTTTGATTATTATTGCATTACAGATAAGGCAGCCATCATATGTTTTTCTTTTTCGAATAACCCTTGAATATTCCTAAAAAACTAAAATATCCAAAGTAGCCAACGCGTTTAGACCATCCGCGTTTGTATCGCCACGCCGCCTGGCATATGTCGGGCTCTTAACACGCTAACATAACGTGTTCCACAAAAATATGTAAATTAAAATTGTAAATAACATGACACCAGAAAAAAAAAAGATAAAAATATTAAATATCATACAAAGCCCTTCAGGCAAGTAGGCGACCAATACTGTTGAAAAGAGTTGCTTTCGGCGTCTTCTTCTCTGCAGTGGTCGGTTCCGAAACGCTAGTAGTTTGTAGCTTTAGAACATTAATTAATAATTTGAATATAATAAGTATTATTTAAAATGTGAATTGACGTGAAAAAGTGCCTGAAAAGGCCTATTTTCTGAATAATGCTTTGAATTTTTGAATTATTTGGCTTTTGTCATTGACTTGATCAATGTTTTCATATATGCAGGTTGTGGGTTCGTTAGAACACAATAGAAGGTAAAATTGATTGGCACCAACAATCACACATATTATCACTAGATAAACTCCACCAGATTAGATTTCTTGGCTTCTCCCAAGTCTTAGTCTGTTTCGGGACTTCCAGACTGAGCATGGGAATTGATTACTGGGTAGAAGCTTCTCAGCAGAGCAGCTTAGAAAAAGTAGAACCTTGGTTTTTTACTGAGCAAGCCTTGTCTTATTGGATTCTGTAGGATTTATTGACATTAAGATCAAATTTTGTTTTCAGGTCAAAATAATGGTGTATAATTATAAAAATGGTACAAAAAATTTGATGTGGAACTACAACATACGTGACCCTTGCAAGCATTTTGCCATTGGCGCCATCTTAGCGCATCATCTAAAATCTGAGAAATGTGTCATGAAACTGGTATGACTATGTCTTTGAGCCATTACTTGATAGTTTATCGTGTGTTTATTTTGCCAATACTGGTGTCAGATTTGTCAAGCTGCCTCATGGTACGGTCAGCTTCAAAAGTGCAGTCAGAAATTCTCACACTAATTGCTTAACAAACGAGTCGCACTTAAGACCTTATGATTATGAGTTGTTGCCAGTCTCTGTGTGTGCGCCGATGTATTGACGTAGATACGAGAAATGTTATTCTTAAATTCAATGCTTTCTGCAGATACGAGCTAACCTAATGGTTAATAGCTGCAGTCGCAGAATAGCGAACTTTCCTGTGGGTTTCAGGTTCGAATCTCACCACACAGTGATGTTTTATATCGTTTTGTTGGTTTTTTAACATCGTTATTCATGTTATTCGTAAACTGTCTAATACGATGTTTCCGTATCGTATCTCATATGGTGCAGAAATAAAAAGTCTCAGAACAAGGACTAGAAAAGTGAATATTTGACGGTGAATGAAAAAAGACAGATGTTTGTCATTTGACCGAGTTCGTACTCGTTGTAGTTGAATCGTGCTGAAGACAAATTGACGTGTATTTAAGTGATATTTGGGGTGTTAATTACCTACACTTTTGAAAATGCAGGCGAACATAAATATTGAGTCCATGATTGAGACAAAGGCGAATATTGTTTCTCTGTATAGCAGTGGCCGCAATATATCAGAAATTTCAAATGAGACTGGATTAAGTGTAAGTATTTTTACTGCTTAAAAACAGTCGTTATTTACTTTAAAGTTTTGGTTATTAAATTATTTAAAATTAAAGTTTTAAGTTTTTAACACATTGTATTGACATATTAATGATGATTTGCATGAATAAGTGTTAGTTTTTGAAATAAAATAAAAAATATTAGGTAAATATAGTCTCAATCACAACGTAACGCTAGCCTTCTTATTTTATTTTAGTGGAGGACCGTGAAACGTTGGGTGACTTGGGTGCAGCGGTTTGCTGACGAGGGTACTCTTGCCAGCTGGCAGCAGAGTGGAAGACCGTCGATTATCTCTGACCATCAGCGCCGTATGATGTTGGAGGAATATAAAAGAGATGGTTTTATACCCATCAGGCATTCAATGTCTCGTTGCCTACTGTTCGTCGTGCACTTCATACTGATGGTGTGCACCACAGGAAACCGGCAAAAAAATTATATTTAATACCGAGGCATAAAGAAGAACGGTTGCATTTTGCGAGAGATTATTTGGACTTCGATTGGGAGGGTACCGTGTTTACAGACGAAAAGTCATTTATGTCCTACCAAAAGGGAAGACTTCACCTATGGCGCAGAAACAAGCGACATCAGGAACAATTATTTTCTCACTGTATGTAAATTTGGAACAGTTTTATTGGGACTGAAATATGTGCCAATATAGTAGGATCCATCCGTCGTCGTTTACTTGACTATATTAACAATAATGGTGGCTATACAAAATGTTGAGTTAAATACCCCATTTGTGTTTAGACAAATCATGTTTTACTTGAAGTATACTTAAACATTTACTAATACTCAATTGTTTGAAAGCCCCGACAAAAAGAGAGGAGTTTAAGTTTGACCACCGCTAGGTGTCTATCTGTTTGTGTCACCGTATCTCTTAAACAGGTGAACTGATGTGTATCCGTATTTAATATGAAAGTATTTTTTTAGCGATAAACTTAAAAATATAGTTTTATACTAACTTGTTCATTTTGTATTACAATGGGATGTGTTGGTTATATTAATTTCCGTTAAAGTTGTGTGTAAACTGTAAAAGATGGGGTTAAGTTTCAATCCTCCTTTCGTAATGAAAACGAATAATTAAGCTTTAACCTCAATATTTACTATGAGCGTAGGTAAAATTTAGGCGTAATGTAATTTTTTTTTAATAAAATAAATAAATAAAATAAAAAATAATAATAAATTAAATAAAAAAATAATTTAAATAAATAAATAAAAAATAAGTAGATTTTTTAAATAAAATAATTAAAAAAATAATAAGAATTACTGTTCTAACCTATACGAGTATAATAGTTTATTTTTTAATTTTATTATTCATTCTTAATTTAACCAATATATCAGATTTATTCTACCTATATAATTATTAATTCTACCTTTTTAAATATGTAAATAAAACTTAGGTATAATTAATATTCTACCTATATTTATTTATACATTATACATAAATTTTACCTACGCTCATACGGATACGGACAGTAGTCCGTAGTGTAAACATATTGACCGCCATAATATTTGTCACACTGATATTTTATTTTATTACTTAAATGATTCGTCTAATAAACCGTTGCCATGGTCTTTGTGCATTTTTATTTTATAACAAATGGATTAACACCAATCGCATGCAGTATATAAAATAAAGTTATTAAAAAAATACTAGGAGTTAAAAATTAAATTATTAAAAAATGATATACTAAATGCGATACGAACTACGGTCATTATATTAGCAGTCCTACCATTTACTGATTAGACCATTAACTTGCTATGGCGTGTGGCGAAATTATGAACCGGTACCAATCTCGCCTGTCGTAATTACTCGTTATTACAATTCCGGTTTTCTTTACAATACACCTATAGTTAGTGCTATGTTGTCTGTATTAAGCACGTAGCAGAGTTGTGTGGGTAATGTGATAATGATCACTGTGTGCATTATAGACACAAGTGACACAAACACTCACGCAAAGAGGGACGATGCGTACTGCAAGTAATGTGATCTCTAAGCTATGACTCCATTTATACTTCTTGACTGTACCTATCTGACATAGCTTAAGAGGAAACTCTGCGCTTGAGAGAAATAAAATATAGGTAAAAAATAAAAAAACAACCCCCGCAGAGTGCGATAGAGACAACTGCAGCTCGGACCGAAAATACTTAAAAAATACACAAAATTAACGCTTTGTAGTACCCTGATTTTTTCTCCAAAACATAACCGATGTAATTACGTTTTTCATTAAAAATTTAGCAATGGCTGTGTTTCTATGTTTCTTTTTCTAATATAATCGCTTCGAGTTGGTATTCTTGATGTTTCTTGACACAACGGAAATTCTCGCCAATTTTTCAGGTTTTTGAAGGTTCATATCTATTTAAATAATTCAATGATGAAAAAAAATTAAACATAACGACATGCTAATATGTTGATAGTTTCTTTTATTGTAAAAAATCATTGCTCTATTGGTACTATCTGGCGAGAAATCAGGGGACTACGCTTGTATGGAAATAAAGCCGTACGATTTCCTCTTAACGAATGCCATCAATGATGACAGCTGGAACCAACGCCTTAACCTTAATTGCCGATTATGAACAAACAAAACAAAAACAAAAAGAAGAATAAAAAAACATTAAAAACTTCTTTGTGAACTTTTTGGGATGGGTAAAAATGTTAAACTCGCGTCAGGATACGTGATCGGTAATGTTTTGGAGAAAAAATCAGGGTACTACAAAGCCCAGCTGTCATCATTGATGGCATTCCAGCTGTCATCATTGATGGCATTCGTTAAGAGGAAATCGTACGGCTTTATTTCCATACAAGCGTAGTCCCCTGATTTCTCGCCGGGTAGTACCAATAGAGCAATGATTTTTTACAATAAAAAAAACTATCAACATATTAGCATGTCGTTATGTTTAATTTTTTTTCATAACTGAATTATTAAAGAGATATGAACCTTCAAAAACCTGAAAAATTGGCGAGAATTTCCGTTGTGTCAAGAAACATCAAGAAAACCAACTCGAAGCGATTATATTAGAAAAAGAAACATAGAAACACAGCCATTGTTAAATTTTTAACTACGTAAAAACGTAATTACATCGGTTATGTTTTGGAGAAGAAATCAGGGTACTACAAAGCGTTAATTTTGTGTATTTTTCACAAGTATTTTCGGTCCGAGCTGCAGTTGTCTCATCGCACTCTGCGGGGGTTGTTTTTTTATTTTTTACCTATATTTCATTTCTCTCAAGCGCAGTTTCCTCTTAAGCTATGTCGGATAGGTACCTTGAGGCAGCTTGACGAATTTAAGATTGACAATTAATAATACTTTACAAAGAATCCTGATCATAAGACGGACACGTGACGTGACCTGAGACCGCCGGCGCAGTATAGGATAGGAAGTAATATCCACCTCTCTTTCTACCGCGTGGAGTTTTCACTTCTGCCGGAACTCTCGGAGTGCAACCCAGTGTTTTTTAAATTCTGTTTCTATTTTCAGGGCAAGTACAACTTTGAAGTAAACTTTACTGAAATAGTGCAAACATTCTTTGGACACTCATTTTTTTACGGTGAATACTTTTTCAAAGTGAGAGGACTTACTAAGAAACGAAGTATGACGTGCATTATACTTCATCAAGTGCTTGAGAAAATTGGCAGCTAATTTTATTTTATTAAATATAAATATATAAATATATACGGACAAATCACACAGATTGAGCTAGCCCCAAAGTAAGTTCGAGACTTGTGTTATGGGATACTAACTCAACGATACTATATTTTATAACAAATACATATATAGATAAACATCCAAGACCCAGGCCAATCTGGAAAATATTATTTTCCAACTTGACCTGGCCGGGGATCGAACCCGGTCACTCCGTGTCGCAGGCTGGCGTGTTGACCGCTGCGCCACGGAGCTAGTCAAAATATTCCTAACGAGCGCAATTTTGTGATAAAAGATTACTTATTCGTAGTATAAACTCCTAATCATATCTTCTTAAATTATAAATTCAGAAGTTTTGAAATTATAAATGAGAAGATTTGACTAGCTCCGTGGCGCAGCGGTCAACACGCCAGCCTGCGACACGGAGTGACCGGGTTCGATCCCCGGCCAGGTCAAGATGGAAAATGATCTTTTTCAGATTGGCCTGGGTCTTGGATGTGTATCTATATATGTATTTGTTATAAAATATAGTATTGTTGAGTTAGTATCCCATAACACAAGTCTCGAACTTACTTTGGGGCTAGCTCAATCTGTGTGATTTGACCGTTTATATTTATATTTATAGAAGTGAGTTACGCTTTCACTCTTTAAATTCACAAGTGATTATCATGAACATACATATCATGCTCGTTGTGTGGGGTACGTCAAGTGTTGTGCCGTGCTCAAAATTTTCGAGAACAATGGGAACGGATCGTACATTTTTCCCGAGAATTTCTTCTTCTTTCTCACAAGTGCGGGAATTATTGAGAAATACTCGAGAATTATAAGAAATTTCCCGCAAATTCCCGTAAGAAGGAATTCATGAGAACAGAGAATTTCGCTCCGGCACATCACTATCGTAAAAGGAAATGGGTGTGTTATTTATGTTATAATAACAGAAAATATAATTTCACTTAAAAAAAGGCTGTAATGATATAATTTTCAATTGATATTAAAACGAAAAATATAATTTCATTTTACCTAATATTTTATATCATTTAACCATAATTTGCTCTAATAGCATTTAGTTTAATGATTATTTTATATAATGATAAGTTGTCCTAATGATTCTTTCCTTTTGTTTGTTATAATCTTCTTATTTTCTGATGTAAAAAAAGCCTTGTTTTTTTTTAATGAAATTATATCATTTTTACGGTATATCATTAGATAATTATGCTAACCAAGTATATTAAATAACATTAGATTTTGTAGTCATTATGTGATGTATTATTATAACTTATATTACACACCCAAAGGAAATAGGGTGGGCATGCTGGAAAATATACAATTCCATAGGGATCGATAATAACGTGAGTTTTCAGCCATGGTTCTGTTGGTGAAAGCTGTAGTTAGTGACTTGAAGGAAAAAACCGGCCAAATGCTAGTCGGACTTGCGCACAAAAGGTTCCGTTACTATAATAAGCTTAAAATTATTAAAAATGTTTTTATACAATTTAAGCTTTTCGCAATTTTTCTTTTATTTGTGCTATAAGACATTGCTTCATACCAAATTTCAAGATTCTGAGTTCACGAGAAGTACCCCGTAGGTTTTGATTCCCTTGCAGCATAAACGGCTATATCTTTTGATTGCTTGGCTTAGAAGTTTGATTTTTTTACAGCTCCAAGGGACAATAGACCGGAATACTTGATATGAATTTCAGCTGGATACTTTCGCGCGTTTCTGAGAAAAACGATCTTGACAGACAGACGGACAACAAAGTGATCATATAAGGGGTCCATTTTTTTCCTTTTGAGGTACGGAACCCTAAAAAACGCGCAACTCATTTTACGTGATAAACAACTCACAAAACTGCGTTTGTTTTTGTTTTGGTAACATGAATAAGAAATCAGTTCTATAACGCATTAAATATGATTGTTATTAAAATTGTTTGCATTTTCCTTTTTAAAGTTTGTTGGGATGGATAAATTGGATGTATGTACTCTCATTAGGGCAGGGTCCGAAACGTGGTCCCTTACTATGGGCCTCATAAGAAAGCTCAAAGAGCTATGGAGAGAGCTATGCTCGGTGTTTCTCTGCGAGATCGAATCAGAAACGAGGATATTCGTAAGAGAACGAAGGTCATCGACCTAGCTCAGCGGATTAGCTCTTTGAAGTGGCAGTGGGCGGGGCACATAACGCGTAGAACCGATGGCCGATGGGGCAGAAGGGTTCTTGAATGGCGACCACGTATCGGCAAGCGCAGCGTCGGACATCCACCGACCAGATGGTCGGATGACCTGACTAAGGTCGCAGGATGCAGGCCGCTTCCAACCGGTCGTATTGGAAATCCTTGGGGGAGGCCTATGTCCAGCAGTGGACTTCTTGCGGCTAATATGATGACGATGATGACTCTCATTAAGTGAAAAAATAAAATATGGTTAAAAATTTCAAGCGGGCGGGGTTTAAACCAACGACCTCAGATACGACCTACGCTCTGCCAATGAGCTACCGCATGTTCAAACCTAGGTGTCGAAAATCACCATCCATATCCCATTCCCCTTATATGCATTAAGGCTTGCATCACCATATTTTATTTCTTAATTTAATAAGAGTATACCAAAATAGCATTGTGGATGCTAAATTAATACTTATAAAAATAGAAAATGGATGGACGTATATTTCTTAACTTAGGCGCCTGGACCTGCTGCTCTATTTGCTAACTCAGTGTAGAAAGTTTTCATAGTCACTTCAAAATACATTACGTTTTATATATCTTGAATAAAAATAGTTAATCATACAAAAGCCGCAATGTATTTTGAAATGCCTATCAAAACGTTGTACATTGAATAAGCAAATAGACTGACTGGACTCTTACAAATGGAACCATGTTCCTTTTTGAAAGATTGTCATTACACAGGCATATTTTTATGGCGTAAAAATGCGGTCTTCCTGGGAATATCATGGGGCGGAGACGGCCTAATACGAAGGCGGCATGGTTGCGGACTTTGGTGATGTGGGGGCCGAAGGTCATGCTATCTAGTACGACTCCAAGGTATTTAGCCTTGCGTGCCCTCTGAATGGGCAAGTTTTGCTCCGGACATGGTGATTTTTCGACGTGACACAGCGCGGTTATCCTTTGAGAAAAACACAGCTGTGCTTTTCTCCGGATTAACCTCGATGCGCTACATGCCTTTCATTTTAGAAAAAGTTATATTAGAAACTTCAATATAATTTTCGAAGCCCTATCCATAGATGACCCATAAATATGGGATTGATGAAAAAAAAATTCTGTTTCTGTTCCAACTATGAGGAACCTCAAAGTTTATTGCTTTGTTTCTTTTTTTAAAATGAAAATCTTAATGCGGTTCACAGAATACATCTACTTACCAAGTTTCAATAGTATAGTTCTTATAGTTTCGGAAAAAAGTGGCTGTTACATACGGATGGACAGACAGACAGACATGATGAATCAATAAGGGTTCTTTTTTTTCCATTTGGCTACGGAACTCTAAAAGACATTACACTTGCGTTATAAACTCGTAACCCACGCGAAAGAATTGGTAGTGCAGATTGTCAATCAATACCAAAGCTACACATTATAGTATATAGTGACATCTGATGACTTTTTTTAATAGCTATATAAGTCTCACTGCTGGGCAAATCCTTCCCTTTAATTTTCCACTTTGCTCTATCTCTTGCCATCTCTCTCCAAGTATTATCAAAAACAGTCAAGTCGTCTGTCCATCTTGTTTTTGGTTTGCCTCTTGACCGTTTCCCGTCAGTAGGTACCCATGAGGTTCTTCTATAAGCCTCTAGATGACTTAAAAATAGATATTAATTTTATCAAATGAGCATCGTTGAAGAAATTTTACATAAATTTCAATTGGTTGAAAACCACCAGCCGCTAGTCATAGTATGAAAATCAAGAAATAAGAGCTATATTATACACGATGCTTTTGAAAATAAAGTTTTGGTACGCCAAACCTTTATTTTTACAGTTGCAAGGTACAAAATAAAATAACTTAAAAAAAAATACTTACTGCACGCTAGACAGAAGTCGATTGCCCTAAGGCTGATTTCAGATTTACGCCGTCGAAACGCGGCGTTGACCAGCGAACGCTTGACCACCGTGCGCTGTTAAACGACTTTTAGTATCGCGCATTACATTGCAATGCACAGTCGTGTATAGTCGTCATCATTGGGATGACAATATAATAACAGGGTTAGCAGTTTTTTTACTATGGAAAAGCGTGCAACGGCGACGTCGTAAAACATTGCAAGTTAATTATTGAGCGCGCGCTTCGGCAATGCTGGCCGACCGGCGGCGCGTTTTTCCCGTATCAACTGCGTATTTATGAACGGAGACTACTATCTAGTATTTAGTGTAATTGCAAATACACGCGTCTGAACGGCGCTGTTCAAACGCGTCACTCTGATATCAGCTTAAGAGGGTTGGCAATCGGGAGGTGGGAGGCTAAAATCTTTGCCAAATCGTGTTTTAGCACAGCATAAATGTTGTTAAAATATAAAAAGCTGATCTAGGTCCTATCGCAACACAACGACGACAACGAGAATACAACAGGGATAACGTGTCATATGACACAGGGGGGCGAACTAGCCAAAAAAGGGACCGGGAACTAGCCAAAAAATGGGCGGCGAACTACCCAAAAAAGGGGCGACAAACTAGCGAAAAAAGTGACGTTGAATTAGTCAAAAAAGGCGGCATTCCGTGCTTCGGAAGGCACGTTAAGCCGTTGGTCCCGGCTGCCATTCGGTAGTCGTTAAAGAAACCACGTCAGAGGCCGAGAGGCGGTTCCGAAGAATTCTGACAACAGGGTGTGCATGGTCGATAGACCGTGTCACCTACACGAAGTGATGATGATGATGAATTCAACACTTTAAATATTGAGCAAATAATCATGAAATTTTGCAAAATCATCATCAAGGATACTTAAACAGAGAATTTAATACACTACAATAATATAAGATGACTTCCAAATAAAATACTAGTATCTGTATACTTATCTAAGAATTTAGTCAGACTAAAATAAATATATTTTTTTACTAACTTTTATTGTCCCACTACTGGGCAAAGGTCTCCCCCATTTCCTTCCATTGTCTCTGTCTAATGCAGTTTCAGACCAACATTGAAAAACGTCATGATCGTCGCGCCATTGCTTTCTAGGCCTTCCCCTTCGACGTCGACCATCCTCAGGTATCCATTTTGTCATTTTGTTAGCCCACTTCTCAGAAGTCATTTTACAGATGTGGCCCGCCCAATCCCACTTCAGTTTAGCTGTTTTGTGTCCCACATCGGCAATACCTGTTTTAGAACGAAATGTGGCATTTGAAATAATATAATATAAATAAAAAATAAATAATATATGTATAAATTCAAATTGCTATAGTAATTTCCAGTAATCAAGATTATTGATAGCAAATGAGTTTTTAATATCCAAAATTATTATGAATTGTTTGAGTCGAGCGGTAATATTCTTTTACTATACATTAATAGTAAATTATTTCCGGCTTTTGCAGATGACTCCATTGATATATTGTTAATTAATCTATCTTCGCATGGAAGCCTGCATGGTGGAATCAAAATGATTTATTTTGCTATATGTGTATTGGTATTTATTATTCAACCCATCAAATGTATGGATATGATGATGAAAAGTTCTGACAAATATGTAAGTAAAAACGAATGTTTTGGGATGACAAAATATCTATTCTATCGCCTATATAACTATACTTCTATACAAATATTATAAAGCTGAAGATTTTATTTGTTTGTTTGAACGCGCTAATCTTAAGAAGTACTGGTTCAAATTGGAACAAAATTATTTTTGTGTTGGACAGTCCATTTATTGAGGAAGACTTTAGGCTATAAAACATCACGCTGCGACCAATAGGAGCGAAGCATCAATAAAAAATGTTTTGAAAACGGAGGAAAATTTAAAATAAAACTAATAAATGATGACAACAGAAATTATCACTGGCAACAGCTAGCGAGTTTCGCCCTCGCCACCCTTGAAGGGATGACTTAACCGTCCAAATGAATAACTTTTCCTATATGGGACAAAAGATTCTTCTTCCGGCAAATGGGGCCGCTGCTGACTCAAAACTCGGTTTCAATTGATGGATTGCATCCTTTTCTAATTACTAATATTATAAATGCGAATGTGAGTTTGTTAGTTTATTACACTTTCACGCCGTAACTACCGAACCAATCATTATGAAACTTTGCATACAAGTTCTCTGGAGTACGGAGAAGGTCATAAACTACCTTTCATTCCCGGTAAAGGTATACTGTTCCTGAAGAAACGACGTTGACGTTGAATTCGGAGCGAAGCTGCGGGCGAAAGCTAATTTTATTGTATTTTTTTAATATGTGAATTACGGGTTACTTACGTACGAAGTCAGCTACAGGCTGACATGAGCTAAAGAAGACCTCCGGATGAGATCGAAACATGTCGGCCTGTAGCTGACTTCGTACGTGAGTAACCCGTACACATTTAAATAATGTTATTATCTCGCGTGAGTTTTAATAAAAAAAAATTTTTCTTCTGGTGACATAAAAAATAGACCAGCCAAGTGCATGTCGGACTCACGCACTAAATGTTCCGTACAATTATCTATAAAATATCTACAGAATTATGTCTGTTATATGGGAAATATACACACCCTTACTTATTTATTTTATTAAATTATATGTTTTAAAATTAAATAATATAAATCAATATTCTGTGAATATTTCGTCTTCTTGTTGCCGTTATCAATATCGAATTAAAAACGACCAAAAAATTATGTATGTTATATACGGACGGACAGACAGACGGCCATCGGAGCCATATTAATAGGGGCCCGTTTTTACACTTTGGGTAAGGAGTCCTAAAATGTGGTATTTGTAATTAAAATTTTCACAGTAGTACAGAATAATGTGTTCGAATCAGACTTGCATTTGATGGACTGGTTATTTCAGGGTACTTTCAATCTTAAGTCAGTGGATGTGGAAACATGCCGTGGAACCGAAATCATGGACGGAAATCTGTTTAGATTGACTTGCAAAGTTAGTACAAACGCTGACAACAACTTAGTCGGCACTTTTGATGTGAGTGTCGCCGAAACCTTTAAATTAGATGAGGTAAATACATTTATAATAGGCTTGTTTCCTAAAAAATGCATTTGAAATAATAAGTCCGTCTCATAGATTATAGAAAAATATTAGATAAGTATTTTTCCTTTTTCAATCAATGAAAAATTGATAAAGATATTACCCGTTAAAGTTCCCACTCCTGAATTTTGATCATCGTTTGTTAGATTGAAAAAAGAAAATTTACGTATGCAATATTTTTCGATATTCTTTTATTTTGAATGCAATTTTTTTAGGAAACAAACCTATTATCGCAAAAGACAAATGTCCTTTATTACGTTACGTTGATTTCCGATTAGGTATCAGCATGTAAATGATTGACTAGCCGTGTGGTTTCCGGCAGAGTAGAATAGGACCACTCCAAGTCTTCCCATGGATGTCGTAAGAGGCGACTTAGGAAATACAAGCTAAACAAAGCTCATAAACATCAATAAGACCTCTCCAACCCGTCTGGCCAGCGAGGAGACTGTAGGCCAAATCCTCTGTCTGCTCTGGCCATGTATGGCCTTAGTAATACAGAGAGGGTCATGCTTCTGCAGTGGAGACTAAAAAGACCTGGTGACGACGATGTAAATGATGAGTCTGCATACAGCTACTGGTTTTTTCTACGTTCTTTTAGTCCAACTTTGTCCAGCTGTTTCTTTTCTTGCAGTTTGAAGGTCACAGTACACTTATCAACTCGGAAAGGGATCGACACCGTATCGCCTTTCGCCGCGCCGTCCACCAGGCGTCAACCTGACGTAGACTCGACTACAACTAATCGACGCCGCGCTCACGACTCGCCAACCACTGTGGTCTGACTGGCACAAGCCAGCCTATTTGGTAACTTAAAAGTGTATTTCCATGTGCCAAAATATCTCTTTTAAAACCTACTGAAGTCTAAAGAAGAATTTATTAGATAGCAGAATACAACATTCAAGAGAATAAATACAAACGAAAGATGGACGGACTTTACGGAAAGACATAAGCGCGTGGTCGAGGAGCCGTAAGCGCGGGGACCGCGAGTTGACCGCGAGCTGGTCGCGAGGCGAGGCAATTACGTTACGAATCCGGATAGTATGCGTTGTAGTAGGGAGTTTCATACAAAGAATACTGAACTGCTCGAGTTGATACGTTTACGTTCGGTTTACGAGTTAATAAGTGTGCGGCGACCTTAAAAACTCAGTCGTTTGAACCACACAATGAAAGGTGAGTTGTGGATAAATTGGCACCGCAATAATCTACATTGTCATCACAGTATTCCAGATAATTTAATATGTTAACCACACAGATATAGACGTAGGTACATAGATGACGCAAGTACCACGATTTGTATGGGAACCAAGTGTGCCGACCTCATCTACTGTGATGTCACAGGCGAAATTTAGGGGTAGGAAATCGGAACCGATTCAAGTTTTGGGCTATAGCAGTCAATTATTTGGCTGTACAACCAGATCATGTACCCATAATAATCATAATTGTAGCATTAAAAAAAAATAAAAATAAATAAATATATACGGACATAAATTATCACGCAACGAGACATTTTCTAGTTTTCGCAACCTTCTGGCTACAACAACAGATGCGCACGGACTGTCAATTGCTGCGGCCAACCTTGACGCTTGGTCGGAGATTGGACTCGCGAATTACGTCATTTACCTACCTCAGTTTTCTCAGTATCTCCCAACACTGAGTCTGAGTCTATTTAAGGATTTTCAGACTACTCAGGGGAGGTCATTACCGGGTGTGAGTCTCAATAAGTGGAATATCAGAAAAGTAGGACCTTGGTTTTCCCCTTTGACCGCGAACGTCGGATAAATCCGACATACATTTTATATGAAAATGTATGTCGGATAAATCTGATAAAAAATTTCTACGAAAATGTTTGTCAGATTTATCCGACGTTCGCGGTCAAAGGGTTAAGCAAGCAAGGGGTAAGATTTGTTGAACCTTAGAGCACACTTTGTTTTCAGGTCAAAATTACGGTGTATAATTTGAAAAATGACAAGAAAAATGTGATGTGGAACTACAGGCTATGTGATCCTTGCAAGCACTTCGCCATTGGCTCTCTCCTAGTGCAGCATCTGAAATCTGAGAAATGTGTCTTGAAACCGGTACGAACATGTTTTTAGCTGTTTTTTTCAACAGAACCGACTTTTGTTTAAAAGGCAATTTAATGTTTTTGGCTACATTTGATCGAAATAAAAAAAAAAACATAGACCAGAGCCGATAAATTTTGAAACCAAAATAAATTATATTAGAATGACACCCAATGCAAAAGAAAGAGAACATAACAAAAATTACGGGCTTTCGGCAATGGTTTAAAATTTATTCATCTGTTCATAGAATAAAGGGTTTTAGTGGAATTGGTTAATTTTTTAAATCACATATAGTATCAAGAATCAAAATTAAACACTTATTAATTGTCATACTTGATTTTATAACTGAGAATTGTTGACATCAGTAATTTATATATTTATGGCTAACTTTAGTGCCGCTTCCAAATCGGAGTACAGAAGAAGCGGCAATAATAAGAATATCGTTGAGTATCCCACGACAAAAGTTCACAACTTACAGTTAGCTCAATTTGTTTGATTTTGAATCCATCATCATCATCATCATCAGGTCTTTTTAGTCTCCACTGCAGGAGCACGACTCTCTCTGTACTGAGCATATTTGAGCAAAACAGACACAGGATTTGGCATACGGAGAGTGTATGCCAAATCCTCTGTCTGTTCTGGCCAAATATACTCTGATAGTACAGAGAGAGTCGTGCTCGCTGGCCAGACGGGTTGGAGAGGTCATATTTGACGTTTAATAGCTTTGTTCAGCTTGTTTATTCTAAGTCGCCTTCTACAACATCCACGGAAAGACTTGGAGTGGTCCTATTCTACTCTGCCCAAAAGCACACCGCAATGATTTTGATTGCCTATATTTATTTGTTTGACGTAAGAAAAAAATCAATTTTTACAAGTTTTTATTTAGTCCCTGTCCCGATGTTTGTTTGTAATCAAATTTGCAAGTCAAATTTGATCCATTTCCCGGTTTTTTGCATGCATGCGTAAATTGGATGACAATACAATATTATGAAATCTTTGCGCTGGTCTAATGATGGAGTCAGAAGGTCAAACGCCAATCCAGTTTGGGCTCATTTGATTTGTCTTGATAATAAAAACTCGTTACAAAAATATAATGTTTGCAAAAAAAACTTGTTTAGGTTAACATTCTGTTTTTATTTTCAGGGCAAATATAACTTCGAACTTAACTTTACGGAAATAGTGCAAAAATTCTTGGGAAAGACATTCTTTTACGGTGATTATTTCTTCAAAGCCATAGGGGTAACTAAAAAACGAAATCTTGGGTGTTTAATGTTTCATGAAGTGATTGAGAAAGCAAGCAAATAATTTTATTTTATTTTGGAGAGCTAAGAACGAGTACAATTTTGTGAGTCAGTTAAAGTCCTTATCCTATCTAATATAATAAATGAGAAAATCAGTTTGTTTGTGTCGCTATTACGCTTAAAATACTCAACTTATCATCATGATTTGGCGAGCTCCTTGGCGCAGTGGTCAAGACGCCAGCCTACTACACGAGGGTGCCTGGTTTCGATCCCCGCCCAGGTCAATATGGAAAACGATCTTTTTCAGATTGACCTGGGTCTTGGATTTTTATCTTTTTATGTATTCTTTATAAAATATTGTATCGTTGAGTCCTTCGACAGTTCACAACAGTAAGCTGTATGTGATATTTATTTATTATATTTATGAATATGCTCGTTGTGTGGAGTACTCAGAAGAACATAGAGTACCTTTTGTCCTGAAAATCCTAAGTCCCAATGATCCAGTAGGTTTGAGTATTACTAGCGCTTACATATGTTAAACGACCTAGGGCGCGGTCCCCACTGGGATTGTGACTGCAAGTGGCATAAAAATATCACAAACTCCTCCATGCTTTGGAAAAGACGTTGGTCCCAGCTCATCATTAGATTATATAGTAGTCGTTAAGCTTTGTCTGAAGCCTTTAGACAGCTTGGAAAATCTGAGACCAGAAACGGCCACTTGCACACACGAAAACAAACAATTCTGGAAAAAAGTGCAGTTCAATTTGCAGAAAAAAATACCCCAACTTATTTTCAAACAACTTACAAAATTGCGTTTGTTTTTGCTTATTACAATAATCTGGAATCAGTATAAGGCCATAAGATATGATGGTTATCAAAATGGCTTGCATTTTTATTTCAAAGCTTATGAGGGTGGATAGATTTAATGTATGTATTCTTAACCTATGGTGCCGAGACATGGACTACCACCTTCAAAAGGAACCATGGTTGTGGTGTAAGCCTCCTACTATCTACGTTATTCCTCTCTAACTCTAGCCAAATGTTTGCACTGACAAATTTTAAATATAAAATATAGCTCTCTCTCACGTACGCGCAATATCAGCCACTGATGTCGATGAAGACAGAAAAGGGGTTCCCAGTAAAGCTACGAGAATCATCAATGCAGAAGATCAGCAATCCCCATCAACCGCAGCACTGTCTCAGAGAGTACAGCGAGCCGCGGACCTCGCTGCCCTCGCCGCCCACGCGTGTCGCGTCACTCATCACTAGTGTCAGTGCGAATCGGGATGACTTCATGTGCGTGTCTCGGTTCACATTCGCCCTGAGGAAGACCTCCGGATGAAGTTAAAACATGTCGGCCTATAGCTGACTTCGCGCGTAGTAGCGAGTGACCCGTAATTTGCATATTTCCTGTTACTTCGCATGTGTGCACTCGGTCTTGCAGTACGGGGCTGAATGCTGGGGTCGCTCTCCTGAATGGGAGCGTATATTCCGCATGCAGAAGAGAGCTGTAAGAGCGATTGTCCGTGCCCCAAGATTGAGTCACACGAAATAATTATTTAGATCACTTAAAATTATGACATTTCCGGCATTGTGACATTATTGTATACCAAGTACTGATATATGTACGTAAAGAACCAAATTCTCATTACATTCTCATTAAAAATATTCATAGCTTAGATTTAATTTGTTAGTTTTCTTTTTCTTCTGTTTAAATATTTGAAGTACTTATTTATTACTTTTTAATTCCAATCCAGTAAATGGCAATCTCAATTTTTTATCAGAATACTCGTGAAACCAAAACAAAAACATTAGATATATATAATTCTGTATTATGTAACAATTACGATATAATTTGCTTGTGCGAAACATGGCTGGACGATTCTGTACTATCAGCTGAATTGTTCGACGATAGATATCAGGTGGTGAGGAGAGATAGAACAAGTGTATTTTTGTTAATAGACTCAGGTGTTACTTTGCGGAAGTCAAAGCTACATTTACTTTGAGACAATTTACTTTGCGTGCTTCCGCCACCAGTTAGTTCATGCAAACTATTGCTGGCCAGCGCCCACCCACTACTGTTAGTCCCTTCATACCCGCCACCAATAGTTGATGCATGCAACCCTGGTCGATACTGCTGCATCCGTTGAGGCTGCAGCAATGTCGGCCGTCGTGCTCGCGACACGTGTTTCGCCTCTACACGAGGCATCTTCAGGCAGTGAACCCTAGATGTTGATCCTTCGAATGACAAGCAACGAATGACAAAAATTACGCCGTATTGCCGCCTTTTATACTATCTGGGAGGGGGGAGGGGCTTGATCGTTATTTTGGTTTTGTATTGAAAATATATTTAATAATGGGGAATTATTCAAATCTATTTGTTTATTTATCAAAGTAATATTTGACCTTTTATGTTTATTTATTTCTAATTGCTCCCATATACTCATTTTTAATCCCTTATCCGCTGTATGTAATATTTTGTATGTGTGATTATTTAATAATGTGTGATTATTTTCCAATAGATGTTCTGCAAAATGTGATCGATCGGGGTGATTATTTTTAAACGCGTTGATATGTTCGTTATAACGAATTTTAAAATTACGTCCTGTTTGTCCAATATAAACTTGTTGACAATCATCGCAAGTTAATTTATATATACCGGATTTTTTATCTGATTGAATTTTGTCTTTAGTATTACAAAGTGATTTTAATGTTTTGTTTGTTTTGAGAGCAATATGAATATTGTTTTTTCTAAATATCTTAGCTATTTTATCTGTAATTTTACCGTAATAAGATAAACTCGCTGCATATCTTTGCGTTTTATCTTGTGGGACCGCATATAAAAGGTCTTTAATGGTGTTCTGTTTCCTTTTCAATATTATTTTATCAACGATTTTCTTACTATATCCATTCGATATAGCAATTTGATAAATAATTTGCAGTTCTTTTTTGTAATTTTTCTCATTTAAAGGAACGGTCATAAGTCTATGTATCATCGATCGATATGCAGCGAGTTTATGTTGCCATGGGTGGTTAGATGACGCGGGGATCGTTGTATCGGTGTGTGTTGGTTTACGATATATTGAAAATTCATGTTTTGTTTTGTTTCTCGCAATCGTTAAATCCAGAAAGTTTATACTATTATTTTGTTCTATTTCTGTGGTGAATTTTATTTTAGGATGAATTTTATTTAAATTAGAAACAAATAAATCTAATTGGCGATTTGTACCTGTCCAACAAATAAGTATGTCGTCGACATATCTATAGTAATAAAATATATTATTAGATTTTCTTATAATATGTTGTTGTTCGTAATTATTCATAAATAAATCTGCCATAAGTGGACTTAAAGGGGAACCCATAGCTAACCCATTATTTTGGGTATAATATTTATTATCAAATTGGAAATAGTTTTGTGTCATACATAGTCTTGTCAGTCGTATGATGTCTTCAGTCTCTCCGGGGTGTATTCTTTTCATTTCTAGTTCAAATTTTAAAATATTTAAACAATCTTCATATGGTACGTTGGTAAATAAACTTTCTACATCTAACGAAACTAATTTTGAATTTATCGGAATTTTAAGGTTTTTGATATTATCTATTAATTGCAGACTATTTTTTAGACTATTTTTAGGGTCAAAATTTATCTTTTCCCGAATATAATAATTGAGGAACTTGGCCAGCTCATATGTTGGGGCTCCAATGTAGGAAACTACTGGTCTCACTGGTACATTATCTTTATGTGTTTTTGGTTGTCCATACAACATTGGAGCATGAGTGTTCATCGGTATTATTTTTGATTTTAAATATGAATTATCTGGGAAGATAAATTTCGAGCTATTAACTGTTAATTTAAGCTGAGCTAAATATTTGTTTGTTGGATCGTGACTTATGTTTTGGAATTCTTCTTTCTCTAAAATATCGTTTACTTTTGAAATATACTGATTGCGATCTATAATTACGATTGTATTACCTTTATCGGCTTTTGTAAGTACAATATTGTTGGTATCAAGTTTTTGTTGGACAGACACAAATGTTTTGTTTTCTTTTATTGACAAATTTGAAATGTAATTATATTTAGAATTAGCCGATTTAATGTTTTGTGCAATTACATGTTTAAAAAAGTTGTCTTTTTTATTTCTAATTATTGCAACTTCCGCGTCAACTGCTAATGTTTCTAAAGATTTTTGGGATAATTTTGGTGTTATACTATACTTAAGTCCCTTCTCTAATAAAGAGTTTTCTTCTTGGGTAAAATTAGTATTTGAGAGGTTTTTAACTCTAGGATAAAATGTATGTGAATTTAAAGTTGTATTATTATTATCACTATTTTTAATTGACCTTTGCTCTGAAATAAGGCGCGATAGTTTATTGTTTTGTGTCAAGTATTTAGGGTGAATAGAATTAGAGGCGAGTTCTCTAGCCTTTTGATCTATCAAATCGAATTCTATGGGATGTAAATGGTGAGCCAATTCAGTATGTAGTATTTTAAGATGTGACTTTAAATTATCTCTAACTGTAAACCAACGACGTGACTCTTCATTAAGCCAGGTTGTCTGGGCTTTCTGGATTGCTTTATGAGCTGCTAGGGAGTCTGAATTGGTTTTTATAGAAATATATTTTGGAATAACCTTATTTTGTTTACATTGTTGGTTAAACCAAAGGTTTTGAACAGCAATACGATGTAATTTTGTCAGTTTGATGTAAAACTTCTAAACTGAGTCTATTAACTATCTTAGAACAGCATGTATAGCTGATCAGGTGAA
The DNA here is from genome assembly GCA_947532085.1 of Elegia similella. Lineage (NCBI taxonomy): Eukaryota > Metazoa > Arthropoda > Insecta > Lepidoptera > Pyralidae > Elegia > Elegia similella. Next base: position 19,880,139 of record OX383940.1, on the reverse strand, counting down.
GTTAGTATTTTAACCTAGCAGCTCATAAAGCAATCCAGAAAGCCCAGACAACCTGGCTTAATGAAGAGTCACGTCGTTGGTTTACAGTTAGAGATAATTTAAAGTCACATCTTAAAATACTACATACTGAATTGGCTCACCATTTACATCCCATAGAATTCGATTTGATAGATCAAAAGGCTAGAGAACTCGCCTCTAATTCTATTCACCCTAAATACTTGACACAAAACAATAAACTATCGCGCCTTATTTCAGAGCAAAGGTCAATTAAAAATAGTGATAATAATAATACAACTTTAAATTCACATACATTTTATCCTAGAGTTAAAAACCTCTCAAATACTAATTTTACCCAAGAAGAAAACTCTTTATTAGAGAAGGGACTTAAGTATAGTATAACACCAAAATTATCCCAAAAATCTTTAGAAACATTAGCAGTTGACGCGGAAGTTGCAATAATTAGAAATAAAAAAGACAACTTTTTTAAACATGTAATTGCACAAAACATTAAATCGGCTAATTCTAAATATAATTACATTTCAAATTTGTCAATAAAAGAAAACAAAACATTTGTGTCTGTCCAACAAAAACTTGATACCAACAATATTGTACTTACAAAAGCCGATAAAGGTAATACAATCGTAATTATAGATCGCAATCAGTATATTTCAAAAGTAAACGATATTTTAGAGAAAGAAGAATTCCAAAACATAAGTCACGATCCAACAAACAAATATTTAGCTCAGCTTAAATTAACAGTTAATAGCTCGAAATTTATCTTCCCAGATAATTCATATTTAAAATCAAAAATAATACCGATGAACACTCATGCTCCAATGTTGTATGGACAACCAAAAACACATAAAGATAATGTACCAGTGAGACCAGTAGTTTCCTACATTGGAGCCCCAACATATGAGCTGGCCAAGTTCCTCAATTATTATATTCGGGAAAAGATAAATTTTGACCCTAAAAATAGTCTAAAAAATAGTCTGCAATTAATAGATAATATCAAAAACCTTAAAATTCCGATAAATTCAAAATTAGTTTCGTTAGATGTAGAAAGTTTATTTACCAACGTACCATATGAAGATTGTTTAAATATTTTAAAATTTGAACTAGAAATGAAAAGAATACACCCCGGAGAGACTGAAGACATCATACGACTGACAAGACTATGTATGACACAAAACTATTTCCAATTTGATAATAAATATTATACCCAAAATAATGGGTTAGCTATGGGTTCCCCTTTAAGTCCACTTATGGCAGATTTATTTATGAATAATTACGAACAACAACATATTATAAGAAAATCTAATAATATATTTTATTACTATAGATATGTCGACGACATACTTATTTGTTGGACAGGTACAAATCGCCAATTAGATTTATTTGTTTCTAATTTAAATAAAATTCATCCTAAAATAAAATTCACCACAGAAATAGAACAAAATAATAGTATAAACTTTCTGGATTTAACGATTGCGAGAAACAAAACAAAACATGAATTTTCAATATATCGTAAACCAACACACACCGATACAACGATCCCCGCGTCATCTAACCACCCATGGCAACATAAACTCGCTGCATATCGATCGATGATACATAGACTTATGACCGTTCCTTTAAATGAGAAAAATTACAAAAAAGAACTGCAAATTATTTATCAAATTGCTATATCGAATGGATATAGTAAGAAAATCGTTGATAAAATAATATTGAAAAGGAAACAGAACACCATTAAAGACCTTTTATATGCGGTCCCACAAGATAAAACGCAAAGATATGCAGCGAGTTTATCTTATTACGGTAAAATTACAGATAAAATAGCTAAGATATTTAGAAAAAACAATATTCATATTGCTCTCAAAACAAACAAAACATTAAAATCACTTTGTAATACTAAAGACAAAATTCAATCAGATAAAAAATCCGGTATATATAAATTAACTTGCGATGATTGTCAACAAGTTTATATTGGACAAACAGGACGTAATTTTAAAATTCGTTATAACGAACATATCAACGCGTTTAAAAATAATCACCCCGATCGATCACATTTTGCAGAACATCTATTGGAAAATAATCACACATTATTAAATAATCACACATACAAAATATTACATACAGCGGATAAGGGATTAAAAATGAGTATATGGGAGCAATTAGAAATAAATAAACATAAAAGGTCAAATATTACTTTGATAAATAAACAAATAGATTTGAATAATTCCCCATTATTAAATATATTTTCAATACAAAACCAAAATAACGATCAAGCCCCTCCCCCCTCCCAGATAGTATAAAAGGCGGCAATACGGCGTAATTTTTGTCATTCGTTGCTTGTCATTCGAAGGATCAACATCTAGGGTTCACTGCCTGAAGATGCCTCGTGTAGAGGCGAAACACGTGTCGCGAGCACGACGGCCGACATTGCTGCAGCCTCAACGGATGCAGCAGTATCGACCAGGGTTGCATGCATCAACTATTGGTGGCGGGTATGAAGGGACTAACAGTAGTGGGTGGGCGCTGGCCAGCAATAGTTTGCATGAACTAACTGGTGGCGGAAGCACGCAAAGTAAATTGTCTCAAAGTAAAAGTGTATTTTTAAAAAAATATAACAAAGACCACGTTGGTGGCCTGTTAGTAGCTCTATCCAAGAAGTTTGATGTCACCGTGAGACAAAGCAGGCATTCAGAGTTTGTGGAGGATTTATGGCTGGAAGTTAAAATAGCAAACCGAAAAGTCTTCAATTTGTGTTTAGTATATCTCACTGAATACCTACCATCTGAGTTAGTAATGGATTTTATGGAAAAATGCAAAGTGGAAATACTCAACAGCGATCACAACATACTTATATTAGGTGATTTTAACTTAAAAGATATGGCATGGTCCAGTAATGGTTGCCCTATAAGCCACAACTGCCCTAAATCTCAATCATTGTATGAATTAATTCATTCAACACTGTTAAGACAAATGAATAGCATTACTAATATCAATAATAGACTTTTAGACCTGGTAATTACAAACTATCCTGACTCATATGAATTATCACTAGCTTCACCTCTTAGCCGACTTGACGAACATCACCCTCCACTAGAACTTCATTACAACTTTAAAATGCCAATCCTAAAAGAAAATACAGGCGAAAAGCTATGCTTCTATAAAACTGATTTTTCAAGCTGTAATAAATATATTAATGATGTGGATTGGAACGACAATGCTCAGAGAATGGACTGCGATGAATTTGTACAATTTTTTTATAATAAAATCCATGAAACTATAGAAAAATTTACACCTAAAGTAAAACGAAATTATAGATATAACTACCCGGTATGGTTCTCAAAAGATCTCATCAGACTTTTGAAAAATAAAAATAAATATCACTCACGGTTTAAAAGACATAAGAATCCCCGTGATTACGATACATATTCATTATTAAGGTCAAGAACTAAGGAATTGATGAGCAAATGTTTTAAAACCTATATATGTAATATTGAATCGGATTTAACTACGAACTTAAAGTCCTTTTGGAGATATACAAAAAGTAAAAGACTCACCAACAACATACCGAATTCAATGTACTATAATAATCAAAAAGCTGAAACTGGACAGGAAATAGTGGAACTCTTCGCGGATTACTTTTCCTCGGTGTGTAGTTTAAACGGTAACATCGATAAAGCATACAAGCCGACATTTCCACCTTCTAATGTTTCTTTAAGTTCAATACACATATCAACAGAAGTTGTTTTACAATAGTTGAAAACCGTTGACGTTAATAAAACCGCAGGCCCAGACGGTATTCCGCCAATATTCCTAAAGTTTTGTGCAACATCTTTGGTTATACCGTTGACATTAATATATAATAAGTCTTTGCAAGAGGGTGTATTTCCGTCTCTATGGAAAATGGCAAAGATTACCCCAATTTTCAAAGCGGGAGATAAGAAAGATATCACAAACTACCGGTCAATTAGTATATTGAACTATTTTTCAAAAAATTTTGAGGGTGTTACATATGATCATATATATAATCATATAAAACACAGACTTAACACCAATCAGCACGGGTTTGTCTCTGGACGCTCGACAAATTCTAATTTGCTTGTCTATACAAACTATTTGTCAGAATCTTTTGATAAGAGTGGTCAAGTAGACGCAGTGTATACAGATTTTACAAAAGCGTTTGACCGCGTCAGTCATCAAATTCTATTAAAAAAAATAGATCATTTTGGAATTCACGGGAGCCTACTGAGGTGGCTGGAGTCATATTTAATCAATCGTACTCAATTAGTCGCATTGTATGGATACGATTCTAAGCCGTACTTAGCGTGCTCTGGGGTACCCCAAGGATCTAACTTAGGCCCGCTGATGTTTCTGATATTTGTGAACGACCTTTTAGATACAATCGATTGTGAATGTTTAGCTTACGCAGATGACATAAAAATTTATGCTAAAATACGGGAAACCAAGGACTGTTGCACTTTACAAAATAATCTCGACAAAATCTACGATTGGTGTGTGTATAACAATATGGAACTCAATGTTAAAAAGTGTTTATCAATAAGCTTCACCAAAAACAAAACTCCTATATCACACCAATACACTATTGATAACAAACCTTTAAAACGAGTGACTACAGTGCGTGATTTGGGAATCATTTTTGACACTGAATTATCTTTTAGATCGCACTACGATTATATCATCAGTAAAGCCAAAAGAACTTTGGGATTTGTGACCCGTATCGCAAAACCGTTCAGAAATATCAGGTCCTTAATAATATTGTATACCTCACTTGTCCGTAGTACGTTGGAATATTGTTCACCAATTTGGTCACCCATTTACGAAAGTCATACAAATCGTATTGAACAAGTGCAACGTCACTTTGTAAGAATGCTTTGTAGTAGATTAGGTATAAGACATGAAATCCCCGAGTACGAGGATCGCCTCATAAGATTTAATTTAAAAAGTCTATTATTCCGGCGTTCCACGGCAGACTTTTGTGCTTTGCACCGGATTGCAAATGGGTCATTGGATTCCCAGTTACTCGGAAAATTAAGATTTAAGATTCCATATCGTTCAGCCAGGGTTCCTCAACTATTTAGTATACCACCTTCTAGAAATAACGTAGGACAGAATAATCCAATAATACGAATGTGTGAACTGTTTAACAAACATTGTAATACTATTCAGTGTGACTTATTTGCTGATAGTTACTTAAGGTTCAAAAAATCTATTTATCTAAGGGATTAGAAATTGTTTAAAACCATATATTTTTGAATGCTACTATTAATTTTTATATATATATTTGTTTCTTACTTCTTCTGTTTTTCTTTGATATAACTGTTTACATGTATATTATTTACCATAAGTGCTGTGTACAATCTTCGTTAGGGTTGCAGAATTAATAAGATGTTTAGATTTAAGAAAATTGTAACTCATATTCTGTTATCTGTGATTGTGCCTCATCAAATAAAATAAAATAAAAAATATGTATATCAAAGCTTACTCACGTTTCCAAAAAGAGGTGAAAATAAATTGACAATGAAAACGAGGAACGCTGGAAAATTGGCTTCTCTTTATTATTGGAAAAATCTGGCTGGACAACACATATCATGGGGCCGACAGTGTGCTGTTGTATATGCCGTGTGTACAATGTATAATACATTATGTTGCATACCGTAGGAATTAAAATCGGCTCAAAATAAAATATTTAAATTAAAGCTCATAAACTGGTTGATACATGTGGCACCATACTCCTATGACGAATTCTACCTAAGGTTAATTTGTGCAATAAAATATTACTAAATTCAAATTTATAAATTTTTGTGAAAGAATGTTTAATTTGAATGTAATGAATTTGTGAAATTGACATGTAACGAATTTTATGAATATAATCAATAACAATATTAATAACAATATTGAGCTTTGCCCCGCTGCTGACGGCGAGCTAGGTTTAGGTTTTATAATGTTTTTATGTTTTGTATCATATTTTTATATTTTACCTTTTATACCAAATATTATAAAACCTAGACTTAAGATTAAAATTGAATAAAGAGATTAATAATATAAAATATAGCTATAAAATAATATCACAATAGTCAAAAGCAGCAAAGAAAATACTTATTCATATGAAAAGGAGATGCAAACAGAAATGGATAAGTGAGGGTGCTGGTTTAATTATAAGTAAACCATACAATTAATTATACTAGTGGTTCTGCGAGAACAGTAGACCTCGCGAGTCACAACCAATATCCACATTTGCCCTCCAGTGCTCTAAAATATATCTGTTACTGATATGCTAATTGACTAAAGTATGATTTACTTCAGTACCAGAGGAAACGGAAATTTAAACCTACATTCCTCTTAGCAGAAGACCCGGCCAGACCCTTTTTTTAAGAGGAAACACTAAGCTCGAAAGAATTAAAAAATATATATTTATAATATATATTGCTGTCGCGCCGCGTGTCCAAACAAACCCCGCAGAGTGCGATAGATATAACTGCAGCTCGGCCGGAAAGTACCTATAAAAAGTACTCAAAATTAACGCTTCGTAGTCCTCTGATTTCTTCTCCAAAACTTACCGATTTAATTTCTTTTTACATTAAAAATTAAAAATAAGCTATGGCTGTGTTTCTGCGTTTCTTTTTCTTATATAATTGCCCAAATTTGTTTTCTTGATGTTTGAACACAACGAAAATTCGTACCAATTTTTCATGTTTTTGCAGGTTCATATCTTTTTAAATAATTCAATTATGAAAAAATGTTAACATACGGATTTTTTTAGTAAAATATCATTACTATATTGGTACTTTCCGGCGAGGAATCAGGGGACTACTCTTGTATGGAAACACGGCCCTTGAGCACAATGTTTAGTATGCTTTTGTACACATTAACTAAGTTGGAGTGATCCTCTTCAAGATCGGAAATATCGGAATAGCGAACTTGGCATTGGTGAATGGGAGGCAAATTTTAAGTACCCGGTTTCATAGTTGTTATGTTACCAATTGGTCAAAATTTTAATAGGACGCTAATTTTCAACTATTATGTATAGCAGACAAACATGCGAACTTTACGTTACGAAGTGGCCGGCACCTAAAAGCCCCGGGTTCAAGTCACAGGATAGCATGTGAATCTTTTTTATTTTTAATTTTTATTTCAGGATTCTAAGTTTTCAATTATAAAAGTAATACGCTTTAAGCCAAAAAACTATCATGCTTTAAGCCAAAAATTATTTTTCATATTTTGATATTTGTGCCTTAGGGTAAGTTGTTCAATTTCACTCCCTCTCCTACTTCACGTACTTTAACTTCTTTCACAAATATACAGAAAATCGATTTCAGACAACTTTTGGGCAAATTGCCGACTATAAACACGTTCAAGTTTATCGTATAAAAAAGTTGTTCAGACAAAAAGGTTGCGTCATAATGAGAAGAACAAAAAAGTCTAATGACATTTTTGATTTTTTTTCCAAATAGCTGTGCTATGAGTTTTTTTAAGTTTCGGACACCCATATATTTTTTAAATTTTTTTAAAATTTCGAAAAACTGGCACGACAAAAAAATTCTATATAATTACTGAACCTGCTCACAAAATTTCATGAGAATCGGTTGAGAAATGCGACCTGTAGGCGAGAACAGACAGACAGACAAACAGATGGACAAAAGAATTTTGAGCTAGTGGAAACTGAGACGCTTCGCTCGCTTCGCTCGCTCGGTCAATTAATAGCATTACAATGCTCGGTTTAATATTAAAATCGAAAATATGTAATGAAAAAATTTTGCCAACTGTAGGATTTGAACCCACAAACCTTTGACATCTGGCCCGTCGATGCTCTCAACCACTGAGCTGCCGTAGCTTCAAATCACCGCGGCGAATTTGTTCATCACATATTATAGGTACACGCATTCGAAATATGCGTAATCTCTATTATTACCCACTATTTAGAAGTGTGGTATCCAACTTAATTCATATCAGATGAATTGAAAGTTGATTAAAGTGGAGAAAGCTTTCTCAATTAATTATATTAATAGCATTACAATGCTCGGTTTAATACTAAAATCGAAAATATGTGATGAAAAAATTTCGCCACAGGTAGAATTTGAACCCACAAACCTTCGACATCTGGCCCGTCGATGCTCTCAACCACTGAGCTGCCGTAGCTTCAAATCACCGCGGCGAATTTTTTGATCACATATTTTCCATAAACCATACAAACTAAAAATAAAACTAATAAGCTAACCTACCATAAAATAACATACTAAAATAAATCTGAACTTAAAATCTAAAAATTCTTGCCCATATGGCATATTGGCAAGAATGCTGGCTGCATTCCCACGGTGGATAGCGACGCTTATCCTTTGTGCGAAAAAGCCGCCAGCCCTCTGGTTGTAGTGCGACTTTGTCTAATTTAGTCAGGAACTTCAAATATACATACACCTGGATCCCATCGCGCCTTGTCCTTCAATCCCTTATTTTATTATTCAGTATTCAGTGTTTCATTATTCAGTAAGCTAAACCTAAGTTGAATATATTTCGAATTTCGTGGGGCTTGAAATTGTGTACTTGTACCTATCGATCAAATTGAACCATGTTTTAGATATAGTTACAGCTAAGAATCTACTAGATTTCTAGGTAATAAATTATAATTTACATAACCTATTATAGTATGCATATCCTAGGTCTAAAGGTTTATGGTATGCAGTTTAAGTTTTTATGTCCTTTACTATTAGGCATAACAAAGCTATATTATAAAAAACCGGCCAAGTGCAAGTCGGACTCGCACACGAAGGGTTCCGTATCGTTATCTATAAAAATGGCAAAAAATCATGTCTGTTGTATGGGAGCGCCCCCCCCCCCCAATTTTTTTTTTAAATGTATATATATCTAAATTTCAAGCGTCTACCTTTAGCGCTTATTAATATCGAGCAAAAACAAGGTAAAAAACGCTTTGTTGTACGGGAGCCCCCATAATTACTCCCGTTTTTACCCTTTGGGTACGGAACCTTAAAAAGACCATGCTGATCTGGAAGAAAAGAAAAAACGAAGAATGTACCAGCTGCTTCTATTCCCGCGCAGATCGTAAACTTGACTGAGGAATCTAAGGAATCATGTGTGGTTAGTAACCCATCATTATTTCGGTTTAGTTTTCAACCTAACGCTCGCCAACATACAAAACATGGCTTTTAGGTCTTATAGACCTAGGCTCCGTCTTCCCTGTATGTTTGTATTGATGTTTATAGCGTGTAAATGTAGGCGTCGGTCGTACATACTTCCGCCAAATTATATTACAGAACGATTGCTGTCTTACCGGGTATAAATTTATCGATATTTCCTTTATCGGGCTGCTGTGTCCGTTACTACGAACAAGTTTTCATACAGAATACAATTCTAATTGTACGCCATAAACTACTAGACCACGTCATACATAACCAAATTAGGTCCAGAACCGTATTGGTTCCTTTCAAATTAATTCGTAGCCACTTGGCTTTGTGTGGCGTATGTTATTGTTCAACATTCAACTTGTTTTAAGGTTGTAAGATTTGACTCACATCTTATGATGAGAAATGTAACCAACGGCTTAACGTGCCTTGCTTTGAAATTTGACTCATTAGTCACCAATGCAACAGTGAATCGCGCCCAACCCATAACCGTAACCAATCTGATAGGTATAAATTTACTGCTGATAGTAATGAAGAAATAAAAATATTTTCTATTAAGGTAACAATAACAGGAAGAAATAATTCGAAAAAGTGGAATATTTCTACAGGAGGTAAATAAACTTTCCATGTCACTAACTGAAGTGAGGAACAAACCATGAAATACAGTATATCAGGGTCGGTCACATACTAAATGTAGTTCGAACTAATTCAAAGCATGCAGTAATCAATGCAACTCAAACCAAACCAAAAGTGTACGTACAATTCTAATTGCACGCTATAAACTAGCAGGCCACGTCATCCATAACCAAATTAGGTCCAGAACCGCGCACTAGATCATTGGTTCGTTTCAAATTAATTCGTAGCTACCTGACTCCTAATCCGTATTGCAATCGGCCGCTTTTGTGCCGCCCTGGGGTCAAAACCTGTTCGCCCATTTGATTTGTAGTCTAAAAATTGTCTGGCAGTCTGTTGATACTTTTTCTCAGAAACCCGCAGGGAAACTCAAATGTTGACTCATTTACGGACACACAACCAGATACAATAGAATTACGTCTACAGGCGGTAGTGTCTCGGAAGTATTAAAAATAACAGATTAAAATTATACCGTTTGCAATCTCTGTTAGCTTTAAACACATCAAAACGTCTACGTCAACGCATTCAACTGGCTTCTACAAGTATTACTAAGTAAGTATAAAATGTTTTGGCAAATAAAAGCAGAAAAACATTGCCAAAGACCAGACTATTATATTACAAGTATATCATCATCTCAGCTACAAGAAATCCACTGCTGGATATAGGCTAGATAAATTGCTTGGATAGCCTTTGTGTTCTGCTCCTGTAATTGAACTTACATGGTGACATTGTTGTATAAGCACTTCAATACTATCGATATACCTACCACTGATGGTCAATGTGGCATCCTTGTAGAGAGAAGCATGATCCATAATTCAATCAAATCATCAGACTTTCTCATAATCCACAAACGCTAGGCAAAGTGGCCGGTTATACTTCCTGCGGTAGCATAAAGATGTGGTTTAGGGCACTGTATCCTTTTTGTAAACCAGGTTGTTTAACAGACTGTAAAGCATCAAGCTTGTACAGGAGATAGTTCGCGATGACCCTTGATAACAGCTTAAAACCTGGCTCAAGAGCAAGATAGGTCTATAGTTCTTCAATAGAGTATTGTTAGCCTTTTTGAAGAACAAAACCACCACACCTGTGTTCTAAACCTCTTGCGACAGGCCCTCGAGTAAAACGGAATTAAAGTAATTCTAAACGACTTGATTTTTAGTCGTTATTCGTTGCAGTACTTGCAGTGCCAATATGACAAACGGGTCCTAACCTCAGGCCAGGTTAACGATCACTCGGGCTTAATTATTTAGCTATTGGCCTTAATTTAGCTCCGGAACGTAGGTGTCAAGTGGGGTGGCTATAATCAATTCAAGGTTTGAAATACGAGTATTTGCAGTAGTTGTGGTCCGTAAGTTATCTACAGGCAGGCAACCACTGGTTCACAAGTATAAATTGGGGGTCCCCTTATTTGAATTGAATGCCCTATTTGATTTGAATGCAAATTGTAACCTTTACTTCCTAGACTTTGTCTTGACTTGGTTTGTGACAAATGTAGTTTGCAAGGATGCAAAGTTTTTTTTTTTATACGGACATATCACACAGATTGAGCTAGCCCCAAAGTAAATTCGAGACTTGTGTTATGGGATACTAACTCAACGATACTATATTTTATAACAAATACATATATAGATACACATCCAAGACCCAGGCCAATCTGAAAAAGATCATTTTCTATTTTGACATGGCCGGGGATCGAACCCGGTCACTCCGTGTCGCAGGCAAGCGTGTTGACCGCTGCGCCACAGAGCTAGTCAATTTGATTATAATAATGCCTAGACATGGGGGTCGTGGGTTCGATTCCCACGGGAAATATACTTTGTTTGGTTGTTTCCAGTTTGATTAGGGCATTACAGGCTTGAACCACCTGATTGTCTGATAATAAAGATTGGCTAGCTCCATGGCGCAGCGGTCAAAACGCCAGCCTGCGACACGAGAGTGCCCGGGTTCGATCCCCGGCCAGGTCAAGATGGAAAATGATCTTTTTCAGATTGGCTTGGCTCTTGGATGTGTATCTATATATGTATTTGTTATAAAATATAGTATCGTTGAGTTAGTATTTATTTTAAAAAAAGATGATTCCGTGCTTCGGAACGCAAGTTAAGCCGTTTGTCCTGGGTGCCATCTGGTAACACATCAAAGGTCGAGAGGCGGTTTTGAATAACTCTGACACCAGGGTGTGCATAGTCGATTGACCGTGACACCTACTCGAAATGATGATGATGATTATCATAATAATGATAAATATTTAACGCCTGTTATTGTCGCATATGTTACACACTTACAAGGGAAACGCATCAAGGAACGTGCCATTGACCTACGAGCACCATCATTAAATTTGACAGCTGACAAATAACCAAAAAAAATCTAAGACCGAAAATTCTTCATTTAAATAATATATATATATGGCACTCTCGTTGCGTGAGTTCGACACGATCTTGGATGGCCTTTTCTATAATTAAAATATATTTAAAGTGTTATTAGTAGGTAACAGATTGCTACCAGCCTATTTGCTAACTCAGTGTGCAACGTTTTGATAGTCACTTCAAACTACATTGCCTTATAAATATCTTAAATAAAAATAGTCATTCATACAAAAGCCACAATGTATTTTGAAATGACTATAAAAACATTGTAAACTGAGTTAGCAAATAGGCCGGCTGGATACTGGAACTACGTACTAGTAGTAGTAGTAGTAACCTTTCAATCGATTTTTTTAACATTTTTAGTAGTTCTTTAGGTACCTTTCACAGGTACGTTTTGTCTGAGCAAGCGCGCTTCAGAGTTCCTATTTTACCAGGTACATTTCTATTTAGGCACTATTTACATAGTCCAATGTAAAATGGAACCTAAGTGCTAGTAAATAGTGAACCAGGATGAATTACCCCTTTAGTGAATACGTTACTCTGTATTTTCTATCACGTCAGAATGTAGATAAAGCAATTAATTAGGGATTTATTTACCTCGTTGCTTGTGTATAGTCTTTACCATAGATATCAGAATGTTTTTACTTTTACATAATCACGCCAAATCTCACCCTTTTAGCGTTGGAATATCAAAGAGTCGAACTAAATTCTTTGATAGTTATTTTTTGGTTCGAGTAGCTAAGGTGTGGAATGAATTGCCTGCGTCTATATTCCCAGACAAGTACAGTCCCGGGATATTTAAAAGTAGAATAAATGGGTATCTCTTGAAAAGGCATGTGACATCCTCGTCTTCATCGTCACTTTTGACTAGCTCCGTGGCGCAGCGGTCAACACGCCAGCCTGCGACACGGAGTGACCGAGTTCGATCCCCGGCCAGGTCAAGATAAAAATTATCTTTTTCAGATTGGCCTGGGTCTTGGATGTGTATCTATAAATGTATTTGTTATAAAATATAGTATCGTTGAGTTAGTATCCCATAACACAAGTCTCGAACTTACTTTGGGGCTAGCTCAATCTGTGTGAGTTGTCTGTATATATTTATATTTATTTACTTACCATCAGGTGAGATAGGAAACAAATTCCTACTTTAGTACTTAGAAAAAAAACCAGGCCTACATTTAGTAGTAAACTTGTCTTGTAATCTAAGATACGATATTTTAAAATAGATAGATGTGAAGGTAAATATCTAAGACCTAGGCCAATCTGAAAAATATCGTTTTACATCTTGGTCGTTTTTAGGATCCTGCGATTGAAAGACACTTGCGGTACCATTGACCCACAGAGGTAGTCAAAATCCTCAGTGACTGAACTGAAAAAAAAAATCAAACAACAAAACAAACCAAAAAAACTAAGTCTTAATAAAAAAAACTTCTTACCACGCCACATCGAGGCACTGTGTCCAATGCATTCTGCCAATGAACACCAAGGCTGATTTAAAGCCTTAAAGAAACGCGTTGTTTATTCTTTGCAGAAATTTCTGGCTTAAGGGACCCAAAAATTTAATAGCGAAGGGCAGATATATCCTCAGACCATCAATATGAACAACTTTTTCTATAAGACTAATGCTGGGGACTCAAAAAAAATTCGTCATTTTCATACAAAAGGGTTCCGCCGCCCGGCCAGTTTGTACGGGAATGTCGAATTTTATTATATAAAAACATAGGAAAAGTTGTTCATTTTGATGGTCTGAGTCACCTCTTTAAGGGTCCAAAACGATAAAAATTTCACCATGTATAAGGTTGAAACTGCTTTTATATTTAAATAGTATCCGTAGTTACAGACGACTTTTTACGCAACTTCTATATGGACTTTTGAGGGCGACCGTACATAGAAAGACATCCTTGAAAAGTACACATGAGTCGCATGTTTTCATAAAGCTAGTCACGCACGTGCTACAACTACAAATATCAGACAATAGATACAATTCTTACCCTTCAAAACAGGCTTTGTCTCTAAAGGCTGATGTAAGTGGCCGTACTAATTAAAATGCTTTTTCAGACTGTCTACCTTCAGGGGTGTATTCCCATATGCCCCACGACACTCGTGCGAGTTGCGACTGTCTCTTGTCAAACTACCCTCTTGAATTAGTGTAATTATATAGTTCATTACTTTTATATTTCAGAATATGTTAAGTTACAAAGCACATCTTCGATGAAACCATACCCTATTAAAGTTGGTATTGAAGAGTATTGAATTATTTGACTTTTTTTGGAAGTTATGATATTTATTATATTTTTTTTTTTTTGTTTTTACTGTGAGGTTTGTTTTCTCTTTATAGTTTTAAATTTAGAGAAATGTTTTGTTTTTATCTGAACCGGTAGAGTATGAATATAGTCCATTATGAAAACCGTTTATTCAATCGGAATAAGGGCGAGTAAATATGTATGTATGTTGTTATAAAATTTGACTAGCTCCGTGGCGCAGCGGTCAACACGCCAGCCTGCGACACGGAGTGACGGGGTTCGATCCCCGGCCAGGTCAAGATGGAAAATGATCTTTTTCAGATCAGCCTGGGTCTTGGATGTGTATCTATATATGTATTTGTTATAAAATATAGTATCGTTGAGTTAGTATCCCATAACACAAGTCTCGAACTTACCTTGGGGCTAGCTCAATCTGTGTGATTTGTCCGTATATATTTATTTATATACCTCCATTCTGATTCAATAATATATAACGATTATGAATAAAAAAAAAATACAGACCAATGTTGGTGTTTTCTTGTTTATTCAAATTTTGCGTATATTTTGAGATATCCTACACACTCTTTACATAAGCTCATTTTATTTCAACGTGTTACAATACATGACACGTACAGTTTCAGCAATCGAATTTTCCTCAAGGATACATTGACACACACTATCAAAAATAGATGTATTCTCATTTCTTATATTTATTTATTTATATTTATAAAATATGGTGTAAAAATTTCATGCAGGCCGGGCTTGAACCGGCAACCTTAGGTAAAGACCTAAAGGTAGCTGGTTCAAGGTCGCACATAGGTGCGACCTACGCACAGCCAACTGAGCTACGCCATGTTCTGAACTCGGCGCCGAAAGTCCTTGGTTCGAGCCCCGGCTGCATGAAATTTTTTTACTTATATCAAAATAGCATTGAGAACGCAAAATAAAACACAAAATTAATGTATGTATTTATCAATAAAACCTACACTTATGTGAAAATTTTATTTGTAGGGCGAACCGGAAAATTCCTCTCCCTCCAATCCTGTATTTTAACGAATAACTTGTACAAATGTGTTATTTCGTTTTTTGTGGCTACCTTTTGTAACAATGGGAATATTTTGGGAATGTCACAAAGTAAAATGGAAGGTAATGCCAAAAATATGCCTTTTATGCTATGACATTCCACTCAGTATGGACATCGCATCATTCAAGTAATGCGGGATGATTATCGTGTGCTTACTTCTTTCAATAGTCGTGTGTCGACTTACTAGGGTAGCTAGCGAGCTAATGTAAAATTGTTTTTTTATACTACTTATTAGGCAAACAGGCATACGGCCCACCTGATGAAAAGTGGTTACCGTAGCCTATGGACGCCT
The DNA here is from genome assembly GCA_947532085.1 of Elegia similella. Taxonomy (NCBI): domain Eukaryota; kingdom Metazoa; phylum Arthropoda; class Insecta; order Lepidoptera; family Pyralidae; genus Elegia; species Elegia similella. The sequence continues at coordinate 19,864,357 of OX383940.1, read as the reverse complement.
GCAACACCAGGGGTGCCACTCGCGCGTTGCCGACCCTGAAGAAATCTTTTCACGCCCTTTTTAAAGAACCCCATGTTGTAGTCACTCGGGAAAACCATGGCTTTTCCACAACTTAAGCGTACGTGGAAGAAAGTTCCTTTCAAAGCGTAACGTACGCAACCATTTAGGATACAAGGCTTTTTTGATATACAACAGCAAACGACCAAGCGAGTCACCTGATGGTAAGTGATCATTGCTGCTTATGGCTAACTGTAACACCAGGGTATGACAGGAGCGTTGAGTACAATATTACAAGGATCTATATGAACGCCAGTCAGCATCATGAAAAATGTCACGTAAATAATAGCTGAGATCTATCTGTCCGGTTACAGACATAAATCCTTACTATTAACCTTACTTCCTTACTATCCTTACTATAATCCTTACTAATATTATAAATGCGAAAGTGAGTTTGTTTGTTTGTTTGTTTGTTACGCTTTCACGCCGTAACTACTGAACCGATCATCATGAAATTTTTCATATAAGTTCTCTGGAGTACGGAGAAGGACATAGGCTACCTTTTATCCCGGGAAAAAGTACTATTCCCGAGGGATCGACATTGACGCGGGCGGAGCCGCGGGCGAAAGCTAGTAATATTATAAATGCGAAAGTGAGTTTGTTTGTTTGTTACGCTTTCACGCCGTAACTACTGAACCGGTCATCATGAAATTTTGCATACAAATTCTCTAGAGTGCGGAGAAGGATATAGGCTACCTTTTATCCCGGGAAAAAGCACTTTTCCCGAGGGATCGACATTAACGCGGGCGGAGCCGCGGCCACTTTCGCATTTATAATATTAGTTAGGATTCTCATTAACTTACTACTGTCAGATTGTTGATAATTTACCCAATTTTGTAGCATATTGTCGTAGTGTGCCCACTTTATCGTTTCCCTGGAGGACTGAGCGAACTCCACGCTTTAACCCGGGCAGCTGAAGATTGGATGAAGCCTTAAAACTAGATATATAAGACTAGCTTTCGCCCGCGGCTCCGCCCGCGTCATTGTCAATCCCTCGGGAATAGTACTTATTCCCGGGATAAAAGGTAGCCTATGTCCTTCTCCGTACTCCAGAGAACTTGTATGCAAAATTTCATGATGATCGGTTCAGTAGTTACGGCGTGAAAGCGTAACAAACATACAAACAACAAACAAATAAACAAACTCACTTTCGCATTTATAATATTAGTAAGGATTCCTACAGAACCCTGCCATACGAAATGATAATAATAATGTTGCTAATATTAGGGCAAATAATTAACCCACGTAAAGGTATCTATCGTATGTTGACAACAGCCTATCAACTTACCTAATTTATAGAATATATCGCCATATTATATCCAAACATCAAATATTCTGATGTTATTCTGCAATTTCCTAAGAAAATGTTTTCGTTTACTTTGTTACCTGTCGGAAAAAGGGAAAATATTATGAGCAAAGAAATGAGAATACATCTATTTTTGATAGTGCGTGTCAATGTATCCTTGAAGAAAATTCGATTGCTGAAACTGTACGTGTCATGTATCGTAACACGTTGAAATAAAATGAGCTTATGTAAAGAGTGTGTAAGATATCTCAAAATATACGCAAAATTTGAATAAACAAGAAAACACCATCATTGGTCTGAATTTTTTTTTAATTCATAATTGTTATTTATTATTGAATCAGAATGGAGGTAAATATAAATAAATATATACGGACAAATCACACAGATTGAGCTAGCCCCAAAGTAATTTCTAGACTTGTGTTATGGGATACTAACTCAACTATTCTATATTTTATAAAAAATACATATATAGATGTTGTTACATGGATGGTTATCCACTAACAGAAACTAATTTGACGATCTTTTGAATTTTTTGTATGTGTGTGTTTCTTCACTTACCAGTATAAAAATTGATATTGTAATTGGTATAGGGTCCAAATCAATATCAACATAACATAAAATGTACGCGAACAAAGTCGCTGGCACTGCTAGTGAATGTATAAGAGTGTTAAAGATAATACACATATCAACAAGTAACTCAGTTACCAAATGAAGTACTGATTAGCTAACAATACGAGTAAATATGTACCAATTTTTTTTATTTTTATTTGTGACTAATCTTATCGATCAACTATTTCTCAAACTGTGTATTGTTTTCAGTACTAAAAACATAGTATAACTTCCTGAACCACGTCTCATCTCGTATTCACATCTTGTAGACGCTGTTGTATCTAAGAGGCGGCGGCAATAAAAATAGATGAACCCTTTTACACAGCCGGTAATTTGTTTTAAGCAAAGTGCCGCTTCGTTGTCAGCGACTGATGTTACTGGAAGGGACAGACTTTAAGTGTTATAGCTTGTAAGTGTTGTTTATTAAAAAATTACGTCATTTTATATTATGGCGGAGGATTAGAAGTGAGGAAGAGTTTATAGACGTTTATTGTTAATATAGATATTTTTTTTAATTGCGTCGACATTTTGGACATTTGCATTTTAGCTAAATTATTGTGATCGGCAGAACAGGTCAATAAAACGTGTAGTTGTGCTCATTATTTTTTTTGTATGACGGTAAGGTACAGTTACGACCTTGCAAGTACCTATGGAATAATAGCTTTAGTCAATAATACCCCTAGTCCAACTCAGCTTACCATCACAAGTCATTCAACAGTAATTATTGTCCATATCAGGAATACTTAGGTAGTAACTGGAAAGGCAACCTCTGAGTATTATAACTAAAAGGAATTAATTTTTATTTATGCCTTTCAGTTATAATAATTGTTATAATTCTTGTTAATTAAGGCAAGAAGTCAATTTGTAGTTTGGTGGAGGATAACATTCGAAGATTAACCATTTAGAGGTCTTATTTTTAGTCAAAAGTAATGAAAATGGTAAGATTATTTATCTCTACAGAGGCGGCGGCAATAAAAATAGATGAACCCTTTTACACAGCCGGTAATTTGTTTTAAGCAAAGTGCCGCTTCGTTGTCAGCGACTGATGTTACTGGAAGGGACAGACTTTAAGTGTTATAGCTTGTAAGTGTTGTTTATTAAAAAATTACGTCATTTTATATTATGGCGGAGGATTAGAAGTGAGGAAGAGTTTATAGACGTTTATTGTTAATATAGATATTTTTTTAATTGCGTCGACATTTTGGACATTTGCATTTTAGCTAAATTATTGTGATCGGCAGAACAGGTCAATAAAACGTGTAGTTGTGCTCATTATTTTTTTTGTATGACGGTAAGGTACAGTTACGACCTTGCAAGTACCTATGGAATAATAGCTTTAGTCAATAATACCCCTAGTCCAACTCAGCTTACCATCACAAGTCATTCAACAGTAATTATTGTCCATATCAGGAATACTTAGGTAGTAACTGGAAAGGCAACCTCTGAGTATTATAACTAAAAGGAATTAATTTTTATTTATGCCTTTCAGTTATAATAATTGTTATAATTCTTGTTAATTAAGGCAAGAAGTCAATTTGTAGTTTGGTGGAGGATAACATTCGAAGATTAACCATTTAGAGGTCTTATTTTTAGTCAAAAGTAATGAAAATGGTAAGATTATTTATCTCTACAGAGGCGGCGGCAATAAAAGTAGATGAACCCTTTTACACAGCCGGTAATTTGTTTTAAGCAAAGTGCCGCTTCGTTGTCAGCGAGTGATGTTACTGGAAGGGACAGGCTTTAAGTGTTATAGCTTGTAAGTGTTGTTTATTAACCAATGACGTCATTTTATATAATGGCGGTGGATTAGAAGTGAGGATGAGTGTTTAGACGTTATTATAATATAGGTAGATTTTTGAATTGGGATGACATTTCGGTCATTTGCATCTTAGTTAAGTGAATGTCGGAACAAGTGGATATATAAATAACAATTTAAAAAGTTATTTCTTATGTCCTTCGTGGAAACTGCTACAAAAGGTACGTGTTCCTCCAGCGCCGGTTAATTTATAAATCCTACTTAATTCTCATAGATATTTAATAGATTTAGGTGTTACTTTGCGGAAATCAAAACTACATTTACTTTACGTGCTTCTACCACCAGTTAGATCATGCAAACTATTGCTCGCAACCAATAGTTTACGCACAAACACGGACGTCGTACAGCAAAATCGGATGTCGTGTTAGCCTCAACATCTGTCGCGAGCACGATGGCCGATTTTGCCACAGCCTCAACGGATACAGCAGTATCAACTAGGGTTGCATAATGCATAAACATAACATAATAGGGTGGCGAGCAATAGTTTGCATGATCTAACTGGTGGTAGAAGCATGCAAAGTAAATTAAAAGTAAATCATAGATATTTGTCCGTGGTTCTGGAGCTTCCCAAGGAGGGTTGGCGTCACGCAGGCTGCTGGTCTGAGACTAGAGACAGGGAGAATAAGAAAATACTTTTAATTCTTTGTCTAGGAAATGTATATCCTTGTAAAAGCTTCTTCTTCACCTTACACCATGTGGTTAACGTTACTAGCAACGAAGTTTGGTATTTCGCGACAGCCAACATTTTAGTTAATTAGATTTTCACAATATACGCTTAACCGGGTGTTCACAATACGTGCCTTAACTTGTGCGGTCTGAATCGTGTAAGTTACTCGCTTATGGAAATGCGAAAGTTTTGTGCGAAGACCTTTTCTAAAGCGCTTGAGAAAAGGATTTAAAAAAAATAGAATTTTTTTATATTAATAATTATAAGCTGTTTTTCTGGCGTCATTCGGGTAAATTAGCCTTTGGGTAACAAAGGCTAGTTTACCCGATGAATAATGATAGTTTTAGATAAGTATTTTTTTTTTATTTATCGGTTTAGTTACATTAAGGTGTATTACAATGAAACAACCGTATAATATAAGCAATCGTAAAGTAACTATGTATGTATAATACCTCTTTACGATTTAACCACTGAGCAGAGAAAGGACATTGGATACCTTTCATTCCGTAAAAAATACTGTTCTCAAGGGATTCAAAATTCAAAAATTCAAAATTCAAAATTCATTTATTTGCATTAAATAGGGTACAAAATAGGGTTACAAAATTTGTCAAGAACAAGCCTATTTAGCCATATTCAGGCATGCAAAATTTTTTTGTCCATCATTGTAACTTGACTACTTAAATATTATTATTATAAATGTTTACAAATCTGTCATAATTGTATTTTATTATGTTATGAATTACTTCTATAATATAAAATAATCGTGTTAAAGTGAAAATTGTTATTTAAACGCAATAATTTCATTGATTGAATAGAAGCATTCGTCTAACAACCATTTTTTTAATTTGGTTTGAAAACGATTAAAAGGTAAATCCCGAATAAGTTTTGGGATCTTATTATATAATTGAATGACCATATAGTAGCAATTCCTCTGAAAATATCTCGTCCTTGAACTAGGTAATAGTAATTTTGTCGGATCTCTTGATAAGTGCTTTTTGTTAACATTTGCTTTTGTGAACAGCTCAGGGTGTTTTTTCACAAATAAACCAGCCTCTAGAACATACAGTGAGGGTAAAGTTAATAATTTTAATTTTTTGAATAAGGGTCGGCATGACTCAAGCGGGTACGCTAGACACATCGCACGTATGCATTTTTTTTGTACAATAAAAGCTTTATTGAAAAGTCTCGATCTTCCCCATAGGATGAGACCATATCTTAGGAGTGATCCTACGTATCCGTGATATGCTGTCAAGGCAGTATGTACTCCTGCGGTGCAACGTAGCCTTTTAAGTGCAAAGACAAATTTATTGAGCTTTTTGCATAAACAATTTATGTGTGCTTTCCAATTACAGTTTGTGTCTAATGTCATTCCTAAAAATTTAATTTCCTTTACTTCTTCAATTTTTTCGTCATTATGAATTACATTAAGATTAGGTAGAGTCATATTATGATTTTTAAATTGCAATATTTTCGTTTTTGATATGTTCACTGTCAAATTATTTTCGTCAAGCCAATTTGTAAACAAATCAATTGTGTCAGATAATATAATAGTATGGTTTTCATTTTTCGGGTCGGAATGTATTACTACGGATATGTCGTCTGCGAAGAGTGTGCAGGGATAGTTTGTTACATTTGGTATATCATTGATATAAATGAGGAAAAGAAGAGGTCCAAGGACACTGCCTTGCGGCACTCCGTAATTGTTAAATTTAAATGGAGACCTATAGGACGTCAGCGTATATTCATTGTTAAGTTTTTTAATTTCGACTGATTGTTGTCGATTTTTAAGGTAGCTGCTAATCCAGTCTAGGGCTTTTCCTCTTAGACCATACTTTTCACATTTGTTTTTTAATATATCGAGATCCACAAAATCAAATGCCCTACTCATATCGAAAAAGGTCACAGACACTTCGTCACACACGTTTCTTATTATCTATATTTTTCGTTATATTATGGACTAATTTAAATGCTGCGAAAGTTGTAGATTTATTTTTTTGGAAACCGTTTTGTTCCTTTTTTATTACTTGATGCTTGTCCAGAAAAGCAAAAAGGCGGTTGTGCATTATTTTTTCATATATTTTTGCCAACTTTCAAATTGACATTCAAACGAGTGGAGCCGAGGGCAAAGCTAGTATTTTATATGCGAAAGTGAGTTTGTTTATTTATTTGTCAGGTTTACGCACGCCTTTACTACTGAAATCATCACCATGAAATTTTGTATACACGTTGTTTAGGCTACGAAAGAGGATATAGGATACATTTCATCCAGGAAAAAAGTACAGTTCCCGAGGGATCGATATTATCACGAGTAAAGTTATGGGTTAAATAAATTTAGTATGTAAGAGGGCACTATGAGGAAATAAAATCAAATATTCTTTAAAATACGATCGAAGAGTTGACAAACATTAAAGACTTCTGAAAAAAATCACTAACAAATGGTTTCTTTCGTCTACGTCGCACTTTAAAGATTTTTTGACATGATAATGATAACCTCTTATAAGTCGATGAACAACACGAAGAAGTGTCACGTCCGTATGGAAGCGAGAGCGCAGAACAAGCGATAGAGAGGCCCGATCGGCCTAAGCGTTATGACGCCTTTATCTCTCCTCCATCATTATCACGTAAAATTATCGTTCGTTAACAGCCTCCGTTGTCCAGTGGTTAAGGCGTTTGCCTGTTGACCCGGGGGTCGTGGGTTCGATTCCCACCGGAAGCATACTTTGTTTAGTTGTTCCCAGTTTGGTTAGGACATTGCAGGCTTGAATCACCTGATTGTCTGATAATAAAGATGATTCCGTGCTTCGGAAGGCACGTTAAGCCGGTGGTCCCGGCTGCCATCTGGTAGTCGTTAAAGGAACCACGTCAGAGGCCGAGAGGCGGTTCCGAAGAACTCTGACACCAGGGTGTGCATGGTCGATTGACCGTGACACCTACTCGAAATGATGATGAATGATGTTGATCGTTCGTAAACCTTTACAGACAACTTTTTTTTTTTCATGTTATGTATGATGCTTTATAACTTCGTTGGTTTAAAATCAAATTTCCTGCTAAGTTCTACCGAGGTGTGGTATCAACTTCCTGCGGGGCGGTATTCCCGAATCGATACGACATTAAACCTTCTAAAAACAAGTCTATGCTTTCTTGAAAGGCCAAAAACGCTCTTGTCACACCCCTGGTGTTCAAACTATCCATGGGCAGTGGTGATCAACTTACCATCAGGTGAACCGTGCTCGTTTGTCGTCCATAGCATAAAAAAACAAACAGATAACCTAAACTTCGTTTCTAACGAACGAAATAGTAAAGATAAGGCGTTTAGTATAATTTCCCTTACAATCGGAATTAAATAAAAAAAAGATTTTTGATACGTTTGAACACTTCACATCACAAGTAAGCAAAATGACATAAGTTACTACATATTCTTAAACCATGTAGACGCAGTCGCTCGCAAAACGTCATAAAAGTCATATCTGTAATACTCTAACGAAACTTTAATATCATCTATCAAAGTGGGGATAAAGTTTGCAAATCTCAAACACGGCGATGTTGAAATTCCGAGTTTTCTTTGAAACTTGTACATTACCTTCCGTAGTTAGGTTTGGTTGGGAGTCTCCAAATATTTTGACATTCTTTTTAAAGGCAATCTTCGGTATAACTTTTTAAAAACGGAAATTTGCCAAGACTTGTGTATAAAATTATTGGTGGCCAGTGTCTGAAATATTCAAAAGATAATTCTGATTTCAAAATAGGATTAACGTGTTTATGTATAAAGATTTATAAATTTATTGGTGGCCAGTGTCTAAACTATTCAAAAGATAATTCGGGTTTCGAAATATGAAAAACGTATATAAGTTCAAATATCAATTAATAATAAATAAATAAATATGGCCAAATCACACAGATTGAGCTAGCCCCAAAGTAAGTTCGAATCTTGTGTTATGGGATACCAACTCAATACTAACTAACGCAATACTATATTTATATATCAATATACGAGTACAAGTACAATAGTCAGGGGTGTCATCGTCAACTGTTTGCCTACTAATTAGTATAAAAAAAAAAAAAAAAAAGGTGGTTGCAGGTATGGCATCTACTTACTTTTCCCCACATTCATCCGAGTGAACCTTAAAAATGATTTCGATGGGCAGTAACGTCGTAAGCACAAGAACTTAAAGAAACTGCGCTCGCCAACCCGCCTGCCCAGCGTGGTGAGTATATCATTATCCTCCCATGGAACGAAGAATTCTCGGTATAGGCTTTTGTCCAGCAGTGGACTTTCTACGGCTGATATCATGATGATAATGATCAATACACCTCATTTTCATCTATTTATAACCTATAATATATTGTGGTTCCGGAATATAGGGGACTCGTAATATGCATATACTGCCTATTCTCACAACAACTGACTCTTTCGAAACATACGAGTTCATGAGCATTTGGTATTCAATATATATATACATCGTAAATACAAGCTAAAAAAAGCTTATAAACATTTAAGAGACTTCTCCAACCCGTCTGGCCAGCGTGGAGAGTGTAGGCCAAGTCCTCTGGCTGCTCTGGTCAAGTATGGCCCTAGTAGTACAGAGAGAGTCGTGCTTCTGTAGTGGAGACTAAAAAGGACCTGATGATGATAAATACATATAACATTTTGGAAACTCTAAGATGGCGGTGCTGAAATTCCGAGTTTATATTACAGTACATTATCTCTCGTTAGGTCGGAAACTTCAAAAATTTCGAAGTTCCGTAGACAATAAGCATTGGACTAACTTTTTAAAGTGAAAATTTTGGTGGCCGGCTAGGAACTAAGAATCTGCGCTAAAATAAGTTTGTATTAACAGAAACGTGTTATAATCAAATAAAGGTATAATTTATGCAAGTCATGGAGTTGACCGGGATTTAAGTTACTTGTGTTAATACATAACTGAGCACGCGTCACAATGTGCGTGAGATTTCAAGCAAATATTTAGGATAAAGAAAGATTGAATCATTAATAAAACCATTATGAACCCTGGTGACTGTTTATTCGCACAAGTAAACTAATATTTACTCAAACAATCAACCAATTCACTTTTAAATAATCACACAAGTAAATTAATATTCACTCCAACAATCAACGAATTAACTTTTTACCTTTCACATAATAACCAGACGTATAAACGGTCATGTACAAATAAATATATTTTCGCTTCGAGAGTTGACGAAAGAATGAAATGAATGCGCGTCGCCGGTTACAAAACAGCCATTCCTCGGAGAGGGGAGTCTTACGTCACTTGTTTAGATCAATCGAAATACATGCACGTGTAATATTTCTGCTATTGTTGCGCCAACAAATAAGCATACATCCTTATCCTTATTCCTTACTATTCCTTACTAATATTATAAATGCGAAAGTGAGTTTGTTTGTTTGTTTGTTACGCTTTCACGCCATAACTTCTGAACCGATCATCATGAAATTTTGCATACAAGTTCTCTGGAGTGCGGAGAAGGACATAGGAAAAAGTACTATTCCTGAGGGATCGACATTGACGCGGGCGGAGCCGCGGGCGAAAGCTAGTAAAAAATAAATCATTCATTATCGGCTGTCAATTGATTATTCCACATTAATGTCGAATTTTAGTTCTCTCAGTGTATTCATGTTAATTTTATTGACGTGCTGTCAGTACTCAATCAAGGCATACAGCGTGGTTATATTCTATTTGATGCCACTATCGTAATAAACGTCACTTAAAAAGTTCATAAACTATAACTTTATGACTTGTGTAAACCCTATTTATCTGAGTTTTCCTTTTAATTTCATTATGTATAACTACTACCCTGAATTTTAACGTGGTCATAAACAACCATTTAGCTGGAAGGAGACGACAACTAATTCCAACAAATGAGCTTATATATCACAAACGAAAACCTGAATCAATAAATGGTGTGGTATCCCACAGCAAGAGATTGCCGAGAAAAAATCCTATTTTGTTTGATTTTAACGGTGTGATTAATAAAGATGATTAAGAAAGCTGAAGTTTCCAATAGATATTAATAAGTCTATTGTACACTTCAGCTTTCTATTATAACTAACGTGAGATAAATACATTATATTTTGAAAACTGGTCACTCACGTGCTATTTTGTCGGGATTGCCGACTATAGTTTCGGACTCGTCAGGAGTCCATTTTCAAGGCGAGTACGGGCCCGGGACTCTTCGGCGTCGCGCATCCCGAACTCGCCTTGAAAATGGACTCCTGACGAGTCTGAAACTATAGTCGGCAATCCCGACAAAATAGCACATGAGTGACCCGTTTTCAAAATATAATTCAGCTTTCTAGACAAACATTCTCTAAGCTAAATTGCGGATAGATGGATAAATAGATGGAAATGAGTATGAGGTCAGAGATATGAGTAAAATTATTATTTTAACAATTAAATCAAAATCAAAGGAGTGTGATACATGTACGTAGTCCTTCCGATTCTGACTCACATTATCATATCAAATTTTGCCTTGGCACTGGGACATTTCCTTTATAATGAACTAGTAGTGTCCCTTTGTTTTCTACGGAACCCTAAAAATCACCTAGTCAACTTACTACAATGAATTAATTTAAGATTTTTTTAATTCAAGAAACTGTCTCATAATTGGTTAGTAAACTTAATATAAGTACTAATTAAATTTATGTATAATCATGTCGCAGGCAAATTATACAATGTATGGTTATATGAGAGAATTCAATGATTTTACTTTGATTTATAAACACTGAATGCTACACTTATTTCATTATATAAAATATTTCAATCGTGTTTAATATAGAAAAGCATGCATTTAAAATATTCTACAGCAGCCAGTCGATTTCATCTGAAAGTATCCAATACAGTTATTGGTTTCCCGCGTTTTCGAGAAGCAGTACCATATTTTATTATTACGGCACCGGAGTACGATTACCTTACTGAATGGTGGCGATTTTAGGAAATGAAAAAATCTGTTACTGATATTATTACGAATCTGTTTATATATATAGCGTGTAACATAACCAACGACGTTTCTGGGAAGGGGTGACTCAGCTTGTCAAAATGATTAACATTTCCTATAGAACATATACTCATTTTTTGACATTTTCATATATCTTGCCGGGCCGGCCGAACAGTTTTGTACGATTTGTTTTTTTTGAGTTCCAAGTCTCGATAACAAGCGAGTCATCTGATAGTAAGCGATCAGGCCTGCCCACGGACAACTGCAATACCAAGGTGCAGAGCGTTGCTGGTCTTTCAAGGAGTTGGAGGAAGTACTTGGGGGAGAAAATTGGGGGTAAAGATTTGCCTCCGGCTCTCTAACTCACCGAACGAAGCACAGAAGCAATCAAGCATCGATTTTCTGTGATAGTGTGGGTCTTCCCCGGACGAGACGGCCCAATCATGCTACTAGCAAAAATGAATTTTGCCGTTAGCGTGGCTCTACCACCAGTCCACCACTCCTTACTAAGCACAATGCTGTGCTACATGCGTAAGCATTTCATTTTCCCCTATCAGGTTTGATCTCTTTTTAAATACAGTTCATCTATCACTTCGCAGGTCCTCCTCGGCTTATTGTTCCACCCATTCTCATCTCTAATGTCCTCCTAACATGGCTGTCCTCCCTTCTCATCACAGGACCCTACCGACCTAATCTATTAAATTTTTCGATTATTGGCGCAACTTTCATATTTTATGCACTCATTCCATATTTTGTCCATTCTTGTCACACCACACTCCCTCTCTCTCTCATCTCGACATTCGTATCTCTGTTACATGTCATTTTCTTTCTTCTTTCCGTTTTGACCGCATGAAACAATTTTATATCTATATATAATTCACATAGATATATCATGAAACAATGGTATATACACAATGATATATAAACAATGATATATGTAATTGATATAGATATAACATTGCTTCATGCGCTTTTATGCTTAAAATTTTGCATACACCACTTCAGTGGTTCTTAAAAATGCAAAAGGGTACAGTTCATGCAGAAATAGCATTGCTCCCGAAGGATCTACATTACCGCAATGGGAGCCGCATGCGAAAACTTGTAATACATTTACTATTACATCAAAACTAAGAAGTATTAATTAACATATGCTATTAAAGAGGCTTACGACTATAATTAGCAGCAGTCAGCCCGCCATTGCGAGCAAATATTCTCTTTGTCGCTATAATCGTATTAATTTGACCGAAGCCTTCTGCGTCGTGTTGCCACAGAAAGCAGTCATTTTATTAAAATAGTTAACAATGATACTGAGATATTAATTTAGTATTTAATTGACAATTGTAACACAACTCTTATTTATTATAGCACTTCCTTGCTGGTCTGGGAGAAAGGAAAAAACGTAGAATGTACCAGCTGCTTCTCTTCCCACGCAGATCGTAAAAGCCGATCAAGGGAATGGGTAAAATCTGAGGAATCAAGTTAATAGGCGATGCAGCTAGCAACCCATCACTATTTTGGTTCCGTTTTCCACCTAATGCCCACTAACATGCTAAACGTGGCCTTCAGGTCTTATAGACCTAGGTTCTGTCTACCCCGTAAATGAAAAAGACGTGATACTAGGTATGTATGTATTATAACACAAGCAGTATTTAGCCACTGAATAAGGACAGATTTTGCTTCTCTCTGTGTGTTCTACCATTCGTATAATAGTCTGTTCTTTGACGAATCGATAATATGATACATTCAGCCTCTTTCTATCATCGCACTTCACGTCATCAACAGGGCGGGAGTTTATTTCCACACCGTAGATCTTTAGCAGGCAAGAGTTCTATTTTTGAGTCAGAGTGCTCTAAATATCTATAAATCTATACATATAATAAAACAGTAAAAATATTTTGTCTGTACATTTAGAATTTTTGACTGAAATGGATGGATGAATGGAATGGGACACTTAAAAAGAAAAATAGAAAGCAAAAAATTTTTTTTCGAATTTCTTGTCTGTCTGTCTGTCTGTCTGTATGTATGATCACGATTATCTCCGAAAATACTGAACCGATTTACTTCAAACTTTCACCAATTGCTTTGTTTTAACTCAGCAAAACATTTAAAGTTTGTTTCATCAAAATCGGTTCATTAAAAAAAAAAATCGTCATTTGAATGAACTCAAGGCATGAGTTTGCCTGCAAACATATAGTAGCAAAAATAAAATAAAATAATAAGTGACATAAGAAAATTAAAATCCAAAGTCAATTCATCATCATTATACGACAGCATTATACCTATCCATACTATCCATAGTAATCCATACTAAAAAAAGGAGAAGCTGACTGACTAAAATAGGTGGGGTAAAGTTTGTGTGGTTTTATTTACTTAGAAATATGACAATAAGAAGTTCTCCATTACAATAAAAAAATATATGTGTAGGTGAAATGGGCAAAATCCCGTCCTAAAGGGATAAAGATCTATGCAGGTGAAATGTATTAAATTCCCCCTTAAGGGGAAAAAGCAGAGGGGGAGGGGTTTGTATGGAATTTTTATCATTTCTACTGTTTTCAAGGGAACGAAATTAACGCGGGCGGAGTCGCGGGCAACAGCTAGTATTATATAAAGTAACAAAAAAAAATTCACAATTTTTCCTTTATTTGTGCTTTAGGAATTTGATTAGTACCAAATTTCAAAATTCTTAGTTCACGGGAAGTACCCTGTACGTCTTTGCAAGTGCGAGTATCGAAAAAATATAAAAAATATTTTTATTATATGATGTAACTAAAAATGTATGCTTTTCGCAATTTTTTTCTTTATCTGTGCTAGCCGTGGTTTGGTATCAAATTGTAGAAGTTTGTTTTTTTACAGCTCCAAGAGACAGTAGACCTGAGTATTCGGTATGAATTTCAGCTTGAATTCGGTATGAGCATCTAGAAATTCGGAAAAACTTGACATCACACTAAATGGAAATAAAATTGACGCTGTAAGAGATACAAAATTTCTCGGTATACATATTAATGAGTTACCTAATTGGAAAAAGGAACTTAGAGCACTAGAGGACTCGATTTCTTCGGCATGTTATGCAATCAGAAGTCTTCGAAATGAAATTGATATGATCCATCTTAAAAAAGTGTACTATGCGTTAGTAGAATCAAAACTGAGATATAGCATTAAGTTATGGGGAAATAGCTATCAATACAATCAGGAAAGAGCTTTTGTGATACAAAAGAGAGCTATTCGAACTATGGTAGGAATTCCACCTTGGGAGTCCTGTGTAAAGCATTTTAAAAATTAAGGCATCTTAACAGTACCATGTTTATACTTACTTGTCCTTTTAACCGATCTAAAGAAGAATTTGCCTGAGCTAGAACCGGCAGTGGATAGACACATACGAGAAAGTACTCGCAGAAAAGCTCTAAAACATAATATTACGCCTAAACTAAAAATAATGGAACATAGTGCTCAGTATCAAGCTTATCTAGCTTACAACAAGTTACCCGATGAAATCAAGAATATAAATAGCATAAATATATTTAAAAAAAAAGTTGCGTCCTATTTATTAAATAGAAATTACTACTCTATTAATGATTACTTTAAATACTTCAACAGTAATACATAAAATTCTATTTATGTATGCACTTAGTATTGATAAATTGTTTTAAATATTTTTTGATAATAAAATGTAGCCTTTATTACACTGATAATGTAGCTTTTCATTATAAAAATAATTTTTAAAATCGGTTAAAAAGTTATTGAGTTTATCCATAACAAACATACACAATCATCTTTCCTCTTTCTTACATTATTCAAGATAAACTGTCTTATGACTTTCTTTTTTTATTTAAGTAACGTGAAAGAGAATAAATATTAAATTGCAAAACTTACCAAATTGGTATTGAAATATTAAATTTGAGTCACTCATAATAAACAAACAAAAGAAAATCAAAAACAAAAAGTAGGAAAACAAATAAAAATGAGTAAATTCCTTAGGTCAACGAAAGCGGGAAACATGAAATGGACCCCGGGCTAGGACTATCCACAGCTGAGGATGCAGCAAGGAAACGCTTAGATCATCATCATCATCATCTCAGCCGCAAGAAGTCCACTACATAGGCCTCCCCCAAGGATTTCGAATATGACCGGTTGGAAGCGGCTTGCATCCAGCGTCTTCCTGCAACCTTAGTGAGGTCATCCGACCATCTAGAGCACAGAAATATATTTCTGTGATCTAGAGTATGTATGTATATGAGTATTGTTATAATCCTTACACCCTCATCATCATCATTATCATCAATAATGACGATAATGAGTGTCTTTTCCAGCGTAACTTCTAAATTCCTCAATAAAATTGGCTGTTCGGTGAACCTTTTGTTAGAATACCATTAATATATACCGTTCTAAGTGGAACAGAATATAAATTCTTGTAGGGACAGTTTTGTTTTTATTTTCCTATGAAAAACTAGTTTATTTTGTTGATTACCATGAACAATGCAACCATCCTTCATTCCCAACAAGTTATTCAGCAACGGGTGTACCGCGTGTGCACTAATGTGAGTTTTAGTTTCCCAGTGTGCATATGTAATGAAGATTTACATTGTTATTTATGTTTCTAGTAAAGATAATATTATTTTTTTAATTTGCGAAATTTCTGTTATGTATTTAAACTTTATCAATTTTTTTGGCTTGAATCACCTGATTGTCTGATAATAAAGATGATTCCGTGCTTCAAAGGGCGCGTTAAGCCGTTGGTACCAGCTGCCATCTGGTAGTCGTTAAAGGAACCACGTCAGAGGCCTAGAGGCGGTTCCGAAGAACTCTGACACCAGGGTGTGCATGGTCGATTGACCGTGACATCTACTCGAAATGATGATGATGAGCAAATTGCTCATCATCTTTTTTATTTGTCATGCTAGTGTTTATTCTTAGTGTATGTGGTACCGGCTAAACCGCAGATTTTGCGTTTGGTGAGGTATATCAATTTAGAATGTTCTAGGCTATATTTGATTGAGATCGGATCAGCCATTTTTATCATTTGGGAGGGTTAAAGAGAAATTAACAATGAAATGTTTTCAAAAATACCAATGTGGGTAAGCTGCCTGAAAGTGATATGAATTAACAGTAATATCGCGGTTTGTTTTAAATTTTAATGTATTAAAATAAATTGCGCCGTGTGGTATCCGGCAGAGTAGAATAGGACCACTCCAAGTCTTTCCTTGGATTTCGTAGAAGGTGACTTAGGAAATACAAGCTAAACAAAGCTTATAAACATCTCTGAGACCTCTCCAACCCGTTTGGCCGGCGTGGAGAGTGTAGACCAAGTCCTCTGGCTGTTCTGGCCAAGTATGGCTGTAGTAGTACAGAGAGGGTCGTGCTCCTGTAGTGGAGACTATAAACCTGATGCAGATGATGATGAAAATAAATTGATTTCACTCATCTTCTTTAATCTGTGACCCAAAGTCAATACAAACATTTTCACAGCTCCCAACCGGCGGCGGCTTATCAAATAAGTTTAACTCGATAAGTTTCGGTGGAAAATATCCTGCGGGATTTAGTGTGGCAAAAACAAACTGGCTGTTGGTAAACACGTTAAGATTTATCCCGAGATAAATTTTCAAATCGCGTGTATATCATAGGATCGCTTAAAGAATAAAAAAAATCGAATTTAGATCTCGGATCTTTTCGGTTTCACAGTGTGAAATGAAACGTACACAGTGTCTGTACTCGAGCGTGATGGGAACTCATTGGACTTTACAGTTAAGGCGTTATTTTTTTTCCTAGCCTGTTGGTGTTGTGTCCCACTGATGGGCAAAGGCCTCCCCCTGGATTCTCCAGTCATCCCTATCCTTCGCTACTTCTGGCCATCCATTTTGAAATTTATCGAGGTCGTCCCTCCATCTACTTCTTGGTCTGCCTCTGCCACGGCAGTCGTCCGGTACCCAGAAAGTGGCAAGTTTTGCCCACCTTTCTGGCCTCATGCGACAAACATGTCCTGCCCAGCCCCATTTCAACTTGGCAGTTCTAGCACCTACATCCGCAATTCGTGTCAGGGAGCGCAGCTCGGTGTTCCTAACTTTAACGTTCCAGACATGGTCTTTTACTGAAACTCAAAAGTCCAAACTTAAGGTTTGCCAACGAGCAATGGAGCGCAGCGTGCTAGGCTTGCGACTTATAGTTAAGGCGTTAAAAACAAAAAAATATTATATGATATTTTTGGGGGTTTCAAATATTTGAAACAAAAATAATCGTCATATAAAAAAATATGCAGGCACGTAGGTATAAATTCTAAAAATATGTTTAGAATAAAATAAGACTATCAGAATAGTATCGGGAACGCAAAAAAAACCCCTTCGCAAACTATACTTACAGATTAAGGAACAACTCTTAAAAGGTAAAAAAATATCCATACGCCAGTACATTATTTTGGAAAGAGCTGATACTTTTACACTGTTGGACCGATATTGATCAAACCTAGCTAAGAACCACCGTAATACTAGTTTTCAAATGAACAAACCGCATCGAGATTGGTACATCCGTTTGAGAGACACACGCACAGACATCGCGTCAAACTTATAACACCCTTCTTCGTCGCGTTTTGCGTCGGGGTTTAAAAAATTGTGTAAAACAAAAGGGTAACAATTATGCAGACGAAATTATTAAAAAATAAGTTACTAGTGTATCCTCGTGCGTGGTTAGCTCTTTTTACTTGGAAGTTAATAACTAAAGAATAACTGGGATTACATTATTTTATATCTTAATCTAACGAGCAAATCCTAATCCCCACTTGGGCTCCCCTATTACCATCCTCTCAGCCCTAGGCGGCTTCAACGGTTTGTGAGGAAAGACAAGCAGCTGGTACATTCTATGTATTTTCTCTTTTCCCAGACCAGTATCGAAGAATAAATCTGTACATTTAATATTTCGATGACTGGACACTCAAAATCAAAGTTTACAAAAGACAAAATATCGATGGGCTTGATTGGATGTTAAATTTCAAATTAATTAGAGTGCCGGAGGCAACTGTTTTTCCAGTGAAATCAATTAGGAAGGATTGACTTTTGCATAATTTATGGTTTAAAATATCGCTTCTAAAAAGCATTTCCGCATTTATAAAGGCACAGTACTGCCTTGATACGAAACCACTTTTGGTGATAGTTTTTAGTAATATAATCTTCGATTTAAAATAATGGTAGATACAGCCTCATACAAAACGAAGCCTTAATAATGTCCCCGAGTCAAAACATCATGCATACTTACAAACAACGATAAAACGGTTCATATTAAAAGTATCATCATCATCAGGTCTTTTTAGTCTCCACTGCAGGAGCATGACCCTCTCTGTACTACCGGAGCCATACTTGGTATTAAAAGTATAACTCCATCTTTTCTTTCACTTTTGGTGCGTAGTTTTTGCATCTTTTACTGTACCTTCGTCATCGCGAGACGTGTGAGTGCTAGCGCGGTTTATTGGAACCGTGGACAAAACAGCTCCAAAACTCGATTAGTGCGCTGTTTTGCCAGTGCACTTTTGGAGCGCAAATCGTGTATCTACCATTATATTTGATCGAAAAACTAAGTCATGTTCATTTGTGAGGGACTTGTTCAAAAAAAATCAATGGCTGTGTAGACTTAAGTATTATTAGCGTTCACGCATATAAAGCAAACCCGGGCGCGGTCCCTACTGAGATGGGTGATCACGAGTGGCATAAAAACATTTTGAGCTCTTCTACTTTATGGAAAACGCCCGGTGAAGTAGCGAAAGCTCACTTGGAGCTAGCTACACAACAAAAAAAATCTACTTTTTGGAGAACACTTTAGGCTATAGGTACGGATACCGTCACTGATCTGACAATAGTGATGGCCTACACACACGAAAAGCAAACAACTTTACAGTATTCTAACGACTCACACACACATACGACTAACGACTAACTTCCTAGAGCATTCGAATCTCTATAACTGCATTCGCGTTTAACTCGGTACTTTCAAACGTAACTAAATTAAATTAACTATTAGTTAGGTTAACTGATAGTTAAACTTAGTCTGCCGTGTAGCTAATAGTAGTTAGATACGCGAGTTGTGTGTGCTTGATAGTTGAAATTTAGGGATACATTTCGGTGACGACCTTTGTGGCTCAGTACCGCAAGTGCCTCTGAATCGCAGGTACCCGGGTTCGATCCCCAGTCAAAATGGAAAACGACATTTTTCAGATTGGGCTAATTCTAATATGATTATCATTATATTTATCCTGATGGATATATATTTATATTTACTATACTAATATATATACTAATATTATAAAGCTGAAGAGTTTGTTTGTTTGTTTGAACGCGCTAATCTCAGGAACTACTCACTCAAACTCAGGTTCTCTACTCAGGTTCAAATTGGAAAATTCTTTTTGTGTTGGATAGTCCATTTATTGAGGAAGGCTTTAGGCTATAAAACTTCACGCTGTGACTAATAGGAGCGAAGCATCAATAAAAAATGTTTTGAAAACGGGGGAAAATTATTCATCTATACTAAGAAATAAACTAATTTATGATAATAACAGAAATTGCCGCGGACGAAGTCGCGGGCAACAGGTAGTTTAATTATATATATTAAAGGATTCTTTTATATCCGTGTATGAGTAAGTGACACTTTACACTAATGGAATTTTTAAACTGCCTACATAATTTTATCTCATGATTATACTATGCTTCTCTTCCCGCGCAGTTCATAAAAGCCGATCGAGAGAATGGACGAAAAATCTGAGGAATCATGTTTGGAGACGATGCGGCTAGCAACGACGATGCGGCTAGCAACCCATCACTATTCTGATTCAGTGTTACAGATATATACCTTCCAACATGCTAAACGTAGCTTTAAGGTTTTATAGAACTAGGTTATGTCTATCCCGCAAGGTAAAAGACGTGATAGTATGTTTTTCTCATAGAGAGAGATGAAAAGCAGAATGTCTCATCTCGGGACTAACATAATACATTTACTTCGGGCAGCATACTCTGAATACCTCGCTTCATTAACGAGTTTTTAGAATCCCTCGCATCACTCGGGATTCTACGCTAGACTCCTTCGTTTTCGTTTGGATTTAAAATATTGCCCTCACCAAAAAGTATTAAATATAAATATATATACGGACAAATCACACAGATTGAGCTGGCCCCAAAGTAAGTTCGAGACTTGTGTTATGGGATACTACCATTTTTTTTTTAAATCTACGTTTTTCATACAAATTGCCGGGCTGGCCGAATACTTTTGTATGAAAATGAAATTTTTTTGAGTTCTCTACATTGTTCTTTTTTAAATAAATAAATATATACGGACAAATCACACAGATTGAGCTAGCCCCAAGGTAAGTTCGAGACTTGTGTTATGGGATACTAACTCAACGATACTATATTTTATAACAAATACATATATAGATAAACATCCAAGACCCAGGCCAATCTGAAAAAGATCATTTTCCATCTTGACCTGGCCGGGGATCGAACCCGGGCACTCCGTGTCGCAGGCTGGCGTGTTAACCACTGCGCCACGGAGCTGTCAAAAACTTTCGCGCTTTAAACACATAATTATGTATATAAACGGGACTTAGCACGAATCTTTTTATTAGAGTCTCGTTGCGACCACGATGGATGTAACTCCATTGAAACGTCAACGGAAACAAATAATAAAAAGGTTCGTGCTAAGTCCCGTTTATAGTATACATAATTTTCTACATTGTTCCCATTGTAGAAGTGAAAAATGGTACCTACATTTTGATGGTTCGAGTCACCTCTTAAGGAAATGTCATGTAAATAGTAACTAACACACTGTATAATTCCCATTGAGGAGCAATTATCGGAATTTTCCTTATCTGGTGAGTGTCAGAAGTCTGATGTCAAAAGTTAGTCAGGTGGACGGACGACAGAAATCAGACTTACGCCATTAGAAAAGAAATTAACCTGTTCTCTGGCTTGAACAAAATATATGAACGGAGTGCATTACGGTGGCGTCAGAAGCGGTCCAGTTTGTCATATAAGATTTTAGTCAGCCGCATATTATCAAAAATCAGAGTACGATTTCAGACGTCAGAATTATAGCATCCTTTTTCGGATAATACGGAGCGTATTACGGTGGCGTCAGAAGCGGTCCAATTTCTCAATATGATTTTAATCAGCCGCACATTATCAGTAATCAGAGTACGATTTCTAACGTCAGAATTATAGCATCCTATTTCGGATAACATGGAGTGCATTACGGTGGTGTCAGAAGCGGTCCAGTTTGTCATATAAGATTTTAGTCAGCCGCACATTATCAGTAATCAGAGTACGATTACTGACGTCAGAATTATAGCATCCTATTTCGGATAATGTGTCGTCTGCCTAAGTGATGTCGTAAACGACGCAAATATAGAAATAAATTAAGCCCCGCTTCATCGCACCGCTATCAGTAGCAACATTCAAGTTTGAGTTGAGTGTTATCGCCGTTTTCAATTACAACCCGCCCAAAGTTTGTTGTAGTCCCCATTTGCAAAGCGGCTGCGAGTTTGAATACGAGCAATTTACATTTGAAGTATTGTATGGTTTTGAACCATGCCTTGCTTGCGCATGAATAAATAAAAATGGAGACTATCTACCAGGAGAATAGATGAATTTTTAGGGTTCCGTACCTCAAAAGGAAAAAACGGAACCCATATAGGATCACTCGATTGTCCGTCTGTCTGTCTGTCTGTCAAGACCCTTTATCTCAGGAACGCGTAGAGATATCAACCTGAAATTTATATCAAGTACTCAGGTCTACGGTCCCGTAGAGCTGTGAAAAAAATCAAACTTCTAAGTCAACGCAATCAAAAGATATAGCTGGATATGTCGCAACTTTTCGTGTATTTTCGACATTTGCAAGGGAATCAAAACCTACCGGATACTTCCCATGAACTCAGAATCTTGAAATTTAATACGAAGCAACGACTTATAGCACAAATAAGGGAAAAAATTATGATGTAAATGATCGAGTAAATTTGCGTCAATCTGCGTCAATACTCGTATATTGTTTCTATCACCACCGCAGCGTGCACTGCCCTCAGCACTGCCGCGTCCATCGCCGCGTTGCCCACTGCGTGTGTCATATAACCAAACGTCAAATCTCAAGCAAACGCCTTACCGTAAACGGCTCCATACATCGTCATATGTTTGAGATTTTGATATATGTGCCGCCTCTCATTCTTCTTCTTCTTAAGATGCCTCTCCAACTAGTAAAGGTCAGCGGTCAGCTTGATATAATCCTTTCTGTTTTTGGCTAGACGGAACAGCTCAGTTGTTTTAGCACTAAGCAATAACGGCAGGTATCATGCCATATAAATTAATTTATTACGTATTTCCTGACCGCTTTATGCCGTAAATTTACCTCTATTACCTATTGCGTTCGAAGGTGGTATAGGGAAATCATCATTATCATTTCGTGTAGGTGCCACGGTCAATCGACCATGCACACCCTGGTGTCAGAGTTCTTCGGAACCGCCTCTCGGCCTCTGACGTGGTTCCTTTAACGACTACCAGATGGCAGCCGGGACCAACGGAATCATCTTTACTATCAGACCGTCAGGTGATTCAAGCCTGCAATGTCCTAACCAAACTGGAAACAACTAAACAAAGTATGCTTCCCATGGGAATCGAACCCACGACTTCCGGGTCTACAGGCAAACGCCTTAACCACTGGACCACGAGGGCAGTTCCAATAGGGAACTCATATTCCAGCATGAACTCATCATGGTTCATACTGGGATATGATTTGGCAAAACCTTTTACGAACGACTACCTGACGCCAACCATCCTAGCTATTTCCTCACTTTAACCAAATAATGAGACAATTTCCTTAAAAGGTCTCAAAAGTTAATCTTCCGAAGAAAAATAAAACATAGTGACCCAGACTCCATCACCTTAATAGAAATTCAAAACATCCCAACTTTAAACGACCTTCGCTATCGCTCCCTAAAGAGCCCTTAGAACAAATCATCCGTATCGAAAACAAGATATTCAATAACAAAACAACTAACAATACAGATCACGTAGCTTTCAACTGCCATTTGGAAGTCTTCAACCTTCAATAAAGGTAAAGAGGTACTACTCGATGCACCTAACTTTTATTAGAATTCTTAGCAGGCCAATAAGCTCACACTTGACTTGTGATGGGGAACAGAGAAGGGAAAAAAGTCGGCGGACTGATCAAGTGGAAAATTACTTGAAGGCAGTACGCACTTATACTCACAGTCTTGGCGTTTAGTTATATTGAACTTACTAACATTAAAGTACTTGTCTGCTGTAAGACTTAAACTCGAATAATGATATAGATAATGGTACATTGTCATGTCATAAATTTGATATACCTACATTACATACATACATACATAGTATCACATCTTTTTCCCTTGCGGGGTAGACAGAGCCCAGGTCTTTAAGACCTAAAAGCCGCGTTTAGCATGTTGGTGGAAAACGAAATCAAAATAGTGATGGTTTGCTAGCCGCATCGCCTACCAACATGATTCCTCAGATTTTCACCCATTCCTCTATCGGCTTTTACGATCTGCGCGGGAATAGAAGCAGCTGGTACATTCTAGGTTTTTTATTTGCTCCCAGAAAATATTTGGAATATTTTATCTAAATTTATCTTCCATGCTGGTATCATACTACTCCGGAACCCTACCGCCGGTGACTCCACCGACAGTAATATCGATTCTTTAGGAACAATACTTGTTCCTAACTAAGGTAGCCTAAGTTAACAATTAGCCTGGATACAAACTTTCGCATTTATAATATTAGAAGAAAGTTTGATTAGTAGGATTCACTTTGTTATATACGACTATATTCATTATCATCATCATCAGGTCCTTTTTAGTCTCCACTACAGGAGCACGACCCTCTCTGTACTACTAGGGCTATACTTGGCCAGAGCAATCAAAGGACTTGGCCTACACTCTCCACGCTGGACAGACGGGTTGGAAAGGTCTCTTAGATGTTTATAAGCTTTTGTTTAGCTTGTATTTCCTAAGTCGCCTTGTACGACATCCACGGGAAGACTTGGAGTGGTCCTTTTCTACTCTGCCGGATACCACACGGCTAGTATAAAATGTACAAAATACAAATCCAATAAATAGACTATTTCAAATTACTTAAGTACATTAGCAAAATTGTATTCAAACATCTATATTGCATACATCTTTTGCTTTGGTTACAACTGTCAATATTAAAAACAAATGCAAGCAGTCGTTAAATATTAAGAAATGTATAGGTATATCTAGAGATCATCAGAAACCCGCAAATTTAACAAAAGTTTAACAAGAGCTCCAATATGCTGTAATTGACAAACGGATGATCTGTGTGTATCCGAACTCGATGCAAATGAAGTTCACCAAACCGACTACCACTGTGTCGATCTGAAATACAAAGTATCCGACCCTCATTCGATTGTTACCGAACTTTGGAAACGTCGTTCACAATTATTGAACGTCTTTAATGCGATTATTTTCAAGAGCAGTTTAGGCATGGCTATTTAAAAGGCAGCGGGGTGATGTAGACTGGGCTTTGCATTAGCGTATAACGTCAAGACGAAGTGCTGTCAAGGGCTCTCTACTGCTGTGGAAGAAGTAACACCCCACCATGCGGAGCTTACTCGGGGTGCCTGTGCTGTCGGCTTCTTTCAACCAAGGACAGTGTGGTTTGATTTCAACTAGTGACGTTACGGAGCAATAAACCATGAACCCGCAACCCTAGATTCTCACAATAAACCTTAAATACTATATTGCTTTTTGTTTTCTTTATAATCTTGTAACTAGGATACCGACCTCCAAATGACGGGTACAGTGGCGCCCAACGTGGGGACGTAAGTACGATGCACCTAGATTTAGAAACAACTATGTTTGGTCATTAATTTCATACGAAAATACAATTTGCTGTGCTGCCTAATAGCACATGTATTGAGAATGCGTATATTCATTAGTTTGTACAGCGTCTAACTTAACCAACGACGTTCCCATTAAGGGGTGACTCAGCCCGTCAAAATTAACAGTTGTTCCTATAGGACCAATGCTGAGAACAAAATTGTTCATACTTATTGCAGGGCCGGCCGGCCACTTTTGTATGAAAATGTAATTTTTTTTAGTTCCCATCATTGGTCCAATAGGAAAAGTAGTTTATTTTGACGGGCTAAGTCATCCCTTCATGGGAACGTCATTGGTTATGTTACATGTGAACATGTTCATTAGTACAAGTGTATTTGCTCATTTTAAAATGGCAGGAGACAATAATAACTAAGCTGCGTCATAAAACCTAAAGGATTTTTAGATTATAGAAATAAGTACATCGCCGGTAGGTACATGGTCTGACGAGTCATATTTTACAACGTCATAATCGTCATCATCGGTCGCGGGGCACGTCTGATAACGTCATGGGTACATTCTGATGGAAGACGTTTAAGAGGGAAGTCAAGAACGAGTTGGAGAGACGAGCTGTTTGCTTTCAATGAGGGATGGCAAAACACAGGCAATGAATAGAACTAGGTGGAAAACAGAAGGGGAAGCTTTTGCCCAGCAGTGGGACCTAAATAACTAATAAAAAAAATCGTCATCATCATTTTAGCCGTAAGAATTCCATTGCTAGAGAAAGGGCTCTCCCATGGATTCTTCGTTCCATGGGAGAATATTGACACACGCGAGCTCCGTGGCGCAGTGATCAATACGCCAGCCTGCGACACGAGTATGCCCGGGTTCGATCCCGGGTCAGGTCTTGATGGAAATCGATATTTTTCAGATTGACCTGTGTCTTGGATGTTTATCTATATAAATATCTATTATAAAAAATATAGTATCGTTGAGTTAGTATCCCACAACCACAAGTTCACAACTTCTGTGGGGCTAGCGCAATTTGTGTGATATGTCCCTAAATATTTATTATTTACTTACCACACTAAGCAGGCGGGTTGGCGAGCGCATTTTCTTTGACTCTTGTTCTTCTGAAGGCGGTGCCCATCGGAAGCATTTTTAAGATGAGGAAGAATATGAATTTCTTGGATCTGACCAAGCTCAGTTTCAACCTGTATTTTCTGCAGAAAATTTAAAAAAAGCACTATTCAAACAATACCGCCCATTTAGCGTTAAGACTAGATGGTGACTAGATGGCGATGGTGGAAATAATAACAAATAATTAATTATAGCAAATCACACAGCTCGAGCTAGCTCCAAAGTTAGTTCAAGACTTGTGTTATTGGACTTAACGATACTATATTTTATAACACATACAAATATAGATATACATCCAAGACCGAGGCCAATCTGAAAAAGGTCATTCTCTATGTTGACCTGAACGGGGATTCAATCCGAGAACTTGGATGTGGCGTCTTGGCATGATGACCACTAGGCCACAGAGATCATCTAACACATGCTTACATTGACATTAAAAAAAACCTAATGAGCCTAACATTATGGGCGAAGTTAAAGTACACCGCCTTCGCTAGCTCGGCCTCGTCGAAAGAATGGAAGAGGATCGGGGGGTGAAGAGAGCATACCTGGGTCATTGTCAAATTTTGCGCAGGTAAACTAGTCCCACAACTAAGTTAATTTCTTATTCGTAATAATCAAACAAACTCTTACAAATTTTACATCAAATGCAAAGTATATCGCACTAGTAAACATTGTCTACCAAAACAAAGACTAATTAATGATTTTTTTAGTTACTTTTAAAAGTAACATTATGGTCATTTCAGGTAACAGAATGGTTTACCTTCCAAATTCTACATGTCCCAGGTGACACTCTGTTATAATAAAGATCAAATAATTCAATTTTCTACTATATCAACCTACCTTAAATAAATTATGACTATAAATAAAGTATTGTTAATATTTATAACATAAATCTTAAAACGGGTAAGAATCAAAATTGAATTTAAATATATTTTTTTAAACTTTGTCCCGCGGTTGTGTTAAATTATATGAAATACTATGTTACCGAGTAAATTTGGACACTAAATAAAGATGGTGCTGCTAAGACTTTGTATTACGTTGTACGTGATGTCGGCATTAACTGTGGGCGACCGCTGTGGGCGGGAGAGTGCTACAGGAGGCGTCAGACGATCGCAAGGCTTTGAACAGGCCGCGTGTTTTTATTCTCCATCCACTCTGTTACCTACCTATTTACGTAAGTAAATCAACTTATTTTTCATTCTAATACGTACAGTTATTGTCATAGAGGAATATATTCTTAATATGCACGAAAAAGTGTATTTAACGCTTTACTTTGTGATTTATATCATATGGAATGTAAAATTTACTCCTCTGTTACCAGCGCGTGGTAACACAGTTGTTAAGAAAGTAACAGAGTTGTATATGCCTAGGTATATATTTTTGCTTTTGGCTTAAATTTGATGTTGCAAACAATATTTTTTTTATTAATTGGTAGTTTCAATTAATTTAAAAGCTTCGTATTAAGTGTACATTTTATAAACTTTAATAAATTGTTACAGCATAGTGTGTGTGTTCCTTTGCGATTTTAAGATGGCTCTTACACCTGCTGAAAAGCAGCGGTTATAGGACTACGTCTACTTGGGTAAGGCTTTAACTGAAGTAGAAGATGATGGTTAGGTAAAAATTATGTTTTTTTAAGTCTATCGATCAAACTGCAACAAAATTTAAATTAGTTGAGTCTGATTTATCTTATTGGACTTTTAGAATTATTTTAGATATTTAGATAATATACTTGCTATCGTTCCAGAACCTATACAAGTCTTTAAAGAAAAAGAAGCATTCTACCAATTTGATACTGCTTTAGAATAGATATATTTGAGAAATAAGCAACTTACACTTCCCAGTTACTCTTTATAGATTTTTATTTGTTTTAATTAAAGATGATTATTTGTTGATAACTATCAGTCACGAAGTTTATTGTTATTAATATTGAAGGTTATGTTTATGGTATTAATTTCTAAAGCTCAAAGAATTGCAGTTTAGTCAACTAAAGTACAAAAAAGAACAACTATGTTATTGTTATTGTGTGACAACTATGTTACTCTTCTGTCCCAAAGATTCAAGGACTAATTAAAGATTTTTATGAATAGGTAGTTAGTTTTATGTAATAATCTTATAATACGTTTATTTGTTAGATAATTGTACGGTCATATTTTATAGTTAGCATTGAATACATAAATATTTAAATTACTTTGGTAAAATTTAATATCTTTCAAAATTAAATAGGTAACAGAGTTGTTTGTAACTTAAATTTAATATTGTTGAACTTTAAAAATATGTGATTATTCTAATTGTCATTATAAGATAAAAGACTGTTATTATAATTTATGCCAAAATATTTGCAACTGAATACTTTGATATAATAATAAAAGCTTAAATGTTATGATAACAGAGTTGTATTTTTTTCACACCCCAACCCACTAAAAAGGGAATAAATAAAAAAATATTAATTAAACATCGCGGCCGACTGTAAGAGATCAAAGTTAAATTGTTTTAACTGACATTGACATATAGAAAAGTCTTATTTAACTACTTTTATTTTTCTACAAATTTATTTATTTTGATTACGGTTACCTGCACAAAATTTGACAATGACCCACCTGGGCCGGCCGATCGGTATCACTGGAGTGACGTTGTGACAGCGAACCTGCGCGAGCTGCAAGTTGGCAACAACTGGCAATAGCTAGCACAGGACCGAAAGCGCTGGCGTTCTCTGGTGCTGGCCAAGACTAACTTTGGGTTTGCTGAGCCAGGATAGTAAGTAAGTAAAAAATATATATATTATGCGTCGTGTGTAAGTAATATTTGTCGTCAATTAGTAATCTAAGAACATATATGTAACGATGCCTCATTTTACATAGCGCGTAGAACCGATGGCCGATGGGGCAGAAGGGTTCTCGAATGGCGACCACGTACAGGCAAGCGCAGCGTCGGACATCCACCGACCAGATGGTCGGATGACCTGACTAAGGTCGCAGGAAGACGCTGGATGCAGGCCGCTTCCAACCATTAGTACCATTCTCTGTACTCTTGTTACTTTTGTGGGAAAAATAAATAAAGATTATTATTATTATTATATGATGATGATGCCTCATTTCTTTTTTAAACTTTCGCGATTTAAACACATAATTATGTATATAAACGGGACTTAGCACGAACCTTTTTATTATTTGTTTCCGTTGACGTTTCAATGGAGTTACATCCATCGTGGTCGCAACGAGACTGGAGTACTGCGGTGTCATCTTGTGGTGGTGGACGCAGTTTCACTAATAATTTTTGATAATTTCACTACCCACATAAAGTTTTGTTTTTAGGCATTAGCCCCGGTACATACTACACTAACAGTGTCCGACTTTTTGTTCAACTCCGGACGACGCGGTTTAATTTTGGCAATCACTGGATTCCATGCTAATGATAATTTAACTACTACTAGTAAAGAATCGCTAGACCAGTAAGTCCGCCATTGCTGAGCATCTTATGGACACCAACTGCAACCACTGGATTAAATTACTCCAGCCTAAAATACTATCCACTGACCGGCACTATTACAATAGGATAGTACGGGAAGCTGTTGAAATTAAAAAGTTTAAAAATTTCAACAGAGAAGACGGATACAAATTATCATTAGCATGGAATCCAGTGATTGCCAAAATTAAACCGCGTCGTCCGGAGTTGAACAAAAAGTCGGACACTGTTAGTGTAGTGTGTACCGGGGCTAATGCCTAAAAACAAAACTTTATGTGGGTAGTGAAATTATCAAAAATTATTAGTGAAACTGCGTCAACCACCACAAGATGACACCGCAGTACTCCAGTCTCGTTGCAACCACGATGGATTTAACTCCATTGAAACGTCAAAGGAAACAAATAATAAAAAGGTTCGTGCTAAGTCTCGTTTATATACATAATTATGATGATGCCTCATTTTCTGTAACACGCACCTCTATGAAATATTAAGAGTAAACAACATCAATCTCGTAAATTTTTGCAAGCATAACGAGAATATTTTTAAACATTTTCCCAAATTCAACAGAGCCATTTACTCCGTCATACAATTGTTTAATGTAGCGTGTTCAAGTCATTATCGGGAGCACTCGGCTGTGCCCTAAATACGAGTAGATACGAGTACCTGCACTTGCTATCGAGTCAAAGTTCAACGTAAGTACAGTCATAACTGAATACTAATAACTGAATAACTTTTAATATTTGCCATGTTTATTACCCGACTGCCCTACCTAGAAGGAGAGTAATGTTTATCGTGCGTATGTATGTAAGAATGTCTTGTCCATTGTCGTCTCCTGTAGTTGAACCGGCTTGACCGATTTAGAAATGCGATCATTAGATTCGTATTCTTCCGTGAAGTGTCATTGGCTATGTGACGTTAGCAAAAACTCGAAATGGCGGATGTCAACGA
The DNA here is from genome assembly GCA_947532085.1 of Elegia similella. Lineage (NCBI taxonomy): Eukaryota > Metazoa > Arthropoda > Insecta > Lepidoptera > Pyralidae > Elegia > Elegia similella. The sequence goes on along the minus strand of OX383940.1, from coordinate 19,833,561 downwards.
AAATACGTATATAAATGACGCCACAAAACGCGAAATATATGAATAATAACGCGAAATATATCAGTAAGCCTTCAATTTTGAAATCCTATCTGTAGGTAACATAGAAAATATTGTAACTTGAGCCTATAACTTGGAAAGATTTTAGATTCAGACAGACACAGGAAAAGTAAACTTAACGAATTGAGTGTGTGTGATTTGTTTTGATCTGATATATGTCTGATTTGTTTTGATATAATATAATTTGATCCATGGTACTTATGCATGACGGTCTAGTATAGCTGTTGTTGTAGTTAGTGTATGATGGTACCTTAATGTGTATCAGTGAATCCGATTCGCACTTGGCCTATTTTATGACTTTTCTCTAATACCAGCGCGGAACAGATATTTTATTCTCCTTAATATATTTTTCTTGCAGACTGTAGATACCAAGGCGGTGTTACTCAAACACAACAAAGTTTTGTATGTTTATGTTTGATATATCAAATGTCATAGGTATGTACGAGTATATCACTGTGTTTTTATTGAAATAAGATAATGATGTACAACATTTAGATTTGATTCTATACTTTTGTTCAAATATAAAATCACTAGCTTTCGCCCGCGGCTCCGCCCGCGTCTATGTCGATCCCTCGGGAATAGTACTTTTTCCCGGGATAAAAGTAGCCTATGTCCTTTTTCGTACTCCAGAAAACTTGTATGCAAAATTTCATGATGATCGGTCAGTAGTTACGGAGTGAAAGCGTAACAAACAAATAAACAAACAAACTCACTTTCGTATTTATAATATTAGTAAGGATTATTTTGTAGTCAGAGTATGAAAAGATTTGGATCCTGTAATTTATACATATAAAATGCTATCATCATCATCAGTCAGGCTGCCAGGGTTGGAGTTCCCGGGTTCAATCCCCGGTCAGGTCAAGATGGAAAATTATATTTTTTAGATTTTCCTGGGTCTTGGATGTTTATCTATATATGTATTTGTTATAAAATTAGTATCGTTGAATTAGTATTCCTTAACACAAGTGTCGAACTTACTTTGGGGCTAGCTCAATCTGTGTGATTTGTTCTTATATACTTATTTATTAAAATTCTACGTTCTGACTGGCTGACTGACAGATCAACAAACAGCCTAAACCGCTCGATCGTAGAGACCTGAAACTTGGAGAGTGTGTTCTTTGTATGACGTAGGCATCCTATAAGAAAAGATTTTCCGAATTTTTGCCCAAAGAGAGTGAAAAAAGGGGCAAAGTTTGTATGGGACAACGTGATTCCTTGCTCCAATCTTCTCCTATTAGAATGAATTAGAATTTTCGACATGTACGCGGACGAAATCGTGGGCAAAAGCTAGTAGGTAATCCATTCGTATATGAAATTTTGTGTCCAATGGATCCCTGGATAGTTTATAAACACAATGGTACCTGATTACCGTTGCTCCCCGTTGTCATCATTGATGGCAGTCATTAAGCTATGGCAGTCATTAAGCTATGTCAGATGCCTTTAAGCAGCTTGAAACTCTGAAACTAGTGCTGGTCACTGATACACACGAAAAATAAACAATATTAAAGCTAACTTTAAAGAACTGGTTTGACCTTGACAGTCAAATGGGCCCGAAATCGGCTTTGGCTTATAAAGATAAGATATGAAATAGCAGAAACATGTTTTATTATAATTAGATTATAATACAATATTTACTGTATATGGCACGTACCTAAAGAAGAAAACGCTTACTATAAAAAGCATAACCGTCCTTTAGACGCAGTTGGTTAATGAAGGCCGCATCAATTTAATAAACAATAGCGAGTGACCTCCATTACACTAATGTTCTATAGTTAGATGATATTGCATTAATATGCTTGTCTTTACATTCGAAATGATGTTGAGACAATACGGGCTACTCATAATACACTAATTTGGTAAGTTAGGGTCAATTCAGGCTCGGCGTAAAAATGCTCGAGTACTTTTTAAGTGATAATTAAATATCAAACTTATTCCATTCAACCAAAGCTGAAAATAATACGCAACATTTCAATGTTGCGTATTATTCCGTACCAATGAGTTTATACTTCGAGAACTCGGCATCAAGCTGCGCATGGTACAGTCTCGTATTTTTATTTTTATTTTTTATTTTATTTTATTTGGAAAACAAACAGTCTTTAGCATCTATATAAACTAAAAAACTTAGAAGCTATTGACCATTTAGGTGTTCTCACATATCCTGATCTTCTTTGGCCACGTATGCTCCCAAGGGGAAGTAGTTATTGAGCGACTTGTGATCCAGGGTAAGGATAAGGGTCCTAGGCCACGAGAAATCAGAAAAGAATGGCAGCGTATTATTTGCGTAAAATAATACGCAGTTATTAAAATAAATAACATTTTAATCTTATTTATTTTAATACTAGCTTTCGCCCGCAGCTCCGCCCGCGTCAATGTCGATCCCTCGGGAATAGCACTTTTTACCGGGATAAAAGGTAGCCTATGTCCTTCTCCGCAGTCCAGAGAACTTGTATGCAAAATTTCATGATAATCGGTTCAGTAGTTACGGCGTGAAAGCGTAACAAACAAACAAACAAACAAATAAACAAACAAACAAACAAACTCACTTTCGCATTTATAATATTAGTAAGGATAAGGATTGCGTATTATTTTCAGCTTTGTAAAATAGTAATCGACCAATAGCGAATTGGACTCGCGCACGAGTTTTCGTCGAGGGTTCCGTACAATTATCCATACAACATTATTCGTCAGTTACACACTTGGCAGAGTGATCGTGGTCATCAATTCAGGTGTTGGCAAGCTTCACAACACGCCGCCATTCTTTTCTGATGTTAGTGATGATGAGTCATTTGCTGCAGCATTTAAATAAATAAAATAAATAAATATATACGGACAAATCACACAGATTGAGCTAGCCCCAAAGTAAGTTCGAGACTTGTGTTATGGGATACTAACTCAACGATACTATATTTTATAACAAATACATATATAGATACACATCCAAGACCCAGGCCAATCTGAAAAAGATCATTTTCCATCTTGACCTGGCCGCAGGCTGGCGTGTTGACCGCTGCGCCACGGAGCTAGTCAAATTTACTTGATCAGTCTATCTCACAGGCGATCTTCCTCGTGGCCTTGGACCCTCAACCTTTCCCTGGAGCACAAGTCGCTCAACAGCCATCTCCCGGCGGCATACGTGGCGAAAGAAGGTGAGGATATGAGACTGTACCAAAGATGACATGACAAGCGCTGCTTGAAGTTTTTGATTCTCGAAGTATACTCATTGGTACGGAATTCAGTTCAAAAAACTCCAAACATTCTCCTCCAGCGCAACATGCTCAATAGAGCGAGGCAGTACTTCACTCCGGGTCATAGACTTTTATTATATAAAGCTCAAGTCCGGCCCCACATGGAGTACTGCTCTCATATCTGGTCTGGTGCACCTCAATACCAACTCCTTCCTCTTGATTCCATCCAACGCCGGGCAATTCGTATTATCGACGATCCCACACTCACAGACGATTTAGACACCCTCGGTCTACGGAGAGACGTTGGCTCTCTGTGTGTATTTTACCGTCTATACTATGGGGAGTGTTCTGAAGAACTTTTTGAATTGGTGCCACCGTCACCTTTCTACCACCGCACCGCTCGCCACAGGAGTAAAGTCCATCCCCACATCCTTGACACTTGGGTCTCCAAAAATGTCAGAGCGTCACGTGGTTTTTTTCCTCGTACAGCAGGATTGTGGAATGGACTCCCTCCCGAGGTTTTCCCTGTGTGCTATGACTTGAGGTCCTTCAAAAGGCGTGTTTACAGGTATCTTAAGAGTCGGCAACGCATCAGCAGCTCCTCTGGTGTTGCAGATGTCCATGGGCGACGGTGACCACTTTCCATCAGGTGGCTCGTCTGCTCGTTTGCCGTCGGATATACATAAAAAAAAAAAAAAAAAAAAACATCTCTACGCGTCTTTCTTCCTCTTCTCAAACTCCCGCAGGGTCCACATTACTGCAGCGTACAAGAAAATGGGAAATGCAAGTGCCTGAACTAGCCGGATGTTTTGGCTTTGTATTTGTTGCTATCCTTATTATTATTTATTACTTTATTTACTTTATTTATGTATTTACTATTTTTTTTAACTTTTTTTATTATTACTAATATTATAAATGCGAAAGTGAGTTTGTTTGTTTGTTTATTTGTTTGTTTGTTTGTTTGTTTGTTTGTTACGCTTTCACGCCGTAACTACTGAACCGATCATCATGAAACTTTGCATACAAGTTCTCTGGAGTGCGGAGAAGGACATAGGCTACCTTTTATCCCGGGAAAAAGTACTATTGCCGAGGGTTCGACATTGACGCGGGCGGAGCCGCGGGCGAAAGCTAGTTTCTCATAATTTCCTTAACTAACTTAAAAAGATCTAGAAATATACTTCTAGACCTGGATTCTGCCATACGCCTGTTCACTTCGTCGACGCATCCACCTGTTCTGATAAGGCTATTCGTTGTTAAGGGTGCTTTTCCACCAGAGATGTGCTATGCTACGATGCTATGGATGCGTTTGATATCCACCAATCATATTCATTGGTGCACAATACACATAGCTTAGCACTGGTAGAATCGGATTCAACTAAGATATGTTTTTTTTTTGTATAGAAAGATGCGTGCTATAAATATGTGCTATGGATGCGTACTATGGATACCTGCTATAGGCCATCGCGAGTGGTGTAGCTAAGTGCAGAGCAGAGTATCTACAGTATGCCCGCGTTTGTCCATACATAGCTCGAGCTGCGGATCTTCCTCGCAAAGCGACATAGCTTAGTATTGGTGGAATCGGTCACATATTGTCGTAGCGTAGATTTCACATAGCATAGCTGCATAGCACATCTCTGGTGAAAAAACATCCTTAGGCTCCCAGATAAATATTTGATTGTACCACATCACAATTCTCAATTTGTGTAATTTCTGGTATATGCAGTTGATAATTATAAGTTTTTGTCATATTCCGGTTTATCCTAAGTCCGAAGTCAAGGCTAACGCGTTCCATCTATACAACATTGGACACTATCAATAAATTATATTATTTATTTTTAAACTGATATACAGCTAAATATATTATATTAGCTTTCGCCCGCGGCTCCGCCCGCGTCAATGTCGATCCCTCGGGAACAGTACTTTTTCCCGGGATAAAATGTAGCCTATGTCCTTCTCCGTACTCTAGAGAACTTGTATGCAAAACTTCATGATTTTCGGTTCTGTAGTTAGGGCGTGAAAGCGTAACAAACAAACTCACTTTCGCATTTATAATATTAGTAAGGATTAATATTTCAAGCGTCTACCTGTTGCTGTTATAAGTATCGAGCAAAAATGGCAAAAAACACGTTTGTTGTGAGGGCTCCTCACAACAAACTTATTTTGTTATTCTGTTTTTAGTGTTTTATAGCGGCAATAGAAATACATCATTTGTGGAAATTTCAACTGTCTAGCTACCACGGTTCATGAGATACAGCGAAACAGACGGACAGTGAAGCCATAGTAATAGGGTCCCGTTTATACCCTGTGGGTGGGCGGTAGAACTCCAAAAATGATTATGTCATTAAAAATAACGTGATATAAATACATTATATTTTAAAAACTAATTTTTATATGTGCTATTTAGCGGGGATTGTTAAATATAGTTTCTCCCGAACTCGCCTTGAAAATACCTGACGAGTTGGAAAATATAAAAAAAAAAAAATTTTAAGATTCGGTTTCGTTATATTGCTTATTTTTGATAAACCCAATCTTTTTATTACGCAATATTTTATCACGCAATCTTTTTATGTTATTATAATAATTAAAGGATTGTAGAGTCATTCTGTTAATCACTGATATTGTAAGCGGCACTTTATCATTACAGCGATGGGCTGCGAGTCGTCCGGTTGTTTTTATTTTATAAGTAAATCACGTCAGTCAAATTGTAATAATTTGACAGTGTAAAAATTCGGCTTGTTTTGTGTATTTTTTCTGATAAGTAATCTAAATTATTTTTTTGGTAAGTGAAAATAAGATGAAAAGCAAAACCAGGCATAATTAAGCATATTTTTCAACAACTTTTTAAAAAAAGGAGATTCTAATTACTGTTTTTTATGTATTTGTTACGACATAACTTTGTAATTTATGAACGGAAAATTCTTCTTTTTATTTGGAATTGTTGTGAAATAAAATCGGTTCAGTATGTATATATATATATATATATAGAAGCCTGTTCGTTAATTTGTTGCGGTTCGTTTGGATGTTGAAGCCAGGTAGAACTGGTTTATAATAGTGACATTACAAAAAAGGTCATAACTCAACGTTTGTACGCGTTCAATGCGAGATGGGTAGATAGTGTCTGTTTCGAGTTACTTGTAGTTAAACGTGTGTGTGAGATAATGGTAGTAGCTTAGTAGTAGTGTATATCAAAAACTAAGTGTCCTATATGTGGTATAAATATTATTCATCTTTGATGATAGTGCATTTTCTTGTTTTATTTTTTATTGTGTGATTTTTATTTATTTGTGATTTAAAATAAACAGCTAAAACAAACTTCACAGTTAAAACAGCAAAAGAGTGTTTTAAACCACAGTGCGTAAATAACAAATATTTTATTTCAATACGAATGTTTAGTGAATATCTGAAGAGAAAAATATTTAACAGGATATAAAAGGTTTGTTTGTTAATTTGTCCGATCTTTGTATCAAAACATAGCATCATTACTGTGACATAGGCTGACATCAGCTGACATAGCTAATGTTTGAGTTACGGTCAAGGTCAAAATTGTATGGTTAAGTTTGAATTTTATGCCTACATTGTGACATAATTCTTTCATTCAATATAATTCCCGAAGTATTTGTAAAAATAGATAAACTTGATTATACTCGAACCTTAGACTTTTACTCATTTGTCATTTCTTTTTACAAGCTTTTATTTAGTGTCACCTATCCAGATGTTTTTCTGTAATCAAATCTTGCAAGTTAAATTTAATCCACTTCTCCGTTACCAATTGAACTGAAATTTTGCATGCATGTGTAAATCGGATGACAATATCATCATCATCATTTCGTGTAGGTGTCACGGTCAATTGACCATGCACACCCTGGTGTCAGAGTTCTTCGGAACCGCCTCTCGGCCTCTGACGTGGTTCCTTTAACGACTACCAGGTGGCAGCCGGGACCATCGGCTTAACGTGCCTTCCGAAGCACGGAATCATCTTTATTATCAGACAATCAGGTGATTCAAGCCTGCAATGTCCTAACCAAACTGGAAACAACTTAACAAAGTATGCTTCCGGTGGGAATCGAACCCACGACCCCCGGGTCAACAGGCAAACGCCTTAAACACTGGACCATGGAGGCTGTTAACAATATAGTTGACAATATAATATTATGGAATCGTTGCGCTGGTCTGATAATGTCTGAATGTGGCCAAAGGAACTCCTAAACTAAACGAGGTACACCGTTGTATTTGGACTCATTTGATTGTTCTTAGAAAATACGGATTAGTTTATAATAAAAGCTTGTCACAAAAAGTATATATTATGTATTTTAACTGATTTTAGTATTATATATTTATAATAAACTAGCTTCCCCGGCGAACTTCGTTTCGCCATAAGTTAAAAACTATCCTATCTCTCAAGTTGGATCGAACTGCACATGGTGTGCGAATTTTATTATAATCGGTTAAGTGGTTTAGGAGTCCATTGAGGACAAACATTGTGACACGAGATTTATATATATTATTAAGATAAGATAAGATAAGATAAGACTAGCTGCCCCGGCGAACTTCGTTTCGCCATAAGTTAAAAACTATCCTATCTCTCAAGTTGGATCGAACTGCATATGGTGTGCGAATTTTATTATAATCGGTTAAGTGGTTTAGGAGTCCATTGAGGACAAACATTGTGACACGAGATTTATATATATGTCAGAGAGAGAAATAATTAATTCAATTGATTATAGTTTGTAGTGGTAAACTACTGAAATTGTTTCAATTACAATGGACCCAACGCAACCGGACCTAAAAGACGACGGCGCTGTCGCTCAGCCATTACTTTCTCCGTCATCAGAAGTGAGATCTGGACCCGACTCACACTGGCGTGCTATGTTCGAGATGCAACACAGGAACATGATGCAACTAATCGAAGCAATAAAAACACCAACAGCAGCACCTAAAATCACGTTGCCAGAAATCAATCCGGAGCTACCAGACGCAGATCCACGTGCTTGGTGCGATACAATTGACATTTGCCTCGAAGAACGTCCACTGGAGGGTGCATCACTGATTATAGCTCTCAGTAAGGCCTTGAAAGGTAATGCCTCTACGTGACTGTCGCAGATTTCGCATGTAGGCATGACCTGGAAGCATTTCCGGGACTTGTTTCTCGCGCGTTATGACTCCACTGAAACCCTCGCTGCAACGCTCATCAATTTAACCAATGGCAATCCAAAAGAGGGTGAATGCCTTGCAGCATACGCAAGCCGTTTGATGACTTCCATATTGGCTAGATGGAAAAATCGGAGCCATGAAGAAATCGCTACATCTTATGTACTGGCCCATGTTTCTCAGTTCGATTCTCAGCTTAATCGCTTAGCATTTACTAGCGATATAACGACACTCAACAAATTACTGCAAGAGATAAAAGCAAGTGCAAGTCTTAAGCGAAAGATTGACTGCAACAACTTTGATGGTGATGCAAAACGCTCGAAGCCACCGCCTTCTGTTACGTTTACTTGTCATAAGTGTGGAAAACCAGGGCATAAGGCGGTGGACTGTCGTTCGAAGTTTACGAAGCCTGCTGAGGCTAGTGTTCATAAAACTTCACCAGCGGCGTCTACATCCAGCCCCAGCAAGAGAATAATTTGTTTCCATTGTGGAGAAGCTGGACACATTGCTACGAATTGTCACCGGGGCAAAGCGAGCGGCGTGTCTTCGTCGACGGGCAGTGCTGGCAACGCAGCGACTGAGCGACGTGTTGATACCTGCGAAATAGCTGGTGTATTCGGACAATTGGAACAATCTGGTCAGTCATACAATTTTTATTTTGATTCTGGTGCTGAATGCTCTCTTGTCAAACAATCTCTTAGCCCATATTTCAAAGGTCAATATTTTAACGCGATAGTTCTTATAAAAGGTATCGGTCGTGATAACGTAAACTGTACTCAACAAATTCTTTGCAACGTTTTAATTAATGGTCATTGCTTGCCTATCTTTTTTTTCATGTGCTACCCGACAGTTATATGAAGTATAATGTGATAATAGGCCGCGTGGCTAGACCTCTAAATCTTTTGACCTTTGATGACAACGAAACGGAAATTAACCTTGATGAGACGAGAGCAGGCGGTAATAAACATTGAGAACAGTGCTAATTACGAAAAAAACCGATTCGATAAAAGTAAAGCTAAGTTAATAAAATTTCAAGTTGGTGATTTGGTTTTAATTCAAAATGAGGAACGGAATCAGACAAAATTAGACCCAAAATATAAGGGACAATTAAAAATTGTGGAATTACTTGACTGCGATCGTTATCTTTTGAAATCATTAAATTGTAATAGAACCTATAAGTGCGCTCATGATCGCTTGCGAAAGATGCCTCTAAGTAGTGTGCTTAATGAATTAAGTGTAGAAGACTGTGGTGAGAGCACCTCCGCTGAGTACTAGTAGAGCACATACCATGGCTAGTTGGTCGCACTGTACGCACTGCTCTGTAGTCGTAACTGCAATTCATTTGTGAGTTGTTCAGGGGGCGATGGGCAGGCAGTGGTACAGCGGGGACCTGGGTCTCAAAGGAGATTATTGTTGTTGGTCATGCGACCTGGGAGTCAGAGTCTATATGAAGCAATGTGCGTTAGCCGTACGTCGTACCACGAGGTGGTGCCGATAAGGGTGACAAAGATGTCACTAGCTGCTGCGGCAGCCGGGCCATGAGCGTTGTATGTGAGCTAAATTAATGAAGTTACTGATCAAATTTTGTTGAGACTTAGAGGAATCTTTTGTTAGTGTTAATCGATTGTACTTAAGCTATGTCTGATCATAGTTATGTGGTCAGGCTGACCGAGCTTACTCTGTTTCTCCAATTTGATTGTTTGGTTTCAGATATTCACGAGGACGTGTAAATCGTCAGGCTGGCCGTGTCAGAGAGAGAAATAATTAATTCAATTGATTATAGTTTGTAGTGGTAAACACCGTGACGTCACTTGTTATTGTAATGGCGGCACGTGGACAGAGTCGTTATGGAGAGTGGGGATCATTTAATACGGCATATCGATTTGAGACGCCAACGAAGTCACATCTCCAATACGAAACTGTCGGTTTGCCAATTTATTAAGTGATTGTGATGTGAAGTGATTATTATTTTCGAGTATTAAATAGTGTCATTATCATACTGAAATTGTTTCAATTACAATGGACCCAACGCAACCGGACCTAAAAGACGACTGCGCTGTCGCTCAGCCATTACTTTCTCCGTCATATATTAAGATTAAAAACTATCCTATCTCTCAAGTTGGATCGAACTGCACATGGTGTGCGAATTTTATTATAATCGGTTAAGTGGTTTAGGAGTCCATTGAGGACAAACATTGTGACACGAGATTTATATATATTAAGATAGCTCAGGTTTTTACACAATTAATATGAAATTCATTCAACAACACACTTTTATTTTTAAAACATAGGATTGAACTTGAACCTGTTCGTAAAAATAAGATAAAAAGAATTGTAATCAATAAAAACTAGATTAAACTTATCATAAAGTCATATGATAAGTTTAATCTAGTTTTTCTATTATCTAATCTCTATCTATCTCTATTACAGATAACGAATATGTCTGGCTCTACAAACAAGTTGTTAACGAGGAGTTTACGACTATTTGCTCCCAAACAAAATGTGTGCTCGACATTATGGAACAAACCAGTTTGGACCCCCGACAACATCGTCAAATCTCCCTACAAAGATGTGGAAATACCTAATTGTACTCTTCCTGAACGTATTTGGGACAAAATGGACCGATGGGCTGACAAAACTGCAGTAGTAAGTATAGCTTCTATTGTTTTGACAATTATAAGAAGGCTTGTCCAAGTATTTTTAGTTAGTATATATACCTCTAGAAATAGTATTTAGACAATAGTTAGAGGATTAGGGGTACCATCCTCAACTACTTGGTCGGTGATTTAGTCGTAAAGAGTCTACTTCTGGACATAGCCTTTCCCACGAATTACTTGTTCCATGAAAGGATATTGCCATACTCACCACGCTTGGTAGGTTGGTTGGCGAGCGCAGTTTCTTTGGCTTCTTGTGCTTCCAACGCTGCTGCCCATCGGAAGCTGGGGAAGGATAGGAATTTGTTGAATTTTGGAAGCGAATGAAGGTAATAGAATACATCTGACTCGCATGAATGGGGTTAAAGCAAGTAGCAGCTTAGAAAGCCAGATACACGCATCCGATGCCATACATGCAACTACCGAACAGGCTGAGGATGACCCCTGAACGATAGTTTCTTAAAATACATATTTTTCAAATTGCTCTAATCTTGCTTTATGATTAACTAGCGACTCGCCCCGGCTTCGCACGGGTGCAATGCTGATACTTAGTAACTACAGAAGGGTCACCCCTAAAAGATAGACATATGCATCCATCCGGACCATTGTGGACATTTGTAGATGCTTTTCAATGTGTACAATACTGTTCTCATTATTTTGATCTATCTCGTATGGTGCGCAGCGTTTGCAATGTAAGCGCAAAAATGTATTTATTTACATTTCACATTAGAATTTTCAAAAATTTTCAGTGTTTCTCTACTATATTATACATGTATTATACATTATAAACCTTCCCGTTGAATCAATATATCTATTTTAAAAAAACAAATCAAAATCCGCTGCGTAGTTTTAAAGATCTAAGCATACTTAGGGACAGACAGAAAGCAGGGAGCGACTTTGTTTTATACTATGTAGTGATGATCAAGGCCAAATCTAGTGTTAACTATTGAACTACTTTATAGATATGTGGACTAACAAAACGGAGTTACACCTACGAACAGCTGCACAAATACTCAAAGAATTTAGCAGCAAATCTAAGGAAGAAGCTGAAGATCAAAGATGGAGATGTTGTGTGCGTGATGATGCCAAATTCCCCAGACTATCCATTGGTAATTATCGGTTCCCTGCAGGCTGGAGCTGAGGTTACTACGGTTAATCCTATTTATACTCCTCGTAAGTTTCAATTTTGTGTGTAATAAGGATTTATAAGCATTCACAATCCTATACTATTTCAGTCTTATTAAACAAAAAAGATATGATAAGAAATTACATCGTTTAGTATGTCGTATGCTTGCCAAGTCAAACCCTGCCCGCGTGGAAATATTTTCACCATATCTTATATTTTTTGTTAAATAAGACTTTTAATTTTAATTTTTCCATCAAGCATATTTTTATTTAATAAAAAAAATAATAATTAATAAATTACCTAATCGAATACGAGAACAGGTGTCAATAAGATGGCCCTCAAATATGGCAAAACATATTACAGCATGAACGCCGTCATACTAGTGTCATAATATCGACATTCATAATAGCGTCATAAAAGCGCCATAATAGTGTCATAATAGCGTCATAATAGCGCCATAGTAGCGTCATAATAGCGGACCTCTAGCTGTAACTGACCACAGTTGAGATTACAACCAGAACGCTGCAAAACGCTCATACGTGGAGAAATTCAATACGTAAACCAATGCCTTAACTCACTTTGGCTACGAGTATCGACAATGAAGAGGCGGCGCGGCGGTCAACATGTCAGACGACCGTATCGTGATTCGTGACGTCCTTGACACTTGTATACAGCGTGTACCGTAACCTCTGACCCCCTGACGTTACCGTGAATGGGTGACTCAGCCTGTCAAACTGTACAACTTTTCCTATGGAACCAATGCTGAGAACTCAAAAAAAAAAAAACTTTTTCATACAAAAGTGTTCAGCCGGCCCGGCAATTATTATGAAAAAGTAAAAAAAAAAACGAGTCCCCGGCATGTTTCTCTGTAAAGGTGTTGATTTTGACGGGCTAAGTCACCCCTTCTCGGGAACGTCTGAGGTTATGTTACACGCTGTATAAGGTCAATTTAAATTGACCTCTCAACCACCAAGCGGTTCAATTAGAACGCATAACAATAGAAAATCAATTGTGTCTGCGTTTCTCGCGCTTGAAGGGTTAAGCGCAAATATTTTAAGGGTAGGTAGCCACAAGCTACAAGAATGCTTAAGAAGCAATTTTTTTTTATTTTGATAAAAGTAGGCATTTGTCTCCCATCTCACCTGATAACTGACAACGGTAACTGATGATGAAGACGAGAATGTTACATGCCTATCCAAGAGATACCCATTTATGTTATCGCGTTCTCACTTGCTTGTTAGTCAAGTGGATGAAACAACAACCTTTTCAACCATTCTCGCGTTGATGTTAGATGAGCTGGGAAGAGCCCCCTTAAAGAGTTGACTTAGCCCATCAAAATCAACAACATATCCTATGGTCCAATTCTGGGAAATCAATTTTTATTGTCACATTTTTATACAAATTAAAAAGTTGAATTAACTTATTCTTGCGGCTGATATGATGATGATGATAGTACAAATTAAAAAGTTGTTCATATTGAGGGGCTGAGACCTCTACCTTTTAAGAGAATTTCGGTAACGTTACACGCTATATAAATCTGCTATTTATGCTTTCAGATGAAGTCGCAAGACAAATAACACTTTCACAACCCAAAGTGCTAATTGGAATACCAGAAACTATATCCGTGCTTAGAGAAGGCATGAAATTAGCCAAAGTGACACTTCCTATTATTGCTTGCAAGGGATACCTAGACAACAATCTTCCAGAAGGGACTATTTCTTTAGATGAATTAGCTCAAGATGACAATGTGGATCTTAGTATTCTTAAAGAAGTTAGTAAAAAAGCCGAAGATATAGCTATTTTGCCATATTCAAGTGGTACCACTGGTATGCCTAAAGGTGTTGAGCTGACGCATGCAAATATTGTAGCCAACTGTGTTCAGCAGGACTTGAAAGACATTATGTATTACGATGAAACTACTGGTAAGTCAATCATATTAGGAACATTTATATTAGTTTGCCGTGTGGTTTCCGGCAGAGTAGAATAGGACCACTCCTAGTCTTCTCATGGAGGTCGTAAGAAGCGACTCAGGAAATACAAGCTAAACAAAGCTCATAAACATCAATGAGACCTCTCCAACCAGTCTGGCCAGCGAGGAGAGTGTAGGCCAAATCCTCTGTCTGCTCTGGCCAAGTATGGCTCCGGTAGTACAGAGAGGGTCATGCTCCTGCAGTGGAGACTAAAAAGACTTGATGATGATGATGATATTAGTCGCGCCAATGCGGCGTGCATCTGCGATGCAACAAGGAAAGTTGGTATTTCTATAAAGTAGTTAAATTTCAGTTTCGAGTTGAATAAACTAAACAGATTCGGCGCAAAGCAAATAAATGCGTCTTCCGCCACGTTTTTTAAATATCTACGGTAGATAAGGTTCAATTTCCTTCTTCCATTCTATATCTGATCCAATATGACGGATAACGGAATGATAAAGACTTTATTATAATATCACTCGTTTGATTACTTATTATATTTTTCAAGTATTATGACTGTCTAGTATTGGCCACGACACATAGAAGGGGAAGGAGTATTTAGTCAATTCTCACCGCGGTTAGAATCGCTCATGGTACGAAATGACTAAAGTCCCCGATACTCATCATCATCATCATTACAACAACTTCAAGTCTACTACTAGACAAGGGCCTCTCCCAAGGATTCTTCGATCCATGGGAGGATATTGCCATACTCACCACGCTTGTCAGGCGGGTTGGCGAGCGCAGTTTCTTTGGCTTCTTGGGCTTCCGACGCTGCTGCCCATCGGAAGCATTTTAAGCTGCGGAAGGATAGGAATTTGTTGGACCTAGGAAGGGAATAAAGGTATTAGGATGCACTCACTCGGATAAATGGGGGAAAACAAGTAGCAGCTCGGGAGACCGGGCACGCGTACCCCGACACTATACGCAAAAAGACCTACGATTTTGTATAAAAAAAGACACTGAGTAAAATTGGAAACGTAGAAGTCAGACAAAAGATAATTATTAATAGTTATTTCCGAAAACTTTTTATTTTATTTATTCTCATTCGGTATGAAGGAATCATTCTGCGAAATAAAACAAGAACTAGACTCCAGACAGTGGGAATAGCAGGGGTGGATCTAATTAACGGCTTTTTGCCAGGGCCCCATAAATATAAAAGGTTCTTGGCCACTGGCAACACCGGACGTCGCGGTGCGGTGCGGCACAACACACAAGAACCTCTTCAATAAGGCACGACACTGTTTTGTCTTTTATAATTAGTAAATTTTCGATACATCTAGAATAACAGTTAACACAGCGCCTACTTATTGATACAGTCCGCACACAGCAAACCTACAGTAGCTGCTTCTACAAGGTTATTAATTAATCACGGTTATTAATAAACCATTTCTGTTTCTCTCTGTTACGGCATGGATGGAGAGAAGGAATTGACAAATAGACTCCTACGCATCAGGCCTATATGATATGATACGATATCATTTGTCACTACCAGAAGACGGCAGAGGCGGCAAGATTAGTTGAATAACAGGCAGGGCCCCAACTATATCAGCCTGCGGCCCAAATCCTTAGTAGGGCCCTGGTAAATAGTGTTGATTTAATTACTTATTGTTTGAAGGCTAGTTAGACTTTTAAAGAGCTTTCGATTAGTTTTGATTAGTCTTTAATTACTAACTTTGCTAATCCAAAAACAAATACTAATCGAATATATTACATTACACCTGAACAAAATCTATTGTATTTATAATTTGCTCACATTTTTCGGTATGGGGCGATACTATATGGCCTTTTCTATATAAATAAATTTAAATAAATAAATATATACGGATAAATCACACAGATTGAGCTAGCCCCAAAGTAAGTTCGAGACTTGTGTCATGGGATACTAACTCAACGATACTATATTTTATAACAAATACATATATAGAAAAACATCCAAGACCCAGGCCAATCTGAAAAAGATAATTTTCCATCTTGACCTGACCGGGAATCGAACCCGGGCACCATCGTGTTGCAGGCTGGCTCGTTAACCACTGCGCCTCGGAGCTTGACTATATATGTCTATATCACTGACAATATGTGCGAGTATACAAAATGTTGCGATGTCCTTTCGTGTCCGGCGCAGGGGAAATATAAAGCGACCAAGTGCGAGTCGGACTCGCCCGTGGATGGTTCCGTAGCAGCAAGTAACATAATATAAAAGTTCTTGTTATATTTGAGTTGAATGAATGAAAGGTAAATTGCGGTATACGATTAATGACTTATTAAAAAAAATCTCTCGTCGTTATAACTTTCGGTGGAAGTTTGCATGGTAATGTACATCATATATTTTTTTTTAGTTTTATTATTCTCATATTTTAAAAGTTCCAAGAGACACACATTTTATATCTTTGGAAGTGTCTCTGGTGCAAATTAATTAGTTTAGGAAAAAAATGATAATGGAAACCTCAATATCATTTAAGAAAACCTATCCATAGATATCCCAAATGTAAGGGTATGATGAAAAAAATTTTTGAGCTTCAGTTCTAAGTACTTACTCCTAAAAATTATTGTTTTTTTTTTTTCTGTCACAGAATACATCTACTTAGCAAGTTTCAACAGTATAGTTCTTATATTTTCGGGAAAAAGTGGCTGTGACATACGCACGGACAGACGGACATGACGAATCCATAATGGTTACGTTTTTTGCCATTTGGCTACGGAACCCTAAAATGTAGAATGTACCAGCTTATTCTCTTCCCGAGCAGTCCGTGGTAGCAGGCGGAGCGAACTGGAGAAAATTAAAATAATGATAATAAGCGTAACAGCTAGCAACTCATCACTTTTTGTTTTTGACCTAAACGTGGACTTAGCGTGTTATGGATTTGGGTTCCGTCTATCCCGTATGGCATAAAGACGTGATTAGTAGGGAGATCGATTAAGAAGCTAGGGCAGGAAAGCTAAAATATACGAAAAACAAATATAATGTGGTACTATACAATTAGCATAGAACTATTTTCCGCTTCTACTGCACTTCGCTTTCGAAGCGGAACTAAACTAAGCTATAAGTAAATTATTGACGTCAACAATGTTCATTTGTAAATATATGTTTATATAATTGTATAACAATTAATTAGTATTCAAGGAAACATAATATTAAATAAACGTATAATTCTTGAACAAATGTATTTCGAAGTAGAAACTTCATACTAAGCCAACATTACTCTTGAATAAATTTTGACCTAGTATATTCTCACCAAACAACGCGTGTACCTACTACGTTTGTATTATAGTTTGTTTACATCAGGAGTTCCCAAACAGGGAGTAAGCCCCCCTAGGGGGGCGTAAAAAATGTCAGGGGGGTAACAGGTACGTTTGTATTTCCGAAATAAAAACTATTTAACGCGTAGGTTATAAATTAACTGTGCCGAATTGCCATTCAATCGCTAGCTATTTCAGATTCAAATCAAGCAGTATATCATCAATATACAATCAATTAATCTGTAAGGGTTGGTCATGGAGTATGTTACTTTGTTTTCAAAGATATCGTATTTACAAGCTCAAACTTAAGGGGGCAAACTAAATATTTTTGGCTGTGGGAGGCACAGCGAAATAAAGGTTGGAAAACACTGATTTACATAGTCCCAAGGTTGTACTGTCGCTATGTCGTTTATCAAAATATTTTATTATATTTTCGCGACTTAAAGTGTATACTTTGCCAAATAATTATTTTATGACTATTAGTGCATTTTATGTTATGTTTATGTGTACTGATTGAATATTTATTACTTTTATTTACATTAGATCCAAGGTTACATTGTCGCTATGTCGTTTATCAAAAAAAAACATAATAATAATAGGTATAAAAAAATTGTCAAAGAATTTTTTTATAAACATTACTACGTTTTATGTTTTGTACACAGACAAAACATAAAATGTAGTAATGGTTATAAAATAATTCTCTGGTTGAATATTTACTAGTTTTGTTTACATAGTCCCAAGGTTAGACAGTCGCTATGTCGTTTATCAAAATGTATTATCATATTTTCGCGGCTTAAAAAGTATAAAATGTTTACCAAAGAATTATGCAATAACCATTAGTACATCTCATCTTTTGTTTACTGGTTACTGATTGAATACCATACTAGTTTTAAAAATTGAATAAAAACATTAATTCCTACTGGATGTCAGACTCACAGGAAAAGTTGTTTATATTGATGGGCTAAGAGACCCCTTCAAGCAACGTTGAAGGTAAATTGAACGCACGGTATATCATGTATCAATCAAAGATCGGATTTCTAACTAAATTTTAATAATATACCGAGCATTGTAATGCTATTTAAAAAACAATTTAAGTGACTAAAAAGCTTTCTTCAATTTAATCAACTTTCTATTCATCGGATATGAATGAAGTAGAATACCACACTACTAAATAGTGGGTAGTATTGAAGAAGTACGCATGCTTGAAATGCGTATACCCTACGGGGTAATATGTGATGAGAGAATTCGACGCGGTGATTCGAAGTCACGGTGGTGTAATGGTATCACACTTAGGGCGTTAACCTAAGGGACGTGGGTTCGAATCCTACCTGTGGCCGAGTTCTTTTTCATCACATATTTTCAATTTTAATTTCTAACTAAATTTAAAAACCCGATCTGTGGTTGATGTGCATGATTGAGCGATAAAATCTATACATATAATAAAACAGTAAAATTATTTTGTCTGTACATTTCGAATTTTTGACTGAAATGGATAGAGGGACACTTAAAAAGAATAATAGAAAGCAAAAAAAATTTTTTGGAATTTCTTGTCTGTCTGTCTGTCTGTCTGTATGTATGATCACGATTATCTCCGAAAATACTGAACCGATTTACTTCAAACTTTCACCAATTGCTTTGTTTTAACTCAGTTTAACATTTAAAGTTTGTTTCATCAAAATCAGTTCATTAAAAAAAAAGTTATCATCATTTGAATGAACTCAAGGCATAAGTTTGCCTGCAAACATATCCTTACTAATATTATAAATGCGAAAGTGAGTTTGTTTGTTTGTTTGTTTATTTGTTTGTTTGTTTGTTTGTTTGTTTGTTTGTTTGTTTGTTTGTTTGTTTGTTTGTTTGTTTGTTACGCTTTCACGCCGTAACTACTGATCCGATCATCATGAAATTTTGCATACAAGTTCTCTGGAGTGCGGAGAAGGACATAGGCTACCTTCTATCCCGGGAAAAAGTACTATTCCCGAGGGATCGACATTGACGCGGGCGGAGCCGCGGGCGAAAGCTAGTAAACATATAAAATGTTTACCAAAGAATACAAAATGTTTACCATATAAAATATTTACCAAATAAATCAAATTTTTACCAAAGATAAAGATACGAAATTATACGAGTATTGTAAAACTTTTGATGTAACTGCTTCATGCTATTTTAAAAACCATACTGCCCTATCAATAACGTAACTATTGGATATTGGATATTGTACTAAAGGATATTGCCATAAGCACCACGCCTGGCAGGCGTGTTGGCGAGCGCAGTTTGATTCGCTTCGTTTGCTTCCGACACTGCTGCCCATCGGAAGCATTTTTAAGCTGGGGCTGGACTGGAATGAGTCACATTTGGGTAGGGAATGAAAGCATTGGGATCACTCACTTGGTTGAATAGGGGAAAAGCAAGTAATAGCTCGAGAGGCTGGGCGCGTGTACCTGATGCCATGCACTGGACAGGCAGTTGGGGATGACACCCCTGACTAACGAAGTTATGATGGAAGAAAGAAATTCACAATGAAACATCCACATTTTACTTACATAAAACATGAATTCCAAAAACAACACACTCTCTTTCTTAGCAGTCGCGTATATACACAAGCTCAAACATCATCATTATAGTTGTCACCAAATATCAATTTTATTATATGTCCAGTGTCCAGTTACATGTCCGTTAAAATGACACTTACAAGTATTGCAGCCATTGTCAAGTCGTTGCATCGTTAAATTGAGTACTTATTTGCTTGACAGTGTAACTGACAGTTTCCGGAGTCAATTTAACTGTCTACAGAGTTATTTTTAATGTGGGTTATACATTTTATTATTGAAGTTCAATTCCAACGCATAAGTACAGTTTTTCTTTCTATATTTATATTCTTTTTTCTACCACTCAGGCCAGCCTGAAAACTCAGGGGTAGGTTGTAGTAGGTAGTAGGTTGCCATTAAAATACTAGTTAATCTCTACTATTATAATCTATACATATAATAAAACAGTAAAAATATTTTGTCTGTACAATTAGAATTTTTGACTGAAATGGATAGAGGGACACTTACAAAGAATAATAGAACGCATAAAATTTTTTTTCGAATTTCTTGTCTGTCTGTCTGTCTGTCTGTATGTATGATCACGATTATCTCCGAAAATACTGAACCGATTTACTTCAAACTTTACCAATTGCTTTGTTTTAAGTCAGGAAAACATTTAAAGTTTGTTTCATCAAAATCGGTTCATTAAAAAAAAAGTTATCGTCATTTGAATGAACTCAAGGCATGAGTTTGCCTGCAAACATATAGCAAAAATAAAATAAAATAATAAGTGACATAAGAAAATTAAAATCCAAAGTCAATTCATCATCATTATACGACAGCATTATACCTATCCATACTATCCATAGTAATCCATACTAATAAAAAAGGAAAAGCTGACTGACTGACTGACATATCAACGCAGGGCCTAAACTATAAGGGGCTAGGAACTTGAAATTTTGCACAGGGATTCCTTTTATAACGTAGGGGAGCACTAAGAAAGGATTTTTGGAAATTCATCTCCTAAGGGGGTAAAACGGGTTGCAAAGTTTTTGAAGTTATTCGAATGAAATTCAGCATGAAGGTCCTTTACTGAAAGGCATGAAACACGAGTAAAATATTTTTCTCAAAAATCATCCCTTAAGGAGGTATAACGGGGATGCAAAGTTAGTATGAAACTTTCCGTTTCTGAAGTTATTCAATTGAAATTCAATATAAAGGTGTCTCATTGAAAGTCATGATCTAATGTATTCAGGGTAAATCTACTGTTCCTGAGAAATCGACACTTACGCGGGTGGAGCCGCGGGCCAAAGGCAAACCTGACTTATATATCAACGCACAGCCGAAACTACTGTGCCCAGAAACTTGAAATTTAGCACAGGGATTCTTTTTATGATGTAAATGAGCAATAAGAAAAGATTTTTAGAAAATCAAAGGGGGTGAAGTTTTACGGAATTTTCTCATGTCTGGACTTAGAAGTTTGAAAGTAGGTACACAAGTTCTCAATTAAAATTAAAAAAAGATCTGTTTAGGTGAACCAGACAACATTCTCGGTAAATAGGGGGTAAAGTTCGTATGGAATTTTTCCATTTCTAGACTTAGAATATAAAAATAGGTATGTAAGTTCTCGATTACAATTAAAAAGATCTGTGTAGGTGAAATGTATAAAATCCCCTCCTTAAGGGGCAACATAGGGGGTTAAGTTTGTATGTACATTTTCTCATTTCTGGATTACAAATAAAAAGATGTATGTAGGTAAAACCGACGAAATTTTCGCCTGAAGGGATAAAATAGGGAAGTAAAGTTAGTATGGATTTTTTTTCATTTCTAGACTTAGAAGTATGAAAATAAGTATATACGTTCTAGACTACAATTAAAAAAGATCTGTGTAGGTGAAATGTACAAAATTCCCCCCTTAAGGGATAAAGGGGAGGGGGATTGCATGGAAATTTTCTTATTTCTGGACATAGAAGTATAAAAATAAGTATATATGTTTACATTACAATAAAAAAATATCTGTGTACGTGAAATGGTATAATGACAATAAGAAGTTCTCCATTACAATAAAAAAATATCTGTGTACGTGAAATGGTATAATGACAATAAGAAGTTCTCCATTACAATAAAAAATTATCTGTGTACGTGAAATGGGCAAAATCCCCTCCTTAAGGGCTAAAGATCTATGCAGGTGAAATTTATTAAATTCCCCCTTAAGGGGAAAAAGCAGAGAAGGAGGGGTTTGTATGGAATTTTTATCATTTCTACTGTTCCCAAGGGAACGACATTAACGCGGGCGGAGCCGCGGGCAACAGCTAGTTATAAATAATAATATATGGACAATCACACAGATTGAAGTAGCCCCACAGTAAGTTGTGAAATTGTGCCGTGCGATACTAACTTAACATACATACATAGTATCACGTCTTGTTCCCTTGCGGGTAGACAGAGCCCAGGTCTATAAGACCTTATGGCCACATTTAGCATAATGGTGGGCATTTGCTGGAAAACGTAATAATAATAGTGACGGGTTGCTAGCCGCATCGCCTAATGATATGATTCGTCAGATTTACGCTCATTCCCTCGATCGCCTTTTACGATCTACGCGGGAAGAGAAGCAGCTGGCGCATTCTACGTTTTTTCTTTTCTCCCAGACCAGCATGGACGTTGAACTAACTTAAAGATAGTATATTTTATAGATAAACATGCAAGACCTAGGTCAATCTGAAAAAGATTGTTTTCTATCTTGACCTACTGGGATAGTATAGAGAGGGTCGTGCTCCTGTAGTGGAGACTAAAAAGACCTGATGATGATGATGATGATGATGAGTACAAAAGCAGAGCTCGAGAGCAACGTGTAGTTCGTATCACACTTAGGACAGCTCAAATCCTACCTGTGGCGAGTTCTTTTTCGTCAATTTAATGGTAACTACTTTAATAATTATTGAATCTCTTTATTTTTCAGCTTCATACCAGGACAGAACACTGGCCATTCTCCCTTTCTACCACATCTACGGTCTTTCAATTGTACTCCTACATAAGCTATCAGTGGGAGTGAAAGTGATTTCGCTACCTAAATTTCAGCCTGAAACGTTCATAAATACTCTGAAGGAAAAGAAAATAACTTTATTGAATGCTGCACCACCAATTAGTGAGTGTCTTTTTTGTTTAGTAGAATATTTCTCATCTGGTCGTTTTTTAAGTGTAAATGGGTTAATGAAAAAAAACAAAATGTGTAAAGGTGTGTGAGGGGGAAACTCAAGAAGTCTGTCTTAATTCCGTTACGGAGAACATGCGTGGCAATGGTCTCACAACTAAGGATGCCGAAGACCGTGCGAAGTGAACAAGAATAAGCCGCATAGCGATCCCCAGGCTCCAAACTCCTTTTAGTGAGGATGCAACCTGGAACATGCTCAGATGAGAGAGAGAGCTCCTCTTATTAATCTACTTTGACAGCCTCAGTGGTCAATCCAGTGGTTAAGGCGTTTGCTTGTAGACCCGGGGGTCGTGGGTTCGATTCCCTCGGGAAGCATACTTTGTTTAGTTGTTTCCAGTTTGGTTAGGACATTGCAGGCAAAAACCGGACAAAACCGGGCAAATCCAGTAGAAACGATGAGCATTTTGTTAATGTGTATTCACCAACTTCAACGAATGATGAATCGTTTGTTCGAAGCTATGAGAATATTGTCTTGCAATGGATTTCTGTAGCTATCTAAACAAAATGCTACATTCTGACGGGAGCTAAATTACACCATATCCTAACCACACTGAGTAGATATTTCTTTGAATACCTTTGCAGAGTGAGACTTCTGTACATAAGTACTAGAACTTATTCTGTGTTTAACCGAAAGGAGTTCCATAAAAGCTAGTCTAACAATGAATTAAGAAATAAAATATGGTGAAAAAATTTCATGCGGGCGGGACTTGAACCGGCCACCTAGGTCTATGTACTAACCTATGCTCTGCCATCTGAGCTACCGCACAATTCAATCTCGGCGCCGAAATTCTCCACCATATCCCATTTCCACTTATACGTATTAAGGCTTACGTCATCTACACAACTCTACCCGACTTTTTGTTGATTTTCAGTCTCTAGTGTAAAATGAGTTGAATGAAATACCTCACTTGTAAAATTCGGGTTGTTGTGTAGGTAACGTAAGCCTTAATGCGTATAAGGAGAAATGGAATATGGTGGAGAATTTCGGCGCCGAGATTGATTTGTGCGGTAGCTCAGATGGCAGAGCATAGGTCGTACAGTCAGCCAAGGAGATACCTGACCCTGCCATCTACCTATATCTTTAATTTTCTCCTTAATTAAAAATAATATCAATATGAAAATTACCTGATCCCGCCATCTACCTATATCTTTAATTTTCTTCTTAATTAAAAATAATATCAATATGGCAATTTTCTAGGACAAAGAATAAGCATTGCCATCCAACGTGGCAATGCTGTCAGCCTTCTAGGTACCCTTCCGCGTGACAACGAAATGCGGGACATTTTTTATTTATAATGGTTATTTTTAATTATGTAGGTTAGGCTATTTTATTTTAGTTAGTTTTCGTTTAAATAATTTTAAGTTACATATAGTTCTTATCAATATAACCTCATGTTTTGTTAAATGTGAATAAACATATGAAAATATATATTCAAAAAGATTTTAATAAAGACTTCCTGAATATACATTTTCATGTTAATATTACTTTTAGTTTAAGAGAAATTTCAAGATATAGGTAGTTGGCGGGGTCAGCTGTACATAGACCTAGGTCGCCGGTTCAAGTCCCGCCCGCATAAAATTTTTTCACCATATTTTATTTCTTAATTTATTAAGAGTATGTCAAAATAGCATTGTGAATGCAAAAAAACACTTATAAATACTAGTCTAACACCTTCATCTACAACCATATTTCACAAAACAATCTGTCCTCTTCCAGTTTTGTTCCTGGGATCTCACCCCGACATAAAGAAGGAACATTTGGAGTCAATCAATTTGATCACAAGTGGCGCGGCGCCGTTACCCAAGTTAGATGTTGATCGAGTTCTCGAGAGAGGAAAGGTAAATATATATGGGACATTTGTGGGTCTTTGAGACTACTGTACTTGCGCCACTTGAGGTGTTCTGCCACTGACGCTGCTGAACCGGCCTTAGACCCTGCGCCCGGGAGGTGAGACAGCGCCAGTGTGTCCACGCAGGTTGCGTCCCACACAAGCGCTCGCCCCATTCTCCAGGGCACAAGAGTCATTCCATCCGGTCTCTTGCCATCATCCCGCGCCATCATTTTTGTTTTCTTGTATTTGTTTTAAATTAAAAAGTCTGTAGTAATTCGTCGCAACCTAAGGCGACCGACGTTGCTGCTTCACGTGCCGCTTGCCGCCGCGAGAGTAGAGTTAAGTAATTATCGAACACGGGGAAATTAAAATTTTTTTTTAGTTAGAATTTGACCCTTTTTTTATATTCATAGAATCGATTCTACTCTCGATTCTGAACTAACTGACTTCAGGGTTTGTGCTTTTTCATTAACTTGTCTTGGTTGGTTTTTATATGAAATCACTTCTTCTTCGAGTCGAAATGGTTCCATTCGATTAAATTTCTTTTGACCAGTATTTGGGTACGCTGATCGCCTTATCATTAGCTTAGCCTAATTAAAGTCCTGTTAAATCACTTCATACGGTTAGTATATTTCTTTTACACCTAGCGTTTGGAAAACTTTACAGTTTTTATGTTCGCAATTATACTAAGTTGACATTTGTCTATTGTGTTAAAAGAAATATGCAAAACTACCGCCTGCAATATTTATATTATTGATATCGTTCTGGATGTAAAAATATCTTTAAAGATCTTTGGCTATCGAAATTGGTTAAGTAGCCTAAGATATTTTCGTTTCAGAAAGGCCTGGCTTTCCTCAACTTGTACGGATTGACAGAGACCTCCCCCCTAGCCACTGCATCACCGAAGAACATAGGCGATGTTAAGATAGTCGGCTTTCCTATATCAAATTCTGAAGCTAGGATCGTGGATGGAAATATGAAAAACTTAGATCCAAATGAGGTAAATATCCAGACGAAATCTGTTTTATTTTTTAGCTAATTATTTGTTCATGTTATAGAGAATACACTTCAAAATTCTTTCAATCGTCATAAGAAGATAATTGCTATAATTCATAAGATAACAACTCGCTAGTTTATCGCTAGTAGTTTGCCAAATTTGCAAATATTAAAAAAAATATATATAATACGTTTAGCCAGTATTTTAATTTCGGTAATAAATTTCATTTCTCTGAAAGATCAGTCGTTTTATACTATTTATTCAACAACAAAATATAATGTTTGGACGGTTGAGATCAAGAGTGTGGACGAATAGACATCTAACTTGCAGGACCAAGATGGCTGTATATCAGGCCTGTATTTTGTCTACGCTCTTATACGGTTCTGAAATATGGAAAATTCATACAAAACAGGAATGTCGTCTCAACTCATTTCACATGCACTGCCTTTGTAGCATTCGTAAGATCTCTTGGAAGGACGGGATAACAAATGAAAGAGTCCTCAAGTTATGCCGTCTACCGAGCCTCCCAGTGCTTTTGAAGCAGAGACGCCTGCGTTGGTAAGGCCACGTACACCGCAGGAAGACATCTCGCCTGCCTCGTCAAATGATGCTTGGTGCTCATGCAGACGCAAAGAGAAAGGTTGGCAGGCCAATATTGAGATAGAAAGACTGCGTCAAAAGAGATATGCATGATTTTGGAATTGATCCTGGGATGTGGGAAAAGCCTGTGAGTCAAAGTGTAGAAAAAATATGTACTTACTTGAGGGAGGAATTTTGCATGATAATGTCTGGTCTGATCTTGGAGGATCGGAAAAAAGCGACAACTAACCAATGATCCCGCTACAGATTATATCCAGTCTGCGGAAGATCTTGTCATTCACGAATTTGGCTATATAGCCACGTAAAAGCATGTCATTGTCGTGACATTGTTTAAAAGACGGATAAGGCCGATGATTCAACAACTATTTTTTTTAATGCGGAGGGGATATTATATTTTTTTAGTCCCGGTAGCGTCTCCTTTCAGGAGACCCTTTCAGGGGACAAGTTATCATATCCGCCGACCGATGCTTGGCATTGTCAGCTTGTTTGGAACCTCCCACAGAATACGTACAGGTTTGTAAGAAGAATATCCTGTGGATGTGAGCGATTCTATCCTTCATTTAAATCCCAAGACAAGATATTTAATGCTCTGCAACAAGCCAATGAACGCCATATATTAAAAAAAATATGAAGGAGTTAGGTCGGGTCATGTAGTCTCAACGCCTATTGCATAATTATGATTTGTTTAAAACTCATCACATAGATGGTGCCACAAGTTAATTCACGACTGAAGGAAGAAAATTAATTTCCTAATTAAATTGTTATTGCAGATTGGAGAATTACTACTCCGTGGACCTCAAATTATGAAAGGCTACAGAAATAATATAGAAGCTACAAAAAATGCGATCACTGAGGACGGTTGGTTCAAGACTGGTGATTTGGCTTCAATAGATATTAATGGAGGGGTCACTATTGCTGATAGGCTTAAGGAACTTATCAAGGTATGTAAGGACAACATCCGCCCGTATATCATCATCAATATTACGGCCGTAAGAAGTCCACTGCTGACCAAGGCCCAAGGATTCTTCGTTCCATGGGTATTTCCATACTTACCACGCTTAGCAGGTGTGTTGGCGAACGCAGTGTCTTTGGCTTATTAGCTACCGACTCTGCTCTCCATCGGAAGATTTGTAAGCTGGGATAGGAGAGGAATTTGTTGGATCTGGGAAGGCGATGAAGGTATTACGATACTACTCACTTGAACAGACGGCAATGATCATCATCCCCAGACAGTGCGGTTAATAAGGGAGTTAAAACTATTTATTTTGCAACTCCAAAGAGTAACCTTATTAAAATAATACCTAGCAGATCAATATTGTAACAAGAATTCTACTGATTTTTTACTTACGTAGTCACTTACAAACAGTCGCCTCCTTTGCGCGGCCTGGCAGAACTCAATTCCTGGCCCTAAGCGTAGTAGTAAATGTGATCTGTTCGCCGATAGGTTTGCGCGATTAAAGGACGAATATTTGTAGTTTTGTAATATAATGGAATCCATATTTTAAGTTGTGCAGCGCATTGATGTAAACTGTAAAATTGTACAATGTAAATGTAAATAAATAAATAATTAACACTATTTCACAGGTTAAAGGCTTTCAAGTACCCCCAGCTGAACTAGAACACGTCCTCCGGGAACATCCAGACGTACAAGATGCAGGAGTGATAGGCGTTCCAGACCCAAGAACGGGTGAGGTCCCAAAAGCCTTCGTTGTCCTGAAAGAAGGGCACAAAGCAGACCCAAATGATATAAAGGAATTTGTAAGCAAAAGAGTAGCTGAGTACAAGAGGATAAAAGAAGTAACACTGTTAGATAGTCTACCAAAGAATCCTTCTGGGAAACTTTTGAGAAGAGTCCTGAAGGACCAATATAGTTAAAATTGTGAATAAATAGCGTAATAAGTAAAATATTTTTTTATAGTTATTACTATACAAGTATATTGGTGATATTATTGAAATCATAAAATAAATGTGTGTTATGCAGATGATATAAAATTCGTGTTAAAATATGGTACAAATTATATTTTTTATGTATTTGTGTTTTTTTTTTTTATAAATTATTTCGTATTAAGACATTTAGAACACATGCGACTTTGCTGTTACCCAACACATATTGAATCGAGAAAAGATTTGCGTGTTTTTTGAAATTAATAAACTCAAGAATTGCTACTGGACCGATTTTATTTTATTTTCCATCACTACTAAGTTACATTATCTACAAGGGCTACATTTTATATAAAAAAGGGGACGTTTACTATAATTGTATTAATATAACCCAAGGTATCAAAAAATGCCTTAAGAAGTTATTGGGCTATTTATGGTAAAACCGAAATGATTTTAGGCAGCTTAAATTATATCATCACCATCATCATCACAGCCGTAAGAAATTCACTGTTTGGATATAGACCTCTCCCAAAGATTCTTCGTTCTACGGGAGGTTATTGCCATACTCACCACGCTTGGCAGGCGGGTTGACGAGCGCAGTTTCTTTGGCTTCTTGTGCTTGCGACGCTGCTGCCCATCGAAATTCTTTTTAAGCTGGAGAAAGATAGGAAAATGTTGAATCTGGGAAGGGAATGAAGTTATTGGGATACTTCTCACTGGGATGAAAGAGAAATAAGCAAGTAGCTCGGGAAGGGTGAGCATACCCAATGCCATACCTAAAACCACCGGCAATTGAGGAAATAGAAAAACAAAACTCCATGAATTGCGCATTTACTCATAATTATAGGTAACAGAAATAATCACGGGTACAATCATTTTTGAAAATTCATGGGAATTGTCTTAGAGCTCCTTTATATCAGCGAAATAAAAAGCGCGGGTAACTAACTTGTTACGCCCTATTAGTAATCGGGAACTTAGTCATAGGGTCTTATTTAGAACTTTGGGATGAGCTTTACAATAGCTTAGTACAAATATGTAATTTCTGTTATTTTTTTATGTGTATTTAACGGCAAACGAGCAGACGAGCCACCTAATGGAAAATGCTCACCGTCGCCCATGAACATCTGAAACACCAGAGGAGCTGCTGATGCGTTGCCGACTCTTAAGATACCTGTAAATACGCCTTTTGAAGTACCCCAAGTCATAGCCCACAGGTAAAACCTCGGGAGGGCGCCCATTGCACAATCCTGCTGTACGAGCGAAAAAACCACGTGACGCTCTAAAATTTTTGGAGACCCATGTGTGGCGGCATCATTTAAAAAGTTTTTTAGAATGATCCCCGTAGTATAGACGGTAAAATATACACAAGTCTACAGAGAGACGTTGGCTCTCTGTAGACTGAGGGTGTCTAAGGCCCTCAGCATACGGCGTATTTTAAACGACGCGCGTTTTAGGAACGCGCGTTTACGTACTGTTGCTTCTATAACAATAAATACTATAAATAGAATAAAATTACTATCTAAGGGGACCTCATATTACAAACATGATTTTTATGACCGTTTTTGATCCATATTTAAAACGGACGACGCTTTAAATATTTACAGAATATTAAGTTATATATCTATACATATAATAAAACAGTAAAAATATTTTGTCTGTACATTTAGAATTTTTGACTAAAATGGATAGAGGGACACTTAAAAAGAATAATAGAAAGCAAAAAAATTTTTTTCGAATTTCTTGTCTGTCTGTCTGTCTGTCTGTCTGTCTGTCTGTCTGTCTGTCTGTATGTATGATCACGATTATCTCCGAAAATACTGAACCGATTTACTTCAAACTTTCACCAATTGCTTTGTTTTAACCCAGCAAAACATTTAAAGTTTGTTTCATCAAAATCGGTTCATTAAAAAAAAAGTTATAGTCATTTGAATGAACTCAAGGCATTAGTTTGCCTGCAAATACACACGGTGAATTTTTTATCGTTTTGGACCCTTAAAGGGGTGACTCAGACCATCAAAATGAACAACTTTTCCTATGGGAACAATGGTGATAACTCAAAATAAAATTCGACATTCCCATACAAACTGGCCGGGCGGCGGGACGCTTTTGTATGGAAATGACGAAATTTTTTTTGAGTTCCCGGCATTGGTCCCATAGAAAAAGTTGTTCATATTGATGACCTGAGTCACCCCTTTAAGGGTCCAAACTGTTCCTGAGGGATGGACACTAACGGCGGCGGCGTAGCCGCGGGCAAACGGCAAACCAACCTAAACTGCTGCGCCTAGAAACTTGAAATTTGGTACAGGGGTTCTTTTAATGATGTGAGTAAGCGCTAAGAAAGTATTTTTAAGAAATTTAACTTCTAAAGGGGTAAAATTTATATGGAATTTTCTCTATTCTGGACTTAGAAGTATGAAACTAGGTATATAAGTTCTAGATTAAAATTAAAAAAGATGTGTGTAGGTAGATGAAATTTGCTAAATTCCCCCCTTAAGGGGTAAAATGAGGGTGGATGGGTGGTATAAACTTTGTATGGAAATTTTCTCATTTCTGTACTTAGACGTATGAAAATAAGTATATAAGTTCTAGGTTACAATTACAAAATATCTGTGTAGGTAAAATGGACGATATTTTTCCCTGTAGGGGTAAAATAGCGGGGTAAAGATTGTATAGGAATTTACTTATTTCTAGAGTTAGAAGTATGAAAATAGGTAAATAAATTCACGATTACAATTGAAAAAGATCTGTGTAGGGTAACTGGAAAAAATCCCCCAGAAGGGGGTTAAAGTTTGTTTGGAAATTTTCTCATTTCTGGACTATGAAGTATGAAAATAAATAGGTATGTAAGTTCTCGATTACAATTAAAAAAGATATATGTGGGTGAAATGGACTGAATTCACTCCTAAAGGGGTAAAATGGGAGGGTAACGATTTTATGGAAATTTTCTAATTTCTGGACTTAGAAGTTTATATAATATCCATACTTCTATACTAATACTAATATGATAAATGCGAAAGTAATTCTATCTGTCGTTTTTTTACGCTAAATTTGGTATGGAGGTGTGAGGCCCGGGGAAGGACATAGGGTATGTTTGATTCCGGGAAATTCTACTGTTCCCGAGGGATCGACACTAACGCGGGCGGAGCCGCGGGCAACAGCTAGTTCTCTAATAAAATTGAATTAAAATTTTAAATTAAAATTAAAAAACCAAATCTTATTTTCATTCAAAAATAATTAAAATAAATAAAACAATTTTAAGGGAGGCTCCCATACAACAGACATGATTTTTTACAGTTTTTATAGATTCCTTCTCCTTCTATTTACCATTAATTACCAAAAATTGTAATTTTGTGTAGCCAAAATATGAAAATAAAAATTATAATTTTTAAATGACCCGTTTCCGCTCTTTAGATATGGTGTCGTAATAAAAGGAAAGTGAGTTCTATCAAATCCAATGCGCAGGATATCTAAATTTGAGCTCAGCTATTATTAACCCCACCCGCCTTTTGAGAGCGGAACCATGAAAAGACGATGAAAACTCCATCATCATCATCTTCATTAGGTCTTTTAGTCTCCACTGCAGGAGCATGACTCTCTCTGTACTACCGGAGCCATACTTGGCCAGAACAGACAGAGGATTCGGCCTACACTCTCCTCGCTGGCCAGACGGGTTGGAGAGGTTTCCTCATTACGAAAACTCCATGCTGATTTCTATTCCAAAATTGTGCAATTTGAAATCGCTCAAAATAAAAGTATATGGCAAAAATGTTTTTATTTCAAGGAAAGTTTATATTTTTAAAGTTTCTTTAGTAACTTGCGGTAATTCGAGTAGTGGAGTCACGTGCCTTTTTAACAACTAAACTTCCGCAGTTACGACACTTACGACTTTTACGGTATTTCGAGAAAATAGAGAACACATTAACAAAGTTTATATAAGGATACTTTCTAGATGTAGAACTTTATAAAGAAACAGTATATTATTGAAAGTGTCCACTCTCCTTTCTCCTTGCGTGTTCCGGGTTGCATACTCTGTTTAGGGTAAAAACGGGCTTTATTACTAAGCCTTCGCTGTTCGTCCATCTGTTAGAGGGCTGTAATTTCAAGTCTCAATTTCAACACATAATTTGTATATATTTATTGGGGCCATAACAACAAATAAGTAATATAAAAATATAATAATTTAATTTAAACATTTTTATGTAGTAAATTGGTCTATAGAGGTACGGAACCGTTTTTGTGCGATTTCACTCAAACCTGGCTGGTTTTATTGGAATATTCATACGGATTTAACTAAGTTTTCATAGCTAGCCGCCTGACTAACGCTAACCCTCCTTGGTAAAGTTTAATTATTGACACTTTACGGCCGATATTTTTACCTAGGCCAGCAAAATTACTATAAAAACTAATATCTGTCGTCTTGTTTGAAAATGTAACAACCGGTTTACTCTAAAATAACTCTATTACGGAGGTAACTTTTCGAAGATTTATTTCAAAATTAATCTGGCTTACAATTTAAAAAAAATGCATTTCGGCGCTTGATAAATGTAATTTGTACGTAAATTTTATACTGATTTGTTTCCGCTTTTTTTTTTTGAGAAACGTCCTATACAAACCTTGGCTGCAATGAGGCATTTGATGGCCTCCCGTGATGTGGTACCTCGGCTTCATCCCGGCCCACATTCTCACTTTCGTCCGTCAATGCCTCTTTTGTTGACCTTCCTGTACTAATAATTCATATTCAAAAAGAGTTTTCCTCATTACTTATTAAAGTTCTACCAATAAATAAAACAAAACGCTGTGCTATTCACTTCGTGAATGAAAATGCGCCGTTGAAATGCAATAGCGGTCTTGTAGATAAATACTTGCTGATTCAGAAAATGCTTAGATTTCCTCAGAAATTTCTAGCGGTAAATGCGCTTTTTAACTATTGAACTTATTTTTGAACTATCTTGGTCTTATGTAGTTTAATAAGATCGTTACGATCGAAATATAATCATTTATCAAATAAAGTAAGAAATCACAATCATCAATATAAAATAAAACAAAGCCGCTTTCCGCTGTATGTGTGTCCCTATGTATGCTTAGATCTTTAAAACTACGCAATGGATTTTATATACGAATTTTATTAAAAGAAAGAGTGATTCAAGAGGAAGGTTTATATGTACATTGCATCTGTGCGAAGCCGGGGTGGCACCCTATAAGTCTCAACATAAAATAAGATACAATTTCACGCACTAACTACTTAATAAGTATGAATATAAATTAACATACACGTTGTATAGGATACGCAAAAAACAAAGGATATTTATGCTATTAATTAAACTTATGCTTCGAGTTCCAGTCGTACGCCAGCAATCTAATTCAAAAGCAACAACAATACAAGCTCCCAATCACACAACAGTCACAAAATTAGGCGAATTCATTAAATAGCAAATTACAAAGAGACGCGAGGTAAGAGGAAACCATTTAAGTCGTACTGTTTTCGCCCGGATGCGTGAAAAGTTTGACTGCCGTTACACCGAAGTGCTTTTTTATCAAGATTTGAGCCAAATATTATTATGCATTGTTAGCGGTAAATAAGCAGACGAGCCACCTGATGGAATATGGTCACCGTCGCCCATGGACAGATGTCCATGGGCGAAGGTGACCACTTTCTGAACCTACTCTGCAGATGCAACACCAGGGTAAGTGCTGGTTCGTTGCCGACTTTTAAGATTCCTGTAAACACGCATTTTGTCTACAAAATGACCTGAGATCCTAATCTCAAGTCATAGCACGCAGGGAAAATCTCGAGAAGCCCATTCCACAAACTTCTAGTACGAGAGAAAAACCACGTGAGCCTCTGACATTTTTGAAGATCCAAGTGTCAAGGATGAGGTGGTTGTTCGAAAATATTTGAGGAGCTTTTGGTCAGAAATTCGTTCACAATGAAGTCCTTGTGCGCATTATCGTGGTGCAAAATATAAGTAGTTTCTTTCCACAAATCTGATCTTTTTCGTAAAATTTTCACTCTTAAACGCCGCATAACGCATAAATAATATTTTTTATCTATAGTTTGACCTTCCAGCAAGAACTCTGAGTGCACGACACCGTGATAGTCAAAGGAAATAGTCAACATGACTTTGACTTTTGATCGACTTTGACGTGGTTTTTTCGGTTTCAGTTCAGTTGGAAGGCACCACTCTGAAGCTCGTTGACTAGTTTGCATGAAAAACTCGTAAACCCATGTCACATCACCAGTAAAAATGCGTTTCATGAATGTTGGGCCGGAATTGACTCGTTCTAGCATGTCCTCAGCTACTTTTATGCGATTGATTTTTGGAGAAAATACCTACTGGTCTTCTGGGACTAGTCGAACGGCAACATGTTTTATACCCAAGTAAGTGATTGATTAAAATGATACAGATCGATTCGTGAGATACAGAAAGTTCGACGGCTATCTCTCTCAACGTTGATTTACAATCACTATTTCCTTACTTTTGCGATGATAACTTCAGTTGCAGACATTGATGGCCTATCAGAACGACGCAAATCTTCCATCACATCCCGACCGCTTTTGGACGCTTTGTATTACTCATAAGTACGTGTTTTTAATTATGGTCGATTCACCGTAAGCCTTTATAAGATTTTCAGTGACTCCGAACATGAAATTCCATTGGCGATGCAAAATTTAAGACAAGCTCTATGTTTGATGTTTTTATCCATTTTGGAATGGCAATATACACTTAATATGATATATCTAAAAACAGCACTGTTTTAAATATAAATATAAGATACAAATCAAACAAAATAGGAAAAATAGAGGAAAATAGTGCCAATCTAACAACAACAGTAATAAACGCCTTAAAACATTTACTACTGCGATGAACTTTCATTTTATAAAATCGTCTTTAGTATTTGAAAATGAGAAATTTAAGCAAGGACTAAAGTAGGTTTCTGAACTAGCTTTGCGTCTAAATACGCAACACAAGTCCTTTTTTATTACATTACAGTGTAAATGAGGACAAACAGATCTCCCTCCAACAGTTCTAGGTTAACCGGCCGCCATTTCTGAAAGTATAATGGGAATCTCGGATTAAACTAAGTTTTAATTAGTTGCAATAGTGAATTGGAAAAGTAAAGGGTTCCTGAGAGTAGCGCCTCATCTGAAATTGTAATTGCCATTTTGATGCGCAATCAATCCTTATTAAGCTCTGAGCCACGTTTAACGATCTGAATTCTTTTACTCATAGACTTCTTAAAAGTTTCATATTATAGAAGAGTGTAATCATAAAGTTTTTTTTACGGCATTTAATTTTTAGCGCTTTTAGCGCTTAATATTTTATTTTTCAACGTATGTTACCGAAATGTGTACCGTATGAAGTACTTTATTTTGTTTTGACGGAGCTCCTGGATACAATTTTTAAGAACTCACTGGATTGATCATAGACGATGCAGCAAGATGGGGCCCGCGAAGTAAATCTTAGTACAGTTGCACCATGCCAATTTATTTTACTTATTCCACACGTTGTTCTTAAACATGGGCATAAATAGAATACTAATCTATACTAATATTATAAAGCTGAAGAGTTGATTGTTTGTTTGTTTGAATGCGCTAAT
Source organism: Elegia similella (assembly GCA_947532085.1). Classification (NCBI taxonomy): domain Eukaryota; kingdom Metazoa; phylum Arthropoda; class Insecta; order Lepidoptera; family Pyralidae; genus Elegia; species Elegia similella. The sequence goes on along the minus strand of OX383940.1, from coordinate 19,797,533 downwards.
CTCAGGAACTACTGGTTCAAATTAGAAAATTCTTTTTGTGTTGGATAGTCCATTTATTGAGGCTTTAGACTATAAAAAATCACGCTGTGATCAATAGGAGCGAAGCATCAATGAAAAATGATTTGAAAACGGGGGAAAATTATTCATCTATACTAAGACTAGTGGTTCTGCGAGAACAGTAGACCTCGCGAGCCCTTACAATCAACATCCACATTTGCCCTTCAGTGCTCTAAAATATATCTGTTACTGATATGCTAATTGACTAAAGGATGATTTCCTTCAGTTACTATTTCCCAATCCCCGTTGCTCTTAATTAGGTACCAGAGGAAACGGAAATTTAAACCTACATTCCCTTACCAGAAGACCCGACCAGACCCTTTTTTTAAGAGGAAACACTAAGCTCGAGAGAATTGAAAAATAGATATTTATAATATCTATTGCTGTCGCGCCGCGTGCCCAAACAAACCCCGCAGAGTGCGATAGAGATAACTGCAGCTCGGTCGGAAAATACCTATAAAAAGTACACAAAATTAACGCTTCGAAGTCCTCTGATTTCTTTTCCAAAACTTAACCGATTTAATTTCCTTTTACATTAAAAATTTAAAATAAGCTATATTGATATTGAGTTTGATATTGTGTTTCTGCGTTTCTTTTTCTTATATAATTGCCCAAATTTGTTTTCTTGATGTTTGAACACAACGGAAATTCGTACCAATTTTTCATGTTTAAGAAGGTTCATATCTCTTTAAATAATTCAATTATGAAAAACCTTTTAACATAAGGTTAGTAAAAAATTTATTTTATTAGTAAAAAATCATTTATCCGGCGACGAATCAGGGGACTACACTTGTATGGAAACACGGCCCTTGAGCACCATGTTTAGTATGCTTTTGTACACATTAACTAAGTTGGAGTGATCCTCTTCAAGATCGGAAATATCGGAATAGCGAACTTGGCATGGGTGAATGGGAGGCAAAGTTTAAGTACCCGGTTTCATAGTTGTTATGTTACCAATTGGTACAAAATTTAATAGGACGCTAATTTTCAACTATTATGGCAGATAAACATGCGAACTTTACGTTAAGAAGTGGCCGGCATCTATAAGCCCTGAGTTCAAGTCACAGGATTGCATGTGAATCTTTTTTATTTATTTTTAATTTTTATTTCAGGATTCTAAGTTTATTCAGTGTTTTCAATTATAAAAGTTATACGCAGTATCATGCGTCAAGCCAAAAAATATTTTTCATATTTTGATTTTTGTTCCTTAGGGAAAGTTGTTCAATTTCACTCCCTCTCCCACTTCACGTACTTCAACTTCTTTCATAAATATACAGAAAATCGATTTCAGACAACTTTTGGGCAAATTACCGATAAACACGTTCAAGTTTATCGTATAAAAAAGTTGTTCAGACAAAAAAGTTGCGTCTTAATGAGAATAACAAAAAAGTCTTATGACATTTTTGATTTTTTTTTCCAAATAGCTGAGCTATGAGTTTTTTTAAGTTTCGGACCCCCATATAACCGCCATTTTTTTAAATTTCGAAAATCTGGCACGTCTAAAAAATTTTATATAATTACCGAACCTGCTCACAAAATTTCATGAGAATCGGTTGAGAAATGCGACCTGTAGGCGAGAACAGACAGACAGACAGACAGACAGACAGACAGACAGACAGACAGACAGACAGACAGACGGACAAAAGAATTTTGGGCCAGTGGAAACTGAGACGCTTCGCTCGCTTCGCTCGCTCGGTCAAAAAAAGCCAATTAATCATAATAACAGAATTTGCCGCGAACGAAGTCGCGAAAACAGCTAGTAATTTAATAATTACCCGGATTTTACAGATAAAGTCCACAAAAAGCAATTTGTAGTTTATTTAAGTTAGTTTATATTATTCATAGGTAACCTATCTATTTTGAATTTATTACAACTGTAGCTGTTTTAGAATTCATAATTCTTTCTTCAATGTTTCATAACAATGAATGAGGATGCAATGTTATTCTGAAGAATGAAAAAGGTAGTGCATTTCATACTTCGGCTACAAACATAGTTAGTTACTTAATTCTCTGTTAGGATTCATATAACTAGTCTTTTTTTTCATGTAGCCATTTTGGGGTTTCGTACTTAAAGGGTAAAAACGGAACCCTTTTAATATGGCTCCGCTGTCTCTGTCTGTCTGTCTGTCTGTCTATCACTAGGCTGTATCTCATGAAGCGTAATAGTTTGACAGTTGAAAATTTCACAAATGATATATTTCAGTTGCCGCTATAACAACAAATACTAAAAAACGTAAAAGTAATTCTTTTGCCATTTTTATAGATAATGGTACCCTCGTGCGCGAGTACGACTCTCACTTGGCCAGTTTTTTATTCCTCGTTAAATAAACAACATCATTTTATTTCTTCCATTAATTTGAATGTAAAAAGCATTCTGAATAAAAAGCAATTTATTTTTTAGTGACTGGTCTATTTTTTTTAAGTCCATGATTTTTTAACTTTTCGCGATATTTAAACTAGGATTACCATGAGCCGCGCATTTAAAATATGTTGGATTATTTGGGATTTCGGTGGATTTGATATTTCACTGAATTCTTATTTCCAAATTTGTATAAATTGGAAAAACTACGCTGAATAATAAATGTCGAATTCGAGAGAAAATCTTGAAGGATTAATAAAAGCTGGTTACATTAAGACCTTTTTTTATTCATGCCCTACTGACCTGATCCACCTGACTTGCTTGGTTTGTTTGTAATATATTCATTGTACGAGAAAAACCACAGTACACAAAACATAATATAAACGAAAAGTATACAGACAATGGCGGACTTATCCCATAAAGGGATCTCTACCAGTCAACCAGCCAAATGATTGAGAGGATGTTTAATAGTTGGGCAGAAGAAAGTACAAAAAAATAAATGGAAGAAAATTTTAACTTAAATAAATAAATATTTAGCTTTCGTGTGTGTAGGTGTTCAACACTGGGGATGGATTTTTCAAACTGCCTGTAGGCATGTGATATAACTTGTCAACTACCACCTAATAATGGCAGCCGCGACCAACGGCCTGCCTTCTAAACGGAAGAGGTCGAGAAGTTTTTGTGAGATTTGTGGTCATCAAGTGTGACCCATCTAAGCTTGCTTAACATGCATAAGCGCTTTTAATGCTTACTCTAAGCATCTTACTTATATGACTCCTTAAAACTCCTCCCTACATTCCTCCTAAACTTATATGACTGTTAAAAAAAAGGTCTAGGGTTTAAAATTAAAATTTTGGAAGATCTTGCGAGGACCACAGAGATGAGGTCAGTTACACATATAAGCATACATATGCGAGAAAGTTATTACACAGAACATACATACATTCACGTTTTTGCTCTTGCGGGGTAGATACAGCCTAGGGCTTTAAGACCTAAGACCCACGTTCGTCATGTTGTTGGGGCTTTGGGTGTAAAACGGAATCAAAATATTAATGGATTCCTTCCTGCGCGGATCGATGACACCGATTTAGGGAATGGGCAAACATCTGAGGAATCATAAGTAAGCACCAATGATTTCTTAGATATAGATTCCTTAGTGCCTACTAATGATTCCTCAGATGTTCGCCTGCGCAGGAAGAGAAGCAGCTGATACATTCTACGTATTTTCTTTTCTTCCGGACCAGCATGGAAGAGAAAGTTACAACACGTCATATTTTCGACCGGTGGCTAAATAGACGATATTACTTTCGAGTATAACATTGTAGTTTTATGTGCAGCATCAGCTGCGAATTCGTAAATCATGCAGCCGCTATAAAACGGTGTCGAAGAGTTGCGCTCCCACGAGAGGTTAGTTTTAGGGATCCGTACCTCAAACGGAAGAAAACGGAACCCTGATAGGATTACTTTTTCGTCCGTCTGTCTGTCTGTTAAGATCCTTTTTTCAGGAATGCGTGAAATCAAGCTGAAATTCAAAATACTGACGTCTACTGTCTCTTGGAGCTGTAAAAAAATCTAACTTCTAAGCCAATGCAATCAAAAGATACAGCCGTTTATGCCGTGAAATCAGAATCTTGAAATTTGAAACGAAGCACAGATAAAATAGAAATTACGAAAAGCATACATTTTTAAGTTACATGATACAATAATAATATTTTAAATCATTTTAAACTCATTATACATTACGGTACGGAAACCTTCGTGTGCGAATCCGACTTGCACTTGACCGGTTTTTTTTTCTTTTTATGCCATAGGACGGCAAACGAGTAAGCAAGTCACCTGATAGTAAGTGATCCATCTTCCCGCGGACAACTGTGACACCAGGGTGTGACAGGAGCGTTGCCGGCCTTTCATGGAGTAAGAGGGAGGACATTGGGGGCGGGAGTATGGGCCTCCGGCTATCTCACTCACCGAATGAAGCATAGAAGCGGTAAAGCTTCTAATCAAATGTCGACTTTTTTAAAACAGAGTCTGATAGAGAACAATTGCTGTCACTCACAACATGAGTTCCCTGACAGTAGAGATTTGACCATATAGCCAGACTTCGTACAAAACTTTTTCTACTTTGTGAAAAACCCTGCTAAGACTTCAAACAATATCTCTGCAAAATTTTAACGGCCTCGTTCACACCTCACAAAAATATAGAAACGTGGGTCAACGTGATACCCGGCACGGGAAAATACTTGTAATTGTATTTCTGTTTATTTATAAATCTCTTACACTATTTTTACAGGTTTTCCCTAATGCAATAGTTAAGCTACAATATTAATTATTAACGCTACTATAACACAACACAAATAAAGTAATCCTCGTGAATTCAGTCAATGAGCAACTAAACACGTCGATGTTGTTTGCTACTAGATTAAGTATTTTCAGCGTCCGGGTCAGTGGTGCCTGCTTTACCAAGTTCGTTCGCGCACTCGGTATTGCGAACAGAGGAGGCTGCCGCCGCCGCCATACGTACCGGTCCGGCACGCTTATTGCCACCCACTGTAACACTGCTTGGTCAAAAAGTCGACCCCTTATTATTTTAAAAACATATGTTGCTAGGCTTAGACTCGTTCTGACCTCCAATGTATTATAGCCCACCATTCCGTTTTCATATGTATTTATATGCGGTTCTGGAGCTACCCAAAGAGGGTTGGTGTCAAGCAGGCAGTTGGATGCAAATTAGGAAATCGTCTTACAGCATGAATCCTGAGGATGCAACTCAAAACTCAACATGTTGAGGTATTCCGCGTTTCGATCCTGCTCGTCCAATATCTCTAGCACATCCCATTCCTCTACGCATTAGGGCTTGCGTCACCTAACACAACTCACCACTTATACAATACTATCTTTCGCTTTCGGCTCCGCCCGCGTCAATGTCGATAACAGTACTTTTTCCCGGAATAAAATGTACCCTATGTCTTTTTCCGTACGTGTATGCAAAATTTTATGACGATCGGTTCAGTAGTTACAACGTGAAAGAGTAACAAACAAACAAACTCACTTTCGCATTTATAATATTAGTTAGGAAGGATGTTAGATAACCCTATCCTATCCTTGAAGGGGTGAAACAGCCCGTCGATATGGACAGCTTTTCATATGGGATCAATGCTGGGAGCTGCAAAGTAAATAAAAGCAAAAAACAACATTGTTGTATTTTAACTCAAACCAAGCGATCTTTAAATCTTTTACAGAATTTTACTATATTTTTCGAATAATAACTTTACTGTCAAATAGAAAACATGTGACATATTAAAAATCCCCAAAATTGTATCCAGCACATCAAGCGCCAGATGCAGGGCGTAGCCATATACACGCATACAAGGTAGGTAAGGTTATTTTTAAATCAAAATAAAACATTGAATTTAGGTGACAATAATTCAAATGTTAACTATATTTAGAAGATCGAAGTTTGGCCATTATTACTGTAAAATGATGTCGGCAATGTCCACTACGACCATGACTACAAATACCTATAATTATTGGTAAACTTAACTTATTTTCAACTTAACTTTTTGGGTTATTGTGTTAAACAAATCCTAGCAACACTTACGTGTGGATGGTGGATGACGAAAGCGGGAGATAGTGCACTGTGGCGTGCCCTTGGGTAGGCCTACGTCCAGCAGTGGACTGCAATAGGCTGATTGATTAATTGATGTGTATTTTATGACTCTGTCTCGTCTCTCTCTTGCTCTGTGTTATTTTAAGAGCTAGGCTCTTGTTGGTGTCATTGTATGGAAGGGAACAAACCCAACTACATTTGGGTATTTACCTATGAAATTGGCCTTTTTTTCCGGTTGCCATTTTGTTCCTAATGACTATGATTATCAGTAAAACACTTTTTTGTTTATTTTAACTTGAAAGTGGACTATATTATTATAAACTGCATGCACAATTTTTTTTTATTTTTCTTATTTAAATTACTGAAAAATGCTCACGAAAAGAACTTGTTTTAGATGTTGTCCGCTGTCGTCATTTTTCTATTCTTTTTGTAACTTTTTTTGTAAATTGTATAATGCATAAATCAAGCTTTCATATACACTACATAAATACATGCAAAATTTTACTTTTGTTGAATTTATCAAACCCGAAATAATACTAAAAACGTGAGTATGAAAAATTAAATATACTCGAAATTCTCTATAGAGAACGCTTATTTCATAGGTAAGGATCCATTATTTTGCATGAATAATGAAATTTCGTGCCATTGCCTTCTCCATTCCACAGACGAGTGAACAATTCACAAGTGTGCAGGTTACCTTACAATGTTTTACTTTAACGAAAGCAAGTAGTGGTTGATGAAAATTATCACACTTGGGTCAGATTGGACTACATACTCAGGCCGCACCGGGTGAGTCTTGAACTCGGTTCCTTTCGGTTATGCGATGCTTTCTCTGACCATTGAGCCACTACCATACGTTTTTCGTCAGCATTACTTAACTTAGTAGACTGAATAAGCAACTTATCAGAGAGGTCATGGTCTCTATCTGGCTTCAAAAAAATCGAGTTATTAGTATATAAAAAATAAATAAAAACAAGTGAAGGTCAAATTCGCAGATAAGGTTCTGTACCACAGTACTATCATTAAAAACAAAAATGCGAATAATACAATATTTGTTAAGCGTTTGGAAAAAATTAAATGATATTTATACTCGTAAGTAGTTGAATCACATTTTACCATAACATTCTTGGAATGATAAAAGGGAAGCCTTTGCCCCGCAGTGGGATAGTATAGAATAGAATAAAATATAATATCATTCTTTTAATAGCGGCAATCGTGTGGAGTTATTTCAACTCCCTACGTATATAGGGTAAGTGGTATCTAACGCATTACCTCCTGAAGGTGACTAAGGTACATCAAGATTAACTACGTTTGTTCTATGACTTTTTTAATTCGATGTTGCCTTTTTTCATAAAAAATAAAATAAAATGCAATTCTACTCGTTTTAACTCTATGGCAATCAGCGCTATGAGGTAATAATTGTAGGTACCTACGCTCACGTGGCACGTGGCCGGCACCATAGACTTAACGTTTGATAGAAATCCACATAAAAGCTAATGTATGTAAAATCTTACTATGTATTGCGTTTAGGTAAAAGTCATAAAACAAACGTTGTTAGTCATGATGTACCTAAGTCGTCTTTAGCAGGTTTTGCGTTAGTTAACAATAACCCTGTATTAAGAAAGAAAGAGCCCAGATGGACTAACGAGTAAATAGTAATAGGATCCGTTGGCACATTTTAAGTACGGAACCCTAAAAAGGCTTAGATAAATCTTAATCAAGCATAAACCCCATTTTTAAAACATAACACATTTTCCCCCTTGCCTTTATACCCAGCGAAAATACTGGCTACACCCCTGCACTAGTGTAATAGAAAACTAGGAAAATTCTCTCCGAATTCCGCCCTAGTGCCGGCTTAGCCCAAAGCTATTGGAATTGATTAAAAAGACCCCGACGTCATCCAGCCTTTTGAAAGGCATCATGTGCTATGAGCGAGATTTGCACGCAAGTAGAATTTTAACCCCCGTTGTAAGAATAAGGGTGTTACAAATTTGGCTGAACTGGTTTTCATGCAGTTTGTTTTTATATGAAAAGTAATTAAATCAAGAGTGTTATTAGCTCCGTGGCGCAGCGGTCAACACGCCAGCCTGCGACACGGAATGACCGGGTTCGATCCCCGGCCAGGTCAAGATGGAAAATGATCTTTTTCAGATTGGCCTGGGTCTTGGATGTTTATCTATATATGTATTTGTTATAAAATATAGTATCGTTGAGTTAGTATCCCATAACACAAGTATTGAACTTACTTTGGGGCTAGCTCAATCTGTGTGATTTGTCCGTATATATTTATTTATTTATTTATTAACTATGTTTGATCGAAATCGACTCAGCTGCTTTATTGTTAGAGGGTTCTTTGTGTCAGGGATGACTTAAAATTATTAATTTTCTTTGAAAGCGATGAGAATGACAAATCATTATCATCTGAGCGTTTTTCCGGTTGCATGCTCAGCTCTATTGTCGGAACCTAGGGTCCGCTATGTATTATAAATTGTTCACCGACTTCAACGATTATGAATCGTTTGTTCAGAGGTGTAAGAATAAAATTGTATCTATACTCTGTTTGTTTTGGTATTTAAAAACATTTAAACAATCTTGATACGTCTTTTTATTGAAATGTACACTTTAAAAATTTAAATATTTGCATTTTACTTGAATATCGTGAAATTATTTTTAATTTCATATTGAATTGGTAGAGTGTAAAGATTTTTATTGAAAACATGTACATTTTAATATATTTAGTTAAACGGGTGCCGCTCAAACGTAAAACGTTGCTACTGCGCAAGCCATTAGGCTGCGCAGAACTATTAGGCGATTAGGAAAAAAGATGTAGTCTTAATATCATATTGATACTTTTATAAAAAAAAAATAAGAAAGGGGGCGACCTCCGAGATGTAAATATAAATTTTGTCATGTGAGAATTATTGTTTTAGACGTAAAAATTACAAAGTTTTCGAAGAAAAATGTCTTTAGATATCAAATCGCCGTGTGGTATCCGGCAGAGTAGAACCACTCCAAGTCTTCCCGTGGATGTCGTAGAACGCGACTTAGGAAATACAAGCTAAACAAAGCTTATAAACATCTAAGACACCTCTCCAACCCGTCTGGCCAGCGTGGAGAGTGTAGGCCAAGTCCTCTGGCTGCTCTGGCCAAGTATGGCCCTAGTAGTACAGAGAAGGTCTTGCTCCTGTAGTGGAGACTAAAAAGGACCTGATGATGAGATATCAAATCATATAAATATCATTTTTAAATTTCATTTGTATCTATTTCAAATTCCAACAAGGGGGCGATCTTGTTCAAGGATCGACCTAAATTATACAAATACTTTGGATGTATTAAATTAATTCAGCGCATAGTACTAGTGATTTAAAAACATGTAAATTTTCACAGTTTCGTGCAGTACCGTCTTAAATATTTTCATTTACACTATGAAAACAACACAGTTCTTGTTCATTTTGAAATGTCGACCGAGAAGTTCGATAGCCCAGTAAGTGTGTGGAGTCTTAACCCCATCTGTGGTCCCAACGGGCATGGAGTAAAATATCTCCAGATCTGTACTTCGACAGACACTTTAAGCCGTGGGTCCCAGCTTTATCATTAATTAGCTTTCGCCCGCGGCTCCGCCCGCCTCAGTGTCGATCCCTTGGGAACTGTACTTTCTCCCGGGATAAAATGTACCCTATGTCCTTCTCCGTACTATGAATAACGTGTATGCAAAATTTCATAATGATCGGGTCAGTAGTTACAACGCGAAAGAGTAACAAACAAACTCACTTTCGCATTTTAAATATTAGTTAGGACTAGCTGTTACCCGCGGCTCCGCCCGCGTTAGTGTCGATCCCTCGGGAACAGTAGAATTTCCCGGAATCAAACATACCCTATGTCCTTCCTCGGGCCTCACACCTCCATACCAAATTTCATCCAAATCAGTTCAATGGTTGAAGCGTAAAAAAACGACAGACAGAGTTACTTTCGCATTTATAATATTAGTAGTAGTATGGAAGTATGGATATTATTTAAACTTCTAAGTCCAGGAATGAGAAAATTTCCATAAAACCTTTACCCTCCCATTTTACCCCTTTAGGGGCGAATTTTGTCCATTTTACCCACATATATCTTTTTTAATTGTAATCGAGAACATACCTATTTATTTTCATACTTCATAGTCCAGAAATGAGAAAATTTCCAATTTCCAAACAAACTTTACCCCCCTTCTGGGGGATTTTTTTCCAGTTGACCTACACATATCTTTTTCAATTGTAATCGTGAATTTATTTACCTATTTTCACACTTCTAAGTCTAGAAATAAGTAAATTCCTATACAATCTCTACCCCGCTATTTTACCCCTTCAGGGGAAAATATCGTCCATTTCACCTACACAGATATTTTTAATAGTAACCTAGAATTCATACGTCTAAGTCCAGAAATGAGAAAATTTCGATACAAAGTTTATACCACCCACCCACCCCCATTTTACCCTTAAGGGGGGAATTTTGCAAATTTCATCAACCCACACACATCTTTTTTAATTTTAATCGAGAGCTTATATACCTACTTTCATACTTCTAAGTCCAAAAATGAGAAAATTCCATATAAATTTTACCCCTTCAGAAGTTAAATTTCTTATAAATCCTTTCTTAGCGCACACTCACATCATTAAAAGAACCCCTGTACCAAATTTCAAGTTTCTAGGCGCAGCAGTTTCGGTTGGTTTGCCGTTTGCCCGCGGCTACGCCGGCCGCCGCCGTTAGTGTACATCCCTCAGGAACAGTTTGGACCCTTAAGACGAGGACTCAAATGTTTGGTACCTTCGCTCGGCAAAGGACTGATCAAGTGCGCGCAAGGGATAGCGCTTGGCGGTTTAGCCCGTGAATGATGAGATAGGAGATAGTCTCGAGTCGCTCAAAGAAAAAAACGTAAGCGCCAAATTCGTTATTTCTATTTTATATAAAATCAGACCGGTTAATTGTATTTTCATATTTACATTTTGATGAATTACTAATAACCTATCTTTTAGTCTAAAAATCATTATTTCATTCGTCGCATTTGAGCTACAATAACAAAAACTCTGCGAACGAAGACCATTTTTCAAAAAATATTTCTATCGAGAAAATTTTATCAAAACGTGTTTTCATCTTCAATTTTTGGAGATGAAATAGTCAAAAATCATATTACTTATATTTGAAACTCCTAATTTAAGTATTTTGCAAGATAAATAAGGTTCAGAACGACCTTATTTACAGTGGTATCCCCTTAAAGGGGTGACTCAGACCATCAAAATGAACAACTTTTTCTATGGGACCAATGCTAGGAACTCAAAAAAATATTCGTCATTTCCATAAAAAAGAGTCCCGCCGCCCGGCCAGTTTGTATGGGAATGTCGAATTTTTTTTTGAGTTCCCAGCATTGTTCCCGTAGGAAAAGTTGTTCATTTTGATGGTCTGAGTCACCCCTTTAAGGGTCCAAAACGATAAAAATTCACCGTGTATATTTGCAGGCAAACTAATGCTTTGAGTTCATTCAAATGACGATAACTTTTTTTTTTAATGAACTGATTTTGATGAAACAAACTTTAGATGTTTTGCTGAGTTAAAACAAAGCAATTGGTGAAAGTTTGAAGTAAATCGGTTCAGTATTTTCGGAGATAATCTTGATCATACATACAGACAGACAGACAGACAAACAGACAGACAAGAAATTCAAATAATTTTTTTTTGCTTTCTATTATTCTTTTTAAGTGTCCCTCTATCCATTTCAGTCAAAAATTCTAAATGTACAGACAAAATATTTTTACTGTTTTATTATATGTATTGATGACAGTCGTTAAGCTATGTCTAAAGCCTTCAGGCAGCTTAAAAAATCTGACCCTTTGTTATTAGCCACTTACATTTTGGAAAAACAAACATCTACATGCCATATTTCCACTAACTGAACTTCAAATACCAGAGCAAACATCCAGACGAGCCAATAATAATATTGTTACAGGATCTGAGAGCGCCCTGTTGGTTTACAACTACATTATGTATGTAACCACATAGATATGCTGTGGCCATATTTTACAATTGATACATACATACTATCACGATTTTTCCTTTGCGAGGAATGGGTAAAAATCTAAGGAATCATGTAAGTAGGCGATGCGGCTAACAACGCATCACTATTTTGATTCTGTTTTTCACCTAAAGCCCACCAACATGATAAACGTGGCTTATAGGTCTCAAATACCTGGGCTATGTCTACCCCGCAAGAAAAAAACGTGTATGTTCGTAAAAAATACTAAACAATACTATTTGAGACTGATATCTAACCTGTTAAATAAATAAAATCCGAACTCCAAGCACCTTGGAGTTTCATAGTGCTCGTTTTTTGACGGGCCTTCATAAAATACAAATAGTTTTTCGTCCTATCAAAATTAGATTTCATCATCATCATTATAATCAGGTCTTTTAAGTCTCTACTTCAGGAGCATGACCCTCTCTATACTTCCGGAGCCATACTTGGCCAGAGCAGACAGAGGATTTGGCCTACACTCTCCTCGCTGGCCAGCCGAGTTGGAGAGGTCTCATTGATGTTTATGAGTTTTGTTTAGCTTGTATTTCCTAAGTCGCCTCTTACGACCTCCTTGGGAAGACTAGGAGTGGTCCTATTCTATCCTACCGGAAACCACACAACTATGAAATTAGATTTATTTTCACTAATTTAATTTTTAATAAGCGTATTACTAGCTTTTTTATAAGAATAATTTTCCGCCACTGCTGTGTAGATCTAACTAAATCTAACGAAAGTTGTCGTCAATGTGTTTGATCCTTATTTTTTCTGATGAGAAGCAACGGTGAGGTTTAGGGTGATCTTTATTTTTTCTGATCAGAAGCAACGGTGAGGTTTAGGGTAGGTCTAGACCAAACTCAAATAATACTTATTTAAAAGAAAGATAAAACATAAATACAATTAAAAACGCATGAAAGATTATGAGGGAAAATTACATAACCTCTTTAACTGCAGCGTAACTGGCAAAAGCCCGCGGCACGTGAAATGAAGCGACTAATAAAAATACATACACGTTTATGTTCACCCATTTGTATGGAAATGAGCGCGGTTAATGTACACATCCAGTTTTATTTTACCACTAGTTTGTTTTGCGTCACAGTTTGTATAAAGTTTGGCGACAATTCTATTATAAGGTCGATTTAATTTAAGTGCAAATATTTATAGAACTGGCACCCATAAGTTAGAAAAATGTATTAAAAAACAGAATAAAAAAAAATCTTCATGCTAGTTTTAGAGATATCTGGACCTGAACTTTTACAAACTGGACAAGAAAAAAAACAACATGTGTAGAAAAAAAAAACACTCTTTGGTAAACATCTTTTTACTATTATCCACTACTAGCGGGCGGAGACGCGGGCGATAGCCCGCCTCTCCGCTCGCGTCAATGTCGGTCCCTTGGGAATAGTAATTTTTCCCGGGATAAAAGGTGATGATGATGAATGTGTCCTTCTCCGTACTCCAAAAAAAATTTTATGATCACCGGTTCAGTATTAGTTACGGCGTGAAAGCGTAACAAACAAACAAACTCACTGACGCATTTATAATCCTAACTAATATTATAAATGCGAAAGTGAGTTTGTTTGTTTGTTTGTTACGTTTTCACGCCGTAACTACTGAACCGATCATCATGAAATTTAGCAAATAAGTTCTCTGGAGTACGGAGAAGGACAAAGGCTACCTTTTATCCCGGGGAAAAGTACTATTCCCGAGGGATCGACATTCATGCGGGTGGAAGCTAGTATTAAATAAACTAAGGATGGTCACTTACGTAGACAACAAAAAAGCGGATTTAACGACTTAAATAATTCTTTTTTTTAAACACAAAAATAAAAATTAATGTCGATTAATTTTTATATTAGTTAGCATCATCATCATCATATCAGCCGCAAGAAGTCCACTGCTGGACATAGGCCTAATTAGTGTCGATTTCTTAAAATTTACTACTCATTTCTTTAACCTATAAAACCCAGCCCTAAAAAAAATTTTCACTCAATTTTCGCAAAAAAACTTCTTCAAAGATAGAGACAGTAGCTAAATTTACGAAATATAACCAATACCCAGTTTGGTCTTTTAGTATCTGCATTCTGCATAAACCTTACAAAATAAAGACTGCGAAAGCCTCAATCTGCTTTTGTGCGCTTTCTCTGCATCCTGAATTTCCAGCATATAATTCCAGCACACAATGTCGAGACACAAACAAGGAGAGGAAAGAAATGAACCTCTTTAGATGTGATAACGACTTACAAATCGATGACCGCGGGCTGCACGCAAGAAAAATTGTACCTTTCCGTGTGCAAGTGAGAGCGCGGAAGAAGCGATAGAGAGACACGATCGTAACACGATTGTAGAGTAAGCTGTATTTTACAGACACTTAAATGCTATCTTTATAGTGAACCCCGGGCTCCGAAGCTTTAGGAGTGAGGAGCCAACAAAAGTATCGAAACACTATCGGATGACGAAAAGGACCTTCAGAAGGTACCGAACAGTACATGCGTTTCACATCCATACTTTCCGTTTTTAGCCTATTCAGTTTTACATCGACTTATTCAGGATTTTGTATTGAAATCGGCTTAAATATTTCACAAAGGATACAACATGTACCTCGAATATCATCATCATCATTATCTTTGCCCATCTTCCGCCCACTGCTGAGCATAGGCCTCTCTTCGTTTCCACCATCCGTCTCGGTCCTGTGCTGATCTCATCCAGGAGTAACCTGCGATTTTGACTATATCGTCAACCCATCTCATCGGAAGACGTCCGACGCTTCTTTCCCCGGTTTTAGGCCACCATTCGGTTAAATCATTGCTCCGTCTAACATCACTACGTTTGACTAGGTACTGACCCAGTTCCATTTAAGATTCTATTACTCCAATATCCCGTATTACTAATATACGGGATATTGGAGGATCGGAACGTTGTCGAACGGTGTTTGAACCCTCGAATAAATATTTGGACACGTATTTTTTCTGTTGTGAATTAACACTAAAAATAAAGATAAAGCGCATCAAGAGTGGGATTCATGACGTCAAAGTTTGCTAAAAAGTGTAGCAAACTATGTCGTCACACGGAATTTTAAAGGGCTACTATTAAGGGACTTATCTTTTTAAATTTTTTTTAATTAATAAAACAAACCCCAAGTCCTTTATTTTTTTAATTCTAACTGACGGACCAATTACCTATATTTTTTGGAAAGTAGCCCTTCAGTAGCCCTCGATCGAAATAATTGAAATGATGAAAGGGAGGCCGTCTTATTGAACTTTTTTTTATATAACAGATTATATTTAAACGCAGTTTTCAAAGACCTAATAAAAATAATAATCTATCTGAGCATTATTACTCATAAATAAAATAGTGTCAAAGCCTCCGAGCGCTTTTACTGTCAATCAGCAGCGTGAAAAATGTTCGTGAGCGCATAAATGCAACTATAATGATCTGAGTTGACAACTGGAGAGCTTAAAGCTGTTAGCAGCAGAGATGAAGCGAATAGTTGCCGTAGATACTACTACGTATTACATAACTGAATATCATTAAAAATGTGTATAGAATTTACATTGTCGAAACGGATTTTTTTAATGGTCTAAGTTACCTGACTGATTTATGTTAGTGAGAATTTTGCTCATACTATGTCCTGTACATATCACAGAAGTCATATAAAAAAAAAACCTTGTATTAACTACTATTTTAATGGTACCCGCTTCCTCTTTCCTTGAGGAGTCCATTCCAATGCCTGTCTCGGAATGTGAGAAGGCTCCCAATGCATATACGTAATGTTGATAAAATCGTAAAAACATCTACATTCTAGCTAGAGTTGTTCAAAACGGCTATTTTGTAATAGCACGTTTAAACTATTGTTTTGTAGCAAGCTATTTAGGTATATACGCTATGTTTATAGTGCACCATTCAAAAAGAATATTTGTGGTGTCTAGTGTAGTGCCGGGATTGAAATTTTCGAGAACGGTGAGAACGGATCCGAATTTTTTCCCGTCAATTTCTTCTTCTTTGCCTGAAGTGGCTTTGTTTGAAGTTTGGCTAGTTCCGTGGCGCAGCGGTCAACACGCCAGCCTGCGACACGAGAGTGCCCGGGTTCGATCCCCCGGCCAGATCAAGATGGAAAATAATCTTTTTCAGATTGGCCTGGGTCTTGGATGTATATCTATATATGTATTTGTTATAAAATATAGTATCGTTGAGTTAGTATCCCATAACACAAATCTCGAACTTTCTTTGGGGCTCAATCTGTGTGATTTGTCTGTACCTATATATTTATTAAGTGCGGGAATTATTGAGAAATTCTCGAGAATTATTGGAAATTTTCCGCAAATTTTATTATTCGCTCGGAAAATATCATCACTTTTATCATATCATCTCATGTTTATTGTTCTTATCTATCAAGAATCACTATCAAAAACAGCACACAAGATGTAAAGCTAGCGATTGATATAAATATGCTTGGAATTGAAACACTCTGCTAGGATCTGCGAGAAATCCTCGAGGTGGAAAATTGTCTAAACAAAGAATTCCTTCTGCCCCGTTTGTGTCACTTGCTTACACAATACCTGCTGAATAAAGAACAGATTGTACTGAACACCTGTTTACTAATAAAAACATACAAGGTTTTTTTGTATGACTTCTGTGATATTACACATAGTTGACCAAATAGGCTAGTTTCCTAAGCCCAAAATTTCTTCCATGCTGGTCTGGGAGAAAAGAAAAAACGCAAAATGTGCCAGCTACTTCTCTTCCCGCGCAGACCGTAGAAGCCGATCAAGGGAATGGGCGAAAATCTAAAGAATCAGGACAATAGGCAATGCGGCTAGCAACCTATCACTATTTTGATTCCCTTTTCCACCTTTACGCTCACCGAAACGCTAACCGTGGCCTTTCGGTCTAGGTAGACAGAGCCTAAGGTAAACCAACCTTAGGCTCTGTCTACCCTGTAAGGGATAAAGACGTGATAATATGTATGTTTGTTCCTAAGTCCAAATAATAATATTACAATCAGTTCGTCAGTTATTATTATTATTATTAATAGCCTTTTAAATCCCACCGCTGGGCAAAGGCCAGTCAGTTAGCTCGGAAGGCTGAACGCACGTACCCGATGCCACACCTACACCTGATTATTCTGTTATATTCGCGAAAAGTATGTATGTGGAGTATGCATATACATCATCATCATCATCATCATCAGATTGGGGACAGGTCAATCTGTGTGATTTATCCATATATATTTATTTTTTAATGTTAGTCAATATAAATAGCTCAAAGGCCTTATAGATAAGTACACGTATGCCACTGGTTGCATTTATTTCTGATGCGGTTCTTGCATAGGCCACTCGGTCTGGAAATGGATTTTCGCTGTTTCTCTATCCACATTGTGTGTTTTACTCGTGAACTCTGTGTACACGTGTGCTCGATCCCTTATTTCAAACAGATTCAGAATTCACCTCATTTGGTTCAGCGAGTCTCGGCGCTATGTTTACATATTCATACATACATGCAAGCCAGACTTAGACAAGACTAATTTTCGAACTAACGTACGTATGTTTTATTTTCTATATTTATGTTCTCATATTAGAATATGCTTAATCGTCGTCAGCAGGTTCTTTTAGTTTCCACTGCAGGAGCATGACCCTCTCTGTACTATTGGACCCATACTTGGCCAGAGCAGACAGAGGATTTGGCCTATACTCTCCTCGCTGGCCAGACGAGTTGGAGAGGTCTCATTGATGTTACTGAGCTTTGTTTAGCTTGTATTTCCTAAGTCGCCACTTAGGACATCCACGGGAAGACTTGAAGTGGTCCTATTCTACTCTGCCGGAAACCACATGGCGATGCTAAATGTAAAAAATAAAATTATTGTCAATTTGAAAATATACCTTTTTAGGGTTCCATTCCCAAAACGGTAAAAACGGGATACTATGTATATAACTAAGCATCTGATGTCCGTCCGTCGGTCGAATCTTGGAATCATACCATTCGAATCATTCATGCAATTTTTAACAGACAGCTGTTTTGCATTTAATTATTCTTAATATTTTCATAAACACAAACCAAATACAATAGATAAGAGCAATAGTTTTCACATCATTCACGTGACCGTCCGCGAAAGGGTTAACTAAATACAATTCTACTAATAACTTATCGTCAACTTTAGTCTTTCAAAGCGCAACTTGATTAACCCATTAACACCAAAACTACGTTTGAAACATTTGTAAGCAATTTATGGTTCAATTTCGGCTCATAAATTGCAGAACATGAATTGAGTGTTGAAAACAAAACGTATAAAACAAGGATTTACGACTGCAGCGTAGTGTAGCTGGCGAGCAACACCTAAATCAAGATTGTTTCAGTTTCACAGAAAATATTAAAAAATGACATTTAAATTAACTGTTTTACACGGTCACGTCAACCTCTGCCGTTGACAAACCCGCCCTCCGCCGCAGACGAGACGTGCGGTGCTGAGACCCGCGCTCGCCTTATTACCAGGGACCGGGACCACTTACCTTTTTTTTGGTTTTCGTTGGGTTATTTGATTGACTGATTTTTCCAAACCCTAGCGATTCGGTAACCATATCATTTGCTTACCCCTAACGAAAGGCTTACTAATACGATATATTAAAATAAAATCACTTTAATACGGTATTATCGCGTATATTACATTATTTTTACACCTAACGTTCCGAAAACTTTACAGTTTTCATGGTCGCAGGTAGACTAAGTTGACATTTGTCATTGTGTTAATAAGAACTATACAACACTACCGCCTACAATATTTATTGATAACGTTCCGGATGTACGCAGTATTGGCTCACGGTGTCTAAAGGTCTTGCAGTCTTGTGAGAAGCTTGAGATTTTATTAAATTGATGACAGGATCCTAAGCTGATGGTAACTGCCAAACATCCTCTCTATTTAAATTAGGATGTTTTTTTTTTATTTCAATAGCCTCACGAAGCATTCTTGGAATGTATCTGTTTTCTTTTGCAAGGACTTGAGGATTATCAAAACGCATGTAGTGGTTGGGTTTGTCTATGGCATGTTCACAGACCACAGACTTGGTTCAGCGTCTATTCTTCAAACAAGACCTACTAAAAGCCGCACAAGAAAATAAACCAATTTTTAAGACCTGTAACATCTAATATCCCATTACAAGATGCAGGAGTATATAAAATTGACTGTGAGTGCGGTTTATCATACATTGGGCAAACAAAGAGAATCATCAGTACCAGAATTAAAGAACATATTGCTGACATGAAGAATAGACGTCTTCTTTTCTCCCTAAGGGGGCGAAATAGGGGCCCCCTTATAGGTTAGATTTTAAAAAATCATTTCGTAGCGGATGCCTACGTCATAACATCTACCTGCTTGCCAAATTTCAGCCCGATCCGTCCAGTGGTTTAGGCTGTGCGTTGATAGATCACTATGTCAGTCAGTCATTCACCTTTGAGTTATATATATTTAGATAAGATTAAGCATTGGTTGTTTGTAAAGTCGGTTTACGGATGATAATTTTACGTGGTAACGGTGGAAGAGAGATAGATAAGTCACGAGCCGAGGCTGCCGCCGCTTAGGTCGATCATGCCTCTCTGTCTTTTGTCTTGTCTTGTTCCTTCAACTCTTCCATGCTGGTCTGGGAGAAAAGAAAAAACGTGGCACCCAGCTGCTTCTCTTCCCGCGCAGATCATAAAAGTCGATCGAGGGATTGGGCCAAATGCTGCGGAATCATGTCAATTGGCTATGCGGCTAGCACCCTATCACTATTATGATTCTGTTTTCCATCTACACGCCCTCTTAGCCATAAGGTGACAGACTGGGGACTACAAAAATAGACCCAGGCTCTGTCTACCCCGCAGGGGAAGAAGACGTAATACTTAGTATTGTTCCTTCAATGACAAGCATTGGACATAAGGACAAGGACAAAACATATTATAAGTAATATAAGTTTAATAAGCATTTATTCATTTTTATGAATAAAGGGGAGAAACTAACAAAACACTACTGACACACGTCTGCTGTGTTTTGTCTTGTCAGTTAATATAGCCAGACAAATTGTGAGCTTAGTTTGAATAATTATCTTTGAAGGAACAAAAAAATTTAAGCACAAAATTTTTATAAAAGTTTCTGGCAAATTCGTAAATTACATTTTAACGAAATCATAAGATCAAACGGGATCATAAAGAGTTAACGAACCATATTTACTTTACAAAGATCAACAAAACAATTTATTTCTAAGTTATTTTCACGAATACGATTGATCAAATCTGGAACATCAAAAGTTCTATCACTGAAATTCCCAATCCTTTGTGCCCATCGCCAGAAGCGAGTCGCAAGTGAATTGTAAATCGCGCCTGCACTGAACTGTGTTTTGTTTGCCTCGGCTGAGTCGGCTGACGCAATTGAATAAGCAACTGATATCGAGTGCAGGCGATTTTCAGAAACGCTGTGGTTTTATTCGCCTGACCGAAACGCTAGTAGTTTTTCGATTTTACAAACATAAAAGAAAGAAAAATAAACAACAGAAACATATGACGTTCAAAAAGCGATACATGTATCCTACTTTGAATAAAAATTATTCATTTTCTTTTTTTTTTTTCATTTTTGACTCAAAGTTCAACCTTTTTAGGGTTCGGTAGTAAACAATGAACCCTTATAGTTTTGCCAGGTCTGTCCGTCCGCGGTTTTACTGAGAGACTATAAGTACTAAAGAGCTGTAATTTGAAAAAAGTTTTAGTTTGAACTTTGTTTAGTTGTTTCCAGTTTGGTTAGGTTAGGTTAGTAGTAGACATTGCAGGCTTGAATCACCTGATTGCCTGATAATAAAGATGATTCCGTGCTTCGGAAGACACTGACACATCCGGCTGCCATCTGGTAGTCGTTAAAGGAACCACGTCAAAGGCCGAGGGGCGGTTCCGAAGAACTCTGACACCAGGGTGTGCATGGTCGATTGACAGTGACACCTACTCGAAATGATGATGACCGAAAAAGTGGTGAAATAAAGTCTTAAATTTTTTTTTTTTGGAATCTCCTTTACAAGTAGTAGTATATATATAACGAAGTTTAGGGAAACCATCAGAGCTAAGTAGAGCTTACAAATTAAAGAGTTATAGTCGACCAATTTATAAATGTACTCGGAAAAGTAAAATTTCATACAAGTTGGATTAAAAATGTCTTAATATATTTCTTAGTTACGTAAAACAACTACGGAATATAAATTGACGAACTACGTATGCTTAAGAAAATATAAAATCATAGCAGCTTTAATAATAATAATCCTTAAATAAATAGCAATGTTTTTACGTTTGACGGCGCGCGGCGCTTTGTCTGTCGTAAAACAAGTGCATTTAAATTCTTCTATCTATGTTGCTTGACCGTTCAAGTGAATTTGACCAAATCTCGAAAGTGCGGAGAATCGCACTCGCTGAAATTGTCCATCCTTTATGCCCATTGCCAGAAGCGAGTCGCAAGTGAATGGTAAATCGTGCCTGCCCTGAACTGCGTTTTGCTTCATCTGACGTGAGTAAATAAACAACCGATTGCAAGCTCAGGAAGTTCATAATAAATCGATAAACGTAGAACTTCTATACATACATATCACGTCTTTTTCCCTATCAGACAAAACAGGGCCTAGGTCTATAAGACCTCATAGCAACATTTAGAATGTTGGAGGGCGGGTAGATGGAAAATGGAATCAAAAAGTCATGGGTTGCTAGCCACATCGCCTATTGACATGATTCCGCAGATTTTAGCCCAATCCTTCGATCGGTTTTTACGATCTGCGCAGGAAAAGAAGCAACTGGCACATTCTACGTTTTTTCGTTTCTCCCAGAGGTAGAACTTCTATTTACCAAAAAATACTTTAGATTTAATTTTGATGTAGGTAATTGTTTGGATAATAACTATATAAACTTCACTGATTTTACTAAGTAACTTTACTATATAATACAAGGAACCATAATTTTTTTAAAGTGATAAGAACATATAGTTTCAGTAAACAAAACTATTCCGATAGCGAATTGCTTCTCCACGTTTAGTCTTTAGTAATGAGTCCTGTTGTTGCCATTAGCCTGCAACAGAAACAAGATTTTATATTCGTTTTATACTTCAAAAGGCACGATAAGCAATAAGACCAACCTTTGACAAAATCTAGAATGTCGATTTTTTCAAATGTACAATGACTGGGTAGAAATACAAAGTCACTGAAATTCCCTTTCCATTGTCCCGTCGCCAGAGGCGAGTCGCAGTGAATAGCAAATCGGGCCTGCACTGAACTGTATTTTGTGTCGTCTAACGCGAGTGAACAAACACACATTGAACTCAGGCGTCTCTTAATTAATCTCCGGACGCAGTTTTTTTTAAAATATTTTGACATAAAATTCCATGAAAAATAAGGCTAATTGCGCAACGAAAAAATAGACGTTTTACGGTATTCTTCTGATGCACACACAACGCTCGACTGCAACGTACGTACGTGAAATGCGCCAATTATTAAATTATTGTTAACTCTTAACACGTCATTTTTGAACCGACCTTTTTTTGTTTTTTTTTTTTTTTATATTAGTTACCTCGTTGAAATTTAACGGACAAAGGCGCAAGTATGTAGGTATCGGAGATACATATTTGAGGCTTTTGGGGTAGAAACCATGGGCCCGTGGGGTCTAAGTTTTAAGCGTTTATTATTGTAATATTTATTTATTTGTCAATATTATAATAACACCTGCTGGTATAGTGGGAGTCAAAACAGATTTTAGAACCTGAAAAAAAACAAGATTTTTTAAAATCAGAAACAATCTTTTTTTTGCAAAAATCACTTTTTGTGATAAACGAATCCACACTGTTTAGTGTTTTCCAAGACAAATCAAAAAATACTAAACACTATTGCAAATTTTAGCTCAATCGGTCACCGGGAAGAGGATAAAATTTAACTTCTAAGGTTTGATTACAGACAAACATTGCGGCAGGTGAAACTAAAAAAATTTGACAGCTCCGTGGCGCAGTGGTTAACACGCCAGCCTGCGACACGGAGTGGCCGGGTTCGATCCCCAGCCAGGTCAAGAAGGAAAATGATCTTTTTCAGATTGGCTTGGGTCTTGGTTGTTTATCTATATATTATTTGTTATAAAATATAGTATCGTTGATTTAGTATCCCATAACACAAGTCTCGAACTTACCTTGGGGCTAGCTTAATCTGTGTGATTTGTCCGTATTTATTTATTATTTATTTATTTGTAAAAACATATAGTCCTGATCACATTTGTGTTAAAAATAATATTCCAGATTCATAAAATAAGCTATACTCGCCCCGTCCAAAACATACTAAATCCGTTGAAAGCCTCGTACCAAACAAAGCGGGGATTATTGCATCGCATTCACGTAATGACAGAACTGCTGACAATAATTCAGACCTGACAAAAGCCTGACCATGGTCCGAAGGTCCGCCCCTCCAGATGAAGGGATGTACAGTACAATGGACCAAATTACAAATAAAATGTAACAGATCCGAACTCTATCACATGATAAAAAATGCCTTTTGAATAAAGAAAATATGTATATTTATCTAATAAGTCTTGTAAGACTTTAGAAAGATTAAGTAAATATAGATTGAAGAGAACTAAAATGGATTGAAGTTTTAAAGCTTGACCATGGCTCGAAGGTCCGCCCCTCCCTTCATCTGGAAGAACGGATGGATAGCGGTAGATGTCCTAATGGACCTTTTTACAAATATAAAATATTGGATGCAACATGCTGTGTAACACTATCTAATATGAATACTGCCGGTATACCTATCTGTGGCAGGCTGAGGCAAAAATTTACTGAATCAAATACCATGCTAAAATTAAAAAATCTCCATAAAGCCGCACTTGCGCCGAAAAACCAAGAAAAGAGTGGCCAGCGTACTCGCTGACACTTGATAATTTTAGTTTAGTTTAATTAACTTTATAATTCCGTTAGTAAATTGTTAAAAAAAAACTGCCTTAGCAATACTACAAAGCTATGAAACGCCCGCGTTAGGCTTTATTGACACATTTTAAGTGTATACAAAAATTACTGACGTAGGCTTCTCAATATCACTTTTAGTATACATTGATTACTATACTGTCCTACTGGGCAATGTCCTCCTTTCTTTCCTTCCTTCCTTCCAACTTTCGTGATCTAGGGCTTCTGAAGCCCAATCTTTACAGAGAGAATCAAGTAAAAAAAAATAAAAAAAAATAAATAAAAAAAAAAAAAAGTCATCCCGCCATCTCTTCTTTGGCTTGTCAGTATTTCTTTTTCCGTAACGCGGAATCCAGGACGTAAACACTTTGGCGCACAGTTCTTTGGGCATGCGGCAAATATGCCCAGCCCTATTTCACTTTAGGCTGGCAGTTCTTTTCCAACATCTACGACCTGTAATACTGTGTTACTATGTTTGATAATAGCAGGTAAAAGTGCAATAACAGTTGCATCTTCCTACGGAATACCAACGTATTAAGGCCCACCATACCAAGAACATAATTCTTTTTTTTTTTCAATCATCAGAACATATGTACTTTTGTAGGGATCCCATATGATTGAACCATATTCTAATTTGCTCCGAACGAAGGCATTAAAAAGTATAACGGCCAATCTGGTATCATTGAAGTCAAAAGACACTCTCAGTATAAAACCAAGGGATAAAAGCTGCCCTACACGTATTCATGACATAATTTTATTGGAAAAGCCAGGATTTTTGTTCTTTAACTAATTGCTGACGCTGGTGCTGCTTCTTTATTTCCTCTGTCCAGGAATCCACAGTTAATGCTGAGTTGTTCGGATGACAGATAATAAAAGCCATAACCTGGTTGTCACATCCAGTATGAAAACTATTAAATTATTATAAATTCACTCCGAGCTCCGTGGCGCAGTGGTCAATATGCCAGCCTGCGACACGAAGTCCCCGGTTCAATCCCCGGCCAGGTCAAGATGGAACATGTTCTTTTTCAGATTGGCCTGGGTCTTGGATGTGTATCTATATATGTATTGGTTATAAAATATAGTATCGTTGAGTTAGTATCCTATAACACAAGTCTCGAACTCACTTTGGGGCTAGCTCAATCGGTGTGATTTGTCCGTATATATTTATGTACACACTGACGAGAGGGACGCCGCAATACGTGAGTTACGACAGGAGATATTGTCATTCGTGTCTAACGTACTGCGGCGTCCTTGTCAGTGACTGAATGCAGTAGTTTAATAAGCGCTTTACAGTGACCTTTTTATCTTAATGCTCAATTCTACTGAGAACAGTAAAAAACAAACAGTAAACAGTAATTACGAACAACTTTTTTCATGAGTGCTCCATCTGTGCGTATCCATATTTTATTACCATTGTATGATATTTCTCGATGTTTTTGATTTCTGCTCATGACTCCTGTGATATAGGGTTAGGTTTTAAAGATAATGGAAGTTTTTGTTTAATTTCTCATTGTTTATCCCGAACTTATGTGTGTAGTATAATAAATGTTATAGAAATATCCATTTATCCTAATCCTAACTAATATTATAAATGCGAAAGTGAGTTTGTTTGTATGTTTGTTTGTTTGTTTGTTTGTTACGCTTTCACGCCGTAACTACTGAACCGATCATCATGAAATATTGCATACAAGTTCTCTGGAGTACAGAGAAGGACATAGGCTACCTTTTATCCCGGGAAAAAGTACTGTTCCCGAGGGATCGACATTAACGCGGGCGGAGCCGCGGGCGAAAGCTAGTAAAAATATAAATATGAAATGACAGGAGTAAAGTACATCCCCACATCCTTGATACTTGGGTCTCCAAAAATGTCAGAGCGTCACGTGTTTTTTTTCCTCGTAGATCAGGATTGTTGAATGGACTCCTTCCCACGGGTTTCCCTGTGTGCTATGACTTGGGGTTTTCAAAAGGCGTGTTTACAGGTATCTTAAGAGTCAGCAATGCATCAGCACATCCTCTGGTGTTGCAGATGTCCATAGGCGCCGGTGACCACTATCCATCAGATGGCTCGTCTGCCCGTTTGCAGTCAAATATGTATATAAAAAGTACCCTAGACTAACAGATCACGGGGTCCGATGCAACAGAACACAGCTTCATTATCTATTCTCTAACTATTCATCCTACAATATTTCATAGTAACAAACACTTTCTCATCTATTAAATATAATACGGTCACGGCATTACGTGTGAAAAATGAATCCCTATTTTCCTTGGTCACGGTATCACATGTGAACGGCTGGACAGATTTATTTTATTATTATTTTAATACTTTTTCTCGTGTTTGTTTTTCTCATAAGGTTCTTATCATCATCATCATCATTTCGAGTAGGTGTCACGGTCAATCGACCATGCACACCAGAAGGTTCTTATGAAAGAATATATTTAAAAGTCATAAAATAAAAAAAATTTTAAAACTTAAACAAGAAAAATATTTTTGGTGTTTAAGTTTTCACATTTTTTTCACAGGGCAGCTAGACACCCTCGACTTGCATCTCCTCGACACCGACTCTGTGGTCCAGTGGTTAAGGCGTTTGCCTGAAGACCCGGGGGTCGTGGGTTCGATTCCCACGGGAAGCATACTTTGTTTAGTTGCTTCCAGTTTGATTAGGACATTGCAGGCTTGAATCACTTGATTGTCTGATAATAAGATGATTCCGTGCTTCGGAAGGCACGTTAAGCCATTGGTCCCAGCTGCCGTCTGGTAGTCGTTAAAGGAACCACGTCAGAGGCCGAGAGGCGGTCCCGAAGAACTCTGACACCAGGGTGTACATGGTCGATTTACCGTGTCACCTACACGAAATGATGACAGGACAGTTAGTTTCTAATATTTTAAGATGTATAAAGTTTGTACGTTCAGAAGGTTCGTACTGAATTTTGATTAAACAGTGAAAGCTAAAATATACCTTATCTCCAAAATAAAGTTTCTAAAAGTTGTAAACGATTTTTGCCTTGTTTACGACTTGCATCTTCAATATAAATTAGGTAGGTTACCTAGTACTTTGTTTATATGACTAAACTTTAGCAAACCACACAAATACCATAATACAAAAACTGTGGAATCCTAACAATATAGAATACTAGCTTTCGCCCGCGGCTCCGCCCGCGTCTATGTCGATCCCTCGGGAATAGTACTTTTTCCCGGGATAATAAATAATAAATATATACGGACAAATCACACAGATTGAGCTAGCCCCAAGGTAAGTTCGAGACTTGTGTTATGCGATACTAACTCAACGATATTATATTTTATAACAAATACATATATAGATAAACATCCAAGACCCAGGCCAATGTGAAAAAGATCATTTTCCATCTTGACCTGGCCGGGGATCGAACCCGGGCACTCCGTGTCGCAGGCTGGCGTGTTAACCACTGCGCCACGGAGCTGTCACGGGATAAAAGGTAACCTATGTCCTTCTCCGCACTTCAGAAAACTTGTATGCAAAATTTCATGATGATCGGTTCAGTACTTACGGCGTGAAAGCGTAACAAACAAACAAACTCACTTTCGCATTTATAATATTAGTAAGGACATACGGGTTAAATTAATAACCTCCTTTTTAAGTCGGTTAAAACTTAAGCTCGTACTTTTGTTCGGCCTGTAGACATGTACGATATTTACATGACATAAGCTGACATGTACAGTCAGCAACAGAAATACCTTGCCAGGCCCTGTATCTATATCTTGAATTTTCTCTTTAACTATAAATAATAATAACATAAAAAATTATAAACACAAAGATTTTAATGAAGCCTTTCTTAATATAAATTTTCACGTTTACATTTTTTATAGTTTAAGAGAAAATTCAAGATATAGATACAAGGCCTGGCAAGGTATTTCTGTTGCTGACTGTACTATAATCTTCGTACATAAGTCCTACTTTAAGCCTGCACCAAGTTCGTGAAAACTATATGCCCGTAATAGACCCTCGTCAAAACAAAGGAACTTCTAGAGGCGTTAGTCGAAAATGGTTGACTAAATATAGCATAATGATGTGCTGTCGAGTTTATACCCCTCTTTACACTAAAGTTGGGTTTACACATTTTAGGTAGATATAAAATAATTTTATAAGTGTTTTATTTTGCATTAACAATTATATTTTAAATACTCTTATTAAAGTACATACAGCCTCCGTGGTCCAGTGGTAAAGGCGTTTGCTAGTTGACCCGGGGGTCGTGGTTTCGATTCCCACCGGAAGCATACATACTTTGATTAGTTGTTTCCAATTTGGTTAGGACATTGCAGGCTTGAATCACCTGATTGTCCGATAATAAAGATGATTCCGTGCTTCGGAAGGCACGTTAAGCCGGTGGTCCCGGCTGCCATCTGGTAATCGTTAAAGGAACCACGTCAGAGGCCGAGAGGCGGTTCCGAAGAACTCTGACACCAGTGTGTGCATGGTCTATTAACCATGACACCTACTCGAAATGATGAAAGTACATCTAAAGTAGCACGTCTTATTCCCTTGAAGGGTGGACAGAGCCTAGGTCTATAAGAGCTTTTAGCTGCATTTATAGCATGTTGGGCGTGTAGATGGAAAACGCGAAAAATAGTGATGAGTTGCTAGCCGGATCGCCTATTGATATGATTCCGCAAATTTTAGCCCAATCCATCGATCGGCTTTACGATCTGCGCGGAAACAGCTGGCACATACTACGTTTTTTCTTTTCTGCCCTAATTTAAAACTCTTCCGTGCTGGTCTAACATGGAAGAGTTTTATGTTACGTGACGTAAGCCTTACGCTCGTGTACGTCTAAGGGGAATGGGATATGTTGGTGAATTTTAGCGCCGAGGTTTGAATGATGCGGTAGCTCAGTTGGATGAGCGTAGGTCGCACATAGACCTAGGTCGCTGGTTCAAGCCCCGCCCGCATAAAATTTTTTCACCATATTTTATTTCTTAATTTTATTTAATAAGAGTAGTAATAAAATAACGTATACCGGTAATTCTTTATAGTTGGGAGTGTTGGCCCACCAAAATAGGGGATGAAAGAAGACTGCATGTTGCGGAAATGAGAATGTTACGATAGATGTGTGTAGTGACGCGAAAGGATAAAATAAGGAATGATTACTTAATCATTCCTTATTACTTATGTAAGAGGAAGTATGAAAGTGGCACCTGTGACAGAAAAATTAAAGAGCAATAGGTTGAGCTGGTTTGGACACGTTATGCGGAGAGAAGAGAATCATGTGACTAAGAGGGTTTTAGGTATGCAAATTGAGGGACGTCGAAGTAAGGGAAGACCAAAAAAACGCTGGATTGAGTGCGTCAAACAGGATATGGATAGGAAGGGCGTAACAGAGGGTTTGACGAGCGACAGAGCAAAATGGAAGAGATTGACGTGTTGTGCCGACCCCACATAATAGTGGGAGAAGGATAAAGAAGAAGAGTAAAATAACGTATGTTACATGAATTGAACACATTAATCTTTGTATTTTTAGGGTTCTGTACCTGAAGAATAAGACTTCAGCCTTAGTAATATAGTTACGATTTTAGTAAAAAAAAATAAAAATAAAAGAAGGTGTCAACGTAGTATTTTTGTATCTATACAAAAATACTAAAATAAGCACTTCCTACTAATTCTATGACATTAGTACCGCCAGTAAAATCAACAGAATTAAATAAGAACATTTTAAAAGTATCGTGCCGTCAATGTCTCGCTAGACAAAGGCAGAACGAGATTTGAGAAAGTTATTAATTAAAATGCTTTTAAGGCTTTACTTAGTCCTATGAGAAAGCAGCCATATCAACATCGTCCATCAACGCTTTACTAAGTTCCTATGTACTTTATAAATGTTACACTTACATATATATTGTATTTACCACAAAGATTTATTAACAATTTGTATTTTTTTAGTATGGGGTTTACCTGCAAATAAAGATTTATTCATCATCATCATCAGGTCCTTTTTAGTCTCCACTACAGGAGCACGACCCTCTCTGTACTACTAGGGCCATATTTAGAGATTTATTATTATTTTTTAATTCTATTTAAATATCATCAAAATTGTAAGTTTGACAAAGTCAGTTTTCTTATTCCAAAGCAATTTAACGAGTACATTATAATATATGGCGAGCTCCGTGGCGCAGTGGTTAACACGCCAGACTGCGACGAGGGTGCCCGGGTTCGATCCCCGGTCAGATCAAGATGGAAATGATCTTTTTCAGATTGACCTGGGCCTTGGATGTTTATCTATATATGTATTTGTTAAAATGTAGTATCGTTGAGTATCCCAGAACACAAGTCTCGAACTTACTTTGGGGCTAGCTCAATTTCTGTGATTTGTCCGTATATATTTATTTATATTTATAAAATTTTACTTACTGCGGTGCGAGTGAGAGAGTCTGTTGTATGGGAGTCCCCTTAAATATTTATTTTATTCTGTTTTTAGTATTTGTTGTTATAGCGGCATTACTTATTCGTAGCTAGCGGCAACAAAAATACATCATTTGTGAAAATTTTAACTGTCTCACTATCACGGTTCATGAGATACAGCCTGGTAACAGACGGGCAGACAGACAGATAAACGGACAGTGGAGCCATATGAGTAGGTTTTTGTTTTTACCCTTTGGGTACGGAACCCTAAAAACCGATTACAAAGTCACTACACGGTAGTAATTACTAATCAAATTACTCGACAAATGAGAAACAAAGTCAGGGAATACTCATTTCATCTATAAAACTGCTTTCATCTCAGATAAGTTTAACTCGGGCCCTCAGGATTTGTGTACAGTCGCACTGGATATGGAGGGACGGTGCAGACCTTTGATTGCAGTGTATACTATAAGCCAAAAAACTTTCTGTTTGATTCTTTAAATAACATGTTAATTTCTTCTATTTTGATCTAGGGCCTTTTTAGTACTAAGTATTTTCGCCTGGCCACTAACTCTTTTGGCGTACGCTTTGATTTTAAAGTTGTTATTGCTTTTCTCATTTAATTTTGATTGGTATCCACATTAAGAGGCAAAAATAAATCTGTTCTAAGTCAGAAACTACAAGGCAATAATCACCAATCAAATTCCTCGACAAATGAGAAACAAAGTCCGGAAATACATGTACTAGGGTGGTCCCAGAAGTAGCCGACCTGGCATAAATATAGCAATACTAGCTGAAAATTTAAAAAATGAATAATATGGCGCGTTAATTTGAAAAAAGAATAAGCTACGTCCTTTTATTTATATTTCACACCAATTAATAGAGATTGCTCTGAGTGATTTTGGAAACATGGACAAAATTGGTCTCCGATATGTGATACAATACTTTCATTTCAAAGGTGTAAATCCAACCGATATTAAAGTCGAGCTGGATTCTACTCTGAGAGAGTCTGCTCCTTCATTTACAATAGTAAAATATTGGATTGCTGAGTTTAAAAGAGGTCGCACCAGCTGCGAAGATGAACATCGCAACGGTCGGCCAAATGAAGTGACTATACCAGAAATGGTGACAAAAATTTACAAAATAGTATTGAAAGACCGTAGACTAAAAGTGCGTGAGTTAGCAGATATGGTAGGCATTTCAAAAAGTGCTGTACATCGCATTTTGACTGAAAAATTAGGCATGAGAAACCTATGCGCAAGATGGGTGCCGCGATTGCTCACCATTGAACAAAAGCAGCGTCGTGAGGATGTTTCAATCCAGTGTTTGGAGAAATTTCAACGGAATAAAGCCGAATTTTTACGACGATTCATAACGATGGACGAAACATGGGTCCACAATTACACCCCTGAGACGAAAGAACAATCTAAACAATGGACTGAAAAGGGAGAACCGGCTCCAAAGAAGGCGAAGTCAGTTCCATCTGCTGACAAGGTCATGGCATCAGTATTCTGGGATGCGCATGGTATAATTTTTATTGATTATCTTCGAAAAGGCAATACCATCAACGGGAGTATTACGCAAAACTTTTGCAGCGTTTGAGTGATGAAATTAAGATAAAACGACCGCATTTAGTGAAAAAGAAAGTGTTGTTTCATCAGGACAATGCACCAACTCACACATCCACTATTGCAATGGCTAAAATTAATGACTTGAAGTTCGAATTGCTTCCTCATGCACCTTATTCGCCAGATCTAGCTCCCTCTGATTATTTTCTGTTTTCAAACTTGAAAAAGTGGCTCGCCGGTAAAAGATTTGCCAATAATAAAGAAGTAGAGTGTGCTGTTGATGGCTATTTTGAGGAACTTGATACAGACCACTATAAACAGGGTATTGAAGCTATTGAACATCGTTGGGAAAAGTGTATTGCGTTAAAAGGAGACTATATTGAAAAATAAATATTGTTTTTCTAATTATTTTGTGTTATCTTTGTTAGGCCGGCTACTTCTGGGACCGCCCTCGTACATCTATAAAACTGCTCTCATCTCAGATAAGTTTAGTCTCTCTCGGGCCCTCATGGTTTGTGTACAGTCGCACTGCAAATGGACGATGAGTGTACTCGTGACTAGAACTTTAAGAACTGTATTAGAAATATGTAAAATACTTATTCGGTTTGAACCACATACTGCCAAGAAGGGCGCTTCGTGCGTATCGTGTGTTTGTAAATGTCTTTATTGCCTCGTATCTTCCGAACGGCTGGATGGATTTCGACAGTTAAGGTATCTTTATGTTTGTCTCAAAAACCCAAGGTAGATTTAGATAACAGTAGGTTGTATATAAGTAACATCTCAGATAAGTTAAACTCGGGCCTCCAGGGTTTGTGTACAGTCTCACTGAAAATGGAGAGACGATAAGTGAACTCGTGACTAGAACTTTAAATTAATTTCTACATCGTAAACTGTTAACTTTGGAGAAATGTTAGTATCCTAACTTCCTAAACCTAATCCTAAGTTAAATACTTATTATAAATGCGAAAGTGAGTTTGTTTGTTACGCTTTCACGTTGTAACTACTAAACCGATCATCATGAAATGCATACACAATATCTGGGGTACGGAGAAGGACATAGGGTACATTTTATATCGAGAAAAAGTATTGTTCCCGAGGGATCGATATTGATGCGGGCGGAGCCGCGGGCAAAAGCTAGTAACGAATACTTCTACCACCCTAATGTTTGTCTTTTGATCTTAAGAATCGCCTGGTCACGACGGACTTAGCGTGGAGCATCTGAGACATGCTGGTATTCATTTGCCGAGGGTACTCGCAATGTTCTTCACAATGTGTATTAGTCACTCTTATTTACCTCTAGACTTAATGAAAACAGTTGTTGTGCCCATTGTGAAGAACAGAACGGGGGATATTTCCAATAAGGAAAATTATAGGCCTATATCGTTGGCGACCATTATTGCCAAGGTACTGGATGGTTTGCTTGATACATGTTTACAAAAATACCTAAACTTGCATGATGCCCAGTTTGGTTTTCAGCCCGGGCTATCCACTGAAAGTGCGATACTAACTCTCAAGCATACCATCCAGTACTATACGGAGCGTAAGACACCGGTGTACGCCTGTTTCCTTGATTTGTCCAGGGCTTTCGATCTTGTGTCCTATCGAAGTTGTGGGCAAAGCTGGGGGACAGAGGGGTACCGGTGGAGGTTCTTAATATTTTTAAATATTGGTACAATGGTCAGACCAACTTCGTGAGATGGGCCAACTGTTTGTCGGACCCATATGTGTTGGAATGTGGGGTGAGACAGGGTGGGTTGACCTCGCCCAAACTTAACGTATATGTAGATAACCTTATCGCTGAGCTGAGAAACACCCGCGCTGGCTGTAGTATAGGGGGCGTAAGCATAAATAACCTTAGCTACGCTGACGATATGGTGTTGCTGAGCCCAACGGTAGGCGGTCTAAGACAATTGTTGGCCATATGTGAGAGGTACGCTATCAAACATGGTTTGACATATAATGTAAATAAATGTGAGTACATAGTTTTTAAGGCCGCCGGTAAATGCCCAGAAGCTATACCAGATATAACATTAAACGGAGTGTGCATAAAACGTGTAAATAAATTTAAATATCTTGGTCATTTCCTTACCGATGACCTTAAAGATGATGTAGACATCGATAGAGAGCGCAGAGCCCTCTCAGTGAGAGGTAATATGCTTACCCGCAGATTTTCCAGATGTACTGAGAAAGTCAAACTGACACTATTTAAGGCTTACTGTCAGACTTTCTACACTGGAAATCTGTGGGTTACATATACCAAAAGACCGCTGGACGTTCTGCGTGTTCAGTACAACAACGTTTTCAGAATGCTGTTGGGGCTGCCTCGCTTCTGTAGTGCATCAGGGATGTTTACGCACTACCACACTGATGGCTTCCATGCGATAATTCGCAAAAAAACCGCATCCCTGATCAACAGAGTGAGGGGTAGTCGCAACATCATTCTGAAAACAGTGGCTGAAAATTGGACCTCTCCATTATGGAAGTGCCTGATAAGTAGAGTAATTTATTAATTAATTATAGACAGAAAATTGAATTATAAATTGAATTAATATTATTAATAATTGTATCGAGCGACGACTGTTAAATGTGACTTAAAATATGGGCCAAGTAGCCTGAAATAAACAAATTTTATTTATTTTTTTATTTTAAGGCGCTCCCACACCGATGTTTGTAACTATTGCAAACAGTTTTGTTTTGTCTTGTCTCCAAATGTTACTAAATGTTTTGTTTAGAAAAGTTTTCAAACGTTCGTCAACTGTAGGACATTTGTTCCATAATTAATTTATTTATTCGTATTGGAAATTTTAACAGTCGTTCAAAATAATGGTCAAAGTGATAGTGTTAGTTGCTGAATCCATTGGATAGCGTCATTTCCGAAGCTGAACAAGTTCGATGATCTACCTCCATACTTAGTAAGAGAACAGGTGTTAATAATATGTTCGATGTCCTGCGATGCAGCGCCGCAGTCGCATGCTTGTGACATCCGTAATTATAACTATGAAACGACGGCTTTATTTTGGATCGAATCTGAAACATTTCCAAACGTTTATAAACATTTCCACTATTGCTCTCACCGGATGTTTGTAATTTTTGAAAACGTTTCTAAACCGCGGTGTGGGAGCACTTTTATGGTACTAGGTTTAGTCTTGTACTTTGCTTAGATAAGAATTAGGAATGCTACAATAAAATTACGTCTAACTATACCGACACTAAACTATACCTACTAAACTTAAGATGATATAATCTTAACATATAATCCAACCGGCTATATAAGGTCACTTAATAATTAACGTGAATTGTTGACCTCTGCACAGACATCAATGGTCCCGACTTTAATTATCTGTATCCCTCTTTAATGGCGCCCTAGTGCGTAATAGCTAAAGTACAGTGTAAGGCTGCGTATCCACCAAAGTTGTGCGAAGGAGCGCCTTGTTGGTGGCAATACATACCTAATTGTTGTTCAACTGGCAATGTCGTACAACCTATATCTCTCTAGACCGTTTCTACTAGTCGTGGCCGCGGCTGTCATCATTCAAAAGAAGTGTTTTAATTTGTTTATTTAGTTTTCTTTTTTCTTACTTAAGTTGTTTTTCTTTTTTTAAGCTTTTATGATACTTATGTTTGTTAATTATTATGTTGGTACAACACTGACGGGGGAGGAGGATTAATAGCCTAAGACACAGGACTTATCCTAGTTCGGGTGTCAGTCTGCCGTAATTAGCATATTATCGAGTCATTTAAAATAATGTACCTTATTGTATGATGATTATTGTGAGCAATAAATGAACTATTATTATTATAAGATGGCAGCCGTCAGGCTGTCTTAACCCTTTAATTTAGTCCAATGCCAATAGTTTATGTTTGCGTTACTATTAAAAATTTAACTTTTTGTATACATAAGTTCAGGATTGCGATCTGCCGACCTATTTGCTAACTCAGTGTACAACGTTTTGATAGTCATTTCAAAGTATATTACGTGTTATATATCTTTAATTAAAATAGTCAATCATAAGAAACCAGCAATGTATTTTGAAGTGACTATCTGCTGGCTGGTCTTGTATTATATTGTAAATTATTGTTGTCTTGGTTTAGTTGCAATCTTTAGATTTTGAATTGTCATTCTTTGAATTGTCATTGTTTAGATTTCGCCATAAATATGATGTATCCAATCGGCTTACTTGTCTTATATCTGCGACTACACTGCAAATCTTAGGTGGAAACGTAGCCTAACAGAGCATGGGTCCGGAGCGGGCGGTAAATTCTTTGGTGAACGATCTTCTAGTTTATTTGTTAGACGAATTATTTTCAATTTATTTTTAATTTTTTACACGGAAATATATGAAAACATGTATTATGTATTATAACTATGTATATACTTTATGCGATTGTTATATATTTCAATTAAATCACTTAATACGGGTTTATCGCACTTATTGCCTTGTTTTATACCTAAAATTTCGGTTTGTCTAAAATTGAGGTTTGTGTATTGTGTTACAACTAGGTTATTTATAGCTCAATACACAAATGTGTATTGAGAAAGTTATTTAATTTAACTATTATATGTCTGGTATTTTCACGTTACTTTTAATATTCCTTCAAGTCGAGTTGGGGCAAAAACATTTTTTTATTTATTTTTCTGTAATTCCGCTATAGCTAACAAACTCGTGCCCAATTTAGATGAAATTTAGAAAATATCTGTAAAGTTGTCAAGTTCATAAGATTTCAATTATTTTTTTATTTATATAGATGATTTTCCGCAAGGTCCAGATTTGCGGCGAACTGATTCCAAATTAAAGACTATCAAATATATTATATCTAACTTTGTTATAGTCATAGAATTCTTTGTGATCACAAAAATGGTTCCTCTCACCATTTAAGAAAAAAAAATATATTTATGGAAGAAAAAAAAAGTGGTGTAATTTCTAAGAAAACGCGTTAATCTTCGGTTGTACAGATAAATAAAAAAGTCTACTTATTAAGTTTCATGTTGTTAGGAAATGGATCATAAAAATTGTAGTTAAAAATTTAGAGGCCTTTCAGCTCGTAAAAATAATGAAAATGTGATGGATTATGAATGTTTTAGGAACAAAGTAATATCTGAAGCTGTAAAAAATAATTCATTTTCAATATTTTTATGAATTTGTCGAACACTTATAGAACCTGGTAACAGTTGGTCTTTAAAAAGTTAATAACTTAAGAACTTTACTGATATACATTTAGGTACTTATTGCTATGATCTGTTACATGTTTCCTTAAAATATTTCATCATCTCAGCCGAATGAAGACAAATGCTGGATAATTTACGGACCTCTATTTTTGTGGCATCTATCCCAGAGTGTTTATAGTATTAGGGGATAGTTGGCTAATCCATCTAAATTTCATTGGAGATAGATATATCTCTCTCGAGAAAAAAAGGCATCTATCCCCTAAAATCTTTGATCGCAATTTTCTTATATATGCAATAGCGCCGAGACATGCAACTTAGTACTACCTAGTTAGATAGTATTTTGTCAGATTAATAAAACAGAAATGCAATCGGGGCAACTATACCCCCGGTGCGACTATCCTATTTTACCCTAAGTATGTTAAGTTTGTGGAGCCCGATGGTGGGTGTATGCTTTACTACCTCTTACGTACAGGCTAAGGCCAATCGTGTCTCTCTATCGCCTGTTCTGCGCTCCCGCTTGCACGCGGCACGTGACACTTTTCGTGCGTGCAGCCAGCGTTCATCGATTCAAAAGAAGTTATCACAAAATGACTTTTTAAAACGTTAATATTCTTCAGCCACAATAGCAATGGCCACTAATAAAATGTAGGTAGTTACAAAAATAAAGTTACAGAGCAAAATTTTTAAAATTGATAACAGCCTCTCGTATTTTTATCAACAAATGCAGTACCTGCTGAACCGAAAATTCCCAAGTGTGCGCAAAATACCATTACCTATTCATATACGGAAAACGGTCGAAACTCACCGCAACAGCAAATAACATTTGTCAAAAACTTCGGAATGAAAAACCAATTTTAGCTGAATTCTACACACCCGTGGGTTATCATTTTTTATAGATTTTTCTGCTTCGGCAGATCTGGATGTAGTGCACTGGGTTTCAAACTTTCAACACTACTCTGATAATAAACATATACATACACACCCAGGAAATGGATAAAAATCTGACGAATCATATTCAGGCGATACGGCTAGCAACCCATAACTATTTTGATTCCATCATCATCATCCTCCTTACCTTATCCCATTATCTGGGGTCGGCGCAGTATGTATTTTCTTTCCACGACTCCCTGTTTCCTGTCATGCCCATATCCACTCCCACCTCATGTCCTGCCTTACGCATTCCATTCATTCCTTTTTTGGTCTTCCCCTTCCGCGGTATCCACTTAACTCCATCTCTAGTGCTTTCCTTGTAATATGATGACCTTCTCGCCTTATTACATGACGATACTAAGCTTATCTACCAATTCTTATTTTTTTGTTTACCGGCGCTACTTTCAAACATCCTCTTACATAAACATTTTGATTCCGTTTCCACCTAATGCCCACCAACATGCTAAACGTGGATTGTAGGCCTTAACGACCTGGGCTCTGTCTACCCATGAGAAAAAGACGTGAATGTATGTATGTACGAAACAAATATGAATTATAACTAACATAACCAAAGGTCAAATCATCATTCCAGCCGTAAGAAATCCACTGCTGGACGAAGGCCTCTAGAAGGCCCTAGGATTACTTGCTCCATGGGAGGATATTGCCATACTCACCACACTTGGCAGGCGAGCGCAGTCTCTTTGGCTTCTTGTGCTTACAACGCTGCTGCCCATCAGAAGCATTTTTAAGCTGAAGGGAAGAACAACAAATTCCTTTTTCCAACAAATAGGAATTTGTTGGATTTGGGAAGGAAAATGAAGGTATTAGGATACTACTTACTCGGTTGAAGGGGGGGCAAACAAGGAAGGCTAAGCGTGCGTACCCTATACCTGCAACCATCGGACAGGCAATTGAGGATAATACCCTGATCTTGGTCAAATAAAAAAGGTCATATGACAATCGTATGCAGCTACCTCTACAATCAGCTTTGCATTGCTACCTCTTAGACCCAGAAAAAAATGTGTATGGCTACGATTAAATATAATGGTAGATACACAGTCTCAAACAAAATGAAGCATTAAATAATGGCCCCGAGTCAAAACATCACGCATACTTACAAACAAAGACAAAAACGCTACATCCTAAAAATAATATAAATAACACCATCTTTTTTTTACTTTTGTTTGATGCGTAGTTTTTGCATTGTGTGAGTGCTAGCGCGGTTTATTGAAACTGTGGACAAAACAGCTCCGAAACTCGATTAGTGCGCTGTTTTGCCGGTGCCACCTTTCCAGCACGAATTGTGTTTCTACCATTGTATTTCATCTAAGTATGGCGAATGGAAGTATGGCCTTAATATGTAAAAAGCTCGTGCTAGCTACGAGTAGTGCCCACTAAAAAAATGTGTTTTGAACAAAACTTTCGACAGCTTACGAGAAGTAAATTAAACTGTCAATCACGCGCAAAATATGGAAAACACCTCGCTGCAACCACCGATTTTCTAGTTACGAAGTTTCCATGCTGTGCGCTGGAAAACGGGCGAAGTTTTTGCCTGAGTACCTACTTGCAAGTTTGTTGGAAAGATACGTGGTACCTATTTTGCAAATAGGTACTTTGGATAGCAATATGACAAAAAAAAAATTGGACATTGTATATCGATATGAAATTGTGTCCTTTCCTTTTCTAAATTTTTTTAAACTGATATCTTTAACATTATGATTTAAAAAGTTTTAAGGTCACTTAATTTGATATTGTTATATTACTTTTGGTTACATTTGGTTGGAAAGCCATATCAAAAGTATGGAAAATCAAATAAAAATATCATATAGCCTTTAAAATTTATAGCTACTTTTATTATAAAGTAATTTCCCAAAACGTCGTGTCCGAAAACACCAAAGTGACGTCACTACTTTGTTGTTTTTTTTTCAAAACGATATTTAGCTTGCACGTAAATATGTGACTTTGTAACCTTCATATCTCTATGAGCTATATCAATAGCACAGTAAAAAATGTGTGCAAAATGCATTAGTCGCTTTAGGCATAATTTACCTCTTATTCTCATCACATCCGACTGTTTGTATCCTCAGTTTTAAATTTTCATATATCGTGTTTACTTTTGGGAAGGTTAATTCTTTGTAGCAACATGTACTTGTATGGTCCGCTAACAATAATACCTATATGTCGTAAGTAAAATCTAACAAATTATAAAAAACAAACGTTGTCGTTTTTGATGTTTTCAATCTTGTTCTGCGAGATTATTAATGTTTTTCAAGTAACCTAAATTATATACAACGTGATTTTGAACCCATTAGCTTTATTGAAATCTGGGAATCAGAATCCCTAATGGAACACAGAATTACAAGAAAAAATGGTAAAAATCGAAAAAGAAAATTAGGTTTCCCATACAAAGTCGCCGATCAGCTGGACGAATTTCTATGAAAGGTTATTTATTTTTCCGTTTTTTACCTTTTTTCTTACAATTCTGTATTCCATTAGGGATTCTGATTCCCAGATTTCAATATAGCTAGGGGGTTTCAAAATCACGATGTATGCTGTATTATGAAAATAGGTCAGAGATCCACCAAAATAGAGCATGTAGCAAGACAATCAATACTAATCACTAGCTATCATTCAATAGCAGCCATCCAGAACTTTCGGTTGCCGATAGTGTTGTAAAAAACTCGAGTCTAAGAGTCTAAATATTCGGACTCGACTGTAAATCACAAGACTCGACTCATAAATAGAGACTCTACTGTTTGATGTGTTGTTGTTATACTCAAGCTCCCGTAATAGAATCGACTTCGGTATAAGTGCTCGATTCTATTGTGTGTTCGAGTCTGAATATGGACTGAGTCGCACTCGAGTCTGGTAAGTAGCTATTAAGGGGTGGTGTTAAATGTATTAATCTAATAACAAATATTGTTATTTGAGTGTAGGTACACTCAATACCTATCTTATACATCAACTTAACTTTTGAATGATTGTTTATGCTTTTTATAACTTATTGTACTGGAGAGAAGTAGTTTCGCTTAGGAGCTAGCGGTAGGAGTAGTGTTTCGTTAGGACAATTAGGGAAGGAATTCAGTAATTGTCCTAATGAAACACTACTTTAGGAACTGGGAAATAAAGGAAATGAACTATATAAATCTATGTATTGCTGGTAGATTACTAAACGAATCTATAGGACACGGGTGACGCCTAACGAGTCCTTTGGCCGAGTGTCGTTGCTCGCTGATGGTCCGGCGCTCCGCATCCCCCGCACCCCTCGCTTCCTTCGCAGCTCGTCTCGACAAGTAGAAGTGGTATCAGTATTGAGTTTGGTAC
The DNA here is from genome assembly GCA_947532085.1 of Elegia similella. Classification (NCBI taxonomy): domain Eukaryota; kingdom Metazoa; phylum Arthropoda; class Insecta; order Lepidoptera; family Pyralidae; genus Elegia; species Elegia similella. The sequence continues at coordinate 19,756,166 of OX383940.1, read as the reverse complement.
TCTAGTTGATTCTGCGCCTCTTGCGACTCGTGCTTGACTCGACTCTGACTTTTGATAGTCTTAGTCTACCAAGTATGCAAAATTAGGTAAGTTTTCAAAAGAAAACTTCCGGATTCGAGTTTTTTACAACACTAGTGGCCGACGAGAACTGAATTAAACTGTCAATCACTAGAAAATATGAAACACCTCGCTGTAGTAGACGGTTTTTAGTATCAAGTTACTCGACTAGCAAACGAGTCTGTACTGTACAGAGTAGTTGACAGAGCGAGCGAACCGAGCGAGGACCTCTTATTTCTGTGACCTGTAATCAATTTGTGGGCGTTTTTTGTATGTATTAATCTTCTATGTTGGTCTGGGTGAAAAGAAAAAGCGTAGAATGTCCCAGACCGACATGGAATATTAGTTAAATATATAATTAAATTAATAAATAGATGCGGACAAATCACACAGATTGAGCTAGCCCTAAAGAAAGTTCGAGGCTTGTGTTATGGGATACTAACCTAACGATACCATAGTTTATAACAAATACATATAACGATAAACATCCAAGATCCAGACCAATCTGAAAAACCGGCCAAGTGCGAGTCGGACTCGCGAACGAAGGGTTCCGTACCGTTATATATAAAAACGGCAAAAAAATCATGTCTGTTGTATGGGAATATCCCTTTAATATTAATTTTATTTTTATTTAAATATTTATTTTTAAAGTGAATATATAACTAAATCAACATCATCATATATGAGTTATCGGTCCCGTTTGAGTACGGAACCCTAAAAACGAGCTCGCCTTATTTTATTAGTTAGAGCTGAGCACGTATAAACGAAATATTTTATCAACCAAAAGTGCAAGTTTCGTTGCCGTCCGGGATTACCTTTATGTTGGGGTGTGTCTGCATTAGGGTAGTGCTAATTGGGGGCGGGAAATGTCTCTCTTGGCAGAAATTATGAGGCCGTTTGCAGCTTTCCTTATTTCGCAGTACATTGTCCCGAAGAATATTTTCGTCAAACTACAGCGAAACTAAAGGAGGATTTTATTTTCGGCTACTTTTTTAGTTGAAATATGCAAGTAGGTATGTCTACACTATCTATTATAAATTTTACTGATATTGTAAAGAGCATTTGCATTGAATAAGCTCCGAAACTAGTGGACCGATTTAAAAAAAAAAAAGCTTTTTGTTACACGCTCCATCATAGATTTAAAAAAAAATTGCGTCTCTCCATATTTCTATGCGCTCCATAGATGCGGACGAAGATGCGGTAATTGCTTCTTCTTAGCGTGTCGATGGTTAAACAATTAGATATTTTCCTGGGCACAGTATTGACAAAAATGCTTTATTACGTCTTGATTGTCTACTACTTACATCCTCTATGATGCCGTTCATATGACTTTAATACGTCAGGTGTTTCGTCCTCAACTGCCTCTCCGGTGTTTGCAGGTGTACCGTGCTGCTACTTGCTTTTTCCTCATTCATCCGAATGAGTTAACCATTTCCTTCATTCCCTTCCCAGATCCAATAAATACGAACCTTTCCCCAGCTTAAAATGCTTTCGATTAGCAGCAGCAATAGACGCACAAGTAGCCAAAGAAACTGCACTCGCCAACCCGCTTGCCAAGCGTGATGATTAGATTCAAAGATTTATTCAGAACATAGGTCTTTTTAGAAACTTTTTCACGTCAATTCACATTTTAAATAATACTTATTAAATTATATTCAAATTATTATTAATTGTTCCAAAGCTAAAACTCCTAGCGTTTCGTAACCGACCACTGTATTAGTTTTTTTTTTTTTTTTCCTTAAATTATCGTATTTAAAGCATAAATACGCTAATAATATTACGATCTAGCCTTAACTTAGATTATTGAGTAATTTTACATTGACCTAGTTTTATAATATATTATTTAAGAATGTGTCCATCGGCACTTTTCTTACTGTCTCTATTAAGAGGAAGGCACTCTGTTCATGTGTCTTTGTACGCACTATCACTGCACTATAGTTGTGTCATTATCACTTACACTACACTAATTCAAAGGGTTTAGTTCTTTTGAGCCGCCTCACTATGTCCGTGTTGTCGAGGAGCTGGATCGCCTCGACATTCACATGATGAAGCAACCTGTATTCATGTGCTTCGGCATACTGCTTAGTAACCATATCGACGAGCTGTATGTTAAGGTCCCGGTGCAGGTCGTCATTTCTTACGTACCAAGGTGCATTTACAATAGCCCTTAGTACTTTATTTTGGAACCGTTGTATCATTTCGACGTTACTCTTTTTGGTACAGCCCCACAGCTGTATACCATAAGTCCATACTGGCATTAGGACTTGTTTATATAATAGTAACTTGTTGTGCACTGACAGGGCGGAGTTTCTTCCGAGCAGCCAGTACATCTTTTGGAACCTTATTTCAAGTTCCTCTCTTTTCTTTTTGACGTGAGCTTTCCATCGAAGCTTTGCGTCGAGTGTCATACCCAGGTATTTCGCTGTGTTTTCATATGGTATCGGCATTTCATTTATATAAACGGGACAGTATTGATCCTGCTTATTTGTAAAGTTCACGTGAATTGATTTTGATTCATTAAGCGTGATTCGCCATCTCTTTGTCCAATTATGAACTTTATTAACAGCTATTTGAACCTTTTCTGCAGCTTCCGCATGAGTATTTCCAACAGCCATTATAGACTGTATTAGTATGGCAATATTCTCACATCGTACCAAAAGTCCTTAGGATAGGCCTTAGAGTCGACTGCTGGACAATGGTCCAGCAGTGGACTTCTAACGGCTAAAAATGAAAAACAAAGTACGTCTTATTACGGTATTTTTTTTTTCGAATTACGTGAGATTTTTTGTCGTTCTGCCACCACACGACAGGAACATTTAAAGGCGCATGGATTATACTGACTCATATTTCGAACGACATCAATCCGCCAATAACCTCTACAAGAAATGTGCCATTCATTTTAAAAGACCTGCACGTAACTGACAATCCCTGAAAGACAGGCGCCTTTTCAATCGGTCGTATTACACAATGTTCTCGCCAAAAAATAAAAAAGGAATGTCAAAAGAGGGATTTGTTGGAGCCCTTTCTCTACTAAATGAGGCGTAGCATGAATCAGCATATCACTCACTCGGAAGCGAACGCACAAATATGAAATTTTATAGGATTTCTTACCGTTGTGTCGAAATCATGGAAATAGATTATTGATTTTATACAATAATAGCGACCCGGACCCTGGCTTCGCACGGGTAGAATGTATTATATAAACCTTCCTCTTGAATCACTCTATCTATTAAAAAAACCAACAGCTAACTATCTAACAGCCTCCGTGGTTGAGTGGTTAAGGCGTTTGCCTGTTGACCCGGGGGTCGTGGGTTCGATTCCCACCGGAAGCATACTTTGTTAAGTTGTTTCCAGTTTGGTTAGGACATTGCAGGCGTGAATCACCTGATTGTCTGATAATAAAGATGATTCCGTGCTTCGGAAGGCACGTTAAGCCGGTGGTCCCGGCTGCCATCTGGTAGTCGTTAAAAGAACCACGTTAGAGGCCGAGAGGCGGTTCCGAAGAACTCTGACACCAGGGTGTGCATGGTCGATTGACCGTGACACCTACTCGAAATATTGATGACTACATATTCTGTGAATATTTCAAGTGTCTACCTGTTGCCGTTATCAATATCAAGCCAAAACAAGCAAAAGAATCACGTTTGTTGTATGGGAGCCCCCTTAAATATTTACTTTTATTGTAATTTTTAGTATTTGTCATTTCATTATATTTTTTTATTTATTTATTATAGAGGCAACAGAAATACATCATTTGTGATGTATTTCTGATGCCGCTATATTATAAAAATTTCAACTGTATAACTATCACGGTTCATGAGATACAGTCTAGTGACAGACGGACAGACAGACAGACAGACAGGCAGACGGACAGCGGAGCGAAATTAATAGGGTCCCGTTTTTACCCTTTGGGTACGGAACTCTAAAAAATCGCATCAAAATCCGCAGCATAGATTAAAAGCTCTAAGCATACATAGGGACGGACAGACAGCGGGAAGCGACTTTGTTTTATACTATGTAATGATGTAAAGAAAACCCTGTCCAATCCTTAAAGAGGTTATCCAGCCCGTTGATATGAACAACTTTTCCTATGGGACCAATGCTGGGAACTCAAAATATTTTTTGACGTTCCCATGCAAAAAGACCGGGCGGCCGAACATTTATGTTTGAAAATTATGATATTATATGATATTCACTTTAAAAATAAATATTAAATAAAAATAAAATTTATATTAAATGGGCACCCATATATAACAGACATGATTTTTTTGCCGTTTTTATAGGTAACGGTACGGAACCCTACGTGCGCGAGTCCGACTCGCACTTGGCCGGTTTTTTATACATAATGTCTTTATCTCACGTTAGTATAAATGATATAGGTATATATAGATTAATAGTCTTTATGCGCCTATCGCAATACTTCTTTCTGTTTATCCCGAAGGTTGACTGGTAGAGAATGCTTTAGCATTAAGTTCGCCGTTTGTACCATTGTGGTCAATAAAGATTTTTAAATAAATAAGTAAAAATAGATAACTCTGTGAAAAAATGCGTTTAGAACTAAACTTAGGCTACACGTCGAAAACTAAATTAAACTGTCACTCACGATGAAAAGTTTCTTTTTTTTGTGCTTATTTGTTGTAAAAACTAAAAAGAGTATTAAAATATTTAAATAAAAAGCTATTTTTGTATTTCATCTGTCCAAATAAGGGTATTACATTTTCTGTGTTCTTGTAAGTTTCATAATACCGCAGTAACTTCTAAATGTCTAACCATACTCTGGGATATGACTAGTTTTTTGGCAAGGCCTTGGTTATTCTATATTTTTATTTTAAAAAATCTGATAAAATATAGTTTCTCTTGGCTCCGGTAGTACAGAGAGGGTCATGCTCCTGCAGTGGAGACTTAAAAGACCTGATGATGATGATAATGATGATAGTTAATAGCCGGCCTTCCTTGGGTAGCAGTAGCTCCAAAAGCGTGGTCAAATACCTGTTAAAATTAAGTTCAAGAACTTAGAGTCCCTCTTGTAGTTTATGTTTATCGTGTGTGTAAGTGGCCAACACTGGTGTTAAATTTTTCAAGCTACCTAATGGCATGTGACATTCCTTTACGTCTGCCATCAATGATGACAGCGGGACCACCAGCTTAATGTGCCTTTCAGAGTACGAGATATTTTTATGCCACTTGCGGTCACCCATCTCAGTGACGACCGCGCTCCGGTTTGCTTAACATACGTAAGCGCTTTTAATGTTTAGGCCCCCTGAACCTTCGCTGCTCGTGTAGTGTTAATCACTACGCCATGAAGGCCGTAATCATCATCATCAGGTCTTTTTAGTCTCCACTGCAGGAGCATGACCCTCTCTGTGCTACCGGAGCCATACTTGGCCAGAGCAGACAGAGGGTTTGGCGTACACTCTCCTCGCTGGTCAGACGGGTTGGAGAGGTCTCATTGACGTTTATGAGCTTTGTTTAACTTGTATTTCCTAAGTCCTATTCTACTCTGCCGAAACCATACGGCTAAACGGCGGAGGCCGTTATACGTCTCGTAAATTATTTATGCGATATATTAGACTACCGGCCTATTTCCATTCTACCAGTTCTCAGTAAAATATTTGAAAAATTGATTTTCAATCAATTATTGTCTTTTTTTAATAAAAATGATCATTTTCATAGTGAACAGTATGGATTTACTAAGGGTCGGTCAACAACTGACGCGGGTGTAGCTCTTTTAAAACATATATATGAAGCTTGGGAGGGAAAACAGAATGCTATTGGTGCTTTTTGTGATCTTTCTAAAGCATTTGACTGCGTAGATCACAATACCCTTATATCCAAGCTGAAACACTATGGAATCAAAGGTAAATCTCTCGACTTAATCAAATCGTACTTGAGTAGCCGAATTCAAAAAGTTAGTTTAGATGGGGTTCAATCTTCCGGATCATGTATTAGGATGGGTGTACCTCAGGGCTCTATCCTAGGGCCTCTTCTGTTCCTTATATACATTAATGATTTACCGTACTATATTAACACATGCAAGGCTGTACTATTTGCCGATGATACATCTCTCATCTTCCGAGTAGATAGGAATACTGACTCTTCTGACGAGGTTAATAGTACATTAGCTCAAGTGTTGGACTGGTTTACTGCGAACAATCTTTTGTTGAACGCTAGTAAAACTAAATGTATTAAATTTTGCTTACCAAATGTTGCAAAAGTTTCAACAAGTATAGTCGTCAATAATGAAACAGTAGGATTGGTAGACAAAGCAACTTTTCTTGGAATAACTGTTGATGCTGGGCTTCAATGGGGTGCCCATATTGAAAAATTGGCAGGGAAACTTAGCTCTGCGGCTTACGCGGTTAGGAGGATAAGACAACTAACTGATGTTGATACTGCGCGTTTGGTATATTTTAGTTACTTTCATAGTCTTATGTCGTATGGAATATTACTATGGGGAAACGCTGCAGATGTAAATACCATATTTGTTCTACAGAAACGCGCTATTAGATCAATATATAAATTAGGCGCCAGAGAATCTCTTAGAGAGTTATTCAAAAATATTAATATTCTGACACTCCCTTCACAGTATATCTTTTCTAATATTATGTTTGTGCGCCATAACATTCATTTATATAAAAAAAACTGTGATATACATAGCAGAAACACTAGAAATAAAAATAAATTATTTACACCAGCATTGCGATTGCAGAAAACTATGGATTCTTTTTTGGGTCTTGGAGTACGCTTCTATAATAGAATTCCCGCAGAAATATTAGGTCTGCCATTAATTCAATTTAAAACGGCTGTAAAAAATCATTTACTTAAAAGGGCTTATTATTGTATAAAAGATTATTTATTCGATAAAAATGCTTGGTAATAATTTAAATGTATATTTTAATGTAGTTAAATTTAATTTTTGTAAAATATATTGTTATATTCGAGCCCTTCAGGCACATAGAGACCAAGACTGGACTGAGTTTCTTTCGGCGTATTCTTCTCAGCAGTGGTCATTCCGAAACGCTAGTAGTTTTTCGATTTTACAAACATAAGAAAGAAAAATAAACAACAGAAACATATGACGTTCAAAAAGCGATACATGTATCCTACTTTGAATAAAAATTATTCATTTTCATTTTCATTTTCATTTTCATAGACACCGAAGTTGGAACACAATATTGTTGGTAAATTGGAAAAATACAATGGTAAACTTAATTCTAGGTTTATCGAAATCGAATTACTATTTAAAAGCCTTATAATATACTTTTAATGTACGTATATCGTTAGTGGTGTCATACTCAACAGCCTGTTGGGTGGTGTCAGATATGGCATCGGAAACGCGCGCCCGGCCTCCCGAGCTGCAACTTGCTTTTTCCCTACTAATCCGAGTAAGTAGTGTCCCAAAACCTTAATTCCCTTTCCAAATACAACAAATTCCGCAGCAGCGTTGGAGGCATAAGAAGCCAAAGAAACGTCGCTCGCTAACACGCCTGCCATTAAAAAATGCCATGGTGAGTATGGCAATATTCTCCCATGGAACAAATCCTTGGGAGAGGCCTTTGTCCAGCAGTGAACTTCTGACGGCTGTAGTGAACGATGAATGAATAACTTTAACTTTAAAATATTTTAGTAACGGAAGAGGTCACGAACTTTTTTCTTGACCAAAATACGAAAGAAATTATAAATTCCATAGAAGATTATAAACTTACTTCTTTAGCGTTATCAGCTTAAGAAACTCAGAGACTCCCAGTTAAGTAATTAAACAGGGCAAATATTTTTCCAAGAAAGACAAACAATACTGAGCAGGGATTTGCAGAAAAAATCTTTATGCTGCGAAGTTAATAAATTAACTTGAGCTCCAAAAAGCTGTTTTATGCACTTTGTAACTCACACTTCATGTACGATTTCCTTATCTCTACATTTCTATTAAGAGCCCGCCATATGCCAGGCGGCGTGGCGGTACAAACGCGGATGGTCTAAACGCGTTGGCTACTTTGGATATTTACGTTTTTTAGGAATATTCAAGGGTTATTCGAAAAAGAAAAACATATGATGGCTGCCTTATCTGTAATGCAATAATAATTGAAAGTTTCAATGTTAATTTTAATGTATTTGGTGAATAATGCTATTTACTGAGTAAATTAGACGTGATTTGGAGGCAACTTTGCAATTTTTTTCTATCGAGAAAATTTAACGCAATCGTGTTTTTGAGTCATATAGTTACCAGTGGGAGTCTTGAACTTTGCTGCATTTTTATTTCAACTTGAGTATTTAATTATTATTGATATAACAGTCAATCATGCAAAGCAGTGTGAGGTAGTATGGCCCCTTAACATGTGCAATCCTAAATTTCGTGTTGTAACTCTCTGCAATATTTAATTACGTATAGGTATGACTTAGACGCTAACTGTTCAAAGTGGTCCAACTATAGACGTAGTCCGTCATCATACATCCTTTCTGACTATTTGTCACCTATCACGCTTCAATCATTGAACTAATTTGGATGAAATATGTAGTTGCGAATGCCAGCTTTGAGTTCACGCCTCATTACTTTGACTCCCGAGCGCAGTAAGGCCCTAAGCGGCCTCATATCGTTCCGCCAAGCGCCGCGTCCCGTCGAACGTAAACACATTGCTATTAATTTAAGTATTATTTAGTCGATAGATTGGCACTGGACTCTTAACAAAAATTTGCAGAAACGGATGAGTAAATCGAAAAATGATGTTCTTAAGCTGACAATATTTTTAAATAACCTATTTAACAACACCCCACACGTTAGGTTAGTCGCAACACACGCTTACTTGTATGCTACCCTAAAAAAAGAGTTTTTCAAGGTTTTATTTTACCACTTTTTCAGCATGATTAATATACATATCCATACCAAATTACAACTTTCTAGTACTTACACCCTCAGAGGTAAACCCCGGATGGACACTCGGACAGACGTGGCGAAACAATAAGGATTCCTTGTTTACTACGGAACCCTAAAAAATTTTATGTTGCGAAGATAAATTAATTTCGCTCTCAAAGGCTCCTTTAGCACTCTGTGACTACACAGTAGATCGTATTGTCTTTCACAGCAGTCATCTAATCTCTGATAAGATAATTAGATTAATGTTATATTTTTTATGCATATTTGACGGTATACGAGCTATTATAGAGCATAAATATTCTAGTTTTTTCACCGTATTTTATATCTTAATTGAATAATATCAAAAAAGCATTGTGAGTGCGAAATATGAACACTTAAAAATATTGCATGGCATCATAAAAGTCGCCTTTTACGACATCCATGGGAAGACTTGGAGTGGTCCTATTCTACTTTCCCGGAAACGACACGGCTACTATCTTATATGATATAAAAGTATTCGCAATTCAATCGTTCCAAGCATTCGGTAGCTTTTAACACCCACAGACACTCAAGATGTTCAAACAACAATCGAGTTTGTTTGGGAAAAAAATCATTCATTCTCTTTGTTTGGGGAAAAAAACGAAAGAAATTATAAAACTTCAGGGAACAAGATGAACTACACCGTTATTAGTTTGAGCTTCTCAGAGATTTCCAGTTAAGTAATTAAAAAGGGCAAATATTTTTACATGTGAGTCTCAAGTAATACAGAGCCGAGATTCCCGAGGAAAATTTTTTATACTGTGATGTTAAATAAAATTTTAGCTTTCAAACTTTCTATGAGTTTTAAAAATATACTTTTTACTTTTCTTCTCTATATAAGTAATGTAACTCTTCCATGCTGGTCTGGGAGAAAAGAAAAAACTTAGAATGCACCAGCTGCTTCTCTTCCCGCGCAGATCGTAAGAGCCGATCGAGAGAATCCGCGAAAATCTGAGAAATCGTGTTAGTAGGCCATTTTGATTCCGTTTCCACACGCCCACCAAAATGCTAAACGTGGCAAAATGCTAAACATGCTCATAGACCTAGGTCTCATAGAACCAGGGCTATGAGACCTGTATGCCACGGTTACAGGGTGACAAAGCCTAGGCTTTGTCTGCCCCGCAAGGGAAAAAGACGTAATAATATGTATGTATATATGTAATCGTGGTTTCTAAGATGTCCACTGCTAGACAAAGGCCTCTCCCAAGAGTTCTTCGTTCTATGAGAGGATATTGCAATTACCACGCAGGCGGGTTGGCAAGCGCAGTTTTTTTGCTTCTTGTGCTTCTGACGCTGCTGGCCATCGAAAGCATTTTTAAGCTTAAGAAGGATAGGATTTTTTTTTACTTAGGAAGAGAATAAAGGTGTTGGGAGATTACTCGCTCGGATATATGGGGGAAAAGCAAGTAGCTGCTCGGGAGGCCGGATGCGCGTACCGGTTGCCCTACCGGCAACCACCAGATAGGCAGTTGAGCATGACATCCCTGACTAATAGGTATGTATATATAGGTATGTATCATCATCATCATCAGGTCCTTTTTAGTCTCCACTATAGGTATGTATAATGTTACATTAATCTAATGAGAGTTAAGGGCCCGTACTACCTCACACTGCTTTGCATGATTGACTGTTATTTCAATAATAATTAAATACTCAAGTTGAAATAAAAATGCAGCAAAGTTCAGGACTAACTCTGGTAACTATATGACTCAAAAACACGATTGCGTTAAATTTTCTCGATAGAAAAAAATTGCAAAGTTGCCTCCATATCACGTCTAATTTACTCGGTATATAGCATTATTCACCAAATACATTAAAATTAACCTTGAAACTTTTGATTATTATTGCATTACAGATAAGGCAGCCATCATATGTTTTTCTTTTTCGAATAACCCTTGAATATTCCTAAAAAACGAAAATATCCAAAGTAGCCAACGCGTTTAGACCATCCGCGTTTGTACCGCCACGCCGCCTGGCATATGGCGGACTCTTAAGAGCCGTGTGAGTGTGGCAATGTCCTCCCATGGATCGAAGCATCTCTGGGAGGGGTTTTTGTCCAGTAGTGGATATTTTATAGCTGTAATGAATGAATACATACCTTTATTGACTTAATTCATTACAGGATAGACAGAGCCAAAGATCCAAGGGGAATGACGAGCGCGTAGGTGGGTGACTCCAGGTCAACATGGGCCAGACTAGCATGGAAATGTTCAACTTTGAGACGTTATTTTCGAGCAAAATTATTTATGCTGCGAAGTTAAATTTATTTTCAGCTCTCAAAGGCTTGAGTTGAGGATTCAAAGATTTATTCAGAAAATAGGCCTTTTTTGGCACTTTGGCACTTATTCACGTAAATTCACATTTTAAATAAAACATTAAAATTATTAATTATTTATTAAAATCAACAAACTACCGACCACTGCAGAGAAGAAGACGCCGAAAGAAACTCTTTTCAACAGTTTTGGTCGCCTACTAGCCTGGAGTCTGAAGTGTTTTTGTAACTGCACAGTAGGATCATAACTCATGTCAGATTAATGTAACAATATACATAACATACATACCAATCACGTCTTTATCCATTACAAGGTAGACATAGCCTAAATTCATAAGATTCAAAGGCGATGTCTAGTATGTAGGTGGGATCGTCAACATGGTACAGACTAGCATGGAAATGTTGTTGCACAACTTTGAAACAGTATTTTCGAGCAATATTCTTTATGGTGCGAAGTTAAATTAATTTTCAGCTTTCAAAGCCTGCTTTATACACTTTGTGACTACACAGTAGGCTTACTCTCATCAGGTTAATGTAACAATGTACATAACATACATACCAATCACGTCTTTATCCATTACAAGGTAGACATAGCCTAAGTTCATAAGATTCAAAGGCGATGTCTAGTATGTAGGTGGGATCGTCAACATGGTCCAGACTAGCATGGAAATGTTGTTGCACAACTTTGAAATAGTAATTTCGAGCAATATTCTTTATGCTGCGTAGTTAAATAAATTTTCAGCTTTCAAAGCCTGCTTTATACACTTTGTGACTACACAGTAGGCTTTAACTCTCATCAGGTTAATGTAACAATGTACATAACATACATACCAATCACGTCTTTATCAATTACAAGGTGGACATAGCCTAAGTTCATAAGATTCAAAGGCGATGTCTAGTATGTAGGTGGGATCGTCAACATGGTCCAGACTAGCATGGAAATGTTGTTGCACAACTTTGAAACAGTATTTTCGAGCAATATTCTTTATGGTGCGAAGTTAAATTAATTTTCAGCTTTCAAAGCCTGCTTTATACACTTTGTGACTACACAGTAGGCTTACTCTCATCAGGTTAATGTAACAATGTACATAACATACATACCAATCACGTCTTTATCCATTACAAGGTAGACATAGCCTAAGTTCATAAGATTCAAAGGCGATGTCTAGTATGTAGGTGGGATCGTCAACATGGTCCAGACTAGCATGGAAATGTTGTTGCACAACTTTGAAACAGTATTTTCGAGCAATATTCTTTATGGTGCGAAGTTAAATTAATTTTCAGCTTTCAAAGCCTGCTATATACACTTTGTGACTACACAGTAGGCTTACTCTCATCAGGTTAATGTAACAATGTACATAACATACATACCAATCACGTCTTTATCCATTACAAGGTAGACATAGCCTAAGTTCATAAGATTCAAAGGCGATGTCTAGTATGTAGGTGGGATCGTCAACATGGTCCAGACTAGCATGGAAATGTTGTTGCACAACTTTGAAATAGTAATTTCGAGCAATATTCTTTATGCTGCGTAGTTAAATAAATTTTCAGCTTTCAAAGCCTGCTTTATACACTTTGTGACTACACAGTAGGCTTTAACTCTCATCAGGTTAATGTAACAATGTACATAACATACATACCAATCACGTCTTTATCCATTACAAGGTGGACATAGCCTAAGTTCATAAGATTCAAAGGCGATGTCTAGTATGTAGGTGGGATCGTCAACATGGTCCAGACTAGCATGGAAATGTTGTTGCACAACTTTGAAACAGTATTTTCGAGCAATATTCTTTATGGTGCGAAGTTAAATTAATTTTTAGCTTTCAAAGCCTGCTTTATACACTTTGTGACTACACAGTAGGCTTACTCTCATCAGGTTAATGTAACAATGTACATAACATACATACCAATCACGTCTTTATCCATTACAAGGTAGACATAGCCTAAGTTCATAAGATTCAAAGGCGATGTCTAGTATGTAGGTGGGATCGTCAACATGGTCCAGACTAGCATGGAAATGTTGTTGCACAACTTTGAAACAGTATTTTCGAGCAATATTCTTTATGCTGCGAAGTTAAGAGCCCGCCATATGCCAGGCGGCGTGGCGGTACAAACGCGGATGGTCTAAACGCGTTGGCTACTTTGGATATTTTCGTTTTTTAGGAATATTCAAGGGTTATTCGAAAAAGAAAAACATATGACGACTGCCTTATCTGTAATGCAATAATAATCAAAAGTTTCAAGGTTAATTTTAATGTATTTGGTGAATAATGCTATATACCGAGTAAATTAGACGTGATTTGGAGGCAACTTTGCAATTTTTTTCTATCGAGAAAATTTAACGCAATCGTGTTTTTGAGTCAGATAGTTACCAGAGTTAGTCCTAAACTTTGCTGCATTTTTATTTCAACTTGAGTATTTAATTATTATTGATATATAAGTCAATCATGCAAAGCAGTGTGAGGTAGTACGGACCCTTAAATTAATTTTCAGCTTTCAAAGCCTGCTTTATACACTTTGTGACTACACAGTAGGCTCTTAACTCTCATCAGATTAATGTAACAATATACAAAACATACATACCAATCACGTCTTTATCCATTACAAGGTAGACATAGCCTAAGTTAATAAGATCCAAACGCGATGTCTAGTATGTAGGTGGGATCTTCGACATGGTCCAGAGTAGTATGGAAATGTTGTTGCACAACTTTGAAACAGTATTTTCGAGCAATATTCTTTATGCTGCAAAATTAAATTAATTTTCAGCTTTCAAACGCTGCTTTATACACTTTGTGACTACACAGTAGGGATTCAAACTCTCATCAGATTAATGTTAGAGTAAGTTGGAAAACATTTTTTTTTAATTTTCTATAGAGTCCTGCAGCTTCAATCAAATATAATACACGATTCGATAGAGCTGTTTTTATTTATTTATTTAGGAAAAACAAGCAGTTACAGAATGGAGTTTTAACAGAAAAGGCTTACATTAAACAAGCTGTTACCGATAGAGCTGTAATTTTGCATGCAGGTGTAAATCTAATGACAATAATATATTATGGAATCGTTACTCTGGTCTGATGATGGAGTCAGAAGGTAACCATAGGAACTCTTAAACTAAACAAGGTACACCAATCGTGTTGGACTCATTTGATTTCTCCACTTTACAGTGTGGATTGGATTAAAATAAAATCTTGTCACAAGAACTTAATTTACGGTAAAGTTTCAATGATATGTGTACCAGAACATTTGTCTATAACACGTATCTTATTTATTAACGTAGGCACGTTACACAGCTATTTATACTCTTCAAGTTTGACCCAAATATTTATTTTCATATTCAGGTCGAAGGTAGAATTGGCAAATATTTCCTAGTAAATACTGAATTCAATGGAAAAGGAGCATCTAGTTTACGTTCGAAAGCGTTCTTTGCAGCTGAACGACGATGTAAAAATTTTATGATGATACACCCCTAAAGGCAGATGAATTGGAAATTCGTAAAATCTTTCGAGGTTATACTATAAACTAAATCTAGCTAGATAACAATTTATAAGACATCTTTTGTCGCATACTACTGTTATCAAACCAGTTCATCTGGCTTAAGTAGTATATCGTCATTAAATCTAGTTAGATAACAGTATAAGAGACATCCTTTGTCTCATAATATTGTAATCTTACTAGATTTTGTGACAATATACCACATAAGGCAGATGAATTAAAAATTTGTAAATCTTTCGCTGTTATACTATCAACTAAATCTAGCTACATAGATAACAGTATATAAGACATCGCTTGTCTAAATGCTGTTATCTTGCTAGATTTAGTGGTGGATGATACACCACTTAATGCAGATAATTGGAAATTCGTAAAATCTTTCGAGGTTATACTATCAACTAAATCTAGCTAGATAACAATTTATAAGACATCTTTTGTCGCATAAATACCAATTCATCTGCCTTAAGTAGTATACCATCACTAAATCTAGCTAGATAATAGTATAAGAGACATCCTTTGTCTCAATACTGTTATCTTGCTAGATTTAGTTACGATATACCACATAAAAAAGATGAATTTAAAAATCCATAAAATCTTTCGCTGTTATTCGAGTATATGAATGATATGGAATTGTATCTTATAATTCTGGAATAAAGTTATTATTATTATTATACTTTCAACTAAATCTAGCTAGATAACAGTATATGAGACATCCTTTGTCTCATGAATCTAGGTATTTAGTTGCTACTAGAACCTCGAAAGATTTTACGAATTACCAGTTCATCTGCCTTACATGTATCCAATTTTGAATAATAATCTTTGACTTTTGACGTTTGACTACCAAGTGAGACTTAAAGGCATATCCATTTAAGAAAACGTCACGAAATCCCGTCCACTACTTATTCCATTCACTGAATTCAATATGCTCTTTTCCTAAAAAGTATAATTAGTCCGCCAATTAGTTAATGAAAAAATAGTGGTAGGTAACGTATTTTTCTTTTGTCAATTAAATATGACAAGCCTGTTAAATTTCAGTGAGACATCACATATTGCTTCAATTTTTAATAAACTACAATGTGACGTCAATATTCTTACTCAATAATCTTGAGATATTCCAGTTGGATCCCTAAAAAAAATAGGGGATCCGGTTTATTTATTGACCGAGCGAGCGAAGCGTCTCAGTTTCCACTGGCCCAAAATTCTTTTGTCCGTCTGTCTGTCTGTTCTCGCCTACAGGTCGCATTTCTCAACCGATTCTCATGAAATTTTGTGAGCAGGTTCGGTAATTATATATAATTTTTTGGTCGTGCCAGTTTTTCGAAATTTAAAAAAATGGCGGATATATGGGGTCCGAAACTTAAAAAAACTCATAGCACAGCTATTTGGAAAAAAAAATCAAAAATGTCATTAGACTTTTTTGTTATTCTCATTAAGACGCAACTTTTTTGTCTGATCAACTTTTTTATACGATAAACTTGAACGTGTTTGCAGTCGGCAATTTGCCCAAAAGTTGTCTAAAATCGATTTTCTGTATATTTATGAAAGAAGTTGAAGTACGAGAAGTGGGATAGGGAGTGAAATTAAACAACTTTCCCTAAGGAACAAAAATCAAAATAATAAAAATATTTTTTGGCTTAAAGCATGATACTGCGTATTACTTTTATTTATTTATTTATTTCAATAACAATTTTTACATTGTGTCTGAATTCTTACAACTATTACATTTACATCAATAATAATAACTTAAAATATCATAATTATAAATAAGTACAAATAGTCAATAATTTAATATATAATGGACATGTCAATTTATGATTACGTTAATATCAATAATATAAACAAAAAAGTCATTTAAAATAATCATCTACAGAGTAATAATTTTTCCTTAATAAATATGCTTTTAATTGTTTCTTAAAAAGATGTAGACTATCTAAACCTTTTATTTCATTCGGCAATTTGTTATATGCTATGGTAGCCGTGTGGTATCCGGCAGATTAGAATAGGACCACTCCAAGTCTTCCCGTGGATGTCGTAGAAGGCGACTTAGGAAATACAAGCTAAACAAAGCTTATAAACATCTAAGACACCTCTCCAACCCGTCTGGCCAGCGTGGAGAGTGTAGGCCAAGTCCTCTGGCTGCTCTGGCCAAGTATGGCCCTAGTAGTACAGAGAGGGTCGTGCTCCTGTAGTGGAGACTAAAAAGGACCTGATGATGATGATAAAAGCTTGGTATTGAGCACTATGTTTCATAACCTTAAGGTTGGGTTTGATATTATGTTTTAGAGCCCTTCTACGAGTGGTCTCACGTGCCTGTCTTTCTGTATCCGATTCTATTTTAGGCAAGCATTTTTTAAGGTCAGTTAGAATCACTAATAAGTGATTCTAACTGACCTTAAAAAATCGGAACAGTCAAAATACCCAAATTAATAAAATGCTGTTCACATGATTCCCAGGGTGGTATACCTATTATTGTGCGTATGACTCTCTTTTGTATTTTAAATACTCTGTCTTGATTATATTGATAACTATATCCCCACAATTTAATACTATAGCGTAATTTGCATTCTACTAGGGCATAATAAACTTTTTTTTAGATGTGTTAAGGTAGTTTCATTGCGAAGGTTTCTTATTACAAAACAAGCTGATGATATAGAGTCTTCAAGTGATCTTAGCTCCGCTTTCCAATTGAGAAATTCATCAATGCGTATGCCTAAAAATTTTTTGTCTTTTACGATAGCTACTTTATTACCATTTAAAGTAATGTCAAGGGATGTAGCATTTTTCGATGTAGATTTAAATAATATAGCTTTAGTTTTGTCACAATTAAGTTTTAAATTATTCGCATTAAACCATATATGAAAATTATGCAACAGCGCATTAAGTTTACCAATAAGATTTTCAATATTGGTGTCATGTACCACAGCATTTGTGTCGTCTGCAAAGAGTATCAATTTTATATTTTATATATGTGACAAACACCCCATGGCCATATCAACAACCGCGTCTCCAAATCCTAC
Organism: Elegia similella; assembly: GCA_947532085.1. Taxonomy (NCBI): domain Eukaryota; kingdom Metazoa; phylum Arthropoda; class Insecta; order Lepidoptera; family Pyralidae; genus Elegia; species Elegia similella. Next base: position 19,738,435 of record OX383940.1, on the reverse strand, counting down.
TACAACTCATTCGGCTTTAGAAATCCAAATTGAAGATACTAGGGATGCCATTATGTCGTTTCCTAATGGATCCGCAGGTGGCATCGACGGACTCACGCCTCAGCATCTCAAAGATCTGATCAGCGCGTCCGCCGGTGACGCCGGCGGGGCATTACTCAACGACATAACAAAATTTTGCAATTTTCTTTTTTCAGGGACTCTTACGAAAAATTTCAGGGAACTATTTTTCGGGGCGCGCCTCTGTGCATTTAACAAAAAAGATGGAGGCGTTCGCCCCATTGCCGTTGGATGCACTCTCCGTAGGCTGGCGTCAAAGCTGGCCTGCAGAAAGAATTCCTCTACACTCAAGTCAGTATTCGAACCTACTCCACTAGGATTTGGCAGTCGTGGAGGTTGTGAAGCAGTAGTACATTCGGTTCGTACATTTTTATCAAATGACAACGAGGCGGATGTACTACTCAAAATTGATGTCAAAAATGCTTTTAACAGCATTGATAGGACAACCCTGTTGAACGAAGTGTCTATCCATACACCCAGTATTTATAATTATATTTGGCAATCCTACAGTTCTCCCACAAAATTATTTTTCAACAGTGAAATAATCTCATCAGAAGTAGGCGTTCAACAGGGCGACCCTCTAGGACCAGCATTATTCAGCTTAGGAATCCACCCCATAGTTGCCAATTTAAATTCAAAATTAAATGCATGGTTCCTAGATGACGCCTGTTTGGGAGGAAAAGTAGATACGGTCAAAAACGACCTTATTAGAGTCTTAAGCAATTTCCGGAAGATAAATTTAGACCTCAACTTAAACAAATGTGAACTGTTCGTTTCGCCTAAGTTCCATGAAAACGATAGAATTTCTATCATTCAAAATTTTCAAAATATTGCACCCGGCATTAAAATTTTAGAAAATAAAACACTTTTCCTCCTAGGGGCGCCGTTACTCGAGGAAAGCGTTAGACCTTTTTTAGAAAATAAATCAGAAATACTTTCGAAAAATATCAACAGATTGGGCCTACTAAATTCTCACATCGCCTATACCATCCTTAAATATTGCCTTTTTGTACCTAAATTTACCTATATCCTAAGAGCTTGCCCAATCTGGAAGCATACAAATCTTTTAGACAATTTAGATGCCACTCTCCAAAACGCGTTGGTAAAAATTCTAAATTTAAACCTCGAGGACCACGCTTGGATTCAAGCCTCTTTGCCGATTAGATCAGGTGGCATCGGAGTGAGGAAAATTTCAAGTGTTGCTCTTCCAGCCTTTCTTTCGTCCGTGCATAGTGTATCACATATGTGTGCAAGAATCTTAAAATCCACTTCAGCTGAGATACACTGTGCATCAGATGCAATCGAGGCCTGGAGGACTCTCTGTCCCAATGAAAGCATCCCTGAGGCACCAAACCGTCAAAAACTTTGGGATGCTCCATTGGTACAGAGAGATCATAATTTTCTGATTCAAAATTCTATCAGTGACACTGACCGCGCAAGGCTTCGTGCTGTATCAGAATTTGAATCCGGTCATTGGCTCCACGCCCTTCCCTCGGCAAACCTCGGAACACTACTCGACAATGGCAGCTTTCGAATCGCCGTAGGTCTCAGGCTAGGAGCTGCCATTGTCGAACGACATCATTGTCCGTGTGGCAGCGCCGTCGATAGAAACGGATTCCATGGACTACACTGTCAGCGCAGCGCAGGCAGGTTCTCCCGCCACGGCTCCCTTAATGATATAATTAAAAGGGCACTTGCCACCGCCGAAATTCCAAGCATTTTGGAACCAGCTGGATTAGCGCGCGACGATGGCAAGCGCCCCGACGGCTTGACCTTGGTCCCCTGGGAGCGGGGGAGGGCTCTCGTCTGGGACGCAACATGCGTCGACACGGTGGCCCCTTCTCGCCTCGGGGGAACCGTTCTGAAGGCTGGAGCCGCGGCGGAGGCTGCAGAGGACGCCAAGCGGCGCAAATATGCTTCTCTTACTAATGAGTACATGTTTGTTCCGCTTGGTGTCGAAACATTGGGTCCATGGGGTCCTAGCACTAAGAAATTTGTAAAGGGATTAGCGCCCAGGCTTATCGACGCCGCTGGTGACAAGAGGGCTGGCTCTTTCCTCGCGCAAAGAATTGCGATTGCTATTCAGCGGGGGAATGCAGCTAGTGTTCTTGGCACTTTGCCACACGGGCAACATCTTAGTTTAGATTTTTAGTTTTTAATTATTTTATATTTAATGGAGTCAGAGGGCGCCACCCTACACGTTAACATTAGCTCCGTACTAAATAAATAATTAAAAATAGTTAAAGTGAGAATCCCAGTAAGATATTATTGTTAGTAATTAAAACTGTGTACAGTGAAGTGTGGATATCGTTATCAGTGTTTGGAATTGTGGAAAAACAAGTTAATTTACAAAAAATATCGTGAAGACGAAATGCCTAATCCTGTCTTCTACAAAGATGATCACTGATAGAAATTATGCAAAACGTAACCCGACTACACTGCTGAACTAATTGCAATCTTCATTGACGCCTAAAAGATAAGTAAATTATTATTTCATTTACTGGATCAGTTACAATTCAAAACGAAACGATCACAACTAATTAAGCTACTGAACAACAGATGACGCTAGTAATCAGCGCCATCTAGTAAAGGATTGTATACTTAATTTCAAGAACAACTACTCAGCACTAGATGGCAGCACCTGTATCTCAAAATCTTTATCGTTTATTATATTGACTTCATTAACATGGCCAAAATCTGTAAAAATTGTAAAACGGTAATTACACACAGACGCTTCTTGGAATGCAAAAAATGTACAGAAATATACCACATACCTTGTGCTTGTATTCCGGAGAAATTATATATAACCTAATGTCACCCAACAGAAAAATGAATTGGACGTGCAAAGATTGTTTAGTGAAGGGAAAGTTTATATCACATAACCCTACAAATTCAATTGATAAAGCACAACTAAATCAACAGAACATTCATAAAGAATCGGAATCTAAAGAGACTATGCAAGAAAATTATGTCGTCAACATCTCGACGGAAAATTCTTTTGATTCTCTAGATAAAAGTTACGAAGAAGAATGTATATTTGAAACACCAAATAAAAATATTACCCAATTAAATTAAAGCTTTACTGAACTAAGAACGGATGCGAAAGATATAGAGATAGCACAAGACAGAAACAGTGAATTGGAATTAAAATTAAACATATCAGAAAGTGAAATCGAACGTCTATTAATCGAAAATAGTAATTTAAAAAAGGAACTTCATCAAAACCAACAGCAAATAAAAATATTAAAACAATTATGCCAATCAACTAATACATGTTATAAAGAAAAACTAGGACTAAATAGCACTAAATTAACTTCTTCTCAGAATACGCCAAAGTCACAAATCAATAACAGAAAATTGAACAGTAAGAAAATTACTTTTTCGGAATCCAAAACTCACTCTACTTCTCAAATCCGAAATGAAACAAGCTCAGCCTTAGATTACTCAATTCAAAATAATGCCACCCACAATAACTCACCAGAATCTCCAATCACCAGAAAGACCACTTCAGCAATGCCTGCTCCTGCTAAGGCGATAAATAACTGCCACGCTGAAGCACCTCGACCGCAACGACAGTCAACATCGCAATATTCTACTGCTGATAAGATTGGTGAACAAAAAATAAAGAAAATTATTATAGTGGGAGACGACCAGGCAACTGGATTAGCTGCACAACTGATCAAAAGTAGATATAATAAAAAAGAAAATGAATACACAATATCTGCGTTCATACAGCCAAATGCTTCCTCATCCGAATTCCTTAATTATTTTAAGAACATTCAGTCATCTGTTTGTAAAGATGATTTTGTAATAATATGTATCGGAAATAACGACACTAATTCTTATAAATTATTCCGTAATATATGTATATACACTCATATTTTACAAAACACAAATGTATTGTTACTGCCAATAAATAATAATTTTGACCCTAATGAATGGTTAATAAACAGGGATTTCAGATCTCTAGCTGACTCACAAGAAAATTGTATATATATTGACATAAAATACCAAATTAATAATTTATATTTTATTAAATTAGCATGTACCAAAATAAATTTGACACTTGATTATTTAGATTATAAAGCACGCTTCCTGACATTTAGTAATATAAGAACACTGATTAATAGAAATGATGTAGCATATAACAATCGCAAGGAGAATAAAAGCTTTTTTCGAGGTTAAACAAAGCAATAATAAAAACATAAAAAATAGTTTTATCATCTTTCATCAAAATTTTGCAAGTCTGTTGAAAAAACAAAATTTAATGGAAATTGTCCTAAAAGAATTTCAGGATATAAATAAACGTATTAATGTTATATGCGTAACTGAATCGTTTCTCTTCCTAGAAGATACTCAAAATATAAAAATTACCGATTTTCGAGTTGCTTCACAATACTGTAGGACAGATAATAGAAGAGGAGGAGCATGTATATTAGTCAGAAACGAAACAACATGTTCGGAGATTGATTTAAGTAAGTTTAGAACCCATAGTTGTTTTGAATGTGCTGGTATTGAATTGGAAAATAATAATATAAAAATTATTTGCATATATACTCATGATTCTGACATTAATACATTCTTCTTAAACCTAGAAACTCTACTTAGAGACCTTTGCAAAAACCAAAAATGGCGCATAATATTATGTGGAGACCTAAATATAGATACCCTTACTTCTAATAAGCATGGCAACAGGCTTACACACATACTGAATAATTTTAATTTGAAATACCACATAAACGAGCCAACTAGACAAAAGAAATGCATTGACCATATGATAAGCAATATTTCAACAGCTCAAGGTACAGTACACAAACTAGCGATATCGGATCATAATTATGCGCTCAAACATTGCAAATAAATACAAAAACTGGTGTATTACCAGTGGTTTGAAGAAAGGAGACAATTTAGTACGGAAAATATGAATAAATTCTGTGACTACATATCTAACCTTACTTTTAGGGATGTTTTACATAGTGGTGACACAAACCAAGCAATTTCCATTTTTCATGAAACTTTAATGCTATTTTTTGACCAGTGTTTTCCTAAATCTGCTATTAAGATCACAAAAAAACCTAATAGAACATGTTGGATCACCTCAGGTATCAAAAAATCATGCAAAGAAAAGCGAAGACTCTATATAAAATACATAACTTCAGACAAGGACAGTCGAGAGTCTTCACGTGAGATATACAAAAAATATTCAAAATTATTAAAAAACTGCATAAATAGCTCACAAAAGCTGGGAAACAAAAAAAATATTTCTCAATCTAAAAATAAAAGTAAAGCGACCTGGAATATAATAAATACAAAACTGCAAAACCAGCAAAAAAAAGATATCGCAAAATTGACAACAAACCAAATGACCGTAGAAAACCCTCAAGACATTGCAAATTTATTTAATAATCACTTTATTGACCAAACGAAAAATAATAAAAATATATCCCTAAGTAATAATATAATACAAAATTGCGACTCTACATTCTTCCTGCGACCAACAGCACCTAACGAAATATTAAAAATAATTATGTCACTGCGTAACACAAAGTCCGTTGGATACGATGAGCTATCGACCAAATTATTAAAAAAAAATGCTGTATATATTGCACCAGCCTTGAGTCATATAATAAATCTTTCTTTTAGCCAAGGTATTTTTCCGGAAATCCTTAAAAAATCCATCGTTAAACCAATATATAAGACAGGTGATAAGACAGATATTAATAACTATAGGCCTATAACATTGATACCAATTTTGGCGAAAGTAATAGAGAAAGCAGTACATTCTAGGCTAACTAACTTTATACAACAATTAAATATCTTAAATGATCAGCCGTTTGGTTTTAGAAAAGGGAGAAACACAACAACTGCCAATTTTAAATTGATAAAATCTGTGATGGAATTTTTGGACAATGGCCTGCCGATTGTTGCTCTCTTTTTTGATATGAGCAAAGCGTTTGATTTTGTCGATCATAAAAAGTTAACTGACAAACTCTACCGTTACGGCATTAGGGGAATCGCTAATGATTGGTTTGTCAGCTATCTGCAAGATAGACATCAGTGTGTCCACATCACAAGGACAAGTAGGAATAAAAATAACTCATACAGTAGAGCTACGCATCAATCTGTATATAGAGTAAATGGACTTGGCGTCCCTCAGGGAACCCTTCTTGGACCCTTGCTTTTTAATTTATACGTTAATGACCTACCAACATGTACTAAACACGAGACGATTCTATATGCGGATGATACGACCATATTAGTAAAGGCGGACTCAAAAAGTAAAGATCTTGACATAAAAGAATATGAAAATAATATAATTACTACAATTAAAGACATAATATCATGGATGAATAAAAATAATTTGAATGTTAATATTAAAAAAACGAAAATTATGCAATTTGGGACATATAAAACAAATAAATTAAATCTAAATATCATATACAACGGACACACTATCAATATTGTTAATGAAACTAAATTTTTAGGTATTACTATTGATGACACATGCAACTGGAAAAGTCATATTGAAACCGTTATGAAGAAATTGAGTCGATTTTCGTTTGCGCTTAGACGTCTCCGAGAAATTTCCTCGTTAGAAACGGCTCTACTAGCATATCACGCGCATGTTTCATCGGTATTACAGTACGGGATTATGATATGGGGAAATTGCACGAATATTGAAACTCTGTTCAGGTTACAAAAGAAGTGTATCAGATCGTTGTTTGGAGAGTATCAGATAGACACATGCAGACCACTGTTCAAAAAACATAAATTACTTACATTAACGAGTCTCTACATAAAACAAATCTGTATTTTCGTTAAAGAAAATCTACAATTTTTTAAAAAAAAGGTAATGAATAAATTTAAAGATTTACGCCCCCGGCCTTTATATAAGCTCGAAATTCCCCAATACTCGCTTAAACTGGCGTGTGACAATGTATATTATATGGCCGTAAAAATATTCAATGCACTACCTGAGGATCTAAGACAATTGAATATTAAACAATTTAAAAATAAATTGCACAAATACCTTGTAGAAAACTGCTTTTATTCTCTAAACGATTTTTTTTCTAATTGACTATTATTGTAAATGTGATGTATCGAAATAATACCATTGTTAATTTACGTTACTAAAACTATGTAACTGTAAATAATTTAGTTTAGCTTTGTACCTAACGTTAAATATTCGTACGCCAGTATTGGCAAAGTATGTGTTTCAAAAAGACATAAAATAACAACTGTATGTACCATACTATATGCGAATAAATGATTCTGATTCTGATTCTGATTAAGGTTTTTTTTTTAGTATGAATATAGTTAGGTTTATTTATAAGTAGTTTTTAATAACAGAATTATGAATTTAGATAAATAAATAAAAGAATATTGACTTCTGAGACCCAAAAAAAAAATTTTATGTCAGGATGTTGGTTTGAAATATATTGAATTAAGTCATTTGTAAAAATTAAGAAGAGAATAGGTCCTAAATCAGACCCCTGCGGAACTCCTCTGCTTAAAGATAGCAGTTTCGACTTGATGATGTTCTCATTGTCTTCTTTAATTGTTTTAAGTTCCACAAACTGTTTTCTGTTTTGCAAGTACGATTTAAATAACAACAATGTATTTCCGCGTATTCCATAGTATTCTAACTTTGTTAATAAGATATTATGGTCCACCAAATCAAACGCAGAAGTCAAATCCAAAAATTGAAAACACTGAATAAACTTAGAATGCTGAAATAAAAATTAAAAGTAAATAAAAGAGATTCACATGCTATCTATCCTGTGACTTGAACCCGGGGCTTATAGATGCCGGCCACTTCTGAACGTAAAGTTTGCATGTTTGTCTGCCATAATAGTTGAAAATTAGCGTCCTATTAAAATTTTGATATTAAAATTTTGACCAATTGGTAACATAACAACTATGAAACCGGGTACTTAAACTGTGCCTCCTATTCACCCATGCCAAGTTCGCTATTCCAATATTTCCGATCTTGAAGAGGATCACTCCAACTTAGTTAATGTGTACAAAATCATACTAAACATGGTGCTCAAGGGCCGTGTTTCCATACAAGAGTAGTCCCCTGATTCCTCGCCGGATAGTACCAATAGAGTAATGATTTTTTATTAAAAAAATCCGTATGTAAAAATTTTTTCATAACTGAATTATTTAAAAAGATATGAACCTTCAAAAACATGAAAAATTGGTACGAATTTCCGTTGTGTTTAAACATCAAGAAAACAAATTTGGGCAATTATATAAGAAAAAGAAACGCAGAAACACAGCTTATTTTAAATTTTTAATGTAAAAAGAAATTAAATCGGTTAAGTTTTGGAGAAGAAATCAGAGGACTACTAAGCGTTAATTTTGTGTAATTTTTATAAGTATTTTCCGGCCGAGCTGCAGTTATCTCTATCGCACTCTATGGGGTTTGTTTGGGCATGCGGCGCGACAGCAATATATATTATAAGTATCTATTTTTCAATTCCCTCGAGCTTAGTGTTTCCTCTTAAAAAATGGGTCTGGTCGGGTCTTCTGGTAAGGGGAATGTAGGTTTAAATTTCCGTTTCGAGCAGCGAAGTTTGGGAAATAGTAACTGAAGGAAATCATCCTTTAGTCAATTAGCATATCAGTAACAGATATATTTTAGAGCACTGGAGGGCAAATGTTGATGTTGGTTGTAAGGGCTCGCGAGGTCTACTATTCTCGCAGAACCACTAGTTTATATTAACTAGCTTTCGCCCGCAGGTTCAAAATATTTTTGATCTGGTAGTATTTAAATTGTAGGCCTATAGTTAAAAGCTTCATTCAACAACTTTTTCTCTTAACTGTATTTAACCATAAAAAAGGAAGGGGATTAGACCGGACTAATACATTTGCTAGGGTATCGGACTGGAGAAAATAATTAACAGTGGATCCGTTTGGTGTGTCAAACTGGAATGACTGAAACTTTGACGCGATGCGCTTTATTATCATCATTTTATTATTTAATTGACAAAATACATGTTTCACATTTTTTTGATTGTCTAACTGGCGGACTCATTTCAACATTATTATTTTTAGTTAGAATATAGCCTATTACATTTGACCGTTGCCACGGTTTGATGACTGGTACGTAACTGACTCATGGCCAGTTCATTGAAGATTGATTGGTGACAATCATAGCTGAACACACGTAGAAGCACCGTGAACGCATGCATCAACGCTTCGTGCGCTTCTTTCAATTAAATATTAAAAAACTACACAAAATATCTCGATACAAAGCTCATATTTCAATGTCATACTATTGAGTTGGGGTGGACTTGGCGTTAAGTTGTGTATTTTATTTATTTGTCCGGTTATATCTGTCCGTCCAGCTGTCGCCGTCGGGCTAAACAAACATTTAAATATACGTCTAGTGGTCGTAATATCCAAAATTATTAGCCTTAGTAAAATAATCAATATAAAGCATAATTCTGGACCCTTCTACTCTCTACTTTTCCTAGGGAACCAATACTGAGAAATAAAAAAAAAAAAATACAGTTTCATACAAATATTTCCGCCCGGTCAATATGTATGGGAACGTCAATAAAATTTTAGAGTTCCCAGCATTGGTCCCATAGGAAAAGTTGTTCATATCGACGGGCTGAATCACCCCTTTAAGGGTCCAGAACGATCAAAATTTCACCGTGTATATTATATACATAAATTTCTGAGTTAAATATTGACTTAATCTTTTTACAAAAACCCAACGGATCGAGAACATACATACATAGTATAACGTCTTTTCCCTTGCGGGGTAGACCAAGCCTAGGTCTATAAGACCTAAAGGCCACGTTAAGCATATTGGTGGGCATTAGGTGTAAAACGGAATCAAAATAGTGATGGGTTGCTAGCCGCATCGCCTATTAACATAATTCTTCAATTTTTACCCATTCCCTCAATCGGCTTTTACGAAGAGAAGTAGCTAGTACATTCAACGTTTTTCTTTTCTCCCGGACCAGCATGGTCAAGAACGTAGCCGAAAAATAAATACAAACATATCAATCACGTTTTTATTACTTACGGGGTAGACAAAGCATGAAGCTCTAAGACCTAAAGGCCACATGCTTTCCATGTAACTTAAGAGGGCACGAATGCGAAACTTGTCAATGAACATTCGTCTAGATGTCTATATCTATAACGACTACATGCCTGTTATTTATTATATATAAAACTTCAACATATTTTCTTAAAACTGTCCAACCTGAAAACACGATTAATAACAAAAGCCTCGATACTTTTATTTTGCAAACATAGACCCTTTATTTGATGTTTGTGGTCAGAACGGCGAAACCCTAAGGTCTTTAGAAATGATTTTTAGTTTCCTAGCTTAGCAATAACTAGTTCTAAAATCTGGCCAAAGTTTTTTTACTCATTAACCTCGTACTTTTATTTTAAATAACAATTAAGTGATTTGGCGCTTACGCCCGTTAATTCTAGGACACCCGCTTGTGCCTACCCACTATCTTCTTCTCATTTTTTACGCGTTACGGTCATTTGATCTATCCTGCTTTCGCGCGGGGGGCGGGGTGCGAAATGGCTTCAGCCGGGTCGCATTGGTGCGCTCTTAATGCCATCCAATAACTGTCAGTACTATGTATTACTGTCAGTCTGTCTGTTTACGTCCAAACAGCCGCCTAGCCGCCGGGCTTCGCAAACATTTGAATAGATATCTAGAGGCCGTAGACTGAAACTATTAGCTAATAGATTTAGCTAGACATATAGGTAATATCTACTATCTTCTATCTATTTAAATATATATAACTCAAAGGTGACTGGCATAGTGATCTATCAACGCTCAGCCCAAACCACTGGACGGATCGGGCTGAAATTTGGCATGCAGGTAGATTTTATGACGTAGGCATCCGCTAAGAAAGGATTTTGATCAATTCTACCTCCAATATAAATATATATAACTCAAAGGTGACTGACTAACATAGTGATCTATCAACGCATAGCCCAAACCACTGGGCGGATCGGGCTGAAATTTGGCATGCAGGTAGATGTTATGACGTAGGCATCCGTTAAGAAAGGATTTTGATCAATTCTACTTTCAAGGGGATAAAATAGGGGATGAAAGTTTGTATGAAACTTTGTAAAATTTAAACCGATCGGGCTGAGACTTTGCATGCATAAAGCTACTATGACGTAATACTTCTTAACGCGAGCGAAGCCGGGGGCAAAGGCTAGTTATTTTATATAGCTTGATATACATCATGTTACATAAACAACGACGTTCCCGTGAAGGGATGACTCAGCTCGTCAAAATAAACAACTTTTCCTATAGGACCAGGAATGGTGGAAAATCATATTTTTTTTTGACATTTTCATATTATTTGCCGGGCGGGCTGAACACTTTTGTATAAAAATGTAATTTTTTTTTATGTTCCATTCCGGAGAGCATTGGACACTTAGGAAAATTTTCCCTGGCAATATTTTAATGATGGAACTAGAATCCATAATAGAATATATACCTGCAAGAAAAAAAGGGTTATTGATTTAAAATAGAATTCCCATACAAATTTTACCAGCATGATAAATTTGTATGAGAGAATCACTTTTAACTTTGCTTCTTTCCGGTCTTAATTCTATTAGAGATTCTTATTCCAACTTTAAAATAATGCTAGGGTAATCTATCCTACCCTTTCCCCCTACCCTATCGACGAGGATTTAAAACTACCCTGAATTGCCTTAGGAATATCTACAATTATTCCTGCATTACTTTGTTGATTTTTTGCTAATCTGGGAGAAGAGAAAAAATGTTGAATGTACTAGCTACTTCTTTCACGAATATCCAACAAAAATAATATTATTTTATTATTCGATAAAATTTACTGTAATGTACATATACGTAATTTATTGTACATTTATTTACGTACATTTGCGTATATAAATACGCAAATAAAACTGCAAACTTTTAACTGCATTATTATGTTTATTATAACTGCAAACGAAAATAAAAACAAAATAAACCATAAAAGCAATATGTTGCCAATTGTCACCATATCGCCCTAACGTCTCAAAGAGAAAAATTGTGTCATTTTGAATACGAAAAAAAGTAATATTGAACAATATCACAAGTGCATACAAAAATGCACCCTCATCCAACATTAGCTGTTTCCTATTACAGTATTATCATCCCTCATGCATCCCCTATACGCCATTATGGAGGGGTGAAAACATACGAGTCATAATCGTGACGGTAACGCTACTTTTTATTATTTTTTCTCATCTCTTGTTGTATTTGATCATAAAAATATTGTATTTTAGCAATTAATTATGGGTAGTTGTTTAAAGTTGAGGATGATACGTATGAAATAGGTTATAATTAAGTAAACATTCTGAAACATTTCATTTTTGTAAAAAGTTTTATTGTTAGCAAATTATGCTTAGTGACCGGTTCTGACTTGGGTCACTAAACAATACGTGTACAAATCTTCATTATATTCCATCTATTATCATATTATTCGATTCGGTCGGGTTTAGTACCTTATCTTTAATTAGGTACTAAAACCGACCGATTCGTACATTATTTGATATCCTAGACATACATCGCATAAATTAATAAATTTATTTTATAATATATATTATAAAGTTGTAAAAAGTTAGGACTGTTTTCAGGTGGAGCCTAAATGTTTGTTTAAGCAGCTTCGATTGAAAAGTCAAAAATATTTTGTCGGATTATCTGTGGTACCGCATGTGCATTTGATCACAAGGTCCAAGGATTCCGGGTTTGATCCCTAAGATAAAGAACGATATTTTTCAGATTGTTCTGGATCGTGGATATTTATCTATAATATCTTTTATAAAATATAGTATCGTTTAGTTAGAATCCTACGACACAAGTTCAAAACTTAGTGTGGGGCTAGCTCAAACTATGTGGTTTGTCACTATATCATTATTTATATTTTCTTCCTCTGATTTTTATTCTCAATTTAATGTCCGAAGTGTCTTCTGTCAATCTGATTGTATTTCCGGTTACATCCCCAGCTGTGACGAATCAAAGCTCCCTGGCTTTTTACTATTCATTTTTACGGCTACCAGTCTGATATAAGGAGGATTGGCGACTGACAGGTGGTGGTAGGGTACTACTCACTAAGAGAGAAAATACTAAGGTATCTCTACAGCGTTATAAATATCCATGCTAAACTGATCTGAATCTCTTTTCATGTCCAAGTATTTCCATGAGAATGCTATCCACCGTCAGATTTATTTTAGCGGTGTTAGTAAGCTGGACACGCGTCAGGTGCTTTACACAATCTCATGCCAGTTCTCAAAATCACATAATCACAGATAAAATGCAGACGAAACTACAACGTCAAATTGGGGCATGTGGTCCACATCAGGAACCACAAGAATAGATGGACAATTTACATATGCAGATGCGTCGATCTCTTGGTTATAGGTTATGCAGGAAAGTGGGGGGTGCGGTCCAGCGTATTGGTTTTCTCAAAGCTCCAACGAGTTATTGAAAAATTGAGTCTACGCTCGCGTTACCAGGCGGTAAGGATCTAAGTAGTAAATATACCTACACATGACAATTAGCCAAAAATGTGGTTGAAGTAGAAGCACTGAAATAAAAGCTTTAGCAGGCTTTTTCCGCTTCAAATGCAATAAGCTCCCATATGTTTCCACAATAAAGGATGGAAGGAAATCGTTTATAAATAAACGCATTAGTGTGAAAGCCGGATTTGAGGGCGTTAACAATGCTTTCTGAGATTCATCGGACGTGTTATTGTGATAGTAACGTTGTTATGTGATTTTTGATATAGTTAAATATCTTCTTTATTCATTAATGGACTGTAAAAGGCATAAACTAAAGAAGATTTGGTTTTACGATTAAAGTTCACCAGCTTTTTCCCGCCAATTTGTCAACGTAAATAATGTTATTGTACATTGTAGCATGTAACTTCCAGATAATGTAGCATACGTGAAACAATTTTTAAAATCATTTTAGTTATTTACCCGACTATCAATCTCGAATGAGTAATTTTGGTGCGAAAGGTGCGAAGTACTGAGGTGCGAGCGAACTCAGGCGCAAAGAGCTAAGGTGCGAAAGAACTGAGGGGCGAGGAGCTGAGGCGCGAATGAACTGAGGTGCAAAGAGCTAAGGCGCGACTGAACCCAGGTGCGAATGAACTGAGGTGCGAAAAGGTGAGTCGCGAATAAACTGAGGTGCGAAGAGCTGAGGCGTGAATGAACCCAGGTGCGAACAGCTCATCTCCATGCTGATCTGGGAGAAAAGAAAAAACGTAGAATGTACCAGTTGCTTTTCTTCCAGCACAGATCGGAAATGTCAATCGAGGGAATAGGCGAAAATCTGACAGATCATGTTAGTAGGGGATGCAGCTAGCAACCCATCACTATTTTGATTCCGTTTTCACCCATTAACATGTTTTCACCCATTAACATAACGCCCATTAACATGCTAAACGTTACTTTTAGGTCTTTAAGATCTGGGCTCTGTCTACCCCGCAAGGGAAAAAGATGTAATAGTATGTATGTATCTGTCAAGCATGGTAACTATGTGTTTTTATGTAGACAAAGCACTAAATTTGATTTAATTTCCACGCATCCTTACTAATATTATAAATGCGAAAGTGAGTTTGTTTGTTTATTTTTTTGTTTGTTTGTTTGTTTGTTTGTTACGCTTTCACACCGTAACTACTGAACCGATCATCATGAAATTTTGCATACAAGTTCTCTGGAATACGGAGAAGGACATAGGCTACCTTTTATCCCGGGAAAAAGTACTATTCCCGAGGGATCGACATTGACGCGGGCGGAGCCGCGGGCGACAGCTAGTGTAATAAAAAAACTTTTTCGGAACCTTACTCAACAGTGGCGCCAATCAGTGGCTAAAAACAGGGTTACCGTTTTTGGCCACTAGTTGGCGCCACTGTTGAGATTATTGGTTGAGATTTGTTTGGAATATATAGTCATAAATAATACCACTGTGGTAGCTGACTTTGTGTAATATGTCCAAATAAAAAAAAAGCATATTAAATAATTATTAACATACATTTTTAAGGGCAATTTAGTCTTTTGCTACATGTTGAAGTAGGCACTTGTCTCCCATTAGTAATTTAGTTGCAATAGTTAACGGGCTAGGAGTATAATTTTATGATGTCAAACGGGCTTTAAGAGTCTGCAGGTTTGATCTATACAAGTGATTTTGAACTTTCTAGCTATAATGGAATATCGGAATCAGAATCCCTAATGGAATACAGAATACAGAATTGCAAGAAAAAAAGCTGATTGCAAAAAAATAGGTTTCCAAAGTCGCCGATCAGCTGGACGAATGGAAGGAAGGTCTTTGGAAGGTCAAATGTTATTTTTTTCGTTTTTGACCTTTTTTTATTCTGTATTCCATTATGGATTCTGATTTCCAGATTTCATGTTCAAAATCACGCTGTATAAGGTGAAAAAATGCGAGTAAAAATACTCATGGGGCATGATCCTTTCCTGATGTTGAACAACTTTGCACAGGGGACAAAAAAAAGACCTTCCATACAAAATGAGCAATCAGCTGACCGACTTTCTATGAAGTCTTTTTTTTTTATTTGTAAGTTGGTCCCTGTAGGAAGTTTTTTTTTAATATCTTGGACCGATCATACCCCTCAGTATTGTTACCCCCATTTTGTTACACATTTTGTTACATTTATATAAAAAATAATCTAAGTACTCAGAACAATAAGGTAAACATTTAACTCTGTTAAATAAAAACACAAACATTGCGAGGTTAATTCATATAAATCAAGCGCAACATTGCGTGTTATAGCCTTCCACCATTTAAGCATAATAATTAAAAATGTTTTTCTTTACATACAAAAATCTGATTAAATTTTAACCCAATTACTTGGCACGCGAGTGTACGAGAACAATTTAAAAAAGGCCCGAGCACAAGCACTGGAGGCCCAAATAATATTTTCATTTAATTTGTCTTGAAAAAATGTGGTACGTAATTTTTTCGAATATAAGGTGATTGGGGTTCCGTTTCTAAAGGGTAAAGACGGGAACCTATTTCTAAGCTTCCTTTGCTTGTCTGTCCATCGGTCACAGGGCTGTATCTGTTAAACCATAATAGGTAGAATGTACGAGAGCAATTTATTAAGGGCCCGAGAACACACACTGCAGGCCGGAATAATATTTTCATTTAATTTCTTTTGAAAAAATGTGGTACGTAATTTATTCGAATAAAAGTTAATTAGGGTTCCGTTTCCAAAGGTTAAAGACGGGAACCTTTTTCTAAGCCTCAATTGTCCATTCGTCTGTCACAAAGATGTGTCTGTCAAAACATAATAGTTAGAAAAATCAACAAGAAATAAAGACAAAATAAAAGAGAAATAAAACGCCCCCATACAAAGTACGTATTTTTGAGTTTCTTTCTTTTTGTAGTCAAGTTTTTATAGTGATAAGGAACCCTTCGTGTTCGATTCTGAACTGCAATTGACTGATTTTTATTTACGTTAGCCAAATTAATGTGATGCCTACGGCTCTCGGTCTAGGTTTTCAAATAGCGAATAAAACGAAAAAGCGAAAATTCGTTGGGAATTGGGGAAATTTTGTCTGTAAAAATTATAATTTTATTTATGAACAACACATTTACTCCCAAAAAAATCTTCCATCTTTATTTAGGCAGCTATAAACATAGAATTTTGTTTGTAATCCAAAATAGTCTTTCATACATTTTTTCCAATTTATTTACCATTTAAAATACGTAACTCATATTATTTCGTTTTAATAACATAGAAAAACCACGAAGGATTGTGCCTATGTTATTATTGAGTACATTGAAATAAAAGTTTTTAATTCAATATGTCTATTTACTTATCATTACAAAGTCATAAATAACGCTTAGGAGAAAAACAAATAGCGATGGGTTGTAAGCCGCATCGCCTACCAACATAATTCCTCAGATCTTCGCCCATTCCCTCGATACGCTTTTACGAACTGCTCGCGAAGAGAAGCAGCTGGTACATTCTATTTTTTTATTTTTTCAAACCAGCATGGAAGTTAGAAAAATATAGTATGAATAAAATGTTCAAGTCATATACAGGGTAAATGGTATCTAACATATAACCTCCTAAAGGTGAGTAAGGTATATCAAGATCAACTACGTTTGTTCTATGACTTTTTGTAATTCGATGTTTGCTTTTTTCATACAAAATAAAATTAAATGCAGTTTTTCAATTCTACCCTAGTAGGTACCTACGCTCACGTGGCACGCGGCTGGTTGCATAGACTTAACGTTTGATAGAAATCCACATTAACGTTTATGTATGTAAAATCTTACTATGTATTGCGTTTAGGTAAAACTCATAGAACAAACGTTGTTAGTCATGATGTACCTAAGTCGTCTTTAGCAGGTTTTGCGTTAGTTAACTATAACCCTGTATACTTATTTCATCATGGCCCACATGTGGGCCACATGGGCCACGCCTGCTTGTTTGCTGTGTATGATTGATAGCCCCGGAATCCATCAATCAAGGAGTAAGCATTACTCGACGAAGTTATCTTTGATGGAGGCAGTTAATCGGAGGGAAACTGCTGTAATATTTAGTGGGATTTACGAGGAAATAGTAAGGCTGTGATTCCACCAAATCTGTACCAGGGAGTGGTACTCCACTCCCTGGTACAAATTTGGTGAATTATTTATTGCTTACTACTGTAAGCAATAAATAATTCAATCAATCTATATCTTAATTGCTTGTATGTGTTTATTTATGATATATATATGGACGGTAAATGTTCCGCATTCCCTTAACCGGCTTCTACGGTCTGCGCGGAAAGAAAAGCAGCTGGCACATTCTACGTTTTTATAGAACGCATAGAACGAATAATTACTAAAATAGTTACAAAATTTAATCAAAATCGGTTAGTTAGTTTTAGACTTTATCCCGAACATACATAGTGACACAAGAATTCTATATAACAAATCACAGAGATTGAGGTAGCCCCAAAGTAAGTTTGAGACTTGTGTTATGGGATACTAACTTAACGATATAATTATAATAGATTTGTATTACCTACAACGTTTATATACAGCTGCTTAAAAAAGTAATAAAATGAAGCTACGAACAATAGTTGAGATTCAAGTACATAATTATTTCAATATCGTAATTTAATTATAATTGAAATTTTATTACTACACATGTTCGATGAAATTACCAAATGAGATAAGAAATACTTAGGACTTTATTAGTTTTTAGGCAATATGAGACCGGCGTCTGTTGTATTTCTAATATGTTTCGTACATACGGCTTATTCCAGAGATTTTTACATGGGAATGTTCAGGAAAAATGATTTCTTAGTCGCAGCCGACGAACTGCACAAGGCAAGGGTGCCTTCTAGGTTTACTTGGGCGCAATATGGAAGAGTCTTCAAATGTCCGGTGAGCAATTTTATAATAATGTTCGCGGAAGCTCGAGTGTAAACAGATGGGCATCCCTGGTGCGTATTATACGAGGGAACGGCAACAGCATGTAAATATGATCTGAAGACTGACAGCCTCAGCCACGTAAACTAATGCCGTGATGCAGATGCAGAAATAGCCTTTATGATTATACATTTGTATTAATAACCTTAACATGGGTGTTTTTTGTACTAACAAATATGAGTCATTGTAACTTTAATAAATAAATATATACGGACAAATCACACAGATTGAGCTAGCCCCAAAGTAAGTTCGAGACTTGTGAACTCTCCGATACTATACTCTTAATAAATTAATAAATAAAATATGGTGAAAAAATCTCATGCGGGCGGGACTTCAACCGGCGACCTAGTTCTATGTACGACCTACGGTGCGGTAGCTTAGATGGCAGAGCATAGGTCGTACATAGATAGACCTAGATCACCGGTTCAAGTCCCGCCCGCATGAGATTTTTTCACCATATTTTAGGCCAGCCAAGACACCAGGCCAATCTGAAAAAGATAATTTTCCATTGACCGGGGATCGAACCCGGGCACCCTCGTGTCGTTTGGAACCACGTCAGAGGCCGAGAGGCGGTTCCGAAGAACTCTGACACCAGGGTGTGCATGGTCGATTGACCGTGACACCTACTCGAAATGATGATGATGACCCTCGTGTCGCAGGCAGGCGTGTTAACCACGCCACGGAGCTCGCCAATATACAATAATAGTCATAACACTTCACAGATAACGTACTTCAGGGTCGTAGATCGCCTGGGCACCAACATAATGCCTAGAGTCGAAATTCTCCGCGGTGGCCTCTTAATGAAATACATCGTCGTTCGATTGTCCGTCTACAACAGACCTATATCCGTGAACATCTATGTCGGTTGCGAGAATAAACGGTATACATTACCAAAACGGACGAAGCCTACTACTGAAGAAACCACGGTTGCTGGTGATGATAACACCGGTGGGGAAGACGGCGAAGAAGAGGCTGGTGATACTACAGTTGGTGGAGGTATAAAAATAATATTTATCGTTTCAAAAAGGTATTGTCTCTGATGGTAAGATACGGCCCCGGCTCCTACCCACGAGAATACAGCCTTCACTATTTATTCTCTCTAGCCCACCTCGGCTTACCATCAGAGTAGAAGTCAGTTATTAATTGTCACATCAGTCACACAGTCTTAGACGTAAAATATCTCTGCTAATAAAGTAAAGGTAAGTAATAGTACAGCTTCCAATATCCACAATATCTCACATTACACGTTATCACCATAAATTTCCTATATTCACTTTGCCTCACTCTACATGATTTCTCACCATAAACTTTCAGTATTCACAATATCATAAACATCAATGAGACCTCTCCAACCCGTCTGGCCAACGAGGAGAGTGTAGGCCAAATCCTCTGTCTGCTCTGGCCAATTATGGCTCCGGTAGTATAGAGAGGGTCATGCTCCTGCAGTGGAGACTAAAAAGATCTGATGATGATTGACAATATCTCATACTACACAAATTATCACCATAATAACTACACGCATTTTAAAAATACGCCCAACTCATTACAACACTAACAACGCTACCAATATTCATAAGTGATGGTCGTTCACTACACAAATAAACACCACAGTTCCCTTAATCAACCTGCTAGACTGAACACGTCCTATCTGCATGAAGTCTGTCTAACAACTGGTCTGAATTCACTCTATTCTAATAGTATGACAGCACTACGATGTTCACTGAATGAATGAGAGATAAGCAATTTGATACCATTATTACTTGATATCAATTGAGCGCCCATTTACAACAATGCATTCGAACCGTCTATTAAAGACGTTGCTCATATCAGTACCCAGTTTCTGAATTTAACAACTTTTCTAAAATATATGACTTTGTAGAGTTAATTTCTCAAAACAACTCATTCAGCTTGACCAATTAGGTTATGTTAGTAAGGTATCTAATAACATAATATAACTAACTTACGATACCTTACTAACAAACCTAATTGGTAACGCTAGACTGGGAGCTAGGGGAACGTAAGCCCCTGTTACTCGCTAGTGACAGGGTAGGCCCTGTCACTAGCGAGTAACAGGGGCTTATGTTATATAGGTACAAGTAATAGGTACGACGGGAGAACGTTAGCACGTTCCTGAATCCTGCAGTGCCGGAATTATAGGGATTTTGAGGAACCACTCTGCTGTACCCGCAGCAGAGTGGTATCCGAATGCATATTCACAAAAAAAAAACCGTAACAAAAAAAAATGTTTAATAAGTTATGGTCCTTGGGTGGAAGGCGTGTCGGTGTCGAGATGCGGCAACCCTAGCGGGTAGAATAGATTGGGGGGTCGCCACGCAGGCTGCTCTATACCATTTCGATAGAGAAGGCACCGAGAGTGAGGCGAGTCGAGGTCGCAAATAAAGTGACGGCCGCGCGTTTTGAAGACGAAGGAATGTAGTATATATCGCTCTTATTAAAACTCGTTTTTGCAGCGTCAAACCTTATATTTTACAGAGGAAGGTGGTGACGCTGATGGAACCGCAGCAGAAGGTGCGGCGGAAGGTGATGGGGCGACTACAGCCGGTGGTGAAGGGGGTGACGCACCCGCCGGGGAGGAAGAAGCTCCTGCCGAGGAAAGAAGGAGGAAGAGGCATTAAAGTCTCATTAAAAATCTATGTATAAATATTAATGCCTCAATAAACTCCTTCAAATAATTAATTATTTTCAAAAGCTACAAACTACTAGCGTTTCAGAACCGACCACTGCATAGAAGAAGACGCTGAAAGAAACTCTTTTCAACAGTATTGGTTGCCTACCCTAACCCCCCATTTGCGTCCAGCGCACCCTGGGTAACAATCTGCGAGGACAGTCTAGTCGGTAATGCAGATTGGCTGATCCTTTCACCACGTAATGTCTAAAAGACATTACGACTCTAAATAAAGATGAATTTCGAGTATACTGCACACACATACAAATCATGACAACATATTATGTACACCTGAAAACGAATGTGTGAACTGTGCGGTCTTTAGCAATAAACCAGACACTTTAATTTAATGTAGCCCACCAAACATACTCCCCTTTTAGTGGGACGTTAAAAACAGTACCTACGGGAATTGTTCGCGTCTCGAAGTAACCGTGGAGTAGATTAACAGTTTTCAGGCGACACATACGGGAGATATGAAGTCGCCGAGGCAACTAAATGTTGCCGCTTTTCTGACGTGATAACGTCTTATAAATCGATTGAACGCTGGCTGAACGCAGAATTAAAAATGAAAAAAAAAATGTCACGTTCCATCATCATCATTATGTCGAGTAGGCGACACGGTCAATCGACCATGCACACCCTGGTGTCAGAGTTCTCCGGAATCGCCTCTCGGCCTCTGACGTGGTTCCTTTAACGACTACCAGATGGCAGCCGGGACCAACGGCTTAACGTGCCTTCCGAAGGAAGAAATCATCTTTATTATCAGACAATCAGATAATTCAAGCCTGCAAAGTCCTAACCAAACTGGAAACAATTATACAAAGTATGCTTCCCGTGGGAATCGAACCCACGACCCCCAGTTTAACAGGCAAACGCCGTTCACGTTCTGTGTGCAAGCGCGAGCGAGGAATAAGTGATAGAGAGGCACGATGAACCTAGCGTTCAGTATGACGCATCTATCTCTCTTTCACGTAAAATTATCGTCCGTAAAACGACTTTACAGACAACCAATTTTTTAATGGTTTATATTAGTCTAGAAAAAGTCTTTTCGAATTTTGAATGGGCTTCATCAGAAAACTCAAGGTCGCTCAAAAGTCAATGGAGAAGGCTATGCTCGGTGTTCCGGATCATAAGCCCGCAACTTCATCCGCGAGTATCGTTTAGACATAACAGGGTCTTCATGAATCAATAACAAGAGACGATCTTGTAGCTAAGTTGCCTGACTCAATGTAGCTCGTGTGACATACAAGTTTCTAAGACCGTACCAAACTTTTTCATTACTAGTCTTTCAAGATGGTACCTTGAGACAAATCTATTTCTAGCGTTCCGTGCCCTAAAAGTAAAAACGGGAAAATACGTCATCTGTAATGGAGAGCGGAGCCATACTAAAAGGGTTAGTATGGCTCCGCATTTCATATCTACCTTCAACAGGCTGTATCTCATGAACCATGATAGCTAGACCAGTTGAATTTGTCACAGATAATGTATTTTTGGCTGTGCATCCGATTCCCTTTCTTTTTAAATGGAAAATGTGTGACGAAAAAGAATAGATTAACCATGTGGTTTCCGGCAGAGTAGAATAGAACCAGTCCAAGTCTTCCCCTGGATGTTGGAGGCGACTTAGGAAATACAAGCCAAACAAAGCTCATAAACATCAAGACCTCTCCAACCCAAGTATGGCTCCGGTAGTACAGACAGGGTTATGCTCCTGCAGTGGACACTAAATAGACCTGATGATGATGATGATGAAAAAGAACTCGGCCACAGATTGGATTTGAACTTGATTGTATTTGGGATTACGCCCTCCATATGCTACCACCGTGACTTCAAATCACCGCGTTGAATTCTCCCATCATCCCGTAGAGATAACAGCCTCCGTGTTCCAGTGGTTAAGGCGTTTGCCTGTTGACCCGGGGATCGTGGGTTTGATTCCCACCGGAAGCATACTTTGTTTAGTTGTTTCCAGTTTGGTTAGGACATTGCAGGCTTGAATCACCTGATTGTCTGATATTAAAGATGATTCCGTGCTTCGGAAGGCACGTTAAGCCGGTGGTCCCGGCTGCGTATTGCCAAACTGTATACTGACCCAGACCAGGGTTGCTCTGAGTTCGATCGCAGTTTGCCTTTGTAGTTGAAGAGCAAACTGTATACCTATTCAGAGAGTGTCTGAATCAAAATACATTTTGCTTTAAAATACTTGAGCAAAATACATACGATTCCAGACATCCATACTTTCCAGCGTCTGGTGTAGTATGTAATGGCATGATAATTTAGAACAAAATGCATGCCAGTGCAGACAGGTTTTATTTCCCTGCCTCGCCTTCTAAAACTTGCGCCGCTTGCGACTTTGACTCCTTTTTTTGGACAGTGGTCATGACGTTATTAGCAATTACGCACGTGTTTAAGAAATAAAGAACAAAAGTCGTGGTGTGACGCCATCTCTTGTTATTTGAGTTTTTGTTGTGGCATTTAATGAAAATTTTCCATTTTCTGTTCTTGATTCATTAATTTACTTTGTTATCGATCACTTATAATATCGACTTAATTGAGTTATTATTACCTACACTGAAATTAAAATTAGGTACAATTTGTTGTATCAGTGCATCTTTCTTTGAAAAAATTATAAATACTGAAGTAGAAACATTTATAGTATTTTTTAACACTCTATAGTTGTTACAGTTCAAATTAATTTTTGGTCATACTTACAACGGTTAAACTTGAATTACTTCACATAGGGTATGTTTTTTGGGGAAAGTTGTTCAGTTTCACGGATAGGATACCTAAAACTCGCAAAGGCATAAAAAAGTTACGGGAAATTACGAAACATGTTGTATAGTTAGTTAAAGATATTTGCGTGTCACAGTTTGCTTTACATATAAGCGAACAAAGTGCATACTGTCTCAGACTGCTCTGAGCTCGTATGTACTTTGCTCCAATTTGTTTGTAATTTTAATGAGCACGACGTAGTTCAGTACAGACTATGGGTGTCTGGGTCAGTATACAGTTTGGCAATACGCGTCCCGGCTGCCATCTGGTAGTCGTTAAAGGAACTACGTCAGAGGCCGAGAGGCGCTTCCGAAGAACTCTGACACCAGGGTGTGCATGGTCGATTGACCGTGACACCTACTCGAAATGATTACGATGAACCCGTAGAGTATACGTATTCCAAGCATGCGTATTTCTTTAATACTACCTACTATTTAGTAATGTGGTATTCTACTTCAATTATATCCGATGAATAGAAAATTGATTGAATCGAAGAAAGCTTAAATTATGTTCGATATAATTGTGACTTGAATATCGTTTTCCTTGTTCGCAACAAATACATGTTTGAGTCACATAAATCTATATGTGTATCAAACAACTTAATTGGTCGGAGTACATTGGCTATGACAGATGGACAGACGAACACATGAGTGATCCTATAAGGATTCCGTTTTGTCTATGAATCGTACTGAACCCTTAAAAAAAGTAACGAAAAAGCATATAAACCAAGTTGTCGTTAATGTAGATGAACTAAGAAACTGCAATACCATATTATGTTGACATTATATTGTACATATATACTAATATCACGATATTTTCGTTTGCGACGAGGTAGATAAAGAAGATATTTAAACCTAAAAGCCCCGTTTAGCATTTTTGTGGGCGTAAGGTGGAAAACGGAATCAAAATAGTGATGGCTTGCTAGCCGCATCGGCTACTTACATAATTCTTCAGGTTTTTGCACATTTCCTCGATCGTCTTTTACGATCTGCGGGGGAAGAGAAGCGGCTGGTTCCTTCTAGCATGGAAGGATTTAAGTAGTGTAACTCTATATTTTTCCGTAACTGACTTGAATCTCACGCACACTAAAACATACTTATGCAAATACGATATTTATCATCATCATCATCAGGTCTTTTTAGTCTCCACTGCAGGAGCATGACCCGCTTTGTACTACCGGAGCCATACTTGGCCAGAGCAGACAGAGCTAACCTCTCTTCGTTGGCCATACGGGTTGGAGAGGTCTCATTGATGTTTATAAGCTTTGTTTAGCTTGTATTACCTAAATCGCCTTTTACGACGTCTATGGGGAGTCTTGGAGTGGTCTTATTCTATTCTACCGGAAACCACACATCACAACGACAGAAACCGCACGGCAAATACGCGCCACAAGCGAATTCCGCTCAAATTCGCGAGTAACAGGAAATGTAAAGTAAAATAAATATTCTTAATCCAACTAGACGTGACACGAAACTACATAAATCAAATACAGGTGTACAATATAATACCGGCGTCAGACAACACGTTACGGAATTACGGCAGTGTCAGAATAATCCGGCGCAATCCAGTACAATCCGGTTGCCTCCTTATATTTACATCCTCGAGCCGTATTAAATCTCTTTTTGTTAACCTTATGTTATTTTCAACTGATCCCGTAAGCCGTGAAAGGATGATGAAGCGTATTTTTCTATATTTTAACCCACGATTTCTTTGCTTATTATATCATTGAAACTAACGTGAGATACAGACATTATGTACTAAAATCGGGTCACTCACGTGCTATTTCGTCGGGATTGCCGACTATAGTTTCGGACTCGTCAGGAGCCCATTTTCAAGGCGAGTGCGAGACGCGCGGCGGAGGGTCCCGAAGTAACCGCTCTCGACGCACTGCTCGTGCGGCGGCTCGTGCCGCCCTTTTGGAGGGGAGAGCCAGGTCGGTCGCAGGACCCTGGTGATGAATAGTCACGGAGGTAGTGGATCCCATTTCTTCCTTGTCGGTGTCTGGTGACGGTACGTGTGTGTGGAAAGAGCTAATCGTATCGGCCTCTACTGACTCTGTGTGCTTTAAGTCACGAGTATTTCAAGAATCGGTTTCCAGGTTGCGGGTAAAGTCCAACCTACATACCGATTGAAATTTGGACGTCGACTTATTTCTATGGCCTCTCTTATTTTTCGGGGAACGAATGCCTTTTCTCTAGATAGGACTCTGGCCTTGTCAAACCGGATATAATGGGTGACGTCCTCTTCCAAAGTATGTTCAAATTCAAATTCAAATTCAAAACGTTTATTCAATATAGGTTTCTTTGAACACTTATTATTTGTCATATTTCACTTCTCAACAATTGTTGACGTCAAAAATTTACTTATGGTTCGGCTTATGGTTCGGCGATGGATATTGTGTAAGTGACCAATCGTAGTCAGTATTTAATGGTCAGATTTAAAATGGTAAAAAAGATATACTAAAATTAACTGGCGTAGAAGTACTTATAAAGCGTTTTCAGGGTACAGTACCTCAAAAAGAAAAAACGGAACCCTTAAACCTCGAAGTGCTCGAAATTTCGAGAACGGTGAAAATGGGTCGGATTTTTTTCCGAGAATTTCTTTTTCTTTCTCTTATGTGCGGGAATTGAGAAATTCTCGAGAATTATTGGAAATTTCCCGCAAAAATCTGTGACAAGGCATTTATGAGAACAGAAAATTTCTTTAATTTTGAGTATTTTTAAATAACCTACACCACCCTACTGCTAGGCAAAAGCCTCCTCCATTTCTTTCTAAACATCCCTATTTTATGGCATTTTGATCTATTTCCTTTCATAGCACTTGATATCATCGCACCGTTTGCTAGACGTACCTCGTTTCCATGTGACCATCTTCGGGGGTCCATTATGTGACTATAGTGTTCAGCCAATTTTAAATTTTTACTAAATCATACATATCTATGTATATGATTTCGTCAAAATTTAAAATTGGCCTGGGTAAAATGTACCTATTGATTACGTTGTAACAGAAATGTTAGAAAATGTTAAATATACCTACATATCAAATAAAAGAAAAAATGTTATATAAATAAATAAATATATACGGACAAATCACACAGATTGAGCTAGCCCCAAAGTAAGTTCGAGACTTGTGTTATGGGATACTAACTCAACGATATTATATTTTATAACAAATACATATATAGATACACATCCAAGACCCAGGCCAATCTGAAAAAGATCATTTTCCATCTTGACCTGGCCGGGGATCGAACCCGGTCACTCCGTGTTGCAGGCTGGCGTGTTGACCGCTGCGCCACGGAGCTAGACAAAGTTATATATAATATTATAGTAGAAAATATATACAGGGTGAAATTGAATTCATTAGCAAACGTTTGAGGAGTGACTCAGACCACGAATCTGAACAACTTTCACTATGGGACCAACTCCTAAATACATACATACATACATACTATCACGCCTGTTTCCCATGGGGGTAGGCAGAGACTAGGGACCTCCACTTGCTACGATCTTTACAAACCTCTCTCGCTTCGTCTACATCCATCACTCTCTTCATGCATGCTCGTCGGTTTCGGGTACTCCTAACTTGCCCTTTGGCCAGAACGTCAGTAATCTGGTCACGGTATGTGCGTCGAGGCCGGCCCTGACCAACTCCTAAATTGATAAAATAAATCAGCTGTTCCATAGATTTTGGCCAAGTAGATATTCCAATTTTGTATGAAAGAGCAGATAATTTTTTTACGATGTCAAAGTTAGTCCCATAATGAAAGTTGTTCAGATTCATGGTCTGAGTCACTCCTTAAACGTTTGCTATTGAATTTAATTTCACCCTGTATAAAAAGGGATGCAAATTGAAAATAACTATATTTTGGGATAGAAAACGCTACCTTTCAGGATAATGAAGCTGCAGCAAACAATATCGGGGGGTTGGGCCTCCAAATCTAGTGAGCGGAGAAAATTGAACAGATGCTGCTGGTTTGCGCTCCTTTATCGAGCATTGATTTGAAACGGAAATAAGATTTAGAAAAGAATGCAATTATTTTCTGAATCTTATTATTTGTTATATATTTTTTGTTTAATGTTTTATTGCGATTTCAGATTTATTCGTTATGTTATTAGAAATAATTACCATTTTCTAGGGTTTCGTACCTCAAAAGGCAAAAACGGAACCTTCATAGGATAACCTTGTTGGCCGTCTGTCCGTCAAGATTTTCTCAGAAACGAGTGGAGGTATCAAGCTGAAATATATATGAAACTAGCTTTCGCCCGCGGCTCCGCCCGCGTTCATGTCGATCCCTCAGGAATAGTACTTTTTCCCGGGACAAAAGGTAGCCTATGTCCTTCTCCGTACTCCAGAGAACTTGTATGCAAAATTTCATGATGATCGGTTCAGTAGTTACGGCGTGAAAGCGTAACAAACAAACAAATAAACTCACTTTCGCATTTATAATATTAAGTAAGGATACTCAAGTCTACTGTCTCTTAGAGCTGTGTAAAAATAAAACTTCTAAGCCAACGCAATCAAAAGATACACAGCTGTTTATGCCGCATTTGTCGATATTCGTAAGGGAATCAAAACCTACAGCCTCTCCGGCTCTCTCACTCACCAAACGAAACCATATTATATCGATAATATACTCGTACAACATACATAGAAATACTATCAGGTCTTTGTTCCTAGCGGGGTTGACAGATCCCAGGTTTGTAAGACCTAAACGTATAGCTTTTTGGTAAGCATAAGGTAAAAAACGGAATCAAAATAGTGATGGGTTTCAAGCCGCATCGCCTACTTTCACTCAGATTAACAGCTCCGTGGCGCAGTTGCACGAGGGTGCCCGGGTTCGATCCCCGGTCAGATCAAGATGGAAAATGATCTTTTTCAGATTGGCCTGGGTCTTGGATGTTTATCTTATCTATATATAGATATGTATTTGTTATATAATATAGTATCGTTAGTTAGTATCCCATAACACAAGTGGCGAACTTACTTTGGGGTGGGGGCTAGCTCAATATTTATATTTATTTTAGCTCGTTCCCTAGATCAGCTTTTACAATCTGCTTGATCGATATCATATTATATGAAATGTCGATAATACTACGAAAAAAATTCATACATTTAACATTAAATTGTAGTAAATCAGGCGTTAAATTTAACCCAATAAATCATTCACCTCCTAAAGTACTGAGCATCTTCAGCGATTCTCCTTACTGCGCAATGTTTTAAAATTTCAAGACAAAGCCCCCGAGATTTACGGGAGGATTGTGTAAATTGGAAACTTTGGAAAAGATATGGCATTTGTGGCTGAATTAATACTACCTGGCTTTTGTATATATTAACTATACTAGCTTTCGCCCGCGGCTCCGCCCGCGTCAATGTCGATCCCTCGGGAATAGTACTTTTTCCCGGGATTAAAGGTAGCCTATGTCCTTCTCCGCACTCCAGAGAACTTGTATGCAAAATTTTATGATGATCGGCTCAGTAATTACGGCGTGAAAGCGTAACAAACAAACAAACAAACAAACAAACAAACAAATAAACAAACAAACAAACTCACTTTCGCATTTATAATATTAGTAAGGATTATACATTTTTTTCTCATTTGATAGAAAAGAAAAACGTTGAATATGCCAGCTGCTTCTCTTCCCGCGCAGATCGTAAAAACTGATCGAGGGATTGGGCTAAACTCTACGGAATTATGTCAATAGGCGGTGCGGCTAGCAACCCATCACTATTTGATTCCGTTTCCTATATACGCGCCCTCCAATATGCAAAATGTGGCCATAACGTCTTATAGACCTATGCTCTGTCTACCCTGCAAGGAAAAAGGGCGTGATACTTTGTATGTATGTATTATTAAAATTTGCATGCTGTAAAGAATGGCAAAGTAGGCTAAGCTACCCTTTTATATGTTACATCTTTCTGTACCTATTTATTGCAATCTAGCTTTTGCTCACGGATTTGCTCGCGTTAAGAAGTATAGAAGTTTCATACAAACTGTCATCCCCTATTTTATCCCCTTGGGGGTAGAATTGATCAAAATCCTTTCTTAGCGGATGCCTACGTCATAACATCTACCTGCATGCCAAATTTCAGCCCGATCTGTCCAGTGGTTTGGGCTGTGCGTTGATAGATCACTATGTCAGTCAGTCAGTCACCTTTGAGTTATATATAACCGTCGATGTTCCCTTAAAGGGGTGACTCAGACCATCTATATGAACAACTTTTCCCATGGGAACAATGCTGGGAACTCAAAAAAATTGCGGCATTTCCATACGAAAGACTTCTATCGCCCGGCCAGTTTGTATGGGAATGTCGTATTTTTTTTAGTTCCCAGCATTGGTCCGTAGGAAAAGTTGTTTATATTGGGCTGAATCACCCCGTCAAGGGAACGTCGAGGTTCAATTTACACGCTGTATAAAAGTGTTTAGCCACCCGGGCAATAAGTATAGGATATAATTTTTTTCAGGATTGGTTCTATATAAAAAGTAGTTCAAATTGATGGACTGAGTCACCCCAAAGGTATGTCAAGCGATAGTTTACACGCTATATTATGCATTGCTCTTATAAATCAACCAGCTGTCCCGACAAACTTCGTATCGCTATAAAATAAAACTATTCTATCTTTTACGTTGTACCAAATTATAGATAGTTACGAAGTTTGATCAAAATCGGTTCAGTAGGTTCAAAGATTCAAAGATTTATTTAGAAAATAGGCCTTTTCAGGCACTTTTCACGTCAATTCACATTTTAAATAATACTCATTATATTATATTCAAATTATTTATTATTGTTCAAAAGCTACAAACTACTAGCGTTTCGGAACCGACCACTGCAGAGAAGAGAGCGGAGGATGAACTCTGAAGTTTATCCCGAACGCTATCTAGTACTTATGACTACAAAGTTACCTCAACTCAATCAATCCAAGATATATCCATTCTGTTACCATCCATTATGAGGAATTAGGCGATATTAAACATTAATATATGAATTGTACATAACGACAAGGACAGAAGGCATGGCCGGGTATAAAGGTGACAGGTGCAGGCAAGTGCCCAACGCGGGTGTAACAAAAAATTTATTGCTTGGAGGGAATTGCGGCAATTCGCCGAAATAGCTCATTTTCCAAAATTTCTAAGGAGTCTCGTTAAAATTTCATTAAGACAGTTTGACTTATTAATGTTTATAAAAACGGTAACAGAGTTGAATTGATTGAGGCGTTACTTTGTAAAAGTTAAAGTTACATGCACTTTGTTTCAAATTACTTTGTGTGCTTGAAATTGAAATTAAATTAAATTAAATTAAAAATTTGATTGTTTGTTTGTTTGCGTTGAATAGGCTCCGAAACTACTGGACCGATTTAAATAAATAAATATATACGGACAAATCACACAGATTGAGCTAGCCCCAAAGTAAGTTCGAGACTTGTGTTATGGGATACTAACTCAACAATACTATATTTTATAACAAATACATATATAGATAAACATCCAAGACCCAGGCCAATCTGAAAAAGGTCATTTTCCATCTTGACCTGGCCGGGGATCGAACCCGGTCACTCCGTGTCGCAGGCTGGCGTGTTGACCGCTGCGTCATGGAGCTAGTCAAAGTAGCTTCCGCTACCAGTTAGTGTATACCAACTATTGCTGGCCAGCGCCCACCCAACTGTTAGTCTCTCGGATGCAGCAATATCGGCAGGAGTGCTATTTTTTAAATGATGCCGATCGAAAACGAGCGATTTTTCCATACAAACATCGCTCGAAGACGAGTGTCACACTATCAAAAATAGTGCCCTAGGTCTGTCTCACTCCCCGTGTCGCTATCGAAAACATACCTACACGCGGCGACCACTCTTAAGCCGTAAAACTGGGCGACGCGTGTTTGGCCACATTGTGTGTTTACCAACTTCATCGAATTATGAACCTTTTGCTTAGAGCTATAAGAATGAAATTGGCTTGCAGTGGATTCTGTAGATATCTAAACGAAGAGGTGATGCGTTCTGACGCGTGCTAAATAACATCGTATCGCTAACTACATTGTGTTTTTATATATTAGATTACTTTGCGGAGTGCGACTTTTGTACTTAAGAACTAGTACTTATTCTATTTATCGTCAAGGACAAAGGTCTGAGCTATGAAAGTGACAGGTGTAGACAAGTACCTCCCCGACGCGGGTGTAACAAAAATTTTATTGCCTGGAAAGAATGACGGCTATTCGCTGGAATCCCTCGTTAGTTACATTAAGAATACTGTAAATATTTTCGTTTATATAAAAATTGGTTGTCTCTAAAGTCGGTTTACGCACTGTTGTGAGGAAGTCCCTGTCGGTCTTTTTAAAAAAAAACCACGCACTTAAACCACACTTTTATTTCACTCAAAACCCAAAAATACACTTAATTAATTTGGCACTGTATCCTGACTTGTTGCTTTTCCGAGTTCCAGATACTAACTGACTATAACTAAAATAAAGGAAGCCATGAGGCAAACAAAATGCTGACGAGGCTAGGAAACAGTAAAAATGCTTACTTAGTTTAGCCCTCGTATTATTATAGGGTATAACAGCCCCCCCCTTTTGACGGAGCTTTATCTCGATTAAGATGAAGCGAAGTAAGATTGAGTCAGGGATGCAGTGTTTACATGATAGTTATGAAATAGTAATTAAGATTAAGATAAGAACTAGACTTAGTATAATATTAGTGTTTAGATTTCAGAAACCAGGAATTGTTATATAAATTCAAAATTTAAATGTTTATATTCCTATTAGAGTTATGGAAATCAACCCTATGTTTCTGTTGATTATATGTTAGAGATTTTACAGATTGTTTATCCTCATCAGAACTAGAGATATTAGACATCTCAATAGAGCTTGACATTTTTGATTTATTTCTTACAATTTTCTTATTATGGTATTGATTGAAAATTTGGATACAGCATCCGGAATTAGAATTACGATTTCTGAAACACTTATATAACTTATATATAGAATATAGAAATAAACAAACAATTAAGATATACGTGAATGTAGAATAATAAGTGCCATATTTTATGAAGTGAGATTCACTCTGAATGTTATTTATCTCTTTCTCTAAATCATCCAATTGATGAGATGCATATCTTAAATTATCTAAGTTTATCTTACTTAAGGATAACGGTGACAAAGATGGCAAGGTTTTATTAAGTACCTCTCTATTACAGCAGTCGTCAGCCGTTATATCGAAACTTATATCTATAGAGGACTTAGTAATAAATGTAGAATAACTAGTAGGAATTAGTTGCATAGTTTTAGAATAACCTATACAATTATTAGTTAACTTAACTAATCCAGTACCAACAATAGGATTATCAGTTATGTCGTCATCACATTTTATTGTTCATTTATTAACACTGGATTGAACAAAAATCCATTTATTATTAAGTAGCTTCTGCCAAATATCTATATCTCCATATAGTAGTTTCGAATTACATTGAGGTGGTAACGATAAGATGACTTCAGTCAACAGCCTTGACTCGCAGCTTGGGCTTGCAATACAAGAGTACAGAGTTATAAATTCACATATAGTATATTCATCACTAACTTTCTTACATCTATCTAAGTTATCTAGCATAGCATAATGCATTCTGTTATCGCTTAAAGCAGTGTACACACTGGTAGGTTGAATAAGAGCGAATGTTTTCATGTGTGACTCATTATGAGGTGTAGGCAAGGGTATATTTTTATAGACAGTGTATCTGTCGTCACTTATTAAAGGGATTTGCAAAACAAAAACAATCTTATTATTATAGTAATAACAACTAAGTTGAGAAACATCTATAATAGAGTGGATGTTATTTATATTTAATTGCAGCGGTAAGTCTAAATGCTTCTTTATTTGGTTGTTATGCTTACTTAGTTCACTATAGAGACTTAAAGGACTTAACACACTAGGATGTAGAATATTAACCTTAGAAAATAGTATAGCGTTTAAGGTTGAATCTAGTACGTTAGATATAGCTAACAAGGAGCTTTCAATAAGATTTAGTAAGTTATTTATCTTAGACATATGATATAGTAAGTTATTTAGTTTAGTTGATTGAGATAAGATTTCATTAATTATATGTATTTGGGAGTTTATTTTAACTTCGTTTTGATTTAGCTTAAAAATAGTAGAATTAAAATTATTTATAGTAGATTTTATAATATGTATATTATCTTTCATTAAGCGATAGATATCGGATTCACTCTTCCGACAAGATTCAATTGCAGCATCATATTTGCGTGCATCATCGGCATCTAGGGTGCCGAAAAAGAACTTTAATATTTCACCGCCGAACTCTAGGGACCTTTTGACCTTGGTTGGCGTTTGTTCTGAGACCATATGAGATAAGGATTGCAATTTAACATAATTAGACTGTATTAATATCTCTAAAGGAGCAGAGAAATCCTTGCAATCTATTAATTCTTGCGATTGGAGTTTTTCACAGAGATTTAGTAATTTATGTAACATATTTTCGATTTTATCAGAATAAGGCTTCAGTGACATAATATCGATATGAGTAACAATCTTCCAAAAATCATTATAAAACCGTATATGCGTAGTAGGTTCAAAATAAATTCCAGGGCTATGAAGAATCGGAGTTATCTTCGAATCAGCGTGGCTTCCGTAGCAAGAAGCTCTGAAAATAATATATAATAGTAGGTATGATTTAAGATGAAGCAGGCTTAATTTCATTAGTATGATATTTAATGTGCTTGCGGCCTACTTGTAATGTTACATTACGTTTATTATGAACCTTAATGATTTTGTAAGGGCCCTTCCATACAGGGGATAGAGCCTTGCGCAATCTGTGATGGCATTTTAGGTATACCATATCACCTGATTTATAAGAGATATCACGGGAGGTAGAATCATAATATTGTTTTGACTTTTCCTTACTATTTATAATATTTTGAATGGCTTTTTCTCTGCTGAACCGCATTCTATATTGTAAAGCCCTAATATATTCATTATAAGTAGTATTGTTACTAGTATCATATAAGGAATTTGGTATATAAGGTTTATAGCCGTATAACAACTCATGTGGAGTGAATGCAGTAATACTATGTGGAGTTGTATTATAAGATAAAATTGCAGTAAATAAGTAACAATGCCAATCATTCTGGTTTTCATTAACAAAGGATTTTAAGTATTCCTTAAGGGTAGAATGTGAGCGCTCCAGGGCGCCGTTAGTTTGGGGGCGGTAAGGCGAAGAAAACAGAGATTTTATCTTACAAATTTCGGCCAACTGCTTAAATAAATCTGAGGTGAAACAAGTTCCTAAATCAGTGAGAATAGTTTTTGGGAAACCGAATAGAGACATAAAATGAACTAGATTTCCAGCGATTTCTTCACTAGTAGCAGTTACCATAGGATAGGCACTTGAAAATTTTGTGAGATCATCTTGAAGAGTAAGCATGAATTTAAATTTTTGAAAACCAGCTTCTGGTAATGGACCGACTATATCGAGAGCTAGGCGCTCAAATGGCCTAGTAGACGTAGAAGTAATCTCCATTGGAGCTTTGTTAGATTTTCGTAAGGGTTTATTTATTTGACATAGCTTACAATTTTTTACGTAGGTTTCAATGTCAGAGCGCATGCCTTTCCAATAATAGGTGGCTTTAATTCGATTATACATCCGTGTTGAACCGGGGTGACCCGCAACCGTTGAGTCATGATTTTCTTTTAATATTTTAGGGACCTCAACAGGGGTTGGATAAATTAATTGATTTTTGTATATATAAATTTTAATATTAGTGTTATGGAAAATATAAGAAATAATGTTATATAATTTAGTATAAGGTATCTTTGAGAAAGGATCCGTGAAGTCTGGCATAGCAAGTTCAGTGACCTCAGGATTTTCGGTAATTATTTTATTTCTTAATTTAATTAATAAGTTGTATATATCTTTAAATTTAGTTTCTTCATAGTAATGAACTTTTGTATAAAGGAAATAGTAAGTTCTATTCTTATTATTCACGGCTTGAATTGTACATAACTCGCGTTCGGAACTTAGTAAGTTAGCGGAATCTTCGAGCTGCGATAGTATCTCTTCGCAGTGGGGCAAAGAATAATCAAAGTCTAGAGCAGGGCTTGTTACCGGTACCAAATTCCCATTATAAGTACCGGTAAGTACCGGTATTACTATTCTGTTAAAATTTTAACGGTAATATGAGGTACCGGTAATCTAGTATATAACGGTAATAATATTGTTAACAGTTAACGGTAATTTTACCGCTACTTGTTACCGGTACCAAATTCACATTATAAGTACCGGTAAGTACCGGTACCTCTATTCTGTCAAATTTTAACGGTATTAAAATTGCGTTAATTTTACCGGTACCTACGCATTGTTGGCGTCTACCGCATGGGACTCGCTCGACTGTAAAAGTGCCGCCCTATTGTGGGCCCCCGCCTCACGCCGCACATGCACAACACGGCAACGACACACATTAACGAAATGATAATTCCCAATACGAGTACCGGTACTAAGTACCGGTACTGTTTACCGGTATTTGGTACAGGTACTTCTTTCAATTACCGGTACCGTCGTTTTATTGAGGTACCGGTACCAATCCAATTACCGGTACCGTTGTATTATAGAGGTACCGGTACTTGATTTTTACCGTTACCAAATGTCGGTACATTGAAACCAATTACCGGTACTGTCGTTTCATAGAGGTACCGGTAATGGATTTTTACCGGTATTCCAACCCCTGGTCTAGAGAGACTGGACAAACGATTGATTTTATTTTAGTTAAGGGTAAACTTTGACTTTGTTCTTCTATAATAGTATTAAGGGTTGGTATTTTATTAGTAAATTGCATTTTAAAATATTTTTCGTAAGATAAGTTATGTAAGTTATTTATATCAATTACATTTAC
This sequence comes from Elegia similella, assembly GCA_947532085.1. Taxonomy (NCBI): domain Eukaryota; kingdom Metazoa; phylum Arthropoda; class Insecta; order Lepidoptera; family Pyralidae; genus Elegia; species Elegia similella. The sequence continues at coordinate 19,701,575 of OX383940.1, read as the reverse complement.
GGGGCAACGAGATAATGCATCTGCGTTAGAGTTAAGGCGACCTTGTTTATATATTATTTCATAGTCATATTCTTCGAGTTTGAGACGCCAGCGAATGAGTCTACTGCCTGGGTCCTTATTATTGAATAGCCATACTAAGGGCCTGTGATCAGTAACGATCTTGAATTTACGCCCAAAAATATAGGGGCGGAATGTCTTAACAGCGAAAATAATAGCGAGGAGTTCTTTCTCCGTAGTAGAGTAATTTCCTTCGGCTTTATTAAGAGTTCGAGATGCGAAGGCTATAGGTTTATCTTTACCTATATCACCTTGAGATAGCACTGCTCCTATAGCATAACTCGAGGCATCTGTTGTAATTACAAACGGTTCAGAAAAATTAGGGTACTGTAGTAAAGGAGCTGTTGTAAGCTTATCTTTGAGAATTTGGAAAGCAGTGTCTTGTTCAGGGGTCCAGTTAAAAGTGACATCCTTCTTTAAAAGAGACGTGAGAGGTTTAGTTAGTTTTGAGAAGTTCTCAATGAAACGGCGATAGTAGCCCACGAGGCCTAGAAAGGACTTTATTTGCTTAACATTCGTGGGAGTAGGGAAATCGGTGACGGCCTTGACTTTGTCGGGGTTAGGAGATACACCCTTATTGGTGATGATGTGGCCTAAATATGCAACTTCACGACGTAAAAACTCACACTTGTCGGGTTGCAGTTTTAAATTAAAGTTTCTTAATCTATCAAATATGAGTCTCAATTTTGTAATATGACTAGCGAGATCATGAGAGTAAATAATGCAGTCATCTAGGTACACATACGCGTGGAGACCTTGGAGACCTGATAGAGCTGTATTCATGAGTCTCTGGAACGTTGAAGGGGCGTTTTTTAACCCGAAGGGCATCCTAGTAAACTCATAATGCCCAGAACTACTTGAATTAGTATTTATTGAGAACCCAGTTTTAGCAGCATCTTTAGGGTTCATTTTGATCTGATGAAACCCACTTGATAAATCAAGGGTACTAAAATACTTTGAATGACCTAATTGGTCGAGAATATCAGTGATGAGAGGCAGTGGATAACTTTCAGAAACAGTGACGTCATTGAGGCGGCGGTAGTCTATGACTATTCTCCATTTGCGTTTGCCAGACGCATCGAATTTTTTGGGAACTACCCATACTGGGGCACTCCATGGTGAAACAGAGGGGCGAATGATATCTTGGTCAAGCATTTTACGAATTTGGGAATCTACTTCCTTCTTATGGCATTCAGGGAAGCGATAAGACTTGACATGGATTGGAGGTGCATTACCTGAAATAATAGAATGTTCAATTGCATTTGTATAAGACAGTGGTTCATCAGGGAGATGAAAAATATCAGTATATTGAGAGCAACATTCTAAGAGGGCTTTTTCCTCTTCAGAGTTTAAATGAGAGCAGCGTATGAGCTTTAGTACCTTTTGAACACGATCAGATTTAGAACTAGAAATAGAATTAACAGTTTGGTACTCGTAGGTATTTAAGTCATAGTCAAGAGGTAGCACCTCTGCATAATAATCTTTGATCATTACGTCAGAATCAGTAGTGTTCAGAACAGAAATGTTTATTCTTTTATTAGGTTTGATAGAGACAATGCAATTCGCAATATAAACACCATTGCATAAGGTTTGATCTAGTACGAGACCCTCATTACATTGATAAGACTCGGGCGAGTAATTTGATATAGCACATTCAATAACAACCTCGGAACGGGCCGGGATGATATAAGTAGGTTGTATGTAGTTTATTTGTAAGTTATGCCCTTGTATGTTTAATAACTTAGAATCGTAATTAATGGTCGCTTTAAAATAACCTAGAAAATCACTACCTATGATGCCGTCATAGTCTAGCGACACGTCATCACTGACCACGTGGAATTTGTATTTAAAAGTACTAGAAGACAGTGTGAAATCCATTTCAAATGTACCTAATGTTTCGCAACAGAATTCAGTGTTATTAATACCTCTTAATTTAACGATTTCGCGAGATAAGGGAGGTATAATGTTCATACTAGATTTTTTTATTAAACTTATTGAGGCACCGGAATCTACGAGAAGGCTTAAGAGTTTAGAAGAGTAGCTTGACTTTAAGAATATATAAGGCAGGGATATTTTCTTTATTTTTATATCTGTCTCATAAATAGGTATAGAGCCATTGACTTGATAGGATTTAGATATTTCATTTTTATTATAAGATTTAGTATAAGAGCTAGTAGAAGGTTTAGTAGGACTCAGTAACTTGGACTGAGATGAGGATTTAGTAGGATTCAGCTGCTTGGGCTGAGATGTAGAATTAGTATAAGATTTAGTATAAGAGCTAGTATAAGGTTTAGTAGGACTCAGTATCTTGGACTGAGATGTAGATTTAGTATGACTCAGTAGCTCGGACTGAGATGAAGAGTTAATAGGACTCAGCTGCTTGGACTGAGATGTAGAATTAGTATGACTCAGTAGCTCGGACTGAGATGAAGAGTTAATAGGACTCAGCTGCTTGGACTGAGATGTAGAATTAGTATAAGATTTAGTATAAGAGCTAGTATAAGGTTTAGTAGGACTCAGTATCTTGGACTGAGATGTAGATTTAGTATGACTCAGTAGCTCGGACTAAGATGAAGAGTTAATAGGACTCAGCTGCTTGGACTGAGATGTAGAATTAGTATAAGATTTAGTATAAGAGCTAGTATAAGGTTTAGTAGGACTCAGTATCTTGGACTGAGATGTAGATTTAGTATGACTCAGTAGCTCGGACTGAGATGAAGAGTTAATAGGACTCAGCTGCTTGGACTGAGATGTAGAATTAGTATAAGATTTAGTATAAGATACAGTGGGTATAGTCGTGCCATTTACGTCATTCGATTTCGGTAGACACGTGCCCGAAATCGGGATTAGTTTAACTGAGTGTTGGCGGGATCGAACCGCGACTCATTTGCATCACATATGTTTACCGTGCCAGTGGCGTTGCCACGAGGCGCCTGATAGTCACGTTGTGCATAGCTAGCGTTTCCTCGGTGCTGCATGTTATATTTACGCTTACGGCACTGGTCAATCGTGTGACCTAAGTTTTTACAATAATTACATGATTTCACATTAGAGTTAGTATTAGAAATAGAATTAGGATTTAAGTTATTGTTAGAGTTAGGATTAAAATGATACGTTTTTTTAAATTTAGGATAATTACTAGAAGCTTTATTTTTTAAGAAGCATTCAGAGGACGTGTGCCCTGACTTATTACATACAGAGCATTGTTTAGCATATTTATTTGAATTAGATCTAGATAAATTAACTATTTTCTCTTCCTCAATTGCGTGTTGTACTGCCTCATTTAATGTTGAGGGGTTCTTACACCGGACAACCGCAGATATTGAACTATTTAATCCTAGCATAAAAGTATTGAGAGCAAGGTCTTCCATGGCAGCTATTCGACCAGGAAGTTCCTTAGTATCCTTGCAGCTGTAATGGACCTCGGAATGTATCCTAGCTAATATATACTCAATTCTGAGTGAATATTTAGTAACATCTTCACCGCTTAATTGTTTACAATTCTGCAAATCTATTAATAAGTGCGTAGAATGCTTTTTCTCGCCAAAGGTATTTTTAAGGAATGATTTAAGCTCATCCCATGTTTCGAATCTCCTTAAACTACAGGCTGCTTGAGCCTTGCCTTCTAACTGGGATAAAATAAATTTACACAGAACACTTTCTTGTTCTTGAGTGGCTAGAGAAATAGCATTATCGCAGTTTGTTAAAAAGGCGGGAAGTGACTCTCTCTCACCATTAAAGGGTTTAATAAATTTTGATAAAAATGTTAGTGGGACCTTCTCAGATTTCTCGGAAGTAGAGGTCTTGCGACCATCTGACTCTGCTTTGAGCGACATCAGTGTAAAATATTAGGAAATAGTAAAATAAAGAAATGGTATAGAAATTGTAAAGATAGAGTCAAATCACGAGTATAGGAAATAGTAATACACTCACAGAATCACGAAGATCACTTTCACTAGCATTCTGAATTCTGGCTACACGATGTTGAAGAGTTCACGCCCTCACGGCGTGGGAACTGGAACACGCGGCAGTCACGTGGGCAGCCTATGCGTGGAGAGCACCTTGTGGTATGGTAGAGGTGTGCTCTTGATGATGAAGATGGTGGTGAGTTAGTACCGGGGCTGGAATGTGGCGCGGGCTCAGGGTACACCTGAGGCTGATCGTCGACCTTGCGCAGGGATGATACAGTGATCTTGAGGTGCGGGCTCACGCTACAGAGCGGAGACTGACCGTCGACCTTCAAAGGGTGTGGAGAACACGCAGCGCGGGCTCACGCTAAAGAGCGGAGGCTGACCGTCGACCTTGTGTATGGGGTGTGTCGGTGAGACACGTGGCGCGGGCTCACGCTGTAGGGCGGAGGCTGACCGTCGACCAAAGTGCGGCTGATGCAGGCTTGACCTTTGGGTCAAGTCTTACTGTCGATCAGAGACCGTGATGGGATCCTCGGGTTCTTGAAAGGACTTCAACGGAAGCCACTTACAACATCCCACTTCTGACACCAAAATTGTTGTGAGGAAGTCCCTGTCGGTCTTTTTAAAAAAAAACCACGCACTTAAACCACACTTTTATTTCACTCAAAACCCAAAAATACACTTAATTAATTTGGCACTGTATCCCGACTTGTTGCTTTTCCGAGTTCCAGATACTAACTGACTATAACTAAAATAAAGGAAGCCATGAGGCAAACAAAATGCTGACGAGGCTAGGAAACAGTAAAAATGCTTACTTAGTTTAGCCCTCGTATTATTATAGGGTATAACAGAACGATAATTTTACGTGAAGAGATAGATGCGTCATAAGCCGAACGCTTAGGCAGATCGTGCCTCATTATCGCTTGTTCTGTGCTCTCGCTTGCACACGGAACGTGACTCTTGTTCTGCCGGCGTCAATCGATTTATAAGACAGTATCACGTCAAAACATGGAAACAGAACAGGTAAATCCTTATCCTTACTAATATTATAAATGCGAAAGTGAGTTTGTTTGTTTGTTACGCTTTCACGCCGTAACTACTGAACCGATCATCATTAAATTTTGCATACAAGTTCTCTGGAGTGCGGAGAAGGACATAGGCTACCTTTTATCCCGGGAAAAATACTATTCCCGAGGGATCGACATTGACGCGGGCGGAGCCGCGGGCGAAAGCTAGTTACATATAAACAGATACAAAGCCTTAATTTACGTATTCGCATTTGCGATTACTCATATTAAGCTACCTGGGCGTTGTACTTACTTGGATACCATAAGTGGCACAAAATTCCTACATCTTTTATTGAAAGCACCTTAGGTTGTTGATCACGGCTGACATCATAAGATCGCAATAAATAAATATAAACCGAACAATAAACAAAAACTTGCCAAGTGTGAGCGTATTAGTACACTCACCATGGGTTAAGTACCACCGTACAATATTTACTAACAAAAACCACGTTTCTTGTATGGACTCTGATGTATAATTACCATAGAGATAATATAATTAGGTCTATATACGCTATTCAAAATCTCTTCCAAGCAACCTCTCTTATGAGGTTTACCAAACTCTTCTGTTCTTAACTATCTGTGGTTCGACATCTCTCTAATAAATACACAGCAACTTTGACAAAATCGAGAAAAAACACTAGAAGAACCCTTTTATGTCCTCCTACCTTTAATTATTGATTTTAATTTTGTATTTATTGGTATTTGTTGATATAGCGGAAATAGTAGAATTCTGAGTAAATATCAAGTCTCTATCTATTACGGTTCAATAGATACAGCCCTGTAACAGACGGACGTACGGACGGAAGGCCCTTTGGGTACGGACAAACTACAGTACTACCTACCACTTTCATAAGTCACATCTACTTTGTTCGGCAGCACAGAATAGCACAATTTACCACTGGATCAGTAAAATAACGAACTTATAGCTACTACATAAGATTTTAAATCCAAAAACAACAGGATTCTCATCATAGTTCGGTATGGCGCCCTATGTGGCGCCCCAGCGAACTCCAGACAAAAGCAAACACATCAGCCAATAGCAGATGGATATTTTCGCACCATACAAATATTTGATTTCTTCGCAGATACAGTCAGGGACAGAGATACCTGACCAGGCTCTACCTATATCTTGAAACTAGCTTTTGCCCGCGGCTTCGCTCGCGTTAAGAAGTATAGAAGTTTCATACAAACTTTCATCCCCTATTTTATCCCCTTGGGGGTACAATTGATCAAAATCCTTTCTTAGCGGTTGCCTACGTCATACCTGCAAGCCAAATTTCAGCTCGATCCGTCCAGTGGTTTGCGCTGTGCGTTGACAGATCACTATGTCAGTCAGTCACCTTTGAGTTATACATATTTAGATTTCTCTTAAACTATAAATGATAATAACATGAAAATGTATATACGGAAAGATTTGAATGAAGTCTTTCTTAATATAAATTTTCATGTTAATATTATTTATAGTATAAGAGAAAATTCAGGTTATAGGTAGAGGGACTAGTCAGATATCTTTGTCCCTGACTGCACTTCGGTGTAACTTAAAAACAAAGGCGGCTTTACCAAGAGTGCAGGGTGTGCGGCATACACGGGCGCCCGGTCTAAGGCGGCGCCGAGCCGGAACGCGCGGTTGCAATGCAAGGATCGCCACCACAAGCTGCATCTCTACCTACTCTACACAATAACTTTTGTTTCAACGTGAAATCAGCTTTAAAGCAGATATATTATATTGGTGTAGTGCCGCATAGCCGTGTGGTATCCGGCAGAGTAGAATAGGACCACTCCAAGTCTTCCCGTGGATGTCGTAGAAGGCGACTTAGGAAATACAAGCTAAACAAAGCTTATAAACATCTAAGAGACCTCTCCAACCCGTCTGGCCAGCGTGGAGAGTGTAGGCCAAGTCCTCTGGCTGCTCTGGCCAAGTATGGCCCTAGTAGTACAAAGAGGGTCGTGCTCCTGTAGTGGAGACTAAAAAGGACCTGATGATGATGATGATGATATTGGCGTAGTGTCGTGTCGCTAAAAAGCGCGTGCCGGTACCTGTTTTGATTCGTTTGAAAACACGCCGAATTGTGGAAAATATAACTGTGAGTATTCCATTTTGACCCCGCTCCTACTAGAGGGCGCCAGGGTACTGTATGCACACGGGTGCCACAAGAGCTAGAGCCGCCTCTGCTTAAAAAAGTGGTAGCTCTACTTTTGTACAAAGTGTGACACGGATACAAACTGTGAACTGTGAAGGTGACAGGTGCAGACAAGTGCTCAACGTGTGCGTCACAAACATTTTATTGCCTGGAAGGAATAACGGCGCTTTCCTGGAATCACTCTTTGAACAATAAATGTAAGGTGTCTCGTTTGTGTTTTAGAACAAGAAAAAGCTATATTTTATTGAAAATCGTTTGAGATTTTTTTAAACAGGACAGGAACCCTAACAAGTAATGTCATTACTTGTTAGGGTTAGGGTTGTTAGGGTTGTAGGGTTGGGTATGGAACCCTAACAAGTAATGTCATTACTTGTTAGGGTTCGTACCCAAAGAGTAAAAACGGGACCCTATTAATATCAATCCGCTGTTCGTCTGTCATCAGGCTGTATCTCATGAACCGTGATAGTTAGACAGTTGAAATTTTCACAGATGATGTATTTCTATTGCCGCTATAACAACAAATACTAAAAAAATAAAACAAATATTTAAGAGATCTCCCATACAACAAACGTGATTTTTTGCTTGTTTTTGCTCAATATTGATAACGGCAAAAGGTAGACGCTTGAAATATTCACAAAATATTTAGTTATATATTCACATTAAAAATAAATAATTAAATAAAAATAATATTAAAGGCCCCCATACAACGGACATGATTTTTTTTGCCGTTTTTATAGATAACGGTACGGAACCCTTCGTGCGCGAGTCCGACTCCCACTTGGCCGGCTTTTTTTATATTCGCAAGGGCAAGGTAAATGAAAACAAATAACTTTTTCATCTCATCTAAAGCGCGGTGGCGGTGGCCCGTGTACAGGGTCTAAAATACTTTTTTATTCCCGAGGGACTAAAAAGTTTTTTTAATCCACTATTCAAACTTTTTTTTAGTCTCCTATGGAATGAAAACCCTAATATTGTTTTTCTCATAGAGGAAGATGAAAAGCAGAACGTGTCATGTTGGGACTAACAATAATACTTATACTTCAGCCAACATACTCTGAATCCCTCGCTTCACTCAGGAGTCTACTTAGTAGTAGGTAAACTCCTTCGTTCCGCCCTGTCTTCAGAATAATAAATAAATAAAAAAAAAAACGTTTATTTTCAGACTATTAAAATCCATACAGCGAGAGATAAGATTAAAAATTATTCACAAAATCTGTCACCAGAAGATTTATAATATATATAATAAGAATATATATATATATAATAAGAATTATGCCCTCACCATAAATTATTATTTTAGTCTCTTGTGTCACTATATTACTATTCCGATGGCTCGATTAATATGCGACCGCGTGTCCGAACGTATCGACCGCAGATTCGAGCGATGACCGCGTTTTTATTTATCGTAAGATATTTTAAATATCATTTGGTAAAGTTCACTTTCATTACACATTATGACAGCCTCCGTGGTCCAGTGGTTTAGGCGTTTGCCGGTTGACCTGGGGGTCGTGGGTTCGATTCCCACGGGAAGCATACTTTGTATAGTTGTTTACAGTTTGGTTAGGATATTGCAGGCTTGAATCACCTGATTGACTGATAATAAAGATGATTCCGTGCTTCGGAAGGCACGTTAAGCCGTTGGTCCCGGCTGTCAGCTGGTAGTCGTTAAAGGAACCACGTCAGAGGCCGAGAGGCGGTTCCGAAGAACTCTGACACCAGGGTGTGCATGGTGGATTGACCGTGACGCCTACTCGAAATGATAATGATGATTATGTTAGGCTCTTGTGTCACTATGTTACTATTCCGTAGGCTCGATTTATATGCGACCGCGTTTCCAAGCGTATCGGCCGCAGATTCGAGCGATGGCCACGTCGACAATTAATAGTCAAACATTTTACTCATCGTAAGATATTTTAAATATCATTTGGTAAACGTAAACTTTCATTACACATTATTATTTACATGTAGTATTATTGACGTCAATACTTACAGCTCAATGTTGTTTAGCGTGACTTCTCGATTATCTATACAGGGTGAAATTTAATTCATTAGCAGACGTTTAAGTAGTGATTCAGATCACTTTCATTATGGGACTAACTTCGACAGCGTGAAAAAAATATCTGCTCTTTCATACAAAAGTTTATCTACTTAATAAATATGTACGGACAAATCATACAGATTGAGCTAGCCCCAAGGTAAGTTCGAGACTTGTGTTATGGGATACTAACTCAACGATACTATATTTTATAACAAATACATATATAGATAAACATCCAAGACCCAGGCCAATCTGAAAAAGATCATTTTTCCATCTTGACCTGGCCGGGGAACGAACCCGGGCACTCCATGTTGCAGGCTGGTGTGTTAACCACTGCGCCATGGAGCTGTCAAAATCTATGTGACAGCTTTTTTTTTGCAATTTCGGTTTAAAAAATTTGTAAATTATAATGGAAATATTATAATATGGAATAAATTATAATAAATTATAATGAAAGTTGTTCACATTTGTTGTCTGAATCACTCCTTAGACGTTTGCTAATGAATATAAATTTCACCCTGTATGAATCAGCTCGAACGCCACTGCTCGCCATCTATACTTTTTTTTATTGAAGTGAATAGAAATCATCACTACATAGTATAAAACAAAGTCGCTTCCCGCTGTCTGTCCCTATGTATGCTCAGATCTTAAAAACCACGCCACGGATTATGATGTGTTTTTTTAGGGTTCCGTAGTCCACAAAACACTTATAGTTTCGTCATGTCCGTCCGTCTGTCCGTCCGGGCTCGTATTCCGCCGCTACTGCACCGATTGTCACGAAAATTGGTGGAGAGATAGATATTGAAGTTCCAAAAGTCGGGACGGGACGTCTACCTGGTAAGCGGCTGCAATTTGAATAATTCGTTGCATACGGTTGCTTGTTTGTGAAGTTGCCACAGATTGCTAAATAATTATTAGTGTTGCGGTGGTCGAGGTGTAGAGCCTAAAAGCACAAAAAACTAAAGCAGTTCTATTTGTTTTGTAACTTATTTTTGTTTGGAACTCCGCCCGCGTTAGTGTCGATCCTTCGGGAACAGTAGAATTTCTCGGAATTAAACATACCATACCCTATGTCCTTCCCCGGGCCTCAAAATACCTCCATACAAATTTCATCCAAATCAGTTCAATAGTTGAAGCTTAAAAAAACGACAGACAGAGTTATTTTCGCATTTATAATATTAGTATTAGTTTGGAAGTATGGATATTATTTATACTTCTAAGTCCAGAAATATGAAAATTTCCATAAAAAAATTTGTCCATTTCACAGTTTTTTTTTAATTGTAATTAAGAACTTATATACCTATTTTTATACTTCTAAGTGTAGAAATGAGAAAATTTCTGTACAAACTTTACCCCCCTATTTCATTCGTTCAGGGGAGAATTTTGTCTAGTTCACCTACACAGATGTTTTTTTTAATTTTAATCGACAACTCATATACTTTCAGACTTCTAAGTCCAGAAATGAGAAAATTTCCACACGTAGTTTATACCACCCACTCTACCCCATTTTATTAACCCTTAATTTTGCAAATTTCGTCTAAACCCATCTTTTTAATTTTAATCGATAACTTTCATACTTATAAGTCCAGAAATGAACAAACTCTATATAAATTTTACACCTTCAGAAGTTAAATTTCTAAAAATCCTTTCTTAGCGCTCACATCATTAAAAGAACCCCTGTACCAAAATTCAAGTTTCTAGGCGCAGCAGTTTCGGTTGTGTTGATATATAAGTCAGGTTTGCCGTTTGCCCGCGGCTACGCCGCCGCCGATAGTGTCCGTCCCGATAGCATCCCTCAGGAACAGTAGAATTTCCCGGAATAAAAGGTACCCTATGTCCTTGTCCTATGTACCCGGGTCTCAAACTACCTCCATACGAAATTTCATTATTCTTTTTCAATGTATTGCTATATATTTGCAGGCAAACTCATGCCTTGAGTTCATTCAAATGACGATAACTTTTTTTTTAATGGACCGATTTTGATGAAACAAACTTTAAATGTTATGCTGGGTTAAAACAAAGCAATTGGTGAAAGTTTGAAGTAAATCGGTTGAGTATTTCCGGAGATAATCGTGATCATACATACAGACAGACAGACAGACAGACAGACAAAAAATTCGAAAAAAAATTTATTGCTTTCTATTATTCTTTTTAAGTGTCCCTCTATCCATTTCAGTCAAAAACTCTAAATGTACAGACAAAATATTTTTACTGTTTTATTATATGTATAGATATAGATTAAAAGAAGTAAATAAAAAAAACAGTAAAAAAAGACAATGGATAACGCTATCCACATCAACAGACGTGTGTATAATAAATAATCATCATCATCAAAATCAGGCCTTTTAGCCTCCACTGCAGGAGCATGACCCTCTCTGTACTACCGGAGCCATACTTGGCCAGAGCAGAAAGACGATTTGGCCTACACTCTCCTCGCTGGCCAGACGGGTTGGAGAGGTCTCATTGATGTTTATGAGCTTTGTTTAGCTATTCCCTAAGTTGTCTCTTACGACATCCATGGGAAGACTTGAAGTGATACCACTCCAAGTCTTCCCATGGATGTCGTATACTACTCTGCCGGAAACCACACGGCTAAAATTTAGCAAAGGTTTTTACGGCCTTTATAATAAATAAGCCTTCTTTATTTTAACTTTTTGATGACATGAGGCATGAGGTGTATTTTCTTATGAAAATTCTCTTTATGCATAAAACGTGTGATGGTTTCAAAGTTTATATTCGTTTGTCCTTAGCTAGTTTCTTAATTGCAATATAAATTCTAAGCTCCTGAACAGATTTGAATGAATGTTCCCATGAAGACCTCTTTGGCTCATCGGTACAACAAGTTCCTTTAAATTGCAGAGCCTCGGGTTCGAGCCCCGACCAAATCATAATGGAATACGATATTTTTAGGATTGGCCTGGGTTTTGAATGTTTGTTTATATGGGGTACATATGAAAATCCCAAAAATTATAACACCTTTATTTAAAATGTACGAGCCCAAAATACCCGAATTCTAAATACCGTATATCCAAAATACCAAGTATTTAAAAAATAAAATATTTAAATTACCTTATGGTTGAATAGCTCAAGCTCAAAACATCTTATTACGGAATGCCTTATATATAAATACCTGACTTTAAAAAGACTTAACCTAATTTAACTGACTTTATAAGTACGAAGAATAAACGAGCTGCTACCAGAATATTAAGTTAGGTTGGACGAGAACTGCGACCCCACCAGGAACCGAATTGCCGGCAGAAACGAGCTGCTACCAGAATATTAGGTTAGGTTAGGTTAGAACTGTGACCCACCAGAAAAAGGATTGTCGTCAGTAACGAGCTGCTACCAGAATATTAGTTTAGGTTAGGTTAGAACTGTGACCCTTAAGAAAACGGATTGTCGTCAGAAACGAGTTGCTACTATCATCATCATTTCGTGTAGGTGACATGGTCAATTAACCATACACACCCTGGTGTCAGAGTTCTCCGGAACCGCCTCTCGACCTCTGACGTGGTGGTGACGTTGCTACCAGAATAGTAGGTTAGGTTGGGTTAGAACTGCGACCCCACCAGAAAACAAATCGCTGTCAGTATCGAGCTGCTACCAGAATACGAGTGTTAGGTTAGGTTGGGTTATTTATTTTATGCATTTCATATTTTGGAATTGTAATGTAAGGTTAATTGAAAATTTAATACTTAAAGGTTTGGTATTTTAAAAATCTGACATAATAAAGTTTTAGTGTTTCGAATTCTGGCATTGTACAGTAAGGTGTAATCGGTTCAGGTATTTTAAATCTTAAGGTATTTTGAGTTCGGGTATTTCGGGCTCGTACATTTTAAATAAAAGTGTTATGTATTTGGGCTTTTAATATATACCCGTTTATATGATGTGTCTATTAAAAATATAGTACCGTTGAATTCAAAGATTTTAAAAAAAATTGCGTCTCAATTATTATCACACGACACGACACATGTTCACATCAGAACTTACTGTGGGATTCGCTCAATCTGTGTGATTTGTCCCTATATATTTAATTTTTAATTCTTCTGCCACTCCTCAGCCCTCTTTATGTGGGGTCGAGAAAGCATGTATTAAGTCTTTTATACTTTTCATACGGTGAAAAGTTTCGGCTTATTTTTACGACGGGCTGTCTGCCTAACGTCAACCCTCCTAGGAAATGCTTTCGTTGCACGGAATGTACTTGCTTATCCCTTTAGTCGCCACTTATGACATCCATAGGATATAATGGAGTGATTTTGTATTCTTGGCCGGAAACCACACGGGAATTTTTCTTTTTAATAACCATTACATAAATTATTATGAGAAAAACTGAAAGGAGAAAGCTAGGAATAGGGATGCCTGGAGAAATGAAGGGGAGGCTTTTGCCCAGCAGTGGGACATAAACAGCTAAAAAACAAAACCATTACTGTCCCACAGCTGGACAAAGGTCTCTCCCATCTCCTTACATTTATTTATTAATTATCTTAATTTATTTAACAGACAATTATTTTCATAAATAATCGTTGTATAATAATGAAAATCTTTATAGGCTAAAAGGCCGGAGGAAATATTTTTATTACCATCAAAATTAGTAATAATGGAGGGCTTCCAATTAATTTGAATCCCCATCAAATAAGCGAAATTAAAATTCTTGCGTACACTCAATTTCCTACTAATATTCATCAAAAATCGACTTGAAACCAACATTGTCTTTAATAAAACAGGCAAAGCAGCGATATTAATCACGCAAGTGCTCGCAATGAGTACCGTGTCAACAAAATTAAATTGTTTGCCAACAGATATTACGGCCCCAGCTTACATTGAGTACTTTCTAGTGCAGTATACACTTTATTGCTAAATAACTTACACCGTATTTTTACAAGCTTTTATTTAGTTTCAACCTCTCCAACCCGTCTGGCCAGCGGGGAGAGTGTAGGCCAAATCCTCTGTCTGCTCTGGCCAAGTTTGGCTCCGTAAGTACAGGGAGGGTCATGCTCCTGCAGTGGAGACTAAAAAAACTTAATGATGATGATGGTTTAGTTTCACCTGTCCCGGTGTTTGTCTGTAATCAAATCTTGCAAGTTACATTTTATCCACATTCCGCATGCATGAACCGTGATAGTTAGACAGTTGACATTTTCACATATGATGTATTTCTTTTGCCGCTATAACAACAAATGCTAAAAATAGAATAAAATAAATATTTATGGGGAGCTCCCATACATATTTATTTGTACACAAAAGAGATTTTTAACTCGTTATTGCTCGATATTGATAACTGCAACAGGTAGACGCTTGAAATATTTACAGAATATTTAGTAATATATGCAGTTTAAAAATAAATAATTAAATTTCATAAAAAATAATATTCAAGGGCTCCCGTACAACAGACATGACTTTTGCTGTCGTTTTTACAGATAATGAAACCCTCACTAGCAAGTTTTTTGAATAATAACTGCCCGAAAGCTATAAAAATGCGATTCGCAGCAAAAATAACGGCAGCAATAAAAACTTATCCTCAAAAATATAAAATGAAAGAGAGTTTTTATTTTTAAAGTGTTTCTAAAATAAATTTCACAATAAACTAAAATTATTGCTCCCTAGTAAAATTAAGCTAGTTTTTATGTACTTCTGAAAACTTTTGTATCGAAAAACTCCCCACAACTTTTGCCATGTGTTACGATGTAGGTATAAAAAGTTTTATCTGCAGTGCAGCAGTTTGGGAGCACTGTCGAATATGCATACGATCTAAGTTTCGGTTAATTATAAAAAAAATCTTATTTCTCTGTATAAACGTACTCCATTTTTAAAGTGTCTATCTTTACGAATGACTTTGAGAAAAAATGGTTTTACAAAGTTCAATATCACTTTTAAAAACCTATATGGACATCACGCAAGTATTGGTTCAATAAAGAAAATCAGTTCAATGTATGTATAGGGCATCTTAAACTTTTAGTTTTGTTTAAAAAACGTAAAGAGGTTTACATAATACATCCACCTACCAAGTTTCAACTGAGACATACACAGTCAGATAGACGTGACGAGTCTATAAGGGGCCCGACTTTTTTTTTTTTGCAAAAAAGTATTTATGCATTATGTATGAATAAAAACTGAATGCTGCATACTTTAGATGTGAAACAACTACCTCTCTTGTTTTGTCCCCGCAGACTGCATCTGCATATATCGTCGGCGAAATACTACGGCAGCATCAGTTCCAAAAACTAAAACTGTGTTCGCTTCAAACCAATTAAAGCATTTATCATCAAAATTTTCAATATAAAATATAAAAAAAAAATTAAGGAACTCATTAAAAAGTAATTAATTTAGATAAAAAACGTTTTTAAATAAAATATGTACAAAATAATCGTTGGAAAAACTAAATAAAATTGAACAAAAATCTCATGTAACCTATCTACTACACGCATATTATATTCTACTATATTCACATAATTTCGTTTAATACCTACCTAAACCTATTTATCTGTTTACAATATTATTTTAACTACTACCAACTAATCAGTTTGAAGTCGGTGCCAAACCGAGCCAAATGAGCGAGTAAGATTTGTTTTGTTCGTAAGATTATTCTTAGATCCATGATTCGTAATTTAATTTTGTGTATAAGACACAAATTATATTATCACTTTTGTTTTGTTTGGGCACGGCACCGAGTTTTTTTTTAAATAATTTATACTATGTACTTGATTTATTCTAGTGATGTAAAAATGTATAATGTAGCAAAATGACTGGTTATATAAACGACTATATACAATCATATGACCTGAGTCATAGAATGTTTATCTATTTCGAAGATAAATTTATTTTATCGGTACAATATACCTATAAGCTACACGAATGTATCGTTTATCGTGGCTTACAGTGTAATCATCTGAATAAGCATGGAATTTCACGAAGAGTCCAATTACAGATTTATTAATTTCGCAAAGATGTAGTCAGTCTTCTGTATAAGCTTATCATTATTGCGATTAAATTTAGACTTCGAGTACTTGTAAGTAAACAGATTAATATGTTAAGTTTCTAAGTTAGGTATACTTAGACATTAATTGCGATGATTTTATGAATTTGTCAATGAATATGCACCATGCACAGATATGTAACACATTTGTTATATATACTAATATTATAAAGCTAAAGAGTTTGTTTGTTTGAATGCGCTAATCTCAGGAACTACTGGTCTATACTAATATTATAAAGCTAAAGAGTTTGTTTGTTTGAATGCGCTAAACTAACTATGCGCTAAACTAAACTACTGGTTCAAATTGGAAAATTATTTTTGTGTTGGATAGTCCATTTATTGAGGAAGGCTATAAAACGCCATGCTGCGACCATTAGGAGCGAAGCATCAGTAAAAATTATTTAAAAACGGGGGAAAATGATTCATCTACCTACACTAAGGAAAAAAACTAATTAATCATAATAACAGAATTTGCCGCGGATGAAGTCACGGGCAACAGATAGCTACTTATATTAAGACTTCTGTGGCTCAATGGTTCCGAATGCCTTTGAATTTCAGGGCCCCGGGTTCGGTCAGGTTAAGAACATACATAGTATTACGTCTATGTTGCGGGGTAGACAGAGCCCAGATCTTTCAGACCTAAAAGCCACGTAACTTTTTACGTGGCTTTTAGGTCAACTTTCTTTATATCGTTATTTATTAATTTTAAACTTCATTATAAAAAAAGCTCTTTAGTTTTTTTTATAATGAAGTTTAAAATTAATAAATAACGATATAAAGAAATTTGAAAACAAATGGTCACATGTAGCGCAAAAAAGAGAAATATGAAAAGCAATGGGGGAGACCTTTGCCCAGCTTTCTTTATGCTATAGGACGGTAAACGAGCAAGCGAATCACCTGATGGTGAGCTATCAGCGCTGCCCATGGACATCTGCAACAATGGGGTGTAACAGGAGCGTAGCCGGCCTTTCAAGTAGTTAGAGGAAAGACATGGGGGGGAAGAATGGGCCTCCGAATAAAAGATAACTCACCGAACGAAAGATAGAAGCGGTAAAGCTTTTACTCAAACTTCGACTTTCTTAAAGAGTGTGTGTGGTACTTCCTCAGACGAGCCATAATTTATGCTACTAACAAAAATGTATTTTGCCGGTAGCAGGGCTTTACCACAATTAAAAATACCAGCTATAATATATAATAGCAGATTATAACAACCAGCTGTGGGATAGGATAGAAAAAAATACGCATAAGTAAGTCCTCTCTCACTGCATATTACGTAAAAATGCATTTTTCCGTACAAAGGTAATTAAATTTCTTCGTTTCGTAACTCATTGTGGTCTATAAATGACTCGAGTCGACGCGGAGCGTGTAGAACGGCCTGTTTCATTAAGACAATGGGTTTAAATTGCAGTGGTTAGACAGACAGACGGAAACATCTGTGGTGCATGCCAGATACTTATAGCGGTAAACTAGTATGGCGGTAGCGGGTTGGTGTGCTAAAATTCTATTCTCCAGCCAGGGTTAACATATTTTTGAACGTCTAATTATGATGCTGACTTATTCTGAATTGCTCTGTGAGAGTCATTCTAACCGATTTCACAAAAAGAAGGAGGTTATCAATTAGGTTGTATGTTTTTTTTTATGTTTGTTACTTCAAAACTCTGGCGATATTTTTTTCGCCTACTCGAATTAAATAGCAACGATGCACTGGATTTAAACTCAACGCCATGACATCATGATAGGCGCGCCGCAACACCACTTATAGAGCGACCTTAAAATCGCTCAAACTTGTGGGTCACACCAATGGCCGATGGCAGAACAAAACATAGGCATAACTAATGTATGGCCAGCAAAAAACCTGCATGAATCTCATCACCATGGAATTCCCTCTCCGCGTCGCTGTTTCTCTACTCAATTTAGGGATTTTCAAGGGAAGAGTGAATGGGCATTATTTGAGTTTGTTAAGAGCTTGTACCACCCTAGACCTCATCATTGCTTCTCATAAGGCAAGATGGAGGTTTATCATCATCATCAACATCAGATCTTTTTAGTCTCCACTGCAGGAGCATGACCCTCTCTGTACTACCGAAGCCATATTTTGCCAGAGCAGACTGAGGATTTGTCCTACACTCTCCTCGCTGGCCAGACGGGTTGGAGAGGTCTCATTGATGTTTATGAGCTTTATTTAGCTTGTATTTCCTAAGTCGCCTCTCAGGACCTCCATGGGAAGACTAGGAGTGGTCCTATTATACTCTGCCGGAAACCACACGGCTAATTAACTAAAGACATTCAGTCAGTTAAGCTCATGAATTGGGCCACAAATACTCAGAGGGCCGAGCAAAACAGAGGCATAGTTAATTCCTGGCCAGGAAATAACCTGCATTTGTCAACAGCAGCGGTGATGAGCCTCATATCTGAAGGCAATTATTCAGGTTGCATTACTCACAAGTATCAAGACAGTTGTAGCTGCTTCTTCTTCCACTCCTCATCCCACTTAATGTTGGATCGGGGCAGCATTATTATAATTTGCGAATGGATGATTTGACTGCAGCAAAAGTAACACAGCTACAATGAGAATGGCAGCCTGTCTATCCATTTGACAACCTCTCCATCAGCCTCATGTATCCTGCGAATGCCGCCCTCGATCGATAAAAGGGGACAGTGGTCAGTAAGATGGACCATACTCTGAATTTCGCCGCAAAAGCACCTAGGATCAGAAGCTCTCTTGGAGCTAGGGTCAGTAGCAAAATTCCACCTGCACATCAATTCAGCACATCTTCCTTGCGAAGTCCGGCACCTGTTTATTTGAACCCAATATTTCCGCGAAAGATGAAAACCGAGGACAGGCTGATTGGGGTCGGAAATGATCCTTGTTGGCTACCCCAGAGTTGGTCCATCTTTCAAACCACCTTTCTGTCTGAGTTTTATCATTTCGCAAGGATGCTACGAGGGCGACCGGTCGGCGTAATTTTAGGCGTAGGTCAGCTCTTGTTTATTCCAAGTCTTGGTGGATTGGAATTGGCATTGGTATCTTGTCATATTCTTTTCTGACTCCCATCTCTCATCGCAACTCAGGTGGTAAGTCATGACAGAGTACTGTTAGTCAGATAGTGGGAGTAGGTTGTACAGTACTGGATATAGTTCTCATAGCCGAGGTCGGTATCCACCAGTTTTGTATGATGGCTGCCCGCCCACACTGGCGCAAGAAGAAGTCTTTTAAACTTTCCATGCTGTAAAAAGTTCGGTTTATTTTTACGACTGCATGGCTGCCTGCTTAACGTCACCCTCCTTGGATTCCTAATGGAATGCTTTCATTGCGTGGGATGCCTGTGTTTGTCCTTCTAGTCGCCTCTTACGACATAGGACAGAATCGAGTGGTTCTGTACTCTAGGTCTGAAAAACCACACGGCATACCACAACTACAGCTGTGGGTACGTAGTAAAATGACATGAGGTCTAACTTTATTAGTGAAATTATTTGGGATAGCCTTGATCACACAAAATCAATGTGTATGATCAATTTAAATAAATATGTATGTAAATCATCAAGTAATGTGAAATATTACCAATACTGGACTTAGTTTCTTTCGGCGTATTCATCTCAGCAGTGGTCGTTCCGCATCGCTAGTAGTTTATCGATTTTGCACATATCAAAAAATAATAAGAGATAAAATTCATCAAATTCATGGCGCGACGACCTCGACGTTTTTCAATGTGGATGGTCTAAAATTGCATTGGACAGAAACAAGTGGAAGGAAATGGGGGAGACCTTTGCCCAGCAGTGGGACAATATAGGTTAAAAAAAAAATCGTCATCATCATCAGGTCTTTAAAGTCTCCACTGCAGAAACATGACCCTCTCTGTACTACCGGAGCCATACTTGGCCACAGCAGACAGAGTATTTGGCCTACACTCTCCTTGCTGGCCCCACGGGTTGGAGAGGTGTCATTCAATAATAATATATTCATAAAATAATGGATGTAATACATTCAATAAATCTAAATGAATATAATGTAAATCATCATTTAATGTAAAATATTTCAATTGTCAACTATATGTGAAATTCCAAATACTGAAATATGGAAAGTATAAAAGCATTTCGACGTTTAAATCACAAACGAAAAATGCCAACTCTACGTAAAATTCCAAATAAATACCAACTTTGCGAAGCACCACCATTGATTTACGGAAAATACCAACTACTTTAAAAAAAACCGGCCAAGTGCGAGTCAGACACGAGCACGAAGGGTTCCGTACCAAAAAAAACATGTCTGTTGTATGGTAGCCCCTTTTAAATATTTATTTTATTTTTATTTATTTTTAAAGTAAATATATATCTGAATATTATGTGAATATTTCAAGCGTCTACCTGTTGTCGTTATCAACCAAACCAAAAACAAGCAAAAAAAATCACGATTGTTGTGTGGGAGCCCCCGAAAATATTTATTTTATTGATGCTTCGCTCCTATTGGTTGAAGCGTGATGTTTTATAGCCTAAAGCTTTCATCAATAAATGGACTATCCAACACAAAAATAATTTTCCAATTTGAACCAGTATTTCTTGAGGTTAGCGCGTTCAAACAAACTCTTCAGCTTTATAATATCAGTATAGGTTGAAAAAAAAAAAAAATGTGTCTAATATTGTTTGATTATGTAATAACTGGCCTAATTTTATTGTTATTATTTTCATCCAGGAAACGAACCTTCGGCGAGCTCCATGGCAAATGTCCGTGGCGCAGTGGTTAACACGCCAGCCTGCGACACGGGGGCCCGGGTTCGAGCCCCGGTCAGGTCGTGATGAAAAACGATATTTTTCAGATTGACCTGGGTCGTAGATGTTTATCTATATAAGTATCCATTATAAAATATAGTATCATTTAGTTAGTATCCTACGACACAAGTTCACAACTTACTGTGGGGTAGCTCAATTTGTCTGATATGTCCTTATCTATACATATAATAAAACAGTAAAAATATTTTGTCTGTACATTTAGAATTTTTGACTGAAATGGATAGGGACACTTAAAAAGAATAATAGTAAGCAAAAAATTTTTTTTCGAATTTCTTGTCTGTCTTTCTGTCTGTCTGTCTGTCTGTCTGTCTGTCTGTCTGTATGTATGATCACGATTATCTCCGAAAATACTGAACCGATTTACTTCAAACTTTCACCAATTGCTTTGTTTTACTCAGCAAAACATTTAAAGTTTCGTTTCATCAAAATCGGTTCATTAAAAAAAAAGTTATCGTCATTTGAATGAACTCAAGGCATGACTTTGCCTGCAAACATATAGCAAACAATAAAATAAAATAGTAAGTGACATAAGAAAATTAAAATCCAAAGCCAATTCATCATCATTATACGACAGCATTATACCTATCCAAACTAATAATCCATACTAAAAAATGGAGAAGCTGACTGACTGACTGACATATCAACGCAGGGCCTAAACTATAAGGGTTAGGAACTTGAAATTTTGCACAGGGGTTCCTTTTATAACGTAGGGAAGCACTAAGAAAAGATTTTTGGAAATTCATCTCCTAAGGGGGTAAAACGGGTTGCAAAGTTGGGATGAAACTTTGTCGTTTTTGAAGTTATTCGAATGAAATTCAGCATGAAGGTTCTTTACTGAAAGGTATGATACACGAGTAAAATATTTTACTCAAAAATTATCCCTTAAGGGGGTAAAATAGGGGTGCAAAGTAAGCATGAACCTTTGCCATTTTTGAAGTTAGTCGAATGAAATTCAGCATGAAGGTTCTTTACTGAAAGGCATGAAACACGAGTAAAATATTTTTCTCAAAAATCGTCCCTTATGGTATTACCGGGATGTAAAGTTAGTATGAAACTTTTCGTTTTTAAAGTTATTCAATTGAAATTCAATATTAAGGTGTTTCATTGAAAGTCATGAACTAATGTATTCCGGGTAATTCTACTGTTCCTGAGAAATCGACACTTACGCGGGCGCTGCCGCGGGCCAAAGGCAAACCTGACTTATATATATTATCGCACAGCCGAAACTACTGTGCCCAGAAACATGAAATTTGGCAGAGGGATTCTTTTTATGATGTAAATTAGCACTAAGAAACTATTTTTAGAAAATCAAAGGGGTTGAAGATTTATGGAATTTTCTCATTTCTGGACTTAGAAGTTTGAAAGTAGGTACACAAGTTCTCAATTAAAATTTAAAAAGATTTGTTTAGGTGAACCAGACAACATTATCCCTTGAAGGGGTAAATAGGGGGTAAAGTTTGTATAGAATTTTTCCATTTCTAGACTTAGAATATAAAAATAGGTATGTAAGTTCTCGATTACAATTAAAAAGATGTGTAGATGAAATGTATAAAACCCCTCCTTAAGGGGCAACATGGGGGGAGGGGGTGGGGGGGTTGGTTAAGTTTGTATGGACATTTCCTCATTTCTAGACGTTCTTGATTACAATTAAAAAGATGTATGTAGGTAAAACCGACGAAATTTTCGCCTGAAGGGATAAAATAGGGGAGTAAAGTGAGTATGATTTTTTTTCATACTTCTAGACTTAGAAGTATGAAAATAAGTATATACGTTCTAGATTACAATCAAGAAAGATCTGTGTAGGTGAAATGTACAAAATTTCCCCTTAAGGGATAAAGGGGGATTGTATGGAAATTTTCTCATTTCTGGACATAGAAGTATAAAAATAAGTATATATGTTAACATTAGAATTAAAAAGATCTGTGTAGTTAAAATGGACGAAATTTCCCCTTGAAGGGGTAAAATAGGTGGGGTAAAGTTTGTATGGATTTTTTTTATTTAAGTACATAGAAATATGACAATAAGAAGTTCTCCATTACAATAAAAAAATATCTGTGTAGGTGCAATGGGCGAAATCCCCTCCTTAAGGGCTAAAGATCTATGCAGGTGAAATGTATTAAATTCCCCTTTAAGGGGAAAAAGCAGAGGGGGAAGGGTTTGTATGGAATTTTTATCATTTCTACTGTTCCCAAGGGAACGACATTAACGCGGGCGGAGCCGCGGGCAACAGCTAGTTATTACTATAAGTCAATATAAAAAAGTTCAGAAACTGAAAGTACTCGTTACCTTATTCATACTTCATTCTCGAGGCCAGAGATAAGAACATCTATATATTATACTTATATAAAAATCTCGTGTCGCGCACGATGTATATGATCAGGATAAAATCTGCAAATACTGAAATCTCGTGTCACGATGTATGATCAGGATAAAATTTGAAAATACTGAACCGATTTTGATCAAACTTCATAACTATCTGTTATTTGGTCCAAATAAATAGATAGGATAGTTTTTATTTTAAAGCTAAACGAAGTTTGCCGGGATGGCTAGATTATTATAAATCTGATTGATGAAATGCTGATAATTTTACCAGGTTTATGATTTATTGTGTGTATGATTATATTATGTGTGTGTGTTTGTAGATAAACAAATGCACAACAAAGAATTGCAATAAAACAGTTAATTAAACAGCAAGCAGAGGTAGCGCCCTCTAGGGCGGCGTTTGAACCGGAAAGTTTAACTTTTCCGCGTTCATTAAATCATTGTTATCAGCGTCTCTTTTTTCGCGAACTCCTCTGGGCGCTGTTGGGCTGAAACTGTAGTTTTTACTGCCACCATTCGTTTCCCAATGTTTATAGTTTAAAAAAAAAACAAATAAGAAAATGTTATTTTCTGGGTTTTGGTTTTGTTATTTGTAGTGCTGGCATAACTTCAAGCTCTCGTTCTTTTCGAAGGCATTATATATCATTAAATTGCCAAATTTGTTTCCACGCTACTGATAAAGGCTTTTTCGAAACCTCACTCAATAGTGGCGCCAAACGTGAGCCCTCATTGATCCATGTAACGTATTAGCCTAAGGATAAACCTACAAACATCCTTTGAGGATTCCGAAAATCCTGGCTTACCATAACAATGTAATAAAAAGTCTAGACTTCAAACAACGAAAAACATTGATCCTGCAATGCGGCCACGTAAAAAAGTTCGAGTATCGCTTAGATTGAAAACTGAATCGGCGCAGTTTTCAAATCCGCAATTTATTTTCAATCGATTCCCGCTTTGCCAAAAAGGTGCTGCGACCAAAAAGGTTCAGCTATTCATGTTTATTTTTTTCTTTTGCACGCCTTTTTCAGCTTTCATGCGGCCAGCGTTTCGGAACAAAATGTATTAATGCTATTTGTTTTATCTGCGACGAATAAAAATCTATTTTTTTTAATTCCGAATGCAGTTAAATGCTGTGACAAATAACAAAGCTTCTGCTTGTGTTTTAATTTTAAGCATGTTATTTGTCACAAAATGATAACTGATGAAATTAAAACCATTTATTTTCATCAACTTATTAAGATGGTAAAAAAATTACTGAAGCTATTTAGGAGCGTTTCGTCGGTAATATTGAAAATAATATTATCTTTTTGCAGAACAATACATTATAATAAAAATTAAAAATATCGCTGTGGATAATTGACATGAGAAACAGAAATAGTTCCAAATGAAAAAAAGAACATGATTCCTCAGACTTTCGCTCATTCCTTCGATCGGCTTTTACAAACTGCGCGGGAAAAGAAACAACTGGTACATTCTTTGTATTTTTGTTGCCAGTATAAAAGATTATTAGCATTTATTTTCATAAATTTTATAACTTAAGTCTTAAATTAGCGTCAGTTAGTTATTTAATCTAACGCAAAACTTACAACCTCAAACACGCAGAAAATAAATTGATTCAAAGTTCGTGCGTGTCTGTAATCATGTCTACTGAAGTTTTAGTTTCGAACTCTATGAGGCGCGGTTACTTGGCTGATAAGATAATGTTAAGCTTCGAGCATAATATATACTTATATAAATGGGTAAGCTAAGGTTTTTGAAGGTCATGACCTGACCAAGGTCGCAAGAAGGCGCTGGATGCCCGCCGCTTCCAACCGGTCATATTGCACTTCTTGCGGCTGCTCCTTGTGATATGCGTTTACCCAAAGATGATGATGATGATTATTTGGACGTAACCATCGTTAGAATCCTTCCCGAGTGACATTGGCTATAAATGTATTACCGGTATTTGGTATTTTTTTAGCGGGTCTACCAGGGCAGTCTTTTTAGGGTTCCGTACCCAAAGGGTAAAAACGGGACCCTATTAACTTCGCTCCGCTGTCCGTCTGTCTGTCTGTCACCAAGCTGTATCTCATGAACCGTGATAGTTAGACAGTTGAAATTTTCACACATGATATATTTCTGTTGCCGCTATAACAACAAATACCATAAAATAGAATAAAATAAATATTTAAGGGGCTCCCATACAACAAACAACAAAAAAATTATTTATTTGCTTGTTTTTGCTCGATATTGATAACGGCAACAGGTAGACGCTTGAAATATTCACATACAACAGACATGATTTTTTGCAGTTATTATAGATAACGGTACGGAACCCTTCGTGCGCGAGTCCGACTCGCACTTGGCCGGTTTTAACTTTTTCTTTCCACTCAAAGTCAATTCAAGTCATGGTCTAATTATCCAATAAAACTATTAATTAGGTTAATTACTGAAACAACCCCCTCGTTACCTAAGTACCCTTAGGTAATATTAGTTCAAGAACACGCAGCTACACAATGTTGTTTTAGTACCTACGTTCATTACCTTGGAACCTACTTCGTATTTTTTTCCTTTGTGCTATCAAAAACCCTTTCGCTGTTATTAACCTACAATGCGGGTTTTCAGAATCGATTTTTCCTAGGTTGCGGCACTGCTACGAGATGTGTTTTTGACAGAGTTCTTGGCGGGAACTTCGACGGATTGCATGGTTTTTGTTTTGGATTTTTTGCAAATTGTTTTAGTGAACTTTATAATGTGAAATCGGTGTAATTAGGTGTTATAAACGCTCATGTTTATGAACAATGTATAGAATAACTAAAATAAAGTGTCATGGTGTGGCTGTAGTAAGGTTTACACAGTGGGCTGGTGGTCTCTCGCCTTACTGCTACTGCGTCTATGATCAAACCAGTGGATTCGTAGGAATTGTCGCCAGGGGTTCCATTCAATTAACGAAATGAATTACACCACCATTTCGTTGATAACATGTAGAAAAATATGATGGGCTAAAAGGCATAGAAAGCTACTTAAATGTCGTAAAACAAATATGAAAAAAAAAATGTGTTTTTGACAACGGCTGTCAAAATTCGCAATCATGTTTTTTTTTGTAATAGCGTGACGTATTTAGCCAGTATCAGGTAAAGTTGAAGATTCCCGCGCTTTATCTAAGACTCTATCTTGTTTATCAGCGAAATAATGGCGTTATTCATTTCGTTGATTCGACGAAGCCCCTGGCGACAATTAGACGACGCAGCAAGGCGGACAATCACCAGCCCGATAAGTAAATTCTAGTCACACCAGTCATAGTGTCTGTCAAACTGTTAACTTTATTTTAGTTATTCTACACATAGTTCATAAACATGGGCATTAATATCACAAATTTACCCCGATTTCATATTGTAAAGTACACTAGAAGCTATTTTAAAAAGTTTCAAATCAAAACCGGACAGTCGCCGAATTTCTCGGCAAGAACCACCATGTTTAATCCTACGAATAAGTAATAAGGCTTAATCATAATTTTTATGTTTGGTGGATTTTGACAGCTACTGTCAAAACACCTCTCGTTTCAGTCGCGCTATATAAGTACATTATGTTTATGTCATTTATATTACTAAATCTTTTTCAAATATTACGATTATTGAAGTAAAATCTTCTAGCGGCGCTGCGCACTTTAGGCTTAGATTTAAAAAAAAATTGCGTCACTTTAGGGATGGGTAAATAATGTTAAACTTGCGTCAGGATACGTGACCGGATCAAAAATTCGTATGACGGACAGGTGACCTGAGACCGCCGGCATGGCGTAGGAGAGGAAGTAATATCCCCCTCTTATTCAACCGCGCGGAGTTTTCACATCTGCCGGCACTCCCAGAATGCAATCCGTTGGATTTTTTTTTTCATAATGACAGCATTTTTATACAACTGTCAAGAAAGGACTCTATTGTTTTTCGAGTTTCAAGAAAAACAAGCTTAACAAAGCGCATAAACATCAACGATATCTCTTCGACCCGTCTGGCCAGCGAGGAGCCTGTAGACCAAATTCTCTGTCTGTGCTGGCCAAGTATGGCTCCGGTAGTACAGATAGGGTCATGCTCCTGCAGTAGAGACTTAAAAGACATGACGATGTAATGATGGAATAAAGAAACTCACATACATTGTGAGTTTCTTTATTCCATCATTACTTCTAAATGCTTTACGGATTTGGGCGTATGCTGTATCGTTAAAATCCTAACACACTCTCAAGTAACATTAGCTTTATTATTTATGCCTAAATAAATATATAGAGACATATCACACAAATTGAGGTAGACCTACAGTAAGTTGTGAACTTGTGTCGGAGGTTATTAACTCAACGATACTATATTTTATAATAGATACTTGATAAACATCCAGCCTAGGCAGTATTGTTTTTTTAAAGAGGTATTTTTACCACTTTCTCAAAATATGATTTCAAAGTTCGTTGTTCAGACAGACTCATGCACATAACTACAATCCAAAGATACTCGTACATTCATATATGCTTATGTTTGACTTACTGGTCAGAAATTTTCTATTATTTATTTTAAAACTTAAAACATTTTATAAGGATCAATAGAAATATGGAGAAGAAAAAAAATAGGTCAATGGTGCCATTATGAACGGCCTGTCTAGTGATTATATAATTTGAATATAATTTAATAAGTATTATTTTAAATATGAATAGACGTGAAAAATGCCTGAAAAGGCCCATTTTCTGAATAAATCTTTGAATCTTGAATCTTTGGTTGCAGCTATGGCATCGGGTACGAGCGCCTGTCCTCCCGCGCTGCCGCGAGTAGTATAATAATCCAATACATTTAATCTACATTTATTCTGTTTCCAAATCCATCAAATTCTTATCCCACCCCAGTTTAAAAATGCTTCCAGTGGGCAGTAGCAACGGCAGCCAAAGAAACTGCGCTCGTCAACTCGCCTGACAAACGTGTTGAGTATAGCAATAAATAAATATATAAATAAATAAATACGGACAAATCACACAGATTGAGCTAGCCCCAAGATAAGTTCGAGACTTGTGTTATGGGATACTAACTCAACGATACTATATTTTATAACAAATACATATATAGATAAACATTTAAGACCCAGGCCAATCTGAAAAAGATCATTTTCCATCTTGGCCTGGCCGGGGATCGAACCCGGGCACTCCGTGTCGCAGGCTGGTGTGGTAACCACTGCGCCACGGAGCTGTCCTCCCATGGAACGAAGAAACCTTGAGAGTGGTCTTTGTTGAGCGGTAAACTTCTTACAGCATAGAAGAATAGAATACCCTTTATTCCACAAAATAACAGACAAATTAGTTATAGAGATCCAAAGTAACAAAGTTGGCACAAAGGCGGACTTATCACTTTGGCGATCTCCTCCAGTCACCCTTATAGATGGACAGCGTACATATGATTGGCGTTGGCGCAGAACAGATACAATTGAAACAGGAGGACGTAATGATGATGAAAAAAGAAAAGAATGTTTATATCATCATATTTTAATTTACAATTTTTAAAATAATATTAATCAACAATTTGGTGGCAAGATAGCTTCTAGAGTCATACACGACTCTCAATAAGGAACTCTATCCAAAACTTATAGAGCATCTAAAATATAGTATTCTAAATTTAAAAACATTACATAGAATGAACAGAACAACCGAAAGATTAGAAACAAAATAAAGATAAAACAAGTCAAAGAAATTATACAAAAGATATTAGAGTTAACAAGTTGAAACTTATTTCTAACTTAATATACGGTATTGAATAATATTTCTCTTAATTTATATAACAGCAGTGCTCATTAACTTCTGGGAAGAAAAGAGACTTGCACTCAACGTCACAAACTTATATTAATTTTCACAATTTTTTTAAATTATTATTCAGATCCAAACATCACAATTTTGATAATTTAAACATTCATTATATCATTGACTCATATCTACTTAGTTTTATTCAACTACAGCCAAAAATGTTTTCATTCATTCTCGAAAAAAACGTAGACTAGTAAAAACTAAATATGTACATCTAGACTAGTTTTTTTCTAAAAACACATTAGGTTACCTCCAAAACTTGTCTGCAAAGGTTTGTACTTTTTCACTACAAGTCGGTGGGCAGACTTTTTAAATGCGAACATTTTTTGAGATTTTTACAAACTTATGTACATAATAATCAAAGACTATTGTTAGGAAAACAATGAAGTGTAAATGATATAGGGAAAACCCACGGTTTTTTTACAAGCCAGGTATTACCGAGAAAACGTATTTAAACGTACTTAAAATAATCATTTAACAATCATTTCAAACTCGAACACGACGTTACATAACATGACAGATATACACCTAAGGCTGATTTCAAAGTGACGCCGGCGAGACGCGCCGTTGATCAGCGCGTTTCAACAGCGCGCGCTTGGCCGGCGTACGCTGTGAAACGTGTTTTAGTATTGCGCGTTTCTTTGCAATGTTTATAGTCGTCATCATTGGGACATATAATAACTGGATTAGCTAATTATTTTCTACGGAATATAGTGCAATACCGACGTCGTAAACAATTGCAAATTGATTATTGAACGCGCCAGCACTGTCGAAACGACAGCGCTGGCCAGTGGTGCGCGATTCTTGAGCAGCGCGTTTTAACTGCGTTTTTTTTTGAAAAGACTATGTAGCTAGCTTCAAATGAGCTTTTGCTACTTCATCGGGCGTTAACTGCGTAACTATGAAAGGAGACCACTATATAATGTACAAAATTACAATCACGCACGTCTGGACGGCGCTGTTCAAACGCATCACTCTGAAATTAGCCTAAATGTATTTAATTTCGAATAGTAGGCAAGCTTTATTGCCAATGGTTTTGAAAAAGACAATCTTTGATTATTGACTTTATTCAGTCGTAAAACTATCTTCTCCACCATGATAATTAAGTCATGCTAACAGCCATTTCCTTTCGCCATACTTATTATAACCTAAAAAAATGGCCAGTTGTCATGTTAATTATTATGCTGAATCAGTGTACAAAGTAAATTCTGTATTAATTTTAATTTTTAATTAAATAATAGCAATTCAGTCATGGATGATTTTGAGCTATAAAATCTAGATGCTCTTATTAATAATAATTTATTACTTATAACTTAGACTCAACGAAGTTGTCCTGCTCACACTCAATCGTAGGACAGCAGTCGGGGTACTGCCTTGAGTGGTCACCGTTGGTGATGTAACATCTGGGGTCATCATTCAAGATCTTTCCACATCTGTAAAAAAGAAAAAAAAATATGTCAATATGTAATGAGCCTAGCTAGTGTTTACATTGGTAAGCCAAGCCCGGTTGCTTATATGCTATGTTAAGCATCTCAAGGGTAGTTTCCATTTGGATTGGTGAATGTCTCAACCAAATCCGGGTTTTGAAAAACATGTTAAGCCATCGGAATCGGCTGTCATAGCTGTCAGATGCCAATAGTCAGCTTGAAAAATCTCACATCTGACCTAACCAGATCGCAAAAATTCATTTTTTTTACAATACAGTGTGTAAATTTACCAACATTGGTCCCATAGTAAAAGTTGTTCATATTGACGGGCTAAGCCACCTCTTTAAGATGTAGAGAGTTAATATACACGCTGTAAAGGTATTGTGATTGTGACTCAACGGGAACACACGTAAACTATTAGTTTTATTATGTAGATGTAAATACTAATAGATAATGAAAAATATTCTAGAGAGTATATACTTTCAGACAAAATCATGGTGGTATCGTATGTCTTCACGATGTTTCATATACAATTAAAGTTACACTGCAACGATACACAGAGGGCGCTACGTGATACATTTTCAGAAATTAATTCTAGAACGAACAAAAAAAATTAAATTTACTCAAATTACATTTTATTAGTTTGAATAAATGCGTAATATCTCCTTTTACGCATTAACCCATTATATATAAGTCTAGTTACCTAGCACTGCAACGTACTGCCATCTAACGTTCACTTTTAGTACTAAGTTTGTCAGAGCGTGTGCTCCCGGATAAAATAGATATAGAATCATCTGTGATTCTGTAGAATTAACATATCTACCAGCTTTCACCCGCCACAATGTCGATCCCTCGGGAACAGTACTTTTCCCGGTACAAAATGTACACTATGTCCTTCTCCGTGCCACAGATAACGAAACGAAAAAAATTCGTGATGATCGTAGTAATGGCGTGAAAGCGTAACAAATAAACAAATTCACTTTCGCATTTATAATGTACTAGCTTTCGCCCGCGGCTCCGCCCGCGTCATTGTCGATCCCTCGGGAATAGTACTTTTTCCCGGGATAAAAGGTAGCCTATGTCCTTCTCCGTACTCCAGAGAACTTGTTTGCTAAATTTCATGATGATCGGTTTAGTAGTTACGGCGTGAAAGCGTAACAAACAAACAAACAAACAAATAAACAAACAAACAAACTCACTTTCGCATTTATAATATTAGTAAGGATAAGATAGGATTAGGATGTTAAAATACTTACGAGGCATAGTCAATCATTCTACCGCAGTGGATCCTCACACATTCAGGACCAGTGATGGTGGCTCCGAAAGGAATCACGTCTCCAATCTCTTTAATGTAGCACCCCTCTTTGTGAGCTGGAAAGAAGAGAAAATCACGTTAAGTTTCAGAGTTTTTAATTTATTACAAAAAAGTTTAGATTATATTTTCCTTAGTAGACTGGCGTTTTTTGGCGTTTTTTATAGTTGTTTATAGTACAATGGCACGTGCCAACCTGACTGGCACTTAGCTGGTTTTATTTTTGTTTAACCCAAACTAAGTGACCCAGCATTTTCATTTAAACAAAACAAAATATTGTTCTAGAAAAGCATAAACATATCAGCGTATATCTTTAATTTGAGCACGTAAAATAGCGCTTAAATGTTACCTCAACGAAAACACTTAAGTCTGATGACTTTAAATGTTTAAGTCTTGGTTCATAAGAAAACCTCGAAAATTAATAAGAAATAATCACAGCGAATAATTCTGAGTAATGTTTGCAAATGAGAGCCTTGGCCTCAAACACAGGCGCCAGGACTCGACCGTGAACGTAAGATTACTAGCAAGTACATCCAAAAATATAATACAAACTCTTTAGTGTTTTTCCTTATGGCCGTATTTATGCTAATGTAGTAGATTATTATAATTATGAAAAAATATTTGACTTGGTGTTTTTTTTACCCATCACTTTTTTCGGATTTTAAGATATTCTTAAGGTAATGTTGGAAACTAGTGGTCGTCAAGTGGTCGAAATTCGACCATAATAAAAAAAAAAGCATTATAACCTACAAGTCTGCGAAATTTCATACCCCTCCGTCCGCGCAATTTTCGTAAAAAGGGTTACAAAAAGGATTAGTTTTTGCTTCACCTATTAATATATAGATAGTACAAATATACTTTTAAAAATAATTCACATTACAATTGCACTTTACACTTAGAGTAAATACTTATTCAAAACAGCAGCTTTATGCATTACAATTTATATTAAAATCATATATTTTATGCCATAAGGATGTGCGTCACATCGCTTAGAATGCGGTGCAGTTTGTTATCCAACATTCTAGATTGAGACCATTAATTTAAAATTATATTTAAATTTTATTCATGTGCGTCAGTGCTCAAGGAAACGAAGACCAGTTTTGTGGCATGTGAATCCTGTAGGGTTAATAACGGACAATCGTAAAATGGACTGGAAATATTTTTTTAAATTAATAAAAAATATGAGGATGTTTTTGTTTAAAATCTCCTTTGTTTGCCAAATCTCCATTTTGTCACGTTCATTAGTTTTATTTGAATGACTAACAGCGAATTTAAAAGCAAACATTATTGGTAGATATCACTATTTGAAAAAATAATTTAAATAAAAATAGGCTATTTATACCAAATACATAAGCAGCATTAGACAGAGCAGGATAGATAAAACGCCTGATGTTGCTTTAAAACGACCTAGAATTCTGTACCCTGACACTGGAAACCTATTTAGTAAGACACAACTGCCGATGTACCCTAACCATTGAACATACTAACGGCCCTCAGAATAAGCTATACATTCTAACGGCTCATATAGTAAGCTATTAGAAATTCTGGTTTTATAGGTAGGCCACGACACGTAATATATACTTATTGTGAACTTAATTAATATTTAAAATACTTTTTTACCTAAACACATTGACGAAATAAGAAACTTTATTTTAAAATTTAATTTCCAATTTCTTCGCACATAAAAAAACTTTCACTGGAGAGAAACTGAATACCAAGAGTGGACGGACTACACCGGTACGTAAAATCCCAAAAATATATTCCGTTACTGTTAATTTCATAAAAACGTTAATGGTCCGCCTGACCCGGACCTGGAATATTCTCCGTTAGTTACCTACCAACATTTAAAAAAAAGTTAAGTACATAAAATATTAAGTACTTCTGTGACCTGTAAAATAAACTTAAATCAACCAATACAATACATAAAAAAAATATTTTCGCCACGTGGTACACACACAATAAATAGCTGTATTTTACCCTTATTTAATAGATTCAAAAACTGTTTTCCAATTTGTTAAAACTTTATCAATCCCATATTAACAAAGTTTGGAGATAAAATTTCATGAGTTTTAGTTATAGATAACACAATACACTATACATACATCTAGGTTAAGTAACCCACATAATTTTTCAATGACATTTTAGGCACGTGTTTCTCGTTTCTCGAAAGGGTTGCTTAAAAAAGGGGGTTTTGTTCAGATGCACTACTGAAACGAAGAATCTATTCTTTTTTAGTCCACAAAAACAGGGTTAATGGATACGGATTAGGTAAACGGATGTATAGGAGCTTTAGCTTATATAGATGTATCTATACAGGATCGAACCACAAAGGCTGTCTGTTGAAAGCCTACAAGTGACCAAAACTGTGCAGTTGTGTCTGCTACTGAATAATACGTTATCTACTTGCATTTATACATTCAGACGACAGCCGCGAAAAAAATATGACTGTGAACAAACCTCGGCGGTACTTAATGTAACTATCCTAAATAAAAAAATAAGACTTTTCTATTGATTTTTGTGTTTTCTTTTATATACACTTTATTCTTATTGTTTATTGTATATGAGTATTTTCTAGTTCAATACACGACATATTATTTTTCCCACTCCTCATCTCACTGTCTTTCACTCTCACGGGGTCTGGATAGCATAAAAGTCTTTTATACTTTCCATGCTGTAAAAAGTTTCAGCTTATTTTTACTACCGGCCGCCTGCCTCGCGTGCGTGATCCCTCCTTGGGAATGCTTTCGTTGCGCGAGATGTCCTGCTAATTACACATGCCTCTTAAATAGGACAGAATGGACTGGATCCGTATTCTAGGCCGGAACTCACACGAAATAATATTGTATGAAGAAATATTATAATGAGTAATTACTTACAAATATTATGTTTACTTTTTTATATTCAACCTTGTCAAATTATCTATCAATCAGTCAGAAGCCAAGGTGTCTGACACAATGACGAAAAAATGTTGCGAAACTAAGTAGATATGAGTA
This sequence comes from Elegia similella, assembly GCA_947532085.1. Lineage (NCBI taxonomy): Eukaryota > Metazoa > Arthropoda > Insecta > Lepidoptera > Pyralidae > Elegia > Elegia similella. The sequence continues at coordinate 19,666,740 of OX383940.1, read as the reverse complement.
TATTAAGTTTTTGTTACTTAGTTAATGTTATCTTCTTGACCATGGATACGCGGAAATGCTAGACATTTTACCATGAGAGAATAAATAATTAGCAAGGATTATTCCATGAAAAAATATATGTAAAGTCATTTAAAATTAACTTATGAACTCATTGAGAGGAAACTAAACTTCGGATGTGTAATTGGGATTACTAATACGCCTATTATTTAAATCATCATCAATATCGAATCTAATGGGCGGGACGCCGCTATACGTTAGACACGATACGGGATATCTCCAATCGTATCGCACGTATAGCGGCGTCCCTCTCATCGGGTTTGATTCAGGATGCGATTCAGGTTAGTATAATACACCCTTAAGTATAATCCATATTCAAACTTAATATTATAAATGTGAAAGAAACTGTCTGTCTATCTTCTTTTTCCGCTTCAACTATTGAACCAATTTGGATGAAATTCGGTATGGAGGTAGTTTCAGTTTGAGGTTGTTTACATTTCATTCCGAGAAATTCTACTGTTCTCGAGGCATTGACGCGGGTGAAGCCGTGAGCAATAGCTAGCTCAATATATATAGACAAATCACACAGATTGAGAAGTTCGAGATTTGTGTTGGGATACTAACTCGATTCAAATTTAAATTTGAATTCATTATACTTAATCTCTGTTTATATTCGATATTTTTATTACTTTATTATTATTGTTTATGTTTATTTTTATTTTTCTTATTTTTATTTTTATTCTTTAAATTTATTCCAGTTTTTAAATTTAAACTTTGATAAACAACATTCTTTACCCTTATACCGTAGTTTTTAGTTTAAAAATAATTATAAATTATTTTTGAACGAATTACCCTTTTTTAATATAATAATAGTATGTCTAATCTTACCTAAATGTTCCGGCTTTTCAGGAAGATAGGAAATGAAGGTAGCGGCAAAAGCCATGCTCACCATAACGAAGAAAATAGCTACTTTAAACATTTTTAATTATTTTATTCTTGCTTTTTAATTATTTCAACTTGCTAGCTCTAACTTTGCTAGTAAACTGATGAATTGTCCTCAAATCACTCGCTTTTATTGTGGCAGACCGCATGGTATCAATGATTGGCTTTGTTTTGAAATAATGTCATGAATACGCATGAAGAAAAACGTCCGTGTGTCTGTAAAAATGATTATTAATGTGTTTGACTCATATGAGGTCATTGCCACCGCTTACCATTGCTTCCGGTGATGAAAAACATCGCTACAAAAACTATACTTCAGGAAATAGATATCCTACGACACAAGTTCACAACTTACTGTGGGGCTAGCTCAATTTGTGTGATATGTCCCAATATATTTATTTATTAATATAGTTCGTGTGTGAAATCGTTAATGCTATAAAGCACTGCCACTAATAGCACCACCGCTAAGAGAGTGTCTGTGTTTATTTCACTTATTGATCATAACGTATTTACGATTTAATTAATTTATTTATTTAAAAACTTTATTGTACCTTGAAAGTTATAATAGGTAGACTTAATGTTAAAAGAATTCTCTCCCAGTCAACCTTTGGGAAATGCTAAACGGATAAAATAAGTAGGTGTCTATCAATAGAAAGATATGTATAATAAGATAAAGCAAAGTATAATTTTAATCGTTATTTATAAAGACTAACCAAAATTTGTATTATGGTATCACAGCATTTTATATTTTACTGTTTATGCAAACCTACTATCCTAACTTCTAACATAATCTTGCGATATTTTCACTGACACAAATGTTATACTTTTATCCAAAACAAATACAGTAGACAACACTCAATGAACCACATTATACTTTGAGGTTAGATTTTCGCGGATGTGATAACAACACAGGAATAAAAAAGAAATAGACTAACTTACCTAATTCTCTAGGTTTCATGGGTAGAAATCCTCTCGCTACAGCAGCGCAGGTCAAGCCAAGCATGGCGAGGAAAACCACGGTTCTCAACATGTTTATTTGTTTAAAGTTAAGTGACAAAAGTCAAGGATGTGTTATCTTATCTCTCGCGTCTTCGAGTTGCGACTGACCGCCATCTCGCACCGCAGATGTTTTTATTCCTAACAGGCTGGTCACACACGATCGACTTTTTGCGACGTGTTTTAGGGCGATGACTTCTGTTTTGGAGGTGATGTGTTGACGTAATAAAAAAAATGGTCTATATTTTAAGCCTCTGATATAATCAAACATGTATGTGTTATCGTTATGTTTTGATATCAATCTGGTTAGCCTTAATTTATGGGTTTGTTTATAACTTTTGAAGGAGGTAATGTAGTAGGATGTAGACATTTTTTACAATTCATTGGACTTTGTTACATACTTCTGTTGTTTATTTTTTATTTTCTTATAACAACTAATTATAGGGAGACCAAAGTCTGACATATTATTAATATTAGTGGATTTACGACCTTCCTCGGGTAACTAGACGGATATTGATAAAGCTTTGCAATGTTATAGCGTAAAAATCAAAACAACACATACCTAAGTTATTAAAAACCCGAATGTAAAAGCCGACCCCAAAAAAATATTAACCTTTCAGTAAATATAATTTTGTTTCTCTTAAAAATGTATTAATACATTAAAAATACGGATATTTGTATTAAACCTCGCACTTGAATCATAATCTGTAACTTTAATGCCTTGTTAATTAGACGCATTTGCCCTATTGTGAAGTCAATCCATTAGTGACTCGACCGGATTTATCAAATAAATATTTAAATGCATGGTATATAAAACATCTTAATTACCTATGTAGGTAATTAATCCAGATTTAATGTTTCTGTGAATATGTTAACGAGATTTTTAGGTAGATCTGTTGATATGTAACAAGTTCAAATATATGCTAATGTGATAATTTTATCAATTAAAAGGTAATGAAATTGAAAATGTCAAAATTTTCATATTTATAATATAAAAAATAGGCAAAAAAAGATAGGCTATCTTTTTGTATGTTTAATAAATAAGTTTTATAATTGAAACACCTACAGGTGATAATAACCAAATAAATAACAAATCATGGCTTCGAATCTAAAAAAAAAGGAGTTGAATATACTTTTTATTTTATGTAATATAAAATCAATTTTAAATAAGAATTTGAATACAATCAAATGTTACTTTGTTAATAAATAGTTCAGACATCAATTTATAAACTAAAACATAATTCAAGTCAAAACTAAGGTCACAAGTTCAAAAACTGTTTGACTTTGGTGTAATCAGCTTACCTGAAGGTGCTTTGCTATATCAATAATTAACTGGCAGATAAAAAAGCTACAGAAATAAAACATTTGCATAAACATATCATGTACTATGGTAACCTCAAATGTAAACATAATTAATCAATTTAAACTATTAAGTAATAAGAGGACAAAAACTGGCTACATGCAATAATCAAATCGAATCTAGAATTACGTAATTTAAAAAGAATAACAGTTCGAAAAATAAAACCAAGTGAAATAGCCGTTTGTAGACGGCCTTATGAAGGACGCTTGCTTGGGATTTACTACTGATTCATACCACATGTAAACAAAGTTTTTTTATATTTTTGGCGTCACTAGCAGATCCGTGACCGCGCATTCCAATGCCGTCGAAATATGACAGAATAACTATCTTGAATTGAAGATGTCATAAGGCAGTCATTGTTTTACGTAAACAATTTATGTACCTATATCATTCATGCCCATGTCATACAGTATGACTATGTATTCACCTATAGTTAGAATTGTACTTTGTTTAATATAAAAGGGTCAAATACTTAAATGCGGAACATAAGATAGAAATATCCTTTTTAGAAAGACAGAAATTAAATCTATATTTTTTTCTCTAATAAGATAGGTAGGTTAAATTCCAAAAGTCTTGTAACACAGACTTTTGGAATTTAACCTATATTTTTAGAGAAAAAAATAAAAGGTATAATAACAACGAGTATATAGAGTTAGGTATAACTTTTATTTGCCACTCCTATCCGAGAGGGTTTTTTATGATATAGAATAGCAAACGAGCAAGCGAGTCTCCTGACGGTAAGTGTCAACCACTGCCCATGGATCACAACTGGAATACCAGAGTGAGACAGAAACATTGCTGGCCTTTCAAGTAGTTGGGGATGGACATGGAGGGAGAAAATGGGGGGGGGGGGGGGGGTAGAATTTTGCCAGTAGCTTGGCTCTACCACGCCTTAATGGAATGAAAGGTAACTGAAAGGTTACAAGGTTACCGTGAGCAACCAGAGGTTGCTGAATAAGCGACCTCTGTGGCTGTAGAGCGAGAATTCCACATGGTCCGATCCCACATTGTAGCGGCTATGATGTGACACCGTGTGGTTTTAGTATATTTGGAGTGGAGACTCTGCCATGCTGGTCTGGGAGAAAAGAAATATCGTAGAATATACCAGCTGCTTCTCCACGCAGATCGCAACAGCCGATCTAGGGAGTGGATAAAATCTGAGGAATCATGTTATCGAACCCAGGCACCCTCGTGGCGCAGGCTGGCGTGTTGACCACTGCGCCTCGGAGCTCGCAAAGTAAATGGGAGTCAAAAAAGTTTTTGCATCTCACCAAAATTCCACACTCAAAAAACTCTTAGCGATCATTTACTGGATGAATGAGTTAGGATCAGGATACGTTCGTCATTTAGGAATATCCGAAACCAGCGAACACGTATGTGTAGAGTGATGGATGTAGATGAAGCGAGAGAAGTTTGTAAGGTCCAGGGTTGTTTACCCTATGGGAAAGAGGCGTGCCGCGTGATAATATTGTATACATCGTGTAAATTGACCCTCGACGTTCCCTTAACCGGGTGAGTCAACCCATCTACATATATGATTTTTTTTTCCTATGAAAATAATATGGAAACTAAAAAAAAAATGCGACATTCCCATCTGTCCGGGCGGCAAAACTCTTTTGTACGGAAATGTAGTTTTTTTTTGAGTTGTTCATATTGATGGGCTGAGTCACCCCTTTAAGGGGACGTCGAGGGTACATTTACACGTTGTATAATGAGTATGGAAGAGTATGGGCTTCTGACACAGATGTAATTCACTTAATAGAAGGTCACAATCACAAGAAATTTTTGTGACAATTTTGTTAAAGAACTAAACAATTTATTATTATTTAGTATGAATGTAGATATAGATGCGATGTCGAGCTCCGCTGCACAGTGGTTAACACACCAGCCTGCGCCAAGGGGCGCCCGGTTTCGATCCCCGATCAGGTCAAGATGAAAAATGATCTTTTTCAGATTCACCTGGGTCTTGGATGTTCATCTGTATACCAGCTCCGTGTTTGACAGCCTCCGTGGTCCAGTGGTTAAGGCGTTTGCCTGTTGACCCGGGGGTCGTGGGTTCGATTCCCACCGGAAGCATACTTTGCTTAGTTGTTTCCAGTTTGGTTAGGACATTGCGGGCGTGAATCACCTGATTGTCTGATAATAAAGATGATTCCGTGCTTCGGAAGGCACGTTAAGCCGGTGGTCCCATCTGCCATCTGGTAGTCGTTAAAGGAACCACGTCAGAGGCCGAGAGGCGGTTCCGAAAAACTCTGACACCAGGGTGTGCATGGTCGATTGACCGTGACACCTACTCGAAATGATGATGATCTGTATACCTATATATGTTTTTGTTATAAAATATACTATCATCAAGTTAGTATCCCATTACACAAGTCTCGAACTTACTTTGGGGCTAGCTCAATCTGTGTGATTTGTCCGTTTATATTTATTTATTTGGGTTTCCACCTCTAAGCAACAAGACAATGAAAAATGTTCTCATAGTACTCAAAGATTTTATCTACATAAAACAAAACAGTTAAGTATATTGCATTAAGCGAAACATTAACATAAATTATCTGCATAGCTAGGTCATAACCCGTGTTTTCCCACTTTGATAGGATGTGGTGTGGAGGGTAATACCCACAATTGGCACCGTCCTTTATGGGACCTACTATTGTGGGTTCACAATAATGTTATTGCCGTATTATTGCCTTCTCAGATTATGATAGAATGCTTTAAAGTAATAAAATATATTAACATATTGTTTGTCTCTTCGAATAACAAGCGGTAGTTTATTTTGTAGACTAGAATTTCTAAGTAATCATATGTTTTTAGTTTATAATACAACATAAGCTTCATTGGTGTAGGTGATAGAGTAATCGCTATCCAAAGTCCTTGACCTGGTGACATATACGGGTAGGTAATAATTAAACCGCAACCTTGAGTCATAGTTATATATAAAACATGTGGTTATATTTACAGTGCGTAGTACCGTATAATACAGATTGTAACAATATGTGGTCTACTTATACTTACAGAGACGACACAGCTCGTTCTTAAGAACATTATTCCCTATGGGACGAATTCTGGGATCTCAATAAAATTTTCCACGTTTTCATACATATTAATTGTCCGGCCAAATCATATCCTAATCCTTACTAATATTATAAATGCGAAAGTGAGTTTATTTGTTTGTAACGCTTTCACGTTGTAACTACTGAACCAATCGTCATGAAATTTTGCATACACTTTATCTGGGGTACAGAGAAGAACATAGGGTACATTTTACCTCGGGAAAAGTACTGTTCCCGAGAGATCGACATTGACGCGGGCATAGCCGCGGGCGAAAGCTAGTAATAGCATAAATGCTGTCATATTATCGGACCACGGGCTACGGCACACCACAGCCGAGGTTGCAACCGGGAAAAAATTACAATGATGACCTCATCCAAGTTATTCCAGCGTAATATGAGTATTATAGCCGTGTGGTTTCCGAAAGAGTAGAATAGGACCACTCCTAGTCTTCCTATGGATGTCGTAAGAGGCGACTAAGGTAATACAAGCTAAACAAAGCTCATATACATCAATGAGATCTCTCCAACCCGTCTGGCCTGGAGAGTGTAGGCCAAATCCTCTGTCTGTTCTGGCCAAGTATAGTACATCCCGTAGTACAGAGAGGGTCATGCTTCTGCAGTGAACCTAAAAAGACCTGATGATGATGATGATGAATATGAGTGATGTTCTACAAAACTCAAATACGGTCGCATGTAGAGTATTGTTCTCATCCTTGGGCTGAAACATCTTCATCTTCTCCCAATTGAAGTTATTCAAAAGAGAGCTGTTCTGATGGTGTTCAAATTGTCGATGATCCTAGGTTCAACGAGCAATCTAGAACGGGTTGAGTCAGGTAGATACGTAGGGTCCCTAATTATTCTCTGAGTGTTCTGAAGAACTTTTCGATTTGGTACCTACGCTGCAACTTCACTATCGCAATGCTGCCTTCGAGGCCTGGCAATCCACAAAAACTTATTAATCTTATATCTCGTTCTTTAAACGTACTTTTGTAAGTTGTGGAACGTGCTTCCCTCCATTGTTTTATTCCCGTAGCCATGACCGGGATTCCTTCAAACTAAGGGTTAAATTAATAAATAAATAAATATATACGGAAAAATCACACAGATTGAGCTAGCCCCAAAGTAAGTTCGAGACTTGTGTTTTGGGATACTAACTCAACGATACTATATTTTATAACAAATACATATATAGATAAACATCCAAGACCCAGGCCAATTTGAAAAAGATCATTTTCCATCTTGACCTGGCCGGGGATCGAACCCGGTCACTCCGTGTCGCTGGCTGGCGTGTTGACCGCTGCGCCACGGAGCTAGTCTAATTCTATTTAAAAGGCCGGCAGCAGGCCGCTCTATTGACAACTCTGATGTTGCAGAAGCGCACTTACTATCGTAGTTTACAAAACTGTTAATATAATGGTTGATATTTAGATTCCACATCCTGCATATTTCATTATTATTAATAAATAACAGATCCGTTAACATACAACCAATATATCCATATCTGTCGTCTGCTGTGGTCTTTAAAATATCAATCTGCCCACATCGATCTCATTAAAGAAAATAATAAATTATGTATGTGCAAAACCTAGTCGTTAAATATTTTATTGGATTCTTCACAAAAAAACCTGACGCAAAGTAATTTATCATCAATAGTACATAATGTTACGTTTCAGACCAACCGGATTTACTTTGGAGGTATTTTAATCGACTATGGACTGTTATGGCACAAATGGCGCCAGCGTGCTGTATTTTTTTTATTTGGCTATTTGGCTAGCTTCAAATTAGCTTTCGATTATTTTTATATGTTTAAACTAGCCTTCGCTCGCGGCTCCGCCCGTGTAAATATCAATCCCTCGGGAATAGTACTTTTTCCCAGGATAAAAAGTAGCCTATGTCCTTTTCCGTACTGCAGAGAACTTGAATGTAAAATTTGAAAATGAATATAGTCTATATAATAAATATTTGTACCCAATGAAGTCGGGGCAGGCGGCTAGTATAAATAATTATTATTTGATTATTTTTACCATATATTTTTACCAGAGCTTTCGATTTTTAAATGGGCGTTTGAGGCTAGGGCTCTACCTGTAAAGACAACATCACCAAAGGGCCCAGAAAGGACTGTACTGCCCTCAGGAGGGACTAAAATCAACTTTCGGGTTGCACAAATGGCCTTGAAAGCAGCAACTCTTATATTGAACAAATTCCACTAAAAGCTATTTGTAAAACCATCCAAAACAAGAGCCGTGCAATCCGCCTTACTATGGTGAAAAAATTTCAAGCGGGCGGGATTTGAACCTGCGACCTTAAGCTGATGTTCGAGTTAGTCTTTTTCACCATATTTTATTTCTTAATTTATTCAGAGTAGTCTCTAATACATATTTTCAAATAAATATTCCTGTTTTTGGCTTAACTTCGTTGACTTTAACCAATAAGGGTAACGTGTGGCGAGCTGCTGGTAAGTAAGGAGATCACGGCCCCCGTGCTCCAAAGAGTTGGTAACAAGCCTCGTCCTTAACTCTTGCTTGTCCAGGATAACCCGTACACCCAATCCCACAAACTAAAGATAATTACCAGCAGAAATAAAATTCCACAACTTTTTCTGACATCACCATCAAAAACATATTAAAAATGTAATATTCGCCATAACAATAACACCAACCTGTTTACGCTACCACGTTACGCCGATACAAAGTTCAATCTTGTTAATTGGTTAATATCCATAGACACAAGCAAACTTTATACTATGTCATAGAATTAATATATTACTAATGTCATCATCGTCATCATTACAGCCGTAAAAAGTCGACAAAGGCTCAATGAAACTTCGTTTCAAGGGAGGATATTGCCATCCTCTCCACGCTTGGCCTCCTCAACAACCTCCGTGGTCCAGTAGTAAAGGCGTTTTCCTGTTGACCCGGGGGTCGTGGGTTCGATTCCCACCGGAAGCAAGTATGCTTCCGGTGCATACTTGCTTCCGGTGGGAATCGAACCCACGACCCCCTGGAAACAACCGAATAAAGTATTATTCAGTTGTTTCCAGTTTGGTTAGGACATTGCACGCTTGAACCACCTGATTATCTGATAACAAAGACGATTCCGTGCCTCGGAAGGCACGTTAAGCCTGTGGTCCCGGCTGCCTGCCTGGTAGTCGTTAAAGAAACGACGTCAGGGGCCGAGAGGAGGTTCCGAAGAACTCTGACATTAGGGTGTGCATGGTCGATTGACCGTGACACCTACTCGAAATGATGATGTCCACGCTTGGCAGGCAGGTTGGCGAGCGCAGTTTGTTTGGCTTCTTGTACTTCCCACGCTGCTGTCCATCGGAAGCATTTTAAAGCTGGGGAAGGATAGGATTTTTTTTGGATTTGGGCATGGAATGAAGGTATCACCGTGGTTATTTTAGCCGTGTGGTATCCGGCAGAGTAGAATAGGACCACTCCAAGTCTTCGCGTGGATGTCGTAGAAGGCGACTTAGGAAATACAAGCTAAATAAAGCTTATAAACATCTAAGAGACCTCTCCAACCCGTCTGGGCCAGCGTGGAGAATGTAGGACAAGTCCTCTGGCTGCTCTGGCCAAGTATGGCCCTTGTAGTACAGAGAGGGGCTTGCTCCTGTAGTGGAGACTAAAAAGGACCTGATGATGATGATAATGATGAATGAAGGTATCGGGATACTACTCACTCGGATAGATGTGGATAAAGTAAGTATCAGTTTGGGAGGACGAGCGCACGTGAACCACTTCGAATTTTAGATAAAACCTTTGAATTACCTCCGTGGTCGTATTATTTAGTAGCAAACCAGTCGTTCCATTTTTAGAGTTCCGTAGACAAATGGCAAAAAACGGAACCCTTATGGATTCATCATGTCTGTGTTCCGAAACTTTAAAACTGTATTGTTGAAACTTGATAAGTAGATTGTATTTTGTGAACCGCATTTTAAAAAAAAAAGTAAAAAAAGAAAAAACAATATTTTTTCCAATAGGTTCCCCATACTTAGAACTGAAACTCAGTTTTTCATCGTACCCATACTGTGGGATATGGATAGGGCTTCAAAAATGATATTGAGGTTTCTAATATATATTTTTTTCTAAACAAAATAAACGTGATACCGCTTATCACTCAGTGGGCTGTATGCCTGCTCTCCTACTTAGTAAGAAACGATCTATACCCCAAAACAGGACACAGATCTTACAGAAATAAAATATTAATTAATTCAAAGATTCTAAATTTGAACCGTCCAGGTGTTCTTAGATTTTAGGTCTATCCGGTTCAGATACCACGTTTTTTTTTCTCTGACGACAACGAATTCATGTCTCTAAGGAATTAGATCCGCTTAGACTTCTGACGCAAGTAAAAAGTCATATAGAGCAGTATTAATATCGTTACATACCGGTCCGACCTGTTGGTCCGCACTACAAGAGATATACTGGGTGGCGCAAAAGTAAAGACCCTATTTGGTTCAGCTATAACATTTTTTCTAAATTAGAAAACTAGATTTAGGTTTTTTTAAATGTATATTTGTGCCATTAAATTTCGTACCATTAGGATTTAAAGATGATGTCTTTTAAATGGTGACCTCCAGAGTTGATACACATTTGAGCCCTATTTATGACATTTTGCATAACTTGCCGTAACACTTCCTGCGATATGTTCGTTATTTCTTGACGAATGTTTTCTTTTAGAGCTGCGAGAGTCTGTGGCTTGTTCACATACACCCGAGATTTCAAAAAACCCCAAAGAAAGAAGTCTGGACTGGTCAGATCGGGTGATCTTGCAGGCCAAGGCAAATCGCCAAAACGAGAGATAACTATCACTGATGAATTATTCCGTAAGAACATTGACACAATTATTCCACGTTCTTGGGGAGTAAAACGGTCCATGTTTATTTTCAGTGTATTTTACATTTGTTCACTACACAATTTTCAAAAACAGAATGACAGAAAATGTCATATAAAAAAAATAAAAGTATTTTCTTTAGTGCCAGTACTTTTGCGCCACCCGTTATATGTAAAGACACAAATTAGAGGTTAGGAGATGTGAAACTTCTGACAATAAGAGTTTAGACGCCACACACACCATTGTACATTTTACAGCGAATTGCGTTCTCAGCACAAAATTAATAAATTTTGCCAAAAAAGTGTAACGTCGATGCGAAAAGCAGATGCGAATAACTCCGTGTAATTTAGTTCAAAACAACTTTTTATTTTAAAACTGGCTTTCACCCGCGGCTCCACCCGAGTCACAATGTTCACGATCCCTCGGGAACAGTACTTTTTTCTGGGATAAAATGTCCTGCCTGTGTCCTTCTCCATACCCCAGGCAACTGGTATGCAAAATTTCATGACATTTGGTTCAGTAGATGGGCGTGAAGGCGTAACAAACAAACAAAATAACATTTACTTTGAGACAATTTACTTTGCGTGCTTCCGCCACCTGTTATTTCATGCAAACTATTGCTGGCCAGCGCATACCCACTACTGTTAGTGCCTTCATGCCCGCCACCAATAGTTGATGCATGTAACCCTGGTCGATACTGCTGCACCTGATGAAGCTGCAGCAATGTCGGCCGTCGTGCTCGCGACACGTGTTTCGTTCGCCTTTACACGAGGCATCTTCAGGTAGTGAAACCTAGATGTTGATCGTTCGAATGACAAGCAACGAATGACCTAACTGGTGGCGGAAGCACGCAAAGTAAATTGTCTCAAAGTAATTGTAGCTTTGACTTCCGCAAAGTAACAGCTGAATCTATTAACAAACAAAATCACGTTCGCATTTATAATATTAATTAGGATAATCGGCAAATTGCGAGTTACACTCGTGCACCGAGAGTTCCGTACAATAATATATATTTTTAGTCTAACTATTCTATAGTTACCTACAAATTTACGGTTTTCGATTTTTTCCTTTTTCCTGCTGTAAGACCTTCCTTTATGCCATTGACAGTTCTCAGAAATGGTTGAAAGGGATTTGCTGCCACAGTTCCAATTTGGAAATGAAATTTGAAATTCGAATAAGCCATATATATCGTTTTATATAAAATTTCACCATGTATAAGGCATGTAGCATCGTTACAGATATAGCCTGCAAGTATTCTATACACTTCTGTTGATCTCTCTATTTTGTTTACGGCATTCCAAAAAATATATTTTTATAGTAATGGATTTTAAAATAGCGCGAACCAATGGGTCTATCACTCACACGTGAGCAGGTTTTGCTTCTAGAAGATGCAAAAATGTATATTTTTATAAAAATATGTATTTTCTTTTAACGGTTTATGTAATACCTTGGTCCGATGACATTTAATATACAAGGAAAAACCTTATCAAATGTTAAAAGCTCTCTGCTATTTAGCCAGACTTTTCTCAGTCTGCATTTCATTCCAAAATATGATCAGTTTTATCTCGATTTACTCGATTTTTTTCTCGTCAATCTTACTTTTGTTCCTTTGACGATCGCGGGACAAACTACTTAGGTGATTCAAGTAAGCAGATCGTGCGCATTGTCGGCGCGCGTGCCACGCCCCCTTGCCATTTCTAATGTCTTTGTTATTCTGTGGTTGCAGGTATAGCGCACCCGGTCCCTCGAGCTGTTATTTGCTTTCCCCCATTTTCACCCGAGTACGTAGTATCCCAATACCTTTATTGCCTTCCCAGATCCAACAAATTCCTATCCATCCTTTACTTAAAATCAGGGGTTGGAATACCGGTAAAAATCCATTACCGGTACCTCTATGAAACGACAGTACCGGTAATTGGTTTGGTACCGGTACATTTGGTAACGGTAAAAATCAAGTACCGGTACCTCTATAATACAACGGTACCGGTAATTGGATTGGTACCGGTACCTCAATAAAACGACGGTACCGGTAATTGAAAGAAGTACCTGTACCAAATACCGGTAAACAGTACCGGTACTTAGTACCGGTACTCGTATTGGGAATTATCATTTCGTTAATGTGTGTCGTTGCCGTGTTGTGCATGTGCGGCGTGAGGCGGGGGCCCACAATAGGGCGGCACTTTTACAGTCGAGCGAGTCCCATGCGGTAGACGGCAACAATGCGTAGGTACCGGTAAAATTAACGCAATTTTAATACCGTTAAAATTTGACAGAATAGAGGTACCGGTACTTACCGGTACTTATAATGTGAATTTGGTACCGGTAACAAGTAGCGGTAAAATTACCGTTAACTGTTAACAATATTATTACCGTTAAATACTAGATTACCGGTACCTCATATTACCGTTAAAATTTTAACAGAATAGTAATACCGGTACTTACCGGTACTTATAATGGGAATTTGGTACCGGTAACAAGCCCTGCTTAAAATTGCTTCCAGCGGGCAGCAGCGTCGAATCGTGCAAATGGTAGAGCATAGGTCGTACAGAGATCTAAGGTCGCAAGTTTAATTAATGAATGAATGATTTATTTATTTAAAAAACATACACAGTACGAGTTAAAAAGACATAACATTAAATAAAATAGATTTTCAGCACTGTGTCCGTTTTCAAACAGTTCCCAAATCAGCATATGGTGGCGATAAAGCTAGCACTGGTCTTCCATTGGGACCTATGTTGACGTCACGGGTGTGCGCAACTTACAGATAAAAAATAACGAAAACAACAAAAAGGAGCTACCTACATACAAATAAACATAATAAAAAAATAAAAAAAATTTTCGCCATATTTTACTTCTTAATTTAATTGGAGTAAATAATTTTAGTTGTGGTAAAGACCACGCTACCGGCAAAATTCATTTTTGCTCGTAGCATGAATTGGCCGGCTCGTCCGGGGAAGTACCATACTCTAACAGAATATCGACATTTTAGTGGAAGTTTTACCGCTGGAGGCCCATCCTTTCCCCATTTCCTCCCCCTATGTCCTTTCCCCATCTCCTTGAAAGGCCGGCAACGCTCCTGTTTACACCCTGGTGTTGCAGTTGTCCATGGGCAGCGGTGGTCGCTTACCATCATCAGGTGACTCGCTTGCTCGTATGCCGTCCTATTCCATAAAAACAAAAACTTAATGTTACATTATTATATGTTATTTTAAATAACTAATTACGTCTGATTGGTTTTGGTTTGGTCATGATGTTCTTGTAACAGCAATATAACGCAAATAATAACAACAATAAGTCCGACAAAAAGTTTTTAAAACCCCAATAGCAAAGATCGAATTAGATAAAACAATCTCATTGTCCACGAATAGCGTTTCAAAGTTCAAACGTAGCGTTTTTAAATATTCATGAATGTTGTATTCAAATGCTAATACCTGCCTTATTGTGATCGAGAATTCGGAATACCAATATTTTTTACAATAAATCGTCTGGTCTCATTTCGAAGAAGCCGCCAAGACATCACTAGACAGTAAACTAAATAATATACAGATGTGTTATACGGGTTCTTCTTCTACTATCGAGTCGTAAATTAAGCGCAAATATTTTAAGGGCTGGGTGCTGGGTCCCATAGGTCAAAGAAATTATATAATAGCAAATTTTAAAAAATCGATACTCTAGTAATCGATATTTTTTTTTATTTTTCATCCAAAATAATTATTTTTTTTATTAAAATCGATAAATCAGCTGTTTTGATCGTCGAGGTCAGTGACCTAGTATGCATAGTAAGTAGATAATAGTAAAAAGTTGTTGGCCAAGAAAGTGTTTATCTGTACACAGGGTGTATTTTCATTTTTTATTTTAAATTTTCAGGTCCATTTATCTCAAAATCTACGCGTGCGGATTTTTTTATTTTGCTTCTAAAGCATTTTTCTAGCTTATGGGAGTCAGCCTTTAAAATATTTGCGCTTAATTTGACCTTATATACATATTACATAAGTTTCGACCAGTGCTTTGCTACCATGATTGCCCGTTAGTTTGCCTTATTCAAGAAGTTGGGCTTTCTGGGCACACCAGAGATTTTGTTATAAAGCCTTCGTCTTCTTTATTTGAATATGAATAGCATATTACAATTATATGGACATCTTACTAGAGTGCAAGCCACGCTAATTCAACAGCTGGACAAGCACCTCTTCCAAGGATTGTTAATTTCATGCCATACTCACGCTTCGCAGGCTGGTTGGCGAGCGCAGTTTGTTTGGCGTCTTGTGCTTCCGATGCTGCTGCCCATCGCAAGCATTTATAAGCTGGGGAAGATTTTGGAATTTTTTGGATTTGGGACTGAAATTAACGCAATGGGATACTACTTACTCGTATGAATGGGGGAAGAGCAGCAGCTCGGGGGGACGGATGAGCATACCCAATGCCAAACCGGTTTCCGGAAATTTCCGAATTTGGGTAATTTTGGGGAATATTGCTGTAACAAAGTTAAAATTTCGTTGCATTTTTATATTTGTAAACGGTTTTGATGATGATGAAATGGTTTTACAGAACGAACAAGATTATTTGGTCTGTTCTTTATTTGTGTGTGTTAAAAAGTGGTCAAAAACTTTACTCTTCGCTTTTATTGTTACCCGCACGTAAATAAATAAATATAAATGTATTCATATGCAGTATAAATTATTAAATTATATTATTAAAAAGAATGGAAACTTTGGGAAAGTTTACGGAAACATTGGGAATATTCCCGTAAATTTACAATGTGTAAATTTCCAATATTCCCAGCGGCACATCACTACCTGCAACCACCGGATAGGCAGTTGAGGATGTCACACGACCTTTGTATTTGAGTTATATGAACGGCATCACAGAGGGTGTAACTAGCAGACCCTAACTTTTGGGTACGGAACCCTAAAAGAATATATGAATAATCAAATAGGTTATCCTTCTATCTTCTGACTAAGTTGTACTAGAGTGGCGCCTCCAAACCAATTCATTATGTAAATCATTTATAATATTATGTGATACGATAAATATATTCACTGGAATAAAATGACAAATGACTATAGATATTGTTTGAGGATTTGGATCTTTTCTTGTTCTTGTATCCTTTTGCTGATTAATTATCTATTATTAGTTTTCATCCCACGTGCTTTTTGTTACACGTGGATGGTTAATTGGGATTTCTGAGGCTTAATTTATTTATTGCTCCTTTATTAATGGCAAGTTTATACTAGCTCCGTGGCACAGCGGTCAACACGCCTGCCTGCGACATGGAGTGACCGGGTTCGATCCCCGGCCAGGTCAAGATGGAAAATGATCTTTTTCAGATTGGCCTGGGTCTTGGGTGTTTATCTATATATATATTTATTATAAAATATAGTATCGTTGAGTTAGTATCCCATAACACAAGTGTTGAACTTACTTTGGGGCTAGCTCAATCTGTGTGATTTGTCCGTATATATTTATATTTATTTATTTAGTTCATTGATTGAGGAGTTTCTTTCTCCATCTCGGTAGCCTTCGTCTTATAGGGTGTATCTACGTGCCTGTACCTAGGGTGCGGGTACTGCTAGTGTAGCAGTACCCGCGACTTCGTTCGCGTACATTAGATGTTATGTTTGTATAGTGGCCACGTGTTAACATAACTGGAGAAAAAAACTAAGAAGCCTATCTTGTGTTGTACGTTTAAATGTATTTCTACTAAGTTTCATAAAATAAAGTATATCATTTAAGAGTTATAGAGAAACATACATATATACAATATATCCATATATTCAGTAATAATCTAAAAATCAACAATTTAGTTTCAGTATCATGTATAGTGCTTACACGATATCTCTGAAAACAAAGTAACTTACTCCATGACCGACTTTTACAGATTTAATATTAGTATTGATTAAGAAACATTCAATAATTCTTTTAGAATCTTTAGTTGAAAAGCGAAGCACACAAATCAATGAAGTCGATTCTAGGAACGGAACACCGTTTTTCAGGTCTCTAAACCTTTTTTTTGGATATAATCATTATCATTGTTTTTTTATTGTTTATTTAACAATAAAAAATAAAATTATGTAAATTTTATCTACCCACACACATCTTTTTTTAATTTTAATCGAGAACTTATATACCTACTTTCATACTTCTAAGTCCAAAAATGAGAAAATTCCATATAAATTTTACCCCTTTAGAAGTTAAATTTCTTAAAAATCCTTTCTTAGCGCTCACTCACATCATTAAAAGAACCCCTGTACCAAATTTCAAGTTTATAGGCGCAGCAACTTCGGTTGGTTTGCCGTTTGCCCGCGGCTACGACGCCGCCGTTAGTGTCCATCCCTCAGGAACAGTTTGGACCCTTAAAGGGGTGACTCAGGTCATCAATATGAACTACTTTTTCTATGGGACCAATGCTGGGAACTCAAAAAAAATTCGTCATTTCCATAAAAAAGAGTCCCGCCGCCCGGCCAGTTTGTATGGGAAAGTCGAATTTTTTTTTGAGTTCCCAGCATTGTTCCTGTAGGAAAAGTTGTTCATTTTGATGGTCTGAGTCACTCCTTTAAGGGTCCAAAACGATAAAAAATTCACCGTGTATATTTGCAGGCAAACTAATGCTTTGAGTTCATTCAAATGACGATAACTTTTTTTTTAATAAACTGATTTTGATGAAACAAACTTTAGATGTTTTGCTGAGTTAAAACAAAGCAATTGGTGAAAGTTTGAAGTAAATCGGTTCAGTATTTTCGGAGATAATCGTGATCATACATACAGACAGACAGACAGACAGACAGACAGACAAAAAATTCGAAAAATTTTGTTTTGCTTTCTATTATTCTTTTTAAGCGTCCCTCTATCCATTTCAGTCAAAAATTCGAAATGTACAGACAAAATATTTTACTGTTTTATTATATGTATAGATGTATAGATAAAGCACAGTTTATGTATATCACTATTTATTTTTTACAATGCTGCTCTTTCAACAATCGCCTCAGTATCTTCCCTGACAAGTTCTTAGGTATGTCATCAACAAACTCGACTTCCTTGATCTTCTTATAAGGTGCTACTCTTTCATTAACAAACTTCTTTATATCCTCATCAGTGACCTTTGCTCCACCGTTGAAAACTACGAAAGCCTTGGGTCGTTCTCCAGTGTTAGGGTCAGGAACACCAACTACAGCTGCATCTAAAACTGCAGGATGATCCTTGACAGCACTTTCAAGTTCTGCTGGTGGCACTTGGTACGCATTTACCTTAAAACAAAAGTAACAATTGTCACGATTTTATTATTATTGTCAAATTTAAATATCATTTATTCTATAATAGATACTTTATATTATATCTTACGTTATACGCTTACTTTTATTTTACAAAAAATATTGCTGATACTCAAGTGCACTGCATAGCACATTTTCGCAAAGTGTACATATAAGAACCTTATTGAAATCGTATATTTGTATATGATTATCGGATGAATGAAAGAAGAACAACAAAGAAAATATATAAAGCCAGTGTGAATGGGAATAATGTTCAGGGTCGACCTCGTCGAACGTACTGCGATCAGATTGCAGACGTTCTTAAAAAAGGAGCTGTACATACCCGAAACCGTAGAGCATGTATGAAGAGTGTAGAAGAAGCTAGAGGTATATGTCAGGATCGTAGCAAGTGGAGATCCATACCCCCATGGGAAACAGGCGTGATAATATGTATGTATGTATATTTGTATATTAAATCTATTTAAAGCTTAATTTAATTTAAATTATTATAAGGTCATGGTAGAACCACGCTACTGGCAAAATGAATTGCTAGTAGCATAAATGAGCCGGCTCATCCGGGGAAATACCACACTCTCACAGAAAATCGACATCTGAAGTAGAAGCTTTACCGCTTCTATGCTTCTTTCGATGAGTGAGAGAGCCGGAGGCCCATACTTCCCTCTCCCCTCCACATTTCCTTCCCCCGACTCCTTGAAAGGCCGACAACGCACCTGTCACACCCTGGTGTTGCAGTTGTCCATGGGCAGCGGTGATCACTTACCATCAGGCGACCGGCTTGCTCGTTTGCCGTCCTATATCATAAAAAAAAGTACGTGAAGCTTGAGATAAACTGGTACTTTGAACCTATAGATGTTAAAATACACGCTAAGAGTAAATTGCGTTGTATACTTACGCAATCAAAACATGCACAACTAGGCTGTGTAATACCTTATTTATTCGACAGATAGATTCAGAAAATACGGAGCCTGGTGTATTGATCCTATAAAACACTATAGCTATTTTAAGAATAAATAAATTAAATCAATTTTATATTACCTTTATTAATTCTTTCAATCTATCAGCTATCGTAATCAGACCACCTTCATCTATCTTGGCTAAGTCTCCACTTCTATACCAGTCACCATCCAAAAATACGTCTTTGTTTGCTTCCGGATTATTTCTGTATCCTTTCATTATATTTGGGCCTTTGATTAGCAATTCTCCCACCTGAAGTTAAAATGGAAAACGTAAACAATCGCATTCCGATAGTCTGATATCATTTTACGTAGGTTTTGTAGAATGTGTCAGTTTTTCTTAAAATTGCTATAATGGTATGACGGACCGACACATTACTTATTCGTAGGCCAACACACTATTGTATTCATAATTTAAATACATTCTTTTGATATTAGTCAATCTTTGTTACCATGCGCATCCCCAAAGATATGTCTTATGGGAGATCTTTCGTTATAAGACTATTGAATATTATTTTTCTTATTGTCTAGACAAGCTCAACTACTTCACGAGTTTGTAATTGATACGTTTCTTTATTTTTATTTATATGTAATGTTTCCGGTTCCACTATAAAATATAGGTATCATTGCAATAATTTGTTTTATATCTGAACCATTATCCCAATGGCTCTAAGAAGTTTGAATGAAAAAAAATGCCAATAATGTCTTTTACATTATCGATATTGATATTTTTTTAAAGTATATTGAATGAGAGGAAATGAGGAAAATTAAATCATTGACAACATTGTTTATGTTGACAATGATTTTTAACTGATATATTATTCTGAAAATATTAACTTAGTATAAAGAAAGTTTACGACGCATTTATTAAAAAAAATATATGTTTAGAGAGAGCGTGGGACAAGCGAAACATGTTTACGTAACACAATATAAATGAAAAATATAACGAATCAAATCTTTGAATAACTATAAATATTACACATACTTCATTTATATGGGCAAAATTTAAAATCATCTTTTTTAAGGGTTGTTACGGTATTAGGTAGGAGTAAAGATGATGTTATGTTGTACTGAAATAATAGGCATGCGAAAAATTGAATAAATTGATATAAAACACAATTTGAAACAAACTTGCCAAAATATTCTGCTAAAAATTCACTGCCAAATTTAAATTGATCTACTCATGATTTATAAAGCACAGCTTAAGTATATATTTTTTACAATGCTGCTCTTTCAACAATCGTCTCAGTATCTTCTCTACCGGGTTCTTAAGTATGTCATCAACAAACTCGACTTCCTCGATCTTATAAGGTGCTGCTACTCTTTCATTAACAAACTCCTTTATATCCTCGTGATGACGTATGATTATCGTTTTATGATTTTATTGCACCTAATCAGATAAAGCGGCAATAAAAGGTGCGACAATATCACAGACGAGATAATGGACTAATAGAATATTTTTCAGGGATTTCCCATCAAACATGCTTCCAAAAATGTCAGTAGCATCAACGTGGGTGTTAACAATACCATGAGTATAATTAGCGCTTTTAGTACAAATAAGATTACAACAGAGACAGATGTGACGCTATATTATGTGACGTGAGGTTTTCGGCTAACGACCAAAGGCTGGGTGATAGCGGTACGTATTGCATATTATACAATACTTGTACGGAAAGTCTACCTTAAGTGCCTATAGGAGATGGACGCTGCAATACGTGAGAAACGATTGGAGATATTTCCATTCCTGTCTCACGTATTGTGGCGTCCTTCTCGTCAGTGACTGAATTCAGGATGGTTAATAAGCGCTTTAGAGGACCAAAAAGGTTTGTTGACAGGCAGACGGCCAGCCATAAAAACTTTCTGAAGTATTTGTTTGTATGTGTGTGTGGGAACAAAGCAGAGGCTTAACAGTAACAGGAGCAAAAAAAGTAAAATCCATAAAGTCTAGTATTTCACGTGGAAATCGCACACCGTTAAGTTTTATGCTTCTCGTATTTGCTATGACTTTGCTCCACAATCTTTTGACAACAGTAACGCGTTAACAGAGTTTATCATTAAGTTAGATGGTTAGATACTAATCTTATACTTACGCAATTAATTTTATTTATATAATTTGGCGAGCTCCGTGGTGCAGTGGAAAACATGGTAAACATAAACAAATCACCCTGTACGGGAAGTAGAAGCGTCGTTTCTGTAAGTATTTATTTTATGTTTTTAATGATCTCACCCAGAAAGGATATGCATGGAGATGGACGTATACTAGAGTTCAAGTCGTGTATCCGGGAAATTAACTTTTTACTGTATTCTATGAATCATGTATGAGCTAATGTTTTGTACTCTTCTCCTAGGTATTCATTATTAATTGATTTATTTACGTAACTTGCATAAAAACCATGAAGTCATAGGTACAATAGCCATTTTTAAGTATCAGAGGTCGATGTTCTGATGGATATTATTATTTACTTACAGGTATGAGGTGTTGTATATTTCTTTTAAGTGTTAGAGATTTTGATGCATCGATCGGGCAAACTATATGGTCACGGATTGTAGGTCTCGTGAATCGAGTAAAAGTTTTCGACCAATTGATGTTTGATCAAACGGCATTAGATTTCAAGTAGTTTGATATTTGATATTATGCATTGTTGATTCCGGGGATAGCAAGATTTTTTTGTGTGCATATACACAAAAAAATCTTGCTATCCCCGGAATTATGATTTTAGTAATGACCAATGAATCTACGTGTAATGAAGTTAGTTACTGAAGTGTCATAGCAATCGCCAGGATATTTTTTTGCCGATTTATAAGTCGATGAGGCTAGCTGCACGCACGAAAAAGTGTCACGTTCTGTGTGCAAGAGAGAGCGCGGGACAAGCGAAACGTGCAGTGTCGTTAGCACAAGAAGGCAAGAAACTGCGCTCTCCAACCCGCCTGCCAAGCGGGGTGAGTATAGTAATATCCTCCCATGGAACGAGGAATCCTTAGGAGAGGTCCCTTTCCAGCAATAGACTTTTTTGTGGCTGTAATGATGAAGTATAATTAAGGACGTACCTGACCTGGTCCAAGATTATTTAAACTTTGATCGACAATCCGTAACTGAATATTTGGTAAAGAGTATCCAACAGTATCATAAGCAGTGCAGCCCAATGGGGCAATTGATACTAGGGGAGCTGCTTCAGTCATGCCGTAGCCTTGTCCGAAATGAATATTGTGCTGCAATAAGAAGGTGTACATTAGTCGTGCTCAGGGTTATTATGCTCAAATGCCTGCATTTGCATATTTTGATTCATTATCTATTGCTGAGTTCAATTAAAAACCCTCGAAGAGCTTTTGTGAGTTAACAGCAATGTACAGTAAACGGCGCGATGATAGCCAAGAAATAACTAACATGATACAAACCTCATTTCATGGCTAGGGGTGTCATTCTTAACTGCCTTACCAGTAGTTGCAGGTATGGCATCGGATCTGCACGCCCGGCTTCCCGAGCTACTACTTGCTTTTCCCTCATTCATCCCAGTAAATAGTATCCAAATACCTTAATTCCCTATCTAAATCCAACAAATTCCTATCCTTCCCCAGCTTTAAAAAGCTTTTGATTGGCAGCAGCGTCACAAGCACAAGAAGCTAAAGAAACTGCGCTCGCTAACTCGCTTGCCAAGCGTGGTGAGTATGATAATATCCTCCCATGGAACGAAGTATCTTTGGGAGAGGCCTTTGTCCAAAGGACTTTTCACGGTTAATGATGATGATGATTAGTTGTAGGTTACTGTAAGTTTTTCTATTCTTCCATGGTTGGTTATCATAATCTGAAGTTTGACTTTGAATTTCTGTGGCCACGACCAGCGGCAGCGGCAAGGGTCGCGCTATAACTGACATAGCGGCCTGCGACAACTAGTTACTATAGAACTGTATAAATAAATAAATAATAATAATAAATATATACGGACAAATCACACAGATTGAGCTAGCCCCAAAGTAAGTTTGAGACTTGTGTTATGGGATACTAACTCAACGATACTATATTATATAACAAATACATATATAGATAAACATCATTCATCATCATCATCAAAGGTCATTTTCCATCTTGACCTGGCCGGGGATCGAACCCGAGCACGCTCGTGTCGCAGGCTGGCGTGTTAACCACTGCGCCACGGAGCTGTATGGAATTACTGAAGTTTGGCGACAAGCGGCAACGGCAACTGTCACGACGACTGTCTTACTCACGTCGCTCATCGTGTGCTTCGGTAAATAAAAATCTAAAGACGAACAAAGCATTTTGGTGATAAAATAAAGTACAGGTAAAGTTAACGCAACTAGGTAGTAGTCTTCGCTTTCATTCTGCGATATCTGACACAAAATAAAACCACGAGTCGCGCGGCGACTGTCGTTGACAGGCCAGCGGCAGCGCGAACGCGGTCGCTCAGATACAAAGTCAACGCTTATACTGTTTTCTGATCATAGCAAGACTGTATAAAACACAATCCTATCTCTTCATTAACATCTAATGCCTTTTTGAATGTCACCGCTTTCATGTCTATTCATGATGCTATCATATGATATGAGTATTAACTCTCTTCTTAATAAACATTCATACATACATACATATTATCACGTCTTTTTCCATTGCGGGGTAGACAGAGTCTAGGTCTATAAGACCAATGAAAATGGAATCAATATAGTGAGAGGTTGCTAGCCGCATCACCTATTAACATGATTCCTCCGATTTTACCTTTTTACCCATTCCCTCAATCAGCTTTTATGAAACTTTATTTAATAAAGTAATAAGATATGGTGAAAAAAAGTCTATGCGGGCAGAATTCAAACCTGCGACTTGGTCTTTGTACCAGGGCTATTTAATAAAAGTAAGAATAGCTAAGTGCTACCTATAGGCTTTTTTAATTAATTAAGAATAGCGTTGTGAATGCTTTTAATCCTTATCAATAAAAATTATCATTCATTCATCATCATCATCATCATCATCAGGTCCTTTTTAGTCTCCACTACAGTAGCACGACCCTCTTTGTACTACTAAGGCCATACTTGGCCAGAGCAGCCAGAGGACTTGGCCTACACTGTCCACGCTGGCCAGAAGGGTTGGAGAGGTCTCTTAGATGTTTATAAGCTTTGTTTAGCTTATAAACATTATGGGGAAATAATCCTAAATAATTATCCTAAGTGGTTGCGTACAGTACGCTTTATAAGGAACTTTCTTGCACGTACAACGAAGGATTTCATCTCGATGAACGAAGGTTATCAATCCTACGTTGGAGTCACACATCATAAATGTGTGACTCCAACGTGGGATTCTTTAAAAAGGGCGTGAAAAGATTTATTCAGGGTCAGCAACGCGCGAGTGGCACCCCTGGTGTTGCAGGCGTCCATACGCTACGGTAACCGCTTTCCATCAGGTGGGCCTGTTTGCCAACTAAGTGGTATAAAAAAAAGAAAGCGCTTATAACTATTTTAGACAGGACTAATAGAGTGATATTGCCAGTGTGTGAAATGGATAAGGCAATGGAAAGGCACTCCATTATTTCTGCCAAAAGTAGTAATTGTGTGCGGTTCCTTCCACACAATGACACCATCAAGAGCCAAGCTCTTAAAGCAGTTACCTTAACTTTGCTCATAACTTTATGCATATCGGCCGTTGGCAAAGGGGCTGCTCCACATGCTACCACGCGCAAATACTCCAAATGCTTCTCAGTTACTTGCGGATGGGAGCCAAGAAACAGAACTAAAAGAAAAATTTACTTTAATTACGTGACATGAATAACATTGTAACATACTCTTAGATACCATAGAATGCACGGCATAGATCATCGTGATCATCTTTAAAGTAATCGAAGGAGTACTTGTAGATTCTCAGCTAGTAGTCTGTAGGTTTTGCACATTAAGGGCCCGTACTACCTCACACTGCTTTGCATGATTGACTGTTATATCAATAATAATTAAATACTCAAGTTGAAATAAAAATGCAGCAAAGTTCAGGACTAATTCTGGTAACTATATGACTAAAAAACACGATTGCGTTAAATTTTCTCGATAGAAACAAATTGCAAAGTTGCCTCCAAATCACGTCTAATTTACTCGGTATATAGCATTATTCACCAAAGAGATTAAAATTAACCTTGAAACTTTTGATTATTATTGCATTACAGATAAGGCAGCCATCATATGTTTTTCTTTTTCGAATAACCCTTGAATATTCCTAAAAAACGAAAATATACAAAGTAGCCAACGCGTTTAGACCATCCGCGTTTGTATCGCCACGCCGCCTGGCATATGGCGGGCTCTTAAATAATAATATAAATATTACTCACACTCTTTCATGCTGGTCTGGTCAAAAAAAAAAAATCCGTTGAGGGATCGGGCAAAATTCCGTGGAATCTTGTTAATAGGCGATGCAGCTAGCAACCTATCACTATTTTGATTTTGTTTTTCACCTATCCACACCGAATTCCTACTGTAAAGTGTTTTCCAAGAGTAATCAAATGAGCCCAAACACGAATGTGTTACACGGTGTACCTTGTTTAGTTCCAGAACTCCTACGGCCACCTTCCGACTCTATCTTCAGACCAGCACAACGATTCCATAATATTATATTGTCATCTGATTTACATATGCAACATTTCAGCTCAATCGGTAACCGATAAGTAGATTAAATTTAACTTGCAAGATTTGATTACATACAAACATCGGTACAGGTGAAACTTAATAAAAGCTTGTAGAAAGAAGTACTTTTATATGAAACGTCATGTATTTGTAGGAGAATATTCTATTGAAATTAGTGGTTTAATCATAAAATTAACCGGTCAAGTTCAAGTCGGAATAACGCACGATGAGTTCCATCACACAATATTTAACACAAAAACGTAAAAAAAATGTCTGTATATTTACTCTATATTTTTTAATTTAATTCTTATTATTTGTTGTAATGCCGGCAATAGATTACACATTGTGTGACAATATCACATCTTTTTCTATTAAGATTCAATAGATATAGCCATGTCACAGACGTACGGATGGACGGAGAGCGAAGGTTAGTAACTGTTTCGAAAAATTAGTTTTATGTAATGTCGGTTTACGTACGATAATTTTACGTGATAACGGTGGAAGAGAGAAAGACGCGTGATGATGATGACGATAATATCGGAACGTGTAATTTATTCGTGCATGCTGTCGGTGTTTATCGAGTTATAAGACGTTATGATGTTAAAAAACTTACTTAGAGGTGGAGCTGTATAAAAAAGATTAATTTTGTATTCAATTAATGCGTTCAGAAACGTGTCAGGCTGAAATCTTGGCAACGTCACCAGTTTTAGGCCAACTGAGAGCTTGTGCAGCATCAAGATAGATAAGCCGTAACAATGAAACATAGGCAAAATAACTAGAAGAGAATCTTGATTGTTTTCTGAAAAAAAGGAAAATGGTTATTTATTAAAATATAGGATTCTGAACCACCTGGAGTATTTTAATCTAAGAATCAGAATCTCACGAAAAAGGAATATGTAAAGTTATTTAAAAAATCAAAAACCCAACTGCCCTCTCTTTTAAAAAACCTATCTAAGGACACTTGGTTTTTAAGACGAGCCTAACGATACCTTAACTGTCGAAATGCATGCAGTCGTTTGGAAAATACGAGGTAATAAAGTAACAAACATACATAATACGCGCGAAATACATAACCATTTTTGAACTGAAAACTTCGTTAGGTGCGTTAAGCAATTTTTCATGTGATAAATTTGTGAATTTGTATCACGCGTCCCACTAGTGTTGTTTTCACTTATATCGGCAGTCCCTATGACTCCCAGAATTATTTTGTATTTTATTTAACTTAGTAGGTTTGTAGGAGTTTTAGCTTAGTATGAGAGAATAGGCCAACCAGGAATTAACTCAACTAAATCATCTATATGTTAAAAGCTGAAACCGCAATAGCTATGCCATCAATTCTGTGAACCAAAACAATATATTTTTTCTAGAAAATACGTATATATTTTTTCTTATTAAAATCAACGTTGAGGAAATTTTGAAATAAATAATCTATCTTATGTTTTTAATGTTTCCGCGATTGTTACATATTTAAATTATTGCTTTCACAAATTCAAACACTATATGCCTTTCTATATTCCCCAAGACCTTTCGAAAGAAAAGAGATTCGTAGAATGCTTCGTGGCGCTATCACGAAGCATTCTAGGACTGTATATTGATATTAAAATCCTATTTTCAATGTAAAGGATAGTTAGCATCTTCTCTCTTCTCTCTTTGTCCTGCCCTTTTCCCATTATTTGGGGTCGGGTCTCCTCACTCTTCTGCGCCAGGTTAATCTATCCTGGATTGTCTTTTCAGGCAAATGGGCTTCTTTGAGGTCTCTTTGTATTTTAGACCACCAGGTTAATGGCGGGCGGCCTCTACCTTTCTTCTTCTCAGGCAGATCTAGTGCAATCTGTACCACATGGTCTTTATTTCTTCTTTTAACATGTCCGTACCATCTGAGGCGGTTTTCAGTGAGTTTCTGTGTGATTGGTGTGACTTTAAAGCTGCCTCTTATATATTCGTTGCGCACTTTATCGAGTCGAGTCACACCTCCCGCCCATCTCAACATCTTCATCTCGTTGACATGTACCTTTTGCTCGTGGTTTCTCTTCACTGTCCAGCATTCGGATCCATACAGTAGCGCCGGGCGAACTGCAGTCTTGTATACTTTGCCTTTCACTTTTACGGGCATACGAGGATCACACAGTACTCCTGTGAGCGTTCTCCATTTTTGCCACGCAACATTTAGGCGGTGAGTGACGTCTTCATCTATTTTTGCATCTGGTGTTAGCATGGAGCCTAGATATTTGAATTTCGATACTGTTGGAATAGCTGTTGTGCCAATGTGTATAGTTTCATCCAATGTGTTTCCACTGAAGGGGCATTTCATATATTCGGTTTTGCTCCTACTAACACGCAGGCCGTATCTCTCCAGAGACACTGTCCAAGTATTGAGGAGTTCCTGCAGGTGTTGCGCAGTATTTGCGGCTAGTACAATGTCGTCTGCATACAGCATGGTCCACGGCAATGGTGCGGGTATGTCCTTAGTGAGGTAGTCCATCACCAGATTAAAAAGTAAGGGGCTTAGCGCAGAACCCTGATGGACGCCTACTTTGACCTCAAAAGCCTTGCTTAAACCTGCTAGACTTCGAACTCTTGTGCTAACATCGTAGTACATATCCTGAATAATCTGGACGTAGTGTTCCGGTACATTTTGGGCTCGAAGTGCCTGCCATACAAGTTTACGTGGCACGCGATCAAATGCCTTTTCGAGGTCGATGAATGCTAGATGTAGGACTTTGTTGTTAATCCTATGTTTTTCCATCATGATTCTAATTGCATGAATGGCGTCGGTGGTTGATTTGGATGATGTGAACCCAAACTGGTTTGGAGATATTTTGATGAGAGCTGTAATACGTTTGTTAATGATCCGTTCCCAAATTTTTAACGTATGCGAAGTGAGTTTAATACCTCTGTAGTTTTCGCACTCTGCTACATCTCCTTTATTCTTGTAGAACGGCAAGAGGTAGCTTTTCCGCCATGACTCCGGGATGTTTTTGGTAGTTAGGATGACATTAAACAACTTGGTTAGCCAGGCTACTGCTAGCGGGCCAAGTCGCTTCCATAAATCTGCTGGCACCTCATCAGGGCCTAGAGCTTTCCGGTTTTTCATTGATGTCACCGCCTGCTTAACCTCTCTTTCGTCTATTTTATTTAAAGGGCCATGTGTAGCATGAAGGGGTGCTGGTTCTTCGTGTGGGAATTCCTCGTTTAGCAGTTGCTCATAGTATTCTGACCACCTGTCACTAATCTGCTCGTTGTTTGTAATTAGTTCATGGTTTTTGCTCTTTATGTATTTATTTAATTTAATGTCCATTGTTGATTTATGTCTAGTTTTAGCGATTTTCAGTACCTCATTCTCAGTTTTGGCGTTTTCCAAATTGTCATACAAAGCCTGGTTTGAGTTGGCTCTCTCTTGCGCAACTATTTTCTTTGCATTTTTCTTCGCTTTATTATAGTTGATTCTATCTTCGTCCAATTGAGATGTTTGCCAAATCTTGAACTGAGATTTCTTAGTTGCCAGCGTCTCTTGCACCTTCTCACTCCACCAATTAGGGTCTTTACCGGTACGAAGAGGTCCTTTAGATATACCTAAAATCTTTGTTGCTTTAATTTTACAGTTTTTCAAATTTACTCCACATATGATCCGCGCACTCATAATTTATTCCCACATCAGCCTCCAGATAGTTTCTCATCTCATTCATCAATATGTCGCCTTTAGGGCCATCCAGTGCCCCCCACTTAAATCTAGGGGTTCTATCCACCATTGTTCTAATGGGCTTGGGTAAGTCGTATACAGCCACAAGTAAACGGTGTTGAGATGTTAGGGCCTCGCCTGGGATTACCTTGCAATCCCTGAACTTATGCTTTACAGTTATATCGGAGACTATAAAGTCTATTTGTGAGACTTTTCCTGCGCATTTGTAGGTGATTAAATGTGATGTCTTGCAAGCTTAACACAAGATTGCAAGATCTTCTGACACCGTGAGAGTTCGTTATCAATAAAGTGTCAACTTCAGAAACCATTAAATGTGAACTTGATCTACCTGTGAAAATGAAACTTTAAAGTTTTCGAAACGTTAGGTGTATAATGTAATAAATGCGATAAAACCGTACCTGTTGTCAACGAGTGAACTCTACAATCAGTGTTCTGTTGTTCACAATTAGCTACAATATTCCGATGTTTTAACTCCACTCCCTTAGGCAGTCCTGTAGTTCCACTAGAATATGGCAGTACACAGACATCATCAGCATTTATTCTAACTTCCTTTAGAATATCCAAATCTACATGATTATCTTCAACGAGTTCTTTATACGATATTGTTCCTTCAGGACAAGCTTCTTCTATATCCACAGATAGTATGGGAATGTCTTTCTTGGATAAATCTAATGCCTTTCGAACAATTGGAACTAAATTCGGGTGCGTAATCATTAATTTTGTTTCTGATAGATTTATTTGCCGTTGTACTTCATCTGGAAATTAAAATATTATTTATTAACAGCTCTTCCTGGCTGCGCCCAGGCATCTTAATTATATATGTTCCTGAAAAACATTCTACACGTTAATATAAACCTCATCGAAAACGCCTCTACAGCCTCAAAGATTAGCCTGAATAGACAGCCTAGAATATTAGATGAAAGATTTGAAATATTAGAGATTATCAGTCGAGAAGATTAAAATATAGCTCAGAACAAATATCTTTGATATTTTGTGACCCACATATCATATCTGACCAAGATTGTAGGACCCTTCAGGTTATGCTGGAAATCCTTGGGGCGAGGTCTTTATCCAGCAGTGGACTTCTTGCAGCTGAGATGAAAAAATATACTACTGGTCCGACTTATATAGGTAGCATATAGGTACAACTTAATAACACCTATCATAACACCGAAAACCTTACATCAGAAGCTAAGCTAAGCTTCTTAAGAAGTACTTTATTTCGCATTTCGAGTAAATGTAGGCGTTCCAATAAAATAAGTATTTTTTTAGGTTTCATCTTTAAATAGCTTTGTCTTGACCTCATTTGAATTTTATCGTTTTCATAAACGAAATAGATATCTTGATAAAAATACTTTAAAATAACTTTATCAATTCTCATGCAAATCAAATCGACCTATTATTTAATATAATTTGTATCTGTTTGCGTCATTGATGATTGAATATAAAGTTAAGCACATGTTATTATAACCGTTTTATTGTTTTTTAATTGTCGATTTGTATAACGTTATTAAATAATCTTTAGTAACTATAATTATTTATGATTTAGGAATTTTAATTCCGTCGAAAAACGGACTATAAACAGATTAAGTAATAGTACTAACGTAACAAGACATGTTTCAAAGTTATACAGCTATCCCAGTGGGGACCACGTCCGCAGTTGCTTAACATCCGTAAGCAATAATGACGAGCTATATGGCCTAGTGGTCGTCATAGCAGGCTGAGCTCCCGGGTTCCATCCTCGGTCAGGTCAACATAGAAATTGATCTTTTTCAGATTGGCGTGGGTCAGGTAGGTTTTCTTCGCTTGGCTCGTCTTGGGGAGGGGGATCATTTCTCTTTTGAATCCGTGCCCCCGGATTCAGAAGAGAAACGTGGGAATAACAGTAAAAAACTGCAGAAATGGTTGCGCGAAAGTAAGACATAGGTCCATACAGTGTATAATTAATTAACTATCGACATCACTTTGAAGGAGTGACTTTGCCAGTCAAAATGAACCACTTTTCCTATGGGACCAATGCTGGAAACTCTAAGAGCCTACAAAGCTGTTAAATATCAGAGAAAGTGAGAGGGGGAGAAAGTATATCGTATATCAAGTTCAAATACTTACAAGCAGTATAAATGGGATTGTACGTAGTTACTATTCCTCCTGAAGACAGCACCCCAAAGAATATCGTGGGATACTCAGGTATATTGGACAGCATCATCCCTATGGTGTCACCGTTCTTTATTTTAAACTTTTTTCTCAAGTTTGCGCCAAATATTTGGGTCTGCTTGTACATTTGCTCGTAAGTGTAGCTTCTGTTTGTGATTCCGCATACCTGAAATTGTTGCTCTTATATATACAAAAAAAAATAACGGGTTGCACTCCAGGAGTGCCAGCAAAAGTGAAAACTCCGCGCGGTAGAAAGAGAGGAGGATATTACTTCCTCTCCTACGCTGCGCTCCAGGTCTAGAGCGCAGCCTGGAGTGAAGTGCGTTGCTCAAGATGGAGAGTCTTTGTGGACGCCCTCTGCGCCAGATAGGGAACATAGGACTAAAGTCAAGTAAGTCCTACGACGCGCCGGCGGTCTCAGGTCCGTCTTACGAATTTTCGATCAGGTCACGTGTCCTGACGCGAGTTTAACATTTTTTACCCATCCCAAAAAGTCCACAACGCTGCTAAAGAAGTTTTCACTTCAAAAACCGACTTCAATCAAACTAGTGTAGTGATTTTGATGAAGTTTAAATGGGACTAAGTATTTGCTAAAGGGTATGTAAGAAAGCATACCTTTTAGCTAAGAAAAAAAAATATTTTTTTAAAGCAGTTCACAATAAGGATGCGAGATTTTTTCCTTAATTTTACGCCGAGCCTTTTCTGTTAAATTTAGTTTATAAAAGGCGCATACCTCGTTACAAACGGCGGAAGAGAATTGCAGCAATATTTATAAATGTTAGTTAATAATTTAAAAAAAAAATAATATATTTTTTTTATTTATTTAATATCAATAACAATACATAGTAAAATAAATGCATTCAAAAAGCCACGAAGGTTTGTACATAATGCACTTTGTGTGTTTCTGTATCTACATATGCATAGTCAATATCATAATAAGTATGCAATATTTGGTCTATAGCAATATTTTTACCAAACCAAAAGATTGATTTAAAACTTTTTTTTTATGTTATATGGCGGCAAACGAGCAAGCGAGTCACCTGATGGTAAGCGACCACCGCTACCCATGGACAACTGCAACACCAGGGTGTAGCAGGAGCGTTGCCGGCCTTTCAAGGAATTGGGGAAAGGACATGGGGGGAGGAAATGGGGGAAGGATGGGCCTCCGGCTCTCTCACTCACCGAACGAAGCATAGAAGCGGTAAAGCTCCTACTCAAACGTCGATTTTCTGTGAGAGTGTGGTACTTCCCCGGACGAGCCGGCCCATTCATGCTACTAGCAAAAATTAATTTTGCCGGTAGCGTGGCTCTACCACAACTAAATCTAATACTTTAAACCTATTTGACTGAATAACCGTTTTTTAGGGTTCCGTACCTCAAAAAGAAAAAACGGAACCCATATAGGATCACTTTGTTGTCTGTCTGTCTGACTTTCAACCCCTTTTTTTTTCAGGAACGCGTGGAGGTATCAAGCTGAAATTCATATCAAATACTCAGGTCAACTGTATCATGGAACTGTGTAAAAATCAAACTTCTAAGTCAACGCAAAAAAAAGATACAGCCTTAAATGCCGCAAATTTTTGATATTTGCAGGGGTATTAAAGCCTACAGTATACTTCCCGTGAACTCATAACAGAATCTTGAAATTTGGTTTGAAGCAAAGATAAAGGAAAAATTGCGAAAAGCGTAAATTTGTAGTTACATCATATAATAAAAATATTTTTACATAATTTTAAACTTATTATAGATAACTAGCTTTCGCCCGCGGCTCTGCCCGCGTCAATTGCGATCCCTCGGGAACAGTACTTTTTCCCGGGATAAAAGGTAGCCTATGTCCTTCTCCGTACTCCAGAGAACTTGTATGCAAAATTTCATGATGATCGGTTTAGTAGTTACGGCGTGAAAGCGTAACAAACAACAAACAAACAAATAAACAAACAAACAAACTCACTTTCGCATTTATAATATTAGTAAGGAAGTAAGGATAAGGATATTAGTAAGGATAATGGTACGGAACCCTTCGTGCTCGAGTGTTTTTTGTTCAACATTCAAGTCAACTTCATATTCGACGTTGACAAAAGCGCGAACTCACCTGAGATTAATTTTGTTATATATAAAGAGTCCGAAGGTCTATTAAATTATTCACGTTGAATATTCAACATAACAATACATTGACCTTGACCTACAGTGTTGCCAGCATTTGAATTTCCGATTTCAAGCGGTAATAATCAGATCTTTGCATGTAGATCTTTTCCTTGTAAACGTGATCAAGCACTATCCTTGTTAGGGTTCCGTACCTACGTTTAGACTGCCTCCGAGGTCCAGTGGTTAAGGGTTTGCCTGTAGACCCGGGGGTCGTTGGTTCGATTCCCACGGAAAGCATACTTTGCTTAGTTGCTTCCAGTTTGGTTAGGACATTGCAGGCTTGAATCACCTGATTGCAAAGAGGATTCCGTGCTTCGGAAGGCACGTTAAGCCGTTGGTCCCGGCTGCCATCTGGTAGTCGTTAAAGGATCCACGTCAGAGGCCGAGAGGCGGTTCAATACTTTAAAGATACAACTGATATGAGTTTTTAGTCGTTTTATAGATAACTAGCTTTCGCCCGCGGCTCCGCCCGCGTCAATGTTGATCCCTCGGGATAAGTACTTTTTCCCGGGATAAAAGGTAGCCTATGTCCATCCCTGCACTCCAGAGAACTTGTATGCAAAATTTCATGATGATCGGTTCAGTAGTTACGGCGTGAAAGCGTAACAAACAAACAAACAAATAAACAAACTCACTTTCGCATTTATAATATTAGTTAGGATAAGGATGGAACCCTTCATGTGCGAGTCCTACTCGCACTTAGCCGGTTTACGGTTTTACCACGTTTTTATCATCAGTTTTCATCGACTAGTTTCGGTCTGTTACGAAGACCATCATCGAGGCGAGTGTTAGGGATGGCGACACGACGGTTTTGCTTCCCTCAAGGTTACCTGATTATACACGGTTTTACTCATAAACATGATTGTATCACTAAACGGAATCACTTTGTTGTCAGTCTGTCTGTCTGTCAAGCAAGGCTCTTTTTCTCAGGAACGCGTGGAGGTATCAAGCTGAAATTCATATCAAATACTCAAGTCTACTGTCCCTTAGAGTTGTGAAAAAATCAAACTTCTAAGC
Source organism: Elegia similella (assembly GCA_947532085.1). Taxonomy (NCBI): domain Eukaryota; kingdom Metazoa; phylum Arthropoda; class Insecta; order Lepidoptera; family Pyralidae; genus Elegia; species Elegia similella. The sequence goes on along the minus strand of OX383940.1, from coordinate 19,631,707 downwards.
CAACGCAATTAAAAGATAGAGCCGTTGATGCGGCTAATTTTTGACATTCGCAAGGTCATCAAAATTTACAGGATACTTTCCGTGAACTTAGATTAGAATCTTGAAATTTGGTACGAAGTAACGTCTTATATATAGCACAGATAAAGAACAAATGGCGAGACGTGTAAATTTTTAGTTAAATCATATAATAAAAATATTTTTAATAATTTTAAACTTTTTATAGATCATGGTCCGGAACCCTTGGTGCGCGAGTAGAACTCGATCTTGGCCAGTTTTTATGCTAACGAACGATTAAGCAGTAAAAATATAAAAAAGCGTTACATATTTACAATCTTCATAACATCATTAGCAGTGGGAAGTAAACAAGATTTATTTTTTTGAATTTTATGTGTGTTATAGTTTTTTAGTTTAGAAGTTTGTTTTCTTCCGCCAGTGATAAAAAAGGTTTCCGTTCAAAAAAACCTGATTATGACAATATTCATATCCATACTAATATTATAAATGCGAAAATGAGTTTGTTCGTTTGTCTTTACGCTTTCATGCCGTAACTACTGAACCGATCATCATTAAATTTTGCATACAAGTTCTCTGGAGTACGAAGAAGGAGATAGGCCTTACCTTTACTTTTTCATACCGGAAAAAGTACTGCTCCCGAGAGAACGACATTGACGCGAGCGAAGCTGCAGACAAAAGCTAGTACCTAATAAAAAAAATGTTGACCCGTATTAACAAATTGCGTTCAAGAATGCTCTCTAGTGGGTACTCAGTTGAATCGCACTCAAGTTGTAATCACTCCCATAGATCATAGCTGATTATTATACCTACATCAGTATCATTACCAATTGATACTGTTGATGTCGGTTTACAACCAACCAATCAACCTGCTGCAGCGCAAATTCATAATCGCACCACGTGCCGTGAAAACAAGCTCCATGACACGGTAATGATATCATTACCGTGTCCATGCTCGTGATGAGCTCGAAGCCTGGCGATTCCCCACAACACATTGCAGCAGCGTTGGAGCCGAAACAAGTCAAACTAACTGCGCTCTCCAAACCGACTGCCAAGTGTGGCAAAACCTCCTCGAAGATAGAAGTCCTTGGGGGCGGCTTCATCTTCATCTTCATCAGGTCCTTATAGTCTCTACTGCAGGAGCATGACCCTCTCTGTACTACCGGAGCCATACTTGGCCAGAGTAGACAGAGGATTTGGCCTACACTCTCCTCGCTGGCCAGACGGGTTGGAGAGGTCTCATTGATGTTTATGAGCTTTGTTTAGCTTAGTATTTCCTAAGTCGCCTCTTACGACATCCATGGGAAGACTTGGAGTAGTCCTATTCTACTCTGCCGGAAACCACACGGCTTACCTATGTCCAAAAGTGAACTTCTTGCGGCTGAGATGATGATGATCAAGCTTGATTATATCATTGAAACTAACGTGAGATAGCACGTGAGTGACCCGTTTTAGTACATAATCAAGCTATCTCAGAGTGTGATTTATTAATACAACCATTGAATAAACAAAAATAAGACGTGACTGATGAGACAGTGTCCGTATTTGCCATTGATTGATATACAATAATATCTGACCTTGCCTACATATACAGGGCTATTTATACAGATATATATAGGGTTATTATTACGGAGCAAGTACAAAGGTTATTATCCTCGCATGACTAGTTTGCTACTATCATTAACAGCGTTTGTTCCACTATGGGCTTCCATGCTAGTCTGGGAGAAAATAAAAAACGTAGAATGTACCAGCTGCTTCTGTTCCTGCGCAGTTTGGAAAATCTGAGGAATCATGTTAATAGGCGATGCGGATAGCAACCCATCACTATTTCGATTCCGTTTTCCACTTTTTGCCCACCAACATATTAAACGTGGCCTTCAACATGCTAAACCAGGCTCTATCTACGGAAAAAAAAATGATAGTATGTTTGAATGTTCCACGACTTTTGGTTGTAAGATTATATTTGATTCGTAAGATCTTACTTTACGTTTGGTGTAAGGCATAAAAAGCAATATTTGGTGTAATTCTCATGAGACAAAAATAGCTTGATGATATTATTACAAAAGTGTCGTATTTGGTTTCTTTTCGTTGTTTGAGTAACTTCTACTATTATACATAGTGATATTTTGGTCGTTCTGAACCATTAAAGGGGTGATTCAGCCCGTCGATATGAACAACTTTTCCTATGGGACCAATGCTGGGATCTCAATGTTTTTTATAGACGTTCCTATACAAATTGACCGGGCAAACGAAAATTTTTGTATGGAACTGTTAATTTTTTTGAGTTTTCAGCATTGGTCCCATCGGAAAAGTTGTTCATATCGACGGGCTGAACCAGCCCTTTAAGGGTCCAGAACGATCAAAATTTCACCGTGTATCTATCTGCATATAAAAAAATCTAACTGCATATAAAAATATATAAAAAATAATCCCTATTTTCCATGGTCACGGCATCCATCACGTCACGTGTGAACGGCTTCACCGATTTGGCTAATTCGTATAATTGTCGTATTTGTTTTTCTTAGGAGAACGTTCTAATGAAAGAAAATAATAGAAAAAATTAGCGCGAAGATTTAAAAAAAAAATGAGAAAATCATAAAAGATCATTAAACCTTATTAAGTTTTTAAATGTAACCTTAAACTTAGTATTGCCAGTCGTTAAATAACGTCTGACGCCAGCTAATTAAAAAAAATACCTACTGCAGCTGTTTTGGTCGGATGTTTGTCCAAAATGCTCCAAACATACTCATTGAGAGTTAACTCTGGAACCGACACGTCCAAAAACGGGGACCTGACCACATTATCACTGTTCCACACATGTCTGCTCCTTACAAATACTTGAGGAAACACGTATTTATATTTAAATACATTTTTATAATGTAGAAGTTGTTTGAACGACATACTTTACCGAGTCTTAATAAGAAATGATAAAGCGGTACCAGCTACAAACGAACGCGAAGTTGGTTATTGTGAAGCAAAGGTTACTTCGAATTCATTGAACTTTCTAAATACCAGAACAATTCAAATTCTGCTACCAATTTAGTTAGATAAAATTGTAATGAAGTCACACTATATCTACCACTAGCTGTTGCCCGCGACTTCATCCGCGGCAATTTCTGATAATATGATCAATTCGTTTTTTTATTAGTAAAGATGAATAATTTTCCCCCGTTTTCAAAACATTTTTTTATTGATGCTTCGGTCCTATTTGTCGCAGCATGATGTTTTGTAGCCTAAAGCCTTCCTCAATAAATGGACTATCTAACACAAAAAGAATTTTCCAATTTGAACCAGTAATTCTTGACATTAGCGTGTTCAAACAAACAAACTCTTCAGCTTTATAATATTAGTAAAAGTATAGATTACCTAAATTAAATAAATACGGACAAGTAACACAGACTGAGCTAGCCCCAAAGTAATTCGAGATTCTTTTATGGGATCTAACTCATGATACTATGTCTTATAACAAATACTATAGATAAACATCCATGACCCAGACCAATCTGAAAAAGATAATTTTCCATCATGACCTGGCCGGGGATCTAACCCGCGACCTCCGGCGTAACAGCCTGGCATGATGACCAATAGGCCACAGAACTCGTTTCTGTAAAAAATTGGAATATGCATGGAAGGAGATCTAAAATTATTAACTTTAAAATTAATTATTTTTTTTTAAAGTTAATATATAACTAAATAATCTGTTAATATTTCAAGCGTCTACCTCTTGTCGTTATCAATATCGAGCAAAAACAAGCAAAAAATTCACGTTTGTTGTATGGGAGTTGTATTTATTCAATTTTTTAGCTTTTGTTGTTATAGCGGCAACAGAAATTATAGATTTAAAAAAAAAACAGAAATACATCAACTGTTTTACTATCACGGATCATGAGATACAGCCTGGTGACAGACAGACAGACGGACAGCGGAGCGTTATTAAGGGTTTTTACTCTTTGGGTACGGAACCCTAAAAACAAAGAAACAAATCGGTTCAGTATCAGTAACATCTTCGTACTGATTAAAAGACACTATCAGCAGAAAGGTAATTTGTAGACTGCGAGGACTCTGTTCAAATCTTCTGTACACCTAAAAATACTCATCATCAACATTAGCAGCCTGCGGCAGTCCACTGCTGGACGTAAGCCTCTCCCAAGATGCGCTACTTTGCTAGATCACCAGCTATGCTCATCCAATTGCTGCCAGCCGCCTTACGCAGATCGTCGCTCCATCTAGCCAGGGGGCGTCCCACACTTCGCTTACCACGCGGTCTCTACTGCAGAACTCTCTTACTCCAGCGATTGTCAGTTCTGCGATAGATGTGACCAGCCCACTGCCACTTAAGCTTGCTTATTCGAGAAACTATGTCAGTTACTTTGGTTCTCTGACGGATAACTTCCTTACGAATTTTGTCCCTCAAAGAGACTCCAAGCAAAGCCCTCTTCTTAGCTCGCTACTAAAAATACTCGCATATCGGAAATAAGAAACATTATACTTAAAATAAATATATTTCCCGTACAAAACTTAACGTTAGGCTTTTTCTTCTTACTCAATACAAAGATCATCATAATATCTTCATGATCAATATATCTACTTCATACTTGTTTACAATGCAAAATCTTATCGAAAATATTTTATTTTTCTTTAAAATTTCAAAAATTTAAGTATTATGCTTTATCTTTGCTTTTTCAACAACTTTGGTTTCACAAAGACCATCATCTAATGTCCATAAGATTATATGATATTTATACATGAAATTTTAACAAATAATATATTTATATTCTTAATCTATATTTACAGATTTTTGTAACATAATTTATCTGTTCTGTATTATCCTCTTCCATCTATTTGTATTAAATTGCAGTCAATTAAATTTATAGCGTCAAAAACATCTATAGCGACGGGTTAGACCGCCTGGTTGACGTCACCACGCCACATAATAGTATTTTATGTATGTATGTATTTACAAAATAATTTTCATATATCACACCCGCTAGTCATCCTGCGCCAGCTCACAATTATATTTGCACCATTTTAATGTTATTTTTTAAAACGGGTCGCTCATTTTCTATTTTGTCGGGATTGCCGACTACAGTATCGGACTCATCAAGTCCATTTTCAAGGTGAGTTCGGGATGCGTGACGCTGAAGAATCCCTGGCCCGTACTGCTTGCTCGTGATTTTATAAATACACATTCAATAAAAAATAAACAGCCTCCGTGGTCCACTGGTTAAGGCGTTTGCCTGTTGACCCGGGGGTCGTGGGTTCGATTCCCACCGGAAGCATACTTTGTTTAGTTGTTTCCAGTTTTCCATTGCAGGCTTGAATCACCTGATTGTCTGATAATGAAGATGTTCCGTGCTTCGGAAGGCACGTTACGCCGGTCTCGGCTGCCATCTGGTAGTCGTTTAAGGAACCACGTCAGAGGCCGAGAGGCGGTTCCGAAGAACTCTGACACCAGAGTGTGCATGGTGGATTGACCGTGACTCCTACTCGAAATGATGATGATGAATAAAAAAATATTACCGCGGTCTATATCACTACTTTTCCTTGAGTACTAAATGATTACATCAGTCTTACTAACAATACTTTGCCCTCAATTCCTTTCTCAAAATCTTCCCCGCGGAATTTTTCGGAATGCAATCAATGAAGACGATATCACTGATCTTCTTGTACGGCGCTACTCTTTCATTGACAAAGTCGCAGATACTCTTGGCTTCTGTGTTCTGGTCGTTCTTGAGGACCACGAAGGCTTTAGGGGCTTCTCCGTGCTTTGGATGTGGAACGCCTATTACGGCAGCGTCGTTGATGGCTGGGTGCTCTCGCAAAACTGCTTCTAGTTCCGCTGGAGGGACTTGGAAACCTTTTACCTGAAAAATTAATGTCAATTTTAGATCTTCCATGATCTTGCTGGTCTCGGAGGAAAAAAAAAACGTAGAATGTGCCAGCTGCTTCTCTTCCCGCGCAGACCATAAAAACCGATCGAGGGAATGGGCGAATATCTGCGGAATCATGTCTATAGGCGATGGGGCTAGCAACCCATCACTATTTTGATTACGTTTTCCATCTACATCCTCAAGCATGCTAAATGTGGCCATAATATAGACCTAAGCTCTGTCTACCCCTTAAGGGAAACAGACTTGATACTATGTAATTTTAGATTAGATGTTGTATCGGCAACCTTAGCGGCTCAGTGGTAAGTGCCTTTGAATCGCAGGGTCCCGCGTTCGATCCTCGATCAGGTCAAGACAATAAAATATGTATCTGTTCTAAACTATAGTATCATTGAGTTAGTATCCCACGACACAAGCTTACAACTTACAGTAGGGCTAGTTCAATCTATGTGATTTGTGTCTATTTATTTATCTAGGCTAATATTATAAAGATTAAAGATTCGTGTCTGTATGTTTGAAATGGATAACCTTAAAAATTACTAGACAGATTTAAAAAAAATCACCTATACAAAGCTACTTTATCAGCGAGTAACAAAGGCTATATTTTATTTTCAAATAATTAGGGCTCCGTACAAAAATTGCATGAATGTAACCAGAGTATCAAAAATTTGCCTATAAACGACAATAATGGGCAAGCGGTGTGAAAATTGTTTATGTTATTTAATCTTTCTGTCATCTGAGCATGTTTCCTGTCGTGGTCTTAGCTGCCATGGTTCAGAACAAAAGGTCCAGGAGCCCGGAATCGATCCCTTGGTCCATAAGAGATGGTTTGTCCAAGGGCTGATTGTCTTCGGGCTCCGGATATACCTATGCATTATGGACCAACTTCGACATCGTGAAAAAATTATCTGCTCTTTCATACAAAAGTGGAATATCTACTTGGCCAAAATCAATGGAACAGCTGTTTTTTTTGGCAATTTCGTAGTTGGTCCATAGTGAAAGTTGTTCAGATTGGTAGTCTGAGTCACTCCTTAAACGTTTGCTAATGAATTCAATTTCACCTTGTACAGTCTGAACATGGGGTAAACCGCCGGATAGATCACGTGATAAAAACCCAAATCTACGCGGACACAGTCGCGGGAAATAGCTAGTTAGTAAGGGAGATTATAAATAAAATAAATAAATATATACGGACAAATCACACAGATTGAGCTAGCCCCAAAGTAAGTTCGAGACTTGTGTTATGGGATACTAACTCAACGATACAATATTTTATAACAACTACATATATAGATACACATCCAAGACCCAGGCCAATCTGAAAAAGATCATTTTCCATCTTGACCTGGCCGGGGGTCGAACCCGGTCACTCCGTGACGCAGGCTGGCGTGTTGACCGTTGCGCCACGGAGCTAGTAGATTATGATCATGATCTCAGATTTTTTTGTAGTTACAATACTGCCCAGTATTTAGTAGTGGAGTCTTCTACTATATAACTGTCAAATTGTCTACTAGAGTCTTTGTCAGCTTACCTTAATAAGTTCTTTTAATCTGTCAGCGATTGTAACCGAGCCAGTCTCATCAATAGTAGCGAGGTCTCCGCTCCTGAACCAGCCGTCAACTGTAAAGGTGTCTATGTTAGCTTGAGGGTTGTCCTTGTAGCCTCGCATCACCTGAGGACCTCGTATTAGTAATTCTCCAGTCTGAAAATTAAAAAAAAATCGTCTATGTTGATCTAATGATTATTCTCAATAGATCCATGGAACTTATTGAGACTTTTTTTTCTCAGTAGTTCCAATGACTTCATAATGTCAATAAAACTACTGTAATAATAATTCTTACTAGTTAGTTCCATAAAACTGTTTGCCGAGAATGTTTCTCACTAGTTCCATTGGTAAATAGTTCCATGGAACTAGTGAGACTTTATTCAGTAGTTCCATTGACTTCATGTCAGTGGAATTACTGAGAAAAAAAATCTACTTTTTCTTTTGTAGCTTTACCTATATGTCCCACTGCTGGACAATAGCCTACCTTTATTTTTCCACTTTGCTCTATCTCTTGCCATCTCTCTCCAAGTTTTATCAAAAACAGTCAAGCCGTCTGTCCATCTTGTTTTTGGTTAACCTCTTGATCGTTTCCTGTCAGTAGGTACTACATTATAAATTCCATTATCACGTCTTTATTCCTTACGGATTAGACAGAGCCTAAGGCCATAATACCCGTCAAAACGTATTAATTGTTATCATTTTCTGTCATAGGCCAAATAATTGTGTTGAAGTTGTAGTCTTATTAACTTTGGACACATTATTATCTTATCTCCATGGACACATTATTAGTAAGTATCAAACAAGTACATTAGGTTCTTAACCCTTCACATGGGTTATTTCAGTTAAAAATTCTTCAATCCCAAATTCTATTTCCTTACTCATCCTTTCTTTTCTTATTCCAGGGTTTTGTATTACATATTCTTAACTCATTCTAAAGCAAATTTTATTATTATAAATGAGTTTCAACAATCTCAATGCTATCGGATGGCATGACTCGTTATTCCCTTATCAGGGATATATTAAAAATCTTTATGGGCCTTCTATACGTTCAGCCTGTACTTTTTGATTTGTTGTATATTGCTGCGTTCAATTAAAAATCTCAAAAAGGTTTTGTGAGTTAACAGCAATGTCCAGTGAACGGCGCGATGATAGCCAAGAAATAACTAGCATCAAACCTCATTTCATATTTCTATTCTATTCTATTCTATCGGGTACGCACGCCCGGCCTTCCGAGCTGCTACTTGCTTTTCCCTACTCATCAGTAGTATCTATATAATATCCTTCACCTTCATTCTATCTTTCTATGATTCTATATTCTATGATTGTAAGCAATAATTGTAAAATTAAACTGAATTATTTAATGGAAGAGCGGGTTCTCCAAACACAGGTGTACTATAACACTTAAATGGAGATCCCAACACTGTTCTGATAATGTAAAATAATTTAATGAATAAAAATATTATTAATTATTATTATTATTATTATTCTCTTTCCAAAATTCAACATACTCCTATCCTTCCCCAGTTTTAAAATGCTTCCGATGGGCAGCAGCATCGGAAGCACCAGAACCGAAAGAAACTGCGCTTGCCAACCCCCTACCAAGAGTGGTGAGTATGGCAATATCCTCCCATGAGTAACTGAACCGTATTGGCCATGTTGTGTTGTGTTTTGTTTTTATGTTCATTCAATGTGTTTTAATATGGTAGCCACGGACGACCAACGTGACTATTAACACCGTGACATATGCTGAGCGGAAACCAATTTCGTACATGTTTTACTTTTTTATGTAAGGATAAGATTGAAGTACTAATTTTGTGGTACCAAATAAATTCTTTTTCTTTCTTTCTTTCTTTCCCATGGAATGGAAGGCCTCTCCCAAGGATCTTCATCCTTGGGAGCAGTGGATTTTTTACGGCTGTGATGATGATGATACAAACCTCGTTCGGTCCTAAGCTCTTGAGGTCCGTGTCAACAATCTTCAGCTCAGTACTAGGCAAGGGATATCCCACACTGGCGTGGTTCGTTGTTCCATTCAAAGGGAAGCATACAACGGGAGATGTTTCTGTCAAGCCGTACCCTTGCCTGTAGTCCAGTTTACGCTGAAAATAATATCATTAATATAATATTGCTTCGGAAGGCACGTTATAGGAACCACGTCAGAGGCCGAGAGGCGGTTCCGAAGAACTTAGACACCAGGGTGTGCATGGTCGATTGACCGTGTCACCTACTCGAAATGATGATAATGATTAATCCTTACTAATATTATAAATGCGAAAGTGAGTTTGTTTGTTTATTTATTTGTTTGTTTGTTTGTTTGTTACGCTTTCACGCCGTAACTACTGAACTGATTATTATGAAATTTTGCATACAAGTTCTCTGGATTACGGAGAAGGACATAGGCTACCTTTTATCCCGGGAAAAAGTACTATTCCCGATGGATCGACATTGACGCGGGCGGAGCCGCGGACGAAAGCTAGTATAATATAAATATAGCAATACGAATGATGCCTACGCGACACTTACGAGGGTGTGCTTTTGGGTGATATTATTTACTAGCGGCCCGCCCCGCACGGGTAGATAGGTATTTATTCTATAGTCTATGTTCATCAAGAATTTCAGGTGTTTGCCTGTAAGACCCGGAGGTCGTGGGTTCGACTACGGGAAGCATTCAGTTTGGTTAGGACATTGCAGGCTTGAATCACCTGATTGTCTGATAATAAAGATGATTCTGTGCTTCGTGGCACGTCAAGCCGATGGTCCCGGCTGCCATCTGGAAGTCGTTAAAGGAACCACGTCAGGTTCCGAGGATCTCTGACACCAGGGTGTTAATGATCAAGAATAATGTAGGGTTCTAACGGCGAAAGAATTTTTCAAAGTGGTTTAGTAGTTTCTAAAGTGGCAGACGAAAGACTTTGATATGAATTTCAGCTTGATACCTTTACGCGTTCCTTAGAAAAAGTGTCTTGACAGACAGACGGACATCGAAATTATTCTATAAGGGATCCATTTCTTTCCTTTTGCGGTACGGAACCCTAAAAATGAGTACATAAGAGGAAGTATGGAAGTAGCACCTGTGACTAAAAAGCTAGGAAGTAATAGATTAGGTTGGTTTGGTTACATTATAAGAAGGGAGTTTAAGAACCAAAATAACAGGTCACAGAAATAGGGGGAGACCAAGGAAAGGGTGGATAGAGTGCGTGAAAAAATGAGTGGGTATGATATTACAGAGGATATGACCAGTGACAGAGTGAAGTGGAAGAGACTGACATGCTGTGCCGACCCTATGTCATAGTGGGAAGCAGTAAAGAGGAAGAAGGTCTAGTAGTTTCGGAGCCTACTCAATTTAAACAAACAAACAATCAAATCTTACCTCTTCATAATATTATTATTTATATTATTTATGTATTACTTACCTTATATTATACTATAAAGAAAGCCCGCGTCAATGTTTATCCCTCGGTAATAGTACTTTTTCCCGGGATAAAAGGTAGCCTATGTCCTTCTCCGTACTCCAGAGAACTTGTATGCAAAAAATCCATGATGATCGGTTCAGTAGTTACGGCGTCACAAACAAACTCACTTTCGCATTTATAATATTAGTAAGGATTGCCAAAGATATTTTAATTTTACAGGAAATTTATGTCTCAGCTGGCGACATGCGCTCCGACAAAGGCGGGCAAGCTTTGTTCCAAAATCCGTCGATAGATGGCAGTAGGTCCACTGCTAGTTAAAAAGATATATCTGCCTCTTCTAAGGATATTTATTTATTTACTAGCTGTTGCCCGCGACTTCGTCCGCGGCAATTTCTGTTATTTTGATTAATTCGTTGTCTTATAAGTATAGATGAATAATTTTCCTCCGTTTTCTAAACATTTTTTATTGATGCTTCGCTACTATTGGTCGCAGCGTAATGTTTTATAGCCTTAAGGCTTTCTCAATAAATGGACTATCCACAAAAATAATTTTTCAGTTTGAACCAGTAGTTCCTGAGATTAGCGCGTTCATACAAACAAACAATCAAACAAACTCTTCAGCTTTATAATATTAGTATAGATATTAAGGGAAACGCAACAGATTACAAACATTAAAAATTAAACAAACACAAATCTTATAATATATGGAACAGGTTTGATAACCTAAAGCGTGCAACATTTAATTATTGAGTTAGAGAAAGTTCTTAAGTAAAGATAATTAAAATGTTAAAGAAGAGACAGCAAGAAACTATATAATAATAATAAATAATAACTATATACGGACAAATCACACAGATTGAGCTAGCCCCAAAGTAAGTTCGAGACTTGTGTTATGGGATACTAACTCAACAATACTATATTTTATAACAAATACATATATAGATACTCATCCAAGACCCAGGCCAATCTGAAAAAGATCATTTTCCATCTTGACCTGGCCGGGGATCGAACCCGGTCACTGCGTGTCGCAGGCTGGCGTGTTGACCGCTGCGCCACGGAGCTAGTCATATAAATTTATCAATGTATATAAATATAACAACAAAGATAAATAAAAAATAAAAAAGAATATATGATATGCTACCTCCAGCGACCCTAATTAAATGGAAAGAAAGATATATAAAAAATACTAGATTATGCCCGCGGCTCCACTCATGTGACTGTGCAAACCTTGGGAATAGTTCCTTAGTTGCCAGGATGAAAGGTATCCTATGTCTTTCCCCAGGCCTTAAACTATCTCCATAACGAATTTCATATTTTTTAAATATATATTTGACGGCAAACGAGCAGACGAGCCACCTGATGGACATCTGCAACACCAGAGGAGCTGCTGATGCGTTGCCGAGTCTTAAGATACCTGTAAACACGCCTTTTGAAGGACCCCAAGTCATAGCACTCAGGGAAACATCTCAACCAGTTCAGTTGTAAGATCGTGAAATGGTTACACACAGACAGATAAACGGACAGACGACATACAGAGTTACTTTCGCACAGGTATGGATAGTAATGGATTTGAGAGGTATATTCACTTGAACTTTGCCGAGGAACCTGTTGACATCAGAAGCAGCTAGGGGAGCAGCTCCACTGATGACCGTGTCTAGATACTGGTAGACTTGCTTCGAAGCCGCTGGATGTGATGTCATGAGTAGTACTGGAATATTTATATTTCAATATTAATAAAGAATTCCAGGTGTAGTTTTTACTTTAACACTCTACTTTGCTAACAAAAACCAGATCCTTCTATCTGGTATATAAATATAAAGTATCACGTCTTTATCCCTTGCGGGGTAGACAAAGCTTAGGTCTATAAGACCTGAATGCCACGTTTAGCATGTTGATAGGCAATAGGGTTAACGGAATCAAAATAGTGCTTGCTAGCCACATCGCCTATTAACATGATTCCTTGCATTTTAGCCCATTCCCCCGATCGGTTTTTACGATCTGCGCGGGAAGAGAAGCAGCTGGCACATTCTACGTTTTTTCTTTCCTCCCAGACCAGTATGGAAGAGGGTCTGGTATATACCCACAGTTATTCGTCTACAGATCAGGAAGCTTGGCGTCAGACAGGCGGCTGGCATTAAAAACTTCTAAATCAAATCACAGCATTGATGGTAAGTAAATAAATAAATACATAGGGACATATCACACGATTTGAGCTAGCCTTACAGTAAGTTCTGAAATTGTGTCGTAGGATACTAACTCAACGATACTATATTTTATAAAAGATAGGTACTTATATAAATTCAAGGGCCAGGTCAGCCTGAAAAAGATCGTTTTCCGTCATGACCTGACCGGGGATCGAACCCGGGAACCCGCGTGTCACCGGCTGGCGTGATAACCACTACGCCACGGAACTCGCCAAGCAACGTTGATAGAATAACAGAACCAGGCTCCAACGCACCGGAGACTGCTACCGGAAGCACGCTTAGTTGGAGAAGGGGCTCAAAAAGCGGTAGATACGATGGTTATTGCGTAATAATATTTTTTTTTAGATTGTATTTACTTTGAGACAATTTACTTTGCGTGCTTCCGCCACCAGTTAGTTCATGCAAACTGAGTATTTTAAATAGTTTGCATGAACTAACTGGTGGCGGAAGCACGCAAAGTAAATTGTCTCAAAGTAAATGTAGCTTTGACTTCCGCAAAGTAACACCTGAATCTATTAACTATTTTAAGATTAATTAGGGTATTAGGTCAGGGCTGGTGTCTGCAGGTATGGCATCGGGAAGGCGCGCACGGCCTCCCGAGCTGCTTCCTGGTTTTTCCACATTCATCCAAGTGAGTGTATCTCAATACCTTAATTCTCTTCCCAAATCAAAGTTGCAGTTAGGGAAGCCTGGCGCGCGTACCTGATGCCTTACCTGCTACCACCGAACAAGAAGTTAAGGAAGACACCCCTGACCCCAATACCAATGTTTGTTTTTAGTGTCATCATCATCATCATCATCAGGTCTTTTTAGTTTCCACCACAGGAGCATGACCCTCTCTGTACTACCGGAACCATACTTGGCTAGAGCAGACAGAGGATTTGGCCTACACTCTCCTCGCTGGCCAGGGTTGGAGAGGTCTCATTGATGTTCATGAGCTTTGTTTAGCTCGTATTTCCTAAGTCGCCTCTTACGACATCCATGGGAAGACTTGGAGTGGTCCTATTCTACTCTGCCGGAACCCACACGGCTACGGCACGGCTTTTAGTGTGAGTAAGTAACCAACACTGGAGTCAGATTCTTCAAGCCGACTAAATCCTAAGGGACCGTTCAAGTATTACGTAAGCAATATATCAGTTATTTTCAACCCCCTCCTCCCCCTTGTCAGCAAAAGTAAGAAAAGCTTTTTCCCCCTCCCCCAAATTTACGTAAACATTGGTATAAGCAGACTTTTATACCCCCTTTGTTAGCAAAAAATAAGCCTAGCCCAGATCATCCACCCCCCATTCGCTGCTTACGTCATATTTGAATGACCCCTAATCCAGCTGAATTTCCAACCTGACCAGTTTGGCCCGGGCAGACATCTCGTGGAACATGATGACTGACGCTTCTTAGATGTTTAAGAAGAGCAGAAGACGAAACAAATGGGTACTCACATATAGGTGGTGCAACGTACAGAATATTAGTTTTGCTCTTCTGCAGTGATTGTAAGAAGACGTCTGGCTGGAACTTGGCTAAGGTAACCAGTTTGATCCCAACAGACAACTTGTGGAACATAATGACTGTAGCCCCATAGATGTGGAAGAAAGGCAGGACTGACATTACTGCGTCTTGGTGGGTATCTGGAAAATATTTTGATTTTGACGTAATAACGTCTTGTGAATCGATGAATGCCGGCTGCACGCAGGAAAAAGTGTCACGTTCTGAGGCACGATCGGCCTAAGCCTGAGGCCTAAGCGTTCGGCTTGTGACATATCTATCTCTCTTCTAACGTTATCACGTAAATTATCGTTCGTAAACCGAGTTTACAGACAACCATTTTTTTTATTATTTGTATTTAGGCTTACATCACCTAACACTACTACCAGACTTTTACAAGTGAGGTATTTGATTCAACTCATTTCATTTTTACTTTCTAAATATATTTCAATTTCAAATATAAAAAATATATATATTTACCAGTTGTATCATTATGACATCTAATAAGAGGTTCGTTAAGCTGTTCACAATTGGCAATAATATTCTTATGCGACAGTTCTACTCCCTTCGGCAGACCAGTTGTGCCACTGGAGTAAGGGAGAAAACAGATATCGTTCGTGCTCCTTCTAACCGCCTTCAAGCATGACGTGTCCACATGAGGGTCTTCACTCAACTCGTTAAAAAGAACAGTTCCTTCTGGCATTTCGTCTCCGTTGGTCCTTATTACAATGACAGGAATGTCTATTTTGGCGAGGTTTAAAGCATTTTTGATTGTGCCGACTGTTTCTGGTAACGTGACTATAAGTTTGGCGTTCGACATCAATAGTTGTCTGCTGACTTCATCTGAAAACAAACATTTTAAAATGTTATATAAAAGATTTGTACTATAACACTTAGCTCTTTCGCAAATTTTATGATTCTAACTTACTCCATTCTGGTTTGGGTGAAAAGAAAAACGAGCAATGTACCAGCTGCTTTTCTTCCCGCAAAGATCGTAAAAGCTTAAAAGGAGGCCTAGCCTAGAAGTAATGGACAAATGTGACGAATCCTATTAGTAGGCGATGCGGCTAGCAACCCATCACTATGTGGATTCCATTTTCGACCTAACGCCCACCAACATGCTAAACGTGGCTTTTCGGTCTTAGAGACCTGGGCTCTGTCTACCCCGCAAAGACAAAAATGTGATACTATGTATGTATGTAACTAACTTCATAAAACTTGCGAGCCTAATGGCCAAAAAACTCACTAACTGAAGGCCCAACGGCAAACGGGGACGTAGCCGAACAAAAACAAGGGATAAAGATGAAATCAATAATTGTAATAAAGACTGGAGAATGAGACAAGCAATGAGAATTGGTTTGGACGTGACATAATCAGCAGTTTTTGAGATAAAGCCCATTAATTTCCAACAACCGCAAATTTAACTTTGTCATTTATATCTACAAACACTATGAAAAACAAAATCAATTTTGCTTGCCCAAAATTTTGTGGTATTTTGGCTAGATATACTTTAGTCGTACTAAATACCTTATGTAGTTTATAATATATCCCTAATATAACATAGCTACTACGGAACCCTTCATGGCCGTGTCAGACACGCACCTGGCCACTTTTTTTTTTAAATTGGGTTCTCAAAGGGCTTATATTATCTCTCCAGGGCGTCGCAAACGCAACATTATATCACTCATCAATAGCACCAAATAGAGTACCTATTTAGCGCTGCTCGTAACTAGAGCTCGAAAGTAAAAGTAGGCATACTGTGGTCTTGTCGTCATGGCTGCAAAATATAAAAAAATATGTAGGTAATATTTAACATACATAATTCCTACTTTGGGCCAGAATTGCTCAAACTTAATTGTTTTTCTAGTTTGCTAATGCGACTATACATTATATATCACTAGATAAGCCACATAACACCTCTGTTACGCAACTGTGCCAGTTATGACCGTGGCGCAATGGAATATATTTGGTTAGTGATATAAACGAGTATTTAGGGAGAAGGTCAATAGACGACTAATGCTATCCCAAAACGGCTAAACGAAAAAAATATGTGGGATGAAATACATGTTGAAGATGATGAAGATTCTTAAATGTTTTTGGACGCATGTCATTCAATATCTATTAACATAATTTGAATTCATTACTTATGTTATCTATTAACATAATAATCCAACTGTTAATTACAACATAATAATTGTTTATTAAAACATAATAAATCAAGAAATTGAATTAATTATGTTTAATTTTTTTTTCTTTAGCCGTTTGTGTCCCACTGCTGGGCAAAGGCTTCCCCTCTATTAACAAAATAAATTCAAATAATGTTAATAGATATAGAATGACATGCGTCCAAAAATATTCAAAAAACTTACGTGCGGTGTAGATTGGGTTCAAAGTCGATACGACTCCTCCCGCTTCCAAGATCCCCAAGGTCACCAGCGGAAAATCCGGGATGTTCGGCAACATGACAGAAACGACGTCGCCATCTTTGATTTTGAACTTGATGCGAAGGTTGGCGGCGAAGGCATTTGACAGTTTGAAGGCTTGCTCGAAGGTGTATCCTCTGCCAGTTAGAGCGCATACCTGAAATTCATAAAATTTGAATTTTATAACAAGTTATATATTAAGAACGTTGCTGCTTGCTTTTTCTCTAGAATATCCCAATACATTCATTTCCTTCCCAATCCCCAACAAATTCCTATCCTTCCCCAGCTTGAAAATGCTTCCAGTAGGAAGCGGCATCAGAAGCATAAGATGCCAAAGAAACTGCGCTCGCCAACCCGCCTGCCAAGCGTGGTGAATATGGCAATATCCTCCCATGGAACGAAAAATCCTTGTGGAAGTTTATCCTTTTATTTCAGGTCTTTATCCAGCAGAAGACTTATTACGGCTGAAATGATAGCATTGAGAAATGCTGCACTTATCTGGTTAGTAAGTTGCTAATATACTCATGCATGTCTAAATCGACAGTTTGACTAGCTCCGTGGCGCAGTGGTCAACACGCCAGCCTGCGACACGGAGTGACCGGGTTCGATCCCCGGCCAGGTCAAGATGGAAAATGATCTTTTTCAGATTGGTCTGGGTCTTGTATTTGTTATAAAATATTGTATCGTTGAGTTAGTATCCCATAACACAAGTCTCGAACTTACTTTGGGGCTAGCTCAGTCTGTGTGATTTGTCCGTATATAAAAAAAAAATATATATATATATAAAAATCAAAACGAAAACGAAAAAAAGACAGAATCTAGAAATGGAACAAGAATCGCAACTTTTTGAGCTTTGACTGATGAATCTGGATAATGAATGAATAGCTTCCTTGGGGCACATGGAAGTGCATTAATCGCCTTCGCTCTGAGGCGGGTCGATGCAGACACAATCTAGCTAAATGGGGTTTTATCCAACAGGCGGACAAGCAGTGTCAATGTGATGGTCACGACGACCAGACCATGTTGATCTTTTTTCATACCCTTTGTGCCCCACAAGCTGCACCAAGAATGATCTATACGCTTCTGCCGTGAGTGATGTCAGAGTACAGACAAAATTTAATCCCTTGAACCATCGACATGGAAAGAGGAAGTGATGAATCGAATGTAACATTTTGGAGTATTACAACCCGAAGATTGGACCTTGCATCGATCGTCAAAGATGAAGTACCTAAAAGGCCAAGTGGCAATTGTCAAGGTTTTAACGAATTCTAAAATATTTAAACGTACCCTCGATTGATGACGTGGCATTCCCGATTAGATAGGAATATATATTGCCACGTCATTTTCCCTTGCGGCGTAGACAGAGCCTAGGTCTGTAAGACCTAAGGCCACGTTCAGCATGTTGAGTGGCATTAGGTGGAAAACGGAATCAAAATAGTGATGGCTAGCAAGCCACATCGCCAATTAACATGATCCTCACATTTTTGCCCATTCCCTCGATCGGCTTTTACAACCGAGAAGAGAGGCAGTTGGTACATTCTTCGTTTTTCTTTTCTCACAGACCAGCATGGAAGATTAGGTAGGAATGTTTCCACATTTTGATCGAGGCAATACTAATTTTGCGGGTCGTTATTGGGATTTTATTCACTCTAAAGTATTTCCTCTAAATCGATAAAAATCAAATACTAGTTCTAAAAGTTGGTAAAGTAAGAAAAGTATACACAGAACGAGGCAGTCGGATGAATTAAGAATTTAACAGAGGAACAACAAATACATCCTGCTGCTAGACGCATATCTCTCATTCATCATCATCATCATCATTTCGAGTAGGTGTCACGGTCAATCGACCATGCACACCCTGGTGTCAGAGTTCTTCGGAACCGCCTTTTGGCTTCTGACGTGGTTCCTTTAACGACTACCAGATGGCAGCCGGGACCAACGGCTTAACGTAATTTCCGAAGCGCGGAATCATCTTAATTATCAGACAATCAGGAGATTCAAGCTGCAATGTCCTAACCAAACTGGAAACAACTAAACAAAGCATGCTTCTCCTGGGAATCGAACCCACGACCCCCGGGTCTACAGGCAAACGCCCGGCGCTCTATTCGAGTTCCCACACGCCTTAACCTGGACCACGGAGGCAGTCCCTTATTAAAACCATAGAAGTATGAAGTCGCAATTTATTTTTAATCTATGCTTATTAAAGCTAAAATATTTACAAATGTACTAGGTCTTCTAAAACTAACTTATTTAAGAATACATTTGTACCGTCTTTAACCTGGTAGAGGCCCAGTACTACTACTTACTCTGTGCCCAAGGCACATTATTGGATCTTGACAGACCAATCATATCTTGACAGAATCAACCAAAATAAATAAAAAAATAATTGAGATTTCAAAATCTTTTTTTTAAGAAAAATTAATATCGGTTTAGAATCGGCAACGCATCAGCACCTCCTCTGGTGTTGCAGATGTCCAAGGGCGACGATGACCACTTCCCATCAGGTGGCTCGTTTGCCGTCAAATATACATAAAAAAAATATCGGCTGTCGTATATCGTATTGACAGCAAACTGCATACCCTTACCGATCAAGTGACTCTAGTGCCCAGACCAGAGGGTACACTTAAAAAGTTAATAAAACGCAATCGATATTCCCTATTACGGCATTGTACAATACCTAATACCATTAAAATAGAGGTATAATCTAATATCTTACTTATCATGACGTCAATCGAGGCTAAGTGACCTCACACTTGATCCTATAGATAACCATTATTTAGGTGCCTACTCGTTTTAGGTGCCTACTCGTAATTTACATACATACGTCCATAGCTACTTAGTATATAATATCACGTCTTTTTCCCATGCGGGATAGACAGAGCCTAGGTCTATAAGACCTTATGGCCACATTTAGCATGTTGGATGTGCAGATGAAAAACGGAATCAAACTACCTAGTGATGGGTTGCTTTGCCGGCTGCATCGCCTATTGATAAAATAGGCTAGTTTCCTAAAAAAATATAATTAGTCCGTCAGTTAGATATTCAAAAAATATTGGACACGTATTTTTTCTTTTGTTGATTAAACAAAAAATGATAAAGATATAGCCCTTTGAAGTTTCGTGTGACGTCATAGTCTGCTACAATTTTTAGCAAACTTTGACGTCACGAGCCCCCACTCCTGAACTTTGACGCGCTTTATCTTTATTATTTATTGTTTATTTGACAAAAGAAAAATTACTTGTCCAATATTTTTTGATTATCTAACTGACGGACTAATTGTTATGTTATTATTACGACCCAGGAAACTAGCCTATTCCGCAGATTTTAGCCACCTGCTATGGCCGCTGACAGGTGACTGACTGGGGTGGGGACCCCGCACACTCGGTACACTACAATTATTACCGTATTTTATTATTTAAATAAATTGAGGAAAAAAATCTTACTTCAAATTCAACAGGTGACTGAGAGATATCATCAGACCAGCAGTTCGTTGACATCATGTTATTGTATTGTCCAATCAACATGGGTTTGTAGAATTTTAGCTCAATTGAACACAGGAAAGTGGATCATATTAAAATTGCAAGGTTAATTTACAGACAGACAGACACCGAATTGAAACGAAAAACAAACTTGTAATGTCTACTCATATCTTCTTATTTTTATCATCATCATCTCTATTTAGTCTTCACTACAGGAGCATGACCCTCTCTGTACTACCAAGGCCATACTTGGCCAGAGCAGACTAGGAAATACAAGCTAAACAAAGCTCATAAACATCAATGAGATCTCTCCAACCCGTCTGGCCAGACTGTAGGCCAAATTCTCTTCTTGTTTTATTGATACCTAAATAATGAATTTCTTACTTTTTATTATTTTAATTCAATTCAAATAGTTTATTTGAACAAACAGAAGGACAGAAGTCCTTCTCAATAAATAATGACGTCAATAATTGACGTATGGCTAAGTTTTAAATGCCCCTTCCAAAGCGGTTGCAGAAGATTGTTGCATCGAGAATTTGGTCTGGGTTTTAAGAATATGGTAGAGCTACGGTATTGAATGCACCATTGTTTTCAGAATAAGCTTATGACTTCGTTAAGTTTTTATACCACAAAGATATAGAAGTAATCAAAAATTTACTTATGGCTAAGTTTGCCCCTTCCAAAGCAGAGTGCAGAAGATTGTGGTATCGAGAATTGGGTTTGATTTTTTACAATATGGTTAGAGCCACAGTATTGAATGCACCATTGTTATCATAATAAGCTGATGACTTCGTTAACTTTATTATACCACAAATACATAAATAATAAATAAGTAATCAATAATTATAAGTAATCAATAATTTACTTATGGCTAATTTTAATGCCCCTTCCAAAGCGAAGGGCAGAAGTTTGTGGTATCAAGAATTTGGTTTGGGTTTTAAGAATTCGATAGATCTACTGTATTGAATGCACCATTGTTTTCACAATAAGCTGATGACTTCGTTAACTTTATTATACCACAAAGACACAGGAGTAAAGTATCTGTGTGTATTTGTTGTCAAGTCGACGATGATGAGTCACCGACCTCTCAATGTCAGTGGTAATATAACAACTGCTCAGTTACTCGGTCGGTACTAAAATAGAAGCAGGATACGTGAGTTTTAGATCATTTTGCGGGAGTAACTTTACGTGGCTTATTCCACGACACCCCAAAAATCGTTCCACTTTAACCCTAATAGGTTTATTTGGCCCTACCTTTAGAATGGACATCTTATTACAATGACATCTGTTCAGAATCTATCTTTTTACCAGCCGGCCTATTTGCTAACTTAATGAACAACGTTTTGATAGTCACTTCAAAATACATTGTAACTTTCGTATGATGGATTATTTTTATTTAAGATTTATAAAACGTAATGTATTTTAGGAGTGACTATCAAATCGTTGTACTCTAAGTTAGCAAATAGGCCGGCAGGTGGGGGGCACTTATTTTTTATTTATGGCTTTCACGCGTGACGTATTTAGCCAGTATCAAAAGTTTTCCCACGCTTTTTGTAAGTCTTCTTAATCAACGAAATAATGAAGTAGTTCATTTCGTAGATTCTACGGAGCTCCTGGCGACAACCCCCACGAATCCACTAGCTTGAACAGAATCGACGCCACGAGGCAGACAACCACCACCCCGCTAAATAAATCTCACGACATCCGCACAATAACAGTTTATTTTAGTTATTCCACAGTTACACACATTGTTAAAAAACATAGGCATTTAAAAAACCAAATTACACCGATTTCACATTATAAAGTCCACTAGAAACAATTTGAAAACAATCCAAAAAAAAAGCCGTGCCGTGTCCAAATTCTCACCAAAAACTCCACCATGTTTAATTATCATTTTTATGATTAGTGGATTTTGACAGATGCTGTCAAAAAACCTCTCGTCAGTGCTACCACCTGGTAAAAGGATAAATTCCGAAAATCCTTATTCTATCATGAACGTCGTGGAAGAGAAGATCAATCGATTGTTAGAGAACCCCTTTCTCTAACCTCAAAGATAAGTAAAGATGAATCCTCATACCATATGCTTTTTATTCAAGACAAAAACTACATCATCCACATAAATGAAAATATGATCATTTATATTTTCATTTATGTTTCATTTATAGTTTTATTCATAGTTTAAGTTATTGTTTTCATAAACAATAACAATCTTAAAAGTCGGTTTATATGCATATAAATTATTCGATATCATAAGACATGGTTTACATCAAAATCGATGACTTCCTTCATTATAACATCGTCATATTGCATAAAGAGCTCTTATAATGGCTGCAATGCATTTTAAGATAAGTACTTTAATGACATTCGAAGAATGACCAAATGAAACGTCTTTTGAGCAAGTTGTAAACAACAGTAAATACAGCGTGATTTTAAACCTCCTAGCTATATTGAAATCTGGAAATCAGATTCCCTAGAGGCATACAGAATTACAAGAAAAAAAGGTAAAACGCGAAAAAAAACTTTTAACCTTCCATAGAAATACGTCCAGATTGATGGCGACTTTGTATGGGAAACGTATTTTTTTTTTTGCAATAATCTTTTTTTTCTGTATTTAATTAGGGATTCCGATTCCGATATTCCAATATGGCTACGAGGTTCAAAATAACGTTGTATAAAAAATACTTTACTGCACTATAACGAGACATTTGTACGTCAGGGGCAGGTAAAACTGACCCCCTCTAACAACAGATTTTAAATTGTAGGGGGTCACATTTATCTGCCCCCTACTGTACATTAAGAGAGATAAGTGTATTTAGACATTTATCAAAACCATTAAGATTTTACAATGGGTGAAATACCAATAAAACTAACGTGAGATAAATCCTTACTAATATTATAAATGCGAAAGTGAGTTTGTTTGTTTGTTAGCTTTCACGCCGTAACTACTGAACCGATATAATGCATACAAGTTCTCTGGAGTATGGAGAAGGACAGAGGCTACCTTTTATCCCGGGAAAAAGTACTATTCCCGAGGGATCAACATTAACGCGGGTGGAGCCGCGGGCGAAAGCTAGTACATTATATTTTGAAAACGGGTCACTCACGTGCTATTTTGTCGGGATTGCCGACTATAGACTCCTGACGAGTCCGAAACTATAATCGGCAATCCCGACAAAATAGCACGTAAGTGACCCGTTTTCAAAATATAAGGGTGAAATACCTATGAAATTGTTTTTACTTATGAAATACCTATGAAGGCGTTTTAATTCACTCGCCATTTTGTACCTATATTTTTATTTAAACTTAAAAGGACTACTATATTCTTTGTTTTTCTAAATTTATTTAATGAAAAATGCTCATGACCAGAGCTCGTTTCAGATGTAGTCCATGTTGATCAAAAAATTCGTCATTTCTCTATTACATTTATAACTTTTTTTTAAATTTTATAGTGCGAAAATCAAGTTTACATAACCGTAAATACGTGCAATATTTCACTTTATTTGAATTTATCAAACCCGAAAAATACTAGAAACGTGAGTACAAAAAAATCTCTATAGAAATCGCCAATTTCATAGATAAAGAATCAATATTAGAGATAACGATAACATATTCGAACTATGATCATTCATATCATCATCAGGTCCTTTTTAGTCTCCACTAAAGGAGCACGACCCTCTCTGCACTACTAGGGCCATACTTGGCCAGAGCAGCCAGAGGACTTGGCCTACACTCCCCACGCTGGCCAGACGGGTTGGAGAGGTCTCTTAGATGTTTATAAGCTTTGTTTTGCTTGTATTTCCTAAGTCGCCTTCTACGACATCCACGGGAAGACTTGGAGTGGTCCTATTCTACTCTGCCGGATACCACACGGCGATCATTCATATCGTATGGTAGATTTACTGCAAGAATCTTATATACTTGTATTTAATTTCAAAGTCTACAGCCATTCCTCAGCTCACGGAATTAAGGAGTTGTTTGTCTGCTCTGACATCAAAGAAAATTCCATCTAATTTTTTCACACATTCACACATAAAAATTTAAACTCAAAAATAAAACTATATAAATGTATCATTTATAGTTATATTTTTGAGTTTATATTTGTGTGTGGTGTGTATGGCTGTGGTCTTATCTTTGATGTGTACGAGTATCCATCCATACTTCCATTCCTACATTACAAATGCGACAATAACTCAGGTGGTCTGACTGGACCTTTTCACACTTAAACTGCTGAACCGGAGATAGTTTGTCAAACTGGGAAAGACTTGAGTTTATTAAAAATTAAAACCAATTATGATCCTTTAAAAGTCTGAAAAGGGCCTTGCATTGATAATCAATCATTTCGAAAATAATATACTCTTATTAAATTAAGAAATAAAATATTATTAAATTCAACTCATTTTACAATGAATTTGAAAATCAACTAACTATATAAATCAACTATATAATATCGAAAATAATAATTTGGGCAGATTCAGGCATCATTGTGATCCAAGCGCGCAGAACCAATGGCCAATGAGGCAGAAGGGTTCTCGAATGGCGACCACGTACTAGCAAGCACAGCGTCCGACACCCACCGACGACCAGATGGTCGGATGACCTGACTAAGGTCGCAGGAAGACGCTGGATGCAGGCCGCTTCCAACCGGTCGTATTGGAAATCCTTGGGGAAGGCCTATGTCCAGCAGTGGACTTCTTGCGGCTGATATGATGTGATCCTAAACTGCGTGGCCGGTGGTTGCTGGTATCGCATCTGATACGCGCGCCTGGCCTCGGCTACTTGCTTTTCCTCCATTCATCCGATCGAGTAGTACACCAATACCTTAATTCGCTTCCCAGATCCAACAAATTCCTATTTTTCCCCAACTTTAAAATGCTTCCGATGGGCAACAGCGTCATAAGCGCAAGAAACCAATAAACTGCGCTCGCCAACCCGTCTGCCAAGCGTGAGTAGAGCAATATCCGCCCATGGAACGAAGAATCCTTGGGGCATATAACGACTGAAATAATAAATCATTACACTTACAGACACAGTCCTCTCCGGCCATTTGTCAAGATTCTGCCAAATGTAATCGTTCAAAGTCAAATTCGGGAGCTCCAAGTTTTTAAATGGCGACTTCACTACTCTGTCCTTGGTCCATCCACCGTTTCTTCTGATGCTCACTGTAGCATATTTCGAACCTTGACACAATGTATCTAAAGTCCTTTTCACCGTGAACAGGCTCTTCGAAGCCATGGCTGATTATCTGTAAACGACAAAAAATATGATTAGGGCATAGAAAACAAGATGTTATCAACTGATATCTTTAATTGCACTGTCGTGTTGGTGATAAGACCAGATAAGACTTAAAAATATGGCAGTAATATATACCTATGTTGTTCAAAGTTTTCTAATGGTTGTCAAGCGTATCAAGATTTTCATGGTTCAATAATGAAATAATGACACTATCTGGTCTGGTCTGGCGCTTTACCAGGTACCAGGCATCTGACAGTTATACCTATTTGTTTTATCTGTGGTACTCCACAGTCTACCCAACTAACGCCCGAATACTCAAAACTATTTTGCCTAAAATCAGTCTCAAATCTCGTTTTGTCACCGTTTAGACAATTACCTAGAACCCCTGCAAGACATCGTTGTCTTCACAGGTAATTGTCAGCACGAGACTGAGGTGTAATTAGTTACCGGCAGAAGTGAAAACTCCGCGCGGTAGAAAGAGAGTGGGATATTACTTCCTCTCCTACGCCGCGCCGGCGGTCTCAAGTCACGCATACATCTTACGAAATTTCGATCAGGTCACGTGTCCTGAAGCGAGATTAACATTTTATACCCATCCCAAAAAGTGCACAACGTCACTAAAGAAGTTTTCTCTTCATAGTATTGTAGGCGGTGGTTTTGCATTTAAGCTACTTACAAATGTCAACATGGGAACATACAAACTGTAAAGTTTTAGATACTTGAGGTTTAATATTTATGCAATAAACGGGATGACTGAAACGGGGCGCTGTAGCCCTTAACCGTTTGTAGCGGACATCGCGCGATATTTTATATATTTGTTTCATACCTGTCGTCAGTCTCAGTTCAAATCCATGTCTGCCATTTTCGTGTTAATTTTCACTTTTAATTTAATAATTCAATAATTATAACCAAATATTGTATTTTTTGTAGGTATCCATCTTGCTCATTTAGTTATACTTTTTATAGACGTATAAAAGTTGGTAGTTGTCGCTGAAAATATCAAGTAACCCGCGTCGAAATTTTTTCTGGATATAGTATTTTCGCTATTTTATTTAGTTAGGTTTTAAATATTTTTTTGAACATATTTTGATGTATCCATTTATTTTGATCTTTGAACTGTACTTCATATTTTTTTCATGCTAGTATTCTTTGAAAAAGAAGGCTTACCTACTGCGCGACGAAAAAATACACGTATTACGGTATTCTTCTGATACACAGCGCCTTAAAGGATTTCATTGAAACGACGATACATTGATTTTAAATGTCGCATGACGTCACAGCTCTGAAAATTTTGTACAAAGGCCCCACGCCTTTGTAGGTATATGACGGAAAATAGGTTTTTTCCTTTTCATATCTTGTCATCATCCGTGACCCCCCTAATGATACTATGTTTGCTTTTCGTGTGTGCAGCACTGATGTCAGAATTTACAAACTGCCTAAATCTGAGATCTGCATCTGAGAAAGCTTAACGACTGCCATCAATGATGACAGCCGAGACCAAACCACGTGCCTTCCGAAGCAAGGAGGTTGAGATATTTTTATGCCACTTGCGGTCACCCATCTAAGTAGGGACCCCGCCCAGGTTTGCTTTACAAGCGTAAGCACAAAGAAGTAACATAGTCCTTAACCTTAAGAAACATTAAGTCGTACATAGACTTAAGGTCGCAGGTTCAAATCCCGCCCGCTTGAAATTTTTTCACCATATTTTATTTCTTAATTTAATGAGATTGTTTGTTTGTGGGATTGTTACGCTTTCACACCGTAACTACTGAACCGATCATCATGAAATTTTGCATACAAGTTCTCTGGAATACGGAGAAGGACTGTTACCTTCTATAACGGGAAAAAGTACTATTCCCGAGGGATCTACATTGACGCGGGCGGAGCCGCAGGCGAAGCTAGTGATGAAATAAATAACACATTACATGTGGATTTCACAATTATTTTACGTGTTCTACTTTTATGTATACATATGTAGGTACTTATTATATTATATTGTCTTTTATAATGTCAATTTGTATAGCGCAGTGTTCACTACACTCAAGGCCAATAAAACAAGACAAAGGATTTACAACATCAGAACTTCCTTACAAATATGCAAAGCAAAGATATATCTAAGTACAGTCAGCGACAGAGATACCTTACCAGGCCCTGTATCTTTATCTTGAATTTTCTCTTAAACTATAAATAATAATAACATAAAAAATTATATACACAAAGATTTTAATGAAGCCTTTCTTAATATAAATTTTCACGTTTATATTTTTTATAGTTTAAGAGAAAATTTAAGATATAGATCTGTATCTACATGAGTCAGCAACAGAAATACCTTGGCAAGGTATTTCTGTTACTGTACATACAACTTAGCTGTTGCGAGTTATTTATAAAGATGCACCGGACTGCATTAAAATAATCGCGCTGAGAATAACGCCATTGTTTAAAACGTTTCGAGAAAAAATCCTTTACGGAAATAGAATCTAAAAACCTGTTTTTTAGTTAGAAGGGACTTTATGTGAGTATACTATATGACAGGTAGAATTATTTTTATTTTTTAACAAAATAATAGTCTTGTGTCCGGATTATAATAATGAATGTATAATACACATAACATGATAATCAAAACATTTTACCAAAATGTGTTGCTTGGTTTCTTGCAATGTATCTGTTTTCTAGATAATATCTGTTACTACTCAATCTATTATCTTTTATATTATTATTAACCATCTTAATATACTATTGTTTATTGCTGTAGATTATTTAAGAATTGTAGGTTTATATGTAAAATAATTTTAAAATGTTATTACAAATTATAATACCTACTGTAATAGAAACTCTTTAGAATAATTATCTGTGGTTTGTCTACTAAATCATAAATTAGAAAGCCTTACTGTCAGTTTTAGTTTACTTGTAAAATACTTTGTATTTGTTGTTTTTATCTTGTTTTTTTTTAAGTATATGCATTTTTCTGTTAATATGTAACAACAATGCTATGATGGTCACATCATAACACGACGGGGTGCAGAATGAATTAATTTTAATTTTCTGAAATTTATCCCAAATGTGCCGTAGGCATGTGGGACGAGTTGTGGAATTATTCACAGGGCAAATATAGAGTACGTCCCTATGACGTAATACAATAATTTATTACCGATTGAGCAAGCGCTAAGTTGATGGTAATGAGCACATCCGATGGAGCTACATGACGGAGTTTACGAAAAATAAATGAGATTTTGTGCTCTGGCGGTAAGGCTTTCATTATATACCAGTTCAGGTTAGAGGTCATACATGTAAGGAATAAAGTTGGTCCAAAGACGCGTCCCTGTGGCGCTCCCTAAGATGGAATTGACTCTCTGTGAACGATCGACCACAAGTACTTAAAGATCTAAATCTCCTTAATCTAATGTGTTCCAATTTGTCAAAAACATTGTGGGAATAAAAACTATGTTAAAGACTTTAGAGAGGTCTAAAAATTCTCCAATATACTTATTTCTTTTTCTATAAGAAGGTTTTACAATTTCAGTTGCAAGAGAGAGAATTCCGTGCATTTCCCTTTTCTAAACCAATCAAAAACAAAGTGATAAAGGTTATTGCGGTGCGTCGTAGAGTGATGTCATCCGGAACGCCATCTAATGCAATTGATTTTATAGATGGATAGATGCATACGTATTGATACCCGGCCAATTAGTGGGGTACAAAAATTGAAGGAATTTTCCTTACATCATTTTATAGTGGGTGATAGAGCTGCGCATGGGGAAGTTCCCCAGGAATGAGACCTAGCTAGATTGAATTTTCATTCTAACAAGCCCCTACACACTAAATTTTACCGAAATCGTTGAAGCTATTTTCAAGATCTGATTATAAATTTCTATAAACTATAGAAACTAACTGACCCGACAGTCGTTGTTCATAACTATGAATAGACGCCAACAGTCAAACGTCTGGTTGTATAGTTTTCAGATTTTTTCTCTTAACCGCGAACTTTCTTAAGGCGATACCACTGTAAATAAGGTCGTTCTGAACCTTATTTATCTCGCAAAATACTTAAATTAGGAGTTTCAAATCTAAGTAATATGATTTTTGACTATTTCATCTCCAAAAATTGAAGATGAAAACACGTTTTGATAAAATTTTCTCGATAGAAATATTTTTTGAAAAATGGTCTTCGTTCGCAGAGTTTTTGTTATTGTAGCTCAAATGCGACGAATGAAATAATGATTTTTAGACTAAAAGATAGGTTATTAGTAATTCATCAAAATGTAAATATGAAAATACAATTAACCGGTCTGATTTTATATAAAATAGAAATAACGAATTTGGCGCTTACGTTTTTTTCTTTGAGCGACTCGAGACTATCTCCTATCTCATCATTCACGGGCTAAACCGCCAAGCGCTATCCCTTGCGCGCACTTGATCAGTCATTTGCCGAGCGAAGGTACCAAACATTTGAGTCCTCGTCTTAATATTTTCTTTCATAAAAACCTTCTTCTGAGAAAAACAAACGCGACAAAAAACAACGGATTGCTCTCCGGGAGTGCCGGCAGAAGTGAAAGGTCTGCGCAGTATTTCTGCCGCGGAAGAGGAAGTAATATCTTTTCGAGAGGGGAGGGGGAAATTTTTTTGACGTTCCCATGCATATTGACCGGGCGGCCGAAATTTTTTGTATGGTACTTTTTTTGTTAGTTCTCAGCATTGTTCCCATAGGAAAAGTTGTTTATATCATCGGGCTAAATCATCCCTTTAAGGGTCCAGAACGATCAAAATTTCACCGTGTATAATATCTTTGAATTACGAGTAGTATCCTACGACACAGTTCACAACTTACTGTGGGGCTAGCTCAATGTGTGTATGTTTGTGGCTGAAAATCAAAAAAAATTAGGCTTTTAATGCAAAGTCGCCGATCAGCTGGACGAATTCCTATGGAAAGTATTTTTTTTTTTGTTTTTTACCTTTTATTCTTGCGATTCTGTATTCCATTAGGGATTTTGATTCCAGGATTTCAATATAGTTCAGAGGTTAAAAATCACGCGGTATATTTATTTATTTTTTTAAATATGTACCGTAAAGGCCAACACATAGACAGGTAGGTACGGAGTACGGTACATATAGTTTATTAAGGTAAGATTTCTAAGTGCTTAAACTGCAATTTTTACATAGAATATCTAAAATTTAGGATCTAATACAATTTTTTTTTTTTTTTGAAACTGGTAGCTAACATTATTGAGATGACAAGTTAGTTGTTTTCCTGAAACATTACATCACATTACAGCAACATTTAAAGTGCACAATTTTAATTTGGGTGTACTGTTAGATTTTAGCCCTTAGAGGAAACACTGCGCTCGAGAGAATTGAAAAATAGGTACCTATTTGTAAAACCTATTGCTGTCGCGCTGTGTGCCCAATCAATTCCCGCAGAGTGCGATAGAGACAACTGCAGCTCGAAAAGAAAATAACTATGAAAATTATACAAAATTAACGCTTCGTATTCCCCTGATTTCTTCTTCAATTTTATTTAGTTCCTGTTTATTAAAAATTTAAAATAAGCTATGGCTGTGTCTCTATGTTTTCTTTTTCTAATACAATCGCATCGAATTTGTTTTCTTGATGTTTGAACTCAGTGGAAATTCTGACCAAATTTTCAGGTTTTTGAGAGATAGGAACCATCTATTTAAATAATTCAATTATGCAAAAATCTGTCAATTCAATCAATTAGATCATTAAATTCTATCATAAAATACAAAAGATACGGACTGATAACATTTTGTTTGTTACGAGATCAAAAGAGTCTGTTAGTAACCTAACAGGTTTGGCCTTGGAAATGTGAACTTTCGATTATGTCATAGGAGGCAATGACTACGTAAACAACACCATTACGAGATCAAGACGCTCACATGAATAAATAAATACTGGACATATCACACAAATTGAAGCCCCACAGTAAGTTATGAACTTGTGTCAAAAATAGAAAAAAGTAATAGATCCTACATTTTGGATATTCTTTGTAAAAATTGCAGTTTAGACTCTGAATCTTACCTAGATAGACTATATGTACCGTACTCCGTTAATGGATCTAAGAATATCTATGTCTTGGCCTTTATGGTACATATTAAATAATAATAAATGTACATATCACATAAATTGAGCTAGCCCCATGGTAAGTTCTGAACTTATGTCATATGATCCTAACTAATATTATAAATGCGAAAGTGAGTTTGTTTGTTTGTTTCGCTTTCACGCCGTAACTACTGAACCGATCATCATGAAATTTTGCATACAAGTTCTCTGGAGTGAGGAGAAGGACATAGGCTACCTTTTATCCCGGGAAAAAGTACTTATCCCAAGGGATCGACATTGACACGGGCGGAGCCGCGGGCGAAAGCTAGTAATAAATAAATAAATATATAGGGACATATCACACAAATTGAACTAGCCCCACAGTAAATTGTGAACTTGTGTCGTAGGATACTAACTCAACGATACTATATTTTACAATAGATATTTATATAGATAATCATCCAAGACCCAGGTCTATCTGAAAAGCATTGTTTTCCATCATGACCTGACCGAGGATCGAACCCTGCGCCACGGAGCTCGCCCAATATATAAGTATAAATACAAAAATAAAAATTAGATAATCATAATCCGTCTGTCAAAACCCTTTTTTCTCAAGAACGCGTAGACGCATCAAGCAGTTGATATGAATTTCTGCTTGATGCCTCTATTCAGGTCTACTGTCTCTGTATTTTTAATAGGGAAATAATAAGTCAAGCCACAAAATTATTTATTGGCCACGAGATCAAACTTCTAATTTAATAACTAAGCAACGGGAAAATTACATAGCCTCTAATAAACTAATTCGTCTTTTTTACACCGCCAACTAAATATTCTATAGAAAGCGTCAAATAAAGATCATCAATTATTATGACTTGTCCTTCTTATTTATAAATTGCCACCTAATTTACTAACTCGGCCACGGATTTTATATCTCGTCACCAATTTCCTTTTTAGAGCTTCAACACTATGTCCTCAAAAAAATATACTTCAAGCTTCTACAGACAGCATCATTTATTATAACTTAGCATGTTAAATAATACATCATATTGTTTTATCGTGAAAATAGCCACTACATGATTTGGCGTGAGTATGCGAGACGACAGTGACCTGGCCGTTTGCGCCATTCGATTCATGTATCGATAGGCAGGAGAACTGGTACCAAGTTTCGGGTAGGTATTTGAAGCAAGTTGAAAAATTGTCACATACTTCTACCCCAACACGGAACTACAGACCTGGCTGGTGAGTAGCGGGGATAAATCAACCCCTAATTTTTTTAAATATTATTTTTTCATTCACAAAAATATGGGTAGGTATTTGAGGAAATATGCAATTTTTTATGTTGTAGTTTATTTTTTAAAGAATATGAAAAAATATAAGCCAGACGATATAGTCGGAGTTTTAAAACAAAAAAAATGTTAAATAAGTATTGTAGTATAGTTTTCGTATTCCTTGTTTAAATAAATATATTTAGATTTTTTTTTTTAACATTACCAGATGCGTGCAAAAATATTTTGCAAACAATTATAAAAAATCTATTTGAGGCAGGTTGAAATTTTAATAGGGTACTATTTTTAACAAAAAAAATAAGATTCTTAAAAAAGACTAATCATTTTGGTGAAACTTTCTACCTGCCAGGTTGGCAAAAAATAGGGGTTGATTTAGCCCCGCTACTCATCTCTCACCAGTCAGGATTGCAGTTCCGTGTTGGGGTATAATAGGAGAGGTATGTGACAAGTTTTCAGCTTGCCTCAAATACCTGCCCCAAAATTGGTACCAGCTCTCCCACTATTATTATTATTAGTAACATGAATGTAATTTAATAAACATTTTTTTAAAAATAAAGTCTTATTTGCCTCTCCTCAATAGCTTCTGGTAATATTAGTGGCCATAATATACAATTTGATGTCAATTTTAGCTAAATTTTGACGATTAATTAATTATGGATGATGATGATATTAATTTGGGATGAGTTACATTTTAAACATGCTGAGTTAAAAAATTAGAAGCTAAATAAATATATTTTTTTATGTCAAATATTAGTATTTTAGAAGTTTATTGTTAGAATGCAAGTTACAAATTTAGATGCTAAATAATAATCATCATGCTGAGTTGTATTAAGAGTGGCTTACATAGAAGATAACTAGTGGCTAAGATAGCATTATTTAGATGCTCGTTAATCGTGGCTGACTTATTAATTTAGAAGGCAACTTACATTTTTAGAGGCTGATAATGCTATTAAAAAGAAGCCTGTTTAATTAGCACCCTTTTTAATATATTCAAACTTATTATATATAATGTACGGAACCCTTCGTGCGCGAGTCCGACTCGCACTTGGCCGTTTTCTTTTTAAGTTTTCATAAAAAAATATTATTTTTGTTTTATTGACTTATATCACTAGTAGATAATAGTAAAAAGTTGTTGGCCAAGAAAGTTTTTCCACGAGGTGTATTTCTCGTCTATTTTTCTAAATGTTCAGGTCCAGATATCTCTAAAACTAGTATGTCGATTTTTTTAATTAGCTTCTAAAGCGTTTTTCTAGCTTATGGGTGTGAGCCCTTAAAATATTTCCACTTAATTTAAATTGATCTTATATTATTGTATGTATGTATATCAATGCTCGTGACTGTACCTTAGATACAGTCAGCCAACAAGATACCTAACCCCGCCATCTACCTAAATAATATTGACATGAAAATGTATATTCAGAAAGTATCCTTATCCTTACTAATATTATAAATGCGAAAGTGAGTTTGTTTGTTTGTTTGTTACGCTTTTACGCCGTAACTACTAAACCGATCATCATGAAATTTTGCATTCAAGTTCTCTGGAGTGCGGAGAAGGACATAGGCTTTTTATCCCGGGATAAAGTACTAGATACTATTCCCGAGGGATCGACATTGACGCGGGCGGAGCCGCGGGCGAAAGCTAGTTCATTATAATCTTTCATGTTTTCATGTTATTAATACCTATTTTTAGTTTAAGAGGAAATACAAGATATAGGTAGATGGCGGGGTCAGGTATCTCGTTGGCTGACTGTACGTTACGGAGTCTTTGAAGTACGTACGTACATTTGTAGTACTTCGAAACGTCAGATTAAACTGTAGCTGCAAAATTATCTTGAGAGGTTAAAACAGTTTCGGTCTTTGGAACGACAATACCTCTACAATATGTAACGTACCTATGCATTATTTGTATAGTTGTTTATATTACCCGGAAACCAACCTGAACAAAGAGTAATCAGGATAGTGTATGACATTACCTTGCCATAAAGTAATATGAGTAAGTCTCGCTCACACTTTCTCCGTGGCGCAGCAGTCAACACGCCAGCCTGCGACACGGAGTGACCGGGTTCGATCCCCGGCCAGGTCAAGATGGAA
Source organism: Elegia similella (assembly GCA_947532085.1). Lineage (NCBI taxonomy): Eukaryota > Metazoa > Arthropoda > Insecta > Lepidoptera > Pyralidae > Elegia > Elegia similella. The sequence goes on along the minus strand of OX383940.1, from coordinate 19,596,603 downwards.
AATTATCTTTTTCAGATTGGCCTGGGTCTATCTATATATGTATTTGTTATAAAATATAGTATCGTTGTGTTAGTATCTCATAACACAAGTCTCGAACTTACTTTGGGGCTAGCTCAATCTGTGTGATTTGTCGGTACATATTTATTTATTTATTTATTATTCAAGTTGTTTGCCGATACTTATACAAACCACGGCAAAAGGCACTCTGATTACTTAGAGTGCTTGAAGTTATTATTTACTATACAAATAATATTCGTGAGCTACAGTTATTCTGTTTATGTATTTGCTTGCCAGTGTGTTTACAAAAACATTGAATGAACCAGCTTCTATCTTTAATCTATTGCAGGCCCTGGGTACATTATAGAACCTTACAAGGGTACAGAAGTACTGTATCAAAAAAGCCTTTGTCTGAAAAGTTGTATGCAAAATGTTGAGTCAAAAGTAACAATAAAGAATTAAATTCAGAATCAATGAAATCGTAAAGACTAAAAGCGATTCCGATATTACAAACCGAATAATATAAAATATTAAAATCTAGTAATATAAAATTATAATCGAGTATATCATTGAAACTAACGTGAGATTATAAGACAATATCCTTACTATCCTTATCTTTACTTCCTTACTAATATTATAAATGCGGAAGTGAGTTTGTTTGTTTGTTTGTTTATTTGTTTGTTTGTTTGTTACGCTTTCACGCCGTAACTACTGAACCGATCATCATGAAATTTTGCATACAAGTTCTCTGGAGTACGGAGAAGGACATAGGCTACTTTTTATCCCGGGAAAAAGAACTATTCCCGAGGGATCGACATTGGCGCGGGCGGAGCCGCGGGCGAAAGCTAGTGTAGTATAAACGGGTCACTCACGGGCTATTTCGTCGGGATTGCCGACTATAGTTTCGGACTCGTCAGGCCTGAGTGACCCGTTTTTAGTAAATAAATAATCGAGTAATCGAGTAATATAAAATAATTTTATAAAATTCTTATGGAGAATGTGCACTACATTTTAACAATAAACAATAATGCTTTTGCTTTTGCATTGCATTTTAGTACCAAATTAGTTTGTTTTCGAAAAAAAAACAACGGGTTGCACCCCGGCAGTGCCGACAGAAGTGAAAACTCGCCTTTGTGGCGGTCTCAGGTCACATCTTACGAATTTTCGATCAGGTCACATGTCCTGACGTGAGTTTACAATGTTTAACCCATCCCAAAAAGTGCACAATGAAGCTAAAGAAGTTTGCATTTCTAAAAAAATATTTCAGAAATAAATATCGACTTTCGTATATCGTATTGGCAGCAACTGGGGGGAGGCCCTTACCGATCACGGCCCTGGTTACATGCCTAGGGTGCCCAGTGGAAAAGAGAGGCCTGGCTGCTACTCTACCCATGCAGATAGTAAAAGATGACTACCTATTTTAACAAATATTTTGGTTCTTCTACTCCGTTAGGGAAAAAGAAGCACTGTATTCCGTTAATGCAGCGTTTCTTAACCTTTTTCAGTCCGTGGACCCCTAGAAATAAGGCACAATTTCAAGGACCCCTTTATATCGCCTTGCTTTTCGATTGGACGGAATAAATTTAGAACAATTTATTTTAATAGGGTTAAAAATAAAATCATTTAAAAATAATCGTAATATTCTTTTTGTTGGGTTGATTTTTTTTTTTTTTTTTTTATATTAAATGAGTTTACTCTTGACCATAATCTAGGCCAAAGGCAAAGATATGGTCTAGGATCGAGCGAGTTCACCCAGAAGAAGCCTATTCACTCTAACTTTAAAAAGATTCAGGTTATATGCGCTCGGAAACACAGACGCAGGCAATGAATTCCAATCCTTAGCTGTGCGCATAATAAAAGAAGAGGAAAAGCGCTTGGTACGAATGTTAGGAATTTTAACCAGGTAAGGATGGTACCCAGCAGTGCGTCTGACCGTCCGATAGAAGAAAGGAGAAGGTGGTATGAGTTCGTGCAGTTCTTGAGCACACTCTCCGAAGAATATTCTGTAAAAGACACATAAGCTGGCGACTTTGCGTCTATGGCTAAGACTTTGCAGTTTATTTTTTATGAGTCTTTGGTCGCCTATTAATTTCCTGGCCCTGCGGTCCACCGAATCCAATGCGGCAAGTTGATATTTGGCTGAGCCATCCCAAAGGTGGCTGCAATACTCCATGCATGACCGGACTTGCGCCGTATAAAGTGTAAGGAGCTGTCCTGGAGTGAAGTATCGCCTAACCTTGTTCAGGATGGCTAGCTTTTTGGCCGCTGTTTGAGCTTTGGTTTCGATGGAAGTGCCGAAGTTAAGGTCAGAAGACAACTTCATGCCGAGGAGTTCAAGCTCATTTGCCAAAGGTAGAGAAAAACCACGGAAAGTAGGAGACAAGTTAAAAGGACTCCTTTTTGCGGAAAACAAACACGCCTGTGTTTTGGTAGCATTGAAACTAACCAAATTTCTGTCACCCCATTGGGACACTGAGCTTAAGGTCGAGTTTACACGCTCTACCATGGCCTCTCTCTCTGAACAAACTTCTGCTCCGCTAGCCCCAGCGCTGGTCAAATATCTCTCCATGACTGTACTATCATCTGCGTAAGCGACTACGCCAGGTGACAGCATGTCGTTGATGTGTAGCAGGAAAAGAGTCGCGGAGAGAACAGACCCTTGAGGAACACCGGCATCAATAGCCATGAGGTCTGAGGAGCAGCCGTCAATGACTACTCGGATCAACCGTTCACTCAAGAAGTCAGATATCCAGCTACAAAAGCCTGCAGGGATACCGTATGCAGGAAGCTTGCTTAGCAGACTTGCATGCCAAACCCTATCATAGGCCTTCGAGATGTCGAGTGACACTACGAGAGCTTCGCCGTGTTTCTCAATGGCCTCACCCCAACAGTGCGTGACATACACTAGAAGGTCGCCAGTCGATCGTCCCCGGCGAAAGCCGTATTGACGATCACTGAGCAGATCATTAGTTTCTAAGTACGTCAGCAGCTTGTTGTTGAGTACTCTCTCCATAACCTTACAAAGTATGGAGGTGATGGCAATTGGTCGATAATTACAGGGGTCAGCGCGACTACCTTTTTTGGGGACCGGCTGCACGTTGGCAAGCTTCCAGGATTTAGGTACGGTGTTTGTTTCAACGGAAAGGCGGAACAATCGTGTTAGTATAGGAGACAACTCTGGACCACAGTACCTAAGGACTCTAGCTGGTATGCCATCTGGACCACTAGCTTTATTCACGTCAAGACTCTGTAACGCTCTTCGTACCTCTTTATTGTGTATGGTGACCTCCGGCATCGTAGAATCACAGCGAGGAATTGAAGGTGGTTGTTTGGAGCCAGTGTCGAGACGAGAATTGCTCGCAAATAGAGAGGCAAAAAGGTTAGCCTTATCTACAGCGGAGTGAGCCAGAGAACCGTCAGGTTTCTGTAGGGGAGGCAACATAGGACGGCAGAAGTTGGTTTCGACAGATTTCGATAAGGACCAGAACTGCTTACTTCCCGGTGGGTAAGATGCTAATCTGGACGTCGTTGATGTTTGTAGCTGGCATTTATTTACTAATTCAAATGTTTAAAGATATGGCGGACCCCCATACACAAACTCGCGGACCCACAGGGGTCCGCGGACCACAGGTTAGGAAACGCTGAGTTAATGAATGAAATTGCTTTTGTTTAACACGTAAACAACAGAAGTGTACTCGATGACAAAGGAAAATACGAACGGAACGAGTGATATGAATGAACTAGGTAGGTACAGGTACAGAGGTGCAATGTACAATTGTACACCTTTCCTTTGTTTATTGGATAGCTGGTACGTCATCTTACTAATTTCGTGATAATTTTATAGGTTATAAGAAAACGTAGGTCAATACTATACAAATATTAATAAACTAGCTTACGACCGCGGCTCCGCTCGCGTCAGTGTCGATCCCTCGGGAACAGTAACATATTCAGGGATCGAAGGATTCAAAGATTTATTTAGAAAATAGGCCTTTTCAGGCACTTTTTCACGTCAATTCACATTTTAAATAATACTTATTAAATTATATTAAAATCATGAATTAAAGTTCAAAAGCTACAAACTACTAGCGTTTCGGAACCGACCACTGCAGAGAAGAAGACGCCGAAAGAAACTCTTTTCATCAGTATTGGTCACCTACTTGCCTTAAGGGCTTTGTATGATATTATATCTATTTATCTTTTAGGTATTGTTATTCTAAAGGTATCCTACGTCCTTCTCCGTAAACCAGAGAACGTGTCTGCAACATTTCGTGATACCTACTCAGTTCAGTAGTTATGGCGTGAAAGTGAGCAAACAAACTCAATTTTGCATTTATAATATTAGTTGGGATTCTTGAAAACGTAAGTCAATGCTATACAAATATTATAAATTCATTATGCTAGAACGCCAAAATGACGGGATAGCATTCGTTCATTTACCGGGGGGCATATATTAAAAAAAAAACTCATACTTCTATGCCGGGGGGTCAACTATAATAACACTATTTTTTTTTATTTATTTGTCTCAGACAACAATACAACGTGATTTTGAACTCCCTAGCTATATTGAAATCTGGGAATCAGAATCCCTAATGGAACACAGAATTGCAAGACAAAAAGGTAAAAAACGAAAAAGAAAATTAGGTTTCTCACACAAAGTTGCCGATCAGCTGGACGAATTTCTATGAAAAGTTAAAAGTATTTTTTCCTTTTTTACCTTTTTTTCTTACAATTCTGTATTCCATTAGGGACTCTGATTCCCAGATTTCAATATAGCTAGGGGATTCAAAATCACGCTGTATAAAAGTTTAAGTACATAAAATAAACAATTATGGCCCAAATGTTTACGACTGCGATGTAATGGCGACAGCCGGGACCAACGGCTTAACGTGCTTTCTGAAGTACAGTTGAGCTGAGTGTCCTATCCCACTGGGAACCACGCCCGGGTCACTTGACATGCATAACCGCTTTGCGTACGCCCACTGGGCACTGGGTCACTGGGCATCACATTGTAAGCATCCTTTACGAAACACAAAGGGTTATTTCGTACACATCCCACGAATTCTCAAACAATTAGCAGCGTTATAAATATATTATCCAAATATTTATGCGTAGGTACTTCTTCATTAAATACCTAAGTTCATTATGAGCTAATGTTTACATACCTACTCGTGTCCTGAACAAGTATCTAGACTCGATCAACTGTAAAACGACTATCACATACCAAACAGTCTAATTACGTGTTATCGTTGCTAAGCGTTTATTTATCGGGCATAGTCCAATCGAAATTTCCATAAATTATACATTTTCTTACAAAAATAAATTAAAATAGAAATACCTTTAAGTCCGGTGCGTACACTTGTAGCAATATAAAGTATTCACTTTCAATAATAAACCTTGAAAGAAACTTTTAAATATGGAACGAACGTGGCGCGTCCTTGGCGTTTGTCAGTACACTGCCGGGCCGAGCGTCGCGTCGCAACAACAACCGGTATATGTATTTTCATTGACTGGACGCGCACAGAGTGTGCTGTGTAGTGTAAATAAACAAATGACCGGCGGCAGCGAGATAATACTTCGTATGTGGTCAAATGATTTAAAGGAAATAATAGCTATACGTAAGAAAAAATATGCAGGCCGCTTCCAACCGGTCGTATTGGAAATCCTTGGGGGAGGCCTTTGTCCAGCAGTGGACTTCTTGCAGCTGATGTGATGATGATGATGATGATGTCAAAAGACAATTGCCGAAAAGGCGGCTTTTCGGCAATTGTCGAATGCTTATGGAAGTGAGCCCAGCGCTGGTTTTTTTTTAGCGGAAAAGCGCTTTCCATTCTAGTCTAGGGAAAACAAGAAACGTAGAATATACCAGCGCTGCTCACGCCGCGCAGACAGTAAAAGCCGGTCGAGGGAATGTACGAAAATCTGAGGAATTATGTCAATAAGCGATGTAGCTAGCAACCCAGGACTAATTTGATTCAATCAATTTACTGGACGAGAGAGATGCCACAGTACTGCCAACGTTAAAGAAGAATGGAATTATCTCCAATTGTTCGTGTCTAACATGCCTAGGTAGGTACCTACTGCGGGCGTCTAGAGCTCGGGAGCCGAATGCATGTTTTACAATAATGTATTCGCTAATATATTTATGCATGTGTGCTCTGCACACAGATTGCTGTTATAATTAGTAGTGGACATCGCGCGATATCTTATATACTTACTCGTAATGAAATAAGGTTAGAAGTGGCGATACCGGTTGGCCTGTCATCAGTCTCAGTTCGAACCCATGTGCATGTCCATGTGTGCGCCCGTGATAATTTTCACTTTTAATTTAATAATTCAATAATTATAACCAAATATTGTATTTTTAGGTGTCCATTTTGCTCATTTAGTTATACTTTTTATAGACGTAAAAAAGTTGGTAGTTTTCGCTGAAAATATCAAGTACCTCATTCGCGACGAAATTAGCTTACTTATTTGCTTTTTTATTTTAGTACATTTTAAATATATTTTTGTAAATATTTTGATAAAATCATTTTGATCTTTGAACTGTACTTCCTATTTTTTTCATGCTAGTCCCTATGCAATGAATAATAAGGCCAACTGCGCGACGAAAAAATTGACGTTTTACGGTATTCTTCTGATGCACAGCGCCTTAAATAAAACTAAAAAAAAAATCACACGCTTTTTATGTTGAGGAAGCGTTGTACATAGGTACATGAAAAATATGGGACGAATGGCGAACCTCCATGTGAAAATTAAGGTTATGTATGTGTCTGCTAGTTGGAAAACCGCGCTATGAGCAGCCGGCTTACACAATTTTACAATCGGTACCGGTTACGTGTGACGTTGCAGCGTCCGACAGCAACAACAGTGAAGTTAGCTCCGAGTGTTGGTTGTAAACTCTGTGAGTAGAAATGTGAAGCTCCTTCTCTCTTTTTGGTTTTCGGTCTTCATGCAAAACATTGTTGTAATTAGTGGCGTAACTACAGGTTCCCACGGGAAGCATACTTTGTTTAGTTGCTTCCAGTTTGGTAAGGACATTGCAGGCTTGAATCACCTATTTTCTGATAATAAAGATGATTCCGTGCTTCCATCTGGTAGCCGTTAAAGGAACCACGTCAGAGGCCGAGTGGCGGTTCCGATGAACTCTGACACCAGGGTGTGCATGGTTGATTGACCGTGTCACCTCCACGAAAAGATGATGGTAAGGTTGGCAGAGAGGGCAAGGGTACAAAATACCACGGGCCCTTCGGAGTGCAGAAAGCCACTCTAGAAAGAGTCTCTTGCTGCACTCAGAATCTTATAAGCCCCATTGTATGATTTTTTCACGGTCTTTAGATATACCTAAGGATAGTTATTCCGCTCAAACCAACGCCAAAAGTGGACTTGGTCCCACCTGAAACCTTTGTGATGTTTGCTTCCTTAGCTAAAGGCTCACAGTATACATTTATCACCACTCTTTTCAAAGAGAGGGTCTCTTTGAAAAGAGTGGTGATAAATGTATACTTACAGGAGCTGCATAAGAAAATAAAAGAGTGAAAATCCACCGAACCTTCATGAATTCTCCGCGGACAGTATTATCTTGCATGCTATATCTTCCTGATCAACCAGAAGCTTATCCAATAAAGCAACATTCTGTGCATCATCTGCAGCCACTTCAATAAGATCACACGGACCACATGAACTCTTTTCTATACGCAAACTAATTTGTTGCTAAGGAGTGACAATTACGCGCGCGATTATATATTTATCTGTACTTCTATACTTATATTATAAAGCTGAAGAGTTTGTTTGTTTATTTTTACAAATGTTTTATTTTGCATTCACAATGCTATTTTGATGTACTCTAAATGAATTAAGAAATAAAATATGGGTCGTATGTACACAGACCTAGGTCGCCGGTTCAAGTCCCGCCCGCATGAGATTTTTTCACCATATTTTATTTCTTAATTAATTTAGAGTTTGTTTGTTTGAACGCGCCAATCTCAGGAACTACAGGAAAATTATTTTTGAGTTGGATAGTCCATTTATTGAGGAAGGCTAGACTATAAAACATCACGCTGCGCCCAAGAGGTGCGAAACATCAATAAAAAATGTTTTGAAAACGGGCGATAATTATTCATTAATCATAATAACAGAAATTGCCGCGGACGAAGTCGCGGGCAACAGCTAGTCATTCTATAAACTCTTTGTCTCTTTTCTTCGTATGGTTAATGATATCTTTGTCTCCGCCTATGATGCGGAAGTTGGTTTTAGTAGATTAGGTAATGGCTCAAACTCGAATGTAAACAAACTTGTCTAACCAGTCTTTACTGTCACGTACGTTGACTACAGATTAAACAAATTGGTCTAGAAATGTCAACGTGTAACAAAATGGGGGGTAACAATACAGAATGTGATAAGCACATGATATTGAACCTTTGTATTGAACCTACGAATACAAATACAAAAATTCTTTATTGCACCATATTACGAATAGAAATGTGTTATTTTAATTAAATTATGTACAATTAGGCGACCTTATCACTAAAAGCAATCTCTTCCATTATTGACAGGCGCAGTCATCATCATCATTTCGCGTATCTAGGTATCACGGTCAATCGACCATGCACACCCTGGTGTCAGAGTTCTTCGGAACCGCCTCTCGGCCTCTGACGTGGTTCTTTTAACGACTACCAGATGGCAGCCGGGACCATCGGTTTAACGTGCCTTCCGAAGCACGGAATCATCTTTATTATCAGACCATCTTTATTATCAGGCGCAGTTATTTTACATAATTCAAAATTAAAAAGTATTATGATACTAATCCTATATACATATATTCAACATACATGTACATAGGTATATATCCAATAAACCTAAACCTACATAAACAAATATAAACACACAACAATAGAGAAAACTCTGATATAAAACCAAAGACAGAGAAAAGAGAACTAGGAAGAAAGATAGTGTGATATAATAAGGTTTTTAAAAGAAGCAAGAGCAGAAGTTTTAGTGCGCCGCATAGCAAGAGGTAGGGCATTCCATAGACGGTCTGCTTGGACTGTGATAAGTAATAAGATTGAACATACCCACATTGTAATAAGAAAAACATCCCATAGAAACTCGATCACCTGATTACTTACTCATTAGCTAGCCGAAACTTTTCACAGGGTAGCATACTTTCCTGGGCACTCTAGAAGTTACTGAGCCAACTCCAGGCTGGTGAAGGGAGCTGCCAGGAAAGTTGTCACCTAGGGTCCGCTATTGTAACAGCATTAATTACTGTAATATGATTTGGCACAGTTTTTACGGCCGGCCTCCTGCCTGACGCCTCCTCGGTAGCTCAAGAAGCGCGGACAAATCCCTGTGAAAATGGTGTACCTACAAGTTTTGTCTGCTGGGCAACGGGTAGGCTAGTTTCCTGGGTCAAAATAATAACATTACAATTCGTCCGTAATTTAGATAATCAAAAAATATTGGATACGTATTATTTCTTTTGTCAATTAAACAAACAATTATAAAGATATAGCGCTTCAAAGTTCATGAGTGGGGGCTCGTGACGTCAAAGTTTGCTAAAAAGAGTAGCAAACTATGACGTCACATGGAATTTCAAAGGGCTCTAACTTTGCAATTGTTTGTCAAATCGAAAAAAGAAAAAATACGTACCCAAAGTGTTTTTATTATCTAAATGACGGACTAATTATATTTTTTTAGGAAACTAGCCCATTACTTGAGAAATTCAAACGCCTTTAATTTAGAAATAGCATATATTTTACTCAACACATTTGCAAATCAAATACAGCGTAGTCAGAGAAAAGTATAGAAGCTTGCATTATACCCAACTTGTTCCCAGCAATGGTCCCATATGAAAAGTTGTTCATACTGACGGACCGAATTACCCCTTTATGGGTCCAAAACGAATGAAAATTCACAACTCACACAAATACAGCTAATCCCAAAGTAAGTTGTAAGGTAAGTTGTACAACACGTACAGATTGCACGTGTTTTTAGGATTCCGTACCCAAAGGGTAAAAAATGGGACCCTATTAATATCGCCTGTCGTCTGTCTGTCCGTCTGTCACCAGACAGTATTTCATGAGCCGTGAATAGTTAGACAGTTGAAATTTGCACAGATTATGTATTTCTGTTGCCGCTATAACAAATACAAAGAAATAGAATAAAATAAATATTGAAGGGGGCTCCCATCCCATACATTAACGTGATTTTATTCGCTTGTTTTTGCTCGATATTGATAACGGCAATAGGGTAGACGCTTGAATTATTCACAGAATATTTCGTTATATACCTATTCATTTTAAAAATAAATAATTAAATCAAAATAAAATTAATATTAAACGGACGCTCCCATACAACAGCATGATTTTTTTGCCGTTTTTATAGATAACGGTACGAAACCCTTCTTGCGCGAGTCCGTCTCGCAGTTGGCCGGTTTTATTTTTATTTTACCTTAACTAGAACAGCATGCAAATCTGCGAGATATCATTTCCCTCGTATCGTTATTGGACGTGTTAAGTACAGTTCCAATAACGATACTAACCTAACCATAACTTTTTTTTTTATAACGCGAAGAAAACCATAACCTAACATAACTCCCGCTTCTATACCAAAATATAATAGAATAGAAAGATGTTAACAATAGTTACAATTTCACACCTAATTAGCCATAATAATAGCATGCAAATGTGTATGTTAAATTCTTGTCAATTCTTATTAATTGAGTACATAATAAAACAGATCCTCTAATCAAAATTATACATGTTAAATATGTTAATTTAGATTTTTAACAAAAACAACATAAGTGGCTTCTTATCATTACCATACTTTCAATGTAATAATATTTGAAACTAGCTTTCGCCCGCAGCTTCACTCGCGTTAACTACTTTTTTCAGAGATGAAACTCCGTACTCCAGAGATTTTGTATGCATAATTTCATGATGATCGGTTTAGAAATTATGGCGTAAAAGCGTTACAAACAAACAAAAAATACACTTTCACATTTCTAATATTAGTAAGTAAGCATAAGGATAATGATAAGGATTTTTTATGATTGTACCGTAAGTGCAATAAAAAGATAAATTCTTTATCGACATAGTTTGTTTCATTTGGCATGCGAGATGGTACTTACATCGATAAGATTATTTTAAGTGTTATTACCTAATAGGTACCTCTACTTGTTCTTATCTGCCTAGCCAAAGTTCAATGATTTGAAAATATAAACATACTTACCTAAATATTTTAATTACTATTTTCTCCCAAGTTCATCCGCGTAAATTGTAGCCTACATATTTTACCTACCGATAATGTAACTTTCTGTAGGTAAAAGAATGTAAAAAATTGGTTCAGTAATTTTTGCGATTATTTATTACAAACAAATTTACGATAAATATGGACAAATCATACAAATTGAGTAAGCCCCAAGTAAGTTCGAGACTTGTGCTATGGGATACTAACTCAAGGACACTTCAGCTTGGCGGTTTTCCACCTTTGCCAGTACTAAGCTATGTAGCTGTGCGAGGAAGATGCACTACGAAGATGCGTCGCCGCAAAGTAGCTGTGCCAGAAAGATGCGCAGCTCGAGCTATGCTATGCTCGCAATGGTCCATAGCAGGCATCCAAAGCATCTTTGTTCCGAGAAATTCTACTGTTCCCGAAGGATCGACACTAATGCGGGCGGAGCCGCGGGCAACAGCTAGTCCAACCTAAGATGCTACGTTTCATAGCTCATTGACAAACCTTCAGTTTGAACATTAGGCATCGGTGACTGACCAGGTTAGTATGAGCAACATACACATGTCGACGAGTCTCTTTTTCAAGCAAATAGGTGAAGTGCCTGAAAAAGAGATAGGTACAAAAAGAGACTTACAAAAATATGTAAAATTTCAGCTCAATTGAACGTGAGGACGTGGTTTATTTAGCTTCCAAGATATTTTACACACTGACAAACATCATCATCATCATTATCATCATTACAGCCGTGAGACCTCTGCCAAGAATTCTTCGTTCCATATGAGGATATTGCCATACTCACCACACTTGGCAAGCGGATTGGGGAGAGCGGTTACTTTGGCTTCTTGTGCTTCCGACGCTGTTGCCCAACGGTAGCATTTTTAAGCTGGGAAAAGATAGGCATTTATTTAATTTGGTTAGGGGATGAAGGTATTGGGATACTAAGTCGGATAAAGGGGGAAAAAGCAAGCAGTTGCTCATGAGGCCCGGCGCGCGTACGCGATGCCATCTGCAATCACCGGACAGGCAGTTGGGGATGACTCCCTTGGCGTTTAAGTTCATCGTACCTAAATTAGTATATCAGTATCTCTTTCCATATATTAAGGGCCCGTACTACCTCACACTGCTTTGCATGATTGACTGTTATATCAATAATAATTAAATACTCAAGTTGAAATAAAAATGCAGCAAAGTTCAGGACTAACTCTGGTAACTATCTGACTCAAAAACACGATTGCGTTAAATTTTCTCGATAGAAAAAAATTGCAAAGTTGCCTTCAAATCACGTCTAATTTACTCGGTATATAGCATTATTCACCAAATACATTAAAATTAACCTTGAAACTTTTGATTATTATTGCATTACAGATAAGGAAGCCATCATATAAATTTTTCGAATAACCCTTGAATATTCCTAAAAAACGAAAATATCCGAAGTAGCCAACGCGTTTAGACCATCCGCGTTTGTATCGCCACGCCGCCTGGCATATGTCGGGCTCTTAAGACTGGATTTATAGAGTTCACCAGACAATTTTACTTCGCCAAAAATTAAGAAACCAGCACTTAATACAGTAAATGGTGTCGTTAGTCATTTTTTGCGAACATCCAGGGGAGCAATATCAGCCAGATGTATAGCTTTCCCTCTGGGATAGCTTTCATTCAGCCGACCTGTTATGATCCGACATGTGTTATTAAAAGCTATATCTGCCAGCTCTGTATGTGCTGATCGGCTCCAAATTGGGCTAGCGTATAGTCGCGTGCTAAAAAGGAAAGGACTGATCCGGTTCTGCAGAACCTGTGGTACGACAATTGCCGGTCAGGTTACTCTCAGATACTTACGTTCATTGAAGCGAAAATACAATTAAAAAATCTGATATTATAAAAAATATTATATTTATTTTATTATATATATGTATATTATGAGATAAAATTGTTTTCACAACGATTTAGTAAGTATGGATAAATCCAGCAATAAAAGGATAAATTCCATATCGACATAATTTGCGGCATGCGCTGGCGCTTACATCGATAAGATTATTTAAAGTAGGTATAATTACTTTATACCTTTTTGTTCTTATGATCTGGCTAGTCAAAGTTCAATCTATACTATACCACGTGATTTTGAACATCTGAACTATATTGAAATCAAGAGGTTCTCAGAAATTCGTCAGGATCCCTAATGAAGTATAGAATTTCAAGAAGAAACGGTAAAAATCGTAAAAAAATATTTAGGAGGTCAAGGTTTTTATTTAGTTTTTTACCTTTTTTCTTGCAATTCTGTATTCTATTAGGGATTCTGATTCCAGGATTTCAGTATAATTCAGAGGTTCAAAATTACGCGGTACACATAAGAAAGAAGATTTTTATGAAAGAAAATCTTAACGCGTACCTACCGCCACTCCGTCACACCGTACGTTGTCAATTACAGGGGATTTTTCCGTAATTGTTTTTTCGGTCATGAGCTGTCATTTTGCGTGGTGAAAAATTAATAGATTTAATATAGAAGACAGCTTTTATAGGTATCTTTGCTTTTTAGAACAAATATTATTTTGAAATCAAATCAAAGAGAACGATTAAATACACGACCTTCCAATTAAAAGTTGAGAATTCCTGAACGTGTACGTAGTACCGTTCCGTTACAAAAGCGTCCAAGATTTGACCCATACAAGGTAAGTTAAATACGGGTAAATAAAAGCTCTATTAATAATTAAAAAAATTGTAATAATGAAAGCGTCAAAATATCAAAAAATATTTCACAATTCGTAAACAGTAGATAAAAGTTAGACCACACCGCCATCTAGCAAGCGAGCCTTGCGAGCATCATTTTACTCTTTTCATACTTTATTCGTGTTCCACATCGTGAACAAACTACATCAACGACTCAACGATCTCAAATAGCTCCCAGTTTAGCTCCCTTCGCTCGCTCGTCTATAGTTTTCGGTATGAGTGCACCTGCATAGTTTAGCTAGCCAACGCTTCTCTTCGTTTTTAGCGTTTCCCTCGCCTCGCTTCGTCCATCAAATCGTTCGCTTACTCGCTAGCTGGTGGTATGGCCTGCACTTGTGAATTTGTATCTTCATTAATGTTGTATAGTTTTTAATAAACACTAAGTAACATTAACAAAAGCGGTAGTGTTAACATTAAAAATAGTGCATATAGGTACTTAGAAAAATATTTGAGATCTAATATTATGTCCGCCGAAAATATGAATATAAAAAATGTATGAGGCATACAAAAATATACTCAACTAGCTTTCGCCCGCGGCTCCGCCCGCGTCAATGTCAATCCCTCGGGAATAGTAATTTTTCCCGGGACAAAAGGTAGTCTGTGTCCTTCTTCGTACTCCAAAGAACTTGTATGCAAAATTTCATCATAATTGGTTCAGTAGTTACGACATGAAAGCGTAACAAACAAACAAATAAACAAACAAACTCACTTTCGCATTTATAATATTAGTAAGGAAAGGAAGTAAGGATATCTTATAAACCAGTATGTTCGATTTTGCTTATACGGGCTGAATTAAACCCTCTAGAAAAAAATTAAACTCGAAATCAGGATTGTTAAATCATTATTGTGACAAGGTAGTATGAAAAAGAAATATTTCTTGCGATTTCCTTTCTATTAGTGATCGTATAACCGAGATTGGATTTTCGCCAAAAGTTGAAATTTAACCCCTTTAAAGTAACCTAAAAAAACTTTAAATTAGAATACACAGCCATATTTTTTTTATTGCCCACACCTATAAGCACAACCACAAGGTTTTACAAAGAAAGATACCAACATGTCTGCCCTCCTAAAAAAGTAAACATTAGTCATTCGGGTGTAAGGATTCTAACGATATCCCATAGCTTTTCAGTTTTCATGTTCGCAGGTAGACTTATAGACAAGAGTCAACTTAGTCTACCTGCGATCATGAGAACTGAAACATTAGTTGTAAAAATATTGTAATAAACGCTTATTAGTGATTTCATTTAAATATGTAACAATCGCGAGAACATTAGATATCCCATAGCTCCTGGTCCGTTATGGCATTCAGAAGATATGATGGTAAAGAAGACTTACTAACACACATAAAGTTTAAAACCAATATGCTTTTTGTATCAAAACGAGTCACTCACGTGCTACTTCGTCGAGATTGCCGACTAAAGATTCGAACTCGTCAGGAGCCCATTTACAAGGCGAGTGTGGGGCGCGCGGCGAAGGTCCGGATTTGCACGTGAATGATACATTTTTATACCACGTTAGTTTTAATGATATGTACACTTCTTTTTGAGTAAAAACTACGCGTACATTTTCTTCAAGTCCCTTCTCAAGATCTTCCCCGACGGTGATTTAGGGATATCATTAACAAATACTACTTCATCAATCTTCTTAAATGATGCGACTTTACTCGCCACGAAGTCTTGTAGTTCTTCTGAAGCTATTTTAGCATCTTTCTTTAGTATTACGAAGGCTTTTGGAGCCTCTCCGAAGTACTCGTGAGGAACCCCGATTACGGCTGCATCGGCGACTTTTGGATGGGAACGGAGAAGACTTTCTAGTTCTGCTGGAGCCACTTGCAGTCCTTTGACCTGCAATTAAAATCATTATCATCATTACAGCTATAAAAAGTTTACTACTGGAAGGTCACAAACCAATTTTTTTTTGTTTAAATTGGCCAATTTTTCTTTTTATCCACTAACACACAGAAACACACAGGTATTTCCTCTTTTGAATAATAATTAAGAGAAAAGAGCAATTTTGAAACTTGATATACTGATAAGTAAAAGACTCATTGACCGAGCGAGCGAAGCGAGCGAGGTCTTCAATTCAAGTTGGGGCGAAAAGACATTTTTTGTATGTATGTATGTATGTATGTATGTTTGTTCCACGATAACTTTAGAACCAATGCTCCAATTAAGATGAAATTTACAATGTATATAGGTCTTATAAATACAATTTTCAAGTTCGTTGGGCATCAAAATCGGCTCAGCCGTTTACGAGATATTTTAATAAATGTTAAAGAATTTCGAGAAATGAAAATTGAAAATGACGTTTAGACTAAATATGTTACGAGATGGCGCTGAAATAAATTTTAATTTTGAAGGTAACCACAGCCGCCACTAGGTGGCGGTATTTCGTTGACGCTTGCTTTATCCATGCTCTGTGTATTAAATTTAAATTTACTAACAAAACATGAACAATTATAAACTAGAACGGTACTTTCTCCTCTATACTTATCGAATGGTTGGCTCAGTCGCAGTACGGTAGTTACCCGATCGAAAAGATTAGACTTCGAGCCGCGCAAGAAAATTTGATTTTTCAATGATTGCAAATATTTCTTTCGCTGTCTGTTCCAAGTTAAATTCCAAGTTACTATCTTATTTTTAATTTAAAATATTTTGTTCCTTTAGAACAGAAAAATACCAGTCCATGAAAATTTCCATTAAAATTTCTTGTTAGTTATAAATTTCTGCAACAGATGGAGGCAGTGGTCCAAAAATGCGCAGGGATATTTTAATAAGTTTTTATTTATCTTTAATTTTAAGTGTGTATATGTTTGTTCGGGTTTAAGCCTGCAACCTGCAAATTTACAACCAATTTAACTGCAATTTCGCATTGTACTTCACTTTATGGTAGAGGAAGATAATTATAAAAAATCACTGATCTGATTTGAAGATGACGAGCTATTTAATGATGAACATCCCGTTTACAACATTTTACAGTTTCTTTCACAATAAAACCTGGTAAAAAAAACCGGCCAAGTGCAATGTGGACTCGCGCACGAAGGTTTCCGTACCGTTATCTATAAAAACGGCAAAAAAATCATGTCTGATGCATGGGAGCCTTTTATATTATTATTTTTTTTAATTTAATTATTTATTTTTAGGGGATGTGTATAAAACTACATATTCTATGAATATTTCAATCGTCTACCTGTTACCGTTATCAATATAGTGCAAAAACAAGCATAAACATCACGTTTGTATAGGAACCTCCTTAAATATTTATGTAATTCTATTTTTTAGTATTTTCTTTTTTGACTAGCTCCGTGGCGCAGCGGTCAACACGCCTGCCTGCGACTCGGAGTGACCGGGTTCGATCCCCGGCCAGGTCAAGATGGAAAATGATCTTTTTCAGATTGGCCTGGGTCTTGGATGTGTATCTATATATGTATTTGTTATAAAATATAGTATTGTTGAGTAAGTATCCCATAACACAAGTCTTGAACTTACTTTGGGGCTAGCTCAATCTGTGTGATTTGTCCGTATTTATTTATTTATTTTATTTATTTCTGTTATAGCGGCAACAGAAATATATCGTCTGTGAAAATTTCAGCTGTCTAACTATCACGGTTCATGAGATACATCCTGGTGAGATACGGACGGAGAGACAGACAAACAGACAGACGGACAGTGGAGCGATATTAATAGGGTCCCGTTTTTACCCTATACGAAACAATAAAAATTAATGAAAAAAGTAGTGTAAGAAGAAACATGTAATTCCGCAAAACAGACACAATAAAGACAAAGAAATGGGGTTCGGTGGGCGAAAGATAAGTACAGATGTAGAATCCAAACGTACGAAAACCATATTTGGAAGGCAAAGCCGAAGCATAGAAAGAAGAGTATGGGAGTGCAGCACTCTGCGAGAGAAACAAAAACAAAAGCCAAATGAAAAATAAGCTGGGGGGTTGTCCGGACAAAACAAACCAGAAAATTGATACATATGAAAACCAAAAACTTATAAGTATTAAGCTCAAGCGTAGAAAATATCTATCGGGGCTAAAAAAATTAAACATTGACGGGTACACATCAAAACCATTTTAGGAAGCAAAACACATATGTCTCGTTTTTAGAACCTTAATCATCATTATCATGCCGACCGAAGCTCAGTCACCCGGATACCTGGCATTTTATATTTCTATTCCTTGAAGTCGCAGGCCTATTGACATTTTCAAACACTCAAAAACGCCTGTGGAATTTGGTACGAAAATTATTTTTATAAAATGTCCAATGTTGTGATTCCGTTAATAACCATAGTCTTTCAGATATGACCAGATATGACGAAACTGTTACATTTATTTATCCCTTAGTGAAATTATAAAATATTGCTTGACAGTGCACCGCAGCTCTTCAGCTACACGTTGCACTATCGAGAGCTAAACGCATCACAGATCTTGTATTAAAAGCCGGTTTTGATTTTGTCATATTAATTAGATGAAATTCTACTCGTACATTTAGGGATTGCAAGGGAAAAACTATTTCATCAACTATTCTTGCAACAGTAATAAAAAAGGGGTTTAACATTTGGTTGTTTATTTGTTTGGATAGAAATGAATGTTAACTATTAGTACAAGAAAGTAAGGACATCGTGTTCATTGTATGTTAATTAAAAATAAGTCGTGGTGAGTAAAACAAAACGAGTGCTTTTGAAGTCATCTAAACAATAGCACTATGAAAACATGCTTATCAAAATTAGTAAAATAGTGGCTAGCTCACGAAATTATCAGGAAAATTAAATAATCGCGAGGTCCACGTTCGCAGCGAACTACTAGTACAAGAAAGTAAGGACATCGTGTTCATTGTATGTTAATTAAAAATAAGTCGTGGTGAGTAAAACAAAACGAGTGCTTTTGAAGTCATCTAAACAATAGCACTATGACAACATGCTTATCAAAATCAGTAAAATAGTGGCTAGCTCACGAAATTATCAGGAAAATTATATAATCGCGAGGTCCACGTTCGCAGCGAACTACTAGTTCTATTTAGAATCAAACGACAAGGAAGATGCTTACTATGTTAATAGTTTATGTGAAACCTAAGCTATAAATCCTTAAAAAAAAAGAATACTATCGGTTTTAGTACCTTGTTAAATAAGAAATAAATATAATTTATTGCCGTTGGACATTAAAACAGAAACGTAACGACATAATAAAATGATAATGCAGAGGAGCGAAGCCGGGCCGTAAGTACAAGCAAAGACAATATAGTAGTACATACTAGAACTCATTCTGTATCAGGACTCAAGCTTAAGCTCCCGTGGCGTTTCAGGCAACAAAATAAACATTTTAACTATGCGTGCTGCCCAGGAGTGCTGCCTTCTGGCTAAAGAAACTATCAGAAACTAAGTCGTGGGCAATAGCTAGTATTTTAATAGCCTCAACCACTAAGTGGCTAATGAAACTATTAGAAACTAAGTCGTGTGCAATAGCTCGTATTTTAATAGCCTCAACCACAACTAAACTATGTCGTAGGCAACTGCTAATATTGTAATAGCCTCAACCACTAGGTGACTAACTAAACTATTAAAAACTAAGTCGTGTGCAATAGCTCGTATTTTAATAGCCTCAACCACTAGGTGGCTAACGAAACTATTAGAAACTAAGTCGTGGGCAACAGCTAATATTTTAATAGCCTCAACCACTAGGTGGCTAACGAAACTATTAGAAACTAAGTCGTGGGCAACAGCTAGTATTTTAATAGCCTCAATCACTAGGTGGCTAACTAAACTATTGGAAACTAAGTCGTAGGCAGCTGCTAATATTTTAATAGCCTCAACCACTAGGTGGCTAACTAGACTATTAGAAACCAAGTCGTGGGCAATAGCTCGTATTTTAATAGCCTCAACCACTAGGTGGCTAACTAAACTATTTGGAAATACTACATTTGAGTTTATGAGTGGTCCATAGTCAAGGTAGGTTTATAAGATTAAGCTATGAAACTAAAACCTAAGTACTAGATTTCCGAGCATATTTTGATTTTTCACGTACAATGGTATAAGTAATCTACTTACACTAATATTATAAAGAGGAAAGATTACATTGTTAGTTCGCAGTATAGGCTCCGAAACCAATGGACCGATTAGAAAAAATATTTTATCATTATAATCCTATATCCCTGATGAACAACAACCCATCACAATTTTGATTCCATTTTCCACCTAATGCCCACCAACATGATAAATGTGGCTTTCAAGTCTTACAGACCTAGGCTCTGTCACCCCGCAAGGGAAAAAGACGTGATACTATGTATGTATGTATGTATCCCTGATGAACATAGGCTATAGAATTAAATACTTGTACAGGGTGAAATTAAATTCATTGGCAAACGTTTAAGAGTGACCCTGAGTCACTTCTTAAACGTTTGCCACGAACTGAACAACTTTCATTATGGGACCAACTTCGACATCGTTAAAAAAATATCTGCTCTGTCATACAAAAGTGGAATATCTACTTGGCCAAAATAAATGGAACAGCTGATTTGTTTTTGCAATTTCGTATTTGGTCTCATAATAAAAGTTGTTCAGATTCATGGTCTGAGTCACTCCATAAACGTTTGCTAATAAATTCAATTTCACCCTGTATCTACACGTGCAATGCCGGGGCAGGCCGTTAGTATTTCATATATATAACGGGACGTCAGGAAGCCGGGAGTTCATCTCGGGTTGCTCGTCTAAACTCTTGCCAACACCGGAGTCCATCATGGGCGTTATATCCCAGGAAAACACAAAAATAAGTACACGGACACTTAGTCTAATCACTGTTTTAATTAACACACGACTTGAACTAAATTAATAATAACGGATTACAAAAATAAACTGCGATTAGAGAGCCAATGGGTTTGCACATGTAATGTCGTGTAACCGCCATGAACGTCAAGCCAAGAATGACGTTGACGTCTACTCGCAATGACATGTACAACTCCATTCGGTGTTACCCGCTCTCAAAATTAATTTAACATAAACAAACTTCTAAAAATATTATGATTTTGTGAGTTATTTAATCTCGCGCCGTTATATATAATAAATACTTTTAATCTACATGAAAACAATATATTTCAAAAAGTTTTGATGTGATAACGTTTTATAAATCGATGAACGGCAGTTTCACGCACGAAAAAGTGTCACGTTCTGAGTGAAAGCCAGAGCGCGGAATAAGCGATAGAGAGGCACGATCGGCGCATCTACTCCCTTCCACCGTTATCACGTAAAAATATCGTCCGTAAACCTACGTTACAGACAGCCAATTCTTTTTTAAAACTTCACTTCTTTTTGGAGTCTTGTGGGCGCCATTTTAGTTTTGATGTCCCATCTCAAAGCCTATAACCAGCGGACGATTAGGTCTCCCACACATAAACACGATACGACATCACGTCGTGAAGCGACGCCGCGTCGTTATACGACGCGACGTCGTATCGTGTTTATGTGTGGAAGCCCTAATCGTGAAACGACGGTGCGTCGTTATACGACGCGACGTCGTATCGTGTTTATGTGTAGAAACCCTAATCGTCCGCTGGTTATAGGCTTTGAGATGGGACATCAGAACTAAAATGGCGTGTCACTGTTGCACAGTTGACACGAGAATGCATCGTGAGTTTCTACTATGCGATGTCGTGTCGTGTATCGTGGCACGTTACGATGTCGTGTCTTATATTTGTTTGAAATGTGTGGGAGCCCTTCATTAGGTCGCATTCGCATCTATAGATATACCGTATGACAACGTCAAGTTACGTTGGATAGTTTAGAACATACGAGAACTCTGGTATTCTGCTAACTCTGGTATTCTCCCCTTTTGTATCGGTTCTAGCAAAATTTATTAAAAGTAACAATTTATACCTCTGAATCTTGTTCCCGTCATCTTTGATTCAACTTATGCACTTAATTTCTTCCCTTTACCGGTCATTTATGTTTTAATGATATAATATTTAATATTATATATAATATTTAAATAGTTCTAGGCAGGCATTAACTTTTTACTAACTCTATGTGTTGTGTTGTTCTAGGAAACCCATTGCTCCTCAGTTACCGGTCAACTGCTTCATGTTTACTTTAAGTATAATTACTGTTTTACGTGTTATTCTCAACCTTGACATTGGCAGAATCATCGTTTTTGGCTAAACGATGGAGCCATAAACTTAAAGAAAGAAAGAAAAGAAAGAACATACGAGAAACAAACGAACTTATATACAAAACGGCCAAAATCATAACCTTCTGGAAACGCCGAAGTCGGGTTATAAAAGGTACCTACGGTACAAATAAACTTACTTTAATAAGTTCCTTGATTCTATCAGTAATCTTCAGTCCATGTCCCGGCTTATCAATATATTGTCCCAAGTCTCCAGATCTGAAGAAACCGTCTTCTGTGATGCAGTCCTTAGTGGCTGCTTCGTTTTTATGGTAACCCTTCATAATCACTGGTCCGCCGACGCATATTTCGCCAGGCTAAAGTTGAAAAAGAATAACATATAATATAGGTAATTTTTATAGGAGTATTTCGCATTCACAATGCATTTTCACTTGGTTAGCTCCGTGGCGCAGCGGTTTTTTCACCATATCTTATACTCACATATTCCATGCTGGTCTGGGAGAAAAGAAAAAACGTAGAATGTACCAGCTGCTTCTCTTCCTGCACAGGTCGTAGAAGCCAGCCAAGGAAATGGGCGGAAATTTCAGGAATCATAATAGTAGGCGATGCATTATTTTGATTTACTTATTAATCAAACGACATTCGTTCGTGCAGTAAATCGAATCTCAGAAAGATAGATTTTTTTCAGGTTGCCGAAATTTTAGGCCTTGTTGTTATACAGCGTGATTTTGAACCCCCTAGCTATACTGAAATCTGGGAATCAGAATCCCTAATGGAATACAGATTTGTACGAAAAAAAGGGTAAAAAACGAAAAAATTAATTGACCGAGCGAGCGAAGCGTCTCAGTTTCCACTGGCCCTAAATTCTTTTGTCCGTCTGTCTGTCTGTTCTCGCCTACAGGTCGCATTTCTCAACCGATTCTCATGAAATTTTGTGAGCAGGTTCGGTAATTACATAGAATTTTTTTGTCGTGCCAGTTTTTCGAAATTTAAAAAAATGCCCGATATATGGTGGTCCGAAACTTAAAAAAACTCATAGCACAGCTATTTGGAAAAAAAAATCAAAAATGTCATTAGACTTTTTTGGTAATTCTCATTAAGACGCAACTTTTTTGTCTGAACAACATTTTTACTCGATAAACTTGAACGTGTTTATAGTCGGCAATTTGCCCAAAAGCTGTCTGAAATCGATTTTCTGTATATTTATGAAAGAAGTTGAAGTACGTGACACTTTCATGTGTGAAGTGGAGAGGGACTGAAATTGAACAACTTTCCCTAAGGAACAAAAATCAAAATATGAAAAATATTTTTTGGCTTAAAGCATGATACTGCGTATTACTTTTATAATTGAAAACACTGAATAAACTTAGAATCCTGAAATAAAAATTAAAAATAAATAAAAAAAGATTCACATGCTATCCTGTGACTTGAACCCGGGGCTTATAGATGCCGTCCACTTCTTAACGTAAAGTTCGCACGTTTGTCTGCCATAATAGTTGAAAATTAGCGTCCTATTAAAATTTTGATATTAAAATTTTGACCAATTGGTAACATAACAACTATGAAACCGGGTACTTAAACTTTGCCTCCTATTCACCCATGCCAAGTTCGCTATTCCGATATTTCCGATCTTGAAGAGTATCACTCCAACTTAGTTAATGTGTAAAAAAAATCATACTAATCATGGTGCTCAAGGGCCGTGTTTCCATACAAGAGTAGTCCCCTGATTCTTCGCCGGATAGTACCAATAGAGTAATGATTTTTTACTAAAAAAATCCGTATTTTAAAATTTTGTGTGTTGCGAATTTCCGTTGTGTTCAAACATCAAGAAAACAAATTTGGGCAATTATATAAGAAAAAGAAACGCAGAAACACAGCCATAGCTTATTTTAAATTTTTAATGTAAAAAGAAATTAAATCGGTTATGTTTTGGAAAATAAATCAGAGGACTACGAAGCGTTAATTTTGTGTACTTTTTATAGGTATTTTCCGGCCGAGCTGCAGTTATCTCTATCGCACTCTGCGGGGTTTGTTTGGGCACGCGGCGCGACAGCAATAGATATTATAAATATCTATTTTTCAATTCTCTCGAGCTTAGTGTTTCCTCTTTAAAAAGGGTCTGGTCGGGTCTTCTGGTAAAGGGAATGTAGGTTTATATTTCCGTTTCCTCTGGTACCTAATTAAGAGCAGCGGGGACTGGGAAATAGTAACTGAAGGAAATCATCCTTTAGTCAATTAGCATATCAGTAACAGATATATTTTAGAGCACTGGAGGGCAAATGTGGATGTTGGTTGTAAGGGCTCGCGAGGTCTACTGTTCTCGCAGAACCACTAGTTTAACCTTCCATAGAAATTCGTCCAGTTGATCGGCGACTTTGTATGGGAAACCTAATTTTCTTTTTCGTTTTTCACCTTTTTTTCTTGCAATTCTGTGTTCCATTAGGGATTCTGATTCCCAGATTTCAATATAGCTAAGGGGTTCAAAATCACGTTGAATTATATCGGTCATACTTGGGGACTCATGGCATTAAAAAAAAGTGAATAAGTTTATTAGAAGCTTGGTTTCCGTGTCCAAAAAATCTATGGCTTGACGTACAAGTGTAATTCCCCAATAATATAAATTGCGAGTATAATTCCCCAAAAATATAATCTTACAGATATATACAATATCTAAATATAATAAATATGCCTCAGAATAATAATAAAAACCGGCCAAGTGCGAGTCGGACTCGCGCTCTAAGGGTTCCGTATCAATAAGTATAATAAGTTTAAAATTATCAAAAATCTTTTTTATAATTATTTATCTAAAAAATTATGCTCTTCGCCATTTTTAGTACATGGGAAGTACCCTGTATGTTTTGATTCCCTTGTGAATGTCGAAAATTTGCGGCATAAACGGTTGTGTCTTTTAATTCCGTTGGCTTAGAAGTTTGATTTTTTCACAGCTCCAAGGGACAGTAGATTTGAGTATTTGATATAAATTTCAGCTTGATAGCTCCACGCGTTATTGAGAAAAAGGATCTTGACAGACACAGAGACGGACAACAAAGTGATCCTATAAGGGTTCCGTATTTTCCTATTGAGGTACGGAACCCTAAAAATGAAGATACGAAGCGAGGAAAAGTAGCAATATAACTATTATTACATTCATTATAAAAAAATGTAGACAAAAAAGTCATCATCACATTTCGTGTAGGTGTCACGGTCAATCGACCATGCACACCCTGGTGTCAGAATTCTTCGGAATCGCCTCTCGGCCTCTGACGTGGTTCCTTTAACGACTACCAGATGGCAGCCGGGACCACCGGCTTAACGTGCCTTCCGAAGCACGGAATCATCTTTATTATCAGACAATCAGGTGATTCAAGCCTGCAATGTCCTAACCAAACTGGAAACAACTAAACAAAGTATGCTTCCGGTGGGAATCGAACCCACGACCCCCGGGTCAACAGGCAAACGCCTTAACCATTGGACCACGGAGGCTGTTAAAGACAAAAAGGTATGTAAATATTATGCAGAAACATTTACACAGCCTTAAAAGTTGTTTATGACGAATTATACAATTTTACTGCATGTCGAAATTGAGTAACTGCGTAACGTGAATAACTTGCAAATTCTAACGTTCAAGGTTGAGGTTAACATCTACTATCTAACGGTTGGCCTTAACCTTATCCTTGTGATGATTACTTATAACCAGTTGTTTTTTGATGTGATAGATTCAAAGATTTATTAAATAGGCCTTTTCAGGCACTTTTTCACGTCAATTCACATTTTAAATAATACTTATGAAATGATATTCAAATTATTAATAATTGTTCAAAAGTTACAAACTACTAGCGTTTCGGAACCGACCACTGCAAAGAAGAAGACGCCGAAAGAAACTCTTTTCAACGCAGTATTGGTCGCCTACTTGCCTTAAGGGCTTTGTATTATTTTTTATATTTTTCTTTTCTCTTTTTTCTGATTTCATGTTATATACAATTTCAATTTATATAATGTTGTGATACGTCTTATTAATCGATGAACACAGCCTGCACGCACCAAAAATGTCACGTTCCGGAGCAGCAGCATCGGCAAAAATAGTAGTGTATCTATCACGCATCTATCTCTCATGGTTATCACGTAAAATTAACATCCTTAAACCGACTTTCCAGACAACCAGAAATGTAAATGTGAATTGACGTGAAAAAGTGCCTAAAAAGGCCTATTTTCTGAATAAATTTTTGAATCAATTACCTATTTTATATGTAGATGGCATTTTTTTGCGTTTCGTACCCAAAGGGTCAAGAAAAAATGACAGGACTCTATTGATAAGCCTTTGATGTCCGTCCGTCCGTTCGTCCTCGTCCGTCTGTCACAGGGCTGTTATTGAACCATTCTCATAATGTAACTTAAACTTACTTTACTCTACGAGTACCTATGATAGATACTTGAAATTTTCAGAGAATGTGTAGGTTTATCTTTTGTTTGCCGCTAACAAGAAATAGGAAAAACAAACTAAAAAAAATCAAAATTGAAGGTTACTAAACAAGAAATTTGTATTTTTGATTTCATTACTCGCTTATCTTAAAGTTGCTGCCTACTTAATTATTGAGACGTCAAACCACAAACAACAGAATAATAGCATTGACGTCTACGAATAAGATTGACGTTATTACAAGGCAGGCTGGCAAAATATCACGGGCCTCAGGTCCTAGGAGGCCCAAGCCTGGAGAAGAAGAGCCGGGAGGATAATCCCGTCCCCCCGGACAAAGTTAATCATTAAAAAGCCGCCGAATTCGATCTCCTCTACCTAAAGGCCTTAGTGGGCGTAAAGTTTTTTTATGAATAATTTTAGTGTCCCTATTTTGCCTGATAGCAAACTCAAATAATGCCTATTCACTCTTGCCTTGAAAATCCATAAATTGTACGAGGCGGGAAACAGCGACGCAGGGCGGGAATTCCTTTTCTTCACGGAAGGCCTCCTCCTTCATTATGCGAACCGTGATGAGAAGGAATTTCCGATTAAATGGTATTAAGAGCACCGATTGAACTACAAACTTACCTGACCAATTGGAACAGTGTTACCGCTGAGAGGATCGATGAACTTCAGCTTCATGCTGGCCATCAGCGTTCCGCTGCTGGCGTAGTCTTCAATCTTGGAGCCTATGAATGATGTTGACGTCAATGATGTGGTCTCTGTAGTGCCGTAGCCTTGTGCGAATTCCGTTTTGTCCTAAAAAGTTGAAGTATGGAAATCAATTAATAAATAGGGAGTCGAATGCTGGCCACTTAGGTGGAGGCTCGGCGTCAGCTAGCCTTAAAAGTTTTCGCCAAATCAGATCACACCACGAATGTAAATGAAATCTAATTGTGGTAGAGCCACGCTACCGACAAAAGTATTTTTTGCTAGTTGCATGAATGGGCCGGCTCGTGCGGAAGTACCACACTCTCACAGAAAATCGACGATTGAGTAGAAGCTTTACCGCTTCTATGCTTCGTTTGGTGAGTGAGAGAACCGGAGGCCCGTCTTTTCCCCATTTCATGGTTTTAGGGACATGGGGGAGCCCCATGACCTTCCCCCAACTCCTGTTACTCCTTGGTGTTGCAGTTGTCACAATAGCGGAGCCCGGGTTCCGATGCATCACAGATAAGAATGCAACTGGGAAAACGCTAAGCTGAGAGGGGGTTTGAAACAAAACTACTATATTTAAAGACAGATTTGTTTAACAAAAATAGTTTTATTTATTTACACCTTAGTGCACCTTGGACAGGTAATTCTGTGTGAATCAAGCAAATCTTCATGACGTAATCATTTAAGTACAGTCAAAAAAACAAACAAATAATAAAAAGTGTCCAAATCAATCAATCAATCAATAATCATTTATTGAGACAAGTTAAAACAGTCCATTTTTGTTAGTAAAAATAAAAACTAGATAAAAGTAAATGCGGTTGACATTTTCATATTTGTTACTACTACTTCACACCTTTTTATCAAATGATGATGATGATCTACACCAGATTTGAAAAGACGAAAGATTTCTTTGTTTATTTGCATTGGCTTCGAAACTAGTGGACCGATTTGAAATTTTCGCTTGCTTTACACGAGTCTATGAAAAGTATCATATCTTCAGATGGGTTTGATAGGGAATGTAGTCACACATTTAACATACGAGTTAATTTCTATCTGGTAATTGACTTTAGCAACATACTCGATTAAAGGGTTGGTGAAAGTCCAACTCAAAAATGGAAGAGATCAAAACTTAAATCATAATGCTTTTCCGAAAGAAATGAAGAGGTTTGAAGATAGAACGGTTATGAAAAGATTAATTTGTACTTGACAGAAATATTCGGAACTTCCATAAGGGTGCCTTCTTCACGAAATTGAAGAGGTTGAAAGTGGAAAGGAAGGACTGACGTTGCATTTCTCTAACACGTCTTCAGCAGTCAAAGTGGCCTTACATGACAGAAAAGTTCGGAACTTACATACGAGTTAATTCTTAACAAAATTGAAGAGGTACAAAGTGGGAAGGCATGTAGATTTGTACTTCCGTTGAATTTCTCTAAGACGGCTTCAGCATACGAGGATGCTGAAGATTTACTTGGCAGATCCGAGGATCGTCTTGGCAGAAATGTTCAAAACTTTCATATAGATGAGTTTTTGACAAAATTGGAGACGTTCAAAGTGAGAAGCAAGGTTTATTTGTACTTACATTGCATTTCTTTAACACAGCTTTAGCATCCAAGGCGGCATTACTTGACAGAAATGCTCGGAATTTACATAAATGTCTGCCTCACAAATTGAAGACGTTAAAAGTGGAAAGGAAAGTTTATTTGTACTTAATTTGCATTTCTATAACACGGATTAGGCATCCAAAACGGCGTTACTAGACAAAAATGCTCGGAATTTACATAAAGATGCCTTTTTATCAAAATTGAAGACGTTCAAACTGATAAGGAAGGTTTTTTTGTAATTACATTGCATTTCTCTAATACAGCTTCAGCATCCAAGGCGGCGTTACTTGACAGAAATGCTCGGAATTTACATAAAGGTGCCTTTTTATCAAAATTGAAAACGTTCAAAGTGAGTAGGGAGGTTTGTTTGTAATTACATTGCATTTCTCTAATACAGCTTCAGCATCCAAGGCGGCGTTACTTGACAGAAATGCTCGGAATTTACATAAAGATGCTTTCTTAACAAATTGAAGACGTGCAAAGTGAGAAGCAAGGTTTATTTGTACTTACATTGCATTTCTTTAACACATCTTCAGCATCCATGGCGGCATTACTTGACAGGAATGCTCGCAATTTACATTAAGGTTCTGAAGATGTTCAAAGTGAGAAGGGAAGTTTATTTGTACTTACGTTGCATT
Source organism: Elegia similella (assembly GCA_947532085.1). Lineage (NCBI taxonomy): Eukaryota > Metazoa > Arthropoda > Insecta > Lepidoptera > Pyralidae > Elegia > Elegia similella. Next base: position 19,567,179 of record OX383940.1, on the reverse strand, counting down.
TCTCTAAAATGGCTATTGCATCCGAGGCGGCCAGTGGCGCAGCACCACATACTATGTGCCTCACTTGACGGAAATGTTCAGACGTCACATCAGGATGCTTTCCTAACAAAATTGCTGGAAAGATAAACTTAAATTATTTTAAATACACCATCAAGTCTTTTTAGTCTCCATTGCAGGTTCATGACCCTCTATGTACTACCGGAGCCATACTTGGCCAGAGCAGACAGAGGATTTGGCCTACACTCTCCTCGCTGGCCAGACGGGTTGGAGAGGTCTCATTGATGTTTTTGAGCTTTGTTTAGTTTGTATTTCCTAATTCGAAGACTAGGAGTGGTCCTATTCTACTCTGCCGGAAACCACACGGCTTAAATTTTAAATCCAACTCACATTTTTTTCTAACTTAAGCTTACTAGATGTTTGAGTACCGTAATATATTGTTAATGACCTTATCGTACCTTATCTTGTCAACCAATGTGTTTAATAGTCATAGATTTAAAAAAATGCGTCTAGTTCATTATTTTGTACGTATTTACCTATGTCCACTTTTTTTTTTTTATAATCTATTTTCTATTTGCGAAGTACTCTTATTGGCAATGGCAACCTAATAATATCTATGTTAATGTCTATATTATATTTGCTCTTGGTCATCCTTTGTAAAAGAAATAAATATTTCAAAATAAATAATTTTTTCGGTATCACCGATATGTTTCAGCCCATTCAGAAGGCCTTGTCAGCGACATCGAACAAAAAATGTGACTATTAATCAACTGTAACTCTTTACTCACCTACAGGAGGTACAATATACAACAAACTGACATCTTGACTCTTCAGCAAATTCAAATATAAGCTCGCAGAAAACGAGGACATGGTGACCAATTTACACCCCTTAGTAAGGTGGCCGACTAATGTCACGATCATTCCGTAAATGTGGTAGAATGGCAGGATGCAAGGAACTATGTCTTGGTAGCTATCTGAAAGAAAATATATAAATAAATGTTATGTTTCTCGTATGTCAGCACTGATCTTCAGTCGGTTCGATCCCAGATGGAAAATTATCTTTTTCGGATTGCCCAGGCCAATGTGGATTTTTGTTTATATATATATATTTGTAATAAAATATAGTATCGTTGAGTTAGTATCGCATAACACAAGTTTCGAAATTTCTTTGGGGCTAGCTCAATCTGTGTGATTTGTCCATATGTATTTATTTTATATAATTTCTTTGGAAACTTTCTTTCTGTGTTTATTTTTAAAATAGAATATTAGAAAAAAGATGCTATGAAAAACTAAAATTAATAGGTATGCAAAACAAAAGGTTGGCAATTAGCTGCTAACGTATAAATTTTAAATATGTAAAATATTACCAGTTTAGAGGTATGTTACTAAGATATCATTGAAATTTTAGATGTAACCATTAATTATAAGATTCCCAAAAATCTCATGCATGTAATTTTTTTTGAAGATTTTGTGACACCTTTTAATATGAATTAATTGGTACAGGAGACAGCTGTTGCCAAGTCAAATCAAATGGCTCCAAACACGATCGGTTTACATTCTTCACTTTATGAATTCCTATGTCCTCCATCTGACTTCACCATCAGACCAGCTCTGTAGTACTTTCATATTACATTGTCATCCAAATTACATGTGCACAAAATATCAGCTTAATCGTCAAATTCAACTGCACGAGTTGCCAACAACATATAAGACACATTGCAAGTTAAAAGATACGCGGGTATGAAATGAAATGAAATGAAATGATTTATTTCGCCTAATTTATTACACTTAGCCGTTTCCAGCATGCAAAATTTGAATACACACCTATCTTAATATATATAAATCTCGTGTCACAATGTATGTTCTCAATGGACTCCTAATTATAATAAAATTCGCACACCATGTGCAGTTCGATCCAACTTGAGAGATAGGATAGTTTTTAACTTATGGCGAAACGAAGTTCGCCGGGGCAGCTAGTATAATCATAATCATAACGACATCCACCGAGTAAATACTTACTGCTAGCTAAATGTGGAAAGCAATTCTCTTTCTGCGACATTATTTCAATACCCGCTAGTATATTCTTATAAGTAATCTCTACACCTTTAGGTAACCCTGTAGTTCCACTCGAAAACGGTATAATTGCTATATCATCTTCTTTCCTCTCAATTTTCTCTAACAGTTTATAATCTGCCACTCCATTTTCAGCTATTTCAGTATACTTAATGGTATCACGCGGTGTTGCTGTATTCGGTTTCTCGACTATTATAATTTTTGATTGGTTTTTGGCAGTCTTCAATCCTTTTACTACGGAATCGTAGCATTCTGGAGATGTCACTATTAGCTTTGGTTCCGCTATCTTTGCGTGATGGGATACTTCAACTGTATAAAAGATAATAAAAAATGAATCATTATTTTGGCTAAGTCAAACAAAAACATAGGTTAAAATATGAGAATGGATGAATAGGGGGGAATAGGCAGGCCATAACAGAGGTGGGTGAATTTGGGAATGGTGGACAATAGAGATTTGTTGAGGAAAAATCATATTGCATTAATCAATGAGACAAGATAAGGCAAATGATGATTTGGGTAAGCCAAAGATTTTAAGAATTGCTGATGTAACCACAGTTAATTTCTCGGTTGCAAGCTGCGCTCTTAATTAGGCCGTAAGGCCGCCTCATAGACTAAACTTGTACGTTGGAATTCTAAGATTATAGCTGTCATTATAAATTAACTTTAATTAAAGCTAATAATTGCATAATGAACGATAACGCTATCTCTGAAGTAAGAGATAAACAGGCAATGGACAGTCGAAATGATTATCAAAGATATCTTAACAAAGAAATTATTGAAAATTGACATCTTAGAGGTACAGTAGATACGCGTTTTTTCCTCATAAGGGAGATGTATCTGTTCCTAATGGAACGAAGACGTGTCTCTAGTCAAATCTGCTCCCAGAGAAAAAAATACTGCGTACATAAAATATTACGCTGATACTTTCTTACTACTTTGCTCTAAAGCAGAACTCAAAAATATCAATTAAGTACCTACTAAGAACGGTTTATACGAATTTTCCGAAAGTGTCCGACGCTTCGCTTGCCGGTACATGGTCACCATTCAAGAACCCTTCTGCCCCATCGGCCATCTGTTCTGCGCGCTATGTGCCCCGCCCACTACCACTTTAAAGAGATAATCCGCTGAGCTATGACGATGACCTTTGTTATCCATCTTTATTAGGGGGGTTTGCCATACTGGTGAGTGCAGTTTATTTGGCTAACTAACTGCTATAATAACCATGCAAATACAAGTGTAGCGTATACTAAACACTAAGTCATATAGAAAGTAATCTCCAGCGATGACCTTAACCATTGGCCATGTCCAAGATAAATTATCACAAAGACATAATAATTCTACCGTACTTATGGTTTGTTACTGGCCCAGAGCACGAAGCCTAAGACGGGTGCCCGATTCGAATCCCTAAGGCCTCCACTGGTAATCTTTGTCTTGTTTTTAACGCTTTAAAGATAAGGCAATAATCCCACATAATCATAGAATTTTGTCGTAAAAACGGTATTATCTTGAATGTAGGCAAACAATAAAATGGAGTCCGTAACGGTTTTTAATTAGATAGAATATTGTATTGGTATATTTTCTTATACTCGAACAAAACCAATAATTGGGTAAGTAATAATAGATATTGCTGTGATAAAGGTCTCGGGGAACAGATAGATTGCAATATGGTAAAACAGTTAAAACCATAAGAGGGAGGTCCCCAGGAGCGACGGACCTCGGCTTTGGGCGTTGCCTGTGAGCGCAAGGCTTAGAGAGACAGCAAACTCTCATAATTGCCTGATGGGCCGCGTATACGTGCATGCAAGCCTAAAGGGCCAATCTGAGAACAATGGCAAAACCCTTTGGAGAGCAGCTACTCTCGTCTTTTGCCTTATGGGCCGAAAACGACGTTGCCAGAAGGGCCTATCCTGGGTGCAAGTCACCCGGGACCGCCGGACGATCACCAGTAATCGGAGCTCATCCTACTCTACGCACTCTGTTCCAGTGGCGAGTGCGAGGGGTTCGGATGGTGGGGTTCCTCTGGCTATTCGGAGCCGAAGAGGGGTCGGGGCGGGCTTGTGCGATGTCAATACGATCATCGGGGTCGTCAAGTACGTTCCTAGGACGTCTACGACGTAAGGTCGTATCGTGATTGGGGGAGTAGTTAGCGGCTTGCACCACTAACGGGTTGGGATGGCGTTCTCAAAGAAACGCTTGGAGGCGTTTTTGAGATAGCCGCGGATGGACGGGAACGTCAACCTATATAATCGCGGCGTTTTCGTATATAAACATGATAAATCGGTATTTTATTGACTTAAGCGTAAGAAGGTCAGCGCGTAGTTATCTCAAACATGAAGATTAAATTATACGACATATATATACCACCAACAAATATAGTCCTGATAACATGACAATCATAGGGGTTAATAACTTCCACCACCGATAAGAAATAATAATACGACGATATTATTAGCATGTTTCTTTTTTATCAGTTATTTCCATATTATGGCCTAGTACTTTGTCTGAACTCTTTGCACATACAATTCAATTGTTATTATGTCATTTTATTTTATAATAAATTTTGATGTTCATTACGTTAGTCAAACAGTCCGCCTCAAATCGTATCTGATGCAAATGTACCCAGCTCATGATGCTTGCGGGGTTTCCCCGCTGTATTGTCAGCGATATGCGTTGCATTAGATACGTACGACTCTGAACCAAGGTCAGTGCCGTTAGACATTGAATTGGAATTGATATATCAGAAGTTGTTGGTAAGAATTAACAAAAGTGACTACATCTCTACTTAGCAACAATTGAAACTAACACATTGTATTATGGTTTCAAAAACTTAGTTTGTCATAGTAGCTCCGGATGTAGATTTTTTAATATCCCGGGCAAGCCTCATGGGGAGGGGGGATAGAATCATGCTGACAGTGTGCACACACATTTGTAATGTTGAAGACTTGGCCAGAAGAGAGAAGAGTCGATAGACCATTTTCCTCAACCTTTCAACCAATGACGGAGAGGTGACTAAGAGCGGGAAGAGAGACCAGTCAATACTTTTTTCGGCTGTTAAGTGGATAAGAAAGTCACAAAACCGTAGAAAATTACGTTAAAAAGGAAGATGTATGCTCAGCATCGTGCTGATGTGGGCTAAAAATAAATTAACGTAACTATCGTAGACAGACAACACACAAGCAGCTTATATGTACAAGGAGCTACGACCAAAAAACTGACATGTTAAAAAAAATGAATCCAAGACAATTTATCCTAACTGCCTAGATTTTATGAGAACTTGAGAAGGGAAAAGGAAACTTACACTCTTTGTAAATAGGGTTGATAGTTGTTAATATGCAGCCTGCTTGAAGGATTCCAAAGGCAGCGACAGGGAATTCTGGACAGTTCGGCAGCATGACAGCGACGACGTCTCCTGGCTTCAAACCATGCTTGAGGAGGAACGTCGCGAAGTTTGCGGAGTACTTGTGGAGTTGTTCGTAGGTGTACGTCTTTTTGGTTTCAGCGCTTTCCTGAAACCAAATGTTAAAAGTCAAGGGCTAGTATAGCGGTGATGTGTAGGTTCCATACAAATCCAAATGAGACGTTTGGTTGACAGCCTGCGCCACAAGAGTGCCCGGGTTCCATCCCCGGCCAGGTCAAGATGGAAAATGATCTTTTTCAGATTGGCCTGGGTCTTGGATGTATATCTATATATGCATTTGTTAAAAAATATAGTATCGTTGAGTTAGTATCCCATAACACAAGTCTCAAACTTACTTTGGGGCTAGCTCAATCTGTGTGATTTTTCCGTATTCTGTGCGAGAAGAAAACCAACTTGAACAATAAAAAATTATTTATTTTGTACTTTTTAGGGTGACATACCCAAAGGGTAAAAACGGGACAATAGTAATATTACTATTGTCCCGTTTTTACCCTTTGGGTACTTCGGAGCCATATGGCTCCGCTGTCCGTCTGTCTGTCCACTGTCTGTCCGTCCGTCTGTCAGCAGGCTGTATCTCTTGAACCGTGATAGCTAAAGAGTTTAAATTTTCACAGATGAATTTCTGTTGCCGCTATAACAACAAATACTAAAAACAGAAATTAATATTTAAGGGGCTCCCATACAACAGAATTTTTGTCGTTTTCTCCCTCTCACTTAGAAGCTTGAATCATATCGGGTTCGCCGTTTGAATATAGGTATTTACAGATGTAACAGAAGGTATATCGTAAAAAGTAACCTATACAGGGTGAAATTTACTTCATTAGCATACGTTTAAGGAGTGATTCAGACCACGAATCTGAACAACTTTCATTATGAGACCAACTTCGACATCGTGAAAAAATTTTCTGCTTTTTCGTACAAAAGTGGAATATCTTCTTGACCAAAATCTATGGAACAGCTGATTTTTATTTTGCAATTTCTGAATTGGTCCCATGGTGAAAGTTGTTCAGATTCGTGGTCTGAGTCACTCCGTAAAAGTTTGCTTATGAATTCAATTTCACCCTGTTTTCTCCCTCTCACTTAAAAGCTTGAATGATCAAGCTTTTAAGTGAGAGGGAGATAACGACAAAAATCTGTTTTATGGATCCCCCCTTAAATATTCATTTCTGTTTTTAGTATTTGTTGTTATCGCGGCAACAAAAATAAATAATCTGTAAAAATTTCAACTCTCTAGCTATTTTCAAGAGATACAATCTGCTGACAGACGGATGGACAGACAGTGGACAGACAGACAGACAGCGGAGCCATATTAATATTGTCCCGTTTTTACCCTTTGGGTAAAAACCTCACGCAAAAAAAGTACATATGTTTACGTATGTAAAACATATTTAGTCAAAGTTAAAAGTAGACCACGACTAGACGTCTTAGCATTGACATTAATTAGAACATGTACAGACGACTGCAGAGAAATGTGACCCCGTCTCATTAGTGACACTACCACGACACTACTGAGAGGGGGCCACATTTATTTGCAGCCATCTGTACATACGCTTCTTTGTCCAAGTTAATAAACAGGTTATGTGCAAGTTGCTCTGACATATAGAAAGCTAGTCAATATACTAATAACAAATCTGTAAGGGTCGGTCATGGAGTAAGTTACTTTGTTTTCAGAGATATCGTGTTTATAAGTTGTATACATGATACTGAGACTAAATTGAGGATCTTAGATTTTTTTCTGTATGTATGTATATGTTCCTCTATAACTCTTAAAGGAATTAACTGAATTTTATGAAACTTGGTAAATATACATTTAGGCGTACAGGACACAGGATAGGCTATGGTCCCTCCCTCCCTATACAAACATAACATAAAATGTACACGAACGAAGTCGCGGGCACTGCTGTATCTAGCATAAAAGAGGAAAACTAATACCTACGAGGATGACCTAGTCAAAGTACGCCGGCGCCGTGCTAAAATTTCGCGCCTAAAATTTTTGAAATATGATAGAAAAACATATTTTAATATATTGATTAAGTATTCTTATATTGTCAATCATTGACTACGTAAAACTTTTTTTTTTTCATTGGAATTTTGTTTTGAATGTTCTTATGTGTTTACTGTTTTATTTTTCGTCTTTTAATTATCGCGCCTGACAATAGAAGTTGACCACAATGTTCGACTCTATGCTATAAGTAAATATGAAAAGTCTTAAAAAAGTAATAGCAAAGCCTTTTACTAGTATATCCGCAACTACTGTAATCTATAGTATTTCCGGATTTCAACAATCTGATCCTGTCTACCGCGTAAGGGCAAAGACACGCATTGTTAAAGGAATGCCTTCTTGTACAATTTATTCTCATGAATATTTTCCTCTGAACGCCTAATTATGTGTACACAAGCAAGGCCGCACTGACCTCCATAAAGACTTAAACATCTCTAACAGACTCCGAAATATTTTTCATTTGACTGCTTAATGTGGACCATATTATGCAAAAAGGATCCAACGCACGTCAAGTTCATTTCAAGTAAATTGAATATTTAATTCAATTAATATGGTATATTTTTAATAACTAGCTGTTGCCCGCGGCTCCGCCCGCGTTAATGTCGTTCCCTTGGGAACAGTAGAAATAATAAAAATTCCATACAAACCCCTGCCCCTTTGCTTTTTCCCCGTAAGGGGGAATTTAATACATTTCACCTGCATAGATCTTTAGCCCTTAAGGAGGGGATTTTGCCCATTTCTTATTGTCATATTTCTAAGTAAATAAAAAAAATCCATACAAACTTTACCCCACCTATTTTACCCCTTCAAGGGGAAATTTCGACCATTTTAACTACACAGATCTTTTAATTTCAATGTAAACATATATACCTACTTATTTTTATACTTCTATGTCCAGAAATGAGAAAATTTCCATACAACCCCGCCCCCCCCCCTTTATCCCTTAAGGGGGAAATTTTGTACACTTCACCTACAGATATCTTTTTTAATTGTAACCTAGAACGTATATACTTATTTTCATACCTCTAAGTCTAGAAATGGAAAAATTCCATACAATCTTTACTCCCTATTTACCCCTTCAAGGGAGAATGTTGTCTGGTTCACCTAAACAGATCTTTTTTTAATTTTAATTGAGAACTTGCGTACCTACTTTCAAACTTCTAAGTCCAGAAATGAGAAAATTCCATAAAACTTCAACCCCTTTGATTTTCTAAAAATCCTTTCTTAGTGCTCATTTACATCATAAAAAGAATCCCTGTGCCAAATTTCAAGTTTCTGCGCACAGTAGTTTCGGCTGTGCGTTGATATATAAGTCAGGTTTGCCTTTGGCCCGCAGCTCCTCCCGCATAAGTGTCGATATCTCAGGAACAGTAGAATTATTAGTTGAACCCGGAATACATTAGTTCATGACTTTCAATGAAACACCTTAATATTGAATTTCAATTGAATAACTTCAAAAACGGAAAGTTTCATACTAACTTTGCATCCCCGTTATATCCCCTTAAGGGATGATTTTTGAGAAAAACATTTTACTCGTGTTTCATGCCTTTTAGTAAAGAACCTTCATGCTGAATTTCATTCGACTAACTTCAAAAATGGCAAAGTTTCATGCTTACTTTGCACCCCTATTTTACCCCCTTAAGGGATGATTTTTGAGTAAAATATTTTACTCGTGTTTCATACCTTTCAGTAAAGAACCTTCATGCTGAATTTCATTCGAATAACTTCAAAAACAACAAAGTTTTATACTAACTTTGCAACCCGTTTTTTCCCCTAAGGAGATGAATTTCCAAAAATCCTTTCTTAGTGCTCCCCTACGTTATAAAAGGAACCCCTGTGCAAAATGTCAAGTTTCAAGTAAACCCTTATAGTTTAGGCCCTGCGTTGATATGTCAGTCAGTCAGTCAGCTTCTCCTTTTTTTTTAGTATGGATTACTATGGATGCTGTCGTATAATGATGATGAATTGACTTTGGATTTTAATTTTCTTATGTCACTTATTATTTTATTTTATTTTTGCTATATGTTTGCAGGCAAACTCATGCCTTGAGTTCATTCAAATGACGATAACTTTTTTTTTAATGAACCGATTTTGATGAAACAAACTTTAAATGTTAAACTGAGTTAAAACAAAGCAATTGGTGAAAGTTTGAAGTAAATCGGTTCAGTATTTTCGGAGATAATCGTGATCATACATACAGACAGACAGACAGACAGACAGACAGACAGACAGACAGACAGACAAGAAATTCCAAAAATTTTTTTTTGCTTTCTATTATTCTTTTTAAGTGTCCCTCTATCCATTTCAGTCAAAAATTCGAAATGTACAGATAAAATAATTTTACTGTTTTATTATATGTATAGACTAATTCATGGACATTGAAACAGATACAATAGACATAACAATAGAAGTTTAGGAGTACAGGAGGGAGGTCCCTGAATATGATAATGTGACTTGTTAGTACTTGTTACGTTCTACCTTTTGTTATATGATTTACTTGTTATTGCCTTCTGAATAAACAATTTGGAGTATGTATCTATACATGAAAGTTTGTGAGGGCTCGACCGTCCCGACGCTCTAGCCGAGTTCCCACATATACCTAAGGATGTTAGGGAGAGAAAGTAATCTAAAAATGGAATGGGGATGGAATAAAATTTGAATTAAAAATGAAATTTGAATTAAAATAAGGAATGAAAAATGGACAGGACGAGAGAAATGAGGTTGGACGAGATGCAGCATGCAGGTGGCATGCTGCAACGTTACAAGTTTAAATGTTTAAACTATAAACAAAAGTATTTAAGCCGTGGGAGAGCCACGCTACCGGCAAAATTCATCTGATATTATTACAACCTATCTTTTAATTCGCAACTGCTACGTTAAGAATCTTTATGCTTTCTTTTATTGTTAAAATATAAATTCACTGGCACTATTTAGGTCTATTAATTTAAGTTAATTTGTTTGTACTATATGTAAACTGTAAATGACTGTTTGTTGCCATAAATAAATAAAATAAAATTCATTTTTGCTAGTAGTACATATAAACCTTCTTCTTGAATCACTCTATCTATTTAAAAAACCGCATCAAAATCCGTTGCATAGTTTAATAGTTTAAAAGATCTAAGCATACATACGGACAGACTCACAGGAAGCGATTTTGTTTTATACTATACAGTGATAGTGATATTATACTGTCATCTATAAAGGGTCAACAAAATTGGGTTAGGTACCAATGAGTCATAGGTACCTAACTCAATTTTGTATATAGGCTATGACCATTGTGTTTTCATAAGTGAAAACTAATTAAAAAGAATGTGAACCTAATTAAGTTCTAATTTTTTACGTGATTATGTCTTATAAATCGATGAACGCCTTCTGCACGCACGAATAAGTGTCACGTTCCGCGTGCAATCGAGAGCGCAGAACAAGCGATAGAGAACGTTTGGCTTGTGACACATCTGTCTCTCTTTCACCGTTATGACGTAAAATTATCACCCGTAAACTGACTTTTAGCCGTGTGGTTTCCGGCAGAGTAGAATAGTACCACTCCTAGTCTTCTCATGGATGTCGTAAGAGGCGACTTAGGAAATACAAGCTAAACAAAGCTCATAAACATAAATGAGGCCTCTCCAACCCGTCTGGCCAGCGAGGAGAGTGTAGGCCAAAGCTTTAGGCTATAAAACATCACGCTGCAACCGAATAGGAGCGAAGCATCAATAAAAAATGTTTTAACGTCATAAATTATAATAACAGAAATTTCTGCGGACGACGTCGCGGGCAACAGCTAGTAATAAGTTAACTAGTTACCTTTAACTATTATGAATCGGGTTTTATGGCTTACCATACTCATATTTCAATCTACTTATAGAGGAAGTGCAGCATATTTGGAATAGTGCAGAAAATTTGGAATAGTCGGATTTACAAATTAGTATAGGCGACATCTGTGTTTTTTCGCGGTAAAATTAACGTGACATGGTGTACCAAGTGATTGAAGTCTAGAGGCAAGGCGCCATATTGACATTTCGGTAGACAGCCGCCCGAGAGCCTAACGCCTAAATCGAAAACTTTTTATATTAGAATATAATCCTTGATAATCATTAATTATGTTATATAAAATCTTTGTTGTAATATTTTATACTATTTGCTGATCCATTTAGTTTATCGTGTAGTTTTGATTTTGAGGTTAATTTTGTATTAAACTATGATACTAATTTTTTTCTGTAATGGGTACCATGTTGGTAATATGGAATACCGAATGTGAACATAATTTGGAATATTCCAAATTTTATGCACATTTTTTTTATTATTTTATATTACCAATTATCAGTTAAAAATAATACAAATAATCCTTTTAAGGATGATTTTGCTGGCAGATACTGATCAAAAGGATTTTTAAAACGAAATCATCAAATTTTGTCCATAAGACAACCAACTAGAACATCTCCTCAAGCAAGAGCTTTACCAAAGCAAAAATGGATGAATTTTTCGACAATCTAGAGAAAATTCAAATTGAAAAGGCTTTCCTGCGGCACGTATCTTTAACGTTGATGAGAGCGGTCTTCCTATAGTCCAGAGTAAAATTCCAAAAATCATAGCTCGGAAAAGAAAAAAACAAATTGGAGCAATGACATCAGCTGAAAGGGGATCCCCCTTTCAGCTGATGTCATTGCTCCAATTTGTGTTTTTAGAATATTGTCTTGGTTAATTATTCATAGAAAAAAAGATACAGGTCTTAGTTTTTGAGAGAAAAATTGTGCAGATAATTTGGAATACTATATTCCGAATTACCTGCACCCTTCGTCGATTCACACTTTCGGAGATTTATAGTTCAATTAAAATTTTTACAAGGTTCCCATTTTTTGTTTTATTTTATAATTTGGAATATTGTAATAAAATATATTATTGTTTATTTCACGCACTTTTCAATTTGCTAACCCAATTCATTTTTTGTATATTCCCTAAAAACAAAGTAGTATTCCAAATATACTGCACTTCCTCTACGTAAGTACAAGAAAAACATTAATACTTGTAATAGATATTTGTTTTATTACATACATAATACCACGTCTTTTTTCCTTGCGGGGTAGACGAGCGGTCTTTAAGACCTAAAAGTAGCGTTTAGAATGTTGGTGAGTTAGGTGAAAATTGGAATTAAATAGTGATAGTTTTCTAGCCGCATCGCCTACTGACATGATTCCTCAGATTTTTGCCCATTCCCAATCGGCTTTTACGATCTGCGCGGGAAGAGAAGCAACTGGTACATTCTACGTTTTTTCTTTTCTCCCAGACCAGCATGAAATATGTTTTACTTGATTATTCAAATCTTTGAATAAAAATTGGCTAAGCGTGAGCCGCATCTGTACACACACTAAAGGTTCTATGCCACCTGAACAATATTAAACTACAACTGTGGTTCTTGTAAGGAGACTCTGATGTAAAAGTACCTACGCATATTCAACTATCTTTATTCATAAACAATATAGATGTCGAAGGTTGTAGGTTTAAATCCTACCTGGGGCGAAAAATTTTTTCATCACATATTTTCGATTTTAATATTAAACCGAGAATTGTAATGCTATTAATATAATTAATATACCTACATTGTGTTTGAAACTTAAACTATACAAAGAATTTATTCAAAACAATTCATAAATATTATGTGCATACTCATATAAAATTAAATAAATTAAAATAATTTGACAGCTCCGTGGGGCGCAGTGGTTAACACGCCAGCCTGCGACACGAGGGTGCCCGGGTTCGATCTTCGGTCAGGTCAAGATGGCAAATGATCTTTTTCAGATTGGCCTGGGTCTTGGATATTTATCTATATATGTATTTATTATAAAATATAGTATCGTTGAGTTAGTATCCCATAACACAAGTCTCTAACTTACCTTGGGGCTAGCTCAATCTGTGTGATTTGTCTGTATATATTTATTTATTTAAAGTAATCATTATAGAGTAGTAATATCCATTTTAATTAATATGATCGCAAGTTTTCTTTGAATGATTTTATGCTATTTATATTCTTTATTTTATCGGGCAACTTGTTAAACGTCAGATAAGCTTGATACTGAGCACTATGTATAATATTATTACGTTTATGAGCCTTTCTGCGAGTACTTTCTCGTATCTGTCTATCCGCCGCTGACTAAAGAATCTAAAGAAGAAATTGCCTGAGCTAGAGCTCAGGCAATTTCTTCTTTAGATCGGTTAATACCATGGTCATAAAACCTTTTCAACGCGACCTCTCTTATGAGGTTAGCCAAAATCTTTTGATCGCCAACTAATCTATTTCTTAAAGTCTTAGTTATTTAATAAGCAGCAAATTTTGACAGAATTGAGAAAAACGCTAACAGAACACGTTTCTTGCATGGGAAACTTCCCTTTAATTATTTATAATTATATTCTGCTTTTATTTTTGTTGTTATAAAGTTTAGGTACTCTTTAGGATATATATTTATACTTTTAAGGATTTCAGCTTTTAGTGGCGATTTAGCCGTCAATACGGGACCTACACTGGGAAGTCGAAGGTAGAAAATGCATCCTAAAAGACGTATCATGTCTTAGTATGTTGGTTAATTCTCCCTTTTCCTTCTAGGACATTCGTAAATAAGAAGAAAGTAGGTAGGTACTTAATTTTAACGAACATTACTTGACATATACCTAGAGATCCCTATGCATATTACCACATAGCAAGTTTATGCCCTTCCTACCTGAATATTGCAATAATTACTATGCGCACGCAACACTTGAATGAATCATGACTGCTACTTACCATGTACTTATAGGGCTTCTGACAATCTGTTCTCAGATAAACCATTTAGGCGGAAAGAAAAGTAAAGAAAAACAGATATAGATAAAAAGAAAAGTAAAGAAAAACAGATATAGATAAAAAGAAGCGAAATCATTTAGGTGGTATTAATTTATTGCAATACACAAAGTAAGTCAGAAACACGGGCATTTGACATTTTGTAGATATTGACACACCTGGGAAACCACACGATAGCAACATATGTTTGCTCCATTACGTAGTTATGTATGTTTGAATGTTTCATAACAGTTTTTTTTTTGAGATATGAGCAATTTGGAATTGCTCATATCTCTGGATCTAGAATTGTTTCGTATATTCGATTCGATGGCAAGACCCTGGATTTTCCGCCCCTTTAACGTGCCTGGTTTCGGCTCGCCCAAAAAAAGAATCCAAAAAATGAGAAGTTCTTCCTTTTTTGAAGTCAGTTCAAATTAAATCATTCTCAATGTTGTGGTCCCTTATTGAGCCTACTGTATAAGTACGTACATCAATACGAACTAGAGGACAGAACGGAGAAGTACCTTTAGGTAATCCCGAAAAAAGAACATCGTGCCCACTTGTAGTCCAAAAGCAGATCCCTCTTAATTTTCACGTAGTTATTTAGAAATATGTTTTTTTTTGCAAAAAAAATAAATATTTGTCTTTATTAATGAATAATGGATGTCTTCATTCATTCATTCAGTTTTACGCTTTTAACACGCTGAGCTATAACGCTGATTTTCATTCAGCTATTGCCAGCAACAAGTTTCATGACAAACAAATGACTACCATTAAGTCCATTACAGAAAAAGGAAAAGATTGCCTCAAATTGTGATGTTTTGTGAAGACTCGTAATTTTATTAGCAGTCATATACCTCAAGGATTTCTCGAGGTGATACGCAAATTGTTTTATCGTCATAGAAATCCTTTAAACGCGATAGCGATAAATTAAACGCCAAATACACTTTGTACTACATTTATGCCTACTTGAGGAAAATGATAAAATTATTTCGGATATCAAACGCTGTTTTAATCATTAAATGCATGAATTTTTGGTTTTCAAAAAAGCTATAAAAATACTAATAGGTATTCTTTGTATTCCTAATCCTAAATCCTAACAGTTCGAAAAATAATAAAAACAGATTTTGCTGCAGGTTATGCTTTAAAATGACAAAAAAATATACTAAAAAATCCAATAATTTAATTTAATTTAATTTTTTTAATTATATTTTTCAGAGTATGAGAATTTATATAATCATCAATTTATTTAGATATTTACATTTTAAAAATTACAAATAAAAAAATCTTTTTTATTCTTTTTTCAAAAATCTTTGCTATCCCAAATCTAGAGAGCTTCCCGTCGAAATATCCCTTTGTATGTGGCAAATAAAAAAAGAATACTAACATCATATATTTTGAGCAAAAATCATAAAATATTTTATTTACAGTATATTAATCCAAATATTTATTTTAATATAAATATAATAGTATATTTTTATTTAGACAAATTTCGGTATGTAGTTTATAAGTAACACACCAAGCAATGTCATAATGCAAAATTACATTTCAAACATAATTGAAGTTATTGAACCAAGTAACTAACTAAGAAATATTGCTAAACTACTATAAATAATCTTTCAAATAAATAAACCGACTTCAAACAAACTACTTAACCGAGTTAAATAAAATTTAAATGGAACCAATCTGGATGCATATCCTTTGAAATAAATATTTATTTTTCAAATCGGTTCACAAATATCAAAGTTATGAGTACTTATGAGGTAACAAATAATGAAAAGAAATATAACTGTTTTGATAACCTCCTCCTTTTTTGAAGTTCAAAATAAAGCAAAATGCCCAGATTTAAATAAAAATTGGCCAGTATCACTCCGGATTATGTTACGATTCTAACAGGCATTAAGGTCTTATCGAATTTATTGTAAAGATTAAGTTGTTTCTAGGCGACAGTTTATAATTTGCTTAATCACTTAAAATTATTCACCTATATAGCAAGCTTTAATATCTTAATAAATAATAACATTAGCTATAATTTATAATAACGCGGGTAAAGTCAGGGAAAGAGCAAAAATTGTTTCTAACGGTTAATACTATCAAAGTTGCAAAACGTAGATAGGAACCATAGAATTAGGAGAAAATTGTGGTAGGAATCTAATCCTAAAACTGAAAATGTACGTTTAGAACACTCACTTATATGGTTAAAAATATATTATGAAAAAGAGCGAGAAAAATAAGGTAATAACTATAGAGCTCACTATCGTGAAAAAGTAGAGATAGTTTGGTACTTCGAGTTGGCTTTACTTAGTAGAATAAATTAAGAAGTAAATATTTCACCTTCAATCATATTTTAATTGTTTTCTGTTCTAAAGTTACAACTATTTATAAGAGTTATTGAAATAAAACTCACCAACGCAACAAGATTGATAAAACTCGATTTATCCTTCCAAAGGCGTTCAGTTAAACTCATTTTCGGTAAAACCACATCAGGCAACGTCGATTTTAAAATGTATTCACCCTTTTTCACCACGGCGGTCGTGGACAGTTTTCTTTGCCACTTGCATTTTTTAAATTCCCGCAGCAACAGTTTTCGCGGCAAACCGTGCATTTTACGCGCGCTTTTAGTTATGACTGAACGGTCAAACGGCTTCTAGCGATTACGCGCCAATTATAAAGGCGCGTAACAACTACTTGTATACCTACTATTGCGTGTAGATAGTAGTCGTGTCAAAGATAATTACAAAAAAGTTGGTTGTCTGTAAATTCGAATTACGGACGATAATTTTACGTGATAAAGGTAAGAGATAGATGCGTGATAGATACTCGTAGATACTAACTGCTGCTGCTGGAACGTGAAATTTTTCGTGTGTGCTGCCGGTGTTAATCGATTTTTATGATATTATCACGTTAAATAAAAATGTGGCTGTAAAATAATACAAAGTTAGGATAGAGACAACGATCAACGTGATCATAATTACAGCCTAATTTGCGTGTGGTTAGATCAAAGAGAAAAAAAATCTCTTGGGCTCTTAAGCTTAGGCTTAAAATTTGTAAGTACCTAGGTAAGAATACTATAATAATTCGTTTCTAGCGACTTGAACTAGAACATCTGGCTGCTCTAGTAGTACAGACAGGGTCGTGCTCCTGTAGTAGAGACTAAAAAGACCTGATGATAATGATGATGATGATGACTTCAACTAAGTAGTTTATTTAAAAAACCGGCCGGCAAAAAGATCACGTTTGTTGTATAGGAGCCCCCCTTTAGTATAAATTTTATTTTTATGAAATTATTTATTTTTAAAGTGAATGTATCACTATATATTCTGTGAATATTTTAAGCGTCTACCTGTTGCCGTTATCAATATCAAGCAAATAAATATCACGTTTGTTGTATGGGAGCCTCTTTAAATATTTATTTTATTCTGTTTTTAGTATTTTTTGTTATAGCGGCAAAAAAAATACATCATCAGTGAAACTGCCTAACTATCATCAGTGAAATACAGCCTGGTTACAGACGGACGGACGGGCAAACAGACAGACAGACGGATGGAAAGCGGAGCCATATTAAACTATGATAGATAAATCCTTATCCTTATCCTTACTAATATTATAAATGCGAAAGTGAGTTTGTTAGTTTGTTTATTTGTTTGTTTGTTTGTTACACTTTCACGCCGTAAGTACTGAACCAATCATCATGAAATTTTGCATACAAGTTCTCTGGAGTACGGAGAAGGACATAGGCTACCTTTTATCCCGGGAAAAAGTACTATTCCCGAGGGATCGACATTGACGCGGGCGGAGCCGCGGGCGAAGGCTAGTTCATTATAAAAACATTAAACCGTGTTTTTATAACAAATTTATATCGCTCGCGTTTGTTTCACCAGTGCTGGCACACCAAGGGTGGCTACCA
Organism: Elegia similella; assembly: GCA_947532085.1. Classification (NCBI taxonomy): domain Eukaryota; kingdom Metazoa; phylum Arthropoda; class Insecta; order Lepidoptera; family Pyralidae; genus Elegia; species Elegia similella. The sequence goes on along the minus strand of OX383940.1, from coordinate 19,548,974 downwards.
CCCCTAACACTCGCCCTGATGATGGTCTTCGTGACAGACTGAAACTAGTTGGCGATTCCAACTCAATGAACGTGTGTGAAACCGTGTTTTATAATAAACTACGATCGTTACAGTTCAAAGGTTCATCATCATCATCATCAGGTCCTTTTTAGTCTCCACTACAGGAGCACGACCCTCTCTGTACTACTAGGGCCATACTTGGCCAGAGCAGCCAGAGGACTTGGCCTACACTCTCCACGCTGGCCAGACGGGTTGGAGAGGTCTCTTAGATGTTTTTAAGCTTTGTTTAGCTTGTATTTCCTAAGTCGCCTTCTACGACATCCACGGGAAGACTTGGAGTGGTCCTATTCTACTCTGCCGGATACCACACGGCTACTCTGCCGGATACCACACGGCTCAAAGTTCAAAGGTTATTTTCATCAAATCTCGAAAACAATGTTAATAAAGTTAGTTTCAGGTGTGAATTTCGCTAATATTTCCCATTTAGGTATCGTATAGTCGTAAAGGAGGTAGGTCTTCACCGGAACATTTTATGTAGGTACCTACTACGTATAACTACGTACCTATATATTAGTTATGTTGTGTATATTAGTTAACTAGCTGTTGCCCGTGGCTCCGCCCGCGTTAGTGTTGATCCCTCGGGAACAGTAAAATTTCCCGAAATTAAATATACCCTATGTCCTTCCCCGGGCCTCAAACTCCTCCATACCAAATTTCATCCAAATCAGTTCAATGGTTGAAGCGTAAAAAGACGACAGACAGAGTTAGGTACTTTCGCATTTATAATATTAGTACGGATTAGTATGGATAGGTAGGTATAATGCTGTCGTATAATGATGATGAATTGACTTTGGATTTTAATTTTTCTGTCACTTATTTTTTTTTTTAAAGTGCTTTACACGAATTAAATTTTTCTCGTTTTGGACCCTTAAAGGGGTGACTCAGACCATCAAAATAAACAACTTTTCCTATGGGAACAATGCTGAGACCTCAAAAAAAATTCGACGTTCCCATACAAACTGGCCGGGCAGCGGGACTCTTTTGTATGGAAATGACGAAATTTTTTTTGAGTTCCCAGCATTGGTCCCATAGAAAAAGTTGTTCATATTAATGGACTGAGTCACCCCTTTAAGGGTCCAAAACGATCAAAATTTCACCATGTATATTCGCAAGGCATGAAGCCTTGAGTTCATTCAAATGACGATAACTTTTTTTTTAATGAACCTATTTTGATGAAACAAACTTTAAATGTTCTGCTGAGTTAAAACAAAGCAATTGGTGAAAGTTTGAAGAAAATCGGTTCAGTATTTTCGGAGATAATCGTGATCATACATACAGACAGACAGACAGACAAAAAATTCGAAAAATTTTTTTTTGCCTTCTATTATTCTTTTTAAGTGTCCCTCTATCGATTTTCGTCAACAATTCAAAACGTACAGACAAAATATTTTTACTGTTTTATTATATGTACCTATATAGATAGATTAGTTATTAGTTAAAGGTGTCTCAACTTCAAAAATTATGAAGAACGAAACAAAAGAAATCTAAAACAAAATTTTACATATAAAAAGGGATGTTTTCTACACTAAAATTAAAAAGCGGAAAGATTTGATTGTATGTTTATTTGCATTGAATAGGCTCAGAAACAACATTTTCCATTAAGAACGTTGGGTGTAGAATAAATAGGTACCTACTAGGGATGTTACGAATATTTGTACATAGGGCGCACTGTAAGTTTCCGGAACTGGCCACTTACATAAACAATAGATATTTAAAAATTTATTGCAACATTTGAAAAAAGAACTCTTTGGCTGTAGAATGCAGTTTGTTTCATTTGACTGTCTTTTGATTTTACCTTGTGGCGCCATTTAAAAAATTGTGTGTCTGCATCAACATGGATTTAACTCGGGAAAATTTTCGTAGTATGATTTTCTGCGATTTTAAGTGTAATTTGACAGCTCAACAGAGCATCGCTCGGCTTGTACTAGCTTTTGGCAATGAAGCACCATGCAAGACAACTGTTTATAGCTGGTTTGCAGAATTCAAGCGTGGTCGTATCAATCTCAGTGACGAATCTCGCGATGGTCGGCCGTCCACCGCTGTGACCAACAAAAACATCGATGCTGTGCGCCGTATGATTGAAACAGACAGGCATGTGACCTACCATGAAATTCGCGCATCCTAAGAAATAGGCATGAGTCAAATACAATTAATCCTACACAAACATTTGGGTGTGAGAAAGCTGTGCTCGCGGTGGATCCCACACAACTTGACCGAGGCTCAAAAAACGGACCGCGTCACTTGGTGCAGTGCCATGCTTACCAGATTCAACGAAGGTGCGTCAAATTTGGTGTGGGACATAGTAACAGGTGACGAAACATGGATTTATTGCTACGATCCCAAAACAAAGCAGCAATCGGGCGTATGGGTCTTTCAAGATGAGCCGAAACCAACCAACTGCATCTAAGCGGTGATTGCTTCTTTTTTTAATAAAACTGGACACGTGGCTACTGTTGCTTTAGAGAATCGTCGTACAGTGAATAGTGACTGGTACACGACCATTTGTTTGCCGGAAGTTATTGACGAACTCCGTAAAAATAACTGTAAACGCCGTATCATCCTGCACCACGACAATGCTAGTTCTCACACGGCCAAACAGACAAACGACTTTTTGAAGGCGAAAAATGTAGAACTCATGAGTCATCCTGCATACAGTCCCGACCTGGCACCTTGTGACTTTTTTCTGTTCCCAAAAATTAAGAACCAATTACGCGTTCAACGATTTTCATCACCAGAAGAGGCTGTCGAGGAGTATGAAAAACACGTTTCAGAGGTCACCACAGAGGAGTGGCACAAAAGTTTTCAAAACTGGTTTCATCGAATGAAAAAGTGCATAGACGCCAAGGGAGATTATTTTGAAAAACAATAAATGAATTTTGTACCTTTAATAGTATTTTTTCATATTCATTCCGGAAACTTAAAGTGCGCCCCACGTATTCGCATTCGCATAAGCGAATGATTCGCAGCATTTTGAAAATTCGCTACAACATTTGCATTCGCATCGAACGATGCGAATGTTTTGCGAATGCGAATCTGTGCAAGTCGGTGCATGCTAGAAGTGGGCGGGGTCTCCCGCGTGAGAAAAGGCTGCTAAATTACTTTTCATTACATACATATTGTTTGCCTGTGTTAAAATTTGAATACTAAAGATTGTTATCATTCCATATGTTTACCTACCTACTAACTGTACCTTTATTACTATTAATATATTAATAAGTATTGTGATTACGTACTTATCTTATGTATTATTTGTTATTTTAATGATTTACCGGAATGTTGTAAATATGATATTCGTAACATCCCTGGTACCTACCTATGCGAAGCCGGGGCGGGCGCCAGTTTTAAAGGTTTCGTACCCAAAGGGTAAAAACGCGACTCTATTAACTGTGTACACAGGTAAGGCCTGTGATGTGACCTTAGAACAAGATGTGACACTAGACTCGTGTTGTTTTATTTTAGATAGCTTTGTTGTCAGATGTTTACGTCTTGACACAAAGGTGAATGTTCTTACAACATATCTTCATACTATTGTCTTTATGATAAAAATAAAATCTTAGTTATACTTCCTAGAAATATATGTATACCTAGAGCGATTCTCCTGCAGCTGCTCTTAAATAACGATGATAAGATAGCTACATGGCCCCGCCTGAAACCTCGGGCCTCGGGAAGCCCCGAGCCAAGGCCGCGTCACCTCTTTAACGGGATACTTTGCGCGGGACGGTTTTCCACAATATGAAAGAACGCCCAGGTCATCATGCCGTCCGCTCGCGTCCTTGCCCAAGCCGGACAAGGACGTGAGACGACACGAGAATCATCGGCCCATCGCGCTGCTGAGTAAAATCTCGGAGCTGTTTGTTTGAACGGCTGTGCTCCGTTGTGGCATGAGGGGACAGTGCATATACTATCAACGTCCACGATGCCAAGACGCCTGGTCGGGATTGTGGCCACATTATCGGAAGATCGCCGAGTCCACATAGTGGATGAGGTAGTTCAAAAAAATATAGTCACATCACATTAGTGAAACAAGCAGTGTGGTCGTGGAAGCGCCGATTTACATCGGCGCAAAATGTTTCCAACATGTATTCTTCAAGTCCGAACTAAAGCTTGATCTAGGCATCCTATGTGACCATTGACCATTTCTACTAATTTGGCGATCAAACTTATGTAATAAGTATCTATCTTTGTGTGAATAAACTATTCACAAAGGCTGTTTTGTTTTATTTACCTACCTATCTATTCTAATCTGATAGTCCCTCATCATCAGGTCCTTTTTAGTCTCCACTAAAGGAGCACGACCCTCTCTGTACTACTAGGGCCATACTTGGCCAGAGCAGCCAGAGGACTTGGCCTACACTCTCCACGCTGGCCAGACGGGTTGGAGAGGTCTCTTAGATGTTTATAAGCTTTGTTTAGCTTGTATTTCCTAAGTCGCCTTCTACGACATCCACGGGAAGACTTGGAGTGGTCCTATTCTACTCTGCCGGATACCACACGGCTAATATATAGTCCCTGATAGTCCCTAGCTGCTAGTATTACCAAGAAAAATATATTTTATTGAAATGAAACCTAACTTTTAGATTTCCGTAGCCGAATGCCAAAAAACGGAACCATTATGGATTCGTCATGTCTGTCTGTCCGTCCATATGTCACAGCCAACTATACCGTTAAAACTTGGTAAGTAAATGTATTCTGTGGCGGTTCACACATTAAGATTTTCACATAAAAATAGAAAAAAAAAACAATTTTGGGGGTAAAAAAAAATAGTTTCTGTTCTAAGTATGGGGACATACTTAGAACTGAAACTATTTTTTTTTCATCAAACCCATTAGTGTGGTATCTATGGATAAGTCTTCAAAAACGATATTGAGGTTTCTAATATCATTTCTAAACTGAGTAGTTTGCGCGAGAGACACTTCCAAAGTGTCCCCCCCCACCCCCGAAGTTACAGCCCCTGTAACATCTAAAATAAGAGCAAAAAAATATGTTAAAATATTTGAACGAAATCTAGTAAGAAGTTTTTTTTTTAATACGTCATAAATCGTAAACCGCAATTTACCTTTCATTTAATCAAGTCAAATAAAAAAAAAGTAACGTGTTACTTGCTGCCCTTCATGGGCGAGTCCGACTCGCACTTGGCCGCTTTTTTTACTCAAGATACGTCGGCAAATGAGAAACCAGATCGCCACAACACCATAATCACTTATTACTATGTATACACTGCTTTACTATACTAACACTATACTTTTCTTGTCCGTCGTGTACAATATACACAAAAGTACCTACTTTATTATATGTAAGAACATAATATGAAATATACTTTTTTACTGTCCTGAAGTGTCTTATGTGTGTGTGTTAGATACTGTACTAATCAGATATCCAATATGATAATTTTATTTCTATATGTCCGAAAACAGTATCGTTTACCCTATTCCTAGAATCGTAATCTCAAGTGACCGCAGTATTAAGTGTGCGAGCAAGATAGAGCGTACATAGGCGACGCCTACCGAGCGTATTTGCGGGGGAAAATTGAATACTGGCTGAGGTATTACGGACTCTTAACTCCTGCATATCATGAGTAAACTCTGACATTGATTTGTAATAAAAAAGGGTCAGATAGCAAGTTTTGTCCGACAGTAAACTAAAAATTCAAAATTGAAAATTCAATTCTAATTGTGTAGTTACACAATTCTCGAATTGCAATCAGCGAACATATTGGAAAAATAAATACATAATATCATGTCTTCATCCCTTATACCACGTGATTTTTAACCTCTGAACTACATATATTGAAATCCTGGAATCAGAATCCCTAATGGAATATAGAATTGCAAAAAAAGAATCATCGTCTGAGGATAAAATCCAAAGGTGAAAATCGAAAATAAAAATTAGGCTTCCCATACAAAATCGCCGATCAGCGAATTTCTATGGACGGTAAAATTTATTTCTTTCGTTTTTTTTCCTGCAATTCTGTATTCCATTAGGGATTCTGATTCCAGGATTTTTATATAGAGCAGAGGTTCAAATGCATGCTGTATATAAGGCAGACAGAGCCCAAAGCAATAAGATCCATTGTCCAATGGTCTGCTTATCTGGTGTTATGAATTGGGTGTGTAGAGTACTGTATATAGAGACTGGATAATGTTCGACACTTTTATTTTTTACTGCTTTTACAATGATTGACACTGTTTATATACACGGTGAAATTTTGATCGTTCTGGACCCTTAAAGGGATGATTCAGCCCGTCGATATAAACAACTTTTCCTATGGGACCAATGCTAGGAACTCAAAAATTTTTTTGACGTTCCCATATAAAATGTCCGGGCGGCCGAAATTTTTTGAATGGAACTGCCCAATCTTTTTTTGAGTTCCCAGCATTGGTCCCATAGGAAAATTTGTTTATATTGACGGGCTGAATCACCCCTTATGAGGGTCTAGAACGATCAAAATTTCACCGTGTATATTTAAATAATATTAAATTGCACGGACGTGGCACGGACACAATGGCGTCATGATACGCAGACGGAAGAGAGTAAGAGAGAAAGAAACAGCAATATAGTCTTTAATTTAGTAAAATACTAAACATCTGGGTTTATTTCTAAATTCTCTTTAAGAATATACGAAAAAAGCAATAAAATAACGAATATCGCTTATAATATGAAGCAATAATTTATTTCATAACAATAGTATAAATAAAAACACAAGATGTTAGGTTTAATACTGTTGTCTCCCAAACTAAATCAGAACAACCTTTGAGCGACTAATGCTGGGACACTTTTATACAAATTCATACAAATTGTCGAACAGTTTTGTATAAAAATGAAATTTTATTCGTGATTCCAGCTTTGGTCCCATAAGAAAAGTTGGTCAGTTTGACTGGGAGATTCGATGGTTTGAGGGACAACGGTTTTAACTAACACTTGCATATAAAAAAACTACATCATTTTACATTTCGTCAAACCTTACGTAACATTAATATAAACATCCGACTAGATGTGGTAACCAATAAAATATCAGAAATATAAGGTTGATTTTAGAGTGACGCGTTTTAACAACGCCGTCCAGACGCGCCGAAGTCTCTTTTCATATTTTTAGCAGTTGAAACGCACCGCTCGGCCGGCCAGCGCTGCCGAAGCGCGCGCTCAAGAGTCAATTTGCAATGTTTTATAAAGTTGCTGTTGCACTCTTTTCCATAGAAATAAACATCTAATCCTGTTTTTATATGTATCCCAATGATTACGACTATACACAACTGTACATTGCAAGTAAATGCGCGATACGAGTACTGAAACTCGTTTACAGCTTTCGAATTAGAAAACTATGGAAGCGTAACTCTCATACAACTAACGATTCAATATCAATCCCATCTACGCAAACAAACTTACCTCAAATGACAACGAAAAACTTACGCACTCATAGGCGAAGCTTGTCACGGGGCGGTGTCGGAACGCTATGGTGTTAACATATCGGAGGCAGGCAGACTTGCAACTCGCAAAAAAATATTTTACTCACTAATGTTAAGTTACTCCAGTGTCACTTTTTCGTCTTTCCTTGCGTTTCTTGCACCACTTTACTACACAAGAATTTTTTTTTTTAAATTTGTTAACATTTTGTCGATGTTTAAAAAATATATATGGTTAAATGCTTTTATTGACGCGTCCTTCCGTCACGGAGCGCGTGGCAGACTAGTTCGCAAATAGATTTCCTTTTTAAGCCCCGCCCGCTTTGATATACTTTGCGTGGTGTAAGTTTTTGAGCGCAATGCTGCTTCCTTAGTTTTCTAATTCAATGTTTACAGCGCACGCCGGTCGCTGAAACGCACTGGTCAACGGCGCGTCTCGCCGGTGTCACTCTAAAATCAGCCTAAGATTTCTTATAAGATTTCCTAGTATTTCACCGTTTACAAACAATATCAAAATAAGTTAAATACTTCACTTATAAAATACTAATAATTACTAAGGTACATTGGTTCACAACTTTATTTAACTATCATTAGTAACTTGTCACCATATTTGAATACAGCACTATCCTTATATAGGTACCCACCACATATTAATACCATTAGGCTATGAACTAGCTTACTCTCTAATACATAATTATATCTTCGTTTATATCCATTACTCTCTCAACAAATTATATAAAAGTAAAAATTATACAACCACCGACACAATATGTAATCCCTCTATTTTATAAACAGCTGGACCGATTTTGATAAAACGTTACTAAGAACAATCGCTAGAAAACTTGCATTCAAATAAAATAAAACGTATCCAAATCGGTTCACCCGTTTAAGAGTCACGTTGTCACAGACAGACACACACATACCCACGCCCATAGCGGACAAACAAACACCCCTTTTTTGCGACATGGGTTTAAAAAAAGATCGACATTACTTACATATTGAGCTATCAACTAAACAACAGATTTAATGGCATATTCAATATCATATTTACCTAAATGCTTTGTCTACCCAAAGAGTCAAGCAGGCAGACGGCCGTAAAAAAATCACCCAATGAAGAGGACTAAAAACAACACAGCGTATGCGTTATTAGTGGCGTAACTACAAGGTGACTGGTAAGAGGTATATAAAGCGAAAAGTGGTAGGTAAGGTATCATATCGACATGCTAGATAAAATAACATCTAGTAAGAAAAGCGTCACAATACCGAGTTAATTAACATTTCATAATTAGACAAAAATCTTAAGGTACCAACCCTGCATCAGCTGTTGTCATTCATCATTACGAAAATCTACAATTTTTACTATCATTTGACCAATGACCTAGAATACCAGGACCTAAGAAATTACAATTACAAAGATTAAACAACGACCATAACGAATAATCATTGCCCAAGATCCTTGTGTCTCTGAGAGACGGATTTTTAATTTAAGTGGTAGTTCAATCACTTAAATTTAAAATCTGTCAATTAGTGATTATCACTAAATGAAATAATTTACTTACGTAAAACATAATCAGCAAACTGCATCGTAATTTTTAAAAATAATTTAACGGCGAATCAAACAATTGGATTTAATTATGCGTGGATTTCTGACAAACTTGCTAGTTGGTTTTGATTTTTATTACATATCAATAACAATAATAATAAAAAAATCCTCATAATGTCACTGGTATTACGGGTAAAGTTAAATCTTCTTACAGAGTAGAAGCCCATCATTTCAGACTAGCTCCGTGGCGCAGCGGTCAACACGCCTGCCTGCGACACGGAGTGACCGGGTTCGATCCCCGGCCAGGTCAAGATGGAAAATGATCTTTTTCAGATTGGCCTGGGTCTTGGATGTGTATCTATATATGTATTTGTTATAAAATATAGTATCGTTGAGTTAGTATCCCATAACACAAGTCTCGAACTTACTTTGGGGCTAGCTCAATCTGTGTGATTTGTCCGTATATATTTATTTATTATTTATTTATTATTTATTATTATTATTTAAAGTAAAAACAGCTGATATCAAATCGTAGGTATGTAAAATCTTGACATAAATTAATGCTTGAATTAACAATAAACAATTAAATTTCAAAAGACAAAAAAACATTCATGTAATTTCCAAAGTAGAAACAATTTACCTAGATGCAATGCATTATCTCTTCTGCGAATATTATTCATCTTCATGCACGTAATTTTCTGTCTCGCTCTCTCATTATTCGCTTTATTTTTTGATATTTTAGGCTTGGTTCCGTATTAAATTTTTTAAATTCCGTTGTTTGCTATCAGATAAATAAGTTTTCTTTAACTGTTACTGGAACGATGAACTAAAAGTTAACTTAGCTTTGTAAAACATTATTCGTACATGAATTGAATTAATTAAGATCCTAGAAGTGGCAGTGGGCGAGGCACCAACGCGCAAGACTGACAGCCATTGGGGTAATAAAGTTCTCTCATAACGACCACGTACCGCCAAGGGCAATGTTGGAATCCCACTGACCAGAAAAAGCAGTCATCACGAATTATTATTTTTAGGTTTTCGCTCTTCACATAAAATCATTTTTTTTTTTTAATAGGATTTGTTTTGCACTAAAGAGAATACCGATTCATAAATTACACCAGATACCTCAGATACAAAAAATTGCGTACAGAAGTTGTAAGATTTTTCACATCTTCAAAAGATTTTTGATATCGCAGCGGCTGTCCATAAACTTCGGTAAACACGACGGTCAGTAAGACTGGAAGTCTTTTGTCTAATTAAATAAATTACTTAATCCACGTCAAATGCACTTGTGGCGGTTTAGAAACTCTGACACCAGGGTATGTGGGGTCGTAAGACCTTACCTAACTTACCTACACGAGATAAAGAAAAAATACTTTAAAAAAGGTTTCTCCTTATTGCATTGCGGTACCATAATTAAGTACTAGGCATACAGGATAGATGAAAGAGGTCACTTTGATGTCGCCGCTTGCGCTTGTATCGGAAATCGGAAGGAAGTCAAGTCAGTCGATCGGTAACATTCTTAGCGAAAAGAGTGATTATCTCACGCGTTCGTGTCATCATTACTATCGACTTTTTCGAACATGAACTACTCAAATTCGGAGTATTATGATATGGTTATGTGTGTGGGGTCATGCGACGGCAACCTGGCGGCTGCTCGTCGTTTGTATGAGAAGCGCTACGTTTTGGGTAGGCCCAACGTTCGTCAGCTTCCTTCCTACGCGTGCTTCAGGAACCTCGTGAACCGGCTGCACACCACCGGCTGGCTACAACCGAGCCCTGGCGAGGGCCACCCGCGCGGGCGAAGTGACTTGGAAGACCAGATCCTGGACCATTTTTCGGCGGACCCCACGACCAGCACACGTCACTGTGGAGCAGTGTTAGGAGTGTCACAGTGGAAAGTGTGGAAAACACTGAACACTGATGGGCATCACCCTTACCACTACCGGAAGTCCCAGGAGCTCCTGACTCGGGATTTTGCCTCTCGTGTTCAGTTCTGCACGTGGTACGATCACGAAGTCACGAGGGACCCGACGGTGGCCATGAACATTCTGTGGACAGACGAGGCGTCTTTCACAAGAAGGGGCCTCTTTAACTGCCACAATGAGCACGTCTGGGCGCACGAGAACCCGAAGGCTTCCCGCGTGGCAAGTTTCCAGCATAGGTGGCGGATCAATGTGTGGGCAGGCATTATTGGAGACAGGCTCATTGGTCCAATTTTTTTGCCGGAATCCCTTAATGCCGAAAATTATTTATTATTTTTAAGAACTGAGCTGGAAGAGATGTTGGAAGATCTTCCGGTAGCAGCCTACATGAGAATGATTTTCCAACATGACGGCGCTCCCGCTCACTTCGCCCGCGAGTGCCGTGCGTACCTGGACCGGCGGTGGATAGGGCGGAGCGGTCCCGTGGCGTGGCCGCCACGATCACCTGATTTAACCCCACTCGATTTCTTCTTGTGGGGTTACATAAAAACAAAAGTGTATGCCGTGGAATGTGAGAGCCCGGAAGAAATGCGTGGGCTGATACTTGCGGCGTTTCAATCTGTCCCGGCGGATATGCTTTTGAACGTCGTAAGCTCAATCCAAAAGACGACGCAATTTGTGCAGAGATCGTGGTGGAGGACACTTTGAGCCGGAAAATAACTGAATTGTGTACCTAAATCTAAGGGGTGATACGTGTCGTGTATGATTCTTATATTTTCATTTAATCCAGTTCAAAACTCGAAATCAGTGTTTTTTTTTTGAACGCAACAGATTTTCAACCTTCGACAGAAAGACATAAGTGTCAAATTTGTGAAACAATGTTGTTGCTAAGTTCCGCAAAGCGATTTGCCGCAAAGGGAAGGCGGCTTCTTTGAAAGAGCGGCGCGGCGGCCGGCGCGGTTACAACAAAGAGGTAGGTGTCTGAATTGTACTAGGCTGGCAGAACATAGCAAGAGTTCGAAATGCTCTCAGCTGTGTTTGTGTTTAGAAATAAATTGCTATTATTAGGATGTGTCTACAAAAGTACTAGGAACATATGACATACAAGGGCTTTGCCGCGAGTAACGAAATTTATCAATGAGTCTTTCTTTTCTTTCTAATATTATGCATAATTAGGGGTGTGACAAAAACAAAAAAAAATATGTTTTTCTACTTTTGTATGGAAAATATCTTAACAAGATATTCGTTTCTTTCCACCGCCATATGATTTTCATAACCCTCGGGGTATGGCCTTGCCACGGCTTTATATACCTTTTACAAGTCGCCTTGTATACATCTTGCGCCCGTGGTAAATATAAACATATTAACAGTTAACCACCAATACGATTAACAAGCACCCTAATTAATATTATTATAATTGTGAGACAACACAAACAATGCCATTCTTAAATTATTGCATAGCGCGAAAATATCCGTCCGCTATTGGCTGATGCGTTCGCGCCATGACAGGAGTTCTCTGCAGCGGACGCCGTAAAAGTATAATGAGCAAGATAGTTTTGTTGTTTTTGGAATTCAAATCTTATGTGGTATAGCTATAAGTTCGTTATTTTACTGATATTCTGCGCCACCGTACAAAGCTGATGCGGCCTACGGATGCGACTTATAAATTTAGTCGTACTGTACCAGTCTACATTTTGGCTTTATATAAGGCATTTTTCTTTGTAGGATTCTTTAATAAATAAAATAAATAAATATATACGGACAAATAACACAGATTGAGCTAGCCCCAAAGTAAGTTCGAGACTTGTGTTATGGGATACTAACTCAACATTAACAATAACTTTACATTTATACAAGTTTAGGCATACATCATTTTTAGACAATTAACTTTGTTTAAATTTTAGCCATTTGTTTAGTCTCGATTAATTATGGGCAGTTTTCTCTTTAGACATTAAGCTTTTTTTATATACATACATGTATTTTAGGCATTTTGAGCAACATTTTTTTTTTCAGTCCCTATAATTGGTCTCAATATAGGCACAATAAGTCTACGTCAATAGATATATCTCTTAAAATATAATAATATACCATGTTAAGACCTCCGCTCAAGAGAGTAGCAACTTTACAAGATTTATCAAAAGCAAAAATGAGATTTCATCTTCTTAAATACAACATTTTAATAAAAAAGTATACAATCTCTTGATTTAAATATTTTAATAAATTTTGATACAAAAGTATATTACTACACATCCCTACCTTTACCTATATATTTGTACAAATGTAACTACGGAAATTACCACATTTTATTTAAAACTAGTAATTGCCCGCGGCTCCGCCCACATTAATATCGATCACTCAGGAACAGTAGATTTTTACGGGATGATAGGAACCCTATGTCCTTCCACAGGCCTCAAAATACCTCCATATCAAATTTCATCGCTGCTTTAATAGTTCAAGCGTGCAGTGGTACTATCAGACAAAATTAATTATATAGTGCGGATATTAGTGTTGCAACAGAACTCTGCTTTTGCTTCCGCATCCGCGAAAGTTCTGCATGCCTTTTTACTTTCTTTCCATTTCTGGTTCCGCAAATTTTATAACAGAACTCTAAATGGAAGTCTACAGCGGAGACAGGTGAAGTGACACTCTTTTAAAATTAAAAAATAAAATTGATATTTTTTTTCACAGCATTTTACACATCCGGTTCCGATTCCGCTTCTGCTAAGATTTACTTTTTTCATCTGTTTCCGTTTCTGTTTCCGTTATGACACAACAGATATGCCATAACGGAAACAGAAACGGAAACAGTGACATCACTTGTAGATATCAGACTACATATGTTCTTGTCTTACTTCTTAACCCCCTTAACACTTTCGCTGACACTGCCCGCCTGTAGAAGTAATTTTATTGCTATTTCTTTTGTGTCTGGTTCAGTGTCAGCGAAAGTGTTAAAACATGTAATTCTTATATGTTTATAAATGTATATGTAGGATTTCAGAATTGGCTTTACAGCGATGAAATTGAGTATATAAAGGGATTTGAGAGGCGGAAATTCGATCTAGCTATGTATATTTGTATAATCCTTGAAGAACATTCCGTGCGCTGCTCGGACATCCAGTTTCTCAAAATTAATTTCGGCAAGTCCCGAAGTGTTAGCAAAATTGCTGTATGATACTTAACGCTAAAGAACAGGACGGATATAATTGACATTGTGTTTTTTATATGTACTTTAGACATAAATAAATCTATCCTAACAATATTTTTCCTTCAAAACTCTCTTCAAAATCTTACCGGCCGGGCTCTTCGGTATTTCCTGAACAACTTGAGCCTGTTTAAGCTGCTTGAACGTGGTGACTTTGCTGTTGACGAATTCCATTAGTTCCTCGGCCTTTACGTCTTGGCCTGGGAAGGGTACGAAGTAGGCCTTGGGCACCTCGCCCGACACCTGGTCGGGTACGCCTAAGACTGCGCAGTCGGATATTTTGGGGTGCAACCGAATGATGCTTTCGAGTTCTGCTGGCGCTACTTGGAAACCTTTGACCTAGAATTTGAAAATTAAATTTTATTATAGTCATAACTATTTAAATGATAATACACAGTGTTAATATTATAATTTTAAATAGATTTATGACTTATGTTATTGTATGCCCTACTTTGAGCAGGCAGGACTACGGCTGTATCATAAAACCTTTTACCTGTGATTCACAATATCCTAACTATCCTAACTACATACATACATCTATCCTAACTATTATTATAAATGCAAAAGTGAGTTTGTTTGTTCGTTTGTTACGCTCTCACCGTGTGCGAGTGATAATTTCTATGACCAAAGCAACAAATCGCGACCACAAGTGCTTTGCGTATTGGATATTAGGCGCTTACCTGACTAGTCTTCCAACCAGTCAAGTTCCCTCTTTTTCAGATTCCCTCCAAAGAATTAGGCGTTTTACTCTATATCCTGAAGCCTAACCTCGTTACACAAATAATTATGCTAATATTCACCTTAATAAGCTCCTTGAGCCTGTCAGTCACATACAAGTACTTCTTCTCGTCATACTTGCCGATATCACCAGTCTTGTACCAGCCGTCGTCGGCCAAGTCTTTCTTAGTAGCTTCCTCGTTTTTGTAGTATCCCTTCATGACGTTAGGGCCACGGAACCAGATTTCACCTTCCTGAAAAACAATTAAAGAAGTACATAGGGGCAGGCCTGTCTTACTCCCCGTGTCGGTATTGAAAACATAATATAACGTAATACATACGTGCGGCGACCCCTTCGAAAAGGAAAAGCATACAAATACGGCAGGAACGACGCGCGTGTGGTCTTCAACTTGTTTTCAACGAATTATGAATCGTTTGTTCAGAGCTATAAGTATAAAATTGGTTTGCTGTAGATATATAAACTAAAGGTGCTGCGTTCTGACGCGAGCTACACCGTATCGCTAACTACATAGAGTTGATATTTCTTTGAATACCTGTGCAGAGTGCGACTTTTGTATGTAAGAACTAGTACTTATTCTGTGATAGGGGTTAATATACCTATTACTAGCTGCTACCATGACTTCGTCCGCGTAGTTTTAGTCTATACCCGGGCTGACCTCTGACCCCCGGGCCCCGGGTCCCAAAGCATCTCCTGTGAGGATGTTAACGAGTACATACTACATACTGAGGCGTCAGCGACATCCGCAGACAGCCCTCCCTGGCGCAAAGTGCTGATAATGTAGCTCGTTGATAATGTAGCTTTCTTTAGGTAAAAGAATTTAACTTATTCACGGACACTAAACCAGACAAAGAAATAACAAAAGAATTACGTCTACCGGCGAGTGTCCTTGAAAGTGTAAAAATCGGTCCAGTACATTTTGAGTTTATCCATCACAAATAATCATTACGGGAGCGTGGTTTGTGTCAGAGTTGATTCCAACTGAAATACTTACTGCTGCAGATCCCTGTTACACCGTAACTGTTGTAGACGTAAGTTTAGGTTCACTCTAGTTTTATCGCTCGCAACTAACGCCCGAATAATCAAAACCATATTAAGACATAAAAAAAGCCCTCGAACGACTCCAAGAGGATTTCATATTGCTCTGTAAATGGGCTCACGATGTTGGATTGGTATTAAACGCAAACAAAACTAAGCTTATGTATATTAGTTCCAACCAAAATAGAACCAATACAATGTTGTCCTTGAAAGCACATATTCATTCTTGCCTTCATACTAATAATATGGACAACTGTAATTGTCCAAAAATAGAACTGGTGGATAGTCATAAATATCTTGGCTTGACTATTGATAGTAGAATCAATTGGCGAGATCATATAAATACTGTATGTAATAAACTGCGTATATTATTGGCTAAATTTGTGTTATTAAAAAATAAAGTACCTTTTTACGTTCGTTTATCTCTATATAAGTCACTGGCAGAACCCATAATTGATTATGGTCTAAGCAGTTATGGGCGTACTTTTAAAACACACATAGATCTTATATATCATCTACAAATAAGATTACTTAAAACAGTTGTACCTTATAAAATAAAACAAAAATATAAAGACAGTTACAACGAATTATTCTCCTTTTGCAAAGTAATGCCAGTTCAAAATAAAATAAAATATATATTATTAAAAGAATACTATTTCCATACTGAATTACAAAAACATAAAACTACAAGTAAAACAAGAAATAAAAAACTATTATTACTTCCCTTCTTCCATAACCTTTATGGTAAAAGACGACTAGAATATGTTATACCCCAATTGATTAACGAACTGCCAAATGAATTAAAAAACAAAATTACCTTTAAAAATATTAAGTATAGACTAAAACATTACCTTCTACAATAATCATCCTGTTGTTAGTAACAAAATAACTCGTTTACACACACACACTATGACAGCTTATTGTCACTCACTTGCCATGCTGACTGATGACCGGTTTTGAATTGCACACATCTAAAGTGGTACTACGCTGTGCTAGTGTATATATTCTTTAGCTGTGCCTCGTCTTGATAACCTGTTTTTGATTTACGTACCAATCGGACGATCTAACTCAAGTGAGTTGCAGTTTGTCGAGATGAATCAGATATTGAATACCTGCGATCCTGCGTATGATAAGGTGATGTTTGTATTGATTGGTTCACGTTATGTGGCGACTTATGTAGGTATTATGTAAATGTGTTATATGCGAGTCAAATCGGATGTGCGGACAAATCTTTTAAGGTTTTTGTACATCTTTTATATAATTTAAGATTATGTGTTTGTTTGATGAATAAATAAATAAATAAAAATAAATAAAGAGTATCTTTACTAATATCGATCTCAAATCTCGTTCTGTCACTGTCTAGACAATTACCTAGCAAGACAAAGACAGCACGAGAATTATAGTCGTGATTAGTTAAGATTTTTTGAGAATTCGGGGGTAAGTAAATCAAGGGCGTAATCTAGCGACTCCGCACCTAATAAAGACTTTACAGATGCATCTGTATATCTTACCTTTCCAGGTCCCAAAGCGCGTACCAGCCAAGCAGTTGACAACCCTGGCTTACATGCTGCAGTGGTCTCTGTTAGCGTACACTAGAGGTGGCTAACTGGGCATTGTGACTCCCCCTGATCGACTCCGTGCCTAATAAAGACTTTACAGCTGCATCTGTATATCTTAACTTTCTAGGTCCCAAAGCGTGTACCCGATGCCATACTTGCTACCACCAGCCGCCAAGCAGTTGACAACCCTGAATTACATGCTGCAGTGGTCTCTGTTAGCTTACATTAGAGGTGGCTAACTGGTCGTTGATTCCCCCTAGTCGACTCCGTACCTAATAAAGACTTTACAGTTGCATCTGTATATCTTACCTTTCCAGGTCCCAAAGCGCGTACCCGATGCTATACTGCAACCACCAGCCAAGCAGTTGACAACACTGACTTACATGCTGCAGTGGTCTCTGTTAGCGTACACTAGAGGTGGCTAACTGGTCGTTGATTCCCCCTAGTCGACTCCGTACCTAATAAAGACTTTACAGTTGCATCTGTATATCTTACCTTTCCAGGTCCCAAAGCGCGTACCTGAAGCGATACTTGCAACCACCAGCCAAGCAGTTGACAACCCTGAATAACATGCTGCAGTGGTCTCTGTTAGCGTACACTAGAGGTGGCTAACTGGTCGTTGATTCCCCCTAGTCGACTCCGTACCTAATAAATACTTTACAGTTGCATCTGTATATCTTACCTTTCCAGGTCCCAAAGCGCGTACCCGATGCTATACTGCAACCACCAGCCAAGCAGTTGACAACACTGACTTACATGCTGCAGTGGTCTCTGTTAGCGTACACTAGAGGTGGCTAACTGGGCGTTGTTATTCCCCCTAGTCGACTCCGTACCTAATAAAGACTTTACAGCTGCATCTACATATCTTACCTTTCCAGGTCCCAAAGCGCGTACCCGATGCTATACTTGCAACCACCAGCCAAGCAGTTGACAACCCTGACTTACATGCTGCAGTGGTCTCTGTTAGCGTACATTAGATGTGGCTAACTGGACGTTGTGATTCTCCCTGGTCGACCCAGTGCCTAATAAAGACTTTACAGTTGCATCTGTATATCTTACCTTTCCAGGTCCCAAAGCGGGTACCCGATGCTATACTGCAACCACCAGCCAAGCAGTTGACAACACTGACTTACATGCTGCAGTGGTCTCTGTTAGCGTACACTAGAGGTGGCTAACTGGGCGTTGTTATTCCCCCTAGTCGACTCCGTACCTAATAAAGACTTTACAGCTGCATCTGTATATCTTACCTTTCCAGGTCCCAAAGCCTCTTGCGTGTTAATATCAGCGATCTTGATTTGGCAGTTAGAGAACACGTGGCCTACAGAAGCGTGGTTGGTGTCGGTGTTGGGCCCAACAGAAACACTACTGCAGGTCTCTGTCAAACCGTATCCTTGGCGGAAGTTTATGTTTTTCTGCAAAAAATATGAATTTGATTAAAATATGCGGCGTATGCGTGTAGATATAGCGTCTAACTGCTCATCCATATTTCTGTGTGCTCATCACTGATACTATCTCTGTCGGACACAATGCTAGGTGAAGCAACGTGCTTTTTGGCTGCGCCCGCCAGTGAGTTCGAGCTCGCGACTAGTTCGTCCTTAAGGCGACAGTGACTTAAGGGTAACTTAACTTTATATTACAAGTCAAAAAAAATGGGCAGCTCCATACAAAAAATTTCGGCCGCCTGGTCAATTTGTATGGGAACGTTAAACATTTTTTTGAGTTCCCAGCATTGGTCCCATAGAAAAACTTGTTTATATCGACGGGCTGAATCAGCGCTTTAAGGGTCCAGAACGATCAAAATTTCACCATGTATATTAATATATAGTGCCGCGATACTATTTATTATTGACTCATCATATAGATGGCACCATAGGTTTATTCACAACTATGTATTCTATGAGAGATATGAGTATGTATATTATGAGAAAATAAAAACAGTATTCACGAAAAACATATTATTTAAAATAATATAGAGGAAATGGGTTTTCTTAACACTTTCGTTGACACTGTCTGCCTGTAGACGTAATTCTATAGTTATTTTTTTGTGTCTGGTCAGTGAACGAGTTAATATTATTAGAGATAGATTGCGAAATTATGTGGAAACTTAGTCTTAGACTATCTTCGACCAAAACAGAGCGGGGCGAAATAAAAAAAAATCCACCAATAGTATCGTTTAATTTTCCCAGCTGCACTTAGCACAGCTCTGGTGCAAACTATCAAGCGAGAACTGCTGTGACATTGTAGGTCAGGCATATAATATCACTCCAAACGTTCACGCCCACAATCAATATGGTGTAGTCTAACTTAGGGAAAGTACAAGTATTAGCAAAATCGGTTCAGTATTTTTGAGATAGTTTTGAAGTGGGCTTATTTATTCTTCTTGTTCTTGTAGAGTCTTTCTCTGGCAGCAGTGGTTAAAGGAAAGGGACATTTTGGGAAAGGAGACATTATGGACACAAACGATTCCGAAAAGAGCCCGCTACATATCGTTTCCCAGCTTTATCACTCATTATTGCACCGCTCAGTTCTGGTGGAAACACACAGTTTCACGGCCTCACATCGCAACGAATCTTAAACAGATTATGGTGTAAACGCAGCCTAATACTTGTACTGGTGGTACCTATCGCAAGTTGATCGCCCTGTAACAATCTTATCACTTAAGTGCACTGAGAGCAACGTAGTAATAATTGTAAATTTATCTAATCGCAAGCTGAGAGGTGATATCATACATTTTTATCGTACGCATTTATATTGCACTAGCTTTCGCCCGCGGCTCCGCCCGCGTCAATGTCGATCCCTCGGGATTGGTACTTTTTCCCGGGATAAAAGGTAGCCTATGTCCTTCTCCGTACTCCAGAGAACTTGTATGGAACATTTCATGATGATCGGTTTAGTAGTTAGGGCGTGAAAGCGTAATAAACAAACAAACAAATAAACTCACTTTCGCATTTATAATATTCAGTAATAGTAAGGATAAGGAAGTAAGGATATAGACATACATTATTGTCCCTTGACGTGGACTTTGGATTTTGTGGCCTTAGACTCGAAGGACTAAGACCCAAAGGCCACGATTGATGCATTCCGTTTTGAAATTAACGCAAAACAGAATAAAAAATAGTGTTGGGTTATTAGCCGCGTTGCATATTAACATGATTCCTAATCTTTCGCCCAATCCCTTGGCCTTATACAGTTGCACGGAAAGAGAAGCAACTGGTTCATTATAAGTTTACCATAGAAGAGTAGCAAAAGCTTACCCATATATACACGGTGAAATTTTGATCGTTCTGGACCCTCAAAAGGGGATTCAGCCCATCGATATGAACAACTTTTTCTATGGGACCAATGCTGGGAACTCAAAAAAAACTTGTTTATATCAACGGGCTAAATCATCATTAAAATTTCACTTTCCAGCATGCATAACATTAACTGTAACAGGCGGTGGCTCAGTTGGAAGAGCGTAAGTCGTCGACTTAAGGTCGTAGGTTTAAATCCCGACCGCTTAATTTTTTTTTTTGGTGAAAAATAAATCAAGGTAGTGATGGGTTGCTAGCGGCATCGCCTATTAATATTATTGCACGGAATTTTTCCCGTTCCCTCGTTCAGCTTTTATGATCTGCGCGGGAAGAGAAGAATCTGGTACATTCTTCGTTTTATCTTTTCTCCCAGACCAGCATGGAAGAGTTTTCAAACTTTATGTAAATATATGCGTATAATGCGTCAATCAAGCTTACTGTTGACCGGAAATACATGATGCATTTCACTTTCGTTGCATTTATCAAACTCGAAATCATACTAAATACGTGAGTATCAAAAATTCTATTTACTCGAAATTATCTATAGAAAACGCCAATTTCAAGGTAAGGCGCAATATATTAGAAAAAAATCACGTAGGGGCGACAGGCACATAGGGACCAAGTCTGGATTGAGTTTCTTTCGGCGTATTCTTCTCACCAGTGGTCGTTGCGAAACGCTAGTAGTATTTCGATTTTGCATATATAAAAAAATATAACAAATAAAAATATGACGTTCAAAAAGAGATACATGTATCCAATTTTGAATAAAAATCTTTGACTTTGACTTTCTTTAACCGAAAACATTGTTCGGTGTCCATTTTCCTTGCTGCTAAGTACTTAGTATTTTAATTCCAAATGATCCGCTCTGATACAAGCCCTCTCTCTCTAGCAAGAAGATTCGGACGACTGTTTATTTATTTCTTTCCAACTCACAACCATCATTACAGGAATAACCTAATACAATAGTTGCGCAAAATTATCCAAAATACACCTATGGGTATCTCTTGGATAGGCATGTAACATCCTCGTCTTCATCGTCACTTACCATCAGGTGAGATGGGAGACAAATGCCTAATTCAATATTTAGTAAAAAAAAAAAAAAACCTATAATTTATTTTTTACAAATTATAGGTGTATTCGTGGTCCAGTGGTTAAGGCGTTTGCCTGTTGACCCGGGGGTCGTGGGTTCGATTCCCACCGGAAGCATACTTTGTTTAGTTGTTTCCAGTTTGGTTAGGACATTGCAGGCTTGAATCACCTGATTGTCTGATAATAAAGATTATTCCGTGCTTCGGAAGGCACGTTAAGCCGGTGGTCCCAGCTGCCATCTGGTAGTCGTTAAAGGAACCACGTCAGAGGCCGAGAGGCGGTTCCGAAGAACTCTGACACCAGGGTGTGCAAGGTCGATTGACCGTGACACTTACTCGAAATGATGATGATGATGATTTATTTTTTATAACATATATGATGATGGGGCGGGAGATCGAAAGGATTACCTCGGGTCGCAGGCGTGGTCCAGGATCCTTGCGCGCTGGTCCTCTCCACACCCGATCATTGGATTTTTGGGGTTGAAGCACTAACACTTTCACCACCGGAAGAGTGTCCACTATTAGTTATCGTCTTCCCCATGTTTAGGAATTTTTATATTCGCGAGCGCGTGCGCGGGATTTTTGCGTTAGACGAACAGAACGCCATCTTGAGGTAAGGTAGAGTGAGTAGGTAAGTGAGAAAGAGAGGGAATGAGTGTGTGAGGGAGAGTGTGCGTGATTTAAGTGGGAAATTACAATATATATATAAAAAAAATGTAATAATGTTAATTTGTCGTAGACATCATAACTATATAACTAATATTATAAATGCGAAAGTGAGTTTGTTTGTTTGTTTGTTACGCTTTCACGCCGTAACTACTGAACCGATCATCATGAAATTTTGCATACAAGTTCTCTGGAGTACGGAGAAGGACATAGGCTACCTTTTATCCCGGGAAAAAGTACTATTCCCGAGGGATCGAAATTAACGCGGGCGGAGCCGCGGGCGAAAGCTACTATGATATAAAGCTATTCTTGTAAACTCATTCAGCGTGCAGCAGAATATGTCTATTTTTAGTACTATAGCGTTCAAATTCCGGAAAGCCCGTGACAGCGGCGCATCCCTGAGCAAGTTTGTCCTCCCGCACGGCACTACTAACAAAGGTGGCCGGCGACGCCTGGATACATATTCATTAGGTACACATAAACAAATCCAACAAGGAAGGATTGTCTATTTTCCCCTTAAAAGCTTTAAAAATATACGCACAAAGTGTCAGCTCCCTCCTGACCCTAAATTCGTTATACCCATTACCGGGGCTCTCAAACTTGGGGGCGCAAAAATAACGGTCAACAAGAAAACACTCACGTTTTTATTTATTACTGCCTCCGCATCTTCTCTGGCAAGGGGGGCGGCACCTACTAGGATGCAATTCACTGGTTCTAAGTGTTCTGGCTTCACCAACGGATGTCTTCCAAGGAACATGGCTAAAAATAGTTGTGTTGTAATGTGTATGACATGTGTATACCTGAATTTCCTAGTTTTTCGAGTATCACGTACGTACAGTCAGGGACAGAGACCTAACCAGGCCCGGGGATGAACTAAGTAAGTAGACTGTCAACCGACTGCAAAATGGGAGGTTTTCAGTTCAACTGTATGTTTACTAAACGATTAGTTTTTTTTTTTTTTTTAGAGTTTATTTCATCAAAATCGGTTCAGTAGTTTGTTTGAAGTCAGGTATTTCATCTGAAAGAGGAGGAGCCCGATAGCCCATGGGGATTGGGCGTGAGCATTATGAACACTTACGCATGTTAAGCAACCCTGGGCTCAGTCCCTACTAGGATGGGTGACCGCAAGTGGCATAAAAATATCTCGGGTTCCGTGATTTGGAAGGCACTTTAAGCTGTTGGTCCCGGCTGTCATTATTGATGACAGTCGTTAAGCTTTGTCAGCTGCCTTTAAGCAGCTTCAAAAATCTGACACCAGTATTGGCCACTTACACGAAAAATAAACAAACATCTGCAAGATATCTTACCAATAGGCGGCACAAGGAACAATACATCAGTCTTATAAGTAGCAACAGTCTGCAAATATATCTCTGGCTTGAAGAAGGGGAGCGTCACGAGTTTACACCCCAAGTAGAGCTGGTTGATCATTTGGACATTGAAGCCGAAGATGTGGAAGAATGGGATGACCGCCGTGAATGCTGACTGCTGAGTTGCTGAAAAATAATTGATAACAGTTAAGTATAATTTCTATCATTAGAAAAAACGTATTAAGACTGACGGACACTGCCTCTGTGAGCCAGTGGTTTAGGCGTTTGCCTGTTGACCCAGGGGTCGTGGGTGCAATTCTCACGGGAAGCATAATTTGTTTAGTTGTTTCCAGTTTGGTTAGGACATTGCAGGCTCGATTCACCTGATTGTCCGATAATAAAGATGATTCCGTGCTTCGGAAGGCACACCAATGGCTTACCATTGGTCCCGGCTACCATCTGGTAATCGGTAAAGGAATCATGTCAGAGGCCGAGAGGCGGTTCGGTAATCGTTACGGAATCACGTCAGAGGCCGAGAGGCGGTTCCGAAGAACTCTGACACCAAGGTGTGCATGGTCTACTTTCAAACCGCCGCTACTTTCAAACTTCCTCTTACATAAACATTTCTGATCCTATCCATCCGCATGATGAATACTAAACGTTAAAAAATCCACCTACCCGTAGTCTCCATAATGGCCACAATTTCAGGAAGGGCGATCATTTTATTTGCGGCCACTGTACTTCTATGTGTCAACTCTACACCCTTCGGGAAGCCAGACGTCCCGCTCGAAAACGGAATACATGCCACATCATCTGCCGTTCTCTTAACAGATTTAAGAAAATCAATGTCTACGTTCAGATCTTCGGCAAACTCAGCGAACTTAATAGTACCCTGTGGAAGGTCTTCATTGTCTACTAATATGATTGGGATTTTGGCCTTCAATAATTTTAAACTTTCGGCGACGTTGACGTATGTAAGTTTTGATGTGACGATAGCTTTGCATTCTATTAATTCCAGTTGGCGCTTTAGTTCCTCTGAAAAAAATAATTGTCTGTAAAGTTGGTTTACGGATGATAATTTTACGAGATAATGGTGCAAGAGTGAGAGTGTGAAGAGTGCTTCTATCGCTTGTTCCATGCTCTCGGTTGCACACGGAACGGGACACTTTTTCGGGCGTGCAGCTGACGTTTATCTATTTATGTCCGTAAGGATTAAGGCGCCACTTTTTGTATCTTGATAAAATGAATATACTTATTTAGTAGTAAGTTTTAAAATAATGTAGGCTCGGTCCTCGATTTTGTAGTATAATGCTTCAAAAGTTACACGAACATAAAGGTGCCACCTCAATCTACATGTTTGGATTGAGGAGCCACGTCATATCTGGGTACATCATGGATGAATATTTATCATAATTTGGTATGATTTTGTAGCATATGATAGTAGTTACAAAATGAAATTTGAGCTCGGTAGCATTAAAATGATGTTCCCAGATATGACGTGGCTCCTCAATCCAAACATTTAGATGGAGGTGCCACCTTTGTGTTCATGTATCTTTTGAAATAATATACCTACAAAATCGAGGACTAAACCTACAATATTTTAAAACTTACTACTAAATAAGTATAATAATATCATTAAGATACAACAAAGTGGCTCCTCAGTCCTTACGGACATCATCTATTTACAAGACGTTAAAAAAACTCTTCCCGGAAAGGGCTTAAATCTTCTGGATAATGTCAATAGGCGATGGGGCTAGCACCCACCACTATTTAGATTCCGTTTTCCACCTACACGCCCACCAAGATGTCTTTAAGGGGCTTGGAGTCGCCGATGACCTTGTGCATGTGGGCGGAGCTAAGTGTTCTAAGCCCCGCATCCCCGCACGATAATGATCGTACGTTCGCGTCGTCACGTCGGGCGTTCAAAGAATATGCAGCGACATAGACAGACGTGAAAATAAAGAAATAGGTATTTCGTTTAGGGAATGCTCTCAATAACATATTGTTTAACAAAAACTGCAAACATTATAAAGCAAACATCACATGGGAACTATTTTTGCTGTTATTTTTTTACTGACTTCTAAAAAGGTTATCTAGTAAGTAAAAATTAATGGCGGTTAACAATTCATTATGTATGTTTGTAGAATTTTTCGAACTGGATTGGTTTCAAACAAATACAAGGTTAATTTTTGAATCACCAATGGAAACCATTGATCAAATTGAGACCATATATTTTTATTGTTAAGGAAGTTGCATCAAAATCGGTTTAGATAGTTTAAATGAATTATATGAAGTTGGTCGAAATTCGGTTTAAAATAGCCAAATTGTAGCCAAAACTATCTACTGCTGTTGCTAAAAATCGGTATGAAAAAAAAAAATTATGATCTTATACAATCTATATATATAAAAAAACCGGCCTAGTGCGAGTCGGACTCGCGCAGTAAGGCTTCCGTATTGATATACACGATGTAACTAAAAATGTATGCTTTTCGCAATTTTTCCTTTATCTGTGCTATAAGATGTTGCTTCGTACAAAACTTCAAGATTCTGCGATCCTGGGAAGTACCCTGTAGATTATGATTCCCTTCAAAAGTCGAAAAAACACGTAATTTTGCGCCATAACCAGCTGTATCTTTTGATTGCGTTGGCTAAGAAGTTTAATTTTTTCACAACTCCAAGGGAAAGATAGTATCACGTCTTTTTCCCTTGCGGGATAGACAGAGCCTAGGTCTATAAGACCTTATGGCCACATTTAGCAAATTGGAGGGCGTGTAGATAGAAAACGGAATCAAATAGTGATGGGTTGCTAGCCGCATCGCCTGACATAAGGGACAGCAGACCTGAGTATTTGCTTGATACCTCTATGCGTTCTTGAGAAAAAGGATCTTGACAGATAGATAGACAGACAGACAGATGGACAACCGAGTGATCCTATTAGGTTCCGTTTTTTCTTTTGAGTTATGGAACCCTAAAAACCGGCCAAGTGCGAGTCGGGCTCGCGCACGAAGGGAAACGGAATAGGTAGTGCAATTTTGCAGGATTTCGTGACTTCTTATTATGGATATGTCTATAAATCCCACTTGGTGGAGATTTAATATGAGATATTTTAATTTTGTATACATATTTATTCTTTAATATACCGCTAATACATAACGGTTTATAAAGCTAACAAGTAATGAAATAAAAACTTAGTTTGTTAGAAGAAAAATATTGGATCATCACATGGCATATCCATATAAATATAACATTTAAGGTCATTCGCCCTAAATTGTACTACCTATTCCGATCATTGATAATAAATTTAATATTAATAAAAATATTTTTTAACATAATGTAACTAAAAATTTATGCTTTTCGCAATGTTTCCTTTATCTGTGCTATAAGACGTTGCCGGTACCAAATTTCAAGATTCTGAGTTCATGGCAAGTACCCTGTAGGTATTGATTCCCTTGCGAATGTCGAAAATTTGCGGCACAAACTTGTTTTCTTTCGTTCGGGCATATCTTTACATTTCTATTCGTATCCGTATTGTCGAAAAACACGAAAATTGGCGGGATGAACGGCTGTATCTTTTGATTTAGTTAGCTTAGGAGTTTGATTTTTTCACAGCTCCAAGGGATAGTAGACCTAAGTATTTGATATGATTTTATCTTGATACCTCTACGCGTTCCTGAGACAAAGGGTCTTGACAGACCGAAAGACAGACAGACAGACAGACGGACAACCGAGTGATCCTATAAGGGTTCCTTTTCACCTTTTGAGGTACGGAACCCTAAAAAGACTAAAATCAATAGTCACAACGTCCATGCGCACAAATTAATTAGATCCAACAAAAATAGTTCATAATCACGAAAGCATCTATTGCGCACTAATCTCAACTCAATCGACTGAAAACCTCTGCACTGTATTTAATCTTTGACGGCGCAAGCCGCACACAGATAAGACTTATTGTAAGTACGTGCTCTACCGCATATACACTCGCATAATCGATCGACAACAAGTGCAGAGCAACGAGCGACACAACCCTCCCGTCCGAGTACTGCCTTGCGACTGCCGTGCGCGCCCGCGCAGACACCCTCCGAACCTATTACTTGCGGAATCCCGGAAAAGACTGTTTTTATATAATAACATTTTGCTTGATTTACATATGCTACGTTGATGTTATAGTACATGTTGAGACAATTGTTTTAGTGTAAAACTATTTTAAAAGCTCTCAGCAGTTTAGCAGGAGATAGCATTGATACCTGAAAAATATAACGTTTTCTTTATTTGTTTACAACAAAAGTAATACACATATAAATAAGATATACGTTGAAAATATTGTAAGTGGGTTGATACAAAATATATATTTTTTTCAAATTTTTCGAACATGTGGTTTAGGAGAAGTTGTATTTTAAAGTTAACCTTTTTTGCACGTTTCCGGTACCAACGGCCTTAACTCCCGCCAAGTCGAGCAAAAGAGCAGAAAAAGCAATGGCTTCGAGAAAAGACACCCTTTTCTTTTTCTTTTTTTCATGTTATGTACATATGTTATAATATATTATTTAGTTCCGTGTTTTAACCGATTTAAAAAAAGAGGAGGCTACAATTCGCTAGAATTTTTTTTAATGTTTGCTATCGCATAACTCCGTCAATAATTAACAGATTTTTTTTTGTTTAAAAAGGTATGTTTCCAATAGGGACCATATTGGAAACATACCTTTTTAAACAAAAAAAATCTGTTAATTATTGACGGAGTTATGCGATAGCAATTTAAATTTCATTATAAAGTTGTTTGATTAAAGTCAATTTTTATATAAAATATTATTTTATTTTATCTTTTATTACAATAAAGATATTACAAACAAACATACCTGACGTGTACAATGGATTCATAGGGCTGACGACACAGCCAGCTTGCAAAATGCCAAAGACTACACAAGGATATTCAGGTACATTCGGCAGGACCACAGCCACTTTGTCGTCTTCCTTTAACTTTAATTTCAATCGTAACGATGCGGCAAAGGACATCGTCATCCTGTGTGTCTGTGCGTAGGTGTAACCGCGTCCTGTTAGCCCGCATACCTAATGAAAATGAAATGAAATGAAAAAAATATATTGTAGAAACACAAACAAAAAATACAACTATAACATAAAAAATACAACTAATAAAAGTGTCTACAATAGGCCGCCGTCAGGAGCCGTCAGGCTCAGTGTTACGCTGGACACATTTGTGACCAGCACTGATTTTCAGCAGTCACCTTTTGTGACATCAAGCCTGTAATATAAATAACTAGCTTTCGCCCGCGGCTCCGCCCCGCGTCAATGTCGATCCCTCGGGAGTAGTACTTTTTCCCGGGATAAAAGGTAGCCTATGTCCTTCTCCGTGTCCTCCAGAGAACTTTTATGTTACGGCGTGAAAGCATAACAAACAAACAAAAAAACAAATAAACAAACCAAACAAACTCACTTTCGCATTTATAATATTAGTATAAGGATAAGGATGAGACAAATCACACAAGTTGAGCCCCACTTTTGTTGTTTTTCGTGTGTGTAAGTGGCCAACACTGGTGTCAGATTTTTCTAGCTACCTAAAGGCATTTGACATAGCTTAACGACTGCCATCAGTGATGACAGCCGGGACCAACGGCTTAACGAGCCTTCCGTAGCACGGGAGAGCTCGGGAATCGTTTGTACCACTTGCGGTCACCCATCACAGAGAGGACTGCGCACAGGGTTGCTTAACTAACGTAACCGCTATTAATACTCACGACCACTGGGATATCCTCAGTAAATTCGAGACTAACTCAAAAATACTATACTTTATAACAAAAATACATATACCTATATCCAAGACCCAGACCAATCTGAAAAAGATAATTTTCCGTCTTGACATGACCGGGGATTGAACCCGAGACCTCAAGTGTGGCAGCCAGGCATGATTACCACTACGCCACACTCAGTTTATATCGCGCGATAAACTAGACCAGCATGGAAGATATCCACGATATCTTCCATGCTGGTCTGGGAGAAATAAAAAAACATAGAATGTACCAGCTTCGTGCAGATCATAGAGAGTAGGTAAAATCTGAGGAATAATGTTAATAGGCGATGCGGCTAGCTGGTACCGCTTCGCGGCCTCTGACGCGGATCCTTTAACGACTACCAGATGACGGCCGGGACCAACGACTTAATGTGCCTTCCGAAGCACGGAATCATCTTTATTATCAGACAATCAGGTGATTCAAATCTGCAATGTCCTAACTAAACTGAAAACAACTAAACAAAGTATGCTTCCCGTAGGAATCGAACCACGAACCCTCGGGTCTACAGGCAAACGCCTTAACCACTGGACCACGGAAGCAGTTACGTGCTGCATTGAACAGATATTTATTCAACAACTACAATGAAAAGCATTTTCTATTATTATCTACAGTTATTGACATAATAACGTCTTTTAAATCGATGAACGCCCCGGCTGCACTCACGAAAGTGTCACGCTCCGTATGCAAGCGAGCGCGGAACAAGCGATAGAGGCACTCCGCACGATCGTTCGGCTTATGACGCATCTATCTCTCTTTCACAGTTATCACGTAAAATTATCGTCCGTAAACCGACTTTACAGTCAACCAATTTTTTGTACATTTACATATTTTAATTTATTTAAATAATATCTATTGTTACGCTTTAACACATTCTATAAATATACAGGCTTATAGTTAAGTAACGCAAAACCTGCTCGTGACGACTTAGGTACATCATGACTAACAACGTTTGTTCTATGACTTTTACCTAAACGCATAAGATTTTACATACATTAGCTTTTATGTGGATTTCTATCTAACGCGTGCCACGTGAGCGTTTGATAGAAATTTATTATTACCTCGTAGTGCTGATTGCTATAGAGTTAAGACGAGTAGAATTGCTAAATTGTATTTCATTTCTTTCTTGCATGAAAAAAGCAAACATCGAGTTACAAAAAGTCATAGAACAATCATAAAATACTACCAGATCTTGTCTTTTTTTTTTCAAACAATGTGCCGGCCAGTGAAACTGTTTAATAATATGATTCAAGCTTTGTGGTCATGGATATTTTTGGAACAATATTTGTGTTCGCAGATCAAAATCTTTGTATTCCCTTGGGAATAAAAACGTATTTTAGACCCCGTTCTCTCGGGGAACCGTTCTTTGTTTTTAATGGAGGAGATGAAAATATGCCTTTCCCGCCTTTCCATTCAAATGCAAATGTTAGTTTTATGTATAAAACAGTTTTCTAAGGTTTTTGTACAATAAAATTATTACATACAAGTCCATTCAGGTGAACAACCTTTTTGTATTTATTAAAAAAATGTTTGTGTGGAAAGTACTTCAATATCGTATAGTTAAAAAGACACCCGGTATAACGCATTATAGTTATCTGTTATAACATTTTTCTCTGTTTATATAATATTAGTTATTGTGTTTAGTTTTATTATATATTAGAGAAGCAAAGACAATGAAAAAATAAAATAAGTTATTACACAACAAAGTGAGAAACGCTTACCAATTTAAGTTATTATTCATTATGCATATGTAATGTAAGCTAAAAATATAGGAACATCTTTTACATTAACAATTTCACGCATACACGTAAAAACAGAATGTTATATAATATGGAAATGCTTTGTTTTTTTGTTTCAGTAACGCATGTAAGTAGCTTTATCTACTTATGTTATGAAACAGTGAAGATCATATGCGGAATATTAACATTTGCATTGAATTAACCGTACATGAGAAGGTTATATAGCAACTCAGTAATACCGCCTTAAGAGTACAGGTAGGTATTTTTATTTTACTTTGATGATAGAAGATAACTATTGTTTGTTTGTAAACTCAAAAAAATCCTTTATTCTTAACTAATGAACGCTTGTTAAACCTATTTTAGTTAAAATATGTTTGGTCTCGTTCTTTCAATGTCAAACTGGTAGTTTTGTGAAAGGAGAAAGAAGGAAAGCACGCTTACAGCTCGTTCGCGTTGGTGTAGGCGCCTATGTGTAACTATTTAGTAATCTGTGCCTATGTATTGGCGGCGCGGCGGCCGGGATAAACTTTCTGCGCCTTCTTTCACTTGTTGGATGCTGTCTCCATTGGAAGAGCTGATGCTGATCGATACAGTGCAATAGTTACGGACTATTCACCAGATAGCGTTAGCCAAAACTAAGTAAATCCAAGTAAAACTGAAAAATATTGTTTTAGTATATGTAAACCGAACATATTTTTTTCATCCTGAATACTAATTTTATTTTTTCTCGATCGCGTGCTATTTTTGTTGCATGATCATGACTCATGACTCTGCCTCCACATGTCCATGGACCTAGGAGTAACATGGACCGGGGACGGAGGACGTCACAAGCTGTTTACATTGCATGCATAGATTTAAAAAAAAAATTGCGCTGATTGCATGTGTGCAGCATAAGTATAAACTAGGTAATTAGGTAATTTAACATATGTTTGAATTTAAATTTCGAACGCAGAACAATTGCATTTTTTTTTTATTTGGATATCAGAAAGAAACTCAGTCCAGGAGTGCTATTTTTGAAATGATGCCGTTCGTAAACGATTGATTTTTCCATACAAATATCACCCGAAGACGAGTGTCATCACTGATGCAGGCATCATCTTCGGAATAGTGTGTTTACACTCTCACACTTTCAAAAATAATACCCCTGTCAAAGAATATATACACTACGTGAACCCCTGTATTAGTCCCTACGTGCCTGATAGGTATGTTGTGCTTCTCACCCGCGGGCGTCCTGGACGTTCGTCACAATCACAAGCTGTATATGTTACCTGTGTGCAGCATAAGTAGGTACTAACTATGTAATATCCTTACTAATATTATAAATGCGAAAGTGAGTTTGTTTATTTGTTTGTTTGTTTGTTTGTTTGTTTGTTTGTTTGTTTGTTTGTTACGCTTTCACGCCGTTACTACTGAACCGATCATCATGAAATTTTGCATACAAGTTCTCTGGAGTACGGAGAAGGACATAGGCTACCTTTGATCCCGGGAAAACGTACTATTCCCGAGGGATCGACATTGACGCGGGCGGAGCCGCGGGCGAAAGCTAGTTATATATAAAACTAGCTGTTGCCCGCGGCTCCGCCCGCGTTAATGTCGTTCCCTTGGGAACAGTAGAAATGATAAAAATTCCATTCAAACACCTCCCCCTCTGCTTTTTCCTCATAAGGGGGAATTTAATACATTTCACCTGCATAGATCTTTAGCTCTTAAGGAGGGGATTTTGCTCATTTCACCTACACAGATATTTTTTTATTGTAATGGAGAACTTATATACTTATTTACAAACTTTACCCCACCTATTTTACCCCTTCAAGGGGAAATTTCGTCCATTTTAACTACACAGATCTTTTTAATTGTAATGTAAACATATGTACTTATTTTCATACGTCTAAGTCCAGAAATGAGAAAAATTACATACCCCCCCCTCTGCTTTTACCCCTTAAGGGGGAATTTTATACATTTCACCTGCATAGATCTTTTTAATTGTCACCGTGGACTTCTATACCTATTTGCATACTTCTAAGTCTAGAAATGAAAAAAAATCCATACTAACTTTAATCCCCTATTTTATCCCTTCAGGCAAAAATTTCGTCGGTTTTACCTACATACATCTTATTAATTGTAATCCAGAACGTCCAGAAATTAGAAAATGTCCATACAAACTTTATCCCCAAATGTTGCCCCTTAAGGAGGGGATTTCATACATTTCACCTACACAGATCTTTTAATTGTAATCGAGAACATACCTATTTTTATATTCTAAGTCTAGAAATGGAAAAATTCCATACAAACTTCACCCCCTATTTGCCCCTTCAAGGGAGAATGTTGTCTGGTTTACCTAAACAGATCTTTTTTAATTTTAATTGAGAACTTGTGTATCTACTTTCAAACTTCTAAGTCCAGAAATTAGAAAATTCCATATAAACTCCAACCCCCTTAATTTTCTAAAAATCCTTTCTTAGTGCTCATTTACACCATAAAAAGAATCCCTGTGCCAAATTTCAAGTTTCTGGGCACAGTAGTTTCGGCTGTGCGTTTATATATAAGTCAGGTTTGCCTTTGGCCCGCAGCCCCGCCCGCGTAAGTGTCGATTTCTCAGGAACAGTAGAATTACCCGGAATACATTAGTTCATGACTTTCAATGAAACACCTTAATATTGAATTTAAATTGAATAACTTCTAAAACGGAAAGTTTCATACTAACTTTGCATCCCCGTTATACCCCCTTAAGGGATGATGAGAAAAGTAATTAACTCGTGTTTCATGCCTTTCAGTAAAGAATCTTCATGCTGAATTTCATTCGACTAACTACAAAAATGACAAAGTTTCATGCTTACTTTGCACCCCTATTTTACCCCCTTAAGGGATGATTTTTGAGTAAAATATTTTATTCGTGTTTCATACCTTTCAGTAAAGAACCTTCATGCTGAATTTCAATCGAATAACTTCAAAAACGGCAAAGTTTCATACTAACTTTGCAACCCGTTTTACCCCCTTAGGAGATGAATTTCCAAAAATCCTTTCTTGGTGTTCCCCTACGTTATAAAAGGAACCTCTGTGCAAAATTTCAAGTTTCTAACCCTTATAGTTTAGGCTGCGTTGATATGTCAGTCAGTCAGTCAGTCAGCTTCTCCTTTTTTATTAGTATGGATTACTATGGATAGTACGGCTAGGTATAATGCTGTCGTATAATGATGATGAATTGACTTTGGATTTTAATTTTCTTATGTCACTTATTATTTTAATTTTTTTTTTGCTATATATTTGTAGGCAAACTCATGCCTTGAGTTCATTCAAATGACGATAACTTTTTTTTTAATGAACCGATTTTGATGAAACAAACTTTAAATGTTTTGCTGAGTTATAACAAAGCAATTGGTGAAAGTTTGAAGTAAATCGGTTTAGTATTTTCGGAGATAATCGTGATCATACATACAGACAGACAGACAGACAGACAGACAAGAAATTCGAAAAAATTTTTTTTGCTTTCTATTATTCTTTTTAAGTGTCCCTCTATCCATTTCAGTCAATAAAACAGTAAAAATATTTTGTCTGTACATTTCGAATTTTTGACTGAAATGGATAGAGGGACGCTTAAAAAGAATAATAGAAAGCAAAAAAAATTTTTTGGATTTTTTGTCTGTCTGTCTGTCTGTATGTATGATCACGATTATCTCCGAAAATACTGAACCGATTTACTTCAAACTTTCACCAATTGCTTTGTTTTAACTCAGCAAAACATCTAAAGTTTGTTTCATCAAAATCGGTTCATTAAAAAAAAAGTTATCGTCATTTGAATGAATTCAAAGCATTAGTTTGCCTGCCAATTTACACGGTGTTTTTTATCGTTTTGGACCCTTTAAGGGGTGACTCAGACCATCAAAATGAACAACTTTTCCTACGGGAACAATGCTGGGAACTCAAAAAAAATTCGACATTCCCATACAAACTGGCCGGGCGGCGGGACTCTTTTTTATGGAAATGACGAATTTTTTTTTGAGTTCCCAGCATTGGTCCCATAGAAAAAGTAGTTCATATTGATGACCTGAGTCACCCCTTTAAGGGTCCAAACTGTTCCTGAGGGATGGACACAAACGGCGGCGTCGTAGCCGCGGGCAAACGGCAAACCAACCGAAACTGCTGCGCCTAGAAACTTGAAATTTGGTACAGGGGTTCTTTTAATGATGTGAATGAGCGCTAAGAGAGGATTTTTAAGAAATTTTACTTCTTAAGGGGTAAAATTTATATGGAATTTTCTCATTTTTGGACTTAGAAGTATGAAAGTAGGTATATAAGTTCTTGATTAAAATTTAAAAAGATGTGTGTAGGTAGATGAAATTTTCATAATTCCCCCCTTAGGGGGTAAAATGGGGGTGGGTGGGTGGTATAAACTTTGTATGGAAATTTTCTCATTTCTGGACTTAAGACGTATGAAAATAAGTATATAAGTTCTAGGTTACAATTAAAAATATCTGTGTAGGTAAAATAGACGATATTTTCTCCTGAAGGGGTAAAATAGCGGGGTAAAGATTGTATAGGAATTTACTTATTTCTAGACTTAGAAATATGAAAATAGGTAAATAAATTCACGATTACAATTGAAAAAGATCTGTATAGGTCAACAGGAAAAAATCCCCCAGAAGGGGGGTAAAATTTGTTTGGAAATTGGAAATTTTCTCATTTCTGGACTATAAAGTATGAAAATAAATAGGTATGTTCTAGATTACAATTTAAAAAGATATATGTGGGTTAAATGGACAAAATTCACCCCTAAAGGGGTAAAATGGGAGGGTAAAGGTTTTATGGAAATTTTCTCATTTCTGGACTTAGAAGTATAAATAATATCCATACTTCCATACTAATACTAATATTATAAATGCGAAAGTAACTTTGTTTGTCGTTTTTTTACGCTTCAACCATTGAACTGATTTGGATGAAATTTGGTATGGAGGTGAGGGCCCGAGGAAGGACATAGGGTATGTTTGATTCCGCGAAATTCTACTTCCCGAGGGATCGACACTAACGCGGGCGGAGCCGCGGGCAACAGCTAGTATATATATAATATTGAGATTTGTTTGAATTTGGATGGAGAAGAATTGCATTTATGTTGTACTTCAGAGCAGAACCCACTTAGAGTTTAATGAATACGTAGGTATAAAATTTATATAGTCTGTATAAATTTGTAGCTAAATATTAAAATAAGTAGTCCTATACCAGTATAACTAATTTTCTGGGGTCCTGCCACGTAGCATGCTCTCCAGCGAAACCACTCTGGTTTTACTGTTACATGTGGTTTATAAACATTATAATGGTATGTAATACAGGGTTATAGTTAACTAACGCAAAACCTGCTAAAGACGACTTAGGTACATCATGACTAACAACGTTTGTTTTATGACTTTTACCTAAACGCAATACATAGTAAGATTTTACATACATAAACTTTAATGTGAATTTCTATCAAACGTTAAGTTTATGCTGCCGGCCGCGTGCCACGTCAGCGTAGGTACCTACTATTATTACCTCATAGCGCTAATTGACATAGAGTTAAAACGGGTAGAATGCAAAACTGCATTTTATTTTATTTATTGTATGAAAAAAGCAAACATCGAATTACAAAAAGTCATAGAACAAATATATTTAATCTTGATGTACCTTAGTCACCTTTAGGAGGTTATACGTTAGATACCACTTGCCCTGTATATGTATGTGAAATGTACATATGAAACAAAACTAACATCAGTCTTAAACTTTTTGCTTTAGAATTTGGATTTTTATCAATACAAAAAAATCGTCATAGAAACGCTGCGAATTCCTGCCTGTTGAGTTGATTTTAGAACAATTAACACTAGATATACCTATTCGTCAGGTGATATATTTTAGCAGATAGGCGAGACAGAGTGTGTGTTATGTATGCATAATAAATTACATCTTAATCAACTCAATGTTTGTAAATAGGCATAGGTATAAGAATTGTGATCTAAGGGGAAGCATATATTCAACAATAGACGTCTGTGGGTGTAGCTGTGAAATAGAAAGATTGGTACTAATTAAAAAATTGTACCTATGTAATGAAATGACAAATGATAATTTATACAAATGTAACTATGTATTGTTAATGTATGTATGTATTGGAGTTTAATGATTTTACTACCGAGGTTCATTAAGTTGTAATTTATGTAAAAGTAGGGAGACGTTGCGTAGTTGTGGCAAGTGGGATAAGTTTTATTTTGTCCCATTGGTCACCACTATCCAAAAATAACAAAAATAACTTTTAACATACATAGACATATGTATTGGAATATCCTTTTTTAAATTTGATTTTTTTACTCTGTTTAAACAATCATCTTAACTATACCAAGCTGAACGATTTTTACAGTGTAATCATCTTGCCAGGTAGAATATGTTCCAGGAGTTCCATCCTGGAACGGGAAGAGATACACCTATCCAATTTTGAATAAAAAGCTTTGACGACAGAAACGAGAAGATTCATACTTCGCGTTTACGAATATAGTTTATATTTTCACAGGAGTCTAATAAAAAAATACTTACTATAAAAAAAAAACATAAACATAAAAAATTTAAAAAAAAAAGCAAAAAAAAAAATACAAATTGTCCATGCTGCTGAACATTTTTGTAGGGAAATGTCGAGTTTTTCGAGTTCTCATAGGAAAAATTTACTCATATCGACAGTCTGAGTCGCCCCATTACATAATAAAGCATTATATCTTCTTTTTTTTTATATATAACATTATATAACAAATAAAGCATTCAACCATTCAGCATATTAAGTATTATTAATTTTAAAAAAAACTGAATCCTCATAAAACACAATATCTATATTTTATGTATTCAATAAACGTATTATCTACAAATATAGAGAAACAGGACACAAACATACTAACACTAATGGCAACAGTTATCTTTTAATATGAACTAAATGCTGGGTCAGGGCTGGTCTGGTCCCGGGCCTAGGTCAGCCAGATAAGGGTTATTCAAATATTACGGAAGCAGCGAAGGGGGGAAGGGGGTTCTGAGCTAGTCTTTTTTTTACTGACTTGGGAATAAATAACTATTGTCGCAAAGCTCCCAGAATAGAATAGTCCAGAATCTATTCTATTCTGGGAGCTTGGCGACAATAGTCATTTATTCCCACGTCAATAAAAAAAGACTAGCTCAGAAGCCCCCCTGAAGAACGACACAGACAATGTTTCTAGATTCTAGGCTCTAGAACGTTTCCGAACATCGTCTGTGTCGTTCATACATCTTCCATCCTGCTTACAAATATGTATTCTATCCCGCTCACACACCTACTCGAATATTCTGAAATATGCGAGTGTTCTTTGTGAGCGATACTAATACGAGTGATTTGTGCAATTGATAAGTGATAATTTCTACAAACTCAGCAATGAACCAGGACTACGAGTGCTTTGCGTTTTGGATATTCGACATTTGGAAGACCAGTCAGGTGTCAGTGTTGGGATTCCATAGTGAATAAATTCCCTCCGAAGAGTTTGGTGTTTTACTCCAAATCCTGAACCCTAACCACGTAACACTATTCTTGCCTCCTGAGGTTCAAAGTGATAATACTAAGACAAAATCAGTTTGCAGTTAAAGCCCAAGTTTTAAAACCACCCACTGTGCTAGTACTATTTGGGTTCCGCTTCCCACCTGCACGCCCACCAACATGCTAAATTACGTCTTTAGGTCTTGGAGACCTGGGCTCTGTCTATCCCACCGGTGAAAAAGATGTGATAACAAATTTCAAACAGAGGTTGTGTAGTGAAATAAATATTTTAAATGTGAATCGACATGAAAACATGCTCATTTCCTCACATACTCATTACATACCTCTTGACCTTTTACCTTCACTTTTTACTACCATAGTGCTTTACATTTTGTCCTATTGAACCCACAAAACTGAATAGTGTATTTAGTTACTATTGCCAAACTACAAAAATAAGTTATTTTTAGGGTTCAGTACTAAATAAGGTAAAACAGAACCCTACTTAATAGGAAACTCGTTTGTCCATCTGTAAGTATATTTTCCTGTCCATCTGTCTGTATGCTTGTCTGTTTGCTTTTATCAATTTGTCTGCCTGTCTGTCTGTTGGTATCTCTATCTGTCTACCTGTACACATCAAGTCGAAATTTGCGCATATTTAGATCTGTGGTCTCTTTAAGCTGTGAAAAAATCTAACTTTTAAGTCAACACCATCAAAATATATGGCTGTTAATGTCACAAATTTTGTGAAAATGCTCAAAATCGCAATCAAAGCTTATAGGGGACCTATTGGACTAGAATCATGAAGGTAGGTCTAATAGCACTAGTTAACAAAAAAAAACCAGAAAACTAAATTTATTATTTAAATAAAAAATCTTGCGTGCGCATGCATGCACATGGTGCACCATGGGTACACCCTTGGTGCGTGCGCACGCATATCTACCTGGCTGGTTGTTTTTTTTTTTGTTTTCTTTGAAAGAGCAGAGTTAGAGGCTTTGGGGAAGTTAGATTTTTGAAATGTT
The DNA here is from genome assembly GCA_947532085.1 of Elegia similella. Lineage (NCBI taxonomy): Eukaryota > Metazoa > Arthropoda > Insecta > Lepidoptera > Pyralidae > Elegia > Elegia similella. The sequence goes on along the minus strand of OX383940.1, from coordinate 19,509,091 downwards.
AGATAATAAAAAAAAATCTAAAGTACCTATCTAATTAAATACATATTATCTCGCATTTATCCCTTACGGTGTAGACAGAGCCTAAGATCATAAGACCAAAAGGCCACATTTGGCATGTGTCCCGTGCAGACCGTAAAAGCCAGTCAAGGGAACGGGCGAATATCGAAAGAATCATGACAGTAGGCGATGCGGCTAGCAAACCATCACTAATCCGATTCCGTTTTCTAGTTTAACACCCACATACTTAAACAAAAATAAAAATGTACAAACCGTAGCAGTTTTGTCAGGCCATCTGTCCAAATTCTGCCATACCAAATCACATAATGTCTCATTGGCCATTGGAATGTCTTTATACACAGATGTTAGGATGTTGCTTTCGGTACTGGCATGCCTAACAGAAACAGATGAAGCAAAACTCTGCTTCTTGATTATCTGTAGAATAGCCCGTCTCAATGTCAGTGCCATAGTTGCTTTTGTTTTGTCTGGAAAGGTGTTATTGTTTACATTACTTTAATAAGTTTACTAACACAGTTGTACTATTATTTTTTAATAATAATTATAGCGGTGCAAAACTTTTTTAACACATAAAGAACAAAGATTGTATGCTTAACAGAGTAACAAAAAAAATATTGTAGAAATAAAATTGTTATCAATTTAAATTAAGAAATCCTATACCTTACTAAACCACATGACTAACTGGCTGGAAATTCATGTCATGAACAGCAAACTTAAATAGTGAAAGTTGATATAGGTATCAATACTTAATAATTTGTAAATATAAAAAATATTTACCTCAACAACTTTTTATCACAGTTCAAATAAACGCTGCTAACATCCGACGCGAAGGCAGTTTGCGGTGAAAATGACGATTAGGACTCTTTCAAATCTGTGGATTTACCTACGGCAATTGAACGTCAACTTTTCGCCTTGAAAACACGAGCCATTGGACTTTGAAACCGGTCGACGAACCACGAGGGTTGCCGTGTTGACAACTGATTTCTTCTTGAATATATTAGCAATCGTGATTATGAATTTATAAATTAATTTTGTCTGTTTTTTTATTTTTACTCGTGAAGTTGTTGACAATCCTTGGGAAGGGGCGATTAATGTGTTTTTATTTTTGTTTTGTTAGTGCGCAGATATGTCTAGTTATATTTAATTTACCGATATCAGTGAACTTTTGCACGGTAACAAGAGTTACAGAAATTGAGTCCATTCGCAATTGTTATTTTTAAAATATAGGAAAAAGAAAACAAAACACTGACCTATTTTTGAAATTAGCGCACGCACTGACAGAAGACAAACAAATGACAAATGAATCGAGATGACAATGACAGTTGATTTTTTTCAGATGAAAGAATGTGAAGACATGCAAATGCAAGTATAATAATAAATATAAATATATACGGACAAATCACACAGATTGAGCTAGCCCCAAAGTAAGTTCAAGACTTGTGTTATGGGATACTAACTCAACGATACTATATTTTATAACAAATACATATATAGATAAACATCCAAGACCCAGGCCAATCTGAAAACGACCATTTTCCACCTTGACCAGGCCGGGGATTGAACCCGGTCACTCCGCGTCGCAGGCTGGCGTGTTGACCGCTGCGCCACGGAGCTAGACGTGCAAGGCATTTGTGTTTGCAAAATTCAGAATGTATACGCGATTACCGTATTAAAGTGATTTTATTTAAATATATTAAGTAACTCAAAATGGATTGATGATGATACTTTATTTACTTGTTTCAATTTACATAGATTCATTTACAAGATAGAAATAACTTTTCTTCTTCTTCTTTTCAGCCTTGATCAACCAAATATTTGGTGTAGGCCAGGAGGCCTACACCAAAATAGAGCAAAATGGCGAGAACTGAAGGATCAGTTCTCGCCATTTTGCTCTATTTTGGTACCGTGCAAAAGTTCACTGATATCGGTAAATTAAATATAACTAGACATGTCTGCGCACTAACAAAACAAAAATAAAAACACATTAATCGCCCCTTCCCAAGGATTGTCAACAAGTTCACGAGTAAAAATAAAAAAACAGACAAAATTAATTTATAAATTCATAATCACGATTGCTAATATATTCAAGAAGAAATCAGTTGTCAACACGGCAACCCTCGTGGTTCGTCGACCGGTTTCAAAGTCCAATGGCTCGTGTTTTCAAGGCGAAAAGTTGACGTTCAATTGCCGTAGGTAAATCCACAGATTTGAAAGAGTCCTAATCGTCATTTTCACCGCAAACTGCCTTCGCGTCGGATGTTAGCAGCGTTTATTTGAACTGTGATAAAATCTAAAATACATAGATTCATTTACAAGATAGAAATAACTTTTCTTCTTCTTCTTTTCAGCCTTGATCAACCAAATATTTGGTGTAGGCCAGGAGGCCTACACCAAAATAGAGCAAAATGGCGAGAACTGAAGGATCAGTTCTCGCCATTTTGCTCTATTTTGGGCAGTTAAAATCCAGTTGCTGCCTGCTATCTTTTTGATGTCATCTTTCCATCTCATTTGGGGTCTTCCTACTGGACGCTTTTTGTCCCATGGTCTCCACTCAAGCAGCCGTTTACACCACGAGTCCGTTTTTCTGGCTATATGACCAGCCCACTCCCGCTTGAATCTTGCTATTTTTCGGCCAATATCGGTAACTTTGCTTTGTTGTCTAAGCCACTGGTTGTTCTTTTTATCTCTTATACTGACTCCTACAATTTTTCTTTCCATTGCTCTCTGAGTAACTCCCAGTTTGTGAACTACTTCCCTGATTGTGACCCAGGTCTCTGCACCGTAAGTTAACACAGCCAGAACGCATTGGTCGTATATTTGCGCTTTTTGTTGAGGTGTCATTTTCATTTTAAAGACGTCGTCCAGTTTGGAGTAGGCTGCCCACCCTAGTCTTATCCTCCTGTCAACTTCGTTACACTGGTTCGCCTTTCCCATTTTGAACTCTTGCCCTAGGTATACATATTTTAAGACACTTTCTATTTCTATACCTCCAACGCTGATGATAGTTTTATCTTTGTGTTCCGAAGTCATGACCTTTGTCTTGTCTAAGTTCATCTCTAGTCCAACTTTTAGAGATGCGTCTTTCAGTTCTTCAACCATTTGTTGTAGTTCTGTTGGATCGTTGGAGAATAGTATGATGTCATCTGCATACCGTAGGTTTGTCAAACGAGCACCTGATATATTTATGCCCTTCTCTTGCCACTTCAGGGTTTTGAATACGTCCTCGAGAACCAGTGTAAAAAATATTGGTGACAGTGTATCCCCCTGCCTAACCCCCCTTTTGATATCTATCGGGTCTGTGAGATATGGTACTGACACTTTCATTTTAGCGTTTTGATATATTCTGGCTATAAGTTGGTTATATCTTTGGTCTACTCTGGCATTTCTAAGTGAGTTATGCACAGCCCAGGTTTCTACGCTGTCAAATGCCTTTTTTATAATCAATAAACGCTAACCATACCGGCGTAGAAACCTGGGCTGTGCATTGTATTGCGTTGCTTTCTCAATCAAGACTCGCAGTGACAGGATGTGTTCTATTGTGTTTGTGCCATACATACCCTTTTCTGAATCCAGCTTGTTCCATAGGCTGATAGAAGTCAAGTTTTGCCGTTATTCTAGATGTTATTACTTTGGAAAAAAGCTTATATGTTTGCGACAACACACTGATTGGCCTGTAGTTATTCAAATCCATCTTACATCCTTTCTTAAATAGTATTATTGATGATGATGATGATGATGTCCTCCCAGACGTATCCGTCGACGGCGACACCCTTAGCTCGTCTTTGCCTGGGCTCTTGCATGAGCGCGAGCATGACTTGCAAAACCAAATTTTGTTTTGAAGGTCCTATTGCAAGATGCGCAGTAAAGAGACCCACTTGAATTACGAGTATAGTTGTAGGAGGGCTTGGGTCGAGTTTTTCGGATCAGGCGTTTGGCGTCAAGGTCTTCAAGACGGGAACGCTCAAAGTTTTCTATACCCGCGTTGACAGCAGTTCGCCACTCCGACCTCTGCGTTGCAAGCTCCTCCCATGACTCACTAGACATGCCGATTGCAGTCAAGTGGCGTTTTAAGACATCCCTGTAACGCAGAAACTGTCCTCCAGGCTTGCGTTTACCTGAGCTAAGCTCAGAGTAAAATACCTTTTTTGGTAATCTGGAAGACTCCATGCGTACAAGGTGTCCACACCAGCGTAGTTGGCCTTTCATTAGCATACACTCCATTCCAGCGAGCTTAGCTCGACGCAGAACCTCCGAGTTTGGCACACGATCCTGCCATCTCACCCGAAGACACTTCATGTGGAAGGTATCAAGGCGTCTGACATATCCGTTGTAACTCCGAGGCATAGAGCAATAATGGTAAGATTATGGCCCTGTAGACAGCGAGTTTTGTGTGGAGTTTCAGGTCATGTGATTTCCAAACTCGTCGGTTAAGACCACCGAAAGCTGCAGCTGCTTTGGCGACTCGCGCAGAGATCTCAGACTCGAGACGATTATCACTGCGCAAAATAGTTCCAAGGTACCGGAAGGTACCTACTTCTGGCAGTGGTTTTTCTCGTAGGTAAACATCACCATCGTCCGCAGATTTACCTTTCGCAGGTTGTTTTAGAATCTGGGTCTTAGAAGCACTGATTACTAAGCCGAATTTACGACAGGACTCATCTAATTTGTCCAAAGAACTCTGTAGGTCGTCCAAACTGTCAGCCATAAGGCAGACATCGTCGGCATATAGAACATCTATTACTGAAACAGAGTCTATTTTGCGTTTTGCTCTGAGACGTGCGAGGTCGAAAACGCTTTTGTCCATGCGGACATTTATGGAAATCTTGCCATTACAGCTTTTAAGAGCGTCATTCATTACTGCAGCGAAGTAGATAGCGAAAAGGGTCGGAGCCATTACACAGCCTTGCTTGACACCGCTAGTGACCGGGAACTGGTCTGTAAAGTTGTTTTCGTGACGCACACGGGCTGTCATGCCTTTGTGGAACTGCCGCACTACATTGACGAACTTTGCAGGACAGCCACATTTTTCTAGAACAATCCAGAGGGCGGTCCTAGAAACACGGTCAAAGGCCTTTTCCAGGTCCACAAAACATAAATAGAGGTCGCGGTGTTGTTCAAAACTTTTTTCTTGAAGTCGCTTGACTACAAAGATGACATCAACAGTACCTCTTTTAGGTCTGAACCCACACTGGGTCTCCGGAAGGAAGCTTTCAGCTAAATTACTTAGGCGACTATTGATGATGTGCGCCAGAATTTTGCCAGCCGTGGAAAGCAATGCAATGCCTCTAAACGAGCCACAATCAGAGAGATCCCCTTTGCCTTTATATAGCTTGCTAATAGAAGCATCCTTCCAGTCCTGTGGAACCATCTCAACATCCCAAATCAGTTTGATAAGTTCAAAAAGTCTGGACCTGATACTCGGTCCACCGTATTTGAAAATTTCAGAAGACAGACTGTCCGAACCAGGTGATTTACCATTTTTTAAACGGTTGATCGCAGTAACGAACTCGGCGTACGAAGGCGGATCATCCAACCCCGAAGCAGATGGCAAGCTCTCCAGTGAATTAATGTAAGACAGATCTGCTCCTTGACTACCGGGATTGAGCACTTCATTAAAGTGTTCAGCCCAACGAAGAAGAACCTCTTTTGGATCTGTCAACTTCTTAGCTTTATCTCGCGAGTAAACAGGGGCAGTCTTTTTAGCGCTGTAAACGGATTTTAGCCCATCGAAAAATTTTGCTGTTTGGCTAGTGTCAACTAACCATTGCAGTTCTTCGGCTTTACGGCGCCACCAACTATCCTTTTATTCTCGGATCTTTGCTTTTTAGATCCTGCTGAAGAGACTTGCGCTGCCCTGCACTGATGACTCATTTTAGAGCGAGACGTTAGTTTTCAACAAGCTGCCGTATTTCCACATCGGAATCATCGAACCAGTCTTGATGTTTTTTATGTGGTGTGCCAATAACTCGCTGAGAAACACCATAGAGGACCTTGGAATATGTACGCCACCTGGCATCTACTGAGGTATCGGCATCAGTGCTGGGCATCGCTGCCTGAAATTCCGCATCTAGCTCACGACACAGTCCTTCATCACGCACCAAACGCGCACAAGCAAGTCGAGCTGAAATTCTGCTCTACGCGGAGGCTTGTAGTAAAGCCTCATCCTGGATCTAATAAGACGATGGTCAGTCCAGCCTTGGGCACCACGCATTGCTCTTGTAATAAGTACATCTCTCAGGTCTCGCCTGCGTACAATGATGTAATCAAGAAGATGCCAGTGCCCAGAGCGTGGGTGCATCCAAGATGTCTTGTATTTATCGGGTAGCCTGAAGAATGTGTTTGTTATGCTGAGGTTGAATTCGGAGCATAACGTCAGGAGAGCAACTCCGTTGGTGTTGCTTTTACCTACTCCATGTCTCCCCAGTACGTTCTTCCAGGCAATATATTCTGTGCCAACACGCGCATTAAAGTCACCCAGCAGAATCAACTTGTCACAATCTGGAATCCCCAGCAAAACATCACGCAGATTCTCATAAAATTGAAGTTTGTCCTCATCAGGTGTTGTCATAGTAGGCGCATACACGCTTACAAGATGTAGGTATTTCCTGGGAGCCATGTGGAGTCGTAGTGGCATGAGCCTGTCATTGATCCCTTTTGGAGGCTCCACTAGCGATCTAGCGATGTTGTTTCGGATCACAAATCAAACACCATTTGCGGCTCGTTCACTTGCATGCAGGTTTACCCTACCAGTAATACGTATATCCACCCAGTTCCTCACAGAGCTCACCGCTATCCGCTAAATGTGTCTCGCTGATTGCGGCTATGTCGATGTTATAGCGGGACAATTCACGCGCTATGAGTGCAGTTTTCCTCTCAGGACAGAGGTTGTTTTCATTGTCCAGTAACGTTCCACGCAGCTAAATTTAAGAATGCATTTAATTTATTATTATGTTTCTTTCGACCGCTTTTAATTGGTGACCAGATGACCGCGGTTAGCCACCTGGGTTGCATTGAGGCGAGCTTTGTTTAGGCCACCTTTTCTAGGCCCCTCCCCGGATTGGGGAAAGCAGTGCGAACCCTAAATAGGGCTCCTTTGTCGTCGGGTGAGCTGCCGTACCAGTTCTCTCGCCTCTAGTGAGTTCCAATACGACCATCACCACCCAACCGCCGTACGTGCAAAGATCTAGCTAGGGACCAAACTCACCTGCTCAGTCCCCACCGCCAGTCCTCATCGCCGCAGGACTTGCACTCTTCGTCCAGTAATGAGCCAGGGGTCATCAGCGCGGGAATATATTAAAGTGGGTAAGCATTTGCGCATACACGAACCCACTCTCTCGTCTTCCAGTCCTTGTTACCAGTGGAGCGGGAGTCCGCTACGACTGATTAGCACTAGAAGATGCAGTGACTGGCCGCATATCTCTTGGATCCCGACATACGCCCTATCAGGCATGTCACAGGTGCCCTGCTGCAGCGCTACGGTCGCCGGGTTTGAAGCCATACTGACGGTGTCCGCCTTCCGACCCGCTGCAGACTTTATGCAATTTATGGGGGAATCAGCCCATTAAACTGAGTTTGTGAAACTCAGTCCCCTTCACTGGATTTAGCCCGTGGATCGATACGGTTTACCGGGATACGGCCGCTGCATGCACAACAGCTACTTGGAGCCACCAGTGAAGAGATTTATGGAATGTTTACAATGTAGACAGAATCCACCATCTGCGATGCAGATCGATCGGTAGTATTCTGCAAGATTCCACTGCAAAACATCCCACTTATACCCCAAACTGCGTTATCCCATTCCTTTGGTATTTCACCTGAATGCAAACATTTGTTGAACAAGGTTGCCAATGCATCTATAATTGTACTATCACTTTTTTTTAGCATTTTATACGATAAGGTAGGATACCATCTTCACCGGCGGCTTTTCCGTGCATAACCATTGACAGAGCTGATAAAATTTCGTCTTTGGTTATTTCTGGAATATCTTCCGATCCTACATTCATTATTTTTGAGCGGTTGGTATTGCTTGGTTCTGTCAAATTCTGTGCATATAATGCGGAGTAATATTCTTCGACTACTTTTTTCATTTGCAATCTGTCAGTGGTTAAAGCCCCTTCACCGTTCTTCAGTTTTGCAATGACATTACTTCCTGGTTTAAGTTCTTTTCTGAACACTTTTGGACCTCTGTACTTTTCTATAATAGTTGTTACTATTCTTTCTTTGTGTTTTGCGATGTCTTCTTCAACTTTGGATCTTACTCTCTTACATAGCTCTCTGTACTTTCCCTCGTTTTCCTCCCTTGACATATTTCGTCTTAACTCTAGTAGTTTCTTGGTATTCTCAGTCAGTTTACGGTGTTGTATCGGCCCAGAGCGGGGGTCACAACCATTGTCTCGAAGGCGTCGACCTGGCTCTCTGACAAAATGTTTGCCCTCGATGCACCAGGGACCACCCGTTTCCACTGCGAAAGGCACAAAAATGTACTGTGATAGTTCCGAATATTTACGGTGTTTTTGTCTAGTCTAGCCGCCTGTTCTGCGGCAGACCCCGCCTCAAAATTAATGCTTTTCGCAATTTTTCCTTTATCTGTGCTATAAGACGTTGCTTCGTACCAAATTTCAAGGCTCTGAGTTCACGGGAAGTAGCCCGTGAAGGTTTCGATTCCCTTGCGTGTCGAAAAATTATTAAAAATATTTTTATTACCTATATAAAAAATATTGAGCTGCAGGGAGATATAAATTTAAACGCTGATGACACAAGTTTATTTTATTTTGGTAAAAATTTACGTGTTATTGTGAAAAAGCCACAAATTGAGCTACCTACATAGGTACACTTAACATGTGGTTCTAAAGTAATTTGTTATTTCGAAATACGAATAAACTAATTACCTAATCTTTGCAGCAAAAAACAAAAAACCTTGATGAACACGAACCACTTATAAGAAACGACCAAATTATAAACAAAATTAAAAGTAAAAAGTATCTTGGACTGACTTTGGATAACCATCTTAGGCATTGCGCGTTGTTTACCACGAAAAATTATATATATTATTTACAATTCTTTGATCAAACCCCACATAGATTACCTAAAAGAATTATTGGGAACCGTCGCTAAAATAACTTAAACAAGATCCAAATAGCACAGAACAAATTAGTCAAACTTCTTTTCATTGTGACTTTTTAACGCCTACTGCGCAAGTTTATGCTAAAACAAAAATAATGAGTGTCAAACAAACATTCATTGAGTAAAATTCTGACTAAAGATATACACTGCAATAGGTATCTATTACTTTGTAGGTCACTAGGTCTGATCACTGATTATCTGATAAATGTCTACGCACTCCACTAGCTTGACCTAACGTTAAGAAGTTCAGAAGGTCCTTGTAAATTAAAGACAAGTTCCAGGACGATGAGTATATTTCTATGTCCACAGTTACACACAGTCACAATCACAGTTATACAGAATTACGAAAGTCTCTATAACAAATATGTATGAGGAGGTGCACAAGTTATGCGAGAGACGGGCGGGTCGCGACTGGCGGCCAAAAGCACGCTAGCCCACCGCGATACGAAACGCTGACATAACAATGTGTCCCTACATAACATACCCCCAAATTTTCCAAAAAAATTTTACCATTCCAAACAACATTCAAGGTTATAACTTTGTAACTTATAAAATCTAATAACATGTCACAATCGCCCGGCCGGAGTGAAGCTATGCGCTGACTCAACTCGGCGCTCGAAACCTGAGCTTCAGTTCGCTCGCCGGACAACAATACCTAGAAGCGATTGCAACATATTATTTACAATGAACATGTACCTAACTGAATCTAAATTTAGAATTTATGTTTCGAAATTATTTTTCTACTATTACAATATTAACTTCCATTCGCAAATTTGAAAAGATTAAGTACATTTATACATATTGAAAACGTTTTAGACAAGACCTAATTTTTTGAAAAAAAAAAAACAAAAAAAGTTATACATGTCAACAATTGTTATACTCATACATACTATTTATTTGCAAAACCATCTATTTGTTAAACCATATAAGCTTTTACTTGTACCAATACCAATAAACTATATTATTTCTACAACATTGTTTTTATTTTGACTGTCTATTCACACGTATCATTAACTACATTCACACATAAGTATAAAATAAATGGATCAATACATATGAGAATACATAAGATTGTAGTGTGCGAAAATTTTCTGTTATTCACTATCACAAATGTCACAAAACATTACACCTCTAGTACACTGTCGGCTGAGTCACGGGTGCAGCCTGCGCCCTGACGTTCGGAATAGGTACACTCGTACTCTGGACTTCTTGTTGCAACCATTTTCTAACTTTTTTTGTACATCGTCGACGTAACATACAGATTGTTATAACGGCCATTAACACTGCCGTGATTACTACAATTATCGACAAATAATCTAACTTGGACTGTACCGTAGTCCCAATAGTAGCTTGGGCCTGGGCGACCGCTACGTTTTCTTGTTTGCTCTGTCCCCAGCCCATTATGACTTTATCTCAAACAAAACTGAGGTGAAATGACACATAGTTAAAATGCATCAGTATTTAATGAAATCAAAGTTCAACTAATCAGTTTTCGCACACTATTACAACACCAAAATATATCTTGACATCTACAAATTTCTGGAAAAGTATGTACTTATGCAAGTATCTACTAACTTGATTGGTTACGATATATGCGTGCATAAACAACAAACACTTTACTCATGTCGCAATACTTAATTTGCTTACATTTTCACGATATAACTGAACAACATTTACGTATTGCTTACTTTTGAAATACATATACAAATAACATATACCTACTTAATCTACTGCGAGCACCTATTTTTCAAGGGATCGACTTGATTACAAACAAAAAAATAAAAAGTATGTCTCTTAATGGTAGCTAACTCGAGCGAATATTCTGCCATAAATAATTAAACGGTCACCCCACTAAAGTTAGAGCAACCCTGCGATACCAGCTCGAGCCAGCGCCGTAACAAAAGAAGTAAGAAAGACCATTCCTAAACCGTCTTATCACTACACAGTAACTATATCAAACTTAGAGGCTTATGATATCAGAAACGTTTGTATGAAATAACTACCAAGTACAGGTGAGTACACAATACGTTGGACGATTTGATTATTTTCCTATCATTATGAATTTTTACCTATGTAAGTACTTACCTATTATATACTTACTTCGAACCCTTGGCATCCCAACAGTCGAAAGACTGTTGAGCATCGCGGCCTACGGGAACGCTACAAGTTAAAACGTACTGGCGGTTTTACAATGCGACCACTGCTAGTTTTCTTAGGAGGAAGGACTTTTCACTACAACTAGGCTTTACAATATCCTTTGACAAGAAGTTAGGTGTGCGACCTAGGTTATCTTGAAAAGCATTAGATGGGATATCACTATCAAAGTTATCATTTAAATTATAAGCAGGTTTCAACCTATCTATCGAAATGTTAGCCTTACGGTTAGGTAATTGAAGCTGAAAATCTTTGTCAAATCGTTTAAGGACGAGGTAAGGACCATCATACGGACATTTTAAAGGTCTTCTTACCGTATCATCTCTCACAAAAACGTGTGTACAATTCTTTAAATCAGGATGCACAAAAAATGATCTATTACAACCATGAGACTGTAACGCTGGTTTATACGCATTTATCCTTTTACGTATCTTATCTACTAGGTTATCGTCACTTATACCTGACTGACCCGCGTTATAAAAATCACAAGGCAACCTAATTGTCTTACCAAAAGTCATCTCAGCGGCGCTGACGCCATTGTCGCTTCTCAGCGCTGCTCTAAGACCAAACATCGCGGTAGGTATCTCGTCAACCCATGAAGTGCTGCCATTCAACCTGGCCAGTAAGGCTGTCTTAAGTGAACGATGCCAGCGTTCCACCTGGTTACTTTGGGCATGGTAACTGCTGGTTCTTTGTCGTTTTGTGCCTAAATATTTCAATAAACATGCAAATAGACTACTTTCAAATTGTCTACCCTGATCTGTAGTAATTTTAACTGGACAACCGTATCGCACTACCCATCCTTCATACAACACCTTAGCTACGCACTCGGCCGTAATTTCCTTCACTGGAAAAGCCTCTGGCCAACGCGTCTTCCTATCTATTATAGTTACGCAATATCGATACCCCTCTGCTGTAGTTAAAAATGGCCCAACGATATCTATGCAGATGTGTTCGAAACGATCTGCCTGTGGAATGACTTGAAATTCTGACAAAGTATGCCTATTAATCTTTGATTTCTGACACTGAAAACAACACTTTGTCCATTTACCTATGTCTCTGTTCATACTAGGCCAGAAGAATTTTTGCTTCATTAACTTCTTAGTTGTCCTAATACCCGGATGGCTAAGATTATGGACAGACTCAAAAGCTTTTTCCCTAAAACTTTCCGTTAAATAAGGTCTAATATTCTCTGTTGACATTTCACAATATATCGGTTTATTACAGCCTGGTATAAACATCTTTCGCAACACAACCTTGTTATTAGCGTCAGTTATGGCTTTAGCAATGTACGGTGCTTGTTCTTGCGCGTCAGCTAATTCGTTGAAATCTAGTACTGTGGGACAGGATATGGTCTTGACGCGCGACAACGCGTCAGCGACTATGTTGTTATCACCTTTAACGTATCGAATATCCGTTGTGAACTCACTGATGTCCCTCGAAAAGTTTCCTAAAATATCTAACAGCCGAAAATATACCTAATAATTCCCTGTCATAAGTGCTATATTTTTGCTGGGCTGAAGTCATCTTTTTTGAAAAATACCCTAAGGGCTTCCAACAACCTCCTATATTCTGCTGTAACACTGCACCTACCCACGTATCTGAAGCATCTGACATTAAAGCTATGGGACAATCTACCACTGGATGAGATAGTGTAGAAGCGTTTTTTAAACTCTGTTTACACTGCTCAAAAGCTGAAATTGATTCCTGGTCCCACTCTATCTTAGTTTTGTCCTTCTTCTTAGAGTTATGCAAATACTTATTTAATTTTAACTGACTTTCTATGGCTTTAGGGATGTGTGATCTATAAAAATTTACCATACCTAGGTACCGCCGGAGATCTTGAACTGTCTGTGGCCTTGGGTAATCTAATATCGCCTGCACTTTGTCGGAAAGTGGCCTAATACCCTCCCCTGATACTTCGTAACCTAGAAAATTAACTTTTGACTTACCAAATTGACATTTTGAGACGTTGATCGTGATGCCAAACTCTTGTAGCCTGCTGAGCACCTGCTCTAGGTGTTCCTGATGCCGTTTTTCTGTATCTGAAGCCACTAAAATATCATCTAAATAATAGAATACAAAATCTAGGTTTTTCAGTACTGTAGACATGAATCTTTGAAAGGTTTGGGCTGCATTACGTAAACCAAAACTCATGCGAGTCCATTCAAAAAGTCCAAACGGGGTAATCAAGCTAGTTTTCTCAATATCACGCTCAGCAATTGGAATAAAATGATAGGCCCTATTAATGTCTAATGTACTAAAAACTTTTTTACCAGCCGAAATATATGTGAAATCTTGTAACCTTGGAATGGGATACCTATCGGGCTTTGTAATTGAATTTAATTTCCTATAATCACCGCAAGGTCTTAAATCACCATTCTTCTTAGTCACAATATGTAAGGGACTCGCCCATGAACTTTTAGATGGTCTACAGATCCCTAACTCCTGCATTAGCCTAAATTCTTCCTTAGCTCTCTTATACCGATCCGGTGGCAAAGGTCGAGCCTTTGCATACACTGGAGGTCCTGTAGTTTCGATGTGATGAACAACATCATGGCTAGGTGGCTCTCTGAAAGAAACGGGTTTAGTAACATCTGGAAACCTACTCAGTAATGCGTGATAAGGGTGGCTTTCATCCACTGTTTTGATTGATGGCTCTGTGTAACTAACAACCGACGCATAAACATTTAACTTAGTCAAACTATCAATGAGTTTCCGTGATCTTAAATCTATCAATAATCCATATTTTATCAAAAAATCTTCACCAATAATAGGTTGCCTAACATCTGCAATGATGAAAGTCCAACGATAAACCCTTCTTAAACCTAAATTTAAATCTAACGTTCTGATACCATAAGTTTTTATCTCTGTGCCGTTGGCGGCGTACAATTTATAATCACATTTTTTATTCAAATATTTAAGTGAGGTCTTAACTGGTAAAACAGAAATATTCGCACCTGAATCTATTAAGAATCGAAGTCCACTGTTGGAGTCCAGGACGCATAGGCGGTGAGAAGGCACTATGGAACAAGCTTCCGCCGCAGCTTGCACCGTTCCTAGTTTTCCGACTGGTTTTTCCATGCGCACGGAGATTCGCATCTGGTAGCTCTATCCCTGAACCTAAAGTGGTACGGACATAGCCAATCTGGGCTTTCAGGTGTCCGTCTCGGCCTTCTGGAATTCCTAGAGGTAGAACGCTGTCGATAATTCCTTCGATACGGTCTCTTTGATCTCTGCCTGCACCTGCACTGCCTGGATGGTCCTGTTTGCGCCATATTCTCCAACTTTGACGATAACTTGGAAATCTCTGCCCATAGTTTGTCTGAGGGCGCTGCCGTTGATGACGCATTAACCTCCGAAACTTGTACTGGGCGTGTTGCTTCTAATACCGTATCTGCCGTTGTAGCCAAATTGTCCAAATTCTTGCTTTCAGTCACTGCAAGCACTGCTCTCGCTGCCGCTGGGAGGTGGTTCTGCCACAAGATTCTCAAAGTTTCATCGGGAACTTTACCTCTAGCCAATTCCCTCATTTTGCGAAGCAACTGGGATGGTTTCTGCTCCCCGAGTTCCATTTCACTCAACAATTTCTGCAGCTTGCGTGTCGTCGACTCTTCATAAATAGAAAGTAACCTCTCCTTAAGGGCTTTTAATTTTTCCGTCGCAGGTGGGTCCATCAATAAGTCTGCAATCTGTCCAATGGCATCTTTGGAAAGCTTCCCCACTGCCAAATCGTATCTGTTCTGGTCGCTCATCTTCTGCGGATTCAATATTGATTCGACTTGAACGAACCAATGCCGTGGTTGATCCTCCCAAAATTGCGGTGGTCTCGCCGACACTGAGACTGTAGCCATATCCATCGAGGTGCCTGAGGGCTGCGTTGTGCCCGCCACAATAGGCGATTCGACGGGATTCATTTTGCTTCTCACAGAAATAAAATTCCGGCTTACTGTTTTCCGCGTGACTGTACCCGTACGGTGTGTCCTCCTCCGATGGTGTGAGCCGCTATATGCCCGCCTCTTGTCTATTAGGCGTCTTCTGTCGTGGTCACCACTTGTAGGTCACTAGGTTTGATTTTCTGATAAATGTCTACGCACTCCACTAGCTTGACCTAACGTTAAGAAGTTCAGAAGGTTCTTGTAAATTAAAGACAAGTTCCAGGACGATGAGTATATTTCTATGTCCACAGTTACACACAGTCACAATCACAGTTATACAGAATTACGAAATTCTCTATAACAAATATGTATGAGGAGGTGCACAAATTATGCGAGAGACGGGCGGGTCGCGACTGGCGGCCAAAAGCACGCTAGCCCACCGCGATACGAAACGCTAGTCCGGCTTTCTTGGCATCTACCCACACCAGCTCGGAGTCTGTTAAGGGATTTCCAAACCACCCAGGGGAGATCGTGCCCTGGTGGGAGTTGCTCTGCAGGTGGAACTTCGGATGGCGTGGGCGGGTATTTGCTTTTCCAGTGCCAGTCGCGCTTTTGGAGCTTCTATACGATGACCTACATATTGTGTTTATAATGCATGTTGGAGCAAGATCTTGGAGAGATCGGTATTCGAACTAATTTCGGCCAGGAACCGATCTAACCTAATTAGGTAATATTCTGAAATCTATGCTGCTTGGGTATGCTACCTACCTAGGTACCCAATGTTTTATTAATTTCCTAGAGACCCGCATAACATTACAGAATGCAATCCATCTTTATAGTAAAGCGTTTTCTTTTAAAACCACACAGAAATAAATGATAAGTACCAGGTCAGAAAAGCGGACCGAAACGAAGTTCTATATCGTCTTATCTTAATAACTTTAACTTCAAAAGTATTAATCTTAGAAACTTAGACTGTATTACCTATTTAGCATATACATTTGTTATGACTAAAAATTTGAGGCACTGCCGGGGGAGGTAGCGCGAGAGGGCCACTGCGTAGAATAAACAAAACTCGCATTCAAGCAAATGATAAATGACCAATTGAAAAATAAACGAATTATGAATTATGACACCCGTGCGTTAACGCATTGCGTACAAGAATATTATTTTTATGTTCTTTAATGTCAGATCTTTCCTTTTTGAGTCAGCCTTTACTAATATGGTCGTATTATCCGTATAAAGAATCGTCTCCTGTTTAGTACATGTTGGTAGGTCATTTACATATAAATTAAAAATCAAGCGACGAAGAAGGGTTCCCTGAAGGACGCCAAATCTATCTACATCCAGATCAATGCGTAGCTCTACTTTAAGAGTTATTTTTATTCCTATTTGTCCTTGTGATGTGGACACACAACCGTTAGCGATTCCCCTAATGCCGTCGTCAATCTTTCCATACGAATTTTTACTTCTATGATAACAAATAATCAAATGAAACAATGCAGAATATCATCTATTGCTTTATTACCAGTAAGTAAATATAATGATACAAAAATCAGAGCTTAAATTAAACTGCAGTGGGAAGGACGCATTAGTTATTGAAGCTGTAGTCAACTCAGTGGGTTCTACAATCTAAAACCTTATCCTCGTCCTCTTTTGACAATCCTTTTTGCATTGACCTTACATAGTAGGACTATACATACGCAAGCTATAGACAGCGCGTTCACCAGTACAAAGTTTCAAAACTGCAAGAACGACGCGACTAGGCACTCCGGTATTACTTGCTAACTTTTGACAAAAACGGTGTACGATTCAATCGTCACTCCACGACACATTGCGGCTTTCGTATAATTGACTACTTATAAATGAGGTATATAAACCGTAATGGATATTAAAGCGAACATGAACGAACGCAGGACACACACGAAATTGTTTGTCTCCCCGTTTCTTTTTATTTTTTGAGCAATTATGAATAAAAACCTTGTAATCGCTCTATAGTCGCTAATGTATAGTCCAAGGCATTGTTAAATAACATGCTAATGTTGAACCTTTGGCGTTAAGGTAAGTAGTGGCATAAGGCAGCAGTACTTGAAATTCTGAACCTTGTGTCTTATTTGTAAGGATCAAAATAAAAGAGCATTCTGGGTTTAAAATATGTCTTTGTGTAGAATTTAAAATACTATACACGATGCTACAAATGTTATAAAAACAGTAAGTTAACATATAATTATATTATACTGTCGCAAATATTTTTATGTATATAATATTATTGTATGGGCAAAGAATTAATATAAGTACTAACCTACAAAACTCAACGTACAGAAGAAAAACTCGCAGCGTCCCCGCACCTCTTCCCGCTCTTGGGTGTGTTTGATAGCTTCGAGAAACAGGGTTACCCACTATGGTAGCTATATATGCTTATACGTACGTTAGTACTTGAATTCATTCTGCTGTGGCAACCCTGTTAGCTAACGCACACATAGACGTGACATGGATGTAAAGTTTCGTTTGTAGTAAGTATTAGGCATAATTATATCATATGACTTCGCTTATATGAAACGTCATACCTGTGATAACAAGAATGTTACATTATGTGCCCAATGTTGTGAATATCTAACAAAATGTAACAATTGTTGCAGACTAAGTGACGCTGTATTACAATATTTCTTACAATACAATATTTTCGTTTATTTATCACTATATTTGATGAAAATATTTTGGACACATCACCTGTAACAAATTAAGAAACATGAACTGTCGGAAGTGTCTCGTTGAATTGCAGGCATTTTTATCCATCATAGTGAATAGGCATATTTCTGAACAAAGTGAACTTTATCACCTAGAAATAAGGGTCAAAACAACTAGTAATTCACCATACGGCTGTTGCGAACTAATACGGCTTCTTATCATATCATTATGAGTAAAGATATTTACAATGTAATGATAGATATGACAATAAAAGGGTCATAAATTTAACGGTTATGACATTTCATGGCATTAGTTGGTAGTTGTCATTATTCATTTATCTTACAATTCAACGACGTCACGATCACGACCACGACATAAAAATATCTATTGTAAAATGTCTGTCTAGGTGCCAATATATTTTTAAGCCTGTGTTATGCTATGGTTTCCTATATAGTTTTTGCCGACGGCGTACGGTGGCGGTGGTGGTGAAAGCGGGATGAGCCTATATAACAGAGCGATAACGCAACATCATTTTTCGTATATAGGTCTGTCCGTCGCGACGGCGGCCAATTTTGGAGGAAACCTTAGCATTATCTGCTGCACTTACATTACTTTCGAACCTGAATTTATCAATAGTTCTTAGTCCAAGTAAAACATTTATAGAGCCAATTACAAACATATGTCACACTGTTAGCTATACATATTGCTATTGGACACACTACGATGTATTCTATTCGTCTATGATGTAAATGCTATTAAAAACAACAGGTTATAGGTACAAAAAAATGTTGGATGGAAAGTGTAACGATTGGAACATAAGTATTTGTAGCAAAAATTTGGTTTGGTATATAATTCGTGACAACCCTAATGCCTTGGTTTCCACCAATACGGTGCCGCACTTAAACTCCGTCTGAGCAGGTCTGACCTATATACGTAAAAGAGGAAGTTGTAAGGGTTTCGCTACTCGTATACAATGCGTAAAGAAAACCCTGTCAAATCCTTGAAGGTGCGATTCATCCCGACGATATGAATAACTTTTCCTTTGGGACCAATGCAGTGAACTCGAAAGTCTTTTTTATCGACCGCCTGAAGTCACCCCATCAAGTTCCGGACAGGGTTTTCTTTACATATTGTATAGGTCTATTCTGACGGACCCGTAAGTGCGGCACCGCATTGAGAAAACCAAGCCATAAAGGCGAATTATTGGCAGATTGCATTATCCACTCCATCATTTTCTGAATCAATTGATTATGCGTCTCTTTATCCATGTTTCCGTTCATCCAGGGAAATTCGGCTTTGTTGCATCAGGGTACAGGTTCTGTTGGAGGCTGATCATAAAGCTATCAATGCCATTGACACAAAAGAAGTTCGGCTTTTACAAGAAGTAAAGCAACTATTGAGTTCCCGCATTTTCTTCTCAACATGACTAGCTAGATACATTAATTTTTGGCATAAAACTAGAAACTAATAGTATCAACTCTAACTTATGTTTCGATACAAGAAATACTAAGTTTTATAAGATATACATAGGTATTATGTTTCTAAAAGTTATATGTATAATATAAACAAATAAGATGTTTTACAAAACAAAAAGCAGTCATATGTAACTTACGTAGAAGAATGATAAATGGAAATAAAACTAATTCGAGAAAAATATGGTTTAGCTTCTAGACGACTAATTTATGCGTTTGAAATAAGAATAGACTATAAGATAGTCTCTTTACATCGCAATCGCTACCTTTATACTGACTGGTAAATCACGTTACATATTGCTATTAAAAGGGGGCACTCTATTCTCGTTACAAATATATAAAAACTATCTTTTCTCGGGGACAGTAGAATTTTCCGGAATGTTCCAACCCTTTTCTTCACATAATATGGTGCTCCTTCCCCGGGCCTCAATCTACCTCCATACCAAATTTCATTCAAAGAGAATAGGTGACATACAGTAAGTTACTTTCACACTTAGTATGGATATGGGGCTTTTAAAATTTACCAAATTATCAAAAAAAAAAAAAACAAGTGTGGACATTAGCGCTAGTCAAAGAGCGCGTATCTGTTGACGTGTCGGCCGATGGCCGTCTAAATGGATACGTATAGCGAGCGCGCAGTTTCCAAACAATCCGAGACTTTGCAGACTAATTTGATTAATCTTTCTTTGTAATTAATAAGTACTTTGTTGGTTTTATATTTTTTGACGATTCGTGTGATCATTATTTATTATGTCCTTAAGAATGACACGTGATTTGCCAGTCAGCCTGTATACATATTCAACGGATATAACAAGAATAACGATAATTTCACAAACCATCTTAGTTGAAACGCATGGTGTTAATTTATTACACATTTTATAAGCAACAATCAAATAAAATATTTAAAGAGTACTACAAATAATCAATAATTATCAACCTCAGACCAAACCTATCCAGTCTTTGACTTTTTAACAAATAACAATCTAGATTCTAGATCTAGCAGTATTACTTACTCGAATTTGTTCAAATTTTTGATGTTGCATGAAGTGTCTGACCAAAATTTACTTTTGCCATTTTTAGGTATATTGCGGCGCCTAACAAAAGTTGATATACTGCCGAATACTTAAAGGTTGCTTAACTAATCAATTCTCAAGTGTATGAGTTGAGTACTGATTGACTGTTATGAAAATATTTAACCTCTAATTCATAAAATTAACAAACGCAACCTATTTTTTAAAATATATTTTGTCTTTATCACAATCTCCAATGTTTGACATAGAAATAACGAGACAAAAAATGTTAACTAAAATAGGTACATGCATTTGTCAGTTTTTATAAATAAGAGGATAACTATCTTTGAATTGAATTTTGAATTTTCGGCGCCATTTAACTCATCAATCGCGAGAAACGCAGACACAATTGATTATCTATTGTTATGTTGCCCGATTGGGGCGCTTGGTAGTTGACCGGTATAATGACATGACATATTGATATAACCGTCACTAGATGGCGTTAGCCTAAACGTGGTGAAACAGAGAAATATTTTTTAAATATAAGGCAAAACATTTTTTATCCTATTAAATAAGATATCTTTATTTCTTGAATATCGCTTTAATTTTCTTATAATATGGTGTATACAAAGTGGTCTTTACAAACCTATGGCGCCATCTATGAACCATCGTAGAAAAAATTTAACTCTAAGGAGTTTGGACCAAATGGTCAACCGCATGGTGTGTTAATTAGTATTATACAGGGTTATGTGTAAAAAACTTATAACTTTCATAGAACTGGATGGTTAACATCATAAACAACGTTTGTTCAACGAGATCAGACATAACTTAATAAAATAAATTAAAAAAAAAACAAATGTGTAATGTCCTGTCGTGACATTTGTAAGCCGTTTAGCCGTATTATTCATAAACGAAAGCACGACGCGACGCTCGCGCGCGCTCTTTCCTTCTGACGCGTGTAGAGTTGTTAACATACTACCGGAATGCTCAGTTAATATTTATTTTTGTATAAAAGTAAAAGCTTAAAAATTACCTAATGTCGTAGAACAAACATTGTTTATTATGTTAACAGTAGCGAGGTTATTTTTTTTTTCTTTTTCATGTCACCCTGTATACTCATACAATGACGTCTTTTATGAATAGAAGTGATCAAATACACCAACAAGGGGACACGATTCTTCAATGTATTGTATTTCCATGTAACTATTTTGTTTTCCAATAAACACATTCCAAAATTTCAAATACATTCACAACTTCTTGGCATTATTTCACTGTTATAATAGGCCAAAATCTTCATTTCCGGTTAAAATCTCTGATAATAACCGCTTTCCAATAATTGACCAATCCAAATAATTTTCTTTTGACATTTTCTTGCTTGTAACGGGTGGCGCAAAAGTACTGGCACTAAAGAAAATACTTTTATTTTTTTTATATGACATTTTCTGTCATTCTGTTTTTGAAAATTGTGTAGTGAACAAATGTAAAATACACTGAAAATAAACAAGACGGCGCTACGGCACACACAGCGCGCGACACTATGGACTTAGTGAGGGACGCTTTTCCAGGCCGAGTTATCTCTCGTTTTGGCGATTTGCCTTGGCCTGCAAGATCACCCGATCTGACCAGTCCAGACTTCTTTCTTTGGGGTTTTTTGAAATCTCGGGTGTATGTGAACAAGCCACAGACTCTCGCAGCTCTAAAAGAAAACATTCGTCAAGAAATAACGAACATATCGCAGGAAGTGTTACGGCAAGTTATGCAAAATGTCATAAATAGGGCTCAAATGTGTATCAACTCTGGAGGTCACCATTTAAAAGACATCATCTTTAAATCCTAATGGTACGAAATTTAATGGCACAAATATACATTTAAAAAAACCTAAATCTAGTTTTCTAATTTAGAAAAAATGTTATAGCTGAACCAAATAGGGTCTTTACTTTTGCGCCACCCAGTATATTATGTAGTAACTCCGCTGCAACAAAAAAAGAGGTGTTATATTTCAAAGTTTATATATAGATTTATACAGACACCAGCGGCATTTCACCATCATCATCAGGTCCTTTTTAGTCTCCACTACAGGAGACGACCCTCTCTAGGGCCATACTTGGCCAGAGCAGCCAGAGGACTTGGCCTACACTCTCCACGCTGGCCAGACTGGTTGGAGAGGTCTCTTAGATGTTTATAAGCTTTGTTTAGCTTGTATTTCCTAAGTCGCCTTCTACGACATCCACGGGAAGACTTGGAGTGGTCCTATTCTACTCTGCCGGATACCCACGGCTAAAGCCGTATTGATTAGTTTCATTGCCATATTTTCCTCAATTTTATGCCTACATGTTAATGTCAATTTTATTAACATACAATATAATGTTTACTTGTTATACTTGATAATCAAATTGTTGACATCTCAAGGTTACTGCTTACCACAACTGTCATATCATATTATTTGCATCATATTATGTAATCATAATAGAAACAATTACATACAAATGAAATGAAAATGTTACGCTGGGCAGGGGGTGTGACCCGTCTGTCTGTCTGTCCGTTCGTCTGTCACCAGGCTGTATCTCATGAACCGTAATAGCCAAAGCGTTGAAATTGATGTATTTCTGTTGCCGTTACAATAACAAATTCTAAAAAAATAAAAAATATGGCTCCCATACAACAAACGTGATTTTTTTGCTCGATATTGATAACGGCAAACGGCAACAGGTAGGCGCTTGAAATATTTACAGTGATATTAAGTTATATATAAGTTTAAAAAAAATTAACATAAAAAATATTTTAGGGGGCTTCCATATAAGTTACAACATGATTTTTTGCCGTTTTTATTGATAATGGTACGGAACCGTACATGCGCGAGTCTGACTCCCACTTGACTGTTTTTTTAGGGAGAGACTAGGAGCTAGCCGGAAATTCATCTTCAAACCAGTTGGAAATGAATTTTATGTCAGTTTTCATATTTTTTTCACTTTTAGCGTTTTGACTTTTCATGTGAGAGCACCAGCAAAAAGTTTTTTAGTCCTTAGGCTCCGCCGTAGCTCCTAGTTATAGTTATTTTTGGATGGTTTAGTGATGGTAAGATGGCAGGATCACACCGTCGATCGTTTTCCTGCCATCTTACCATACATAAAGGGTGTCACAGATAAAATTGGTAATATAATGAAGCGAGCTTCAATCAAGACCTATTACAAGCCGCACAAGAAAATTAACCAACTTTTAAGACCTGAAAAAATTTAATATCCCATTACAAGATGCAGGAGTATATAAAATTGACTGTGAATGCGGTTTATCACACATTGGGCAAATAAAGAGAAGCATCGGTACCAGAATTAAAGAACATATTGCTGATAAGAAAGAATAGACGCTCAACCAAGTCTGCAGTCTGTAAACATGCCTTAGACAAACCCAACCCCTACATGTATTTTGATAATACTCAAGTCCTTGCAAAAGAAAACAGATACATTCCAAGAATGCTTAGTGAGGTTATTAAAAAAAAAATCCTAATTTAAATAGAGAAGGTGGCAGTTACCACCAGCTTGGGATCCTGTCATCAATTTAATAAAATCTCAATCTCATCACAAGACTGCAAGACCTTCAGACACCGTGAGCCTATACTGCGTACATCCGAAACGTTATCAATAAATATTGTAGGCGGTAGTTTTCTATAGTTCTTATAACACAAAGACAAATGTCAACTTAGTCTACCTGCCATGAAAACTAAAGTTTTCGAAACGTTAGGTGTAAAACTAATGTAATATACGCGATAATACCGTATTAAAGTGATTTTGATATTTGATATTAAAGTGATTTAGCCGTGTGGTATCCGGCAGAGTAGAATAGAACCACTCCAAGTCTTCCCGTGGATGTCGTACAAGGCGACTTAGGAAATACAAGCTAAACAAAGCTTATAAACATCTAAGAGACCTCTCCAACCCGCCTGGCCAGCGTGGAGAGTGTAGGCCAAGTCCTCTGGCTGCTCTGGCCAAGTATGGCCCTAGTAGTACAGAGAGGGTCGTGCTCCTGTAGTGGAGACTAAAAAGGACCTGATGATGATGATGATGATGAAAGTGATTTTATTTAAATGTGTAACAATCGCGAAAACATCAGAAACCAACCCGTTTGGGTTCTAAATGGGTATGTAAGAGGATCGTTTAAGGTAGTGCCTATAGGGGAAAAAAAGAATCAAATCTTCGATGGTACAGCCATATAATGAGAAGGGACGAAAACTACTCCGTTAAAACTGTTTTGAATATTCCATCTCAGCCCCGAGGTAGAGGAAGACCGGTCTGGACATGGTTGTCTACGGTAGAACGTGACATGAAGTTCTTTAACCTTACATCTACTTCAACCCAGGATCGTGTATCCTGGCGCAGGAGTACAAGGAGGCCCGATCCCAAATAAAATGGGAACATGGGCAGGACGAAGAAGATAACCTAACTAATATTATAAATGCGACAGTGAGTTTGTTTGTTTGTTTGTTACGCTTTCACGTCTTTACTACTGAACCGATCATCATGAAATTTTGCATACACGTTATATAGGGTACAGACAAAGACATGGGCTACCTTTTTTGACTAGCTCCATGGCGCAGCGGTCAACACGCCTGCCTGCGACACGGAGTGACCGGGTTCGATCCCCGGCCAGGTCAAGATGGAAAATGATCTTTTTCGGATTGGCCTGGGTCTTGGATGTTTATCTATTTATGTATTTGTTATAAAATATAGTATCGTTGAGTTAGTATCCCATAACACAAGTCTCGAACTTACTTTGGGGCTAGCTCAATCTGTCTGATTTGTCCGTATATATTTATTTATATGCCGGGAAAATACTATTCCTGAGGGATCGACATAGACGCGGGCGGAGCCGCGGGCGAAAGCTAGTGTACAATAAAAGCGAAGTGCGTAAGTAGAGTTCCGTACCGACATACAATATTTAACTACTAAATCAATTTTTATATTTTATTATTTGTTGTTATACACTTTCTGTGAAAAATTCAAGTTTCTACCTACCTATGTATTATTTTGCAATAGATACAGCCCTGTGACAGACGGACGGACACACCGACATTGGAGGCTTAGTAATATGGTTCCTTTGGCACCCTTTGAGTACGGTATATTAAAAATTAATAAACTACCTGCCTCCGTGGTCCAGTGGTTAAGGCGTCTGCCTGTAGACCCGGGGGTCGTGAGTTCGATTCCCACGGGAAGCATACTTTGTTTCGTTGTGTCCAGTTGGTTAGGATATTGCAGGCTTGAATCACCTGATTGTCTGATAATAAAGATGATTCCGTGCTTCGGATGGCACATTAAGGCGTTGGACCCGGCTGCCATCTGGTAGTCGTTAAAGGAACCAAGTCAGAGGCCGAGAGGCAGTTTCGAAGAACTCTGACATCAGGGTGTGCATGGTCGATTGACCGTGACATCTACTCGAAATGATGATGAATAAAAAAAACTGATTGTCGGTAAAGTCGATTTACGGACGATAATTTTAGGTGATAACGGTAAGAGAGATAGATGCGTCACAAGCCGAACGTTTAGGCCGATCGTGCCTCTCTTTTGCTTGTTCCGTGCGTGCAACCGGCGTTCATCGTTTTATTAGACGTTGTCGCGTCAAAAAATAACACACAACAACCCTTGTATGGGACACCCTTTAATTAATAATTTATATGTATAAAAAAAAATGTTTTTATTATATGTTGTTATAGCTAGTAAGGACGGTTAAGGCCCTTTCGCGCTAGCGGCGTTAGATATACACTTTCTATGAAAATTTTAAGTCTTTTAACCTATTACCAAAATGTTTTGTTTTATGTTTCAACAAAATAGATACAGCCCTGTGACTGTGACAGGCGGACAGGCAGACAGACATCACAGACTTAGTAATAGGATTCCTTTGGTACCATTTGCACACAGAACGTTAAAAATTAATAAAAAGATAATTATATATTGTTGAGATAGTTGTGTTCTATCCTTACCAAACATTACTGGAGATTCCCAATGTCTTCTTCGAACAGCCGCTTTCCTCCTTTCAGTATCTTCTCCGAATTGCTTCCATGTTTCTTTATGTACTCTTCCAACCTTATCAACCACTGAGCCCAATGCTCCCTGAGCTTATCAATTGTAAAGTGGTAAGCATCAGCTTTGGAGCCATCAGTGTATGCTATGACCAGTAAGGCATCTCGTACGTTCAAGTGTTTGTAGTTGTCATCATTGCAGACAGCTCCGAAGTAGGCTGCGAGCTGCACCGGGTTGTCGTAAGTCAGGGCTATTGATTTGCGTGGTTTGTCTGACTTCTTCCATTCAATTAGGGTCGGCTTGTCTCTGGAATAGATAAAATTTGTTTTTGATCATCAAAGCTTCATTCATGTCGAGTAGGTATCACGTCCAAGCGGTCAATCGACCATGCACACCCTGATGTCAGAGTTATTCGGAACCGCCTCTCAGCCTCTGACGTGGTTCCTTTAACGACTACCAGATGGCAGCCAGTATGACCACTTTTATAAGTCGCATCGGCTTTGTCCGACGGCGCAGAATAGCAAACCTACAGCCGAATAAGACTGCATGAAAACATCATTAAAAAAACGAACTTATTCGTACTACATAAGATTTAAAATACTAAAACAACAGGACTCATGCTATCTCGCTCATAATACTCGTACTGCGGCGCGGCGCTACAGTAGATATTCTGTTTATTTATTTTCTTAATTATTGAAGTAGGGATTTGTCTCCCATCTCACCTGATGGTAAGTGACGATGAAGACGAGGATGTTACATGCCTATTCAAGAGATACCCATTTATTCTACTTTTGAATGTCCCGGGATTGTAGTTGTCTGGGAATATAAACGCAGGCAATTCATTCTGTTCTCATAAATTCATTGTAATGGAAATTTGCGGGAAATTTCCAACAATTCTCGAGAATTTCTCAACAATTCCCACACTTGTGAGAAAGAAGAAGAAATTCTCGGTAAAAATTTCCGACTTGTTCTCACCGTTCTCTAAAATTTCGGGCACGGCGCAACACTACGCTACAGCGACCTCCATACATGGCGCAAACGCATCAGCCAATAGCGGACGGATATTTTCGCGCCATACAATAATTTGATTTCTGCTCAGGTATATATCGATGTAACTTATATAATTTTGAATAAGAAAACAACAACCATGTTGGTCTGGGAGAAAAGAAAAACCGTAGAATATACCAGCTGCTTCTCTTTCCGCGCAGATTGTAAAAGCCGAACGAGGAAACTGACAAAATTCCGTGAAATCATGTCAATAGGAGATGCGGCTAGCAACCCATCACTATTTTGTTTCCATTTTTATCTAATGCCCACCAGCATGTTAAAGGTGGCCTTCGGGTCTTTATACCTGGGCTCTGTCTACCCCGCAAAGGAAAAAGACGTGATATGTATGAATGTATTATAATTGTGCTGCATGCATCCAGTTCCAGTTCGTTAATCTTCACATTCCTTATAAATCCTTTCACGTACATCTATATCTTTTCAATAAAAAATTGGCATACTCATTCATTGTCAAGGTTATCTCGTACATGTTTATCGTTGTGAAAGTAGAGATTACTTCTGATACGCAATTAATCAGTATACCATTTTAGCCCTTATCACATTGATTTAAGGCCCGATGTATTTACAATGGTCGTGAATGTACCAGGATGATAATAAAGATAAAAATGTTGATTGGCGGGTCTACCGTAACCTCTGATGAACCCTGTATGAACAAACACAGTAGCTAAGATATACAAGTACTTTGGCACAAGAAAATGCAATTACATGCAGATAGTCAAAATTATTTTAGCACCATTGCATGCATCCAATTGAAGTAATATCATTTGTATTTTTCTAAATAATAGTTCATCAGCCCCATTATAGAATGTTGCAAATAGTTTGTGGCGAGCTCCGTCGAAAAGTGGAAAACACGGCAGCCTGCGACACTATGGAAAACGACCTTTTTTAGATTGACCTGGGTCTTGGATGTATATCTATTATAAAATATAGTATCGTTGAGTTATCCTACGAGACAAGTTCACAACTTACTATGGGGCTAGCTCAATTTGTGTGATATGTCCCTATTTATTTATTTATATAGAACTAGCTTTCGCCCGCGGCTCCGCCCGCGTCAATGTAGATCCCTCGGGAATAGTCCTTTTTTCCGGGATAAAAGGTAGCCTATGTCCTTTTCCGCACTCCAGAGAACTTGTATGCAAAATTTCATGATGATCGGTTCAGTAGTTACGGCGTGAAAGCGTAACAAACAAACAAACAAACTCACTTTCGCATTTATAATATTAGTAAGGATGACACTGCGTAGGGCTATATTTCCGATTCTATTAAATCACAACACAAATGACAGCCCAATGTGTTTCAAAATATAGTGACTTTACAGTTAGAAATAGTTGATATGTGGATACATATGAACTATTTCTTTATTGAATGCGGATGCATTCAGTCGTCAGGGGTCTCATGAATGCGGATGCATTCAGTCGTCAGGGGTCTCATGAATGCGGAAGCATTCAGTCGTCAGGGGTCTCATGAATGCGGATGCATTCAGTCGTCAGGGGTCTTACTCATCCTGCTTGACTAGTGGTTGCAGGTTTGCCATCGGGAACGCGCGCCTGGCCTCCTGAGCTGTTACTTGCTTTTCCTTTATTTATCTAAATGAGAAGTATCCCAATACCTTAATTCCCTTCCCAAATTAGTAATATCTCAATACCTTCATTCCCTTCCCAAATCTCCGTCTTGCTTTCCCTCATTTATCCAATTGAGAAGCATCCCAATACCTTCCCAAATCCAACAAATTCCTGTTCCCATATCAAGCCAAAAAAACTGCGCTCGCCAAACCGTCTGCCAAGGGTGGTGAGTATGGCAATATCCTCAGATGAAACGAAGAATCCTTGTGAGAGGCTTCTTATGGCTGAAATAATGATGATCATCCTTATTATTTACACACACTCTGCTGACACGCCTGTAGAGCCATACTTGCACGGTACAGGACCTCAATGAGGCTAATGATAAGATGATCTCAATAGCCAAAACCTAATGTCAACAAAAATCTAATCAAATGGCATTTCGACTCGAAAAGAAGAAGATGAACGCTAGAGATAAAAATACTTTATATGCTTCTCCTTTCAATCCATAAATAATAACTGATAATTCTCTTTCAGAAGCATGAGCCATTATACTTCATTATTTTCTAGTGTGTACAAATGTGACTCATAAAAACAATATCATAACAATTGGAACCTCCTTAAATATAATTTACTAGCTTTCGCCCGCGGCTCCGCCCGCGTCAATGTCGATCCCTCGGGAATAGTATCGCATTTATAATATTATTAGTAAGGATAAGGATTAATATCAATTTAAATTCATAGTAAATTGAAGTCCTTTTAGTGGGTCCAAATCACGGAGCAAGTAAAACTCCGTACTTGCTTCCAACTTTGTACCTACTTGCTCCGTGGTGAATTTTAATATGGCTTTTACTCACATTTAGAGGGTTTCCCATGGATAGTTTCGAAGAGAGAATGAACAGTATAAATGTACTTACTCATAATCAGCGATAGCATCAAATATTCCTCGGTACTTCAGCACTGGATGTACTACATTCGATTCTATGGCCTTGGGTGATGATATGCTCTTGAGAAGATTGGCGACGGATACCCACACTCCTTCTACTTCCTTCTCGATCCGTAGCTGTGTTTGTGGCTGTGTGAAGTAGTTCTTGAGGGTGTTGTGGAATTTGGTGCCCACAGCCATTTGCGCTGTTGATTACATTAACATATTCATCATCATTTCGAGTAGGTGGCACGGTCAATCGACTATGCACACCCTGGTGTCAGGGTTCTTCGTAACCGCCTCTCGGCCTCTGACGTGGTTCCTTTTAACGACTACCAGATGGCAGCCGGGACCACCAGCTTAATGTGCCTTCCGAAGCATGGAATCATCTTTATTATCAGACAATCAGGTGATTCAAGCCTGCAATGTCCTAACCAAATTGGAAACAACTAAACAAAGTATGCTTCCAGTGGGAATCGAACCCACGACCCCCGGGTCAACAGGCACACGCCTTAACCACTGGACCACGGAGGTTGTTTTAACATATTACTTAATGGCTGGAAAATTTGATTTGGTCAGGGGTGTCATCCTCAACTGCCTGCCTCGTGGTTGCAGGTCCCTATGGCATCGGGTACGCGCGCCCGGCCTCCCAAGCGACTACTTACTGTTTCCCCATTCATCAGAGTAAGTAGTATCTCAATAGCTTTGTTCTCTTCCCAAATCCTACAAATTCCTATTCTTCGTCCAGCTTAAAAATACTTCCGATGGGCAGCAGTTCAGAAGTCTAGTCTGGATTGAGTTTCCTTCGGCGTATTCTTCTCACCAGTGGTCGTTGCGAAACGCTAGTAGTATTTCGATTTTGCGTAAATTGAACAAAATATAACAAATAAAGTATGATGTTCAAAAAGAGATACATGTATCCAATTTTGAATAAAAATCTTTGACTTTTGACTTTTAGAAGCATAAGAAGCCAAGCGTGGCAACTTCCTCCCATGGAAAAAAAAATCCTTGGGAGAGGCCTTTGTCTAGCAGTGGACTTTAAACGGTTGGAATGATGATATACTTTAGATATAGATATTTAGCAACCATTAATTTTACTTACTACTATTTATATTTATTAAAAATATGTTAGAATGATGCTTATTTTTTACAAAAAATACAGCATTTGATAGTACTAAATGCTCAATATCTTTTTATGTCAAAATCTTTTTGTGTTATTGTTGATTTTTGTGTTAACTTTACATTGTAAAGCATTCCATGTGTCCCAAATGCTTTGCGAACCAAGTGATCATTTAATGCCCACTCAGAGCCGTCGAAATTAGTTTTTAGTTTTCATTACATGCTCCACTCATTTATGAAGAAATCAAAATTATAAGCATACCACCAGAGGAGCCGTTCCTTGGATAAGAATGATACGGTACAGGCTTAAAATCTATTACAATATTTAATGAATTTCAGAGCATTATATGATCATATATTATTATATGCATCAGACATTAAACTTGGATAAGTAGTTCTAAATACCTTGATAAAACTTTTCAAACTCGGCCTGGCCCATTTCAGCAATTTTCTCTTGCTTCCACTTCTCCAAAGCAGCCTGAGATTCTCCAGTCATAGTTTTGTTCAATATCAGTGTTACGGACGGGTACTGCTTAGCAAAATCATTCTGATGCTGCTTAATTTGCAAGATTCTGTCCTCACTGGCATATCCAGGCTGAGCTGCAGAACTCCTAGCTGCATTAATTGGCACAACAGTCTTGAATCCTCTCACTGAAGCATTGTTATACAAGACACTAACAAAGTTTACACAATTCCTAGTATTCTGCAACATTTTTGCCGCCAAAATGTTCGTCGGAGCCACAATATTAGAATAACTTGTTAGCACGCACTTTTCAACTGCATTTTTCGCGCTTTCGAATTTTGTACTCCCGCTCGAGTCGTTGTTTTCATGCGATTTATTTTTAGCTGCAACAAAGATAACATTTTTATACGCGTGTGTATATCACACGGCGCCAACAAACTGAACTATGTCTGTCATATGATTTTAATTGGCAACATACGACGCACGGGGCGAGCGTACGAATAGCGAAGATGAAAGGCTGTTATCAGGAAAGAGTAAGTAAATTACGCACCAGTCTTTATAATCACCACAGCCACGGGGTAAACAAATAAACCTGCTAAGAATAACTTGTTTGTCACCACTGTCACAATATTAAATATCTACGCCTACTTCCTCATAGAACGTAGCTCGATCACCTTTTTAATAGAAAGTTGTAATGCAATTTCACAAGGTTACAGAATCCCTACAACTATAATAGCAACGACTTACCAGCCTTCTGAAGCCGCTTTTTCTTTTGCTTGTTTGTCTCCAACAACGGCCCGAATAGATCCTTGTTTTCCTTATTGTATAGTTTTATTTTTTCCGCCGGTTTCAAGATAGAAGCGGGATGAACCACTTTGTTCCTGACGATTTGCTTTGGTTGGCTTTCAAATGAAATCCTCCGGCCGATTGACGAAATCGGTCGAAACATACCTACTGATGGAAGAAATTTATTTTCGAATATTTCTCAAATAATAAAATTGTGATAAATAAAGCAATAATGAAATTCTGTAAACAATTTTTTGGTAAAAATTAATTTTACTGAGCTGACTTGTGTCCCTGTCTCAAACGAATGAGAGTCAGTAGCTGTCATTGTCAATAAACTGTCAAAATTATTGACGCATAATTGGCCAATGGTATGCAGTCTATCACAACGACCAATGGGATGTCTGTCGTGGATCCCTCTAGAGCAAATCAGAGTAAACCGGAAGTGTATATAACCCAAGGACGTTATAGTAGAAGGACTGAGCTCTCATAGTAATAGCAGAAAGCGAAGACAAACTTCGGAATTCTATCTCGCTCTAAAGTAGGGTGACCAACTATAGAATAGATTTCTCGGACATGAAGTACTTAGGTAGGTACCACAGAAATATATCAGGATAGAACGGCTAAGTGGGTGGTATACGCGTTTCTCAATCTTGTACGATCGTACGAGATTCGTTAAACGTTCATTCAGTCAGCGCGCACGTCCCAACTTGAACATATGCTTTATTAAGCGGTATTTAATTATAAAAACAAAAGTATGAAAGTAAATAGGTCGAAACAAGGTATTTTTTTCATGGATCAATATTTTTTTTAACTAAAATCGTGATTAACAACAAAAAAAGATAAAATAAAATCCATATCACGATTTTCAATATAAAACGACAATACAACTAATTCACATCCAATACGCGTTCTAAAAACATTTTATAAAGCTCGTTCCAAGGAGAACGCGCAATGTAAATTCATTGTGTGATAGCAACACGAAAGCTGCATTAGCATTGCGTTGTTGCACTCGAACTGATATTATCGATAATATTTAATAGTTAACATTATTATCTCAGATTTTTTAGGTTGCTTCCATGTGTTGATTAAAATATCTATCAGTAAGTATTATGGAATGCATGTTACAAAAATAATTCGAACTTTGGCACACAAAAAGTTAAAATACATCAAAAGTCGCGTTTTGATGTACATGAATGAAAGGCAAGCCAATCGACAAATACAAATGACTGTTTATCGAAATGACGCGATTTATTTCTGTGGATGTCACATTACTATTTCGCTCATCATCATCATAATTTCGAGTAGGTGTCACGGTCAATCGACCATGCCCACCCTGGTGTCAGAGTTCTTCGAAACCGCCTCTCAGCCTCTGACATGGTTTCTTTAACGACTACCAGATGGCAGCCGGAACCAACGACTTAACGTGCCTTCCAAAGCACGGAATCATCTTTATTACAATCCGGTGATTCAAGCCTGCAATGTCCTAACCAAACTAGAAATAACTAAACAAAGTATGCTTCCCGTAGGAATCGAACCCATGACCTCCGGGTCTACAGGCAAACGCCTTAACCACTGGACCACGAAGGCAGTTACTACACACTTCGCTAGTAATGACGTAATGGTGGTGGCGTAGTTTATGCAAAAACTGACAAACGCGTTCCCTTTGCAAAGTCCACGCGTAGCCATTCTATCCTGATATATTTCTGTGGTAGGTACCTATGTCGGTGTCATTGATAAGACCCTATGCTATGATCATTTATTGACAAATAGCAACTGTAGAAGGGAAAAGCAACAGTAGAGATGTTCGTAGTACGCCTTTAAAACTTTATACTATAACTAGCTGTTACCCGCGGCTCCACCAGCATTAATGTCGATCCCTCGGGAACAGTCGAATTTCCCGGAATGAAAGGTAACCTGTGTTCTTCCTCGAGCCCCAAACTACGTCCATATCAAATTTCATCCAAATCGGCTCTATGGTTGAAGCGTGAAAATGCGAAAGTCAGACAGACAGAGTTCACCTACACAGATCTTTTTTTTCATGTAATCGTGAACTTATGTATCTATTTTTATACTTCTAAGTCTAGAAATGAGAAAAATTCCATACAAACTTTACCCCCCTTATTTTACCCTTTCAAGGGGAGTTTAGTCACGATCCCTCGGGAACAGTAGAATTTCTTCCCCTGGCCTGCAACTACCTCCATACCAAAATTCTTCCAAATAGGTTTAATGGTTGAAGCGTGAAAAGGGGACAGACAGACAGACAGAGTCACTCTCGCATTTATAATATTAGTATGGAAATATGGATTTTATGTACGAAGTACCTATAAGTACACATTACTGATAAATCAGATTCAACAAACTCGGCAGATAAGATGGACACCCTAGCCAAGGCACAACATTTACTAACTGAAAACGGTTATGTTATTTACCTGAGAAAGGATAATGCACAATGCACTGCACTGTCGCTTCGAGATCTCTTGAAACAACAAGTTATATTATTTTACTCTTTCAGTCTGCTTAAAAAATTCGAAGGCTGCGGGATTTTTTATTAATAATATGGCGGCAATGTTGGGATCGTACTAGGGTTGCTAGAGTAAATTTAAATTTAATACTATATTAAGATTGCTCTTTTATTTTCGATAAGAAAAAATTCAAAATTAACTGTAAACATACAGTTTAGTTAATAAATTAATTATTCCATGTAAAATAAAACAGGGATTATTTCATTAGTAATTAAATATTGCTGTTTTGCTTTACTACCATTTTCTTCAATTATTTACATTTTTATGCAATGGCAAGGGTGCGAGAGGGAAAAAATGCCGAGGTATTTTCGTCTCACTTTACCCTGGAATTTTTTGTACAGCATTATGCTCTCTATTCTTGAAGCGTTAAGGGTTAATATCGTATATCAAAATCTGAAACAGTTCTATCAGGGTACTAAGGAACCGCTTACTAAATAGATAATATAACCATAAAACAAATGTAAAAATAAACTATATTTTTCTTTATATATACTATACATATACCATATATATATACCTATTATCTTCATTAACTATTTTAGAAGTTACCTACCTACTACTTTCATAGGGTAAGCATCTTCAGAAAATAATCACGTTCACGAGATCTCAGTTAGACACTGGCAGGCATCAGAAAAAGTGATGGTGCTGCCATCTCTTAAGATTTTCCAAGCAGTAATTTTTATTATGCAAAACATTTGTTTTTCAACCATCATTTTATTTGCGAATGGATTATTACGACTTCAGAAAAAGTGAAATAATTACAATAAGGACGAAAGCGACCATTTATCAACCTACGAATGCCGCCCTCGATAGAAAAAAGGGGACAGTGGTACCTACCTATAGACCTTAATTATGAATTTCGGCGCAAGAAATGAGGTCCTCGTTGGCTATCTCAAAGCTGGTCCAAAGTTTCCGATCGCGTGATTTTAGGTGTAGGTCAGCTCTTGTGTAGCAGGTTTGGAAGCTGTGGTAGTAATTTTGTTATACGTTATAATACCTACTTACTTTTTAAACTCTTTTCTGATTGCCATCTCACTTCGCAAGTCTGGAGTATGTATGTTAAGTAGGTACCCATACAGTTCCAAGTAGAGTTCGGTAATCCACTGGTTTTGTGAGATGCACGAAGTAAGAATATCATGGCTGCCCACATTTGCGCACAGTTTTTCAATATTGTCAATAGATGGCGTATGTATGTAGTTCTCAAGTGCAACCCTTTACCCGTCTGATCCACCTAAAATACACAGTTCCCGTTTATCGCGCATATGTATTTATAAATAAAGTAGGTATGTCTGTTCCACTGTGACCTACAAACATATAAAAAAAAATACTCTGACAAGCCTCCCATTCTGGAGTGTGAAGTGTCATTAAATTTGTATTTTTTCCTGAGATTTTTACCCGTCTTTTCACAAAAATAAACGTAAACTATCAAAAAGGACTTATTTTTATTTTTTTAAATTATGTTACTTGTTAATCTAAAATAATGAGCGAAGTGATGAATGACGATTCTTGATTCGAATATGACTAGGTATCTACTGGCTATTCAGAATAAATAAATAATATAGGGACAAATGACACAGATTGGGCTTGAACACAGATTGGGCTTGGGGGTGCCCCACAAAAAGTTTTGGACTTGTGTAGTAATATGGGATACTAACTCAGGTTTATTTTATATTAGATACTTGTCACTAAGTATAAATAAACATCCAAGACCCAGGCCAATCTAATAAGATCGTATTCCATCATGCTCTCGGTGTCACGGTCAATCGACCATGCACACCGTACCTAGTGTCAGAGTTCTTCGGAACCGCCTCTCGACCTCTGACGTAGTCCCTTTAACGACTACTAGATGGCAGCCGGGACCACCGGCTTAACGTGCCTTCCGAAGCACGGAATCATCTTTATTATCAGACAATCAGGTGATTCAAGCCTGCAATGTCCTAACCAAACTGGAAACAACTAAACTAAGTATGCTTTCGGTGGGAATCGAACCCACGACCCCCGGGTCAACAGGCTAACGCCTTATCCGCTGGACCTCGGAGGCTGTCATATATATAAGGATAAATCACACACACACAAGGATAAATGAGCTAGCCCCAAAGTAAGTTCGAGACTTGTGTTATGGGCTTCTGGGATACTAACTCAACAATACTATATTTTATAACAAATACACATATAGAAAAACATCCAAGAGCCAGGCCAATCTGAAAAAGATAATGTTCCATCTTGACCTAACCGGGGATCGAACCCGGGCACTCTCGTATCGCAGGCTGGCGTGTTAACCACTGCGCTACGGACCTCGCTCAGTAGTGGTAGTGTGACACTACTGAGATGGGTCAAATTTCACTGCAGGCGACTGTACATACACATTTTACGCTTACTGCGAAATTGCTTAAGGTGTCGTCAATATTGGTGTCAATCCAATTAACAAGTTTCCAGCGATATCGTATGTAAATTGATTGCAATGATCTATTTGATTAGTCCAAAGGGCTTGTCAAATATTGACTCATACCTCTACCCAAATACCATTAAGTAATTTTATTTGCTTTATCAAGATACTTGTCTAAAATTCTGAGAACCGTTGGTTTCTAACAGTTGGTGGATTTAAGTATAGGTATTCAAATAACACTACTCGGCCTATTGAGTGGGGCTGAGTAGTCTGATTTGAAGCCTAGGGAGGGAGATTTTGGGTGGGCGGCTTTAATATTATCGTACCCTCCTCCTCCCTTCACGTCTCAAAGCACGGAGAATGTAAGCATCTTCACACTGAGCCTTAGGTCAAGGAACTATGTACGACTAGCTTTTGCCCGCGGCTTCGCTCGCGTTTCATACAAACTTTCATCCCCTATTTTATCCCCTTGGGGGTAGAATTGATCAAAATCCTTTCTTAGCGGATGCCTACGTCAGAACATCTGCCTGCTTGCCAAATTTCAACCCGATCCGTCCAGTGGTTTGGGCTGTGCTTTGATAGATCGCTATGTCAGTCAGTCGGTCACCTTTGAGTGATATATATATGTAGATTTAGATAATAGCGCTTTTGTTGGTTCTGATTTTTTGAAGTGAAAACTTTTTTAGCGGCTTTTTGCACTTTTTGGGATGGGTAAAAAAATGTTAAACTCACACGGACACGTAATCGCCAGCGCGGCGTAGGAGAGGAAGTAATAACCCCCTCTCTTTCTATCGCGCGGAGTTTTCACTGCGGCTGACACTCCCGGAGTGCAACCCGTTGTTTTTTTTGGTTGGAAGGGAAAAGTTTCTTTCCCTGCATTCTTAACCGCCATTAGCATCCGCTACGGTTTTATGAAATAAAATGATTTATCTCAAACTGTACAGTTTATAAGAATAAGAATATTTTTATTTGTGAGTCACAGGTAACATTTACAAAAACATTCAGATGGTGGTAACATTTAAAAGTATCACTATGCTCTGTCTTTTAGGACTTACAAATATTATATTACAAGTCCATTATGATGTTAGTAAGAAACTTATACAACTATGTTAGCAAAATCTAGAGTGTGGGTATCTTGGACATGTAAGGACGGCCAATGTTTCAGAATTGGGCTGTCCACTCTATCAATTTAAAAAATTCTTAAAAAACTGAACCGACAAAAAACCGATTGCGCTCCGGGAGTGCCGGTAGAAGTAAAAAGTCCGCGCGGTAGAAAGAGAGTGGGATATTACTTCTTCCCCTACGGCGCGCCGGCGGTCTCAGGTCACGTGTCCGTCTTACGAATTTTTGATCAGGTCACGTGTCCTGACGCCCGTTTAACTGTTTTTACCCATCCTAAAAAGTGCACAACACTAAAAAAACATTCAGTTAAAAAATTACATGTAATTATTGAACAGCCTCACACATGAACTCTAAAAAAAAAGTCCACTCTTTCTGACACCACCTTGAAGAATGCTCCTTACCCATGACCACAAGGATGCAGCTCTTTGCGAAGCACAGCCTGAAAGCGGTCTGGTGCTATGATCTGCAAACATCACTGAGGCACTGCAGCGCCATTGCAGCCCCAACAGACTCCTGCAGCCGTTGTTGTACTGTTGTAGGCCTTTTTAGTATAATTGTTGCTTTACAAGAGTTTTTGAAAAGTGTGACATTAACATCACGCGAGCAAAGTACAAAACTGTGGGGCAACATATGAGAGTTCTTAATAATGTTTCACATAAGCGTCATAAAAAGCTTAGTAACTTCTACATAAAGCGTCTTCAAACACTTTTTCTTCGAAATTTATAAGCTCACGCGAAGGCCGAGCTTATTAGTCTCTGTTTGAGACGGTAAGACTTACCTACAACTTGCAGGCTTTATACTCGTTACCTATAGCAAACCTGTTTCGGCATACCAAGCTTCGGTTATGAATAAGTAATAAGTTACCTATCAATTTCACGTTTACTACCAACAGAGTTACGACCACTTATATGCTTAAGGGGTGTAGATAGGGGGGCGGAGGAGATATGGGTGTCGTATCCCCCACTGTTGAAACTTTAGACATTTCAAAAATTCTTGTGAAATGATTAAAGAAGTATCTTTAAATTGATAACTTATTCAGGCGCGCTGGACAGTTTATGAGGTTGAAAAAAAAATCATTGAACTCGCGACGCTGTTACTATACCGTTAGGGCTCCCACACATAAACAAGATACAACGTCGCATCATATAACGACGCGGCGTCGTTTCACGACGCGACGTCGCGTCGTGAAAATATACGATGAGCATCGTAAAAATTTAAGACGCGACATCGTAACGTGCCACGATGTACGACACGACGGCGCATAGTAGAAACTCACGATGCATTCTCGTGTCAATTGTGCAACAGTGAGAGTTTTTGCAATTTTATGTGAATTTTATTCTTGTATTTTTCAGATGTTTTGTCCCAAATGTCATTAAATTATCGACCTCAATAACGTCCGCCATCTATGAATTTCGAATAACAACTGTCACTCACTGTTGCACAGTTGACACGAGAATGCATCGTGTCGTGAGTTTCTACTATGCGATGTCGTGTCGTGTATCGTGGGTTACGATGTCGCGTCTTAAATTTTTACGATGCTCGTCATATATTTTCACGACGCGACGTCGTATCGTGTTTATGTGTGGGAGCCTTTACTGTAACCGTCACCTCCGTATTAAGTAACCGAATGTTCAAGTTTTCACTACTGTCGCACTTCCGGTGTGCCACTGTTGAAGTAAAAATTTATGTAGCGGCGTTGTGCACTTTTTAGGATAGGTAAAAAATGTTAAACACGCGTCAGGACATGTGACCTGATCGAAAATTCGTCAGGTGGACGCGTAACCTAAGACCGCAGACGCAGCGTAGGAGGGGAAGTAATATCGCCCTGTCTTTCTACCGTGCGGAGTTTTCACTTCTGCCGGCACGCCCGTACAACCCGTTATTTTTAGGGTTCCGTACCCAATGGTTTAGCCGTGTGGTATCCGGCAGAGTAGAATAGGACCACTCCAAGTCTTCCCGTGGATGTCGTAGAAGGCGACTTAGGAAATACAAGCTAAACAAAGCTTATAATCATCTAAGACACCTCTCCAACCCGTCTGGCCAGCGTGGAGAGTGTAGGCCAAGTCCTCTGGCTGCTCTGGCCAAGTATGGCCCTAGTAGTACAGAGAGGGTCGTGCTCCTGTAGTGGAGACTAAAAAGGACCTGATGATGATGATGATGACCCAATGGTTAAAAACGGGACCCAATTAATATCGCTCTGCCTGTCTGTCTGTCCGTCTGTCACCAGGCTGTATCTCATGAACCGTGATAGTTAGAGAGTTGAAACTTCCACAGATGATGTATTTCTGTTGCCGCTATAACAACGAATACTAAAATGTAGAATAAAATAAATTAGTTAATTTAGTTATATATTTACTTTAAAAATAAATAATTAAATAAAAATAATATTAAAGGGGGCTCCCATACGACAGACATGTTTTTTGCCGTTTTTATAGATAACGGTATGGAATCCTTAGTGCGCGAGTCCGACTCGCACTTGGCCGGCTTTATTTTTACAAATGGAATGGTTGCAACATTGTGGGTGAAAATTATTGTAATGATTGATCATTGATTGTCGGTTGAAATATCAATAAGCCGTGTGGTAGCAGAGTAGAACAGGACCACTCCAAGTCTTCCCGTGGATGTCGTAGAAGGCGACTTAAGAAATACAAGCTAAACAAAGCTTACTTACTTACCTACTTACTTATAAACATCTGTAAGACCTCTCCAACCCTTCTGGCCAGCGCGGAGAATGTAGGCCAAGTCCTCTGATCTAATTGCTCTAGCCATGTATGGCTCTAGTAGTATAGAGAGGAACGTGCTCCTGTAGTGGAGACTAAAAAAGACCTGATGATGATGATGATGAAATATCAGAAACGTGAAATATCGCTCACGCTCCGCTCGCGTTGTCGTTAAATATACTGCTTACGTAGGTAAGTGTATCGCAAAATATCGCAGCCACTTTTATTGCAATTCAAAACGTGGCTATTCTGCTAGCCAACTAGCCACGGACTGGTACTGTTCGTCCCCCCTAAAAAACAATTCCTGGCTACGCCACTTGGCGTGTAGTGTCAAGTTAGGCCTTGATGTTCATACCTATTTATCGCACCACTTCGCTCGTATCAACTTAGCATATCAATAAGAATTTCCACTTAATGTTTCGAACTGACTTGAATAAAGGAGGTTTTTATTCGCCGGATTTTTGATGATTCTATTTGGCCCTCAAACTTCATTCAGAAGCATATTTTAGCCAGTGTTTAGTTATTTTTCGTTTAGTAATTCATTTCGCTGATTTTGACGGAGCCCCTGGCGATAATTTCCACGAATCTACTGGCTTGATCACAAACGGACGACGCAACGAGGCGAGCAAACACCAGCCCGGCAAGCAAATCTCACTACAGCCGCACCATGACACTTTATTTTAGTTATTCCACACTTTGTCCATAAACATGGGTATTAATGACACCAAATTACACCGATTTCACATTATAAAGTCCACTAGAATAAAAATGCAAAACAATCTAAAACAAAATCCGTGCAGTCCGCCGAAATTCCTGCCAAGAACTCCTATTCGCCTGCTGTCGTTGGGGAGGATATGCGTGCCAATGGTCTCATAACCAAGGATGCCGAAGATCGTACGAAGTGGTGAAGAAAAAGCCGGAAAGTGGACCCCGCGGGCTCCCAAACACCCCAGCTGAGGATGCAACACGCTCAGATGAGAGAGAGAGACCTTGATCGGCTTTTCCTAATATATATTCTATATTAAAACGATATATAAGTACATACTTATTACGTACTATTATAAAAATATTGTTGTAAGCTTTCACTGTTAAATCAAAACTAAACCGTTGAATATATAAATGACTTTAGGTAACCGAGTACATATAAGTCAGACACATTAGTTAAGAACACAGCTGGTCGAGTCAGTACATACTGCTTTGTATGGGCAAAGTTCCAAATGAATTTAGTGCTTCATTTTCAGGCTTTTGTAATCTGTTTGTGAGTTTAATATAATTCATAGCGCTGTTCCTGTAAATCCTCTGTCTGCTCTAGCCAAGTATGGCTCCGGTAGTACAGAGAGGGTCAAGCTCTTGCAGTGGAGACTAAAACAAAACCTGATGATGATGATGATAGCGCTGTTCGTTGGTAGTTTTTCGTGTGTATAAGTGGTCAATATCTACTGGTCTCAGTTTTTAGGGTTTCGTACCTCAAAAGGAAAAACAGAACCCTTATAGGATCACTTTGTTGTCCGTTTGTCTGTTAATAGCCTTTTTCTCAGAAAGGGGTGGGGTATCAAGTTGACATTCATATTGAATAGTTAGATCTACTGTCCCTTGGAGCTGTAAAAAAATCTATTTTCTAAGCTAACGCAATCAAAAGATACAGCCGCAAATTTTCGACATTTGTAAGGGAATCAAAACCTATATATACTTTCCGTGAACTCAGAATTTTGAGATTTGGTAGGAAGCAATGTCTTATTATGGCACAGATTTTTTTTAGATTTGGTACGGAATCCTTCGTGCGCGAGTCCGAATTGCACCTGGCCGGTGTTTTATAGAGAACTGGACAAAAGCTTCTGACATAGATTATTGACTGCCTTAAACATGTGGCCGTAGAAATATTAGTTTAGAGGACAGCTGGGCTGGCCGAGTCACTACGGCTTTGTATGGGCAAAGTTCACAATGAATTTAGTGAAAGAAGCACTATCAGGCTTATGCATGTCTATCTGTTTGTTATTTTAACATAACTCATACTTAGTGCTTGTTTGTTGGTTGTAATTTGTGTGTATAAGAGCGGCCAATGCGACCAGTATTGGCCGCTCTAATATACACAAAATCAGTCTACGTCAGAATCTAATTTCATATACATCAAACTAGATTCTGACAAAGCTTGACGACTGCCTCCTAAATGACAGAAGAGACTAACGCCATCTAACTCCGTGCCATTCAGAATAAAATAAACTTTACTGAACCGTAGTATTTTTTTTATGTCATAGGACGGCAAACGAGCAAGCGTGTCACCTGATGGTAAGTGATCACCGCTGCCCATGGACAACTGCAACTAGGGTGTGACAGCAGGTCGGCCTTTCAAGGAGTTGGGGGAAGGAAATGGGGAGGAGAGGAGAGGGGGAAGGATGGGCCTCCGGCTCTCTCACTCACCGAACGAAGCTTAGAAGTGGTAAAGCTTCTACTCAGACATCGATTTTCTGTGCGAGTGTGGTACTTCCCCGGACGAGCCGGCTCATTCATGCTACTAGCAATTCATTTTGCCAGTAGCGTGGCTCTACCACAACTACTTTTACTGAAATGGGTTTGGTTAGTAAATTAGTAGCATAAGTTAAGAGCACAGCTGGCCCAGTCATTACTCATTTGTATGGGCAAGGTTATAATGAATTTAGCTCGTATGTAGGCTCGTGAATGTCTATCTTTTGTGATTTGATGGTTTTAATATAAATACATTAATTGCTTGAAACAAATAACACAACATAACTTGTTACCCCATTATGCAGCGTGTAAATGTACCCTTGAAGTTCCCTTAAAGGGATGACTCAGCCCATCACTATGAACAACTTTTCCTACACGACCAAAGCTGAACTCAAAAGAAAATTCGGCATTTCCGGCCAATTTGTATTGGAATGTAGAATAATTTTGAGTTCCCAGCATTTTTCTCATAGAAAAGTTGTTCATATTAATGGGCTGAGTCACCCCTTTAACCGTTTAACTACCGAAGGCCCCAATCGTGAAACATAACAGTAGATAATCAATTGT
This sequence comes from Elegia similella, assembly GCA_947532085.1. Lineage (NCBI taxonomy): Eukaryota > Metazoa > Arthropoda > Insecta > Lepidoptera > Pyralidae > Elegia > Elegia similella. The sequence continues at coordinate 19,465,049 of OX383940.1, read as the reverse complement.
GTCTGCGTTTCTCGCGATTGATGAGTTAAGGGAATGTCGAGGGTCAATTTGCACGCTCTATATTCAATGTAATGAATTTCTGATAATTCCCTCTGTTCTTGATGAGTATACTTTGTTACTAAACCATAGAATAACTTTGTTGAACCGCTTACCGCTGCCCATGGACAACTGCAACACCAGGGTATGACAAGAGTGTGGCCGGCCTTCCAAGGAGTTGAAAGAAGGACATAGGGATGAAGAAATGGGGGAGGGGCGGGGAATGGCCCTCCGGATCTGCCGTTCACCGATCTAAGCTTAGAAATGGTAAAGGTTCTACTCAAACGTTGATTTTCTATGACAATTTGGGAATTACCCGAATGAACCGGCCAATTCATGCCTAGAAGCAAAACTTTGATTGTAGCAAAAATTAATTTTGCGGATAGCATGGCTCTACCACGACTTCTAAAGCAGAAATGAATATGTAAGTATGAATGTAAGAGATTAATATTCTATTGTTTATTTAAAATAAGCCAGATGACCCCCACTTTTCCTTATCGGTCTTTAGAATGCTTTTACTTAAAAATTAAAAGTTCATATTTTTATAAGTGTTTCATTTTGCATTCACAATGCTTTTTTGATATACCTCTCTTAATAAATTAAGAAATAAAATATGGTAAAAAATTTCATGCGGGCGTGACTTGAACCGGCGACCTAGATCTATGTACGACCTATGCTCTGCCATTTGAGCTACCGCACAATTCAATCTCGGCGCCGAAACCCTCCACCATATCCCATTTCCCCTTATACGTAAGGCTTACGTCACCCCCCCCCCCCCCCCGCATTCAAGTTCAAGTCCCACCCGCATGGTTATTTTTCATCAATTTTATTTCTTAATTTATTAAGAGTATATTAAAAGTTCATGTTTTATTTTCTTTCATGGAATCAGCCGTATGAACTACTAAACATATAGTTAATAGATTCAGGTGTTACTTTGCGGAAGTCAAAGCAACGTTGCTTGTCATTCGAACCAACATCTAGGTTTCACTGCCTGAAGATGCCTCGTGTAGAAGCGAAACACGAGTCACAGCAGTATCGACCAGGTTTGCATGCATCAACTATTGATAGCGGGCATGAAGGGACTAACAGTAGTGGGTGGGCGCTGGCCAGCAATAGTTTGCATGAACTAACTGGTGGCGGAAGCACGCAAAGTAAATTGTCTCAAAGTAAATACTAAACATATGTCGTACATATCCGAACTAAATCTTGTTCCGTTGCAAGTAAACTTACTTAATAACGAAAGAGACACTGGAACTTCGTCTGACTTGGTAATAGGAACTAACTTAGTGTTTCTATTACCAACAAAGTTTCGAATGTGCAGAGAGTTCTCAGGAAGAATCCTTGAATGCGAGTTGATCTGGATTTTATTTAGAAACACTGTTCTTTGTACTCTTCTAATCATGAAAGTGAGTAAGACCAAGAAAATATTTTTTTTACCTTTTTTACATCCATACATAGTATCACGTCTTTTTCGCTAGCGGGGTAGACGACAGAGCCTAGGTCTAATAAAGACCTTATAAACCGTATGAAAGTCTTATAGATCTAAGCATACATACGGACAGACAGAGAGCGGGAAGCGACATTGTTTATACTATGTAGTGATACACTATCTAAATCTAAAATCAAACTGTAAAATGTTTTTAAGATAAATAGGCCCGGACACATATTTCCTTGTTCAATTTGAGTTTTTATGACAAGCTAGGTATTTTGAACCATAGTGCATTCTTTCAGAAGATGATGAAATATAACGTTAGTAAGTGGTTTTAATATATCTTCGAACATTTGACTCGTACAAACCAACCAAAAGGTTCAGCAAAAAAAATCTAGTAAATACATACATACATAGTATCACGTCTTTTTCCCTTACGGGTTAGACAGAGCCTAGGTCTATAAGACCTGAGGGCCACGTTTAGCATGTTGGTGGGCATTAGGTAAATACATACAAGAATAGTATTCCTACGTGAGCGTGACATACTCGTAGTTGTTTATATGTAGTGATATATTGTTGTTTTATATAGTTTGATGTAGGTTTAGTAAATTAAATATTTTCGTAGTATCTTCGATCAAATATGTATCTAGATACACAATCTCATACAAAATGAAGCCTTAATAATGCCCCGAGTCAAAACATCATGTACTTACAAACAACGACAAAAACGTTAATACTAAAAGTATCATTCCAACTGTTTTCTCTTTTGATGCGTAGTTTTTACATCTTTTTACTATACCTTCGTCATCGCGAGACGTCTGACTGCTAGCGCGGTTTATTGAAACTGGACAAAACAGCTCTGAAACTCGATTAGTGCGCTGTTTTGCCGGTGCCACTTTTTGAGCGCGAATCGTGTATCTACCATTATATTTGATTATGTTTTGTTTTATTTGTTAAAATATTTATTGCACTAAATACAAAGGACAATACAAAATGACACTAACATAATTTGTACAAAAGGTGGTGGTGTTATATGTATGTTATGTAGTTATATGTATCCTTATTGTTTTATGATAACAATTAAATAATTAGTCTATTAAACGTAAAGAACCACTTGCACCCCCACATATCACTCTCACAATATCCCAAAGGTGAACTGGCAGACAATGCAACTAGCATTATGTTTATCTTGTTGTATCAATCTTTGATTGTGTGCAATAAATGTAAAAAATAGAAATTCCTACACAATACATATTAAACTGAGCATTAAACTGCCACTCTTGTCTTGCTAAGCTTATAGGCGCTACCTATCTTTTATCTCTCGTCAAGTATTAAGATAAAATCTGATAGGTCAAGAACATAATCCCTCCTTTTACACCCGCAAAGTTTCCAACTTTCAGCGTAAGTAATTATAAATGTTGCCCGACTTGCCAAAGTGAAATTCTTTTATTTATTTTTAAGCTTCATTAGAACTCGAAGGAAGGCTTTGTGTGAGGAACAAAGGCTGCAGCCCCTGTTCAAAGATATTTAGTACTGGCTTTTAATATACTTATAAATAAATCTCCACCCGTTTCTGTGAAAAGATGGAGGTATTACTAAGTTTTCTAGCTTAGTAGAGTTACTTTCTGCACCCTATTTAATGACAACAAATCTTATCTTAGCCGTGTGGTATCCGGCAGAGTAGAATAGGACCACTCCAAGTCTTCCCGTGGATGTCGTAGAAGGCGACTTAGGAAATTCAAGCTAAACAAAGCTTATAAACATCTAAGAGACCTCTCCAACCCGTCTGGCCAGCGTGGAGAGTGTAGGCCAAGTCCTTTGGCTGCTCTGGCCAAGTATGGCCCTAGTAGTACAGAGAGGGTCGTACTCCTGCAGTGGAGACTAAAAAGGACCTAAATATGATGATGATGAAATCTTATCTTAAGAAGGTGGCTGCGCATTATACTCTACGGCTTCCCAAACTGCTACTTGTTTTTCGTTTCATCCGAGTGAGTAGTATCCCAATACCTTCACTCTCTTTCCAAATCCAACAAATTCCTGTCCTTCCCAACTTAAAAATGCTTCCGTTGGGCAGCAGCGTCGGAAGCACAAGTAGCCAAAGAAATTGCGCTTGCCAACCCGCCTGCCAAACGTGGTGAGTAGGTTTGGCCATATCCTTCCATGGAACGAAAAATCCTTGAGAGAGGCCTTTGTCCAGCACTGGACCTCCAACGGCTGGAATGATGATGATAGATATAATACTTCTGAATCAGGAATAGATGTCCCGTCCGGTGGCACGCGCTTTGGTAGAGGCTTTGGCAAGATTAGTTCCAAAAGTCATCTTTAGATGGCAGTAGGTCCATTTGCTAGTTAATTGAACTATTTAGAATTTGTTAAAACGATAAAATAGTTATTATGCATTTATTTAAAAATTGCTTTCACCCACGGCTCCGTCCGCGTCAATGTCGATCCCTCGGGAATAGCCTATGTCCTTGTCCGTACTCCAGAAAACTTGTACTTATGCAAAATTTCATGATGATGAGTTCAGTAGTTACGGTGTAAAAGCGTAACAAACAAATAAACTCACTTTCGCATCCTTATCCTTCCTTACTAATATTACCTATCCTAAAAAGTGCACAACGCCGCTACATAAATTTTTACTTCAACAGTGGCACACCGGAAGTGCGACAGTAGTGAAAACTTGAACATTCGGTTACTTAATACGGAGGTGACGGTTACAGTAAAGGCTCCCACACATAAACACGATACGACGTCGCGTCGTGAAAATATATGACGAGCATCGTAAAAATTTAAGACGCGACATCGTAACGTGCCACGATGTACGACACGACGGCGCATAGTAGAAACTCACGATGCATTCTCGTGTCAATTGTGCAACAGTGAGAGTTTTTGCAATTTTATGTGAATTTTATTCTTGTATTTTTCAGATGTTTTGTCCCAAATGTCATTAAATTATCGACCTCAATAACGTCCGCCATCTATGAATTTCGAATAACAACTGTCACTCACTGTTGCACAGTTGACACGAGAATGCATCGTGTCGTGAGTTTCTACTATGCGATGTCGTGTCGTGTATCGTGGGTTACGATGTCGCGTCTTAAATTTTTACGATGCTCGTCATATATTTTCACGACGCGACGTCGTATCGTGTTTATGTGTGGGAGCCTTTACTGTAACCGTCACCTCCGTATTAAGTAACCGAATGTTCAAGTTTTCACTACTGTCGCACTTCCGGTGTGCCACTGTTGAAGTAAAAATTTATGTAGCGGCGTTGTGCACTTTTTAGGATAGGTAAAAAATGTTAAACACGCGTCAGGACATGTGACCTGATCGAAAATTCGTCAGGTGGACGCGTAACCTAAGACCGCAGACGCAGCGTAGGAGGGGAAGTAATATCGCCCTGTCTTTCTACCGTGCGGAGTTTTCACTTCTGCCGGCACGCCCGTACAACCCGTTATTTTTAGGGTTCCGTACCCAATGGTTTAGCCGTGTGGTATCCGGCAGAGTAGAATAGGACCACTCCAAGTCTTCCCGTGGATGTCGTAGAAGGCGACTTAGGAAATACAAGCTAAACAAAGCTTATAATCATCTAAGACACCTCTCCAACCCGTCTGGCCAGCGTGGAGAGTGTAGGCCAAGTCCTCTGGCTGCTCTGGCCAAGTATGGCCCTAGTAGTACAGAGAGGGTCGTGCTCCTGTAGTGGAGACTAAAAAGGACCTGATGATGATGATGATGACCCAATGGTTAAAAACGGGACCCAATTAATATCGCTCTGCCTGTCTGTCTGTCCGTCTGTCACCAGGCTGTATCTCATGAACCGTGATAGTTAGAGAGTTGAAACTTCCACAGATGATGTATTTCTGTTGCCGCTATAACAACGAATACTAAAATGTAGAATAAAATAAATTAGTTAATTTAGTTATATATTTACTTTAAAAATAAATAATTAAATAAAAATAATATTAAAGGGGGCTCCCATACGACAGACATGTTTTTTGCCGTTTTTATAGATAACGGTATGGAATCCTTAGTGCGCGAGTCCGACTCGCACTTGGCCGGCTTTATTTTTACAAATGGAATGGTTGCAACATTGTGGGTGAAAATTATTGTAATGATTGATCATTGATTGTCGGTTGAAATATCAATAAGCCGTGTGGTAGCAGAGTAGAACAGGACCACTCCAAGTCTTCCCGTGGATGTCGTAGAAGGCGACTTAAGAAATACAAGCTAAACAAAGCTTACTTACTTACCTACTTACTTATAAACATCTGTAAGACCTCTCCAACCCTTCTGGCCAGCGCGGAGAATGTAGGCCAAGTCCTCTGATCTAATTGCTCTAGCCATGTATGGCTCTAGTAGTATAGAGAGGAACGTGCTCCTGTAGTGGAGACTAAAAAAGACCTGATGATGATGATGATGAAATATCAGAAACGTGAAATATCGCTCACGCTCCGCTCGCGTTGTCGTTAAATATACTGCTTACGTAGGTAAGTGTATCGCAAAATATCGCAGCCACTTTTATTGCAATTCAAAACGTGGCTATTCTGCTAGCCAACTAGCCACGGACTGGTACTGTTCGTCCCCCCTAAAAAACAATTCCTGGCTACGCCACTTGGCGTGTAGTGTCAAGTTAGGCCTTGATGTTCATACCTATTTATCGCACCACTTCGCTCGTATCAACTTAGCATATCAATAAGAATTTCCACTTAATGTTTCGAACTGACTTGAATAAAGGAGGTTTTTATTCGCCGGATTTTTGATGATTCTATTTGGCCCTCAAACTTCATTCAGAAGCATATTTTAGCCAGTGTTTAGTTATTTTTCGTTTAGTAATTCATTTCGCTGATTTTGACGGAGCCCCTGGCGATAATTTCCACGAATCTACTGGCTTGATCACAAACGGACGACGCAACGAGGCGAGCAAACACCAGCCCGGCAAGCAAATCTCACTACAGCCGCACCATGACACTTTATTTTAGTTATTCCACACTTTGTCCATAAACATGGGTATTAATGACACCAAATTACACCGATTTCACATTATAAAGTCCACTAGAATAAAAATGCAAAACAATCTAAAACAAAATCCGTGCAGTCCGCCGAAATTCCTGCCAAGAACTCCTATTCGCCTGCTGTCGTTGGGGAGGATATGCGTGCCAATGGTCTCATAACCAAGGATGCCGAAGATCGTACGAAGTGGTGAAGAAAAAGCCGGAAAGTGGACCCCGCGGGCTCCCAAACACCCCAGCTGAGGATGCAACACGCTCAGATGAGAGAGAGAGACCTTGATCGGCTTTTCCTAATATATATTCTATATTAAAACGATATATAAGTACATACTTATTACGTACTATTATAAAAATATTGTTGTAAGCTTTCACTGTTAAATCAAAACTAAACCGTTGAATATATAAATGACTTTAGGTAACCGAGTACATATAAGTCAGACACATTAGTTAAGAACACAGCTGGTCGAGTCAGTACATACTGCTTTGTATGGGCAAAGTTCCAAATGAATTTAGTGCTTCATTTTCAGGCTTTTGTAATCTGTTTGTGAGTTTAATATAATTCATAGCGCTGTTCCTGTAAATCCTCTGTCTGCTCTAGCCAAGTATGGCTCCGGTAGTACAGAGAGGGTCAAGCTCTTGCAGTGGAGACTAAAACAAAACCTGATGATGATGATGATAGCGCTGTTCGTTGGTAGTTTTTCGTGTGTATAAGTGGTCAATATCTACTGGTCTCAGTTTTTAGGGTTTCGTACCTCAAAAGGAAAAACAGAACCCTTATAGGATCACTTTGTTGTCCGTTTGTCTGTTAATAGCCTTTTTCTCAGAAAGGGGTGGGGTATCAAGTTGACATTCATATTGAATAGTTAGATCTACTGTCCCTTGGAGCTGTAAAAAAATCTATTTTCTAAGCTAACGCAATCAAAAGATACAGCCGCAAATTTTCGACATTTGTAAGGGAATCAAAACCTATATATACTTTCCGTGAACTCAGAATTTTGAGATTTGGTAGGAAGCAATGTCTTATTATGGCACAGATTTTTTTTAGATTTGGTACGGAATCCTTCGTGCGCGAGTCCGAATTGCACCTGGCCGGTGTTTTATAGAGAACTGGACAAAAGCTTCTGACATAGATTATTGACTGCCTTAAACATGTGGCCGTAGAAATATTAGTTTAGAGGACAGCTGGGCTGGCCGAGTCACTACGGCTTTGTATGGGCAAAGTTCACAATGAATTTAGTGAAAGAAGCACTATCAGGCTTATGCATGTCTATCTGTTTGTTATTTTAACATAACTCATACTTAGTGCTTGTTTGTTGGTTGTAATTTGTGTGTATAAGAGCGGCCAATGCGACCAGTATTGGCCGCTCTAATATACACAAAATCAGTCTACGTCAGAATCTAATTTCATATACATCAAACTAGATTCTGACAAAGCTTGACGACTGCCTCCTAAATGACAGAAGAGACTAACGCCATCTAACTCCGTGCCATTCAGAATAAAATAAACTTTACTGAACCGTAGTATTTTTTTTATGTCATAGGACGGCAAACGAGCAAGCGTGTCACCTGATGGTAAGTGATCACCGCTGCCCATGGACAACTGCAACTAGGGTGTGACAGCAGGTCGGCCTTTCAAGGAGTTGGGGGAAGGAAATGGGGAGGAGAGGAGAGGGGGAAGGATGGGCCTCCGGCTCTCTCACTCACCGAACGAAGCTTAGAAGTGGTAAAGCTTCTACTCAGACATCGATTTTCTGTGCGAGTGTGGTACTTCCCCGGACGAGCCGGCTCATTCATGCTACTAGCAATTCATTTTGCCAGTAGCGTGGCTCTACCACAACTACTTTTACTGAAATGGGTTTGGTTAGTAAATTAGTAGCATAAGTTAAGAGCACAGCTGGCCCAGTCATTACTCATTTGTATGGGCAAGGTTATAATGAATTTAGCTCGTATGTAGGCTCGTGAATGTCTATCTTTTGTGATTTGATGGTTTTAATATAAATACATTAATTGCTTGAAACAAATAACACAACATAACTTGTTACCCCATTATGCAGCGTGTAAATGTACCCTTGAAGTTCCCTTAAAGGGATGACTCAGCCCATCACTATGAACAACTTTTCCTACACGACCAAAGCTGAACTCAAAAGAAAATTCGGCATTTCCGGCCAATTTGTATTGGAATGTAGAATAATTTTGAGTTCCCAGCATTTTTCTCATAGAAAAGTTGTTCATATTAATGGGCTGAGTCACCCCTTTAACCGTTTAACTACCGAAGGCCCCAATCGTGAAACATAACAGTAGATAATCAATTGTGTCTGCGTTTCTCGCGATTGATGAGTTAAGGGAATGTCGAGGGTCAATTTGCACGCTCTATATTCAATGTAATGAATTTCTGATAATTCCCTCTGTTCTTGATGAGTATACTTTGTTACTAAACCATAGAATAACTTTGTTGAACCGCTTACCGCTGCCCATGGACAACTGCAACACCAGGGTATGACAAGAGTGTGGCCGGCCTTCCAAGGAGTTGAAAGAAGGACATAGGGATGAAGAAATGGGGGAGGGGCGGGGAATGGCCCTCCGGATCTGCCGTTCACCGATCTAAGCTTAGAAATGGTAAAGGTTCTACTCAAACGTTGATTTTCTATGACAATTTGGGAATTACCCGAATGAACCGGCCAATTCATGCCTAGAAGCAAAACTTTGATTGTAGCAAAAATTAATTTTGCGGATAGCATGGCTCTACCACGACTTCTAAAGCAGAAATGAATATGTAAGTATGAATGTAAGAGATTAATATTCTATTGTTTATTTAAAATAAGCCAGATGACCCCCACTTTTCCTTATCGGTCTTTAGAATGCTTTTACTTAAAAATTAAAAGTTCATATTTTTATAAGTGTTTCATTTTGCATTCACAATGCTTTTTTGATATACCTCTCTTAATAAATTAAGAAATAAAATATGGTAAAAAATTTCATGCGGGCGTGACTTGAACCGGCGACCTAGATCTATGTACGACCTATGCTCTGCCATTTGAGCTACCGCACAATTCAATCTCGGCGCCGAAACCCTCCACCATATCCCATTTCCCCTTATACGTAAGGCTTACGTCACCCCCCCCCCCCCCCGCATTCAAGTTCAAGTCCCACCCGCATGGTTATTTTTCATCAATTTTATTTCTTAATTTATTAAGAGTATATTAAAAGTTCATGTTTTATTTTCTTTCATGGAATCAGCCGTATGAACTACTAAACATATAGTTAATAGATTCAGGTGTTACTTTGCGGAAGTCAAAGCAACGTTGCTTGTCATTCGAACCAACATCTAGGTTTCACTGCCTGAAGATGCCTCGTGTAGAAGCGAAACACGAGTCACAGCAGTATCGACCAGGTTTGCATGCATCAACTATTGATAGCGGGCATGAAGGGACTAACAGTAGTGGGTGGGCGCTGGCCAGCAATAGTTTGCATGAACTAACTGGTGGCGGAAGCACGCAAAGTAAATTGTCTCAAAGTAAATACTAAACATATGTCGTACATATCCGAACTAAATCTTGTTCCGTTGCAAGTAAACTTACTTAATAACGAAAGAGACACTGGAACTTCGTCTGACTTGGTAATAGGAACTAACTTAGTGTTTCTATTACCAACAAAGTTTCGAATGTGCAGAGAGTTCTCAGGAAGAATCCTTGAATGCGAGTTGATCTGGATTTTATTTAGAAACACTGTTCTTTGTACTCTTCTAATCATGAAAGTGAGTAAGACCAAGAAAATATTTTTTTTACCTTTTTTACATCCATACATAGTATCACGTCTTTTTCGCTAGCGGGGTAGACGACAGAGCCTAGGTCTAATAAAGACCTTATAAACCGTATGAAAGTCTTATAGATCTAAGCATACATACGGACAGACAGAGAGCGGGAAGCGACATTGTTTATACTATGTAGTGATACACTATCTAAATCTAAAATCAAACTGTAAAATGTTTTTAAGATAAATAGGCCCGGACACATATTTCCTTGTTCAATTTGAGTTTTTATGACAAGCTAGGTATTTTGAACCATAGTGCATTCTTTCAGAAGATGATGAAATATAACGTTAGTAAGTGGTTTTAATATATCTTCGAACATTTGACTCGTACAAACCAACCAAAAGGTTCAGCAAAAAAAATCTAGTAAATACATACATACATAGTATCACGTCTTTTTCCCTTACGGGTTAGACAGAGCCTAGGTCTATAAGACCTGAGGGCCACGTTTAGCATGTTGGTGGGCATTAGGTAAATACATACAAGAATAGTATTCCTACGTGAGCGTGACATACTCGTAGTTGTTTATATGTAGTGATATATTGTTGTTTTATATAGTTTGATGTAGGTTTAGTAAATTAAATATTTTCGTAGTATCTTCGATCAAATATGTATCTAGATACACAATCTCATACAAAATGAAGCCTTAATAATGCCCCGAGTCAAAACATCATGTACTTACAAACAACGACAAAAACGTTAATACTAAAAGTATCATTCCAACTGTTTTCTCTTTTGATGCGTAGTTTTTACATCTTTTTACTATACCTTCGTCATCGCGAGACGTCTGACTGCTAGCGCGGTTTATTGAAACTGGACAAAACAGCTCTGAAACTCGATTAGTGCGCTGTTTTGCCGGTGCCACTTTTTGAGCGCGAATCGTGTATCTACCATTATATTTGATTATGTTTTGTTTTATTTGTTAAAATATTTATTGCACTAAATACAAAGGACAATACAAAATGACACTAACATAATTTGTACAAAAGGTGGTGGTGTTATATGTATGTTATGTAGTTATATGTATCCTTATTGTTTTATGATAACAATTAAATAATTAGTCTATTAAACGTAAAGAACCACTTGCACCCCCACATATCACTCTCACAATATCCCAAAGGTGAACTGGCAGACAATGCAACTAGCATTATGTTTATCTTGTTGTATCAATCTTTGATTGTGTGCAATAAATGTAAAAAATAGAAATTCCTACACAATACATATTAAACTGAGCATTAAACTGCCACTCTTGTCTTGCTAAGCTTATAGGCGCTACCTATCTTTTATCTCTCGTCAAGTATTAAGATAAAATCTGATAGGTCAAGAACATAATCCCTCCTTTTACACCCGCAAAGTTTCCAACTTTCAGCGTAAGTAATTATAAATGTTGCCCGACTTGCCAAAGTGAAATTCTTTTATTTATTTTTAAGCTTCATTAGAACTCGAAGGAAGGCTTTGTGTGAGGAACAAAGGCTGCAGCCCCTGTTCAAAGATATTTAGTACTGGCTTTTAATATACTTATAAATAAATCTCCACCCGTTTCTGTGAAAAGATGGAGGTATTACTAAGTTTTCTAGCTTAGTAGAGTTACTTTCTGCACCCTATTTAATGACAACAAATCTTATCTTAGCCGTGTGGTATCCGGCAGAGTAGAATAGGACCACTCCAAGTCTTCCCGTGGATGTCGTAGAAGGCGACTTAGGAAATTCAAGCTAAACAAAGCTTATAAACATCTAAGAGACCTCTCCAACCCGTCTGGCCAGCGTGGAGAGTGTAGGCCAAGTCCTTTGGCTGCTCTGGCCAAGTATGGCCCTAGTAGTACAGAGAGGGTCGTACTCCTGCAGTGGAGACTAAAAAGGACCTAAATATGATGATGATGAAATCTTATCTTAAGAAGGTGGCTGCGCATTATACTCTACGGCTTCCCAAACTGCTACTTGTTTTTCGTTTCATCCGAGTGAGTAGTATCCCAATACCTTCACTCTCTTTCCAAATCCAACAAATTCCTGTCCTTCCCAACTTAAAAATGCTTCCGTTGGGCAGCAGCGTCGGAAGCACAAGTAGCCAAAGAAATTGCGCTTGCCAACCCGCCTGCCAAACGTGGTGAGTAGGTTTGGCCATATCCTTCCATGGAACGAAAAATCCTTGAGAGAGGCCTTTGTCCAGCACTGGACCTCCAACGGCTGGAATGATGATGATAGATATAATACTTCTGAATCAGGAATAGATGTCCCGTCCGGTGGCACGCGCTTTGGTAGAGGCTTTGGCAAGATTAGTTCCAAAAGTCATCTTTAGATGGCAGTAGGTCCATTTGCTAGTTAATTGAACTATTTAGAATTTGTTAAAACGATAAAATAGTTATTATGCATTTATTTAAAAATTGCTTTCACCCACGGCTCCGTCCGCGTCAATGTCGATCCCTCGGGAATAGCCTATGTCCTTGTCCGTACTCCAGAAAACTTGTACTTATGCAAAATTTCATGATGATGAGTTCAGTAGTTACGGTGTAAAAGCGTAACAAACAAATAAACTCACTTTCGCATCCTTATCCTTCCTTACTAATATTATAAACTAGCTTTCGCCCGCGACTCCGCCCGCGTCAATGTCGATCCCTCGGGAGTAGTACTTTTTCTCGGGATAAAGGGTAGACTATGTCCTTCTCCGTACTCCAGAAAACTTGTATGCAAAATTTCATGATAGTCGGGTCAGTAGTTACAGTGTAAAAGCTTAACAAACAAACTCACTTTCGCATTTATAATATAAGTAAGGATTAATTTAATATCCAAAATGCTTTATAATGTTTGTCGTCACGCCCTATATATAGTTGCAGTGCAACTCTAGTTTGTGTGTTTGTGGAAACGTTAAATATGATACCACCAACGTTAAAGATGATGATAATAGATTGCTATTATCATCATACTACATTGGTAGAGGCACTATTTTAATATATTACCCGAAATAAATTGTACTTATACCTAGTCCGTTCCTTAGACATATGTTGCGATGGATGCTTAGACAAGGTTCATGTTGTACTAATGACTGAAAATCACTGTATATATTATATGTTAAGGACTGTAAAATGTAAATATGCAATAAATAAATTGAATTGAATTGAACAAGTTTTTCACATGGATACCACAGGTTAAAACAACGGTCGGTAATAGCGCTCGGACCACTATTTGTTTATATTGTTTTTAATTATCAGAAATTCTCATTTAATCCTTACTTATCCTTACTTCCTTACTAATATTATAAATGCGAAAGTGAGTTTGTTTGTTACGCTTTCACGCCGTAACTACTGAACCGATGATCATGAAATTTTGCATAGAAGTTCTCTGGAGTGCGGAGAAGGACATAGGCTACCTTTTATCCCGGGAAAAAGTACTATTCCCGAGGGATCGACATTGACGCGGGCGGAGCCGCGGGCGAAAGCTAGTAATATTATAAATGCGAAAGTGAGTTAGTTTGTTTATTGGTTTGTTTGTTTGTTACGCTTTCACGCCGTAACTAAACTACTGAACCGATCATCATGAAATTTTGCATACAAGTTCTCTGGAGTACGGAGAAGGACATAGGTTACCTTTTATCCCGAGAAAAAGTATTATTCCCGAGGGATCGACATTGACGCGGGCGGAGCCGCGGGCGAAAGCTAGTTTTATATATTTGTGACACATTATATTTGTGAATATTCTACAAAAAATAATATAATTGGCTGAGCATATTCTGTTTCCATCATGAGATCAAAACTAGTTCAAAACCGTTGTGTTATTTCTCGCGTTATTAGGTAATAACGTATCACAAATTTATCTAAATAGTGTTATTCATCATCATCATCATCAGGACTTTTTAGTCTTCACTGCTGGAGCATGACCCTCTCTGTACTCCATGTTATTACTTACTTAATGGCTTCATACTTCGCATATCTAAGCAGTTTAAAAATCCTAGTACTGCAAGTTACTTATTCTCAGCCATAGTACGTCCTATAGTTGAATACGGATCAGTCATTTGGTCGCCATATAAAGTTCACCAGGACAATATTGAACGAGTCCAAAAGCGATATTTGACTGCTATCTGTCGCAGATATGGGCTTTACAGAAGTTTTGAGTCCTACGATACTAAGTTAAGTTATTTTAAAACGTCTTCCTTAATCTCTCGTAGACGAAGAAATGAACTCCTCTTTTTATATAAAATATTACATTACTATGTTGACTGTCCTGAACTCTTAAAGCAAATAAATTTTAATACGTATCATCGTTCTCGCAATTCTCATACATTTTCAGTTCAGTCTTTTAAAAATAACGTCTCCTTCAACAATCCTCTTTCAGTTATGTGTAGATCTTACAACAAAGTTAAAATAGAAGGCTTAGATATCTTCGGTCTAAGCTTCAGACAATTCCGCAATACTATAATTCAGTGGTTCCCCTAGGGTGGTCATTGGGGATATATATGTTTTCTATAAAAAATACCTTATATATTATTTATACTATTGTTTCGTGATAAGAATAATTATTTGTTACTTTTACTTTAGCAAACGTAACCTGAGTACTTGTTATAGTTCTGTTAATGACTCTTTTAGTTGATCATGCTGTATACACTAATTTTGGACATTTTACTAGTTCACACAATATATTTAATTTGTTACTAGTTTATTAGTATTAAACTCAAATTTGTAAACTGTCTGTATGTGTACTTAAATAAATAAAATAAAAAAATAAAAATAAAATTACTTAATTTAAAAATAAAATCATTTTTTTTTGTTATTTTTTTTTAACTATATCCGGATCCCATTTAAAAATACTTGCCGATCTCTATGGGTTATAACAACAATACTATAAAGGGGGAAGTCAACAAAAGTTTGCTTTAGTAACCTCGATAGTTCCCGCTATACGTCTCAATCGAGTGAAGTGTTAGTTTGTGTGAGAGCTCTACAAATGTATAGGAGTTCTCTCCCTTTGATAAACAAGCTTCAAAGAGCCTTCAAACAGATATGAAATGAACGGAATGGCGGCTGGAATTTTATTCAATGAATTCTGAGTATCATGTAAGCTTTTCCTTTCATAATTTTTATAAAGAGACAGTAATGACACGTGTTCTTCCTTTTCTTTAAATTGATCTTTAGTAATGGATGTTATTTTAAAAGTCAGTCGATGATACTATATAGAAATTTCTAGCTTATACTTAGTATATTTTCACTTAATTTAAATGGACCTTATATATTTGTAGGGAGCCGTGTGGTTTGCGGCAGAGTAGAATAGGACCACTCCTAGTCTTCCCATGGAGGTCGTAAGAGGCGACTTAGGAAATACAAGCTAAACAAAGCTAATAAATATCGATGGGACCTCCCCAACCCGTCTGACCAGCGAGGAGAGTATAGGCCAAATCCTCTGTCTGCTCTGGCCAATTATGGCTCCGGTAGTACAGAGAGGGTCATGGAGACTAAAAAGACCTGATGATGATGATGATATTTGTAGGACTCAGTTTAACCTGTCAGTGCTACTTCAGTGTTTTTCTAGAAAAGCATGGAACAAAGATATTATATTTACTAATACACTACTCAGCGTTCGATTATTTTACTCATTTCATCGGGACGTCGGTTTCGATATTCTCCATAAAAATATTAATCGGGGAACCGCACCGGTTTTAATTAAAATTCCGCCTCGCTCCGTTCTGAATGTTGTCATATTCCTTCCCCCTTATTGATTCCAAATAGCACAGTGTGCCAATGGCTGATAATGTGCTTCGCACATAACGTTACATACATACATAGTATCACGTCTTTTTTCCCTTACGGGTCCTATACGACCTGAAGGCCACGTTTAGCATGTTGGTGGGTATAAGGTGGCAAACAGAATCAAAATAGTGATGGGTTGCTAGCCACATCGCCTATTAACACGATTCCACAGATTTTACCCATTCCCTCGATCGGCTTTTTCGATTTGTGCGGGAAGTAAAGCAGCTGGTACATTCTCCTTTTTTATTTTCTCCCAGACCAGCATGGAAGAGACACAGAATACATTATATTATATTTTATCTCAAATGTGTGATGTAAGAAGATACGGAGAAGCAAGACTAGGTATCTAAAATGGTTTAAATTAGTACCTATAATTATTCATGCTAGTGAGAATTATATTAATATTATTTTCGATCTTATCGCATTGACTAAAAAACCGATGTGTATGATCGTACAGATTTGCAAGCGGTGTGTTTTTAAATTAGAATATTGTAAGAAAGCTTGGTTCACAAAATGGAGGAAGTTGGGTTTTTTCAACTAGGTATCTACTCAATTTCGTACACGTTTCCCTCAAGACTGTTGATGCGTTTCTATATCTTTACATTGTATAATCTTTACATTGTATAATCTTTGCATAGTACAGAATGAAGTCGTTTTCGCTGTTCGCTTAGATATTTTGACCTCTCAGCCACCAAGCGGGCCAATCGGTCCGCATAACAATAGAAAATCCATTGTGTCTGCGGTTCTAGCGATTCAACGGATCTTGATGCAGTATTCAGCAATAGATAGTCATTCAAGAGGAAAGTTTGTTTGTATAATTTACGGCCCCATATTAGTAGATACTAATATGGGGCCAAGGCTTCGCACGGGTGCATTATAGAGACATTGCACCCGTGCGAACCCGGGGTGGGTTGCTAGTTCTCTATAAAATATTATTCGACGAGCCGCAGCATCTTTAATTAAAATTTCGCCTCGCTCCGCTCTGAATACTGTCATTGCGGAGGTAATACTCTTTCTCTCTCTTCCTGTTAATTGGTGACACACTTCGGATTATGTTTCTGTATAAAATTTTAAACTTGCGTTCCCCTTATTGCTATTGTTTGTCTTTGTGTGTGATACTGTGTTGAAACGGATTATATTATCTCTATGGTTGAAACGCAGTTGTCTATGGGCGGCGGAGATAGCGATCTCCGCCGCCCATAGACAACTGCGTTTGACATAAGATGGCAATCGAGCAAGCGGGTCACCTGATGGTAAGCGTACCATTAGGTGACCCGCTTGCTCGATTGCCATCTTATGTCATACAAAAAAAAACGTTCGCTGTATAAAAATGTGTATTGCTACTTCAAAACATCAACTATATCATGCGAGACGTCTACTATATCAAAACGGGTAACTATGAAAATATCACCTGACTTTGTTGTTAAAATACACGCGCTTGACACATACCGTCTTATTATAAAACGAAGACTAAAGTTAGTACTAGGTTTAAACCATTGGGCGCCTAAAATAAAGTGATACTGACAGTTGTCAAAATTGCAAAGTGACAAGTGATGACTTAATTTGGTCGGATTATGGTTTAAACCAGGTACAACTTTAGTCCTCGTTTAATAATAAGAGGATAGAGTTGGAATATATATTCCGCCCGACTGCTTATTTACAAAAAGTAGACTATTCAATTTAACAATGCTTTCAGATCACTTTTAAAGCTGCCACGGTTTTGTAGCGCCTCAACTATGTTTGCTCAAGCGGGAGTGGATGGCTTTGATGCGATCCTTCGTAAAAAAGCGGCATCAATGCTGAGCCGAATACGGGGCAGCTCTCACAGTGTTCTGAAGGCAATAGCCGACAGCGGGGACTGTCCGTTTGTTGGCCATTTAATGCGGTCAACAATGTCACTAGTAGAATATAAGTACTAACACACCTACATATAAGTTTACTAACAAAAGAAATAGACTAAATAGTTGTCAGAAAAAAAACTTTTTTATTTTTATTTATTATTATTTATTTGATGTAATGCGTATAAGCCTAAATATTTTTCATGTAAGCTGATAGATTAGCCTAATTCATGCTTCACAAGTTCAACGATCAATATCAATTACTTGAATGAAATTATGCTTTTTCCGTGAGCCATCACAGTTTGCAAAACAGGTTAATTGCCGCTGCCTAAACGACCAGGTTTCTGGGTTCTGAAGATTTATATGACGTATTGGGGCTAATCATTGGGATTGGCCATTTTGTTATTGTGATAATTGTTCTGAATTTTCTGTGCGTTTTATGCTTTTAGGAATTTGATTTTGAGATATACACGGTGAAATTTTGATCGTTCTGGACCCTTAAAGGGATGATTCTGTCGTTTTGGCGTGGAAGAACTCAAAAGTTTTTTTGACGTTCCCATATAAATCGACCGGGCGTCGGCCCATTTTTTCTTGAGTTCCCAGCATTGTTCCCATAGGAAAAGTTGCTTATATCAACGGGCTGAATCATCCCTTTAAGGGTCTAGAACGATCAAAATTTCACCGTGTATGTGTTCCCGATCACACTTTATCATAGTACATTTGCGTGGAGTAAATATTATGTGACCACGGCAATAGACTTGTTTGATTAGCAAACAAAAAAGGGTTGTCTGTAAAGTCGGTTTACGGACGATAAGTTTACGTGACGGTGGAAGAGAGATAGATGCGTCACAAGCCGAACGCTTAGGGCGATTGTGCCTTTCTATCGCTTGTTCCGCGCTCTCGCTTGCACGCGGAACGTGACACTATTGCGTGCGTGCAGCCGGCGATCATCGATTTATAAGACGTTATCACGTAATTTTCTTTTTAAATCCTATTGGCTTTTCTTTAAAAAATATGGTGAGGAGTGTTGAAGAATGTGCAGATTGCAACAGTGAAAACCGTATTTAAATACATAGTGTATTTTGGGGGTAATGGATGACCCCTTTGACGTGAAGTAGGTATCTACACATGGAGTACATGTGTAGATACCTACTTCACGTCACGTTAGACGGTGCAGTAACATGAATTCGCTGAAGCAGGCTGACCCACATGCCCGTAACGCTCTAGTTAGGGAAACCCTTAGAATGTTCTTGTTGGCGCAGTTGATTTCACCCACGTGAAATTGTTAGGTACTTATTTTACTTGAATGGCCTTAAGTACTCGTACTTATTCTGTGCCTCTGTGAATTGTAGCCCTGGCGAGTCTTGTCACACCGAACTCACAATGGTCCTAAGCGCCATAGGACCAATAGCGCTGAGGTCCTAGGTTTATTTTTTGATATAGGATGGCAAATGAGCAAGCGGATGACCTGGTCGTTAGTGATCACCGCTGCACATGGACAACTGCAACACCAGGGTGTGACAGGTACATTGTCGGCCTTTCAGGGAGTTGAGGGAAGGAAATATGGAGGGGAGGGGAAACGATGGGCCTCCGGCTCTCTCACTCACCGAACGAAGCATAGAAGCGTAAAGCTTCTACTCAGACGTCGATTTTCTGTGAGAGTGTGGTACTTCCCCGGACGATTGTCGCCAATTTGAGAAGTTTCTACAAACTGAATTGATAAATATTTTATGTAGTTATCAAATCTGGTCACAAAATATAACTACAATCCTGTGGAGGAGAACAGTCACTCAGAAGACAGCGGGAATGACGGACAGATGGACAGTCGGATATACGAAATAATTTTTGCCCCACCTGAAATGGAGTCACTTTGCTAGCGCTTAACATAAATGTATATTTAAAGAAAGATGTAGTAGACGTACTCATATAAACATAAATACTAATTTTATGATAATAATATTAGAATAAAATTATTTTCTGTAATCATCATAGTAACCGAATCAAGAAAGTATCACTTAAAAAACAAGGCAAACGACCCCCCCCTAGCGACGTGAAGTAGGTTACACAGGTGCTTGATATGACCGTGCCTTTATGGGTCTTGACCTCTTCCACAAGTTTTATCAACCTGTGATACCTATTACGCTCCTTTGCTTTTTCCTCCAGTTCCTATATCTACCAGCCTTTAAATCAAGTCTGCTGTGGCTAAGACAGTGCAAAATGTATATGTCTATACATATACATTCCGCACTGCTGAATCGCTTAAGCAGAATGCCCTACACCTACGTGCCCGGAACGCTCTAGTTATGGAAAATCTTGGAACATTCTTGTTGGCACTGTGAGTTTTGTCCTATTCATGAGGTGACCCAACATTTTCCCTTTCCTAGTAAAATTATCGTCCGTAAACCGACTTTACAGATCACGAATATTTTTTTAAATAAATTATTAATTGTAAATCAATTATTAATTATTAATTGCATTCTCCAAGGCTCTTATAATTAAATAAATATATACGGACAAATCACACAGATTGAGCTAGCCCCAAAGTAAGTTCGAGACTTGTGTTAAGGGACACTAACTCAACGATACTATATTTTATAATAAATACATATAAAGATAAAAATACAAGGCCCAGGCCAATCTGAAAAAGATAACTTTTCATCTTGACCTGACCGGGGATCGAACCCGGGCACCCTCGTGTCGCAGGCTGGCGTGTTAACTACTGCGTCACGGAGCTCGCCTTTTTTATAAACGTCCTATCATCGTGTATCTATTTAAAAAAAATGATACAGCATAGTCAAAAAGTGTGAAAGGTCAGCAATAAACTAAAAAATTCAAATGTGAGTCCAATCTGACGGCACCATACGAAACACACCGCTTGTCCATAGTATATTTTTACAAACAGCATTTGAGTAAATACAGGAAGAGATGAGGTAACGCGGACTAAAATTAAAGGTGTTTGTTGTGGCTACCGGTTGCCGAAACATTTTTATTGCAGGATTATATTACTTGGGGTAAACTAGAAAATAGCAAGATAAACTGCTCGTGAAATCGCCAGAAAGTAACACACATACTCAATTATTATCTTACTTCCTTACTAATAGTGTAAACGTGAAAGTTTGTGAGTATGTATGGATGTATAGATGTTCCATACATCTATACATCCATACATACATGTTTGTTACTCTTTCACGCCAAAACGGCATAACGGATTTTGACGAAACTTTGCACACAAATAGGTTATTACCTGGATTAACACATAAGCTACCTTACACCGGGAAAAAGTACCTGCGGGATTGATTAATATCAATTTTATGTTAATACGTAAGCGGAGCTGCGGGCGACAGCTAGTATGTTATAAATGTGAGACTCTGTATGGATGTGAAGATGTAAGGACCGTGTTGCCATGCGAGATCGTAGTGCTCGATCGATAACAAGAGAACGTCACAATTTGACAATATGTATTAGCCATTAGTTTTATTGCTACCCACTTGCACTTATATTGTATCGAACATCGAAGCTAATAGTTTGCATAGTATATAAAAGCATGCCCATTGTATTTATTGTAAGTCACATTGTTTTTCTCAGTAAGTGAATTAATTTATGTAATTCTTATGAGAAATAAAGTTATTCTAAACCTAAGGAGGTTTGTTTCTTCTTCACACAAAAACGAATAGATGGAGTTCGGTAACATTTTACAATATTACAACTTATAGATGGTCAGGGGTGTCACCCTCAATTGCTTGTCCGGTGGTTAGTAGTAGAAGTAGTATCCCGAAACCTTCATTCCATTGTCAGATCGAACAAATTCTTATCCTTCCCTAGCTTTAAAAAGCTTTCGATGGGCAGCAGCGTCGGAAGCACAAGAAGCCAAAGAAACTGCGCTCGCCAACCCGCCTGCCAAGCGTGGTGAGTATGGCAATATTCTCTCATGGAACGAAGTATCTTTGGGAGAGGCCTTTATCCAGTAGTGGATGTTTAACGCCTGTAATAATAACTTATAGGAGTCGGCTTATCTTCGCCGCCACCCGGTGATAAGATGGCTAGCTGCTTTTTCGCCCAACGGATTAGCATAGCTATCCAACGGGGCAATGTAGCCAGCGTTCTTGGCACCATGCATCACGGCCAAATTTCGCAAAAAGGATTATTTTATTTTTCTCATGTAAATTTATTTATTTATTATTTTTCCTGCAGAGGCATATTATCTTAAATGTTTTGATTTTGATTTCAGTAATGCGAACGAAGTAGTAGGAAAGTTACCTATATAATACCATAATAGGTACTTTCCATTCACAAAGTTTTCAGCACAAGAACCATTGGTAAAAACATATCAAAAATTTTTTTGTTTCCAAAAGATTCATACAAAACAACATTACTGGCACTACAGTCAGAAGGCCACAACATCATGCTGAGAGGAGGCCATTTTGATATAGGCACAAATATGTTAATTGCTGAGAATTGGTAACATTGTTTCACCGTGTTTGTGATATATCAAATAAATAATTTTTCTTTCTTTCTAACAGAAGTAAAAAGTTTTTAATGAAATGTGAAGAAAATATCTGAGAATATATCTTTCGTTTACAACAATAAAAGTCATGTAATAAAGTACACTGGACCTCCACGTAGCCTGTACTTTGTAAGGTGTTCCAGTACTTCACGATTATGGCTTGCAGTCGTAAAAAACCTTATAAACAACCATACTTCAAGGCGTGATATTTGTTACACTTTGTGAGAAACCCGCCGTCCCCATACTTTATGTAGACCGTTCCTGCCAGAAAATATTTTCTACTTTATTCCTTTTTTATAACCAACTTCAATAAAAAAGGACAATATTGAACTGTAAAAAGAAAGAAAATTGGCAAAAACGAATGAGTCCATTCATAGATATCTATACGTGGTAACTAATAAAGGATATATTCTTATATCTTGGATTATTTTAATCCTATAACTATAAATCATCTTTTTTTTAAACGAAATGTTGCAGTTTTAACTTAACCCAACCTACTTTTCCGGCAGCAGCTCGTTTCTGATGGCGATTCATTTTTTGGTGTGGTCTCTGTTCTAAACCAACCTAACCTACTTTTTCCGGCAGCAGCTCGTTTCTGATGGCGATTAATTTTTTGGTGTGGTCGCAGTTCTAAACCAACCTAAACTACTTTTCCGGCAGCAGCTCGTTTCTGATGGCGATTAATTTTTTGGTGTGGTCGCAGTTCTAAACCAACCTAACCTACTTTTCCGGCAGCAGCTCGTTTCTGATGGCGATTAATTTTTTGGTGTGGTCGCAGTTCTAAACCAACCTAACCTACTTTTCCGGCAGCAGCTCGTTTCTGATGGCGATTAATTTTTTGGTGTGGTCGCAGTTCTAAACCAACCTAACCTACTTTTTCCGGCAGCAGCTCGTTTCTGACGGCGATTAATTTTTTGGTGTGGTCGCAGTTCTAAACCAACCTAACCTACTTTTCCGGCAGCAGCTCGTTTCTGATGGCGATTAATTTTTTGGTGTGGTCGCAGTTCTAAACCAACCTAACCTACTTTTCCGGCAGCAGCTCGTTTCTGATGGCGATTAATTTTTTGGTGTGGTCGTAGTTCTAAACCAATCTAACCTACTTTTCCGGCAGCAGCTCGTTTCTGATGGCGATTAATTTTTTGGTGTGGTCGCAGTTCTAAACCAACCTAACCTACTTTTCCGGCAGCAGCTCGTTTCTGATGGCGATTAATTTTTTGGTGTGGTCGCAGTTCTAAACCAACCTAACTTACTTTTCCGGCAGAAGCTCGTTTCTGATGGCGATTAATTTTTTGGTGTGGTCGCAGTTCTAAACCAACCTAACCTACTTTTCCGACAGCAGCTCGTTTCTGATGGCTATTCTTTGAATGACTAGTACATTTGTGGGATGTCATTTGTTAATGGATATGTTAGATATTATTGTAATGCATATTTAGAAATCAATTTTAGTATTTCAGATGTAAGATTAGATAGATTAGTTTGCAAGTCAGTATTTTTTTTAGACAATAAGTATTTTTGATGTCAAAATTGGTAAAAAAGGTTAGATGACCTTTTGATTGACTACTTTTTTTTAATTAAACATGTTTAGATAATTAAGTAGTTTATTTGTATCTTATCTATGATAAAGTAAAATAATTAGTAGAGCCACTTAATTTGCATAAATTGTAATTAGAGGTGCAACAAAAAAATCCCAAAATCAAATAGTTTGTCGCTCAATGTCTCTCTTTGTTCAGATACTCATATTTTAATGAACCAAACTTGAATTAAAAGAATTTTGAAAATACAGCCAGTTAGTATAAAAACTAAATTAAAACTAGAGTAAATCACATATAAACGATTGAAATCAGAATTCAGAACTATGTCAATTGTATACATACTCGTACATGACTCACACATTTCGTGGACCTGACTTCCTCGTGCATTCCGATGCAATAAACGATGCATCGCGTGCTTGTAATCTTCGACATGCCGACAAGACTGATCTCAATTGAACTGACTACTATTTTGATCTTGATTGGAAATCTGAGCCTGTTATATCCTTACTAATATTATTAATGTGTAAGAGAGATTTACCGCTTTCAACCGATCATTTTGGAAATCTTTGGGATATGCCTATGTCCAGCAATGGACTTCTTGCGGCTGATATGATGATGATGATAAAGAAAGATTTTGCGTCCTCCGTGGCGCAGTGGTCTAAATGCCAGCCTGCAACACGATGCATCGGATTCGATTCTAGGTACGGGCAGAGGAGACTAGAGACTTGTACTCATTTTTCACTGGTATTTGTGTGCGGTCACTCATTACTTAGTAGTGCGCAGTTCTGGAGCTATCCAAGGAGGGTTGGCGTCGTGCTGACAGCCTGCCAAAAACTATGCATGCAGCATGCAGCTATGAATACTGTCATAATAGCAGACGCTCAGCTGATAATGAGGATAATGAGATATTTTGATTTTTGTTTAGGAGATTTTGGATTACAAATAGGCGGAGGACAACAAAAAAGAAAACAAACTTTTTAAAAACAAGCTTTTATGTATGTACATCACTTTATTTTTCTAGTTCGGCTTAGGAATATTCGGCTTTTACGCGGGAAGAGAAGCAGCTGTGTACCAGCTGCTACGACTTTTTTTACCCTCTGACCCATAGAAGTATGACGCAATTTTTTTTTAAATCTATGCTCTGACCGGCATGAAAGGAAACGTTTACAACACACTCGCAATCGTGTCGTGACGTCCTTGACACTCGCCTTGAATATGGCCATCTGAATTGGCTAAAAGCTTGTCGGCGATACCGACTACATACGTGACAAATCGTTTGTTTTAGGTAGACAGAGCCTAGGGCTATAAGACCTTATGGCCACATTTAGCATGTTGGTGGGCGTGTGATAGAAAATGGAATCAAAATAGTGATGGGTTGCCACATCGCCTAATGACATAATTCCGCAGATTTTCGCCCAATCCCTCGATCGGCTTTTACGATCTGCGCGGGAAGAGAAGCAGCTGGCACATTATATGTTTTTTCTTTTCTCCCAGATCAGCATGGAAGATTCTATTATTCGGAGTCCATGTCCTAAATTTGAAAAACTGTATGCACTGATTGTGAATTAAATATAATTTTACCACACAAACTAACGGGCTAAATGTAATGATAGCTTGTAATAAAAATAATATAAAGGCCGTAAAACAACCCCTACACTCCAACAAAAAGCGTCTTAGCTGGGGATACAACATCCACATGCTCATTGTTCATAGGTGATGTAAATGACATTTTTTTTTAATGTTTGTTACCTCAATACTCCGTGACTTATAAACCGATTTAAAAAAATCTTTTTTTAAAGGCTTCTAAGTTGGTCTCTTTTAAATTTTATCACAATAAATAAATACAAATAAATATATAAGGACAAATCACACAGATTGAGCTAGCCCCAAAGTAAGTTCTTGACTTGACTTGTGTTATGGGATACTAACTCAACGATATTATATTTTATAACAAATACATAGTATAGATACACATCCAAGACCCAGGCCAATCTGAAAAAGATCATTTCCATCTTGACCTGGCCGGGGATCGAACCCGGGCAATCTCGTGTCGCAGGTTGGCGTGTTGACCGCTTCGCCACGGAGCTAGCATAAACAATAGGTTAAGTAGTTTCATTGAAGACGGTTTTATAATATGAAAGATGATGTGGCATGATTTCGATTCTCATAGTTCTTCCATACGGGATTAATGAAATCATAAAATGATTTTATTAACTTCTCAGAGCCTATTTCTGGGTAACCAACAACAAAATTAACACCATCTGCAGTTCCGAACAGTTGTGCAACACAAAAATATGTATTATATAAATATCTTTAGGATGTACACTAAACAGAGGCGAGATATAAACAGGTTAACATAAACAAACCTACACGGGTTTACTATTAGTTCATAAATAACTAGGATTACAGTTTCTGGGAATACACGACACGGTTAAAATTAACTACGGTCTAGATACACGGTTTAGGATGCACTCGTAAAGTTAATTTGACGTGCATCGAGTTTGATGGTCGAAAAAGGTCATGGTCATTTTTTTATATTATACTAGCTGTTGCCCGCGGCTCCGCCCGCGTTAGTGTCAATCCCTCGGGAACAGTAGAATTTCTCGGAATTAAACATACCCTATGTCCTTTCCCGGGCCTCAAACCACCATACCAAATTTCATCCAAATCAGTTTAAAGGTTGAAGCTTAGAAAGACGACAGACAGAGTTATTTCGCGTTTATAATATTAGTATCAGTATGGAGGAATGAAAGTATGGATATTATTTATACTTCTAAGTCCAGAAATGAGAAAATTTCCATAAAAACTTTACCCTCCCATTTTACCCCATTAGGGATGAATTTTGTCCATTTCACCCACAATATCATTTTTAATTGTAATCGAGAACTTACATACCTATTTATTTTCATACTTCATAGTCCAGAAATGAGAAAATTTTCAATTTCCATACAAACTTTACCCCCCTGTTTCACTCGTTCAGGGGAGAATTTTGTCTAGTTCACCTTCACAGATGTTTTTTTTTATTTTTATCCAGAATTTATATACTTACCTACTTTCAGACTTCTAAGTCCAGAAATGAGAAAATTTCCACACAAAGTTTATACCACCCACCCTTCCCCATTTTATTACCCCATAAGGGGGGAGTTCTGCAAATTTCATCTAAACCCATCTTTTTTAATTTTAATCGATAACTTATATACCTACTTTCATACTTCTAAGTCCAGAAATGAGAAAATTCCATATAAATTTTACCCCTTTAGAAGTTCAATTTGTAAAAATCCTTTCTTAGCGCTCACTCACATCATTATAAGAACCCCTGTACCAAATTTCAACAGCAGTTTCGTTGCGTTGATATATAAGTCAGGTTTGCCGTTTGCCCGCGGCTACGCCGCCGCCGATAGTGTCCATCCCTCAGGAACAGTAGAATTTCCCGGAATAAAAGGTACCCTATGTCCTTGTCCTATGTAAGTACCCGGGTCTCAAACTACCTCCATACAAAATTTCATTATTGTTTTTTTTGCTATATATTTGCAGGCAAACTCATGCCTTGAGTTCATTCAAATGACGATAACTTCTTTTTTAATGAACCGATTTTGATGAAACAAACTTTAAATGTTTTGCTGGGTTAAAACAAAGCAATTGGTAAAAGTTTGAAGTAAATATGTTCAGTATTTTCGGAGATACTCGTGATCATACATACAGACAGACAGACAGACAGACAGACAGACAAAAAATTCGAAAAAATTTTTTAATTGTCCCTCTATCCATTTCAGTCAAAAATTCTAAATGTACAGACAAAATATCTTTACTGTTTTTTTATATGTATAGATAGATAGATGAAGTAAATATGTTCAGTATTTTCGGAGATAATCACGATCATACATACAGACAGACAGACAAAAAATTCGAAAAAAATTCCCTCTATCCATTTCAGTCAAAAATTCTAAATGTACAGACAAAATATCTTTACTGTTTTATTATATGTTTATAGATATGTTTTAAAGAAAAAATTTAACTCTTATAGGATCACGACCGTCTGTCTGTCTGACCCTTTTTCTCAGGAACGCATAGAGGTATCAAGCTAAAATTCATATCATATACTCAGTTCTTCTGTCCCTTGGAGCTGTGAAAAAATCAAATTTCTAAGCCATCGCAATCAAAAGACACAGCTGTTTATGCCGCAGATTTTCGTCATTTTTTACATTCGCTAGGTAATCAAAAACTACAGGGTACTTCCCATGAACTCAGAATCTTGAAATTTGGTACGAAGCAACATCTTGTAGCACAGATAATGAAAAAATAGCGAAAACAATTAACTTTTTGTTACATCAAAAAATAAAATAAAATATATTTTTAATATTTTTAAACTTATTATAGATAATGGTACGAAACTTCGTGCGCGAGTCCAACTCCCAATTAGCCGGTTTTTTTTTTTGTTTGAAAAAGCTTGTTCGATAGTTTATTTAACCACGTTCAACAATAAAAAAATGTTTTCAAAGAAAAATAATAACACGAGTGCGATGACAGAAATGCGTAACCTATGTCACTGAGATGTAAAGATTCCAACAGCTAATACTTCTCAAATTCAACTATTTTCAACCAATAGTAATTACAGAAGTACCTAAATCACATTAGTAATACCTAAGGGATCTAGTAAGGGCCTTTATATGGTCATTACGGAAGTCGTTCAAAAGATACTTGGTCTAATTGGCACCCAGTGGTTCTTCCATTAAGTGAACAGTCGATGGTCGTTAAGAGGGTTATTAACCCTGTTTTGATTAAGGTTCGTCAGTTATGTTATGACCTTGCTAATGTGCAAATTTTATGTGTACTTATACGATAGTTTATTATGTTGGTAGCTATTAAATTAAATGGTTTAATATACACCCTTTAGTTGTATACATTTACGTCTTTTTATGTGACAACTGACATAGCTCAGCGGATTAGCTCTTTGAAGTGGCAGTGGGCGGGGCACATAGCGCGTAGAACCGATGGCCGAAGGGGCAGAAGGGTTCTCGAATGGCGACCACGTACCGGCAAGTGCAGCGTCAGACATCCACGGACCAGATGGTCGGATGACCTGACTAAGGTCGCAGGAAGACGCTGGATGCAGGCAGCTTTCAACCAGTCGTTGGGGATTCTTGGGGGAGGCTTATGTCCAGCAGTGGACTTTTTGCGGCTGATATGATGATGATGGTGACGTCTTTTTATGAGGTTTTTAAAACATATCTAGGCTACAGCTTGTTTGTTCGTTACTTACAGTAAACAGACCATTATGAATATCCGAGGTTAGTCAAAAGACATAGGCTACGTAATACGTACCTTTCATCCCGGAGCAAGGTATTGAACATGGATTACTGCGACCGGAGCCACGGTCGAAAGCTCGTATCCTAACTAATATTATAAATGTGAAAGTGAGTTTGTTTATTTGCTTGTCTGTTTGTTACGCTCACGCCTTGACTACTGACTGAACCGATGATCATGAAATTTTGCATAGTCGTTGTTTAGAGTACGGAGAAGGACATAGGATACATTCTATCCCGGATAAAAGTACCGTTCCCGAGGGATGAGGGATGATGGACATTGACGCGTGCGGAGGCGCGGGGAAAGCTAGTGATATTATAAATGCGAAAATAACTGAGTGTCTGATACCTCTTTTCGTTTCAAGTACTTAACCGATTCACATGTAATTTGGTATGGATAGATATGAAATAGTTCGAGGGCAGAAAAAGGACATAGAGTACCTTTCTTCTCGGAAAAAAGTACTGTTCTATATTAATTTACAGATACGCGGGTGGAGCCGCGGGAAAAAGTTAGTTTTAAGTATACTGACAACTACATACATATCTGAAAGTACTCGGAACTGCAGTTAAATTTTATGTGCGATATTCTCGGCACAGCATATTTAGGGGTGCGTATTGTTTGATATAATAACAAATTCTATATTTTCATTTCAATAAAGTTCAAAAGATATAATGTTTACATGACATAATCATTACCGATTATATTCTTAAAAGCTATAATATACATAAAATTTTTAATTTGAAAAGCTTAAACCCATTATTTATAATGTTTATGAACACTAAATATCACTTGTTATACAAATTGTGCAGTATACATGCCAAAATGTATACCATTCAAAAAGTATACTATTTAAAATAAATATCAATCAAAATCTATAGAAATCAAAATGTATACGTATTAAAAATATAAAACGGAGAAAATATACCAGCTAATTAGTATACCCATGTCTATTTTGCGAATTTGAATAATTTCAGTAATACTTACAAAATAATTCGCGCAAGGTCATTCATAACTTCATTTTCTTGAAAATAATGCGGAGTAGCCAGCAAAACGTGCATCATTCAAACATAGATGTAGGTAATCGATTTTATTAGTAAAGCGAACGGAAAGTAAACCAAGAATTAATTAACCTCACAGGATTACAAAAACAAAACTATAACTAACAAAAAAAATTATAACAATATTTTATTGTATGTAAATATTATGACAAAGTATAAATAAAATAAATAATAAAAAAATGTGATACATACAAAATGCGCGCGCATTTTGTATGTATCACATTTTTTTTAAATAGAAGGATAACTTTTACAATATTTTATTGTATGTAAATATTAGGACAAAGTACGTATTAAAGAAATAAATAAAATGTATTACATAATAATAATGTATTACACTTATTTTTAACTAGCTTTTGCCGGCGGCTCCACCCGCGTCAATGTCGATCCCTCGGGAATAGTACTTTTTCCCGGGATAAAAGGTAGCCTATGTCCTTCTCCGCACTCCAGAGAACTTGTATGCAAAATTTCATGATGATCGGTTTAGTAGTTACGGCGTGAAAGCGTAACAAACAAACAAACAAACAAATAAACAAACAAACAAACAAACTCACTTTCGCATTTATAATATTAAGTAAGGATAAGGATAATATCTATTTTATCTTATTTTTTTAAACTTATATTAGAGGCTATAGCTCGAAGAAATTCACACTCGAAATATTCAGATTTAAAAAAAAATTGTGATACATAAAAAATGCGCGCGCATTTTGTATGTATCACAATTTTTTTCAAGTAGAAAGATAACTTACTATAATTTTTTGTACATAATAATAATGTATTACACTTATTTTTAACTAGCTTTTGCCGGCGGCTCCACCCGCGTCAATGTCGATCCCTCGGGAATAGTACTTTTTCCCGGGATAAAAGGTAGCCTATGTCCTTCTCCGCACTCCAGAGAACTTGTATGCAAAATTTCATGATGATCGGTTCAGTAGTTACGGCGTGAAAGCGTAACAAACAAACAAATGCGTAACAAAATAAACAAACAAACAAACAAACAAACTCACTTTCGCATTTATAATATTAAGTAAGGATAAGGATAATATCTATTTTATCTTATTTTTTTAAACTTATATTAGAGGCTATAGCTCGAAGAAATTCACACTCGAAATATTCAGATTTTCGTTAAATATATTGCAGTCTTTCTTTTTGTTTTAATATTATTTTAACACTTTACATTATAACTACTTTAAGTAAAATATCTTCGCCAATTGTGAACCGATTTTTCTTTTTTTATATATGAAAACCTTTACTACCAAGTTAGTCCCATTTTAACTTGGTGAACATATGATGAAGAACTTTGGAAATATGGAATTAACTCCTAAAATAAAATTGAATTCGGTTGTTTTTTGTTTTTTTTTTAATTTAATTATTAGTTATGTATTGAAAATCTTCTACCAATTAATTCGTATAACCAATGATTATTATCCGTAATAATATGTATACATAACGTTTATTATACATAACAACTAATCGATTTTTTAAATTTTATAGTAATAAAACGGTATTACAATGGTTTGATATGTTAAATAATTGTTATAATAAAAGATATTAGGTTTTTTATACTTATTTCTTTCGATTTTTATCTTATGTGATAATTATACTGATCAAAATTATGTATTTCGTTGATATATATCTTAAAAGATATATATTTTGTGTTTATATGTTATATTACTTACCCCATATTTAGAGTAGAGAATTCTTGGGAAACTGTATCATCTTCTAATAGCTATTTAAGTAAATGTTTTATGTACAAAATAGTGTTCCTTTTCATCTTAATTTCATCATACATACAGCGTGATTTTGTAGCTATGAACTGTATTAAAATCCTGAAATTAGAATCCCTAATTGAATACAGAATGAAAGAAAAGAAAGGTAAAAATCGAAAAATTGAATATAAAATTGTAGATCAGCTGGGCGAATTTCTATAGAACTCAATTTTTTTTAGCATTTTTCTTATTTTCTCATAATTCTGATTCCAATACTTTAATATAGTTCATAGGTACTAAATCGCGCGGTATATACCATCACGTCTTTTTCCTTTGCGGAGTAGATAGATGCGGAGAAGATCTCAATGCCACGTTTAGTATGTTGATGGGCATTCGGTGGAAAACGGAGTCAAAATAGTGATGGGGAGCTAGCCGCATCGCCTACTAATATGGTTCCTCAGATTTTCGCCTATTTCCTCGATCAGTTGTTACAATCTGCGCGGGAAGAAAAGCAGCTTGTACATTGTACGTGTTTTCCTTTCTTCCAGACCTTGGAAGAGATTAATTTCAAAGAGAAAGAATTCCCAGGTCATTCGAAGCCTTTCCTTGGTAGACTAAATATCTCTACCTACATATACCCGGCTTTGCACGGGTAAATGTAGGTACATCTACCCGTGTGAAGCCGGGCAGGCCACTAGTTTGATATACATAGATTTATTATCTATTTATTATTTAAACTGTAAGGCGTAAAAGCGTAAAATGTTGCGTAATTGCGCAAATAATCACATTGTAAACTTGTAAACAAACGGTACCGTCGTTTAACTAGCCTAATTAACTGCCAAACGGATTTAATGGCGGATTTTAATCACCCATCGGACGTTGTCGCATAGGAAACTTTAAAAGAGACATCAACAGGGTCGTAAAACCTTCGGACAGTGAAAAGTTTTATATTTGGCGAGTAACGAGGGCAGTAAAGTGGCGAGTAACTAAAGCAGTAGAATGGCGAGCAAATATTAAATGCACAGGACACAGTTGTAACGCAAAACGTCACTTTTGCAAAATATCTTGCAAAACTCACCTAAGCAGAATGGCATTCATAAGTTTTCATTTTAATTTGTAAAAGACTCTCTGCGTAATTGCGCAAATAATCACACTGTTAACTTATTAACAAACGGTACCTACCGTTATTCACTAGCCTAATTAACTGCCGAACGTTGTCGCATAGGAAGCTTTAAAAGAGACATCAAAAAGGATCCTTGTGCACTGAAAAGTTATTTATTTGGTGAGTAACGTGGTGAGTAGGCTGACTAGCGGATTTTGTATTTCGTCATAAAGCGATACGCCGTATCGATAACGCCTAAAGAACCTTTTGGTTCATGAAGGCGCTAATAAAGACGAACCATCTATTGTCTCTTAAGCACAAGCTCCTCGACATGTGTATCCTGCCCATGCTTACCTATGGTGCAAACCGAATATTCACCGAATATCAGAAGTTTAAGCTCAAGTTTTGTCAGCCTTGGAGCGTAGTTTACTCTGCGTATACTGTATTTGGAACTGCGCTCCAAAATTCATATAGATAATGCCAGTATACATATATAGCGGGATACGTCTACCGCATGCTACAAGAGAGGAAGCTATAAGAATTACAATGTGGATACCGGATGGCCATAGAGAACCAAGCACTCCTAGGAGGAGATAGGGTGATGTTTTTGACACACATAATAATGATTGGCAGACCTTTCATAGGAGCATATGGTAATAGAAAGAGCCTAGGCCTTTGCTCAGCGGTGGGACATACAAAAAGGAAAAAATCGTCATATGAAATTAAGCACCTACGCGTGTAAATGCCCAATAATGCCAAAAAAATTAAAAAAATAGCTAGAGCTTAATAAATATCTTTAATTTAAGATTTTTTTATTTAACTCCTAGCCGTATTAAAGAAAATAAACTTTCTATTCAATGCTATTTATATATTAAATTGTATAAAAAAAATGGTCAGGTGATCTTTATTCCGTGGCGCTGCAGATTTTGTGTAACAATACTACGCGCGTAGAGTACACCAATGTGAAAAAAGTGGTTCTCGGTGACGTAATTTGGGCCAGTCGGTCCTACAGGGCTTTATGTTAGTGAAACAGGTCAGCGGGATGGCCGTAAAGTGAAGCTTCCTATGGTGTAAATGAGGAACGCAGCGGAGTTGGACACATGTTTTCTGTAGAATCAGCGAAACGACCGTGCCTGGCCACGAATCGTTTTTGAACAAATAGGTTCTCATAACTCTCTCATTTAATCATGAACGGATTTATGTACGTTCGTTCATGATTATCACGTTTCTATTGTCGTTGTTTTTGTATAAATAAATAAGAATATATATAAATTTATACTACAACAACGACAATAAAAACATTATAATACACAAAGCTGGAAACTCAAAAAAAATTGTACATTCCCATACAAACTGGCCGGGCGGCGGCGGGACTCTTTTGTATGGAAATGACGTAATTTTTTTTGAGTTCCCAGCATAGTTCCCATAGAAAAAGTTATCCATATCGATGGTCTGAGTTACCACTTTAAGGGTCCAAAACTTTCGTCCAAGTTCCAAGGTCCAAAACGATCAAAATTTCACCATGTATATATTAAGGTAATTTAATGTAATTTATGAAAAAAACTTAAGCATTTCTATGGAATTTTGATCAGTTGATCGGTGAATAGTATGTGCGGCTAAATTTTTTTCATCATTTTTATCTTTTTTCCTGCAGATCTATATTCTATTAGGGCTTCCGATTCCAATACCAAAACACTGCCAGGTAATTAAAAACTGTATATCTGTCTTTTGTCCATTACGATAGAACCAGATGAAACCCAAAAGCCACGTTTTGCACATAAGTGGGCGTATAGGTGGAAAAGAAACCAAAATAGCATCTGTAGGTACTTACTTACTACCACTTATATTAGTTAAAGTAGTTTTGGGTTTCATAGCCCCAGTGTAAAAATCGCGAAAACATCAGAAGCCATTAAATAATTGTCATTTTTTATGTTGTACCACACGTTGAAGGCCAACATTGATTTACTGCCTTTCTTGTCAAGTTTCATTACGTCATCATCTTCAGGTCCTTTTTAGTCTCCACTACAGGAGCACGTACCCTCTCTGTACTACTCTCAGAAGAATAATATACATAGAAGCCGCATAAAAATAGAAACTGAAAACAGATAGTTGACACTGTATTTTTCTTATGAGCTTTCGCTTATGACAGAATGAGACAAAAACTTCAGTCAGTTTCTATTATTTTCATGGTTGTCCCGACTTGAAATGTCAATGGACTCCATTGGACTCCAATTAAATCCGACTAAATTCAAAATAACTTATTACAGTTCAACGTCTGTAATATTAGCATCTTGCCGATTTGATCGGGTTATATATCGACAAAAACATTGCGGCGGAATTGTGATGTCTGCAAATTAAATATAGGATTGTGCTAAAATTCTCACGGAAAAAAGTATTAACCGGTGTTGGGTTGGTGCGTTATCAAATGACCATTATACTAAACAATGTCTTGTGCAATGGAGCGATGTAAATCCCATTCAGGACGAACAGAAATAAATTCTGTAAAACATAATTTTCTTCGGTAAGTTTTTCAGTTAAAAGTGCATAATTAAAACCCAAAATACCTCAAAATACAACAATAATATTGTCAATTATATAACGTATTGTATAAATGACAACTTTTATAGGTATTTTGCTTAAAATTATCGTTTTTTCCTTATTTCAAATTAGGTTAGTTTTTTTTGCTAGTGATGTGGTAAAATCACGTATCTACGAGTATATCGATATTTTTTATGACGGTCTTGCTATCAGGGATATTTTTGTTAGTGTTGAGCCATGCAATAGTAATGTAACAAATTGAACCATCATGGTAATTAAACAACCAGCAAAGTGTGAGTCGGACTCGCGCACGAAGGGTTCCGTACCATCCTTACATATAATATTATAAATGTGAAAGTGAGTTTGTTTGTTACGCTTCCACGCCGTAACTTCTGAACCGATCATCATGAAATTTTGCATCATCATCATCACCATTGCACGATCTCTGGAGTACGGAAAAGAACATAGACATAAATTACATCTCAGAATAAGGTACTGTTATCGGGGATAGACATTAACGCGAGCGGAGCCGTTGGCGTAAGCTATAAAAACGCCCGAAATTTTTGTTTGTAATATTTCAACTGTCTCACTATCACGGTTCATGAGATACAGCCTGGTGACAGACAGATGGATATCGGAGTCATATTAGTAGGGTCCTGTTTTTATCCTTTGGGTACGGAACCCTAAAAAGAATCGATTTTTACTAATATGAAGAAAATTATTGTTGAAATTTTATTGCAGCTCCCTGAAGTAAAAGGATAAAAAGGTGTGGATCCGAGGAACTTTCAAGCGACATATTGGACATAAAATGTCATACATACTCGAATTTGTTCAAAATATTTTACTGCCGTGCCGATACATTAATTTCGAATATAAAATTAAATGGAAGCGATTGAAACACGATGCTTTACCTACATTTATATTTGCCGAATTATAAATCAATGGTAATAAGAAAGTTTACGGAAACGGTTTTATTATTTATATTTAAAATTATGAAAAACTTTATTTTGGACAGTAATGAAAGTGGGTAAAGTAATCTCTTGTTTTTCTTCACCTCTTGTTTTTCTATTACCAACACTGTGAATTTTTCACAAATAACACACTGGCACTTTTTTACCCTAGTGTAAAAGTTTTATAAAATAAAAAATATCACTTGGAATTATGTGTTTCTCTTTACCTACCTGATTATGTTTCCTTTACTGACTGTTCCTCAAAGCTAGCTGGGAAAAGCTTTAGATGGTTTTGGAATATGCTGAATGGCCCATTGATCAAGTGAAAAATATATCTGACCTTATATTACCTTTTGATACATGAGCGCCCCATTGCAATTTAGAGTCTATTGTGATTCCTAAGAAGGTGGTATCATTTACAAAGTCTATTTTACCTTCAACTAGTATGTCAACGTTGGACTGCCTCACATTGGGGACTGTAAATCGAATGCATTGGGTTTTTTGCGCATTCATAGGTAAGGTAGGTAAGTAGGCACTGTTTGAATTTCGAAATAATCGAAAATATGATTGACATCATATTAGGTATTCTGCCGTTCGACCAATACTGGGTAAGGCCTAATGACCAGCAGTAGACAGTAGACGCGCGGTGGGTAATGTATGGATTTTTTTTTTACCTATTTATCAGATGAAGCCAAGCGGCGCCATGCGATTAGGAGTTATTTAGGTGTATCTTGACGTAACTTTTAAAGTAAAAGCCTCTTTAGCGGCTTTGTGCACTTTTCGGGATGGGTAAAATAGAAAACTCGCGTCAGGATACGTGAATTGATCGAAAATTCGTAAGAAGGACACGGACCTGTATGCCGCAAAGGCGAGTTTTCACTTCTGCCGGCACTCCTGGAGTGCAACTAGTTGTTTTTTTTTTTTTATGAATCGTACTCATTTAACGAATCGATACAATCAGAGTACAGAGTAGAGTACATTTATGACTTTCTTAGGACGAAACATTTAGTCGATAAATATATTTCATCGATATAGTACTACCCTGATCACATCAGTACCCCAGGACAACCTGCACATTTACGCAAATGGCATTGTATATGCATCTCTTTCTGATGCTTTAACAATGCCATAAGTAAAAACAGTGTAGAATATTGTATTTTGTTGTTATTTTAACACGGTTTCTATGCTTTAGTTATTGTTCTGAGGTACTACTAGAGCCATACTTGGCCAGAGCAGCCAAGTTCATTACGTCATTTTATATATTTTTGGAAATATCCGTCTTTATATTTCTAGTTTATTTCTGTCTAACTTAGTTCCCGCAACATTCAAAACTATTATACATATATGCAACAGCGTGTAAGTACGTGATTGTGTGCTTAGCGGCGGCATAATCAAAAGGTATAAGTATGAGTAAGTATACATTATTGTACAATCCTGTTTTAGAATAACTATTAAAGAGGTTTTTAATAGAGTAGGAGAAAATAGAATAACTAACGAAGAGGGTTGAAATAAAGTAGGAAAAAAGATCTATTTGAACTGATATAGAACATCGAAGAGACAATATAATAGGACACTCGTTGCGGCACGATCAGTTCATGAAAACTATTATAGAAGGCAAAATAGAAGCAAGAAGTGGGAAAGGAAAGCCCAGGCACAGTTACTTCAGACAAATAAAGGAAAAAATTTGAAAGGACTTCGTACTAGGATGTTAAAAAGACTGGCATAGAATAGAATTTGATGGAGGAAGCTCCAGCGACAAGAGCGTTGCTCTTGAATTTAGAATAATGATGCCTTTTTAAAAAAACGTCTTTTTGTCGTTTACGTAAGTACACAATGACGTTTATTGTGGTGTAAGTACTCTTTTATTTATGAATAATGTAATCGGTGGATTATAATATAAATATTTATTAAAATGCTCGAATGAAGATTGCCATTCTTTATCTTCATCCAAGCGTTTTACGAATTGCGTCCGAATTGTGATGTTTCAGAGCCCGGGTCCGCTATTATGACAGAATTCATCCTGTAATGTGATGGGGTGAAAGTTTTTACAGACACCAACCCTCCCTTGGATAATATAGTGGTTGATGAAAATGACTATATCAGTCGGGTCGCCTGGGATTCAACCTGGAATCTTTCAATTACAAGCTGCACTCCTTAACCACAAAGTTAAAATTTTAATTGTTTTCCAACTAATCGTCTACTAACATGCTAAACGTGGCTTTAAGGCCTCCTCATAAACCTAAGCTCTACACAAATAAACAGCCTCGTTGGTCCAGTGGTTTAGGCGTTTGCCTGTTGACCCGGGGGTCGTGGGTTCGATTCCCACCAGAAGCATACTTTGTATAGTTGTTTCCAGTTTGGTTAGGACATTGCAGGCTTGAATCACCTGATTGTCTGATAATAAAGATGATTCTGTGCTTCGGAAGGCACGTTAAGCCGGTGGTCCCGGCTGCTATCTAGTATTCGTTAAAGGAACCACGTCAGAGGCCGAGAGGCGGTTCCGAAGTACTCTGACACCAGGGTGTGCATGGTCGATTGACCGTGACACCTACTCGAAATGATGAACGGCTAAATAGAGCCAAAATATCATATAGCTTTGTCACTAAAAAAATGAAATGAATTATTTGCTATTGAATAAGGTACAGTGGTTGTTAAGTAAGGTGCTAATCTGCTTATTCGGCTACATTTAGAGCATGCAAATATTTGGTTATTTTTTTTAAATTAATACATTATCCGATAGTTTTGCGACACAATTATATAATGTAATAAAATAAACAATAGGTAATTCAATTATTTAATTCATAACAAATTATTCATTCAAGAATTCGTCGATAGAGTAATATATTTTAATTTTACAAAATAAAAATTACAAAACAACACAAAGTGCAAAGTTGAGACGCAGTGGCGGAAGAGGTTTTTAGTCGGTAAGAGTCTGGCACTATCCGAGTCTCCCTTCCCAGGTGTCCATGATGGATGTTTTCCTATTCCACTAGCCTTAAAAAAAAAACCTAAGCTCTATCTTCCTGTAAGGGAAAAAGACGTGATATTATGTATGTACAAATTTAATAACTGACTTGTAAATATAATTAGCAAAATTTGGGTTAATTAGCTAAACAAAAAATGAATGAAGCCTTGGATTTGATAATTTAATTAAGAAGAAAAGGCAGAGAAAGTGTAATGAGGGAACCTTGTAAGAAAATAACATAAATAGGTTCATTAAAAACGGTCATAAAATGAGGATATTTTTAACAAAAACTGACTTAAGGATAAATACTTATAATAATTATTTTGACGAGCCCCGTGGCGCAGTGGTTAACTCGCCAGCCTGCGACACGAGGGTGCCCGAGTTCGATCCCCGGTCAGGTCAAGATGGAAAATTATCTTTTTCAGATTGAGCTGGGTCTTGGATGTTTATCTATATATGTATGACGGAGAGGGTGGTCCGAGCTCAGCCATCTTTATCGTTCAGGAGCGGGCGTTATACCGGGAATTTGTGAAGGTTGGTAAAGAATGTTGGTAATTGAAACAATCGTTGATTTAAAACAATGAAAGTATTTACTTCACGAACACTATGAATAATTTCAATAAAACACAAATCATCAAACAATGCGATACGCGACAGTTTCTACACGTGTTCACTTGGCGGCGGACGCAATCGAACTGAACGACACTCGTCCGCCTATGACGTCGTAGACTCTGTCAACGCCGGGTGGGGCGCTGGCGTCTCGCATTAATAGAAAAATATGACGACAGATGGCGCTGTCGTCTGTCCGTTTCCGACACGGCCATCCTGCTTGCACACGTCCTCGGGTGTTATTCTGTTAACAAAAACAAACAACGAGAGTTTCTGTTCCACTCGGTCATCTCTGACCACAGTATTATATCTCTTCTTTTTTTTTTCAAATGAAACAACAAATCTTTAAACTAGGTTTTAAATCTGATTTCTAGACAAACTAACTTAATTAAACAATATGGGACATATTTCACTATACTATAACCAGAGTCACGTACTACAGTCATCAGTCAATTCTCAACACTAATAACTCTCGAGTAAGACATCTAACGCCACGGCTCTCTAGCCGAACAGCAATCGTGTTGCTATTTCACATCCAGCGCATGGATCAGATCTGTTTGCATATCCATCGAGTGGATCGCCCGTGTGACACCTGTTAACACACGAATGGTCTCGCTAGACCACGACTTGCATATCCATCGAGTGGATCGCCCGTGTGACACCTGTTAACACACGAATGGTCTCGCTAGACCACGATCTCCGCCAGAGTCAAACGCGCACCGCGCACCCACGGACTACCTGGGTCACCCCAGGAGACACCGATTTCTATCGGGCTACGACTACGTAATATCTACTGGTACGGTCGAACTAACTATGGCCGCTAGAGTCCCCTTACTCGAGTTCTCACTGCTAATTAAGCTTGAATCTCATCGTCATTATCATCATTTGCTTCAATCTCGACTGATACATGACTTGCTGGTTCCTTAGCCTATCTTGCGCGTACTTGTAAGTACGATTAGAGTCTAAAGCCTTCAACTTATAACGATCTCCCTCCAGTACCTCAATAACTTTAAAAGGACCTTTGAATTTTGGATCTAACTTAGTTTGATTACGTTCCTCGTTTTGTAATAATACAAATCACCAACAGAGAAATTACTAATGGTTGCTTTGGTGCAATCAAATAGGGTTTTTTCATACTGCGCACACTGAATATTCTCAGATGCCGATTTACAAACTTCCTCGATATCAACTTCTGTATCAACATCACTACACATAAGGGACAACGGTCTTGCAACCTCACCAATTAACAGCTCAAGAGGAGAAGCTTTCGTATCGCGGTTAATGGTACAGTTGATCATGCCACGTTTTATCAGCGCTAGTCTCTACAGCAGTTAACATAGACTTCAAGACGCTCATGATACGCTCTACCTGGCCGTTAGCCCTGGAAAAGCCCGTTGCTATCGGATGCAATCCGATAATTTTGATTTCTCGAAAATCG
The DNA here is from genome assembly GCA_947532085.1 of Elegia similella. NCBI lineage: Eukaryota > Metazoa > Arthropoda > Insecta > Lepidoptera > Pyralidae > Elegia > Elegia similella. The sequence goes on along the minus strand of OX383940.1, from coordinate 19,423,492 downwards.
CGGTACTCTTTTCTAGCGAAGCATCTGCCTTGGTCAGCAATAATACGAGTACTCCAAAAGTGCAACGCTACCATTTACTGCACGAATACTACTACTCTTAGAGTCGATATTAGCCGTGTGAAACAATAGGACATACTTTGTAAAAGCATCGATGAGAACGAAGACATACTCCTTTTTATCATTTTCCCCACTTAATTTACCGGTGGCATCTATGTGGACTGTATGCCATGGGATCAAGACTTTAGGTATTGGGTGAAGTTCAGCTTAACCTTCCCTGAAAGGGACTTTGCAATTTTACAGGTGACGCAATTGTCGACGAACTTCCTAACGTACTGGGTCATGCCAGGAAACCAATAAAAATCATAGAGCTTTTTACTGGTCTTGTCAGCGCCAAGATGAACAAGAGAGTCGTGAAAATTGTTAGTGACAGACCATCTCAATGACCGGGGTAGATACGGCAAACACTTAGTTCTACCATTGCGCTGAATCTTACGATACAGAACGCCTGCGCGTAAAACGTAAGTTTTGGCCACTTCTTCATCAATGATATCACTCTGTAAGTCAGAAACGATCTTAGAAATCTCTACATAGCGCTGTTGATCAGCCTGAAGCCAGTTAGAAGATATCTCAGTAACATGTATGCGCTTCTCCTCTACAACTTAAGTTGATAGCTGTGAACTAGCCGAAGGTATAGGATTCCGAGACAAGAAATCCACATAGGACATTCTCTTGCCTTCTCTATAAACTATATTGAAATCAAAAGACTGAAGGAATGCCCACCACCTATAAGCTCGGTAAGCTCGGGGAGTTAAGTCTTGTTTATTCTGGGATGATTTCAAGGAATTGCAATCCGTTACAACAGTAAACTTTCGCGTCACAGTTTTACTTTTAATTTATTATTTTTAAGCCAGAGTGCGTTCGCAACTAAACCGCGACAGACACATAGGGAACGGAAGTGCCAAATCTTTAACTTGTACCTACGAACTAAACTTAACTAATATACAGTGAAACTTATTGTGATTGTTTGGTGATCTTCTCCCTGCACTCTCAACTCAACTTAACTCAAGCTTCCATATATTTCACTTAATTGATGTATCAGATGAATTGGAGTTATCAAATGAACATCAACGTTACCTTGGTAAACGTTAGTGAGTGAGTCGAAAAGCATCTCTTGGAATTTTCTCAGACTGTTGATAAGCAGATAAAGTGTTAGCGAAGCAGAGTTGAAGTACGTTGTAGCTGCAAGAATTTCCATTTCAGATTCCAAGGCTGCCATGTTCTTGTTAGTTTGGTTTACGAATCCACCGATCATGTTGAACTGTCGTTGAATATTTTCTTCACTCTTCTTCAAAATCTTGTTTTCAAGTTCTACAATAGTTGTTTGGTTTTTTATCAGTTCCAAAAGGTAGTTGTCGCTGTCTCTCATCGATTGGATGTCATGCTCGTATTTTTCGGCGAATCGTTGGTCGAGTACACCGAATAAGCTGTTTGCAACATATCCCACGCCGTCTATCAATCCTCGTTTCTTCCTGTTGACAGTCAGATGCTTGTGAGGGTTGATAAGGATATCGTTGTAGTGGTGAAGTAGATCCATGTCATGACTGAGTTGTTCCGTCGTAGTTTGACATTGTTGTAAGTTTGATTTGAGACATAAGTTTTTCAAGGAGTTGAAGTAATCGTCAAGTTGCCGATTTCCTTCCCAGTAAGTTGATAAGTTATAGTACATAATAAGCGTCCATTCATTATGCACCATTTGCATCTTGCCGATTGTGTCATAGTAAATAGGTCGCTCGTGTTCCAGTGATGTAATCTGAGCGCCTGACAACACGCTCGCTGTAGAACCATATGATCCAGATAAGAATGTAAACATTGTCAGCATGGTTATTAATAGATTGGACAAAGTTTTATTTCCTTTTCTTCGACAAGTTTTTTCCTTTGTTTCTTTATGATTTTCAACTGCAGGACCGGTAGTTTCGGCTTCCGAATTCAATGGAAGGAGTGACAGCTTGACTACGGGGCGCTTGAGGATGCCCGATTGAGTTTTGATAGTAGTAACTCGAACATATCCGTCGGAGCCAGGATGCGTCTCCAAAACACGTCCTATAGCCCATTTTCCGGGAGGTAAGTTGTCCTCCTTCACTAGTACGATGTCACCAACTTTGATGTTTTTAGTTGGTCTGTTCCATTTACTTCGTACTTGAAGTTGTGTCAAGTAGTCAGAAGACCAGGTTTTCCAATGTTGTTGGAACATACGTTCGACGAGTTGCCACCTACGTCGTATATCAATTTGGGTGTCACTGTAGTTCGATAGCGGTAGTGACATTATCGAGCTTCCAGTTATAAAATGTCCGGGAGTTAAACAGTTATAGAACTACTCTGGATCTTCAGTCAGCGGACAAAGAGGCCTTGAGTTCAAGCAGGCCTCGATTTTCGTGAGAAATGTGTTAAACTCTTCATATGTTAGTTTTTGGTCCCCTAGTACTCTTCTCAGATGGTGCTTCATAGATTTCACAGCAGATTCCCATAGACCTGCAGCATTTGGCCATCTAGGACAATTAAAATGCCATTCCACCTCTAGTTTGGCTAGTTCATTGAAGAAATCCGGAGATAACAATTTCTTGAATTCTTCATACTCTTGTTTTAGTACTCTTGAAGCGCCGACAAAGTTAGTACCGCAATCTGAGTACATGTGCTTAGGGGTGCCACGTCTCGCACACAGTCTTTGAAACGCAGCGATGAATGTTTCGGTGCTAAGGTCCGAAACTAGTTCGAGGTGTACGGCTTTAGTAGTCATACAGATAAATATGGCTATATAGCCTTTCGAAGTTTTAGCTCCTCTACCTTTGTTGATTCTTATTTCAATGCTTCCTGAGAAATCAACCCCTGTGTGGGTATAGGGTCGACATGGTATTACTCTTTGTGACGGAAGCTCAGCCATGAGTTGGTAGTGATCTGTCTGATTAAAGCGGTGACAGCGAACACAGCGCCGCAATTGAGTTTTGACGGCCCTATTCCCGCTGACTATCCAGTATCGCTGCCTTATATGAGTCAGGGTCAGCCGAGCACCTCCGTGTAAAGTACTTAAGTGTGCATGATCGATTAAAAGTTGAGTAAATCGACCACTGTATGGTACAATGATGGGATTTTTCATCTCCAAGGGCAAGTTTGAGTTTTTGAGCCGTCCGCCGACACGTATCAGTTTATCTTCACCAAGATAAGGATTAAGTTTCAAAACAGAACTTCTCTTCGATATAGCCTCGTTGTTAATCAGCTGTTTATATTCTTCAGAGAATTGTATTTGTTGCACATGTTTTATCAATAGTATGTTCGCTGTATTGAGTTCACTCGCACTTAGGTATGAAGCATCGGATTTCTTTTCGTTGCGAATGTTATTTATAAATCGTAGTATCCAAGCGATGATTCGTAAAACTCGCACTAGGGAACTACATTTATTTAATAACGTTGTAAAGGGATTTTCATCTTGGCTCAATAAGTTTTGTTTTTCAGTGGCATAAGTTATGCATCCATGATTTGTCTGGAAGCTGTCGGGTTGTTTTGAGTCGACGTTAGTTCGAATATTATTTAGAAATTCTGGACCTTGCCACCATAAGTTGAAAGTTATAAGTTTGTTCGGTAACATGCCTCTCGAAGCGCAGTCGGCGGGATTCTGCTCTGACTTAATGTAACGCCAGCAGGGTGCGGGGACGATTCGTTTGATTTTGTTAACTCGGTTGGCCACGTACACCTCCCACTTAGATGTTTCGCCTTGAATCCAAGCCAATGCTACTTGGGAGTCACACCAGGCAGTTATAGTTGTGTTGTAATCAGAGAAAGCTTCCTTGATTTTCTCCATAAGTTCAGTTAGCAGTAGAGCGCCACAAAGTTCAAGTTTTGGCAAGGTTGTCTTCTGGGCTAGAGGCGCTACCCGTGTGCGTGCGGCAACTAAAGTTATTTTTGACGATCCATTTTCATTTATCGTACGACTATAAACAACACACGCGTAGGCTTTCTCGCTAGCATCACAAAATCCAAATAGTTCTATGTTTTGTTTTGATTCGCCGATCCATCTGTTCAAAGTTATGTTCTTGATTATTGGAAGTTCATTTTTCAGTTTAAACCACTCTAATTCAATTTCCTTGGGGACGTCGTCATCCCAGTCGAGTTTGCTAGTCCAGAGTTTCTGGAAGAGTAGTTTAGCAGTGACCGTGACTGGCGATAGCCATCCCAAAGGATCGTAGAATTTGGATATTTCCGAAAGTAGGGATCTTTTAGTTATACGTCTTGCGTCTTCATTGACCGGCCAGTTAAAGTGAAAGGTATCACTTGTAGGGTTCCAGCCTAATCCCAGTGTTTTAGACGGCTCTTCCGTTTTGAACTCGTAGTTGTTGTTGGGTGAAATTTGATCCTTTGGCAGGTCTGCTAACAAAGAGGGATGGTTGCTGGACCACTTGCGAAGATTCATTCCGCCACCTCTCAGTAATGCGATGAGAGAGTGTTGTAGTTTTTTAGCTTCAGAAACTGTATTTTCTCCGTAAACCAGGTCATCCATATAGAACGAGGTTTTCAAGGCCTCTTGGGCAGCTGGGAATTTGTGCTCTCAGTAATGCGATGAGAGAGTGTTAAGTTGAAATTCTTTCAAGGGCTCGGCCGATGCTTCCCTCCATATGATTTTTTGAAGGTGTTGTTGGTCATCAGCAATCCAGATGCATCGATACATCATCTGAATATCCGCAATAAGAGCGAATTTGTATGTTCGCCACTTCATAATGAGCGCCTGAATATCCTTTTGAAGGTTTGGGCCCTTCTCAAGAAGGCTGTTAAGGCTAAAGCCATTGGAGTTCTTTTGAGACGCGTTGAATACAACTCTCAGCTTAGTTGTGGTAGAGTTTTCTCTCAGTACTCCATGGTGTGGAAGATAGCAAGTTGGAAATGTTGATTGAGAAGATGGCTTCATGTGACCCAGATCTGCGTATTCTTTAATGAAATCCTTGTACATTGTTGACAAGTTTGGGTTCTTTTTAAGTCGTTTTTCTAATTGGAGAAATTGAGAAACAGCTGTGGGTCTCGACTGACCTAGTTTTTCTTCATACATAGGGCGCAGTGGCATTTTGACAATATATTTCCCGTCGGAGGCTCGACGCACAGTTTCTTGATAAAATAGTTCACATTTATCGTTTGAAATATCTTTAGTTGAGATTTCTTCGGTTTCCCAAAATTTTGTTAGTTCTTCCATATTTATGAGGGTCACGTGACAGTTAAAAATATGCATTTTCCCACATAAAATCCACCCTAGCTGCGTCTGCTGTGCAACAGGGGACTGCTGACTTCCTTTCAAGACACCCTCCATTATAATGTCTGCATAAACGTCAGCACCCAGCAGAAGGTCAACAGGGCGAGACACATTGAAGTCCGGATCAGCAAGCTTAAGATTTTCCAAGTGCGGCCAATTACATTTTTCAAAAGTAGAGTGAGGTAAGTTGAGTTGAGAGTGCAGGGAGAAGATCACCAAACAATCACAATAAGTTTCACTGTATATTAGTTAAGTTTAGTTCGTAGGTACAAGTTAAAGATTTGGCACTTCCGTTCCCTACGGTCGTCATTCTGCTGGTGCTGTTTGGGAGGAAGCGCTGTTCCTATAACTGTGCAAGAAACAGAAAAAACACATCCCCCGTTCAACACGCGGAAGATATTGAATTGCAAGTCATTCAGCGACCGGACGAGTTCAGGGAGAGAACCAATCACCACGCCAAGCGGACACCGGAGACTTCGCGACGGAGCGGTATCGGGGGAACGCCGAACCTGGCATTCAACTTTGATTAAAACATTCTTTGCTTTGTAATGGTTCTTCCACTCTCTGTGTCTCGTAAATATCTCAAATTTAAAACTTAACTTATATTTTTAAATTTTATCTTACTTTTACAAATTACTTTTTACTTTTACAAATTACTTTTTACTTTTACAAATTACTTTTTTATTTTTACAGTTTCTTTTAACTCTTTTTATCTTTTCTGGCGTTGCCAATATGTACAGTGTCACTGAACTGTACATGCATTTGCTGATGCCGCGACCTTCACAAGTCGCGCGTCACAGTTTTACTTTTAATTTATTATTTTTAAGCCAGAGTGCGTTCGCAACTAAACCGCGACAGACACATAGGGAACGGAAGTGCCAAATCTTTAACTTGTACCTACGAACTAAACTTAACTAATATACAGTCCGATAAATTGACGTAATTGGGTCACAGATTGGGGAGGGGGTAGAGCAGTTAGAGCCTCTATCTTCCTACGATTAGGTCTTATTTGGCCAGCTTCCACTTCATATCCCAAGAACTACTACAGCATTCAGCACCAGAATCATAAAAAAATCAATATTGCCTACCGTTATGCTGTAGTTCGCCTAAAGGTGACTGCACGACGCAAACATCTACGCGCCTCTCAGCGCGTGCAGGACTATGGCTGCTTGCCTGGCTGCTTCCACCACTGCACTTGCTCGCGATGTGTCCCGGCTTGCCTTGAAGCACGTGAGGGGCCTAGTCGTCTGCTGCTGCGCTGGTTGGGTCGGTATTGTCGTAGTTGTCCTTCCTTTTCCATCCGTAAGCTTGTTTCGACATTCAGATCTTTTGTGTTTTTTTTTTGGTGTTTCACAATTAAAACATTTCAGTAACGATGTCTTGACTCGTTTAACATCGGGTCCGTTCGTTTCGCCAGCACTTAGCTTACGCTTCGAATGAGAGAAGGCGTGCAACTCTTTTTGCAATTTTCCCCGTGAATTAATATCGGTGGTAAATGCCAATCGTTGCAACCTCGTATCAAGTTGCGAAATATAGACGAGTACGGTAGCTATTGCGATCTGTTCTTTATCTGCATCCTTCCAGCGGTTGATCAACGACGTCATCAAACGACTCGCGTGGCGGATAATGTCTCTTTTTCACTGGGTTTGTCAACATTGAGGTTAATTAAATTCCCCGCAAGAGTCTCAGTAGCAACAAATCTGGTAGTAAACAGTACCTTAAACTCGCTCCACGTCATAGCATGGTATGCTATTTGTGATAGCCACGTCGATGCCGCGCCCTTTAACGCCTTGCTGACTGCAACAACAAGTTGACCGCCACACAATGGATTCTCGGCGAAACACAAATCTGCTGTGGCGCACCACGATCTTGCGTCCATATCTGCTTTATCGGGGTCGAATGCGGGTAGCACCACTTTGTTAGTCATTTTCGGCGCTTGCAAAGCTTCGATAAGTGCTCGCATGTTTGCATTTTGTTATTCAAATAAAGTACGCCAACGGTCACTTTCACTTTCGTTTTTATTCGGCGATTGTACCAACACTGATCTCACTTCTGATGACGGAGAGGGTGGTCCGAGCTCAGCCATCTTTATCGTTCAGGAGCGGGCGTTATACCGGGAAGTGTTGGTAATTGAAACAAACGTTGATTTAAAACAATGAAAGTATTTACTTTTTTTCACGAACACTATGAATAATTTCAATAAAACACAAATCATCAAACAATGCGATACGCGACAGTTTCTACACTTGGCGGCGGACGCAATCGAACTGAACGACACTCGTCCGCCCATGACGTCGTAGACTCTGTCAACGCCGGGTGGGGCGCTGGCGTCTCGCATTAATAGAAAAATATGACGACAGATGGCGCTGTCGTCTGTCCGTTTCCGACATGTATTTGTTATAAAATATAGTATCGTTGAGTTAGTATCTCATGACACAAGTCTCGAACTTACTTTGGGGCTAGCTCAATCTGTGTGATTTGTCCGTATATATTTATATTTATTTACCAGTCAGGCGACCAGTCGTTCAAACAATGTTCAAATCTTTTTTTAGGGTTCCGTACCTCAAGAGGTAAAAAGGAACCCTTATAGGATCACTCGGTTGTCCGTCTGTCTGTCGGTCTGTCAAGACCCTTTTGTTCGCGTTGAGGTATCAAGCTGAAATTCATATCGAATACTCAGGTCTGCCGTCATATGGCTACACGGGTAATGCGCGCTCGGCTCCCCGAAGGACTGCTTACTCATTCCCAATTCGGTCCGGTAAGTAGTATTCCATTAACTTTTTTCCTGTTGTCAAACAATTCCCATTTATGCCTAGCTTCCAATGGGCAGCGCTGGTAGCGCGTGTAGCCGAAGAAACTTCGCTCGGTAACCTGTCTGCCAAGCGTGGCGAGTATGGTAATTCCTTCATGAGAAGACGTAAGACTAGGCAGACAGAAAGCGGTTATTTAGCCAATGGACGCCTGCAACACCAAAGGTGCCACTCGTACATCGAAGACCTTTTTTGCCATGTATTTGGTTAATGAGCTATCGACTTCTCTTGTTTTATTTTGATATCAGGCAGTGAACGAAAAAAATATAGAGACTTTTATTAGAGGCTGTGACGCAGGGAATAACACTAATATTTAATATTAATATTTATTTATTTCATGAAAAAATATTAAAAACATACATGAAAAATTGTATGTTTTTGGTTCACCTGATGGTAAGTAATCACCGCTGCCCATGGACAATTGCAACACCAAGGTGTGACAGGTGCGTTGTCGGCCTTTCAAGGAGTTGGGGGAAGGAAATGGGGAGCGGAGGGGGAAGGATGGGCCTCCTGCTTTCTCACTCATCGAACGAAACATAGAAACGGTAAAGCTTCCACTCAGATGTCGATTTTCAATGAAGTGTGGTACTTCCCCGGACAAGCCGGCCCATTCATGCTACCAGCAACTCATTTTGTCGGGAGCGTGGCTCTACCACGATTAAAATTATAAACATCAAAATCCAGTTATTTTGTGGAGGAATGAAAAATACCACATCCATATTTCCTCTGAAATCCTTACTAATATTATAAATGCGAAAGTGAGTTTGTTTTGTTTATTTGTTTGTTTGCTTGTTTGTTACGCTTTCACGCCGTAACTACTGAACCGATCATCATGAAATTTTGCATACACGTTCTCTGGAGTACGGAGAAGGACATAGGCTACCTTTTATCCCGGGAAAAAGTACTATTCCCGAGGGATCGACATTGACGCGGGCGGAGCCGCGGGCGAAAGCTAGTATAATATAAGGAGAATTTAATACTAGAAAACACATTAAATTATTTTATATTTTGCTTTTTATTGATCTTTAATGTTGTTTCAAGAGCTAAAAGTAATTTACTAAATATTTAAAGCAACATTATTACTGATCCTATTCATTATAATGATTATGGAAGCCATATGGCTGTACTTCAAATCTGTATGACTTTTTTGTCCCATGATGTCTCTATTTATGACTGCAGTCATAAAAATAATATTTATATAGGTAGTAAAAAATTAAGTCGCTTCCCTGTTCGCTTAGATCTTTTAAACTACTCAACATATTTTAATGCAGTTTTCAGCAATAGGAAGAGTGATTCAAGAGGTAGGTTATATGTATAATTTACTGCCCTATTAGTATCTACATTGCTCCCGTATCTACATCTTACTAGTGACCTGCGCCTGCATCGAATGCAGGCGCGGGTCACTAGTAAGATATAAAGTAATTTGCTGCGACTGTATTTATATATAGTTAAATGAATTGTGAGATAGATACCACAATTTTGTAATAGTAAATCCTTGGTTTAACAAAGTACAGTTCAAAATTCTGGGCCCTTAGAAAAACTTCTCTTCCATACTGGTTTGGAAGGAAAGAAAATAACTTAGAATGTAACAGCTGATTGTCGCATACTGTGCAGATCATAAAATGGAGAAAAAACCGGCTGAGGGTATGTGCGAAAATCTAAAGTATCATTTCAATAGACGATGCGGCTAGCAACCCTAACTATTTAGGTATCGTTTTTCACTTATACGCCCACCAACACGCTAAACGTGGCCTTTGGGTCTTATGGCCTTAGGATCTGTTTACCCCGTAAGGGATAAAGACGTGATAGTATGTATGTTTTTAGTCGTAGTAGAGCGACGCCACTGCCAAACTTAAATTTTGCTAGTAGTATTATACAGTAGTAGTATAGTATATATATAGTAGTAGGGCCGGCTCGTCCGGGGTACCACACGTTTACAGCAAATTGATGTTTGAGTAGAAGCTTTACAGCTTCCAACCGCTTTCTGCTTCGTTCGGTGAGTGGGAGAGCAGGACCATTCATCCCCCTCCCCCCATTTCCTCCCCCGACTCCTTGAAAGGCCGGCAACGATTCTGTCATATCCTGGAGTTGCAGTTGTTCATGGGCAGCGTTGATCGCTTACCATCAGATGACGCTGGCTCGTTTGCTGTCCTATTACATTAAAAAAATGAATGTATGTATTAGAAAAATAACTTCAAATTACATATTCAAATTTAGAAATACAAAATTGGTATAGCAAAACATGAGCATTGTTATCCTAACACAAATGTGGGTAGACACTTAAAAATAAATTATGTTGACGTAGTGTTGTCGTGTTTAAGGGCATAAGTATCTTATGAGTTATTGAGATGGACATTTACGATCGAACTGTTGTGTCGTAATATGATGAAATTCAGGGCAAAGCAATAGACTTATTATGATAGACTGGTCATATGATGGTGTCTGTGGCGAAGTGATTAACACGCCAGCTTGTGACATGAGGGGCTCCGGATTTGATTCCCAGCACGGCTGACTGTATTTAATTTCCTCAGGTTATGAAGCTGAAGCATCTGCGGTTCTGTCCGGACCCCGGGCTCCAACGTATTACAGCTGAGGATGCAACCGGGAAATCGCTCTAAAGGAGGGGGTGGACTAGACATATAACAAATGCGCTGACTTCTGTTTTCACCATCTTTGTAATGGTTCTACAAATTATTTTTAATGGTACTTACTTAAAACATACATATCATCACGTCTTTTCGCCTTAAGGGGTAGACAAGTCTAAGGCCTTAAGTGTGAAAGGCCATGTTTGACCTGTTGATGGACGGGTAGATGGAAAATGGCATCGAAATAGTAATGGTTTGCTATCAGCATCGCCTATTGACATGATCCCTTAGTTTTCGCCCATTCCCTCTTATTTGGCATCGATTTCATCATCGGTCTCTATTAAAAGAATACTTACATATTGCATTTCTAACGTTATTTGATTACCGAATAATATATATTTGAATCACAAAGACTTTGTTTTCCCGTTGAAATCAAGTCTCAAGATTACTTTCAAGATACCGAATTGTCTTGTTTATAGAAACTAGCTTTTGCCCGCAGCTCAGCTCGTGTTTTATAGGTCTCTTGGGAACAGTCGATGTTTCCGGGATGAAATGTCGCAATCGCATTAATAGTTGAAGCGTGAAGTGGTAACAAATAGACAGAAAGAGTGACTTTCATATTTATAATCATCATCATTGGGTCTTTTTAGTCACCACTGCAGGAGCATGACTCTCTCTGTACTACCGGAGCCATACTTGGCTAGAGCAGACAGAGAATTTGATTTTTGATTTTAATTTATAATATTACTATCGATTAAGAGATAAAATCAAATTCTACATCAGCGGAGTCTATTATTGGTATAGATGAGGATACTTCTTGTGTATCAATATGAATAAGCGACACTATTACACGGATTTTTAATTGAATTTACTTTAGAAAATAAAGCAGTAGTGGACCAATTAATACAAAAAAAAAAAAACAAGAAAAATATCTTTTGACAATCGACGTAAGTTTTCTTTCACTCTGTTAGCCATTATCATTAGAAGTCTATGTGTGTGGGCCTATTATGTCCGTAATGGTCGAAAGGCGTGTTGTTTGCTTTTCGTCAAAATCTGTTGAAGGGTCATTAATTTTAGAGTTACATCAGTTTACCAGACGTCATGCTGTGAACTCGACAAAGTGTTTATGAATAACGACTTATTCGGAAACACAGAGATGTTAGAGTGGGCCTGCTGAGGCCTGCTGTCGTATCGGGTGCGACCGCTTTATGTTTTTTGTATTACGCAAACTAATTATCATCAATACTATTTAATAATAAATCTGTAAGGGTTGGTGATGGAGTAAGTTTCTTTGTTCTTAGAGATATCGTGTTTATAATCTCTATACATGATACTGAAACTAAATTGATGTTCTTTTTTCTGTATGAATGTATGTGTCTCCATAACTCTTAAATGAATTCACTAAATTTTCTGAAACTTGGTAGATAAACATTAAGACACAAAGGACACAGGATAGGCAACATAAGACGTGGTCCCTATACAAATACACGAACGGAGTCGCGGAATTTTTTATACCAACGCACAGCCGAAACTACTGTACCTAGAAACTTGAAATGTGGTACAGGGGTGCCTTTTATGATGCAAGCGTGCAATAGTTACTTTGTTTTCAGAGATATCGTGTTTATAAGCTCACTACATGATACTGAAACAAAACTGACGATTTTTAATTTTTTTTCTATATTTATTATGTATATATGTTTCTCCATAACTCTTAAACGAATTAATGAATTTATTATAAAACTTGGTACATAAACAATTAGACGTACAGGACACAGGATAGGCTACTTAATTTTTTTCTTCAGTTATCATAAGACGTGGACCCCATACAAACAACATAAAATGTACACGAACGCAGTCGCGCACACTGCTAGTATTTCTCTAAAACGTGACCGCGTATTAGAGTGTGTTTATGTGCATACGCTTATCACGTTCAATTTTTTCTTAAGTGCCATGTGTATGTGCAAAATAGAAGCTATGTTATGAGTCTGAAACTTCATGGCATCGCCTGTCTTAAATAAGTGTCATAATATTGTGTTTATTAGGCGTTTTAGAGCAAAACCTTGAAAGATATAGAAAACTGCAGATATTGGTAGGTATTCGAACTATTTTTGGCCGGGAACCGATCTAATCTAATAATATTCTGATATCTATGTTCGGAATATTATTGTTACAGTGTGTAGCCTACCTCGTGTATGATTTTGTTTATTTACCATTACGTGTGTGTGCATTTAATCCCCTAATAAAAGTAAAACAGGGAAAACATAGATTTAATGGGAAATCCTTAGAGGGGAAATCTAGTGAGATATTTTTATAAATTTAAATACAAAATCCCTGGGCGCAGACCCCACTAGGATGGGTACCTGTAAGTGACATAAAAATATCTTGGGCTCCCCGTGCTTTGGAAGGCACGTGACGCCGCTGGTCTCGGCTCTCATCATTGCTGGCCGTCGTTAAGCTATGTCAGATGCCTTTAGGCAGCTTCAAAAATCTGACACCAGTGTTGGCACACGAAAAATAAACAAACAATAAAACTTGACTAGCTCCGTGGCGCAGCGGTCAACACGCCAGCCTGCGACACGGAGTGACCGGGTTCGATCCCCGGCCAGGTCAAGATGGAAAATGATCTTTTTCAGATTGGCCTGGGTCTTGGATGTGTATCTATATATGTATTTGTTATAAAATATAGTATCGTTGAGTTAGTATCTCAATCTGTGTGATTTGTCCGTACATATTTATTTATTTATTTATTTATTTAATAGCAAATCACAGGTACGAGGATAACGACTTCTATGGCTCTGTCACGGTAATGGTATCTCAGTGATACCACAAGACAAGTCTTTGAATCGCAGGGTCCCGTATAGATTTTAATTCCTGTTTATGGATAATATAATATAAATTAATATAGTCATCATTATAATATAATATAACAATAATATTAAATTTCTTTATTTTCTCTTTACAAAAGCAGATAGAGACTGTGTAAGCATTAACTTTAAACCCTAATAAAATTACCTATCTATATTTCCGTTTCCCCTTCCATACATATTTCCTAATTCGCCGAGACGGCCTGTGATTGGCCGAAATAACAGTCAAAAAAATATGGCGATCGAGTCATGTTAGCGCGTCGCTTGCGCTAATAAAACAACTAAAAAATAACGTCTCCTAAGAGTTCGCTGGCCGAAAAGAACCTTAGATCTCATCCGCGAGTGTGTGATGGTGTACCACAAGTGTAGGCAGCAAGAAAATAATAAAGTTCAAGCACAAGGGTCGTCGGCCGGTCGACCAAGGTCCCGTGAAGGCGAATCCTTTCGAATCCTGTTCACGAATCCAGGTGAGTGCTTACTTTTTCCTCTACTGTGATTCTGGGGTTGACCGGAGAATGCAGTGGCTCTTTCAGGAAGACGCAACATTAATTTATGGTGCCTCCTGTGAGGAATTCCTCACGTACTTATTTCAAATTTACCCACTTAATTTCAATATTTCCAATTAAAGTTATTTCCAAATATGGATAACTAATTTATTCATAAATAGACTTATTATAGATTCAAATTAACTAGGTACTTACCCACCTAGCATTTGTCTATTTGTCTAACAATCTCGGATCAAACAGGAAATTTCATACCTGTGCCATACCATAGTAAATACCTATTGCTTACGAGTACATACTTCTTATCTCGTTAATTCCCTTGTAATAATCCCTTAATCGTTCGATTTGTATGCCATAAGGTACTATCTTGTTACTCAGGCTTACGAACTATTTTGGATAGCCTAGATACCTACCTAAGGTTAATTAATAGCAGCGAGGTGTGTATTTATGATTATAAGTAATAGTCCGTAGTTTTAAAACCTACGTGTTTTGTGAATATCTGTTCCATTACTCAGTTTCCATTTAAACTTTTGCTACCTACCTACCTTACTCGTACTTTCACAATTAGTGCTTGGCGAAAACATGGCAGAAGGAGAATTAATGTCAACCATTAAAAAACGTGAATATGAGTTTAAAAATATGCAAATACTTTATGACTTAGCAAAAATTACGAAAGAAAATAAAACTAAATTGGCATCCTTTCGAGCTAGGTATAAAAGAATTGATATAATTCGTGATAATTTCATGGAATGCAACGATCGTGTAAACCAGTTGCAACTTAAACTAAATCCTCAATTTGTTATCGATAATAATGCTTTGTTGTCATTTGACGAGTTATACTATTTTGTAATTGAGTTTGCTGACTCTCTCGACGTCAGTTCGCGCTCGGAACTGTGTCAAGGTCATGCGCATTCCAACTCTCAAGTAAAATTACCTAAATTGCAAATAGCTAAGTTTGATGGTAATATAGAGAACTGGCAGATGTTTAAAGACAGTTATACGTCGCTTGTGCATAATAATGTTTCGTTGTCGGACACCGAGAAATTTTACTATTTGTTGTCATGTCTGTCTGGATATGCCCTGACACTAGCTAAGGGTGTTCCTATAACATCAGCTAATTATTCTGTTGTTTATGCAGCGTTGCTAGACAGGTATGATAATAAACGTATTTTAGCTACCGCTTATTTAGAAAAAATAATAAAATTAAATCCGATTCAACGGCCATCATTATCAAACTTATCACAATTAACCAACACACTTTATGAATGTATTAGTGCCTTGCGCGGGTTAAATATTGATGATTTAAGTGAATTTCTTTTATTTTACATAGCATCTCGGCCGCTTGATACAGAAACTAGGAAAAGGTTTGAATTACAAAATACCGAAGAAATTCCTAAATTTAATCATTTGATTGTTTATTTACAGAATTATATAAAGGTATTAGAGGTTAGTCAACCTAGTAATTTACAGTCATTCAATTCTACAAATAAACAAAACCACAATAATACAAAGAAAGATAATTTTTCTCGGCAATCAAATTCTTCCTTAATTACTTCTTCGAACTCAAATAATAATAAACCTAATCAGGCTGTCTGTGCGTATTGTCATGAAAATCATTCAATATATCGCTGTGGTAAATTACATTCTATGAATATAGGACAGCGACAAAAAATAGTTAAAGAGTTACAATTATGTCAAAACTGCTTAAGGCCCGGTCACACTAGTACAGACTGCAAGTCTAAGTCCATGTGTTTCATTTGTAACTCAAAACATAATACATTATTACATGAAGAACATAAAAGTTTATTAACTAATACCATTGACCTAAAGGTTTCTGAGAATTCCAATATGAGCACTTCCCTAACTTGTACAACTCAGCCAAACATATCAAAGTCACCTATGAGTACCAAAATTATTGGTTCCGCAGTGGTTCGGTTGAGAAGAGTGGATGGTTCATTGCAGCATGCTCGTATAATCATAGATAGTGGTTCGATGGACTCTTTTATTACAAGTAGCTGTGTGCGACAGTTAGGTTTACATATAAAAAAGTGTAATTTAAATGTAACCGGTCTCGGTCAAAATTATGTATGTAATATTAAAGGTTATACTTTTGGCTCTATTGTGCCTAGGTCAAATGACTCGCCCCAATTTGATATACCATTAGTGATTTTGCCTAAAATCACTTCAATGATTCCTTCAACTTCGTTACCGTCTGTTGTCAAGGAAAAGTTTAAACATCTGGATCTCGCCGACCAAGATTTTGATAAATCGGGTCCGATCGATCTGTTGTTAGGAGTAGACTGTTTTGACCAGATATATACTGGTTCACGTTATTGCCCAGGTCCTGGTTTTCCATGTGCACTGTCTAGTGTATTCGGCTGGGTGATAAGTGGTCAGTTTCTTCAAAACGTGGTGGCTCAAACTCCAGTCACACCCGTTACGTCACTCATCGCGTCTTCTTGTGCGCTCGATGAGATCGTTCAACGGTTTCGGGAATCCGAAGAACCGCCGAAATGTAAAATTTCCGGTCCTGAGGATGAAATATGTGAACAAAAATATAAAAATGGCACATATCGTACCTCCGACGGTCGTTATGTTGTACCAATTATGCTTAAAGATGATACTCCAGCCTTAGGAGAATCATATCATCAGGCTCTTAACCGTTTTCTCAACTTGGAAAAGCGTCTTGCCAGCCAGACTGAGTTGAAAACGGAGTATAAGGAATTTATGCAGCAGTACGAAGAGCTGGGACATATGCAGCCTGCTGAATCTTTGTCTACTGACCGTTATATTATTCCTCACCATTGTGTAATACGACCCGATAGTACAACGACACGTTTACGAGTAGTCTTCGATGCCAGTAGTCGGACCTCGAATAATCTGTCACTCAATAATATTGTTCATGTGGGTCCTAAGCTGCACGTGGATATTGTCGATTTAGTGACAAAATTTAGACTTCACAAAATAGTTTTTACTGCCGACATCCGTCGTATGTACCGGCAAATATTGATAAGACCCGAGGAAAGGCATTATCAACACGTGCTTTGGCGTAATGATCCAACTGATATCTTAAAGGAGTACGAACTTAAGACAGTCACGTACGGAGTTAGTAGTTCACCTTATTTAGCCATTTGAACACTTCATCAACTTGTTGAAGATCATAGTTCTGAGTACTCAAGTCGTGTAGCCCAGGTTATCACCCAGGAGACATTTATGGACGATATCACAACTGGCGGCTCTTCCCTTGAAGAGGCGATCAAGCTGAAGGCCGACATCACATCTTTGTTGGCCAAGGCTCACTTTGAACTACGTAAATGGACTACCAACGATCCTCGTCTTCTTAAGGATGTTCCTCCTGAATTTTGTCAAAGTTCCAAATCCTTCGATGAATCGGGAAATGAGTTTGTCAAAATATTAGGGATACGATGGAATCCCATTAATGATTCTTTTTCATATGCCTTTTCAGACTCGTTCGAAGTCAAATTTACTAAAAGATCCATACTCTCTTTAGTAGCTCGCATTTTCGATCCACTCGGTTGGATATGTCCAGTAGTCTTTGCAGCAAAATCGCTGCTGCAAGAAATATGGCGGTTAAATTTGTCGTGGGATGAGACTGTTCCAAAACATTTAACCAAACAATGGCATTTAATAGCGGCCAATTTGTCTGATTTACAAAAAATTTCTCTTCCGCGGCTAGTTATACCTTCCAATCCGATGGAAGTACACTTGGTAGGTTTCTGTGATGGTTCTCTGAAAGGCTATGGTTGTTGTGTGTATATTTGTGTGGTTACTAATGAGCCCAGAATTTCTACTGCGACTAGTTTACTGATTGGAAAATCTAGAGTAGCTCCGTTAAAACCTACCACGGTAAATAGACTCGAGCTAAGCGCGGCGGTCCTTCTGGCAAAAGTTCTATCACACTTGTATAATTTGCTTAAAGACCATATAACTATTAATTCTATTCGAGCTTATTCAGACAGCAGCACTACCTTGTCATGGCTTAATACAGCCCCTCATTTGTTGAAAATGTATGTAGCCAATCGTGTCATTCAAGCAACTGATTTGATTAGTACCGATCATTGGTATCATGTTTCTTCTAAGGATAACCCGGCCGACTGTTGTAGTCGCGGAGTGTCCTGTCCAGAGCTTATAGGCCACCCTCTGTGGTGGAAAGGTCCTTCTTGGCTACAGGATTTGTCTAGTCAATGGCCTAACAAACGGGTTCTACTTCCAAAAGAAGAATTACCCGAGCTCAAACCACTAGAAACCAAAAGTCTTCACGTGATTGAGGTGAGAAACCCACTTCTGGACTTAATTGCCAGACATTCCTCTTTTACAAAAATTCTAAGAATTGTAGCATGGTGTATTCGATTTATTTCAAATTCGAGGGTTGCAAGGCAAAATCGAATTCTTTCATTTCTCAGTAGTACTGAACTCGAGAAATCCACTAAAGTGTTAGTTAAATTGAGTCAGGGTCAGTATATGTCTTCCGAAGTCAGTCGAGTGCGAGATAATGAACCGTGTGTAAAATCAATTCAAAAACTTTCACCTTTCCTGGACGATGATGGGATCGTGCGGGTGGGGGGACGCATCGATGAGGCTAATCTGTCACCATCTGCGTTACACCCTTTTTTGTTACCTAAACAATGTCCAATATCTAAAATTATAATAGAACACTTTCATATAAAATATTTGCATTGTGGACCTAGAACCTTACAATCTCTTATTCAACGCCAGTTTTGGATAATGGGGTTGAGACTTCTGATACGTACCGTGCTGTCGAAGTGTGTTAGATGTTTTAAAGTAAATCCAATCGCTTGTCAGCCAATGATGAGCAAGCTTCCGGCAGCCAGACTTCAACCTTCTCGTTGCTTCGAAACCACTGGAATCGATCTGGGTGGCCCATTTTCCATTAAAGAGAGTCGCCGTCGTGGCGCAAAAACATATAAAGCTTACTTATGTCTATTCGTATGTTTAAGTTCAAAGGCTGTACACTTGGAAGCCGTAACCGAATTGAGTTCAGAAGCTTTTCTGGCTGCTCTAGACCGTTTTGTCTCTCGACGTGGAATATGTCACACAATAGTAACTGACTGTGGGACAAATTTTGTAGGTGCCAACAAGTATCTGAATGAAGTTTCTAACATGCTCCACAAGCATTATCCTGAAGTGTCAAATGGTCTAGCGAACCGCCATATCAAATGAAAATTCAATCCCCCCGGCGCCCCTCACTTCGGGGGTATATTTGAAAGTGGCATAAAATCCACAAAATATCACCTTAAGCGTGTTGTCGGTTCTCAGGTTCTCACTCTTGAGGAATTCTTCACAATATTAGCTAAGGTAGAAGCTTTATTGAACTCTCGTCCACTCTGTACGTTATCAACAGATCCGTCGGAGTCTGACGTTTTAACCCCGGGACATTTCCTAACTGGAGGTCCTTTAGTCGCCCTGCCCGAAGAACCAATAAGTGAAAATTCGTGTCCGCGCTCGCGTTGGGTTATGCTTAAGAAAATTACCCAGAGCTTTTGGCGCGTATGGCAGCGTGATTATCTTCATACATTACAACAAAAGAACAAATGGTTCGTACATGAACCAAATATTAAAATAGATGACTTAGTCATAGTAAACGAACCTAATCTTCCGCCGATGTTCTGGAAGTTAGCGCGTATTGTGCAAGTACATGCTGGTTCGGATCAAGTAGTCAGAGTAGTTACTCTCCGAACTGCTAACGGAAAGACCTTTCGTAGGCCGGTAGTAAAGGTTTGTCCCTTACCAATTAGTTAAGATATTTTTTTTTTTTTCATAAATTACTAAAACATAAATACACACTATCCTTAGGCTAGTTAAAACTTATTTATTACTTTATCTTTCGAAAATAATATTTCTAGATATTCTTGCAATAGTGCGTAGCTATTGCTTTTGTTTTTTTTTCTTTCAATTTGCATTCTCTGTGAAACCCTTGTGGATTTCAGGTGGGGGAAAATGTGTAAGCATTAACTTTAAACCCTAATAAAATTACCTATCTATATTTCCGTTTCCCCTTCCATACATATTTCCTAATTCGCCGAGACGGCCTGTGATTGGCCGAAATAACAGTCAAAAAAATATGGCGATCGAGTCATGTTAGCGCGTCGCTTGCGCTAATAAAACAACTAAAAAATAACGTCTCCTAAGAGTTCGCTGGCCAAAAAGAACCTTAGATCTCATCCGCGAGTGTGTGATGGTGTACCACAAGTGTAGGCAGCAAGAAAATAATAAAGTTCAAGCACAAGGGTCGTCGGCCGGTCGACCAAGGTCCCGTGAAGGCGAATCCTTTCGAATCCTGTTCACAAACGAATCCAGGTGAGTGCTTACTTTTTCCTCTACTGTGATTCTGGGGTTGATCGGAGAATGCAGTGGCTCTTTCAGGAAGACGCAACAGAGACAATATAATTTGATTAGCGATGTTACAATGTGCTTATTATATTGTGAAGAGACAGTCCCTGAAATAAGTTCCATAAGGAACCTGTACCACAGGTAACTAGGCCTCTCCTGCAATTAATACTGAGAATACATTAGTGTATTGTAAGATACCGAACATTTGTTGAAAGAGTGTAGAGTACTAGTATAATATAAATATATTGATATTTATTTTGTAACTTCCATGCTGGTCTGGGAGAAAAAAAAAACGTAGAATGTGCCAGTTGCTTCTCTTCCCGCGCAGATTGTAAAAGCCGATCAAGGGAAAGGGTAAAATCTGAGGAATCGTGTTAATAGGCGATGCGGCTAGCAACCCATCACTATTTTGATTCCGTTTTTCCACCTAATGCCCACCAACATGCTAAACGTGGCCTTCGGTTCTTATAGACCTGGGCTCTGTCTACCCCGCAAGGGAAAAAGATGTGATACTATGTATTTTGTAACGTTGCAGCAGGCCACCATGCTCCTCCAACCTCATTTCTTTCTCATCCTGTCCATTTTTCATTCCTCATTTAATTTCAAATTTCATTCCATTCCATTTTTAGATTATTTTCTCTCTCTCTCATCACTCATTCTTCAGTCTACTATCATCTCTCGAACCATAACGGTCTCTGATATTAATTATTAAATATTAATGTTATATTGAAGTCAATATCTTTATAAGTTGTGAAGTTGTAACAATAAAGTTAATCTCTGTGTCTTCTGTTTGTCGAGTCTTCTGTTCTCCCTACTACTTCCTTATATGTGGGAACTCGACTAGAGCACCGGGACAGTCGAGCCCTCACAATTTAGGACGTAATGATAATAATAATTTACAAGTAATAAGCAAGCAGAAGTAGAGTGACAAAAGAATAAGTGGGAGGACGTCACGATATAATCATCATCATCTGAGTGTTTACCCGGTTGCATACTTAGCTGTAATGCGTTGGAGTCCGGGGTCCACTATTATGACGGTACTTATACTGTCTATATTTGGCAATGTTTTTACTGCCGGCTGCCTGCCTGAAGCTAACCCTTTTTAAGTAGCAGCAGAACTGCGGATATATACCTGTAAAATTAAGTACAAGTATTGGCCATGCCGAGAATTGAAACCGGAGCCTGTCTTGTAGCAATCAGGCAAGTTAACTACTACGCCTAGTGACCGTCATAACTTAAATAGTATAAAAATACAGTAAATACTAGCTGTTGCCCGCAGCTCCGCCCGCGTTAGTGTCGATCCCTTGGGAGTAGTAGAATTTCCCGAAATGAAACGTACCCTATGTCCTACCTTGGTCTTCAAACTACCTCCATACCAAATTTCATCCAAATTGGTTCAATGGTCTAAGCGTAAAAAGCGGACAGACAGACAGACGGACAGATAGAGTTACTTTCGCATTTATAATATTAGTATGGATTTTAACTAGGAAGGAAGACCCAAAGATTGACTTCCTATCTATTTCTTGAATCTTCAGGTCTAGAAATGTACATTTATCACAGTACGGCTGACTCAGCACTGCAAGATATATCTTTTAGAGCTAGACGCAGTTCAGAACTTGTATTAATAGATATTGCTCGCGAACTAACTATCAAACTAGTTTGTAGAGATAAGGATGAATGATATTGTATGGCTTCCTTCCTATAACTAAAATTGTGATAGCTCCATAAGGTTCTATATTAATTAGTCTTCTAATTCGGTATGGTCTAAAATCTCTTGATCATGTGAATAGGCGATGCGGCTAGCAAACTGTCCCTATTTTATTTCGTTTTCCACCTACGAGTATAAGCCCGCCTACTCGCTAAATGTAGCCTTTAAGTTGTATTGCCAAAGGTTCTGACACAATTTATACTAGGCAGGTAAGGCAGGCTTGATTCACCTGATTGTCTTAAAATAAGGATGAGCGAAATTAATAGGGTCCCGTTTTTACCCTTTGTGTACGGAACCTTAAAAAAAAGAAAACATGGAAACACAGCCATACATTATTTATATGAAAAAAAAAAAAAAATCTGTTCAGTTTTGGAGAAGAAATCAGGGGACTACGAAGCGGAATCAATTAATTTTGTGTATTTTTAATAGGTATTTTCAGTCCAAGCTGCAGTTGTCTCTATCGCACTGTGCGGGGGTTGCTTGAGCTCGCGGCGCGACAACAAAAGATTTTACAAATACCTATTTTTCTACTACCCTATTAGGGTAGTTTCCTAAAAAAAATATAATTAGTCCGTCAGTTAGATATTCAAAAAATATTGGACACGTATTTTTTTCTTTTGGCGATTAAACAAAAAATTATAAAGATATAGCCCTTTGAAATTTCGTGTGACGTCATAGTTTGCTACAATTTTTAGCAAACTTTGACGTCACGAGCCCCCACTCCTCAACTTTGACGCGCTTTATCTTTATTATTTATTGTTTATTTGACAAAAGAAAAAATACGTGTCCAATATTTTTTGATTATCTAACTGACGGACTAATTGTTATGGTATTATTACGACCCAGGAAACTAGCCTATTCTCTCCAGCTTAGTATCATCTTAACTCAACAAAGAAATATGATTAGGTCCTAAATTAGAGTTAAAGTTTTTAACCTGTGACTTGGTGTTTGTACGACCAGTAAGTAAGTTTACCGCGCTTTAATCTTTCACATCGAATATCTTCACTATATCCCATTCCTCACACTACCCACTATTACATTGTTAATACTGAACAGGAAAAGTGATTAATCATGTAGATTTATTTATATTGCCCACTTGATACGGTCGTTATAGATACAGTCCGGTCATTATTCATAGTGACCAGACTTCTCAAATTACCCACCATATATATATATGAGCCTATAGCTAATCTATGTATGAAACATATTGTACACCTAGAGACAGCTTTATTAAAGGAGATGTACAATACACGCCGTCCATCTTTGTCGGCTATCTGATATTCATGATAAATGTATGGGCACAAGTTAGGCTTATTGTTTAGTCTAAAACCTACGTAAGTTCATGGTTAAGGTACAAGAAGTGTAAAATGACATTATGAAATGCACACTGCACTGTTATAGGTATAACAATAAAACATCTATTTGTGTCTCTATTTTTATAAGTGTTTTATTTTGGATCCACAATGCTATTTTGATATACTCTTTTAAAAATTAGAAAAATTAAATATGGTAAAAAAAAATCATGCGAATGCGAGACCGAAGTGTTGAGGTGCGAAAGAACGCAGGTGCGAAGAGCTGAGGTGCGAGTGAACTAAGGTGCAAAGAGCTGAAGCGAATGCACATTAAACCAACGAGAATTTAAAAATTCATAACACTGATGGCAGTTAAAAACAATTTAGTCCAGAGAGAAAACCTCAAACTAGGTTATAATTACGAAATTTAAAAATGTTGAGAGCTACATATGAAAGGTCAGAGTCGTAACCTCCAAACAATTGGCCCCAAAGGTTGCCATAGTAGAAGGATAGAGGTCTGCATTCTGCAAATGACGGTCAGAAGCAGAGCGTAGCTACCGCCGTATGAGATACACGACTCCGATAATAAAGGGGTCCCTACATATCTAAACAACACTGAGGTACATACAAATAACTTTTGTATTACAGTGCAGAAATACCTTATATTTTTGCAAGTGTTTATTTCACATTCGCAAATTAAATTATGATATAAAATATGGTGAAAAAAGTGGGACCAAACCAATGGATCCCGGCTGTCATCGTTGATGGCATTCGTTATGCTAAGTCAGATGCCTTTAGGCAGCTCGATAGAACAGACATCAGGGTTGCTTAATTCCACACACAAAAAACAAACAATACATGGGCATTTTTTTCTTGCGGGTCTATATTGGTCTATATTCTTTAGAGATTCTAATTCCGACTTTAAATATTGCCAAGAAATTGTGGGTCTATGTTCAGGTTGAGTGGTGGTACATAGGATTATACATATTCTAAAACGGCACGTCAAACTAGAGACGTGATGAGCTAAATTAACAATATAAATATTGATGATTATTATAATAATACTTTGTACAATATAAATATTACTTTGTATTTATTTCCTTCGCAATCCAGTTCTTACCAGAAATCTGCTTTGTGTCGTCGCCCATCTAGCTGCCGGTAGCCCAACACTACGTTTCCCATTTCTGGGATACTACTCAGTGACAGCCTTACTTTCTTACTTACTTAGAACTGAATTGCGAAGGCTAATGATAGGGAAGAATGGCGCAGACAAAAGAAGACTTAGCACAGCATTGGGTCGAGCAAAGCTGACGATGATGATGATGATTTATTTCCATGGTCACATCGCGTCCAATTATTATGGGCTGCTACAGAATTCAAAATCACTATGTTTAAATTATTTAGCCTGTGTATTAATTCAAATGAATGTGCTTAGCTATCCGTAGCTGTTCGTTGAAGGCTTCAGGGCGTCAAATGACATAAGGGGCCCGTCTAAAGCAAGATACGCCAGTGTTGAGAAGGCCCTTTGTACGACTAATTAAGGGAATGCGTCTAATTGGCTAGTGACATCGTTAGGCTAATGTTATAATAGTTTGGATGGTGTTTTTAATTTTTAAATTACCCACATTTGTGTCATGTTAAAATTGTTCATTTGGGCTGAGATCATGATAAAGATCGTTATTGTGTGAGAGATTTAATAGAAATGTGAGAGAAATTTTATAGACTTCGATGTATAGAGAGGAAATTGCCTTAATCACCAGGGCCCGCAGTTTCATTGTTTTATTGTGCTTCCGACGCTGCTGCCCATGGAAACAGTTTTAAACTTGGGCGAAATAGTGTTTTTTTTATTTGGAAAGGGAATTAAGTTATTGGGATACTACTCACAGGGACGAATGGAGAAAAAGCAAGTAGCTCCGAAGGTCGGGTGCGCTGTACCCTATGCCGTACCTGCAACCACAGGCCAAGCAGTTGAGGGTGAAACCACTGACCTTGTAAAAATCCAGTGTCTATTTCGGGTTCAAAGATTTGTTATACCGCATGATTTAAACCTCTGAACGATATTGAAACCCTAAAATCAGAATCTCTAATGAATACAGAATTGCAGGAAAAAAAGGTAAAATTTTCTGTGGTAAAATACGAAGATAAAAAATAAACTTCCCATCATTGAATTAGAACGCAAGGAAAGACGGAGAAGTGACACTGGAGTAACTTATCATAGCGAGCGAGGCAAACTATCTACTTCGGCTATGTTGACACCATAGCGTTCATTAGATATTATGTTGACACCGCCCCGTGACCTTGACGCGGCCAATCGCAAACTAGCTTCGTTTATGAATGCGTAAGTTTTTCGTTGTGATTTGAGTTAAGTTTTTTAGCGTAAATGAGATTGATATTGAATCGTCGGTTGTATGAGAATTACCTACGCTTCCATAGTTCTTCGAATTTAATGCTTCCCATAGAAATTCGCCCCACTGATCGGCGTATTTGTGTGGGAGGTGGGAGGTCTAATTTTTTTCATTGTTTTTACCTTTTTTTCTTGCAATTCTGTATTCCATTAGGGATTTAGATTCTGGGATTTTAATATAGCTTAGAGGTTCAAAATCATGTAGTACGAGTATATGGAGAAATATGTTAAGAGACTGCATATATTATTATGTAGCCTTATAGATATTCTTTTAGAATAAAACTGAAAACCAGTTTGTATATCGAAATTATTTAAAGCCCTTTAGCAATACAAAACATTCATAATGTACCAAACAAATGAATAATCCACTCAACATACATACATAGTTTAAAACACACATAGTTTAAAACACACATAGTTTAAAACGCATAATTCAATAAGGCTTACACAAAATCTCTCAGGTCAAAAGTAATGTTATTTAAACACATATGAGAAGGAGATTATTGCCATGATGTCACCGTGTTATTTATGAATGCCCTACATTTGTTTTATTTCGTTTTTTCGTTTGAACTTGTGACCGAGAAATCCTAATTGATACTGGGAATTATGTCTGTAAGAATAAGCGAAATGTTTTTTCCTATTATAGATTGTATTTATTTTGACATTGTCGGAGTGGTTACAATGTATTTGTCGATGGGTATCATCTATAATTTATTCGTCCTCTTTATCCTTCTCCCACTATTATGTGGGGTCGGCACAGCACGTCAATCTCTTCCATTTTGCTCTGTCGCTGGTCAAACCTTCTGTTACGCCTTTCCTATCCATATCCTGTTTAATAATTCATTGACTATGTTTATTTTTCAATATCAATAATTGAATCTTTCTATCTATTCACAGAGACGTACATAACAGAAATATATTTTATTTTAGAAACACAATGATGAAATACAAAATGATTGCCTTTCAAGATGAAGTTTTTAATTATGGAGTCTGACTTTCCATTGGAAAGGGACATTCCGTTAAAATGAACAACCTTTTATAAAGGGCCAATGTTGGGAACGCAAAAAAATCGATATATTCAAACGAATTGCCGGGCCGGCCGAATACTTGTATGGGTATGTCGATATTTTTGAAGTTCGCATCATTGGTCCCATAGGAAAAGTTGTTCATTATGACAGGCTGAATCCACCTTTTGAGAGAATGTAGGTGGTTCATTCAAACGTGAGTATAATCATTACATTGTGAAAACAACTGTCTACCTATCACAATCATACACTTAGATGACAGACAGACGGTTGAAAAAGGCCAAAGAAAGCTTACCTAATAATAGGCAAAAAAACATCTTATACTAAGCTTTATTAATTCAATTATTTCTAGTTCCATTACTCAAAAAATCTACCAAAAGACTCATATTTGTATATCCAGATATTTCCATCAATATACATCATTGACGAACCACGAAGCATGTAATGAAAAGGGCATAAGGCGATTACTCCTATAATTAACTTCTATAAATATCTCCCTAAATTCTCGTCTCACTGTTTATCGGTCGTATTGATAACTGTGACTGCATTGAGCATTACAATTCTCGGGTCACTATGGTTGACCGCATTCATGAGAATTTAAATATGTAACGTATTAATATATGTTACAATCTTATACCTTTAAATTTCGATCTAATAATTATAATGGTAGATACACAGTCTCATACAAAATGAATCCTTAATAATGTCCCCGAGGCAAAACATCATGATACAAAAACGGTACATAGGGACCTAAAGTACAACTCCATCCTTTTTTTCACTTTCGATGCGTAGTTTTTGCATCTTTTCACTGTATGTACCTTCGTCATCGCGAGACGTGTGAGTGCTAGCGCGATTTATTGAAACTGTAGAAACAACAGCTTCAAAAGTCGATTAGTGCGCTGTTTTGCCGGTGCCACTTTTCGAGCGCGAATTGTGTATTATATTTGATCGAAGCCTTTTAACGAGCAATTCTTGTATATTTATTTATTTATATGTATGTATATAAATTTCTTTCTATGATCTTAGAAACAGCTCTAACGATTTCGCTGAAATATGGTATATGGGGGTTTTCGGGGGTAAACAATCGATCTAGATTAGTCTTATGTTTGAAAAAACTCGTGATTTCGAGTTTCCATGCGTTTTTCTTTCCACGCAGAATATGGCTAATTTCGTCCCGCTGCCCATTGTCCGTCTGGTCCAGCGGCTTAAGACGCGGACGGCAAGAAACGAGTGTTACGGATTCGAATCCCGGTCGCTTACTTACATTTTCTTTTTATATATTTATTTTTATTGTATTTGACAAGTTTAAAAATTAAAGTTCAGTTTTTACTTTTTAAGTTTATGGAGATTATCACCTACCACACAAATAGTTAGCCGTGTGGTATCCGGCAGAGTAGAATAGGACCACTCCAAGTCTTCCCGTGGATGTCGTAGAAGGCGACTTAGGAAATACAAGCTAAACAAAGCTTATAAACATCTAAGAGACCTCTCCAACCCGTCTGGCCAGCGTGGAGAGTGTAGGCCAAGTCCTCTGGCTTTTCTGGCCAAGTATGGCCCTAGTAGTACAGAGCGGGTCGTGCTCCTGTATTGGAGAATAAAAAGGACCTGATGATGATGATGATGATGACACAAATAGTAACAATCGAGCGAAGCTCGGTCACTCAGGTACTAAACTCTTTATACAAGCTAATGAAGGACATTAACTAGGTCAAGGGTGTCATCCTCAACTGTCTGGGCGATGGTTGCAAGTATGACCTCGGGTACGCGCACCTGGCCTCCGCTACTACTTGCTTTTATCCCATTCATCCATGTGCTTAGTATCCTAATACCTTCATTCTGTTCCCAAAACCAACAAATACCTGTCCTTTCCCAGCTTAAAAATGCTTTCGATGGACAGCAGCATCGGAACACAAGAAGAAAAAGAAAGTGCGCTCGCCAACCCACCTGCCAAGCGTGGTGAGTATGGATCGATGAATCTGCGGTAAAGACCTTTGTCCAGCAGTGGACTTCTTACGGCTGAATGAAATCAGTAAAAGCTATCAATGGAATAATATATATAATACTAGCTTTCGCTCGCGGCTTCGCCCGCGTCAATGTCGATCCCTCGGGAATAATACTTTTTCCCGGGATAAAAGGTAGCCTATGTCCTTCTCCGCACTCCAGAGAACTTGTATGCAAAATTTCATGATGATAGGTTCAGTAGTTACGGCGTGGAAGCGTAACAAACAAACAGACAAACAATCAAACAAATAAGCGGGTGTAAGCCTTTTGTCCGCGCCTTTCTTCTCTATCCCTAGCCTTCGCAATTCACCAGCAATCTACTTTATGTCATCGCTATACCAACCTAGCTTAACTATAACAAAAACGATTTTTATTTATCCTTAGACAATTTCAGCGTTGACAAACCATTAAGCATAACTGAAACGGCATAAGGCGATTATTTCTATAAATAATTTCTATAAATATCTCCCAGCATTCACTCTGTTTATCGGTCGAGTGGATAACTGTGACGTAATTGTACGCTGCAATATGCATTGTGCATTATAATGGTACGATCATTATGTTTGACCGCATTATACGACTTTAAATTGTAAAGTGTTATTTTAAACAATTTTAACGCAGTGTTATTTAGCCAAAAACTAACTTTTTCCTGACTTTGTCCACGTAAAGTTAAAATATAAGCATTTGTTACTGGCGTTAACATCGATAGAGATACTATGTACTATGTTAATGCTGATAATATAAATTTATATGACTTTCTCTCTATAATTTAAGAACTGTGTTCTTGTCGGTGGAGTACTCTCCATGTCTCTCGGTTCTCAGCCATTCTCTTCACCTCTCCATATAACACAACTCCAGCCTTTTCCTACATCTCATCCAAATATGCTCTTCTTGGTCTTCCTTTCCCTCTCCTTGCCTCATTTTTTCCCTCTTACTTTCCCCGTATATGACTTAGAGCATTATAAGTTAGAATTTTTTGAGTTTATTCAATACAATCAAATCTTTTATCTGTTTAAATTTACTATGAGAATGTACCTATTTTTCAAAGTAAATATAAATATTTTTTTACTATGAAAATAATACTTTAGTTCAGTTCAATTGTGAAACACGTTTCTTTCTGTTTTTTAACCAAATTAAAAAAAAAGGAGGAGGTTATTTTAACAGACTTCAAAAAAAAAGGAGGAGGTTATTTTAACCGACTTCAAAAAAAAGGAGGAGGTTACTCAATTCGACCGTATATAACTTGTACTTATTCGTATGAAACAGCGGACCGTCCTGCATTCGCCTTCTACCATTTTTAAAGCGGTATGGTTTCGTATTGTACTGGAATAGTACCTTTTTCTCGTTGAAACTCCTTTTATATTTCTCGCTACATATCTACAACAATCAAGAACCTATGTTACTAAAGTTTTATGATGATTGGTTTAGAGGTTATATTTTACAAGCGTTAGAAAACTCATTTTGGAAAATAAGGCAGCAACGTTCATATTTCTAAACTGAAGAATAATTATATGAAAAAGGGGATTATAATTTCGTGACTCCACGAAATGAGGAAAATTTTTCAGTTACTCAAAACGAGACGCAAACCCTTGGAAGTTATCGGATGAACACTGGGTCCCGATTCCCGATTGACAGCGGCTCAATTTTATATTACGAACTGAAATTGAATCTGTCGTGAATCCATTCGAATCGTGGAATTTGGGAAATTGAATTATTATTTGAAATTGTGTGAATAGTACCGCCGCCCGCCCAGTGACGTATATTTAAGGAATCAAAACACAAATAATCTGCCTACTTTAGAAAAATAAAATGCGTACTGGTCGTTTTAAGACTCGCTATAGGTATTACACAAGAGAGTAACGTTATAATAATATAAATCGTTTTATTTGTACCAAAATAAATTACACAGGTATGAATCGCATACAAACATAAAAGGTAATTGCCCATTCCCGGTTTCGCCCCTTAAAAACGCGTATGAGCTTGAAATAAAATTCAAAATTAGTCAATTATTTTTTTATTTAATATATATAAATTATGAGGAAAATCTTTGTGGGGTTTTAATTTTTATTGAATTGGTATTTTTACCAATATTTTCCGTTCAACTGAGTTTACAAAGACACTGAAGCGTAGGTGCGATAATGAAAGATAATTAAATAATATGCGGTGTTATGAAATACTGGGTAAGTATGTACGTTTTTAACTTAAACTAGATTTTATTATTCTATACAATTATTCTATATAATAAATATCTGTAATCAAAAGCAGTATTGCTTTCATTGACAAAACTGCTTGCACAGGTAGTATTTTAAACATTCTTCGTAAACGTAGGTAATCGGCAAAAACGCTAGAAGCCATCATTACCTACATCGAGTTTAAAAAATAAACTGCCTACCTATGCATGTCTGTCATCTGTCAATAATCAAATGAATTGGCGGTTTCAAGGCGGTTTAGTTTTTTTAATCTTTACATTAATAGTAAACTAAATGCAAGTAATCTTAGTATGTAACGTAGTGCTGATGAGAAAGTTCTAAAAAACTCTGTTATAATATTCCTTGGTCCATGGTTATAATACTTATTTTGTGAATTTGGAGAACGTTTTCCACTATGTTTCTCTGCTTCTGCTAAAACATCCTCCAGCACCAAGTTGAAGATGTTACAGATGTTATGCTCAGTATATTAAACTCTTGGATTAACCCAGCAATTGTAAGTATCTACCTACATAAGAAAAAAAGATAACCTGTATTTACATAGATGCTAAAAGAAAATACGTACCTAGAAGGTATTATTTAAATTACTCTCTTGTTGACCTACATGATTGGCTTATGAGTAAATTACTTTCACTTGAATATATATAGTTCATTCGAGTAATTGACTTGTTTTTATTATATGAATGTATATGAGACACCATAAACATAAGTGTGCTCTTTAGTCTAAATGAATTCATCTATTTATTTCTTTTTTTAGGTATCTGAAGACAGCTGTATTTGTGAAGAATGTTTTCATATACTACAAAATATATTAACAAACTATTCAAGTGGTGATTTTGTTCAGCGAACATGTGGCCACCAGCAAGTATGACTTGAATGTGGAACATCAATATTGAGAGTTTAAATACATAATGTTTCTTTAGGCAGTTCAAAGAGGGACCTCATACCTATTCAACAGGTATGTAACATACATAAAGCATGTATACACATATTATTTTGATATATAAAAATCAACAAATCAAAGATTATAAAAATCGGTTCACCCATTCATAAGTTATGGGTGTTCAAACAAACCCGATATAATATATAGAACAAACCCCGTTGTTTTATATGTATATTAAGATTTAATAAATGAATGAAAATAAATAAAGATATGAGTTTAAAAAAAATAACCTTCCTTATAATTAGACTAGTTATATGTTAAAATATTTTTTCATGGTCTATTAGTTCTAGCGATTTCAAACATGAAAATTATGATGTGAATTTCAAGATGTACTGCTGGAATTATATTAAAACTTATTATGATTTTCAGGTACATCAACTAGAGAAGGCTGTCTACAGTGTTGGACTAACGCATACAGAAGTGTGAGATGTCATGCTCAGGTTGATCAATATAGCCAACCTCATGAAAGTGCCGATGTCACTATGTCTTCTGCAAGAAGCTCCAGGGAGTCATCAATTCTGGTGCCAAATCCATTACCAAACTCGCTGGCTATTGTCTAGTGGGTACAAGAACAGTGGGTTGCTGTGCCCACATAATGGCTACTTCAAAGGCATTGACTCTGGCTACATTTTATATGAAGATTATGAATAAATATGTTGAATAGATTAAAACACTATTTCTTCTTTCCCTTGCAATATTATTTTACTATGTAGTCAGTCTTCAGAATCCCTAAATATTAATAATTCTATTACTTCCATCATCATCTGACGGTTTTTTCCGGTTAGCCAATATTATGACACCATTACTGCTGTAAAAACTTTTTACGGTTGACGGCCTGGCTGACCCCATCCCTCCTTAGGTATTTCCTCATCATACTTAGCTAATGCCCACGGCTTCACACGCGTAAAAAGCCTATGGTACGCTCGCTAGTACTATTACTTATTCTGTGCCTATGGCAGAATAGGCTCCAGCTCATCATACAAAAATCCCGTAAATGTGCTCATTTTAACGTGAAAGAAGGACAAACGGAATACACTTTCACATCTTTATATATGTATAGATAGTTATATAAGACCAATGGTAATTTTTCAGTATTTTTCATATCATTGACCTACTCTTTATTTACAGAACAGTGAAAAGTATGGTAGTATTTTTCTGAGCTATTTTCACAACTGGGGTACCATTTTTAAAAGTGTAACACTCGGCTTCGAGCGATTTTTGTATTGAAAAATCGCTCGAATACAAGTGTCATAGTTTCAAAAATAGTGCCCATGGATTCAAGCGATTTTTCTATACAGATAACATACGTTATCTCACAGTCATCCGTTCAAAAATAGCCCACTCGAACATAGGAACTAACCTCAAAATCGAACTTTGTTTAATTTTTTTATCAAAAGCCCCACAATGTAAAAACATGTTTTTTATTTTATTGTATTTCAATTATTAACTACGTTATTCTGTATAATTTTGGATATCATACTGTATTATTTAATGTGGGACGACGGCCCAAAGAGCAGTGGGCATTACCCTTTAAGAATAAAATAAAATGCGCGTAGAGAGGCAGGTTGGGCTTCTTCTTTTCGAGTCGAAATGGTTCCATTTGATAAAATTTATTTTGACCAGTATTTGGTGATCGCATTTTAACAGCCTCCGTGGTCCAGTGGTTAAGGTGTTTGCCTGTTGACCTGGGGGTCGTGGGTTCGATTCCCACCGGAAGCATACTTTGTTTAGTTGTTTCCAGTTTGGTTAGGACATTGCAGGCTTGAATCACCTGATTGTCTGATAATAAAGATGATTCCGTGCTTCGGAAGGCACGTTAAGCCGGTGGTCCCGGCTGCCATCTGGTAGTCGTTAAAGGAACCACGTCAGAGGCCGAGAGGCGGTTCCGAAGAACTCTGACACCAGGGTGTGCATGGTCAATTGACCGTTACACCTACTCGAAATGATGATGATTTTCATTGCCTCATTGAGGTACCGTGTAAGTAGTGGGGCAGTTAGGGCACGACAGAAGGTGCGACATGTTCTAATTGGCACCTCAGTTACACAAATTGTTGGTCAAGAAATCCCACCTAACTCTGTTATCTTTGGGCTACAAATATGTATATGACACAGGATTCTACCTATTTGTTATTCATGCGTTGAGTTACTATACTACTTAGCGCATAAATTTCTCTAGGAGGGGGCAAACATAGATTAAAAAAAAAAATTGCGTCTCGGGCAAAGCACTGATTTTTAAAATGTTTTCTAATTTTTATATTCTGAAGTCCTTGCAAATGAAAACAGATACATTCCAAGAATACTTCGTAAGGCTATTGGCAGTTACCACCAGCTTAGGATCATGTCATCAATTTGATAAAATCTCAATCTCAGCACAAGACTAAAAGACACCGTAAGCCAATACTGCGTACATCCGGAACGTTATTAATAAATATTGTATGTGGTAGTTTTTCATAGTTCTTATAACACAATAGACAAATGTCAACTTAGTCTACCTGCGACCATGAAAACTGTAAAGACAAGTACAGTCCCGGGACATTCAAAATTAGAATAAATGGGTATCTCTTGGATAGGCATGTAACATCCTCGTCTTCATCGTCACTTACGATCAGGTGAGATGGGAGACAAATGCCTAATCCAATAATTAGTAAAAAAAAAAAGTTTTCCGAACGTTAGATGTAAAACTAATGTATTATTTAAACGCTGATTTTCAATTACTACCTGAGGGTGAGCGCAAGTACTCGCACAGCGAAACGGACGCGTCCCGAGACTATGTTTTAAGTAATGTAAGTAACATTACAGTTTATTACTAGATCTTCTCTATCTATAAACCCGTCCATTAACTTACAAATTTCAGATCACTCCTGAATCATAACGTTCCTCCACTCGCCCCCATTAAATCGACCGAACTCTCTGTAATTTCTCCCACGGGCTCCATAACCTCTTGACCCTCGGCAATCAGTATAACTCTCGAGGCGGCATCATTTGACAACTGATATGCCCCTTTAGTGGGCCAACAGACTTTAATTAGTAGCGTGAATACGTATTTGTTTTTCAATTATGAGCTAACTACTTATTCGCATTCGTAGAAAGCATTTACATACGTATTCATCGTCAGGTCCTTTTTAGTCTCTACTACAGGAGCACGACCCTCTCTGTACTACTAGAGCCATACTTGGCCAGAGCAGTCAGAGGACTTGGCCTACACTCTCCTCGCTGGCCAGACGGGTTGGTGAGTCTCACAGATGTTTATAAGCTTTGTTTAGCTTGTATTTCCTAAGTCGCCTTCTACGACATCCACGGGAAGACTTGGAGTGGTCCTATTCTACTCTGCCGGATACCACACGGCGTTACAAACGTATTATCTCGTCTTTTTGCCTTGCAGGTAGACAGAGCTCTGGTCTATAAGTCCTAAACCTTAAAGTCACTTTTTAATTATGAGCTAACTACTGTTCTTCTATGCTGGTCTGGGAGAAAAAAAAAGCATAGCATAAACCAGCTGCTTATCTTCCCGCGCAGATCGTAAAAGCCGATCTAGGGTACAGGCTAATATCTGCGGGATTCCGTCAAAATAGTGATGGGTTGCTACCCATCACTATTTTGATTATTTTGATTCCGTGTTCTTTTGCACGCCCCCCAAATGCTAAATGTGGCCGTAAGGTCTTATAGATCTGGGCTCTGTCTACCCCTCTGTAAGAGAAAAAGGCGTGATACTATGTATGTTGCTAACAACTCATTCGCACTCGTAGAAATCTAAACTAAAGGCCACTTTTAACACGTTGGTTGGGTGTTGGTGGAAAATTGAAGCAAAGGAAATACAAAGAAATTGTGGAAAAAAATATAACATTGCCGATCATTGGCATACATTGGTCAATGAGTCTCGAAATAATTCATCAAATCATCTCCACACGTGTTGACGTATGAGTCACAACAATGTTTGTGTGGCCTCTATAAAGTTCAACGGTTTACGAGAAAGCTCCCATTTCATCGTAGGTGTAGCTTTGGCATGAATCACTGTCTATTTGAAGTTTAAAGAAATAGCTCAGATATCTATTCTTGTTTTGATTGAGTTTCTAGACTGTTCTCAATCTTATCTCAGGCAGAGAATATATACCCTACGCTCAGGGCTCAGAGACAAACAGATTGGACTTTGAACGAGAAAAAGTTTTCATTGACTTGTTAGGTTTAAACTAGTAAAAACTATTTTAACTTTTCGACTTAACCAGACTTTTTTTGAATTGTAGAAAAGAAAGTCTATTGAAAAGAAAAAGCCTATAAAAAAGAAAGTCAATAATTTACAACTAAAGTTAGATTTTAGGATTCCAACGACTTTGCTTGGTTAAATGGTCCTACAAAATGAATCATTAAAATCAATTTATATTTAGCCGAGTATTAACATATGTATCAAACATACAAAAAAATACAGTAGGATTGAGAATCTCCTCTTTTTTAAGTTGGTTAATAAAAAAGTCATGCCACAAATTACTAAATGGTAATGCAATCTGAACGCCTGCTTAAACCATATACTAAGGTGTAACTGAAACCTATTGATTTCTCTTAAACTGGAAGCCGTGTTGAACTAGTTTAAAGTCATGTAAATGCAATCTGCTCGCCTGCTCAAACCATCAACGGAAGGGACCGATGGCTCCTAGTTTGAGATAAATTAATAGGCTACACAAACCTATTAATTTCTCTCAAACT
Source organism: Elegia similella (assembly GCA_947532085.1). Taxonomy (NCBI): domain Eukaryota; kingdom Metazoa; phylum Arthropoda; class Insecta; order Lepidoptera; family Pyralidae; genus Elegia; species Elegia similella. The sequence goes on along the minus strand of OX383940.1, from coordinate 19,386,790 downwards.
GGGAGTCATTTGTCTGAAAATACTTTAAAGCCTTGTGGATAAATGCAATCTGTTTGCCTGCTCAAGCCGTAACCCGCTAAGGTGTGTCTAAAACCTATTCATCATCATCATATCAGCCGCAAAAAGTCCACCGCTGGACATAGGCCTCCCCCTAAGGATTCCCAATACGACCGGTTGGAAGCGGCCTGCATCCAGCGTCTAAAACCTATTAATTTCTTTCAATCTGGAAGCCATTAGAATGAACTATTAAAGCCATGAAATGCAATTTGCTCGCCTGCTTAAACCATCGCGCTAGGTGTGACTGAAACGTATTATATTAATTCCTCTTAAACTGGGACCCATCGGTATGAAAACAGCTTTTAAGCCAAGTGGGTAATTGCAATCTACTCGTCTGTTCAAGTCATCGACCGAGGTAATACTGAAACCTATTAATTTCTCTCAAATTGGAAGCCATTTAACTATATGATGGGTACGAACTAATTATATCTGCTCGCATGCTGAAGACAGAAACGCATTAATGTGGCAGCTAGAAATTACACTCAATTCTCGGTATGACCTACTTCTCGCTAATAATATTAGTAGGGTAAGTACATAGGAGTATTAATTAAAGCCATGACAATTCAATCAGCTCGTCTGCTCAAGCCTTCAACCGAGGTGTGATTGAACCTATTAATTTCTCCCGCAGCTGGAAGTCATTTTACTCAATGCTCGGTATGACTTATTTTTCGCTATAATATTAGTTCGGATAGATACATAGTGTCGTATTTAAAGTCAAGTAAATTCTGCTCGTCTACTCAAGCCATCGACCGAGGTGTGACTGAACCTATTAATTTCTCCCACAGCTGGAAACCATAAGCTAAATGGTCAGTATGACCTACTTCTTGCTAATATATTAATTAGGATAACACATGCAGTTCGTATTTAAAGTCAAGTAAATTCTGCTCGTCTACTCAAGTCATCGACCGAGGTGTGACTAAACCTATTAATTTCTCCCACAGCTGGAAACCATAAGCTAAATGGTCAGTAAGACCTACTTCTTGCTAAAATATTAATTAGGATAACACATGCAGTTCGTATTTAAAGTCAAGTAAATTCTGCTCGTCTACTCAAGCCATCGACCGAGGTGTGACTGAACCTATTAATTTCTCCCACAGCTGGAAACCATAAGCTAAATGGTCAGTATGACCTACTTCTTGCTAAAATATTAATTAGGATAACACACGCAGTTAGTATTTAAAGCCATGTAAATTCAATCTTCTCGCCTGCGCAAGCCATCGACCGAGGTGTGACTGAAACCTATTAATGTCCCCTGCATCTGGAAACCATTTAACTCAATGCTCGGTATGACCTACTTCTCGCTATAATATTAGTAGGATAGGTACATAGTGTTGTATTTAAAGCCAAGTAAATTCTGCTCGTCTACGCAATTCATCGATCGAGGTGTGACTGAACCTATTAAGTTCTCCCGCATCTGGAAATTATTAAGCTAAATGGTCAGTATGACCTACTTCTTGCTATAATATTAGTAGGGTAAGTACATAGGAGTATTAATTAACTACTTCTTGCTATTATATTAGTTAGGATGACACAAGCAGTTAGTATTTATAGCCATGTAAATTCTGCTCGTCTACTCAAGCCATCGACCGAGGTGTGACTGAAACTATTAATTTCTCCCGCAGTAAGAAGTCATTTTACTCAATGCTCGGTATGACTTGTTTTTCGCTATAATATTAGTTCGGATGGGTACATATAGTAGTATGTTAAGCCAAGTAATTTCAATCTATTCGCCTGTTCAAGCCATCGAACGAGGTGTGACTGAGACCTGCTTCTCGCTACAAAGTAGGACAGGTACATAGAGTAGTATGTAAAGCCAAGTAAATGCAATCTGCTCGTCTGCTCAAGCTTTAAATCGAGGTGTGATTGAACCTATTAATTTCTCCCACAGCTGGAAGCCATTTTACACAATGTACGGCACGATATGCCTTACTTCTCGTTATGTTAAAAATTACGATATATATATATATATTATAATATATTATACATTATAATATTTTAAATCAAGTAAATGCAATCTACTCTTCTATCTTGCGGGCCGCTTCCAACCGGTCATTCTGGAAATCTTTGGGGGAAGCCTATGTCCAGCAGTTGACTTCTTGCGGCTGATATGGTGATGATGATAAAATGCAATCTGCTTGCCTGCCTGCTCAAGTTATCGAGATAAGTATAACTGAAACAACCTGTATAGCTCACGGATAATGTAAGCGCCTTTAATCGATACGACACGAGAGTGCGTATTGAGTGACAAAATGCCTACTTCAATATTTAGTAAACTTGAGTATTTGATATGAATTTTAACTTGATCTGCCACGTGTTCCTGAGAAAAAGGTGTTGACAGAGAGACAGACAGACAACAAAGTGATCCTATAAGGGTTCCGTGTTTTCCTATTGAGGTACGGAACCCTAAAAAGGTTAAATGAGCGCGAATCACGCATCAATTTATGCAAACTGACTTTATAACATGGTGGAAATATGTATCTGACGATTTGACCAGTCAAGGGGTGGGAGGGTTACAAAAGTGCAGACAAAATAAATAAAATAAATAAATAAATATATACGGACAAATCACACAGATTGAGCTAGCCCCAAAGTAAGTTCGAGACTTGTGTTATGGGATACTAACTCAACGATACTATATTTTATAACAAATACATATATAGATACACATCCAAAACCCAGGCCAATCTGAAAAAGATAATTTTCCATCTTGACCTGGCCGGGGATCGAACCCGGTCACTCCGTGTCGCAGGCAGGCGTGTAGACCGCTGCGCCACGGAGCTAGTCAATGTCGATAAAAAGACAAAAATGTCGATAAAAATCACTAGTGCATCCGTGTGTGTGGTTGGTTCTTGAAACTTGAAAGGAAAATCTCTTACTTGAAAGGTAAAAAGAGTCAATTCAAGAATAACTGGGTACGCATGATCTGACAATATCGATATGTTGTAGCAAAAAATAATCTTTCATAGAAGATCATTTTAGTTGTGGTGGAGACACGCTACTGGCAAAATTCATTTTTGCTCGTAGCATGAATGGGCCAGCTCGTCCGGGGAAATACCACACACTCACAGACAATCGACGTTTGAGTAGAAGGTTTACCGCTTTTATGCTTTGTTCGGTGAGTGAGAGAGCCGGAGGCCAACGGGCCTCCGGCCTTCCGGGAGGAAATGGGGGAAGAATGCTTCCCCCATTTCCTCCCCCTATGTCCTTTCTCCAACTTCTTGAAAGGCCGGTAACACTCCTGTTACACCCTGGTGTTGCAGTTGTCCATAGACAGCTCCGTGGCGCAGCGGTCAACACGCCAGCCTGCGACACGGAGTGCCCGGGTTCGATCCCCGGCCAGGTCAAGATGGAAAATGATCTTTTTCAGATTGGCCTGGGTCTTGGATGTTTATAAAATATAGTATCGTTGAGTTAGTACCCCATAACACAAGTCTCGAACATACCTTGGGGCTAGCTCAATCTGTGTGATTTGTCCCTATATATTTATTTATTTATAGGCAGCAGTGGTCGCTTACCATCAGGTGCAGGTGACTCACTTGCTCGTTTGCCGTCCTATATCATAAAAAAAAAAAAAAACATCGTAGTGGTCGAGGCGAGGTGCGACTCAAACCTATTTATTAATTTCTCCCGCAGCTGGAAGCCATTTTACTCAATGTTCGGTATGACCTACTTCTTGTTTTTAATGCGGTACTGTGACATAATTACAATGCTCGAAATAGTTGATATGTATCACTTACCCAGGCCAATCTGAAAATATCGTTTTCCATCATGACTGACCGGGGATCGAACCCGGGCTTCGTATTACAAGCTGGCGTGTTAACTACTGCGCCACGGAGCTCGCAATTATGCGTAACTTAATTAGTACGCGAACGGAGTCGCAGGCAATGCTAGCATACTATATTATACCTTGTGACGCTTCACGTAGCATTTCAGAATTCCCAACATTTTCAGCGCTCTAGCAGTTTTCCTGAGGAACAAACTAAAAGTTTCGAGATTATATCCATCAATTAATTAACTTCTAGAATTTAGCGCTACGCTGAAATAACTCGCAGTTTGTTGCAGATTCGCTGAGTATCAGTTTTACTAATTTGTTTGTAAATTTAACGAGATATCGTAAACCCTAAACTATTAACTGGGTTTTGTAAAGCTAAAATTTAAGAATAGATCCTTGAAGGTACTAAGATGGTTCTAGGTATGCAAATGGAGGGACGAAAGCAGGGGAAGACTAAAGAAACACTGGATTGAGTGCGACAAACAGGATATGAATAGGAAGGGCAAAACAGAAAACTTGACTCGCGACTGAGCAAAATGGAAGAGATTGACGTGTTGTGCCGACCCCACGTAATAGTGGGAGAAGGATAAAATGAAAAAATGAAAATGAATAATTTTTATTCAAAGTAGGATACATGTATCGCTTCTTGAACGTCATATGTTTCTGTTGTTTATTTTTCTTTCTTTTGTTTGTAAAATCGAAAAACTACTAGCGTTTCGGAATGACCACTGCTGAGAAGAATACGCCGAAAGAAACTCAGTCCAGTCTTGGTCTCTATGTGCCTGAAGGGCTCGGATAAAAAGGAGGAAGAGGACCCATTGAGGATAATCAACAATAAATTTGAATCTGTGGTATCTCTTAGCTCAGTGGTCTAAAATGATCCGGGTTATTTATTATCTATGTAAGTTACAGCAGCTTTATATGAACTGATAAAAAAAAATCATTTTGTTTGAAAGGGTTTGCTTTTAAGTTGTTCCCATTTAAATTTCATCATAATCGATTCAGTAGTTTTATTGAAGTCGGATTTTTTATATGAAAGATTATAATTTTTTGCTAGTTGCAAGATTCAGTTTGAGGATGCAAACCTTGCAAGTTAAATCAAAGCTTGTAAATTAACTTCCTAACTAATATAATAAATGCGAAAGTGAGTTTGTTTGTTTGTTTATTTGTTTGTTTGTTTGTTACGCTTTCACGCCGTAACTACTGAACCGATCATCATGAAATTTTGCATACAAATTCTCTGGAGTACGGAGAAGGACATAGGCTACCTTTTATCACGGGAAAATGTACTAATTCCGAGGGATCGACATTGACGCGGGCGGAGCCGAGGGCGAAAGCTAGTATTATATAAAAGTGAATTTTAAATTAATAAACGCACGTAAAAAATAATGAAATCAGTATTTCCGACACAAATGGTAAATTCGGTCATCACCCGCGCCGCAGTCATATCGAGTTACATCGATACGGGGCAATTCGTACTTGCGATTTATTTTTCACTGCGTTCTCAAAATAAAGAGAGTATAGATAAGACTAAGATGTGAGTGCGCTAGACGTGTGTATGTGGAGGAGTGGTGTGGGGGGGGGGGGGGGTGTATTCTTAGCAATCGGTAACATAAACTTCATCATCATCTTCTCAGCAACAATGAGTCCAATGCTGGACATAGGACTCAAGGATTTCCAATGCGACTGGCTGGAAGTGGCCTGTATCGAGCGTCTTTCTGTGCTTAGTCAAGTTAACCGACTGGTCAGTGGTTGTCATGTCGGTACGTGGTCGCCATTCGAGAACCTTTCTGCCCCATTAGCCATCGGTTCTGAGCGCCACGTGCCCCGCCCACTGCCGCTTCAAAGAGCTAATGTCCGAGAACCGATGAGCTTTGTCAGTGACCTTTGTTCTTCTAGGGATCTCCTCGTCTCTGATTCGATCTCGCAAAGAAACACCAAGCATACCCTTTCCATAGCTCTTTGAGCGACCATGAGCTTTTTTTTGAGGCCCGTAGTAAGGGACCATGTTTCGGATCCATAAGTGTTACGTGTTATAGTCTTATGTCCCCTATCTGGGGCAGAGGGCGTCCTTGTGGACAAGGACTCTCCATCTCGATATGTCTTGAGCTACGCGCTACGCTTCACTCCAGGTCTTGCCGATTTTTTTAATTTCATCGAGAATGGTTCGTCGCTAGGTCTCTTTAGGGCGGCCTACTTTGCGCTTTCCTTGGAGATTCCACTTGGGGACCCGTACGTCATCACTGGTAATAAAAAATTCGGTATTATCCGATAACAATGTAAGCGGCGGGGCACAACGGCATCAGGCAGGATGTCGTGGAGAGGATGGCGGCGGAAGAGCGCGAGCCAACGGCGGCATCCTAAGCCCCAGTCAGCAAGAGGGGTCACTGCCTTGGCGTCAGGTGGCAACCGGCCGTAAAACCCATAGCCATATATTTTTTCTCCTAATCAATGGCAAAGCATAAGAAAGATACGAATACAGTTAGGGCGTCCCCCGTAAGCGACGGACTATGTAAGATGCAAAAGAATGCGATGATTGCTAGGGCGTCCCCCCGAAGCGACGAAACTTCCAACATCACACACGTTCCAAAACTGCGCATTGCTAGTTGGAACGTGGGTTCCATGACAGGACGCAGCTCAGAACTTAGTGAAGCATTATTAAGAAGACGCGTCAACATTTGCTGCATACAGGAGACGAAATGGAAGGGGTCCAAATCGCGAAATTTAGGCAATGATTATAAGCTTATCTACTACGGTATAAAAGCCAACCACAATGGCGTAGGCATAGTGGTGGACAGCAACTTACAAAAGAGCATAATAGATGTAAACAGAGTCACAGACCGTATCATAGCGATCAAGTTTGCTATGGACGACTTTCTGGAGCGACCTTCATGATCTCTTACAATCGATCCCAGACACCGAGTCAACATTCATCGGCGCTGACTTCAATGGTCACGTAGGCGAGACATCCAACAACCACAAAGAAGTCCATGGCAACCGAGGTTTTGGCACTAAAAATCCACAGGGTGACGATATCCTGAATCTCGCTACAACATTTAAAATGGCAATCGTAAATACCTTTTTTTCCAAACCCCGAGAACATCTAATAACCTACAAGAGTGGTGGTGCCTGTACTCAGGTTGATTACATTCTTACAAATAGGCGGCTTCTGGGGAGATGCAGGGATTGCAAGGTTATACCTGGGGAGCCCTTGACAACTCAGCATCGACTTTTGGTTGCAAAACGGAAAAAGTCGCTAAAATCAAATGGTATAACCTGGAAAAACCTCAAGGGGAACTGTTGTGTGCCAAACTGGACGAATTTATTAGCCTCAAAATAAATGAAGCAGGCAAACTCAACAAAAATGTAAACGACATGTGGAATGAGTTTCACCACTTCTGTACAAAAACGGCCGCAGAACATCTTGGGTTGTCAAATGGAGTAGCTAGAGTGAACAAAGACCCCTCCTTTTGGAAACCAGAGGTACAGGGAAAAGTCAAAATAAAGAAGACCTGTTTCAAAAATTGGCAAAATGCAGAGAATGAAGAAGATAAAATCGCTTACCTAGAAGCGAAAAGAGACCTTAAACGCACAATAGCTCGTACCAAGGCTAAAAACAGGGAAGAACTCTACAACAAGTTAGAAAACGCATCTAATGACCGACAACTCTTCACAATCGCTAAACAGAGACACCGTGACACGCGTGATACAGGAGCGTTCAAGTACATTAAGAACTCACATGGTACACTCCTAACATCAAATGAGGAGATAAAAACAAGATGGACGGAGTATTACTCTAACTTGCTCAACGAAACATTCCCTTGTGAACCTTTGGTGGAACAACAGCCTATCGAAGGGCCTATGGACGATATAACCTGTGCTGAAATCAAAGCTGCTATAATAAAAATGTCTAACAACAAAGCAACAGGGCCCGATGACATCCCGGCTGAGATATGGAAAACACTAGGCGACCCAGGCATTTATTTTCTTTATGCCCTGTTTAACAAAATTCCTCAAGACGGCATACCCGATGCGTGAAGGAAAAGCTACTTGGTACCATTTTATAAAAACAAAGGAGATATAAGGAGCTGCGGTAACTACCGGGCAATAAAACTGATTTCTCACACTTTTAAGATCTGGAAACGAGTAGTCAAGGAAAGGTTGCAATACCTATCTTCGGTCTCAGACAATCAGTGCGGATTTGTGGCTGGTAAGTCTACGACCGATGCCATACATACCCTCCGAATCCTCATGGAGAACCATAGAGACAAAAAGAAAGATCTAAACATGGTCTTCATAGATCTGGAGAAGGCGTTTGATAGAATCCCCAGACCACTGATCTGGCAAGCACTACGTTCTCAAGAGGTACCTGAATAAATAAATAATATAAATAAATAAATAAATATATAGGGACAAATCACACAGATTGAGATAGCCCCAAGGTAAGTTCGAGACTTGTGTTATGGGATACTAACTCAACGATACTATATTTTATAATAAATACATATATAGATAAACATCCAAGACCCAGGCCAATGTGAAAAAGATCATTTTCCATCTTGACCTGGCCGGGGATCGAACCCGGGCACTCCGTGTCGCAGGCTGGCGTGTTGACCGCTGCGCCACGGAGCTGCCAGCTACGTGAGAATAGTCGTGAATATGTACGACCGCGCTGCAACAAAGGTGCGATGTCCAGCAGGCATAACCGACGAATTTCTTGTTAATTTTGGTGTTCACCAGGGATCTGCACTTAGCCCCTTGCTCTTTAACCTTGTAATGGACTACTTGACAGCAGAAATACAACAACCTGCCCCTAGGTGCATCATGTACGCAGACGATGTTGTTCTTGTCGACGACGATCCGCTTGCCTTACAGGGTACACTGGAGCTGTGGATAGCGACGCTGGAATGTGCAGGTCTCAAAATCAGCAGAAGTAAAACGGAATACATGCACTGCAACTTCTCAAATGCCAACCACAAAACCATAATAAACCGCCATGGTTCCCCACTTAAATCTGTAGAAAATTTCAAATACCTTGACAGTGTGCTTTCGAATGACGGAAACATTGATGCCGATATAGCTCATCGCTTAAATACGGGATGGCAAAGATGGAGAGACCTAACGGGAGTACTCTGCGATTCGCGGATGCCCATTAAAGTCAAGGGCAAAGTATATAAGACTGCAGTAAGACCCGCGATGTTGTATGGCGCGGAATGTTGGCCGATTAGAAAGCAGCAGTCAGAGAGGGTGCATGTAGCCGAAATGAGGATGCTCAGGTGGTCAGCGGGAGTTACAATGCTGGACAAAGTCCCAAATATCTACATTCGGGGAAGTTTTAAGCTCACGCCTATACCTGAAAAGATCAAGGAATCGCGACTACGGTGGTACGGCCATGTCATGAGGAAGCCAGAAGACCATATGACAAAAAAGGTGCTGCAACTTGACTCAGGGCCTAGAAAACGTGGAAGACCCCTTACCACATGGATGTCCGTTATAAAAAAGGATCTTGCCGGAGATTCATTGGATCCGATGACGACCCAGACAAGAAATACCTGGCGAAGGATGATTAGGAGAGCCGACCCCAAATAGATATGGGATAAGGCCTGAAGAAGAAGAAGAGAATGTAAGCAGTATTGTGGTTTTAGCGGATAAAGGTCTTTAATAACTAAACGTTTTCTCGAAATAGATAACGTAGGAGCATGGCCATTTACATTACGTATCCTAGTCATGTGCTTAATTTCCGTCTTCTCGTTATCCGTGTCGCGGCGAATCAGCCTTTGCTCCAAAACGATTTTCTATTTGAATAATTTCTTCATATTTCTTCATAAAGCAATAAAAAGGGATTCGTAATAAAAGTCGCCGGATTTTTACGGTGACAGGATTCAGGCGTTTCTGCAATACTACTGCATCGAAAGCCATAATTTCACTAAGCATAATTTAAAGATCGTGATTTTTATAAGTATATTATCGTTCACTATATCGTTTGACTAGCTCCGTGGCGCAGCGGTCAACACGCCTGCCTGCGACACGGAGTGACCGGGTTCGATCCCCGGCCAGGTCAAGATGGAAAATGATCTTTTTCAGATTGGCCTGGGTCTAGGATGTGTATCTATATATGTATTTGTTATAAAATATAGTATCGTTGAGTTAGTATCCCATAACACAAGTCTCGAACTTACTTTGGGGCTAGCTCAATCTGTGTGATTTGTCCGTATTTATATTTATTTATTTATTTATTAATTTTGTTTTTCAAAGTAGAAATATATACAATTCAATATTAAGGGGGGCTCCCATGCAACAAACGTGATTTTTTTGCCGTTTTTGGTTATACATACATTTTCTATGAAAATGCTTGTCGGATTTATCCGACGTTAACCGTCAAAGGGTTAAGTATACTTGCACTTGGCCATTTTTTTACATTCCCGCTTTAAGCACTATATATGTTTTAACGGAACAACTGCGACCACGATGGATTGAATCCGTAGAAATATCAGCGAAAATAATTAATAAAACGTCCGTCTCTTTACACGAAATATTATAGTTATTAGTTTTCCCGGGATTTTTCTCGAGAATACTAATAATTATGAATATTTGATAAAGAAAATGAATATATTCGGTGAATATGAATATTAAAATCTATCTTCTTTACGAGGATTAAGTCTTTAAACTCTTCTGACTGAATTATATTAAATGATTTTATTCCTTACATTTTATCCCACGTGAAAAACTACCGTTCCAGATATGTTAATGTGAACAGCTTTAAGCATGTATCACGTTTCTGTAAATGGATTTTTGCTTTGTGGGTGGTTGTTATTATTTTTAACGACCTTTTATTTTACTTGCCCCGTTAGTTTGTTTGTTTGTCTCATCATCGTCATTATCCAACGGTCCACTGCTAGATAAAGGCCTCTCCCACGGATTTTTCGTTCCATATTGCCATGCTCACCACACTTGGCGGCGGGTCGGTGAGTATTTTATTTGGCTTCTTGTGCTTCCGACGCTGCTGCCCATCAGAAGCGTTTTGAAGCTGAAGAAGGAAGAATGTTGGATTTGGAAAGGGAATGAAGGCACAGGGATACTACTTACTCAGATGAATGGGCGAAAGCAAGTAGCAGTTCGGGAAGCCGTTAGATATATTATACATTGACATATATAATATATCTATAGTTTAGTCTATTTCGTAAACAGTTTCTTAAAAAACTGATATGAAAAACCGGAGTTTTCCTGGCACAAGCACATTTTTGCTTAAGAAAAGAGTAAAGTTCCCATAACTTGGCATAATATGTGTAAATAATACGTGTAAATGTAATACTTTGTTACCCATTTTTTTTTAATGTATTAAATTCCATTTCTGGTCAAATCAGGATGACTTATTTGCATGAAAAGCGCAAAATACACTTTGTCTTTTCAAAACAAGAAGAAAATATAGGTTATACCTATGGCTAAAGAGCAGAGGCTATAATCAACTCAATTAATTCATCCCATTGTGAAATCAAATCCCAATTCTTCATCGGAGGCCGGTCTCGTTTTCGGAGAGGCGATGCATTGAGCGGTGCGCGCTGTCAAATTCTCAAAAATAAGGCGAAGTATTCGGCGATTCACGGAGAGGCGTTTTTTCGCGTGAGAATAAGTTTCTCACGCGAAAAAACGCCTCTTTGATGGCGTGACGCACGCCGCGCAAAAGCGGCGTTCAACGCCACACATGCGGCGGAGTGTGGAGTGCGGAGTGAAGAAATCTGCACAATATGTCACTTACCCTCTTATTCATAAAAATTAACAAACGCTTATTAAACCTATTTTAGTTAAAATATGTTTTGTCTCGTTCTTTCCATGCCAATCGTTGCAGAGAGAGATAAGGACAAAACATATTTTAACTAAAATAGGTTTAATAAACGTTTGCTAATTTTTATGAATAAGAGGGTTTACCATTTTTTTAATCAAACATATATATACAGCGTGTAACTTAACCAACAACGTTCCCGTGAAGGGGTCACTCAGCCCGTCAAAATGAACAACTTTTCCTATGGTACCAAGTACCAACGCTGGAAACTAAAAAAAAATGTCATTTTCATACAAAAGTGTTCGGCGGCCCAGCAATTAGTATGAAAACGTAACAAAAAACTGTCAAGTGCGAGACAAACTCGTCACTCGCCTCCGTAAACGAGTCCAAACTTAGAAATATTTTAGTTCCTAAGAGAGGCTTTAACAAAACATGCAAAACTTCGTTACATCTCATACAAATATTCTAATGTCAACGTATTTTTCTCGGAAAGTGTTGAAACCCTATCTACAAAGCACAAAGAGTGTGGAAATCAAGCCCATGGCAAGGAATATATACGCTGCACGAAAAGAAGCGACACTTAAGCATGTGTGCACGTAAAAGCGCTTGCGGCTATGTGTGGGTGTCTGGATGTGCGCGGGGGCATCGAGGACGCGTGGGGCGGTGAACGATCCGCCACTGAGTGGATTATTCGAGGGATATAAGCGTTTGTTGTTTGCGTCTCGCTTACACGTTGCCATCCAAGGTCACAGAAACTCGAAGTCACACGTACAGGGAGTGTCACCGCTGTGCCCATGGTGTGCTGCAAGGACGCACAGTACGAATAGTCTCATCGATAAAGAAGCGGTTGTGCATAAAGCGCAAAGCGCTCAGTCAGCCTGTGTTTGAAAGACGTGGGTTCGAATCTCACGCAGTCCTAATTTGTATTTTTATTTACTACTAGCTTTCGCCCGCGGCTCCGGTCGCGTTAATGTCGATCCCCCGGGAACAGTACTTTTGATTTTACCAGGTTTTGGGACTTTATGTTCCAATTATAAGAAATTGGTCACTCAGTCATGTGAGTATTTAAGATGTAACTTCGACGCTATGGTGGGCAGTTGATGTATCGTACACGTTGCGACAATATACCCGTACATCGATTTTCTGATATCTATTATACTATTGATAGAACGGATTCTATATATAATACAGCGACCGATGATAAGCGTCGTCATCATCACCAGGTCTTTTTAGTCTCCACTGCAGGAGCATGACTCTCTCTGTACTACCGGAGCCATACTTGACCGGCGAGCCAGACGGATTGGAGAGGTCTCTTTGATGTTTATGAGCTTTGTTTAGCTTGTATTTCCTAAGTCGCCTCTTACGACCTCCATGGGAAGGAAGGAACTAGAAGTGGTCCTATTCCACTCTGCCGGAAACCACACGGCTATGCGATTATTTTATGCGATGGCTTTAGGCTTTATCTTTGTATGTTTATTGCTCCATCCCTTGACGACTCGCAGGTGGTTCAATACAATAAGCTAGTTTTCCATCTCCCACGGGAACGTGTTCACGAATTTAATTTAAAACTTTCGTATTTTTATATAACTCAGCGTATTGGACGCTATAGGGCTGCGAGAAAACACTGGCAGCAGTCCTGAAGTATTAAAACTTTGTAATTGTTGTTTCTTACAGAAATAACTATAGAAGAAGTTATTATCCTCCACAGTATAACAAAAACGCTATTATTTACTAAAGTTTTCCAAATTACATTTTATAACTTAATGAAATATGAATGAAGTATATCGCGTTTCTTTTAACGTTTTTGCACATGTTCATTTGACACCCGCTATGGCTATAATACTCTTGACTGACTTTTCGGCTTCCGTGGTGTAGTAGTTAACACGAGATATATTGAGTTCGATTCCCAGTGCGGGCATATATCTTTATTCAATAAGTTTGTTGTGCGAGTCCTTACAGAGCGCTGGGTTACCTTCACGAAAGCGGACTTCTGGCCAGAGGAGTGCTTCGGCGATTTCGGGAAAGGCTATGCGACACCTCGACATCAAACAACACACTGATGCCTTAAAACGTGTTAAATAGTTTAAAAGTATTTTTTGTATAGCGTTGCCTGAGGCCTGAGACTGATTGATAAATAAAGAAAAGTTATATAGCAAATATGCCGTGTGGTTTCCGACAGAGTAGAATAGGACTACTCCAAGTCTTCCCTTGGATATCGTAAGAGGCGACTTAGGAAATACAAGCTAAACAAAGCTCACAAACATCAATGAGACCTCTCCAACCCGTCTGGCCAGCGAGGAGAGTGTAGGCCAAATCCTCTGTCTGCTCTGGCCAAGTATGGCCCGGTAGTAGAGAGAGGGTCATGCTCCTGCAGTGGAGACTAAAAAGACCTGATGATGATGATGAAAGAAAATTTCTTTTTTTTTATATTGTCCATTTAACACCTAAATTAGTTCAATTGACACCTCAAATAGAACACATTAAACATTAACCTGCTTCGATTAGTTACAAGGAACCATATCCTTTCTGGGCACGAAAAGCAACATTGGTTTTTAGCAGATTAAAGTCGTTCTGTCTGACAATGTCTAGTCTCCTACAATGACGAATGCGTTAAAAGTCCAGTGTCATAGGTACTACGTCCAGTCTCACAATGTTATGTGTCTCAGAATTACTTATATTCCAAACAGTCCAGTGTCATAATGGTTTCTGATGTTTTCGCGATTGTTACACATTTAAATAAAATCACTTTAATACGGTAATATCGCGTATATTACATTATTTTTACACTTAACGTCAACTTAGTCTACCTGCGATCATGAAAACTGTAAAATTTTCGAAACTTTAGGTGTAGAAATAATGTAATATACGCGATAATACCGTATTAAAGTGATTTTATTTAAAAGTCCAGTGTCCTATTATGTCTAGTCTCTACAACGCCTTGTGTTTCAGAATGAGCAACATTTAAACAAGCTATTATCAGCTGTTAGAATTGTCGACGATCTCTCATCATTATTGTCGTGTCACTGAGTAGCTGATATGTTATGTATATAATTCTAAGTTCTCTGTACAGTGAAATATAAATGTTTCACTTTACAGAGAACTTAGAAGATGAATTCTATTTGCAAATATCTATCATAGTATGTAAAAAAGTGCGAGTCGGACTCGCGCACGAAGGGTTCCGTACCGTTATCTATAAACACGGCAAAAAAATTCATGTCTATACAACAGACATGATTCTTGGGGAGCCCCCCTTTAATATAATTTTTTTTTATTTAACTATTTATTTTTAAAGTGAATATATAACTAAACATTCATACTTCAATATCGAGCAAAAACAAGCAAAATATCACGTTTGTTGTGTGGGAGCCCTCTTAAATATTTATTTTATTCTATTTTTTGTATTTATTGTTAAAGCAGCAACAGAAATAGATCATCTGTGAACATTTCAGCTGTCTATCACGGTTCATGAGATACAGCCTGGTGACAGACGGACAGACAGACAGACAGAAAGATAGACGGACAGCGGAGCTATATCAATAGTGTCCCGTTTTTACCCAATGGGTACGGAACCCTAAACCAGGAAGTCTGTATCCAAGCCTCTGCGAAAACAACTTTGAAAGCATTCGATTCTAGATTGCTACCTGAGCCATTTACAAAAAGACGGCGCCCAACTGAAGATTGGCGAACAGGTGGTGAGAAAAATTGGAAAACTTTTTTAGTAATATCCCTATCAACATATTTTAGACTTTGTTCCAATAGGTATGGAATTCAGTTTGGAATAAAGTAGCGCCATGCGACAACCCTGCCCTTTAATGGAAGGATATGAATCGGAATAAAATAAATTTACGCATCGAGAACTATTTTTTTGACGCCATATTTTTGTGTGTAAGTGCTTTGTTACAATTTACGACTATACTCTCATTATTTTCAGATTTATTAGGTACTTGTAACAGTATTTTACGTGAAATATGGTTGAGTTTATTACCCCTAGTCTTTGTTCTCAAAGTGGAGCTAGTCAACGAAATTATACTTGATTAAATATTTACTTTGTCTGTGAAAGTTACGCGTCAGACCTTTGAGCTGGTTAAGCAGATAATGAACGGCTTCTAACCTTAAATTAATATGGTAAACTAAATCGTAAACAATATTTGTTGTATGGCAGAAAATTTTGGGATTCAATTCGGCCTCCCGAGTTGTTACTTGTTTCAGGGATTGACCGGGGATCGAACCCGGGATCTTCAGTGTGAAATCCCCCAAAAGACCAGCCCTGAAAGCTGGGGTTGTTTCAAATAAGCTCTTGCCATGTAAACCCAGTCATCCGTGACGGCTTGAGAACCGAACTTTCGCGATAAGCTAGAAACCTGTGTCAAAAAAAAAAATTAGGCCAACAAACAATAATATTTTTTTTTTCATTAGACGCTTATTTTTTATTTTGTCAAATTAACAAAAAAAGATGAAGATAGCGGGTCAAAGTTCAGAGTGGGGGCTTGTGACGTCAAAGTTTGCCTAAAATTGTAACAAACTGTGACGTCATACGGAACTTTATCTATATCTTTGCAATTTTTGGTTTCATTTAATTTCTCAAAATCGGTTCATAAATGACGTTGTTGTGCGGTAACAAATATAAAAAACACAACCAAATTGATAATCTCCTTATTTGAAGACAGTTAAAAATCTTTTGAATATATTTATTTTCGGTACCAATACTGTCCAGGAGTAAACAAAACCAGGGAATTTCATTAGGTACCGAAAGGTCACGTAACATGAACGCAGATGAAGGTTCATAATCGTAGTCATAAATAACACGCCCGTACGTTACACGAATAATAATCCCTTCAACTTGTTAATCTTCATAAATCCAGACTCCTACCAGTCAGTCCGACGCTGCGCTTGCCGGTACGTGGTCGCCATACAAGCCTTCTGCCCCATTAGCCATCGCCCAATGCCACTTCAAAGACCTAATCCGCTGAGCTTTGTCGGTGACCGTAGTTCTATTTATTAACTAAAAACTTCTATCTAAAGCTACGATACGTTTTGATGGTCACATCCGTTATGTAAACTATAACGGATATATTTCTCAAATAAAATAGTCAATTTTACTAGGGCGTGTTTGGTGGCGCAGTGGTTAACACGCGAGCCTGCAACACGAGGGTTTCGGGGTTCGATCCCCGACCAAGTCAAGTCCGAATACGATCTTTTTCAGATTGACCTGGGTCTTGGATGTGTATGTAAGTTTTTGTCAACGAAATGATTGTGTAATTCATTTCGTTGATCCTACGGATCCACTACGGAGTACCCACGAATCCACTGGCTTGATCACAGACGACGTAGCGAGGCAGACAACCACCAGCACGCTAAGTAAATCTCATGACAGCTTATTTTACTTATTCTACACATGTTCATAAACATGGGCATTTATAACACCAAATTACACCGATTCACATTATAAAGTCCACTAGAAACAATTTGCAAAACAATCTAAAACAAAAGCCGTGCAGTCCGCCGAAATTCCCGCCAAGAACTCAAGTATAATTGCTACCGTTAATATGTATTACGAGTCATATTAAGTAAACTAACGATCAATCAAACTCCAAATGAAGTCATGCATGACGCATTTCCAGATCCCTATGAAATAATGGTTCATGAAGGTTCATAATCGTTGTTGTAAATATCGTAGCTCGTTACGTGATTATTAATGTTTTCATCTTGTTACTCTGCCGCGACGTCCTATCCAGGGTCTGGTTGCGAGATAAATAGAGTAAGATGACACCCATGCTGCGGATAGACGATCCAAACACTAGGATTTGTCAAACTAATCTCACCACCCGTTTTAATACAATTAAAATGGTAAGTGAATTTAAGCTTTTATACAGCGTGATTTTGTACCATTTTTTTTTTGTTTAGCCTATTGTTTCCCACTGCTGGGCAAAGGCCTCCCCTCTTGTACGCCACTCATCCCTATCTGTTGTGAAAGATCGCCAATGTTTATCATAAGCCGCCAAATGATCAGACCATCTTTTTCTTGGACGGCCTCGCTTTCGTTGCCATCCTACAGGGGCCCATTCCGTGTATTTGTACCTATGAACTATATTAAAATTCTGGGATCAGAATCCTTAATTAAATACAGAATTGTAAGAAAAAAAGTTACAAACGAAAAATGAAATTGGACCTCCCATACAAAATTGCCGATCAGCTGGGCGAACTTCTATAGGAAGTCTAAATTTTTTCGTTTTTAAATTTTTATTCTTACGATTCTTTATTCGATTAGGGATTCTGATTCCAGGATTTTAATATAGGTACTATATTATAATCCTGGATTTAATCCTGACTAATATTATTAATGCGAAAGTGAGTTTGTTTGTTTGTTTGTTACGCTTTCACGCCGTAACTACTGAACCGATCATCATGAAATTTTGCATACAAGTTCTCTGGAGTACGGAGAAGGACATAGGCTACCTTTTATCCCGGGAAAAAGTACTATTTCCGAGGGATCGACATTGACGCGGGCGGAGCCGCGGGCGAAAGCTAGTATAGGTATAAAATCACGCGGTATAGTGCAAATAGAGCAAGAAGACACCCATGTTTCGGACAGACTCACCCATTTTAATTGTATTATAAATATTAAGGGACATATCACACAAATTGAGCTAGCCTCACAGTAAGTTGTGAACATTTGTCGTAGGATATTAACTAAACGATACTATATTTTATAATAGTTACTTATACAGATAAACATTCAAGACCCAGGTAAATTTGAAAAAGACGGTTTTTCATCATGAACTGACTGGGATCGAATTCGGGAAGGCTGGCGTGTTAACCACTGCGCCACGGTGCTCATTAATTCACACGAACACGACAGTTTTGGAGTGCCCGACCGATTTTATGCCGAAATCGAAATTGTCCGAAACCGAGCTGTCGGTAAGTCTCTACATATACTATCTTTAGCCTATAAAATCGTAAGTTTACCAACAGAAAGGTATCAAGATAAATAGAAAAACATTTTGGTTAATGACGTGAAAACATTTTATAAATGAGCGCCGGCTGCAAGCACGAAAAAGTGTCACGTACCGCGTGCAAGCGAGAGTGCGGAACAAGCAATAGAGAGGCACGATCGGCCTAAGCGTTCGGTTTGTGACGTATCTATCGGAAGCGTTCGGCTTGTGACGCATCTATCTCTCTTCCACCGTTAGTTATCACGTAAAATATCGTCCGTAAACCAACTTTACAGACAACCAGTTTTTTTTACCACGCATATAAATAGTATACGTCACAATCCTTATATAGATTTTATCAGTTACTAAATTTAATATTTATTAATGTTTTGGCATTAGGCAAACAATAAAAGCAAGCAATAAATAATGACATATAAAATAAATAAGCCATTAGATATCGTAAATGTTTTAAAACCGAATATAGGTGCGCGTGGGCACACGACCATGGAAATAAAGATATGATAACGATTTTATTATTCTTTTCCGTGAATGTAGATCGAATATTATAGTCCTACTCATTAAAAAAAAATCAGCTTAATGCGAGTCGAACTTAGTCGAGTATTTTCCTTCGATTTTTGCCCATTTCTTCGATTGGCTTTTACGATCTGCGTGGTAAGATAGCAGTTGGTACATTCTACATTTTTATTTTCTCTCAGACCAGCATGGAAGAGCTTTATTATTGTCTGTGAATTGATCACTGAAGTTAGGGAATATGTTAAACTAGATATCGTGTTACAATAAGTACTTAATATAACAATTCAACTAAGAGCAATGTGCTAAATCTCGTGAATGATCTCAGCTATTATATTATAATGTGTTTGAAAACATACGTCTTCAAATTCCTAGTATATTTAAGTCTTATGTAACATAATAAGGATAAAGAAAAAAGCGCCAAGCCCATACGTGTGATAATAAGTGAGTTTAAGAGTTAATTATAAAGCTTAATAACATGTTAAACAGATAACAATATGGATCGTAAACAACTAAAATAGATAGCACAGTCTTGTTTTTTTTTTATGTATTTTACTCTTTATGGACAAATTACATTGAAGAATAAAAGGGCTAAAAAATTACACGTTTTATATAAAAACCGGCCAAGTGCTAGTCGGACTCATGCACGAAGTGTTCCGTACCATTATCTATAAAACGGCAAAAAATATGTCTGTTGTATTCCAATACAAAAAGTTTTTTTTTTATATGGCGTCGCTGTTGGTCTTTCTACCCATCTGTCACCAGGCTGTAACTCATGAACCGTTATACAGTTGAAATTTTTACAGATAATGTATGTCTGTTGCCGCTATAACAACAAATACTAATAATAGAATATATCAAATATTTACAACAAACGTGATGTTTTTGCTTGTTTTGCTCGTTATTAATAACGGCAACGGGTAGACGCTAGAAATATTCACGGAATACTTAGTTTATAGTCACTTTAAAAATAAAATTTAAATTTTTAGTGGTCTCCCATACAAAACCATGATTTTTTGCCGTTTTTATAGATGGTACGAGTCCGACTTACCGGTTTTTTCCTTATTCATCACAACCTAAAATCTTGAATTGATCGATGGCCCAAGTATTCACATTCATATATTACAACATGCTCGAATAAATAAATAAATAAATATATACGGACAAATCACACAGATTGAGCTAGCCCCAAGGTAAGTTCGAGACTTGTGATATGGGATACTAACTCAACGATACTATATTTTATAACAAATACATATATACATAAACATCCAAGACCTAGGCCAATCTGAAAAAGATCATTTTCCATCTTGACCTGGCCGGGGACCGAACCCGGGCACTCCGTGTCGCAGGCTGGCGTGCACTGCGCCACGGAGCTGTCAAATCGAATACGAGCATGTTGTAATATATGACCGTGTATTGCCAGTGTTATAATAGGCAGTAAAGTGGTATCAGCTTTACTACCCGCCCACTGCGACGGAGAATATTGGTCAAGGGTACTTAAATTAAGACGTATTCCTAGAACTTCCTAGGCTTTGGAAACACTTAACAAGTATGTTGTGTGAACTTGTGTGTGACAAATTGCTACTGTCTTATCCTCTCCATTCAAGTGGCTGAATACTGGAAACAAAAAATATCAATAAGGTTGCCACCGACACGAAAAAAAGAAGAAGTTGAGGGTGACATTCCTGTCCTATATTCTGTATCAAGCCGAAATGGGATTCATGAGAATGTGTATGTTTGAATGCAATTAGACGCACAGATAGTAACAGGATTATTGCGGATGAAGTGGCGGACAGAAACTAGTAAATTGTGAGGATCTTTTACTTACCTACATAAAAAACATGAGATTTATAGAAATACTAGCTTTCGCCCGCGGCTCCGCCCGCGTCAATGTCGATCCCTCGGGAATAATACTTTTTCCCGGGATATAAAGTAGCCTATATCATTCTCCGTACTCCAGAGAACTTGTATGCAAAATTTCATGATGATCGGTTCAGTAGTTACGGCGTGAAAGTGTAACATACAAACAAACAAACTCACTTTCGCATTTACGAGTATAATATTAGTAAGGATAAGGATATATATTTCTTCAGACCAATAAACGTAGTTTTACTCATGTGAAAAGCAGTTTTATTCATCGTTGGAAAATAGACACCGATTTTTCTTTATATTTTGCCAATATATAGGTATTTTCCGGGAATCACTTTTATCATGTTATCTATTTCGAGAGGGTCTAGAAGAAACCGTTTCGTCCCGAAATGTAAAAGCTCGGCTTTTTTCAGTGACATTGTGTGGAAATAAACGCATACAATGTCTGTTTTTGGCAGGAATAAAGTGTGAGGTATATACATTTAGGTGAAACTATTGGATTTATTTACAACAGTTGTCTTTAAATTTAAATCTCGTTCACGCTAGTCTGGGTAAAAGAAAGTGTCTGATGAGCACATAGAGATAATATAATGTATGTCTATGGATGAGCAAGTGATGTGTCTGCCCGTTATTACTTGATAGCATCCTGCACATAAGTTGCTTTTTTTAATTGGCGGCATGTTGGTATCAATGGCTATCAGGTTAAAGGTCGAATGTTATGTTAAATTTTTTTAGACAAGCAGTAGTTGTAAAAGAAATCACTTGGTACAGGGTGAAACGACACAACACCAAATCCGCCGCAGATATCACAGTACGGGGCTGCCGGCTCGGACACTACTCGAGAAGCGATGCGTCATGCACTCTGACCGCGCTCGCGATGCGTCCGCCGTAGCAAGTAAACAAGTTGGTTGATTTGATATTTTGTCGTAGTAAATGAACCTGTAGTGTGTAGCGCGCCTCACTTACCTCTCACCTATATAAACATGTATGATTTGATCTAATAAGAGTAATAAACCGAACGTCGAACCACAACAACGTGTTTCATTTGGTACGCCCCTTATATGGCGACCCTGCCAGGATCTATCCAGGAATAAATTAATCGATAAACACTGCGTTTTAAAAGTTTATTCACTGCACACTTATTGTTCCACACTATAAGCTCAAGGTAGGTGTAATATAAAACTATTAATGATAACTTAGCACTACTTTATTTAAATTATAATACTGAGCGATACAGATACGTGCCCGTACTAAGTGCTGGTAGGGCGGTAACTTTGTAGCTTCTATACCCGCACAGATGGACTAGCTCCGTGGCGCAGCGGTCAACACGCCTGCCTGCGACAAGGAGTGACCGGGTTCGATCCCCGGCCAGGTCAAGATGGAAAATGATCTTTTTCAGATTGGCCTGGGTCTTGGATGAGTATCTATATATGTATTTGTTATAAAATTATCGTTGAGTTAGTATCTCATAACACAAGTTTCGAACTTACTTTGGGGCAAGCTCAATCTGTGTGATTTGTCCGTATATATTTATTATTTATTTATTTAATTACAGATCGTAAAGTCTGATTAAGTGAATGTGTAAAAATCTGAAGAATCATTGTGGTGGGCGTCGGCTAACAACCCATCGCTATTTTGATTCCGTTTTTCTACAAATACCCACCAATCCAGGCCTTGGAGACTGAAAGCCAACACGGCTTTCAGTCTCCAAGGCCTGGAGCTCAACTTTTGAACTGGTAGAATTAATCCACCACTTGTTGTGACGTCAGCACACGATTCGTATTCACATGTGAATAAAATCGAGGAGCTGTCCTGTTTTCACGTATTTTTGAATCGCGCGAATAGTTCTAATGGTGAGAGTTGCCTATCCCGCAAGGAAAAAAGATGATATTATGTCTGTTTAAAGGACAAAGCTGTGTCAGTGGCAGAGTTCTGGTCAACACAAATTTAATTCGCCCGAGTCGACACGATAAGAAGAAGAAGAACGAGAAAGCGGTAATGTTCTATAGTTTTCCCAGATTATAAAGGCAAACAAATATAAACTTAGCTAACCCAGCACGTGAGCCTGTTCCTTCAATCTATCTGTAACGCATTATATCATCATTTCCAACAGATTGAAGACGAAGCATCTGAGTAAACAAAATCGTGTTTGTTTGACTTTACCCGAGTATCCGAGCTTACTGAATGGAAGTCAAGGTTGTTACCAACGACGGTAAAAGTGTTTATGAATTTTAAAATAAGCCCTTTGATCTGATACAAAGTTGTAAAAAACCGGTCAAGTGCAAGTTGGTCTCGCGCACGAGGGTTCCGTATCAAGAAAAAAGGCAAAAAATCATTTCTGTTGTATCGGAGCCCCTATAATTTTAATTTTATTTTAGTGAAATTATTTATTTTTAGAGTGAATAACATCTATACATATAATAAAACAGTAAAAATATTTTTTTTGTACATTTAGAATTTTTGACTGAAATGGATAGAGGGACACTTAAAATGAATAATAGAAAGAAAAAAAAAATTTTTCTAATTTTTTGTCTGTCTGTCTGTCTGTCTGTCTGTCTGTCTGTATGTATGATCACGATTATCTCCGAAAATACTGAACCGATTTACTTCAAACTTTCACCAATTGCTTTGTTTTAACTCAGCAAAACATCTAAAGTTTGTTTCATCAAAATCGGTTCATTAAAAAAAAAGTTATCGTCATTTGAATGAACTCAAGCCATTAGTTTGCCTGTAAATATACACGGTGAATTTTTTTATCGTTTTGGACCCTTAAAGGGTTTACTCAGACCATCAAAATGAACAACTTTTCCTATAGGAACAATGCTAGGAACTCAGAAAAAATTCGACATTCCCATACAAACTAGCCGGGCAGCGGGACTCTTTTTTATGAAAACGACGATTATTTTTGAGTTCTCAGCATTGGTCCCATAGAAAAAGTTGTTCATATTGGTGACCTGAGTCACCCCTTTAAGGGTTCAAACTGTTCCTGAGGGATGGACACTAACGGCGGCGGCATAGCCGCGGGCAAACGGCAAACCAACCGAAACTGCTGCGCCTAGAAACTTGAAATTTGGTACAGGGATTCTTTTAATGATGTGAGTGAGCGCAAAGAAAGGATTTTTAAGAAATTTAACTTCTACAGGGGTAAAATTTATATGGAATTTTCTCATTTGTGGACTAAGAAGTATGAAAGTAGGTATATAAGTTCTAGGTTACAATTAAAAATATCTGTGTAGGTAAAATGGACGATATTTTCCCCTGAAGGGGTAAAATAGCGGGGTAAAGATTGTATAGGAATTTACTTATTTATAGACTTAGAAGTAAGAAAAAAGGCAAATAAATTCACGATTACAATTGAAAAAGATGTGTAGGTCAACTGGAAAATATCCACCAGTAGGAGGGTAAAGTTTGTTTGGAAATTTTCTAATTTCTGGACTATGAAGTATGAAAATAAATAGGTATGTAAGTTCTCGATTACAATTAAAAACATATATGTGGGTAAAATGCACAAAATTCACTCCACTTCTCTCACTTCATAAAGGGGTAAAATGGGAGGGTAAAGGTTTTATGGAAATTTTCTCATACTGGACTTAGAAGTATAAATAGTATCCATACTACTATAATAAATGCGAAAGTAACTCTGTCTGTCGTCTTTTTACGCTTCAACCATGGAACTGATTTGGATGAAATTTGGTATGGAAGTAGTTCTAGGCCCGGGGAAGGACATAGGGTATGTTTGATTCAAGGAAATTCTACTGTTCCCGAGGGATCGACGCTAACGCGGGCGGAGCCGCGGGCAACAGCTAGTAACTCAATATTTTGTGAATATTTCAAGCGTCTCCTGTTGCCGTTATCAATATTGAGAAAAAAAAAGAGAAGAAATGTCACGTTTGTTGTATATGAATCCGCTTAAATATTTAATATATATTTGTTGTTATATGTTATATCTATACTTGTTGTATGTGTTGTTATATACATCATCTATGAAAATCTCAACTGTCTAACTATTGCAATTCATGACATACAGTCTGGTGACAGACGGACAGCGGAGCCATATTAATAGGGTCCCGTTATTACTCTTTAGGTACGGAACCCTAAAAAGAAATTGACGCTTTTATTAGTCAGGTTGGGTCAAAAGAGGATAAGTAGGTAGTATATTTGTGGGCAAGCTTCGATCAAGTCATAAAAACTAGATACACTATCCGCGATAAAAACCAAACCTCCTAAACCAAATAAGTTCTTATTAGACATTTGGGTGGATATATTCTGTTAAGTTTATATGCTATGTCTATATCTCTATATGCTCAAATATTTTTAAAACAATAACTAGT
Source organism: Elegia similella (assembly GCA_947532085.1). Lineage (NCBI taxonomy): Eukaryota > Metazoa > Arthropoda > Insecta > Lepidoptera > Pyralidae > Elegia > Elegia similella. The sequence continues at coordinate 19,361,515 of OX383940.1, read as the reverse complement.
AATATTAAAGTAAACAATAATAAGTGCCTATACCTACTACGTAAAATGAGAAAATGAAAATAAAAAATATTAAAAATATTATATTAATAATAATAAAATAGGATACATGTATCGCTTTTTGAACGTCATATGTTTCTGTTGTTTATTTTTCTTTCTTTAACGTTTGTAAAATCGAAAAATACTGCTGAGAAGAATACGCCGGAAGAAACTCAGTCCAGTTCTGGTCTCTTTGTGCTATGTGTCTATGTAAAATAACAATACTAATAATGAAAAAAAAATATTGTTCCCTTTAACTTTGAATTTAGAAAGCTGCCGACGGTCAGTTTTCAAAATTCCACTTTATGGCGTACCAGTAAGGCTGTTTTTGCTTATAACTTTTGCATGTCTACTTGCAAATAATTGTGGACAGTATGAAGAGTAATTTTTGTATGGGACTGTGTATCTATGTAGTTTTTAAATTCAATCGAAGTGGGCAAGCAAAGTAAAAGATGTTTTGTTTGCAAAGATTAAGATCTATTTAAATGAAAACTGGCCAAGTGTGAGTCGCAGTAGCACACACAACAAGGGGTTCGGTTCAGGATAATCTGAAAAAAGATCGTTTCCCAACCTGCCGGCCTATTTGCTAACTCAGTGACCAACGTTTTGATAGTCACTTCAAAATACATTGCGGGTTTCCTATGATTGACTATTTTTATAAAGATATATAAAACGTAATGTACTTTGAAATGACTATCAAATTGTTGTACACTGAGTTAGCAAATAGGCCTGCTGGCCGGGGATTGAACATAGCGATTCAGAGGCTTGCGGTACCACTGAGCCCGTCAAAATTCATATTATCCTTGAAACTCAAATAAAATATATTAAGTAAGCATCATACATAACTGTTCTCTCATAGTTTTGTTAATCATTCAATGAGTCATAAAAACAAACGACGCTCATTCATTGCTTCTATTTGAATGCAAGTGTGTCATCATCGTTATGTGTGATAAAATTCACAATAAGCTGAACACCTCCGTGAAGTAGTGAACATGCTGTTGTTCAAGGATATAGGTTTGATTTCCAGTGCGGGCAAATTATTATACTCCATTTCCATATGTTTGCGATTCAGGTAAAAACAGTGTAAATGATGAAACAAATAAAAAAAATGAAGTTGCTCAAACAATATCTGGTAAAAAGTCCTACTATTCCGTCACAGAATATTTACACGATTCTTAGTTATATGTATAAGTACTAAACATATAAGTATAAGTACTAGGTATATAATAGCTCCTTATGTTATTTCATTAACTTTTACATATGGCTAAACATTAAAAGCGTTTACGCGTGGCAAGCAACCCTGGGCGCACTCCCCAATATGATAGGTGACCGCAAGCATAAAAATATCTCGAGCTCCTCCGTGCTTTGGAAGGCACGTTAAGCCGTTGGTCTCAGCTGTCATCTTTCTCGGTACTTTGCGAACAATTGTGCCATCAGAGATGCAGGCACGTTGTCACGGTAATGATTACCATGACATTGTCAAGTAGTTCAACAACCTGGTTCTAGTTGTTTTTTTACATGTATTTTTTTTGTATTGTATTACTCCCATAAATAAGGTATACTAATAAGAGTAATATAACATTATTATTAAAGGTGTTAAATATAATATTACACAAATACATTATTATATTTATAGGTAATAAACAATCAGTATGATTTCTCCATGTTTATTTATCAACATATATAACACACATATAATAAAAGAGTAAAAAAAAATGCGTCTGTACATTGAATATATTTACAATAAAAATATATAGGGCGATGGAGACATACTAACAGAGGAAGAATTTAAAAAAAAATGTCTGTCTGTTTTTCTGTTTATACACGCTAATCTCCGGAAATACTGGACGGATTGGCATGAAACTTTTTTCATTGTATAGCTGTGAAGCCTGAGCAACATATAGAGTATAATTTTTTTTGAAAACTGGTACACCTGGTGCAGAACTATAGCGGTCCAGCTAAACTAGAAGAAATATGAAAATGACGGCTTAACAAAAGTTGTTTAGCCTGATGAGCATTTTCTGCGGAGTCATAAAGTCCACGCGAACGAAGTCGCGGGCGTCAGCTAGTTATAAATATATATATATATATAATTGTTTATATGCAACTTGTGCCTCCAGCGGATGATGAGTCAAACTTACAGAAAGGAGGTGCCCAAAAACGAGGACGCATCATTACCATCATACTAATTGCAACAGAATTAACCTATGCAACGCATATCAATGCATACAATAACTCACGATACGTTACTAGAAGTTGGCCATTTAACGAATACTTTGAACGCAATAAGCCAAATCATCATCATAATTTCGAGTAGGTGACTCGGTCAATCGACCACGCACACTCTGGTGCCAGATGTGGTGTAGTATATCGTACTTGTTCGGGACCACCTCTCGGCCTCTGACGTGGTTCCTTTAACGACTACCAGATGGCTGCCGGGACCAGCCATTCAGCACGGAATCATCTTAATTATCAGACAATCAGGTAATTCAAGCCTGCAATGTCCTAACCAAACTGGAAACAACTAAAGGAAGTATGCTTCCCGTGGGAGTGGAACCCGACGACCCCCAGGTCTACAGGCAAACGCCTTAACTACTTGACAACCACGAAGGCAATTATATATATGAGCCAAATAGTAGCGTCAGGCAGTAGATAGCGTCGGAAGCACAAGAAGCAATAAATACTGCGCTCGTCAACCCGCCTGCCAATAGCGTGGTGGGTATGGCAATATCCTTCCATGAAACGAAAATTCCTCGGGAGAGGCGTTTGTCCAGCAGTGACTTCTTACGGCTGAAATGATGATAATCATCATCATTTCGAGTAGATGTCACGGTCAATCGACCATGCACACCCTAGTGTCAGAGTTCTTCGGAACCGCCTCTCGGCCTCTGACGTGGTTCCTTTACCGACTACCAGCTGGCAGCCGGGACCACCGGCTTAACTTGCCTTCCGAAGCACGTAATCATCTTTATTATAGACAATCAGGTGATTCAAGCCTGCAATGTCCTAACCAAACTGGAAACAACTAAACAAAGTATGCTTCCGGTGGGAATCGAACCCACGACCCCCGGGTCAACAGGCAAACGCCTTAACCACTGCTGTGCCACCGAGTGCTGGCAAAATGCTACGGGCCCCCGGTCCTAGGGGTCCAGAAGTAAAAGAGGGGGGAGGAGTGCAAGAAGCCGCCGAAGCTGAAACTCTCATGGGCCCATTGCCCATTGATTGGTATAGTTACGCCGCTGGATGATAATACGTGTAAATTAACCACCAGAATTCTCGAATTCTTCATTAACTGGCGAGTGTGGAACTCGCGACTGCGCGCGAGTTGGCACCTTCCTATTTTACTATTTTTTTTTGTCGTCAACTCTTCTTAAATGTGACTCATCCCGTCAAAATTAGCTTTTTCTATGAGATCCAATTCTCTCGTCTTAAAGGTCACTCTTGTCGTCAAAATGAGCACCTTTTTCTATGACATCTAATATTGGGAATTCAAAAGAGTTTTCGACATTTCCGTATAAAAGCGTTGCCGGCCCAATCTGTCGAATGAAAATTACTTTTTTTTAAATCAAATTATGATCCTCAAAAGAGAGGTAGGATGAGGTTCCATGCGTCGTTATACATATATCAGATTTCTCATACAAAAAGCATGTGTTTACAATCTTTGATTTAACCTGCAATGTATGTATGTAACTATTTTTGTTCGGGGGGAATGTTGTTACTCAATTTTAAAGTAGATATCTTCCACCGATCGAGCTGAAATTTTGTATACTCGTTTAGTTTGGATGACAATGCATGGCTACTTATGGAACATCATTCTAAATCCAACATGACGGAACACCCAAGATTGCGGAGTAGCTATTTTTGATGCACTCCGACAACATGAATATCAAAAGATACTAAAGGGCTCGCTGAAAATAACTCGAAACATAAAGTGATGTACATTTTAATTTTATATTAATTCAATTTTTTACTTTTAATTTATTTTTAATTTACTCCGTGGTCCAGTGGTTAAGGCGTTAGCCTGTTGACCCGGGGGTCGGGGGTTCGATTCCCATAGGAAGCATACTATGCATAGTTGTTTCCAGTTTGGTTAGGACATTGCAGGCTTGAATCACCTAATTGTCTGATAATAAAGATGATTCCATGCTTCGGAAGGCACGTTAAGCCGTTAGTCGCGGCTGCCATCTGGTAGTCGTTAAAGGAACCACGTCAGAGGCCGAGAGGCGGTTCCGAAGAACTCTGACACCAGGGTGTGCATGGTCGATTGACCGTGACGCCTACACGAAATAGTGATGATGATGAATTTATTTTTAGTTTAATATCACATAGGGGTTCTATGTAATATTTAACTAAAAATAAATTCATCATAAGTGTGTGCGACTCGCACTTGGCCGTTTTTATTTTAGCTCAGAAATAAAATAAGTTTTGTATCTTTATAAGAAACTAGCTTTCGCCCGCCGCTCCGCCCGCGTCAATGTCGATCCCTCGGGAATAGTACTTTTTCCCGGGATAAAAGGTAGCCTATGTCCTTCTCCGCACTCCAGAGAACTTGTATGCAAAATTTCATGATGATCGGGTCAGTAGTTACGGCGTAAAAGCGTAACAAACGAACAAACAAACTCACTTTCGCATTTGTAATATTAGTAAGGATCTTACGCCTATTTCAGTATTTATAGACTGGAAGCACTTCTGAATAAAGATACTCAATGAAATGGAAGGGCTCAGAGCTTAGATGATCCACTTGAAGAATTTTATTAATCCTTTTTAAGAGCTCTCCACTTTAGATTTATAGCTCTACGATTAAGAGGAAGTTGAGTTTATGATACTTGTGATGCTTAATATAGATACAAAAGTATGTGACTGTAGATAGGTATATATTCCTCTTCCAAATAATTAAGAAAATCGTCTTTTTAAAAGATAAGATTCTGGCCATATACAAAGGTCTTTAAGAATAGAAATTGCTTGACATTCTTGTGAAGTCAATTAAGATACCTACTATTTTTAGGGTTTCGTACCCAAAGGGTAAAAACGATTATTTTTTGTTCGAAATCGGTTGATAAATTACAGTGAAAGAAACACACAATTGATATGATCACTAACTCCTTATTTGGACATGGTTTAAAACAAATTACAAAATGTTTCTTTTCTTCAACTTCTAAACAGTTATCAAGTTAAAATTTACACATCTCATATAATTATTTCAACCAGTTTAGATTCCATTTTTTTTTTAGTTTTTAGTATGAATATAGTTAGGTTTATTTATAAGTAGTTTAATTCGCAGATATTTTCACGTTTTAAGATCGTATGTAGATATATTCATAGCAAATAAAGACACGATGTGTTTTTCAACCACACTTGCATTTTCAAAGCATTATTTAAATTAGAAACATGAGTATTTGTGGAGCTGGCTATTGCTTCGCCGCGAGTTTGCTTAGCAATCAGGTGAGTAGGTCGGCGTTTGTCTATGCAAAATTCATCGGCGAGATGCTGCTGAGAATTATTCTAGTCTAGACGGTACACTGTGTAAACTAGATAAATTTATTTTACTATGGTAACTAAACTTATACACGTTAAAGTAAATGTTTTGTTTGCTTGATGTTGATTTTTTTGCGTGATGCTTTGATGTGTGTAAGTAGGCAACTCCGTGTTAACTTAACGGTCTTTTCGACTAGGTATGAAACTGTGCCTGACCTGACCCTGATCATAATAAAAATGGAGTTTAATCATCTTTAAGAATATTTGAAGTCCAAAACCGATGCAGCTGCAATGTAGCTGCAATATTTTACTGTTAACGCGCGCCTCCGGCTCTCTCACTCACCAACTGTATTATTGAGCTAGCCCCAAAGTAAGTTCGAGACTTGTATTATGGGATACTAACTCAACGATACTATATTTTATAACAAATACATATATAAATAAACATCCAAGACCCAGGCCAATCTGAAAAAGATCATTTTCCATCTTGACCTGACCGGGGATCGAACTCGGGGCCCTCTTGTCGCAGGCTGGCGTGTTAACCACTGCACCACGGAGCTCGCCAAGTCGGTAGCGTGGCTCTACCACAAGTTAAAAGCGTCTGACATAGCTTACAACTGCCATCAATGATGATCATCAGCATTTCAGCCATTAGAAGTCACCGTTAAAGGAAAAACATCGTGAGCCAACCAGCAAACTAGTGGTTTCTTCACTAATGAGCAAAGTAGAGAAGGCCATGGGAAACTAAAAAAATTTTATTGTGCACGTATCTTTCCATACAAACACATCGACAAAAGTGTATCTCTTTTTTTGTCGGAACTATTTCTTTGTTGTTTTAATTTTATTACGTCATTATATAGTATAAAACTTTTCGTACAACCAACTTCTAGTAAATATGGTTGGATGAAATATGGCTTTATACAATGGATAAGACTTACACGTTGTATAAAGCTTAAATTAAAATATTTACTATAATCCCGCCTTTAATAAATGAATTAATATTTAGCAAGGTATGACTAATCTGTAAATTATAATCAGCTGTTTAGAGCTGTTATACCGACGCCGTTGGTGGCCCTTGCTCTATGAATGACAAGTAGCTATGACATCATGGCCTGCATAGATAGTATGATTGATTGAGGAAAATACATAAAGTAATAAATAGTAAATAAATATAGTCTGTAGCTGTTTTTTGAACTTAAATTTAGCTCATTTACTCCTGAATAGGGGATCCGACGAGGTACAAAACAGAGATCAAATATTTAGCTCGCCCTTTATCATAAAAAAAATATTCGACCCGTATTTTTTGCTTTGTCGAAATAACATAACAATAATTACATAAATTATTTTTAAATAGCATTACAAGTTTACGCCCTACGTGTGATACCATTACGTTATAACGGACGTGGGTTCGAATCCTACCTGTGGCCGAGTTCTTTTTCATCACAAATTTTCAATTTTAATAAAAACATAACAATACTTGGATATATAGTGCTTTAAAGTTCAGGAGTGGGGGCTAAATACGTCATTATCCTAACTCCTAACTAATATTATAAATGCGAAAGTGAGTTTGTTTGTTTGTTTATTTGTTTGTTACACTTTCACGCTGTAACTACTAAACTGATCATCATGAAATTTTGCATACAAGTTCTCTGGAGTACTGAGAAGGACATAGGCTACCTTTTATCCCGGGAAAAAGTACTATTCCCGTGGGATCGACATTGACGCGGGCGGAGCCGCGGGCGAAAGCTAGTGTTAGCATAAAACCCACATCTGATGTCAAGCGATATTTTAAACCAATGTATCTTCGCAAGTTTTTGAATAAGAATAAAAAGAAAAAAATATGTATCGAATACTTTTGAATACCTCTCCAACCCGTCTGGCCAGCAAGGAGAGTGTAGGCCAAATCCTCTGTCTGTTCTGGCCAAGTATGGCTCCGGTAGTACAGAGAGGGTCATGCTCCTGCAATTAAGACTCAAAAGACCTGATGATGATGATGATGATTTTTCAAAAATGTGCCTAACTCGAATCTTACATTTTTTAATTTGATCAAAGTTCCTTTGCCGGTCGTCGCTAGACTTGGATCTTACCATACAACGACGAAGTCAACTAACAAGATATTAATAAAAAAAATCCATGCTGGTCTGGAAAACAATAAAAAACGTAGAATGTACCAGCTGTTTCTCTTCCCGGGCAGATCGTAAAAGCCGAACGAGGGAACGGGCAAAATTCCGTGGAATCTTGTTAATATGCGATGCGGCTAGCAACCCATCACTATTTTGAATCCATTTTCACCTAATACCCACCAGCATGCTAAACTTGACCTTCGGATCTTATAGATCTAGGATCTGTCTACCCCGCAAGGGAAAAAGACGTGATACTATCTATGGATGTTATAAAATTTTGAAGAATACCTCACTTAACAAGTTTGTTGAATCTGATTACAGAATAGATGAGATCAATTAAATTTAAGCGCAAATATTTAAGACTGGCACATAATAAAAGCTAGAAAAACGGTATCGGAGTAAAAATAATAAAATCGACACGATAGTTTTGGAGACATTTTGACTTTAGCATTTAGAAAAACCTCAGAAAAACAGATGCAAAAAACACACTTGGCGTACAACTGTTTACCGTTACCCTACTATACCGGGTGTTACAAAACTACGAAATAATATTTAAGGGGCATGATCAGTCCATGATATTAAACAACTATCCCCAGGGAACTCACATCGAAAGACAAAAAATAAGCTGATCCACTTACTATGGAAATAGTAACTCGATCAGCTGATTGCTTATTTTGTATCGGAGATGGAATTGTTCCTTTGATGTTTCGAAGTTTCTCCCATGGGTAAAGTTGTTTAATTTTATGGACTGATCATGCCCCTTAAATATTATTTCGTAGTTTTGTAACACCCGGTATACTAATTTACTGACGTCAACAATCGAACGGCTAATTTATCGATTTTCATAATTAATATTTCATAAAAGAACCGACTTCAATAGAACTACTTAACCCATTTCTGATGAAATTTAGATGGGACTAATTTGAAAGGATACCCTTTTTAACAAAAAGAGAATATTTAAAATCGGTTCATAAATGACGAAGTTCACACAAAAAAATAGAACAGAATTGAAAACCTCTTCCTCTTAAAAAATTACTGACGGTACTGAACGAAATTGTGGAAATTGACGTATTTTCAAATCACTAGAACTATGCGCTGAATTAATTAAATACGTCAAAAGTATTGGTATAATTTAGGTTGATCCTTGCACAAAACTGCCCCCCGTTGGAATTTGAAACAGATACATATGAAATTTAAAAACGATATATACAGCGTGATTTTGAACCCCCTAGCTATATTGAAATCTGGGAATCAGAATCCCTAATGGAACACAAAATTGCAAGAAAAAAAGGTAATAAGCGAAAAAACAAAAAAAATTGGACCTTCCATAGAAACTCGTCCAGCTGAACGGCGACTTTGTATGGAAAACTCAATTTTTTTTCGATTTTCAGCTTTTTTTCTTTCAATTGTATAATTCATTAGGGCTTCTGATTCTGAGATTACAATATAGCTAGGAGGTTCAAAATCTCGTTGTATATGTTATGATGTGTTAAAACATTTTTCTTCGAAAAGTTTGTAAATTTTACGTCTAGAACAATAATTCTCACATGACAATATTTATATTTACATCTTGGAGGTCACTCCCTTTCTTATTTTTTTATATAAAAATTATTAAATATCAAGACTTCATCTTTTTACATACTCGCCTAATGGGTCTGCGCAGCCTATTGGCTTTTTTTTTTTTTTTTTTTGTAAATACTATGTAGCTAGCTACAAGTGAGCTTTCGCTACTTCACCGGGCGTTTGAGGCGAGGGCAGAGTGCCCTCAACCTTTATAGGCAACATCACCAAAGGGCCCCCAGGAGGGACGGACCTCTGCTTTGGGCGTTGCAGCCTATTGGCTTGCGCAGTCGCGAAGTGTTTCGTTCGCGCGGAACCTGCTTAAAAAAACAAAAATTGAAAATTGTTGATTACTTAGACTTTGCTGCTAAGCATTTATTTTTTTACCTATGAGAGCCTATATTTGCGCTTAATTTAAATGGACCATAAATAGACGTCTCTGAATTTCATTTCATGGCATCAAGAACTAAACGCTTGCGTCCTTTGAACTAATTGAAACGGGTGTAATTCTTCAGTTGAGAGTGCTTTGGGATTAGTAATATCCGATACAAGTGTTGTGATTTAACACTTCTGTTAGATACAAACAACAATCACTAGGTATTAGATCTATCGACTAATAAATCTTTTCGTTTTCCTTTTACCTCGACATTGGAAGAGCATTTTAAAAATATTTTTCTGCTACAATTGTCGCTTCCTATTAAACATAATCTTTCATATAAATAAAACCGACTTGAATCAAACTACTGATCCGATTGTAATGAATTTTAAATGTAAACGGTGGTTCAATTGAAAGGATACCCTTTTAAACAAAACAATAATTTTTAAAACCGGTTTTTAAATGACGGAGTTAAGAGGTAACAAACATTGAGAAAATACAACCCAATTTATAACATTCCCTGTTTTAGTTTAGGTCGGGTAAAAATGGTTTTGTAAAGTACTAAACATGTCAAAGTACAATTGTACAACCACAGTCACTTACTTGTTTTTCGTGCGTGTAATTGGTCATCACTGATGTCAGATTTCTCAAGCTGCCTAAAGGCATCTGATATAGCTTAACGACCGCCATTTAGTGATGACAGCAGGGACCGAAATCGCATATATTTAATCTGTTTACGTATGATATATCTCTGTAAAGAAAATAAAGCACGTGTGCCATTAGATCCCTATTTAAATGAAGAATTTCGCCGACTCTCGAACAATCGCCTAGTAAATCATATTGAATATAAATTTAGAAAACACATCCATCATATTGACACCACATCACCAAACTTAACTTAGACATTTCTATGCACCTCCTTATATAGCTCGGAAACGTATTTGGTGAAGTAAAAGTGCGTTTGACATCTTTATGTGTGATTTGATGACATCATCGTACGATACGAGTGGTTTAATATTTAGCACGACAATGTTGCAATGTAGTCTTACAGACACTGTGGCCACTTCATAGAGTTCCGTACCTAAAAGTTAAAAACGGAACCCTTATAGGATCACTTGGTTGTCCATCTGTCTGTCTGTCTATATGTCGGTCTATCAAGACCCTTTTTTCCAAGAACGCGTAGATACCTCTAGTTGAAATTCATATCATATACTTAAGTCTCCTGTCCCTTGGAGCTGTGAAAGGATTAAACTTCTAAGCCAACGCAATCAATAGATACAGCTGGCTATGCCGCAAATTTTCGTGTTTTGTCGATATTCGCAAGGGAATCAAAACCTACAGGGTACTTCCCAGCAACTCAGAATCTTGAAATTTGGTACGAAGCAACGTCTTATAGCAAAAATACAGGAAAAATCGCGAAAGGCACAATTTTTAGTTACATAATAAATAAACATATTTTTTATTATTTTTCGGCATTCGCAAGGGAATCAGAACCTACAGGTTAATTCCCGTGAACTTAGAATCTTGAAATTTGGTACTATGCAATGTCTTTTAGCACAGTTAAAGGAATAATTGCGAAAAGCATTATTTTTAAGTTACATCACATAAGAAAAATATTTTGAATAATTTCAAACTAATTATATATAATTTATGGAACCCTTCGTGCGCGAGTCGTACTGGCCGGTTTTTTCATAATATGGTAGCAATTGGCAGTATGACAAGTTACATAGATGAATTAATAAGTTTTGAGCAGCGGCCAGGAATTAATTTTCATACTTACTTTCCTGTCCTAGGGTGGTAAAGTAATGCACGAGCCAAGAATTACAAATTTCGTGTCTTCTTTTACTACAATAATGGCTACATTTCCAAACATCTTTGGGCAAATTTTGTTTGTTTCATTTAATGATGAGCTCCGATTTCCAAAATTTGCCTTGAACTTATATCGACCCCGCTTTTTCCGAGCTGTAACACCAGTTGCTTATTCTTTGTGACATTAATTTCACTTCACCGCTTAGAAGACTCGTTGAAAATGAATAATTTTACCTTTATGGCAAATAAATCCAAGCAAAGTTGGCCCCTGGGTAAAATTGTGCCCGAATAATTGTCTTTTATACCCCGTCCCAGGGGCCTGCAATCTGCCTAGGGCGTAGCCAGGATCTATTAGGGGGGAGAGGTGAGGAGTGTCTTTTGAAACGTAATAGATGAACACTTGTAATTTTCACATAATGTGAAATGCCAGAATTAACATAAGCTTAAAGTTTTTGAAAATTAATTGCTTCATATCATGATGAACTCTAATTTCCAAAATTTACCTCTTAACTCTTAAATCAAGCCCGCATTTCCCGAGCTGGAACAACAATTGGTAATTCTTTGTGACATAAATTTTACTTCATCGCTTTGAGAACGCGTTAAAAACGAATAATTTCTTAACTTTATTGCATATAAATGTTGGCCCATGGGTAAAATTGTGATCGAGTCTTTAATACCCCGTCCCAAAGGCCTGCAATCAGCTTCGGTTTGGGGGCATAGCCAGGGTCTATTAGGGGGAGGGGGCAACAAAATACCAATATTAAACCTAAAATACATTATGCCCAAGCTTTGGGATAGGCTGCGTAACAAATGAAAAATATATTTTATTTTAAATAACTTATTTAAATTAAGTACATATTTTTCACACAGAAGTAGTCTGCTGTTTTCGTTTCACAGTAAATGTGCTGTTTTAGTTTAGGTCGGGTAAAAATGGTTTTGTAAAGTACTAAACATGTCAAAGTACAATTGTACAACCACAGTCACTTACTTGTTTTTCGTGCGTGTAATTGGTCATCACTGATGTCAGATTTCTCAAGCTGCCTAAAGGCATCTGATATAGCTTAACGACCGCCATTTAGTGATGACAGCAGGGACCGAAATCGCATATATTTAATCTGTTTACGTATGATATATCTCTGTAAAGAAAATAAAGCACGTGTGCCATTAGATCCCTATTTAAATGAAGAATTTCGCCGACTCTCGAACAATCGCCTAGTAAATCATATTGAATATAAATTTAGAAAACACATCCATCATATTGACACCACATCACCAAACTTAACTTAGACATTTCTATGCACCTCCTTATATAGCTCGGAAACGTATTTGGTGAAGTAAAAGTGCGTTTGACATCTTTATGTGTGATTTGATGACATCATCGTACGATACGAGTGGTTTAATATTTAGCACGACAATGTTGCAATGTAGTCTTACAGACACTGTGGCCACTTCATAGAGTTCCGTACCTAAAAGTTAAAAACGGAACCCTTATAGGATCACTTGGTTGTCCATCTGTCTGTCTGTCTATATGTCGGTCTATCAAGACCCTTTTTTCCAAGAACGCGTAGATACCTCTAGTTGAAATTCATATCAAATACTTAAGTCTCCTGTCCCTTGGAGCTGTGAAAGGATTAAACTTCTAAGCCAACGCAATCAATAGATACAGCTGGCTATGCCGCAAATTTTCGTGTTTTGTCGATATTCGCAAGGGAATCAAAACCTACAGGGTACTTCCCAGCAACTCAGAATCTTGAAATTTGGTACGAAGCAACGTCTTATAGCAAAAATACAGGAAAAATCGCGAAAGGCACAATTTTTAGTTACATAATAAATAAACATATTTTTTATTATTTTTCGGCATTCGCAAGGGAATCAGAACCTACAGGTTAATTCCCGTGAACTTAGAATCTTGAAATTTGGTACTATGCAATGTCTTTTAGCACAGTTAAAGGAATAATTGCGAAAAGCATTATTTTTAAGTTACATCACATAAGAAAAATATTTTAAATAATTTCAAACTAATTATATATAATTTATGGAACCCTTCGTGCGCGAGTCGTACTGGCCGGTTTTTTCATAATATGGTAGCAATTGGCAGTATGACAAGTTACATAGATGAATTAATAAGTTTTGAGCAGCGGCCAGGAATTAATTTTCATACTTACTTTCCTGTCCTAGGGTGGTAAAGTAATGCACGAGCCAAGAATTACAAATTTCGTGTCTTCTTTTACTACAATAATGGCTACATTTCCAAACATCTTTGGGCAAATTTTGTTTGTTTCATTTAATGATGAGCTCCGATTTCCAAAATTTGCCTTGAACTTATATCGACCCCGCTTTTTCCGAGCTGTAACACCAGTTGCTTATTCTTTGTGACATTAATTTCACTTCACCGCTTAGAAGACTCGTTGAAAATGAATAATTTTACCTTTATGGCAAATAAATCCAAGCAAAGTTGGCCCCTGGGTAAAATTGTGCCCGAATAATTGTCTTTTATACCCCGTCCCAGGGGCCTGCAATCTGCCTAGGGCGTAGCCAGGATCTATTAGGGGGGAGAGGTGAGGAGTGTCTTTTGAAACGTAATAGATGAACACTTGTAATTTTCACATAATGTGAAATGCCAGAATTAACATAAGCTTAAAGTTTTTGAAAATTAATTGCTTCATATCATGATGAACTCTAATTTCCAAAATTTACCTCTTAACTCTTAAATCAAGCCCGCATTTCCCGAGCTGGAACAACAATTGGTAATTCTTTGTGACATAAATTTTACTTCATCGCTTTGAGAACGCGTTAAAAACGAATAATTTCTTAACTTTATTGCATATAAATGTTGGCCCATGGGTAAAATTGTGATCGAGTCTTTAATACCCCGTCCCAAAGGCCTGCAATCTGCTTCGGTTTGGGGGCATAGCCAGGGTCTATTAGGGGGAGGGGGCAACAAAATACCAATATTAAACCTAAAATACATTATGCCCAAGCTTTGGGATAGGCTGCGTAACAAATGAAAAATATATTTTATTTTAAATAACTTATTTAAATTAAGTACATATTTTTCACACAGAAGTAGTCTGCTGTTTTCGTTTCACAGTAAATGTGCTCTATCATTTTTTAAATTTACTTTAAAGTAATCTTACTTGCAAAATATTACCAGCGATAGCGCCCCCCTCAAGCCCGTACCTCGCTACGCACTTGCCTGGGTATCTTTGGCATTTAGGGTCTAGGGTTTCCGAGATATTTTAATAGGTACGCCTTAATTTCGACCCCTTGTCGTCACGATGTATAAACATTACGCTATGTAAAATTCGAATTAGAATGGGAGAATTTTAATTAAGGAAACAATATTGTCGACCCCTGTGGCTCAGTGGTGGGGTACCACTGCCAGTGCCTTTGAATCGCAGCGTCCTGGGTTCGATCCCCTGCTAGGACATGATGGAAAACTATCTTTTCCTGATTAACCTGCTTTTTTGATGTTTATCTATTAGTCATAATCATTACAGCCGCAAAAAGTCCACTGCTGGTCAAAGGCCTACTTCGTTCCATGGGAGGATATTGCCATACTCACCACGCTTGGCAGGCGGGTTGGCGAGCGCAGTTTCTTTAACAACTTGTGTTTTCGATGCTGCTGCCTTTTGGAAGCATTTTTGAGCTGGGAAAGGATAGGAATTTGTTGGATCTAGGAAGGGATTAGGCTTATTGGGATACTACTCACTTGGATGAAAACCAAAAAGAAGCTCGGGAGACCGGGCGCGCGCACCCTTTGCCATACCTGCAACCGCCGGATAGACGGTTGAGGATGACACTATTGACAAATTATCTATGTTTACTGATTAAATATATCTAATTTTTTTTTATAAACTTTTATTATGAGAAACTCACGTTGGACAGTACTTAACACGACACTCAAGGTTTACTTATTACATATATGGTATAACCACTATGCTATGTGGATATATACTGATTCATCTTTACCACAAGTAAATCCCGCTTGTCGTATGTTGCATGAACAGTTTTTAGTGAAATAGGTACATGAAGGCATCACAGTTACGGATATACAGGCTGACTGGTAAATCACGTGTTATACTTAAAGACATAATAAATAATGTTCACATGTAACGTCAAGAAACATTAAACTAACAAAATACTAATTAATTACAAAGAAAAGGATAATCGAATTAGTCCGCAAAGATTCGGAATGTTTGGAAACAACGCGCTTGCTACGCGCATCCAGCTAGACAGACGGCCCGTGGCCGAAACGACAACATGTACGCGCGCTTTGAATAGCGCCTGTTTCCACACATCTTGTTTTTATTGGATAACTAGCTTTCGCCCACGGCTCCGCCCGCGTTAATGTCGATCCCTCGGGAATAGTACTTTTTCCCGGGATATAAGCCTATGTCCTTCTACGTACTCCAAAGAACTTGTATGCAGAATTTCATGATGATCGGTATGATCGGTCAGTAGTTACGGCGTGAAATCGTAACAAACAAATAAACAAACAAACGAACTCACTTTCGCATTTATAATATTAGTAAGGAAGTAAGGATTTGTACTTTTAAGCCCTAATTTTTTATATATATTTGGAATGAGAATCGAGTGCCACCATTCAATATGTAACGTGATTCATCAGTCAGCCTGTATATTCCAGATGAGAGAGAGAGAAATATATTGAGAGATAAACATTGAGATGATCTATAAAAGATGTTTATTATTTGAAGAGGCCTTCACAAAAACCTACTGTTTAAAACAACAGAATTTGGGTTGTTTATACAAATGTCCCGGCTGTTTCATCCCTTTCCCTTTGATTATGTAAATAAACAACGCAAACAGACAAACAACTTCACGTAATCGTGCATTGACCTGTGAATCCCTGAAGTTCGTATTGTATCTTGACTTTTACTGGTACTCCTCGTCGATATAGAATCATTAAACTTAACATATAATCATGAACGAGTAAAAAAAATAATCTGGATACTGTAAATTTGTAGTTACATCGTTTTGGTACATCTCTACAATATTTATCAGTCAAATGCGTACCGCAAGTGGTATAAAAAATATCTCGAGATTCTTCGTGCTTCGGAAGGCACCTTAAGCCGTTGTTTCCGGCTGTCATAATTGATGGCAGTTATGTCATGTCTTGAAAAATCTGACACCAGTGTTGGACACTTATACGAAAAACAAAACAATCTGTAAAATGGACGTTTTCATGTATGGGGACTAAAACCTCTTCCCAGCAACTTTTCTTATAAGATCCCGCAAGGGAAAAAGCCGTAATACTATGTATGCATGTGTAATCTTACATTATCCCTGATGAACATGAATTAAAATACCTATATCTACCTGTGCGAAGCCGGAACGGGCTGCTAGTAGAATATAATACAACAAACGTCACCGCTCTCTTGTAAACTACTAGGCAACGAGGATTAAGTCATCCATTCTCAAAATGTGCTTCGCGGAGCTCCAAAAGTCCGCAATACCTATGTAAGGGCTCCGCGAGGGGCTTCGGCCCGTGCGGCAATAATTACTAGCACGTAAAAACAAAGAAAATCTGTATCTGTTGGCTTTATTAGTAACTTATACATGTGTGAAATTATTTCTGTAATGCTGTTGATTTTCTGAAATAAATAAAATAAAATAAAATAAAAATTGTAAGTAGAGGCATTGGCAGCTTAATTTACACCTCCTCCGCATTTACAATGGCGGGGCCGGTTATTTCGATTTACCCATGTTTGAGAAGCGCTGGTTTGCGTTATTGTGAGTATGAGTTATTATTAGATGCGGTCGATCATCCACACAATTATATTTCAAAGAATTGTATACGATGACGGAATAGCTCACACATATATTATATTTTTAGAAATTGCATCACATTCTTTCGACTATTATTTACGTTTTTGGACCACACTCTTGATGTTATTTATAGCATAACTTGTGCTTCTCCTTGGCTGACTGTACTTATACGTTTTTTCAAAAGAAAAAACGTATAAGTACAGTCAGCCAAGGAGATTCCATTCTGGTTTGAGCAAAAGCTCAAACCAGCATGGAAGATCGAATGAATGAATGAATTGTAAACTAACTTAATAATAGAGTTTAACAGCTGACGTAAGTGCAAGACCTACTCAAAGTTTGATTGTGTCACAAAGCTCATAGTCGTAAAGCCAGAAATATTGCGGTCTGTGAAACGCACGATAATATTGCGTGTGCGTCGATTTTAGCGAGTATGTGATCATCAGGGTATTTCTGTAAACTGTTTCATAAAAAAATTCTGAAATATGACCGCCTATTATCATGTCCATGCAACCTTGCAACTAAATAAAAGCTTAGTTATTATATACTAATAAGATTCGTCAGATTTGCCCATTCCCTCGATCGAGTTTTACGATCTACGCAGGAAGAGAAGCAACTGTTAAATTCTACGATTTTCTTTTCTCCCAGACCAGCACGGAGTACAAAGTACCCTGTAGGTTTTGATTCCCTTGCGAATCTCGAAAATTTGGGACTTTCCAGTTACATTCCACTTTATCATCCCAGTTTCGTAAAATTCCGCTTTCATACCAAAACCTTTTCCGCTTTCACCCCAAGTTTATAAAAATAATATATAATTCCGTATTCTACCCAATATTCATTCCGCTTTCGCCGCACACAGATTTTTCTAATTAATTTGTACGACCAGGATTAGTAATTATTGCGGCATAAACGGCTGTACCTTTTGATGCGTTGACTTAGATTTTTTTTTACAGCTAAGGGACAGTAGACCTGAGTATTTGATATAAATTTCAGCGCGATACCTCCCTCCACGCGTTCCTGAGAAAAAGGGTCTTACAGACAGACAGATAACAAAGTGATCCTATAAGGGTTCCGTTTTTTACTTTTGAGTTACGGAACCTTAAAAACCATTCAAAAGAAGTAATTACAACTAGGTACTAGTGGGTGAACTTAAGTAATATTTGTATTCTCCATATTAGTGAATCCCACGCCACTTAGCGTTTTTGAGACGAAGTGGGCTTTCGACACCTTTATGTTCACACTTCTTATTGATTGTTAATGCAGTGTGTTTGTTAGACTAGACAGCCATTCTGGTTACTTCAAAGGTGTTACTGGATTTTGAATAAATTCCTTGACATAACTGAAGATAGAATATGAATAATTTTCCCCGTTTTCAAATCATTTTTTATTGATGTTTCGCTCCTATTGGTCACTCCGTGATGTTTTATAGCCTAAAGCCTTCCTCAATAAATGGACTATCCAACACAAAAATAATTTTTCAATTTGAACCAGTAGTTCCTGACATTAGCGCGTTCAAACAAACAAACAAACTCTTCAGCTTTATAATATTAGTATAGATTATTATAGATTTATGCTGACCCAGGACAGGCATTGTTGCCTAGCGTGGAGCCAACAGTAACTCTGTTTAAAATATGTATGTTATATAGTTGATCTTTAAAAACTATAAATTGTAAAAGCTGTATTGTGAATATTATTTATTTATTATTTATTTCGAGCCATCATGTGGTCCCACTGCTGGACAAAAATAAATAAATAAATAAAATATTTATCTTCATCTAATATGTAAAATTCTTGTGTCATAGTGTTTGTAACAAAACCTCTCCTAAATGGCTTAACCGATTCTTATTTTTTGTGTGTATATTCAGTAAGTCTAAGAATAGGAAGTTAATTGTTTTTCATATACCTCAGTGAAAAGGTGGTCCGCCCCATTTTTTTAAAATTTATATGGCAAAACAGCGGTTGTCTGGTCAGCTAGTAATATTACAATTTAAGACGAGGACTCAAATGTTTGGTACCTTCGCTCGGCAAAGGACTGATCAAGTGCGCGCAAGGGATAGCGCTTGGCGGTTTAGCCCGTGAATGATGAGATAGGAGATAGTCTCGAGTCGCTCAAAGAAAAAAACGTAAGCGCCAAATTCGTTATTTCTATTTTATATAAAATCAGACCGGTTAATTGTATTTTCATATTTACATTTTGATGAATTACTAATAACCTATCTTTTAGTCTAATCTTTTAGTCTAATCATTATTTCATTCGTCGCATTTGAGCTACAATAACAAAAACTCTGCGAACGAAGACCATTTTTCAAAAAATATTTCTTTCGAGAAAATTTTATCAAAACGTGTTTTCATCTTCAATTTTTGGAGATGAAATCATATTACTTAGATTTGAAACTCCTAATTTAAGTATTTTGCGAGATAAATAAGGTTCAGAACGACCTTATTTACAGTGGTATCGCCTTAAAAGAAACCCTGTCCGATCCTCATTGGGGCCATTCAATACATAAATATGTAAAAAAAATCTTAGTGGCTAATTATTACTGATTCTAAAATCTCTGGCAATATTTAAATGTCGAAATCAGAATCCTTAATTGTATAGAATAAAAGACAGTAAAAAAAAATTGGACCATATAAATTCAGCGATCAGCTGGTCAAATGTCAATTTGAAATATACCTTTTTGTGTGGGATTTTGAATAGGTTAGCAGTAAATTAAATAATTTGCGTATTGGAATTAATTAAACTCACTTTTCTCTTTATTACGACACTATTTCCAAAGTGCGGAGAGCAACCTCAACCGGGTTATTCCGTACTCATCCCACAAATACTCACCCCATGTATTTTTTAATTATTTTCACCTTCACTTTACAAAAGTATAGCACAAATTTGTGCTAACCCGCATTTTTTATACCGCATGCAAGTAAAGAGTCAACTTCTACTCATATTATTGACAAAAAGACCTTGTTACTAACAAAGAAGTGAGCTCGTTATATTTATACTCGCTTTGAAACCCTATCTCGCTCGGCGGCGGCATTCCGCAAATTTCGTTATCTGCCCATAGTTTAGACGCGGCCAGGTTTCTGGCGAAATCCGATCGCTTCCGGTAAATTGAAATTTATCCTCGATACAATGTTCTGGTTTCTCCTAGATAAAGTTTGTTTTCAAAAGAAAATTAATCATCAAAAAATCAAATCAAAGAGTCATAGAATCAAGTACGGTATTGAAAATATGTTTCATACCAGCGTAACTGGTTTTAAACATTAAAAATCTACGGTTTGCGCTCCGGGAGTGCCAGCAGAAGTGAATACTTGATGATTAACGTTACAGCAGAAGCAGGCATACATTTTCGCCACGCGGTAGAAAAAGAGGGAGATAATGCTTCTTCTCCTACGCCGCGCTGGCGTAGGTAGGCTGGGTACGCCAGCGCGGCGTAGGAGAAGAAGCAATATCTCCAATAAGCAATCTATACATATAATAATCTATACATATAATAAAACAGTAAAATTATTTTGTCTGTACATTTCGAATTTTTGACTGAAATGGATAGAGGGACACTTAAAAAGCATAAAAGAAAGAAAAAAAATTTTTTGGAATTTCTTGTCTGTCTGTCTGTCTGTCTGTATGTATGATCACGATTATCTCCGAAAATACTGAACCGATTTACTTCAAACTTTCATCAATTGCTTTGTTTTAACTCAGTTTAACATTTAAAGTTTGTTTCATCAAAATCGGTTCACTAAAAAAAGTTATCGTCCTTTGAATGAACTCAAGGCATGAGTTTGCCTGCAAACATATAGCAAAAAAAAAAAAAATAAGTCACATAAGAAAATTAAAATCCAAAGTCAATTCATCATCATTATACGATAGCATTATACCTATCCATACTATCCATAGTAATCCATACTAAAAAAAAAGGAGAAGCTGACTGACTGACTGACATATCAACGCAGGGCCTAAACTATAAGGGTTAGGAACTTGAAATTTTGCACAGGGGTTCCTTTGATAATTTATAACGTAGGGGAGCACTAAGAAAGGATTTTTGGAAATTCATCTCCTTAGGGAGAAATACGGGTTGCAAAGTAAGTATGAAACTTTGTTGTTTTTTAAGTTATTCGAATGAAATTCAGCATGAAGGTTCTTTACTGAAAGGTATGAAACACGAGTAAAATATTTTACTCAAAAATCATCCCTTAAGGGGGTAAAATAGGGGTGCAAAGATCGTATGGAAATTTTCTCATTTCTGGACATAGAAGTATAAAAATAAGTATATATGTTTACATTACAATTAAAAAGATCTGTGTAGTTAAAATGGTCGAAATTTCCCCTTGAAGGGGTAGAATAGGTGGGGTAAAGTTTGTATGGTTTTTTTTTATTTACTTAGAAATATGACAATAAGAAGTTCTCCATTACAATAAAAAAATATCTTTGTAGGAGAAATGGGCAAAATCCCCTCCTTAAGGGCTAAAGATCTATGCAGGTGAAATGTATTAAATTCCCCCTTAAGGGGAAAAAGCAATGGGGCAGGGGTTTGTATGGAATTTTTATCATTTCTACTGTTCCCAAGGGAACGACATTAACGCGGGCGGAGCCGCGGGCAACAGCTAGTATAGAATATATTTAAAATACTTACTCTGTGTTATAAAAGCTATAGAAGACTCCACTCTTCTTTTTAACAATTTTTTTACATACGCAAAGCAAATCAAATAGTTTGTAGGAGGAGTGGAGTTTGTAGTTTTTGGTTGGGATACTGAGTCACATGGGTACACAATGATGTGTGTATACAAACAAAAGACGTTCTGTCACATTTCCAAGAACAGATAAGTTCTTGCGTTGTTGTAATAAATAACCTGTTATTTTTAGTGCGTGTATTGCGAAAATAGTTCTAATAGGAGTAGAATGGACCAAGGATGTTGTCCTATAAAAACATTCCCATTCTTTTTTTGAAGTAAGGATTTTAAGAAATTCTACCCCTAAGGGGGTGACCCTTAGAGGTAGAATTTCTTAATATCCTTTCTTGTCTGATGCCTATGTCATACAAAACACAAACCCTCTAAGTTTCAAGTCTCTACGATCAGCGGTTTAGGCTGTGACGTTGATCAGTCAGTCAAGTCAGTTCAGGACAAAGATATTTCTAAAATTACTACAAAAATAAACGCATCCTGTCATATTAATTTTTAAAGTGGGAGCTATAATATTAAGCATTGTATCTACTACAAGTCAATGAACTCCAAACAAGGGCGTTTGTTTTATGTTACATAAGTTTATTAATAACACCGACTGCAGGTCTTGTCTTAGAACAATAATGATAAGTGCATTGTGCATTATACTCAAATATTCCTTTGCCTCGAAAACTTTATTTGTTATGAATTATGATAACATGTTTGACTTGTTTGTTAGTCTTTATCGAAGACATTTACTATGTTAGTAATATAGAGAATATTTATACATCATCATCATCATTTCGAGTAGGTGTCACGGTCGATCGACCATGCACACCCTGGTGTCAGAGTTCTTCGGAACCGCCTCTCGGCCTCTGACGTGGTTCCTTTAACGACTACCAGATGGCAGCCGGGACCACCGGCTTAACGTGCCTTCCGAAGCACGGAATCATCTTTATTATCAGACAATCGGGTGATTCAAGCCTGCAATGTCCTAACCAAACTGGAAACAATTAAACGAAGTATGCTTCCGGTGAGAATCGAACCGCAAACGCCTTAACCACTGGACCACGGAGGCTGTTATTATACATACATATGAGGAGGCTCTAGTGGGCGTGAGCATTATTAGCGGTTACGAATGTCAAGCAACCCGGGCGCAGTCACGACTAGGATGGGAGACCGCAAGTGGCATTAATCAAATTCTCGGGCTTCGTTAGGCACGTTAAACTATGGTTCCCGGCTATCATCATTGATGACAGTCGTTAAGCTATGTCAGATGCCTTTAGACAGCTTAAAAAATCTGACACCACCGTTGGCCACTTATATCCACTTACCACTACCAGATAATATTTCCATACAGCGAAATTAAACCATAGGTAATTCTAAAAACACAAGCTTGTAAAAAAATTGTGTTTTGGTTGCATTCAGCGTGCGAAAATAACGCAATTAAATGACATCTACACAAACAGTCCCGTCATACAACTGTTTATGATTGGTGTCATAATACTTATTGTTTTAGTACCGTTGTGGATACCATGTTGTTATTTGCAAAGATGATGTCAGCGAGTGAGTGGCTAGACGTACGAGTTGCGTAAGTCATAAATATAAATAAATAAATATACAACGTGATTCTGAACCTCCTAGCTATATTGGAATCTCAGATTCAAAATCCGTAATGGAATATAGAATTGCAAGAAGAAAAGCGTCGTTGGTCCCTTGGGAACGTGGTAGGGCTTTGGTGTGGGACGCTACATGCGTCGATACACTAGCGCCTTCTCATCTCAGGGGATCAGTCATGAGAGCCGGGTCTGCTACCGAAGGCGCTGAGGTTGCCAAACGGCGCAAGTATGCAACCTTAGCTGAGGATTATATATTTGTGCCGTTTGGCGTAAAGACGTTAGGATCTTGGGGACCCAGCGCGAGGGGTTTCTTAAAAGAGATTGCCCCACGGCTCATGTCGGCTACCGGTGATAAGAGGGCTAGCTGCTTTTTCGCTCAACGGATTAGCATAGCTATCCAACGGGGGAACGCAGCCAGCGTTCTTGCCACCATGCCGTGTGGCAAGATTTCGAAGAAATTTCTTTCTAGTGCCCCCTTTTTTTTCACTTCATGTTTATATTGTATATAATTAGTTTTAATGACTGTTATTTTTAAAAATAAATAAAAATTCTCGGTTAAAAAAAAATGAGAAAAAGCTGAAAATGGAAAAAAAACATGGTTTCCCATACAAAGTCGCCGTTCAGCTGGAGGAATTTCTATCGAAAGCCAAAATTTTTTTTCGGTTTTTACCTTTTTTCTTAGGGATTCTGATTCCCAGATTTCAATATAGCTAGGAGGTTCAAAATCACGCTGTATAGGGACAAATTACAAAGATTAAGCAAGCCCCACTGTCAGTTATTAACTTGTAATATTAACAATTTTTTTTAAATGACTATGTAGCTAGCTTCATGTGAGCTTTCGCTACTTCACCGGGCGTTTGAGGCGAGGGCAGAGTGCCTTCAATCTTTATAGACAATATCACATAAGGGCCCCCCAGGAGGGACGGACCTCGGCTTTGGCCGTTGCTTATGTGCGCAAGGCTTCGAGAGACAGCAAACTCTCATATTCCATGATGGGCCGCGTATACGTGCATGCATAGCCTGAAGGGCCAATCTGAGAAACAATGGCAAAAGCCTTTGGAGAGCAGCAACTATCATCTTTTGCCTTATGGGCCGTAAGCTACGTTGCCAGAAGGGCCTATCCTGGTTGCAAGTCACCCGAGAGCGCCGGGCGGTCACCAGTAATCGGAGCTAATCTTACTCTACGCACTTTATTCCGGTGGCAAGTGCGACGGGGTCGGATTGTGTGATATTTACTCAACGATACTATTATTTATAATAACTGACTGTGCCCGCGTCTCCGTTCGCGTACATTTGTATGGGGGCACGTCTTATCACAACTGGAGAAAAAAAGTAGCCTGTTTATTATTAGTATTGATACTTATATAGATAAATCATGACCGGCGAGATATAGACTTTTACGACTTCCAAGGAACATGATCGGTGTCCATATACAGGCAACAAAATGGCGAATTAGCGAAATAATATTTAGGGGGCATGCTCAGTCCATGATATCGATACTTTGGGGACTTCTTCGAAAAAGGAAAAGATATACTCGACCTACACAAAATATGCAGTTAGCTGACCAAGTTTATATAGGAGGTCTTTTTGAAATCTTCTCTTCATACAAGTCCTCATTAAAGTTTTTATCAAAATAATTAATACAAACTTAGTCCGGGAGCCGGACCCACATCTAACTTGTCATAATGACTACCATCCAAACAGTTACTTCACATGTCCATAAACTATGATTAATTAATTTATGCGGGCCCTAATATTCGGACGGTCAAGTTTTGGGATAATGATCTTATCGCTAGAGATCTTGGGACATGGGCAACGATATTTAATAAACAGACAACGCAAGATTACTGAAAACTTTAACTAAGACATGGTTTAGAGTGTACACTTAGACCTCGCGTATACAGCGGCGTAGCACGCAGCGGCGATTACAGTGTTGCTCGCTCGTCTCTTCGCTAACGGAAAACGCCCACGCACCGCTCAACGCACCGCAAAACGCGACGCAAACGCTATTCTTTACTTGAAGCAGGTAGTGGCTCAGATAACTTTATGAGTGATCGATGAAAATTATCGTTCTTAAGACAGATTGGTCTACAAACTCTGAGATCGATTCGGGCCGGGTGGACCCAGGAGCTTTCGCTCATACTCGTAGAGTAACAACAGCGGCGGTCTTAGAGGGTGGCGAACAGGGCAACAGCCCGGGGCCTCGCTCTTGCAGGGGCCTCGCGCAGCAACCTAAGCAAATTGATTGATGACACAAGATCGGCTTCTAGCCCTTGCTATTCTTTCAATCGAAAATGACGTAGCTCATTCATTAGATTATTGTGATTTCATTAAAGACTTAAGTTTTAGAAAAAGCATGCAAGCATCAATTTTAAAATTTATCATCTCTGTTATTGTTAATTTTGTAAATCTCTCAGTGTAAAATATTTTAAAACTCGAATTTTACTTATTTGTATAACTCACTAAGTATAACTTTAGCATTTCTTGTCAAACATGACAAATGACATGACCATACAACAGACCTACTTTTGCATCAGGTACTTTTCACGAAGGACAAATAAGGGCCTCGCAAAGACCTGCCACCCGGAGCTTTGCAATGGATAAGGCCACTGAGTAACACTGCTATAATTTCATGACCAAAATCACGGCACAAAAAGCTAGTGTCTACTAATTTGTTGGTCTGTGCCATTTTAGGATATAAACAAGAATATTACACGCTTTTAAATGTAAACTGAGTATCAATTGTGTGAGGGAGTTACAAGGGTCGTTAAATTGATGAAAGTTTTGTTCAATATACGCACCAGTACGTATCTACATGAGATGGGAATATTTTAGGGATGAGGAGGAATTTTATGAATGACTTAATGTGCCTTTTGAAGCTTAGAAGAGCTCAAAGTGATGATTTATCTATCTTCTTCTTCTAAATATATATAACTCAAAGGTGACTGACTGTCATAGTGATCTATCAACGCACAGCCCAAACCACTGGACGGATCGGGCTGAAATTTGGCATGCAGGTAGACGTTATGACGTAAGGATTTCGATTAATTCTACACCCAAGAGGATATAACACTATAAAACTATACTGCTTAACGCGAGCGAAGCCGCGGGCAAAAGCTAGTTTATTATATTTTTGTGTGGCTAACACTGATGCTGGTGTCAGATTTTGCAAGCTAAAGATATTTGACGTATGGGGCACAGACGTAGTCCCTCAGCGAGGCTTAACAGTACAAAAAGTGCATGGGCAATTTACGTTTTGATATTTTTATTAGCAGACGCAAGGGATGTACCGAGAAGGTTGCAGCTTCGCACGTAACCTCTTTTTTACCGATTCACAAATTTTCAAGAACGAAACGTCTAGGAGCTTGATAGCTCAAGGCTCCACACTGCTGTCATATCCAAAACTATACAAGTCTACACATATTAGATATCCCGCCGTACATTATACACACACTGCAGAAGGCTGTCATTCTAAATACGTGCCGCATCACGCGAAAATTTCTTCAATAGGTCCTAGATTTATTTAGCATTTGGCTTTGGCCCGTGCAACCTTACCTCTTTTGCAAGTGAAAGAGCGATAAAACAAAAAAAGAACAAAATAATATTAGAGTTCTTGGCGGCAATTTCGGCGGACTGCACGGCTTGTTTTGATTGTTTTGTAAATTGTGAAAGCGGTGTAATTTGGTGTTATAAAAGCCCATGTTTATGAACAATGCGTGGAATAACTGAAATAAACTGTCACAGTGCGGCTGTAGTGAGATTTACTTAGTAGCTGGTGGTTGTCCGCCTCGCCTCGTTGCGTCGTCTGTGATCAAGTCAGTGGATTCGTGGGAATTGTCGCCAGGGGCTCCGTAGGGTCAACGAAATAACCTACACCATTATTTCATTGATTATCAGGAACATGACTTAGAAAAAGCGCGGTAAAACTCATTTTTTAGGGTTCCGTTTTTACCCTTTGGTTACGAAACCTTAAAAATATACCAGTGTCGGCCACCAACACACACGAAATAACAAAAACAAACAACCAACCGAAACAAACTGCGCGAGCTTTTTATGTTTTTATAACAGTGAGCAGCAGGCGCGAGGTCGACATAAGTACCGGGAAGGTTGCAGCTTCGCAATGTAACCTCTTTTTTATTGGGTTACTTACTTTCAAGACACATTCTATGCTGTTCGCTAAGCTTTAAAAATGTACGGATCTTTGTTTACGAACAGAAAAGTTGTTTATACTGACTAGGTTGTTACTTCAAGTAATGCAGCATAATTTAGAAAATTTGTACAGATTAGGCGAGCTCCGTGGCGCAGTGGTTAACACGCCAACCTGCAACACGAGGGTTCTCGGGTTCGATCCCGGACCAAGTCAAGATGGAAAAAGATCCTTTTCAGATTGACCTGGGTCTTGGATGTTTATCTACATAAGTACATATTTATTATATCGTTGAGTTAGTATCCCACGACACAAGTTCACAACTTACTGTGTGGCTAGCTCAATTTGTGTAATATGTCCCTTTATATTTATTTATTAGAAAATATAATGTATTTTCTAATAAATAAATATAAAGGGTTATTATAATGTATTTTCTGATAAATAAAAATAATTTATGTATGTTTTTTTTTTTTTTTTTTTTTTTTTTTTTTTTACTAAATATTGAATTAGGCATTTGTCTCCCATCTCACCTGATGGTAAGTGACGATGAAGACAGGGATGTTACATGCCTATCCAAGAGATACCCATTTATTCTACTTTTGAATGTCCCGGGACTGTACTTGTTTGGGAATATAGACGCAGGCAGTTCATTCCACACCTTAGCTACTCGAACCAAAAAGGAACTGTCAAAGCGTTTAGTTCGACTCTTTGGTATTCCAACGATAAAAGGGTGAAATTTCTGTCTGCGCCTTGTAGTCCGATGGAGGAATGGTGAGGGTTCAACTAGCTCAAAGAGCTCCTTCGCACACTCTCCAAAATGGATCCTATAAAATACCGATAGACAAGCGACTTTACGGCGATGCTCCAGGGATTGCAATTTCCTATTTGAGACCACGTCGTTGTTTATGAGCCTGCGGGCTCTTCGGTCAACAGAGTCCAATGCTTCAAGCTGGTATTTCGCTGAGCCATCCCAAAGGTGACTGCAGTACTCCATGCAAGAGCGAACCTGGGCTGTATAGAGATTGAGCAGCCGTTCAGAGCTGAAGTACCGCCGAACCTTTGAGATGATACCCAACTTCTTGGAAGCAGTTAGTGCCATTGACTCAATCTGTTGGCCGAAGCTTAGTTTGGACGTGACTGTCATGCCTAAAAGCCCAAGGTGGTCAACTAACGGTAAGGAAACACCCTGGAAAGTGGGTGCAAGTGGGAAAGCACTCTTTTTTGCAGAAAATAGACACGCCTGTGTTTTGGACGGGTTAAACTTAACAAGATTGGCGTCTCCCCAATCGGACACCCTCTGTAATTTCGAGTTAACCCGTTCAATCATAGACTCTCTCAGAGACTGGACTTCTTGTGGACTTGCACTGGCACTGGACGTATAACTCTCTACAACGGTGCTGTCATCAGCATAACCAATAATGCCAGACATAAGGAGGTCATTAATGTGCAGCAGGAACAAGGTTGCAGAGAGAACAGATCCCTGAGGTACCCCGGCATTAATGGCCATTAGGTCGGAAGAGCAGCCATCCATAACCACTCGAATGGACCGTTCCCTCAGGAAATCGGATATCCAGTTGCAAAGGTCCTTAGGTAAACCATACGCTGGAAGCTTACTGAGGATAGCTTCGTGCCAGACCCGGTCAAAAGCCTTGGATATATCTAGTGAGACGGCAATTGCCTCACCGTGACCCTCCAAGGCTTCGCTCCATAAGTGAGTGGCATATACCAGTAGGTCACCGGTTGAGCGACCCTTGCGAAAACCATATTGGTTGTCACTAAGGAGCTCGTTGGTTTCCAGGTATGCCAGGAGACGATTGTTCAATACACGCTCCATAATCTTGCATAATATGGAGGTGATCGCAACAGGTCGATAATTGGCCGGGTCGGAGCGACTTCCCTTTTTAGGTACTGGTTGTACATTGGCAAGCTTCCAGGATCTTGGGACCTTGCCAGTCTCTAGAGAAAGTCTATAGAGGCGTGTCAGTACAGGGGACAACTCGGGTGCGCAGCGCTTCAGAACCACTGCTGGAATACCATCGGGTCCACTAGCCTTATTCACGTCTAGGTAAAATACATTACATACATAAATTACATACATACATTAGAATCTACAGTAAATATAAGTAGCGTTATCAAATCAGTACCTACGACTTTGTTCCTGTTGCCGTAGAGACCGCGGGCCCTTGGTGAACTTTGAGCCGGGTACATTGGGGGTAGTTGTAAATTTGCCACATAGTGAATTTGTCACTGAAAAAAGTATGTGTAAATTTGACACGCCTCTATTTTTTCAAAGTAAATTCGTCACGTTTTAATGTGGAGTATTGTAAATTCATTACATTGCTTATTTTTCTTACAAACGGTAAAAAATATCAAACAATAATTCAAATAAAATATAAATTTTTCATGGTAGCATCTTTGCTTAGTATTTAAGATAGTTTATTTTATATTTTTCTTAATACACGTATATTCTTTATATTAATGAATTGTTATTAGATTGATATAGAATTAAATGAGTTTAAATAGAAAACTGAAAATATACTAAGTAAATAAAAAAAAATTGCATGGCTTTTGTAGTTAAATGTGTATTCCAATACCTACCATAATTTCCTTCCTAAATCCAACAAACTGCTTTCCTTCCCCAGCCAAAAGATGCATTCGATGTTCAACAGCGTCGGTAGCTTTAGAACGCAAAGAAACTTCGCTCGCTAACCCAACTGTCAAGCGTGGTGAATATAACAATATCCATGGAATGAAAAATCCTTGAGAGGGGTCCTTGTTTAGTAGTGGATTCTTACAGCTGGAACGATGATAAATGAGGATTTATTTATCATTCGCACGAAAGACGTAGAAAACCAGAGTTATGTTTGAAACGCACACGGCATGCGGTACACTTTGAATAAATATTAGATGCCAATGTAAACTTCAACATATGTTTCATTTTGTTAGGATGGTAAATACAGCGTGATTTTGAACCCCCTAGCTATATTGGAATCTGGGAATCAGAATCCCTAATGGAACACAGAATTGTAAGAAAAAAAGGTAAAAAACGAAAAAGAAAATTAGGTTTCCCATACAAAGTCGCCGATCAGCTGGACGAATTTCTATGAAAGTTTAATTTATTTTTTCGTTTTTTACCTTTTTTTCTTACAGTTCTGTATTCCATTAGGGATTCTGATTCCCAGATTTCAATATAGCTAGGGGGTTCAAAATCACGTTGTATAGGCTTACAATGAGCCGTTTCAAACACTTCGATTGCTTAAACAATCAAGTCAATCTATTTATTTAAAACATAAAAGGTTTTAATATTAATATGGTCACTAAGATGTTGTTTGGGTAGGTAATTAAGTTATAACTTAAGACAAAAGGTCCCTTAAGTAGGAACTGAATAAATTAACTGACTTGTATTACATGGATCTCAAAACTTTTTACGGTAGCAGAACTGAGTTGCGAGACTTGTTTCTTTAGGGTTCCGTATCCAAAGAGTAAAAACGGGACCCTATTTATAGCATTCCGATGTCCGTCTGTCTGTTTGTCTGTTTGTCTGTCACCAGGCTGTATCTGATGTACCGTGATAGTTAGACAGTTGAAATTTTTACAGATGATGTATGTCTGTTGCCGCTATAATAACAAGTACTAAAACACAGAATAAAATAAATATTTCAGGGGCTCCCATACAACTGTGAGGGCTCGACCGTCCCGACGCTCTAGCCGAGTTCCCACATATAAGGATGTTAGGGAGAGCACAAGATAACACACAGAACACAGAAAATAACTTTATTATAACTTCGCTTTACAACTTCAATAAATTAATAACAGAGACTTATGCTCCAAGATATGGTAGTAGACTCAAAGATGTTAGTAGACTGAAAGATGTTAACAGACTGAAAGGTGGTAGCAGACTGAACAATGAGTGATGAGAGAGAGAGAAAGTAATCTAAAAATGGAATGGAATGGAATGAAATTTGAATTAAAAATGAAATTTGAATTAAAATAAGGAATGAAAAAATGGACAGGATGAGAGAAATGAGGTTGGATGAGATGCAGCATGCAGGTGGCATGCTGCAACGTTACACAAATAACGTGATTTTTTTGCTTGTTTTGCTCGATATTGATAACGGCAACGATAGACGCTTGAAATATTCACAGAATATTTATTAATATATTTACTTCAAAAATAAATAATTAACTAAAAATTTTAATATTTAAGGGAGGCTCCATACAACAGACATGATTTTTTTGCCGTTCTATAGATAACGGTACGGAACCCTTCTTGCGCGAGTCCGACTCGCACTTGGCCGGTTTTTTTTACAAGTTATGTTTTTGATGACATCTCATTTCTTTTTGCATATAGTCTACATTTTATTCTTTCCAGTACCTTCTACTTCTTGAACCTAATGTACTCTCTTTTAGTTAAAAGATAGCGGCATACATTAGTAAGATCATATACTAAGGTGGCCCCTTAGTATATGACTGTGCCAAGGGCTGACAGGTATTTCCTTTCCATTCTGACAAATTAAGATAGACTTCGTACCCCGAGCAGTAATTGCGTAGCTGTCACGAAAACCCTATTAGTATTTCACCCTTTTGGTTAGTTAAGGCCCGCATGTCCGCAGGAAACAAATGAGTTTTAAACAAACGCGTGAGAGTAAATTAAAGTCTTTTTTCGTGTAATGGTTTATCTTGGGGTCCAGTATTCAAGTTGGATAATGATACTCTAATTAAATCCTTCAGTCGCATAAAGCCAACTATATTAAAATTATCCAGTGGTGTCTGCTTCAGCAAATTCGTGCGCACCTGGGGTGCTGTGAACAGCGGGGGTTATCGCCTTCACCACTCGTATGGTATAAAACTAACAATAAAAAAAAAAAAAAAAATATTTTCCAACCACAAAAATAACATGAAGTTAACCTAATAACTAAGTTAGTGAAAGTTTGTGCAAAAGCGTGACATTACTGAAGGTGTACAGGGGTTCCTGTACACCGCTATCCTAAAAATCTGTCTTAAGGTCACCAGCCCCCCTGTAAACATTTATAAAAACAAACCCACGCACGGACCTATTTTTAGCAGAACCAATGTGGGTTTTTTGCAAGGTTTTTTTTATAATATAGGACAGCAAACGAGCAAGCGAGTCATCTGATGGTAAGCGATCAACGTTGCCCATGGACAACTACAACGTCTGGTGACAGGAGCGTTGCGGCCTGGCCTTTCAAGGAGTTGGGAAGAGGACATGGGGGGAGGTCATAAGGGGGAAGGAAGGACTCCCTC
Organism: Elegia similella; assembly: GCA_947532085.1. NCBI lineage: Eukaryota > Metazoa > Arthropoda > Insecta > Lepidoptera > Pyralidae > Elegia > Elegia similella. The sequence goes on along the minus strand of OX383940.1, from coordinate 19,328,662 downwards.
ACTCACCGAACGAAGCATAGAAGCGGTAAAGCTTCTACTCAAACGTCGATTTTCCGTGTGAGTGTGGTACTTCCCCGGACGTACCGCCCCATTCACGTTAATAGCAAAAAATAATTTTGCCGGTAGCATGGCTCTACCACAACTAACACTAAGATACTAATAAATATAAATAAATAAATACATATGGACAAATCACACAGATTGAGCTAGCCCCAAAGTAAGTTCGAGACTTGTGTCATGGGATACTAACTCAACGCTAGTATCGTAGAGTTAATATCCCATAACAGAAAGCCCAATTTCTTGCTCTCAACAAGATCTGAATGAGGCAAACTTCGAGGCAAACGAGCGGGCAATTGCAGTGGCAATGCACTGGTCGAAACATATTTAATTAAAAGCAAAGCCATTTTACGACTCGATAGAAGAAGAACTCAACGATACTATATTTTATAACAAATACATATTAGGTAAACATCCAAGACCCAGGTCAATCTGAAAAACATCATTTCCCATCTTGACCTGACCGGGGATCGAACCCGGGCACTCTTGTGTCGCTGGCGTGTTAACCACTGCGCCACGGAGCTTGCCAACTAACATGGTGACATTACTAAAAGTAAACTATCATCACAGCTACTATAATATTTATTTATTCGTGCGATTTAACTCGTAAACCTAAGATGAGGGCCATAAAATCCAGATGCTCCTCAGAGATTACTACTTTTTGCACAATTTGTTTTATTTTAGTTGGAAATACTTTTAACAGACTATGAGCCAGACAATAAGTGAAGTATTGAGAAGTATGTTTTAGATAAATATGTATTAACTGCTTTTCTCAAAAATATAAAACGAGTAGCTACCTACGTCTCGACCTTAGATAAAAGCTTATTTGTAAAAATTAATTACTTTAAAAATAAGATTAGAAACTATTTAAAAAAAAAAGAGGAGAAATAAAATTTGTCAGTCTGATCGGCGACTTTGTATGGAAAGTCACATTTGATTTTTCGATTTCAGCGTTTTTTCTTGCAAGTCTATATTTTACAAGCCTTTATTTCATTAGGGATTCTGATTCCAAGATTTCAATAATAGTTCAGAGTTTAAAAATCATGCGGTACTTACTTAAAATATTACACTACTTGCTTGCACTATCGTATTTTTATACGATAGTCCAAGCAAGAAGAAGAGTAAGAGACAGATAGCTCATTCTTTTTACATTACTTCAGTCGTAAAAGGTATATTTGACTGCAAACGAGCAGACGAGCAACCTGATGGGAAGTGGTCACCGTCTCCCATGGACATCTGCTACACCAGAGGAGATGCTGATGCGTTGCCGACTCTTAAGACACCTGAAAACACGCCTTTTGAAGGACTCCAAGTCATAGCACACAGGGAAAACCTCGGGAGGGAGTCCATTCCACAATCCTGCTGTATGAGAAAAAAAAAACACTGACATTTTTGGAGCCCCAAGTGTCAAGGATGTGGGGATAGACTCTACTCCTGTGGCGAGCGATGCGGTGGTAGAAAAGTGACGGTGGCACCAATTCAAAAAGTTCTTCAGAACACTCCCCATAGTATAGACGGTAAAATATACACAGAGAGCCCACGCCACTCCGTAGACTGAGGGTGTCTAAATCGTCTGTGAGTGTGGGATCGTCGAATACGAATAAATACGAATTGCCCGGCGTTGGATAGAATCAAGAGGAAGGAGTTGGTATTGAGATGCACCAGACCAGAATGAGAGCAGTACTCCATGTGGGGCCGGACTTGAGCTTTATATAACAAAAGTCTATGACCCGGAGTGAAGTGTTGCCTAGCTCCATTTAGCATCTCTGGGATACCAGTGGGTACTTTGCTGCGCTTTTCTCTCTGTCATATTAATCCTATAATAGATCCTGTTTAAATTTCACCTTTTTTGTTGCCCATTAAAACATTATATTTCCCGAAATTAGCGCAGTACATCATCATTAAAAGGGCTATAAATCTTTTTTAAATACATCCCTTAATGGAGTCAACGTGTTGCAATATTTTGAGCAAAAATTACCGAAGAAATATCGAGGTACTGTTAATGGTATGGCAACTCAATTATTAACGACCGTATATATATTACTTGGAGATCTCGTATGTGAGTACGTCATTACTTATCTAAATTATTTACATGTTAAGTTATAATGAGTTGGTTGGTTTATGTAAAACTAGCTTTCGCCTGCGGCTCCGCCCGCGTCAATGTCCCTCGTGAACAGTACTTTCTCCCGAGACAAAATGTACCCTATGTTCTTCTCCGTACCCCAGATATCGTGTATTCAAAATTTCATGATGATTGGTTCAGTAGTTACAACATGAAAGCGTAACAAACAAACTCACTTTCGCATTTATTATACACTAGCTTTTGCCCGCGGCTCCGCCCGCGTCAATGTCGATCCCTCGGGAACAGTACTTTTTCCCGGGATAAAAGGTAGCCTATGTCCTTCTCCGCACTCCAGAGAACTTGTATGCAAAATTTCATGATGATCGGTTCAGTAGTTACGGCGTGAAAGCGTAACAAACAAACAAACAAACAAATAAACAAACAAACTCACTTTTGCATTTATAATATTAGTAAGGATAAGGATAAGGATACTAGCTTTCGCCCGCGGCTTCGCCCGCGTCAATGTCGATCCCTCGGGAACAGTACTTTTTCCCGGGATAAAAGGTAGCCTATGTCCTTCTCCGTACTCCAGAGAACTTGTATGCAAAATTTCATGATGATCGGTTCAGTAGTTACGGCGTGAAAGCGTAACAAACAAACAAACTCACTTTCGCATTTATAATATTAGTTAGGATACTAGCTTTCGCCCGCGGCTTCGCCCGCGTCAATGTCGATCCCTCGGGAACAGTACTTTTTCCCGGTGATAAAAGGTAGCCTATGTCCTTCTCCGTACTCCAGAGAACTTATATGCAAAATTTCATGATGATCGGTTCAGTAGTTACGGCGTGAAAGCATAACAAACAAACAAACAAACAAATAAATAAACAAACAAACTCACTTTCGCATTTATAATATTAGTTAGGATTAGGATTAGTTGGGATTTATTTAATTATGAATTTTTTGATTCGAGTACTTACGGTAATGGCAAGTGACAAAAGAAAAGTTGGCCATAAAAATATTGCAAAATCTATATAACCAGATATTACGTCAATATCACAAATACTAAGATGCTGCCTGAACCTTGAATTATCTACCACATATGCGAATTTTTGTTTTGTTCGATTATTATTTGACCGAAATCGTTTCGTTTTGTTTTCCAGATTTCTATTTTTCCGAAAATCATGTGATATATTTCTGAAATACCGATTTTCTATTCCTATTTTGTTCGGTATATAATATATGTTTTAAACCGACACTAAACATAACATCAAAGCTATATAAATTTTTTGATTCGCTTAATATTACCTACCACAACAATATCAATGACAAATAATTGAAACCCAACTTTATTCTTCTCATCTTCTACTAATTAAATTCAATATCACTCTGGGTTTTGTTGTTACTAAAAATACAGACTGTAAGCATAAAAGCAATAAAGCAGAATGCATTTTTTTAAGGACTATGTAGCTAGCTTGAGCTTTCGCTACTACACCGGGCGTTTGAAAAAAAAAAACAGAATGCAGGTAAGCAAACAGCATGTAAGCAAGCAAGCAGCATGCATGTAAGCAAACTAGTAGCAACACATGAAAACTTGAAAACACGCGTTTTCCCAAACATAAGACTAATCAAGATTGATTTTTTACCCCCAAAAATCCCCATATACCAAATTTCAGCAAAATCGTTAGAGCCGTTACCGAGATCATAGAAATATAATAAATTTATGTAGGTACATATAAATATATAAATAATTATACAAGCATTGCTCGTTTAAAGGTATAATATATATGTTTTGAATTTGCGTGGTCAAGTACTTTGTTTATTATTTATCGTAAATCATGTACTTATTAAATTAATTAATGTTATAAATATAAACTGTATTGAAATACAACCATATCGGCTTATACAATATTGGCATAATAAAAAGCTTTATAATATGATTTACGTTGCGTTGCCCTTCAGACTATCAATTTTGAGGTTGACGAAGAACAAAGAAAAATGCCTTTGGCATAGAAAAAAAGTATTTTAAAGATATCTCGAAAAAACTTTGAATAACTTACTTGTTTATCTTTTATCGGTTAGAATACCAAAGCTTTCTTTACATTTTTCTCGTTAGTTTTTCATTTAATCTGGTTTATTTAAGGGTGTCATCACACCCCGACCGAAACTGAATGTAGAAGTTCTAATCAACAAACTCGTTATACTAATTTAGGATCTCAAACACCCCAAAGGTTTCTAAAATATGCTAATCACACCCTTTTTGGAGTAATTTTATTAATTACCTTTTCAAGCCTATATAATATAAGGACCTTTGAATTTAACCCTTCAATCGCGAGAAACGCAGACACAATTGATTTTCTATTGTTATGCATCCTCATTGGACCGCTTGGGGGTTGAGAAGTCAAGCAAAAATAAGCCACAGAAATGGATGAAAAAAAAACGACGTGTTCAAGCTTTCTTGACTTTGAAATTTTGAAAACAGACGTAAGGTAGGTACTCTAAGAGCTCGTACAGTACCATGCAAAACGACGGCAGCCGTCGACGCTTTGCCTGCTGCCGCCAGCAGCCAGCAATGCTGCTCGTCTGTATGAGCTCTAAAACACTCTTTCTTGACGTCATCATCATCAACATCAGGTCTTTTTAGTCTCCACTGCAGGAGCATGACCCTCTCTGTACCACCGGAGCCATATTTGACCAAAGCAGACAGATGATTTGGCCTACACTCTCCACGCTGGCCAGACGGGCTGAAGAGGTCTCAGAGATGTTTAGCTTGTATTTCCTAAGTCGCCTTCTACGACATCCACGAGCAGTTTTGGAGTGATCCTATTATACTCTGCCGGATACCACACGGCGTCAGAAATATAAATTATGACATGCCTTTTAGGAATAAGAGAAAAATATTTTTTTCGTTTTCATTAAATATTTCGATACCCTACTTGTTGTTTTGGCTCTTTCAAACAAAATAATTTGATTCATTTTTTTCTACGAGTAACTTATTCGTAGAGAAAAATGAAACAAATTATTTTGTTTGAAAGAGCCAAAACAACAAGAAGCGTATCGAAATATTTTTAAGTATTGACCTATATATAAAATATCGAGCCGTGTGGTATCCGGCAGAGTAGAATAGGACCACTCCGGATGTCGTAAATCTGTGAGACCTCTTCAACTCGTCTGGCCAGCGTGGAGAGTGTAGGCCAAGTCCTCTGACTGCTGGCCAAGTATGGCTCTAGTAGTACGGAGAGGGTCATGCTGCTCAATGCACTGTAGTAGCATGACCACCTCTGGAGACTAATAAAGCCCTGATGATGATGATATAAAATATCTGCGCTTTATTTAAATGGACCTTTTACTATACACAAATATGCTAACGTGCAGTCACGAGCAAGGATATGGAAATTAGTATGGTGTAGACCAGAATGACGCGTTCTCAGTGGCGTCAAACGCCACTGAGAACGCGTCATTCTGGTCGTATAATATTGCGCGCCGTAAAGAAAAAGCACTTCTTTTATTATTATTACAAGCTTATATTTAACTTGCAATGTATGTAACTACGTTTGGGTGAAATCTTGCAACTCGATTTTAAAGCAGATATCGTCCACCGATTGAGTTGAAATTTTGTATTTGTATACTTGCTTAGTTTGGATGACAATGCAAGGTTAGCTATGTGGCGTCATTCTAAATCAAACATGGCGGAATACCCAAGACGGCGGACTGGCTTTTTTTAATGCTCTCCAACAATATGGATATCAAATTAAATGGCTCCCTGAAAATAACTTGAAAAATAAAGTGATGTTCATAAAAACTTCTTTTAAAAAGTTTTTTACTTTTAATTTATTTATAGTAGGTTTGGCTGGGTGACGCTTAACTAAGTATGAAAGTATGACGAGCAGAAAAAGGTATGTAACTAAACCATTAGAACTAAAAATGACAAGTATTTAGAAATAATATTTGTTTTTCATTTTCATGTGAACATAATTGTAATTTAATTAGTAAGACAGTTAAATTCTGTAAAATGTGACATTCTATTCGAGTAATTTTTGTAATATGGACAAATGTGGAAGTCTGAAATAAACTATTATTATTATTATTTGGTCTTAGTGTAGCCAGACTTCAAAACCTAGCTTGCGTCTGGTTCATAAATTGTAAAGGCTTCATAAAAGTCGGCTGCAGAATAAAGCTTAGTTTTGGCCGTTAGTTACAGCGATGTGGTGTGAAAAAGTGAGGCTTGGCTCGGCTCTGTTGCTTCAAAAATTGCCCGGATTTTATATTTTTAAATCGTTAAAACTGGTGAAAATATTTGACTAGCTTTTGCTTGCAACTCCGCCCGCCTTAATGTAGATCCCTTGGGCATAGTTGATTTTTCCGTGATGAAGAAGTGTAGATGTCTAGTACTTAAGTAGATGTAAACTATTTAATTTAACTAAATTGACTTAGGTAGGAAAAAGCTACATAAACATTAACGAGACCTCTCCATCCCGTCTGGCCAGCGAGGAGAGTGTAGGCCAAATCTTCTGTCTGCCTCTGCTCTGGCTAAGTATGGCTCCGGTAGCACAGAGAGGGTGATGCTCCTGCAGTGAAGACTAAAAGGACCTGATGATGATGATAATGATGAAATGGACTTAGCATATTCAAAAAGTAATTTAGTGTATGTAATATAGTTATACATAAATCTAAGGTTGCTGGTGAACCGTGCCCGCATGGACAGATTGCTTTAATCATTATCACATCACGTAATTTTAGTAATTCTACAACTGCTTTCAAATGACTACGGCCATAGATTTAAAAAAAATTGCGCCACGGCCCATTTAGGACGAAATGCTGAAAATCAAAGTTGATTAAAATTTCATTCTGTAACTCGTCCCATGTATATAATCAATCAGTAGAAAAAGTATAACTGTAGAAATAATAAACATTGAATTTATCATTAAAAAATTTAATCATCATATCATTGTTACATATAAACAGAAATATATTTGCCTTGTCTCACTGACTGTACCAAACGTTGATAAGGTTTAAAATTGTTTTTTTTTTGTTTTAAAGTCCTATGTCCCCTATCTGGGGTAGAGGGCGTCCATGAAGACTCTCCATCTCGATCTGTCCTGAGCTATGCGTTTAACTTCACTCCAGGTCTTTCCGGTTTTTTTAATTTCGTCGAGAACGGTACGTCGCCAGGTCTGTTTAGGTCGGCCTACTTTACGCTTTCCTTGGGGATTCCACTCCATGGCCTTTTTAGATATGTGCTCAGGGCTTCTTCGGAGAGTGTGGCCGATCCAATTCCATTTGTGGCGTTTTATCTGTTGGTCGATCGGAGTTTTGTGACATAGCTGTCGCAAACGGTCATTCGATATGGTCTCGGGCCAGCGAATGCCGAGAATCTGGCGCAGGCGACGGTTCACAAAAACCTGGAGCTCCTGGGTGAGTTCTTTTGTAACTTTCCAAGTTTCACAGCCATATAGGAGCACTGATTTAACGTTGGACCCGAATATTTTGAGCTTAACTCTTCGGGTTAACTTCCGCGACATCCATATAGGGCGCAACTGCGCAAATGTTGCTTTGGCTTTAGTAATTCTGGAAGCGATGTCCTCTTCCTTTCCTCCAAATTCAGAAACAACACTACCGAACTACTAAGGTTTAAAATAACATACAAAAAATGGGACAAGTTACAGAATGAAAATATTGTAAATTTTGTTTTTTTGCAATTCGTCCCAAATGGGCCGTAGGCATGTGGGACGAGTTATGGAATTACTCCGTAATTTTATGAATCAGGAAATTTACCCAGGTGTTGTAACAGCTGATGGAATTTTGAGAATGCTATTATGAAAACCAAACATTAAGTTTATGAGTTCAGATCGCGACCATAGCTATAAAGCTTGATTGTTGGTGCTAAACTATGAATAGGCCTAATAACTGCCTTAAAGTAGGCCACGCGGAAGAAGTCGGACTTTGTGACGTGAAATTGGATTTATCTTAAAAAAGGTAAATGAGATGAACAGACCGTTCGTTAACACCTGGTAGGTACCCCGTACATCAAATTTTTGGGAAAAGCACAAAATTTATGAAAAAGTGGTCATTTGGGAAAGTGGGCATTTTGGTAATGTAGACATTATGTAGAAATTAGTCACCATGGGAAAGGAGATATTTTTGCGAATGGAGTCATTATGTACCTGATCGTATTTTCTCAGTGGTATAGTTTTAGACCCACCATACCACCAGTGGTGTGCGTTATTCCAGCCAGATTTTGTTGAAAATTTACGAAAATCGACATTGAAGTGCAATAGATGATTAGATATAGAGCTTCTGTAAATGGTAAGCTGATTTTTAAATTTGGTAAGCGTATACTTTTTTAATTATTTGATAAAAACAGTTCCGGCTAGAGTAACGTTACCGTAGCCAGATCTTTTTTTGTTTAACGGGAATTTTGAAATAAAAGTTATGTAAATAATTAGATATCAATTTGGTATAAATGGTACAACTTAAATTGTATTTGTATTTGCTATGGTTGCGAAGATATTTAAAATCCTGCTGGAGTAACGGTTTGCCCAATTGCTGTATCTTGGAATTGACTAAGCAGATGATGATGATTTTTGCACAGGACATCTGGCTAATTAGTTATAGTTTATAGCGCAATAAAGGAATTCACAGTAATTAACCGTTTAGAAGTTATTTTCATTAAATGGAAATATGCTTTAATAGGTCCTAGCACTTCCAATAAGCGCTCCAAAGACTAACTTAAACGTTATTATATAGTGAAATACTGTCTATAAATGGTAACAAAGTTTCATTAGTATCCTATACGTAATTAAAAAGTTATGATGAATCTTCGATTTGTTTCAGCCATGGCGCGCGGCGGAGTTATTTAACGACCGATTAACCGAGTTTCCTGTACCAGTGGTCACTGAATCTTTTGTAAATAATTAGATATACATGTCAATTTAATACCTAATAAATTTCAGACTTGTAGATTAATTAATTAACGAAATAATTGAAAAAATGATGTTCGCGTGGTTACCCGACCAAATCTAGAATGTTATGAAAAAGCGGCCGCGCCATACATTATACCAACCTTCTTAAACTTACTAGATAATTTCATACTCGTACGTGTTTTGTACAGACGAGCTACAAGTGATATAATAAAACTTAGTTATAACTAATATTATATTAATATAAAACATTTTTGTATCTTTAGATAGAATACTGTTGACTAGCTCCGTGGCGCAGCGGTCAACATGCCAGCCTGCGACACGGAGTGACCGGGTTCGATCCCCGGCCAGGTCAAAATGGAAAATGATCTTTTTCAGATTGGCCTGGATCTTGGATGTGTATCTTTATATGTATTTGTTATAAAATATAGTATCGTTGAGTTAGTATCCCATAACACAAGTCTCGAACTTACTTTGGAGCTAGCCCAATCTGAGTGATTTGTCCGAAAAAAGGTAAAGTTTGGGGTGGTAGGGATCTACCTCCTAGTGGTCCACCCCGGGCAACGTTGTCTCTGTTTCTACAGCGACAGCGGCTGAAGATCCCTCGAAGCAGGTGGTAGGCTCTATATGCAATCGCAATGAGTCGCCTGGCTTGCGACCACCCTCCTGCCGAAGACCACCGCCAAGCGATTTAGCGTTCCGGTGGCGCGCAGGAGTGCCAGTGCCATTGGAGAAGGGAAAAAGGTCAGTTGCGCAGCCCGGAACCAGTCAGACATTGGGCGATGTTGTATCGGGTAACTCAACCTGGATGCTAGCGGGATCCCAAGCACGGTCTTTAGCCGTAGGCCGACCGCCGGTAGTAGGGGGCCCAAGTAGCGCACTAGCCATGCGCAAAAGGCTGCCCCACACAACGGTGCATAATCCCGATATGGTCCATCGTGCCAGTTGGCGACTGGAAGGGAGGACCCGGTGGTCATACTCGGGGGGGTTGGGGCGTCCCCGCAGCCACCAGATTGGGTTCCCCACCGAGCAGCCTAGCCCAACTGTTGAGTTGTTTTGGTTTACCTAGCAGCGCCTCGTCTTTTTCTTCTTCTTCCCCAAAACACTCCAAAAAATACAAAATAAGAGAAAGAAAAATAAGGTTAAAAAACGGCTGCACTTCCTCCCAAAAAAGGTGCACCTCACTAACATCCGAGGATTGCACTCAAACCTTGATCCAGTCCACCACCACCTCGAGACCGAGAAGCCGCACCTATTTTTTCTCACGGAGACGCAGATTGCTACACCATCGGTCGTGGCGTACCTCAACTACCCGGGATACTCCCTTGAATATAAATTCAAGAAGTATGCTGGGGTCTGTGTGTATGTCCGCGATGACATTTGCTATCGGCGTCTCCGTTGCTTTGAAGTTTCTGGTTTTTCTGCGATCTGGCTTCTGGTAGATACAGGAGTAGATAAAACCATATACGCTTGTGTCTATCGTTCACACTCTGGTGACCAGGAGACAAGTAAGCTATTTGACCACCTCATGGAAATGGCAGATAAGGCCCAACAAAGGTTTCCTACGGCGGAATTAATTTTTCTGGGGGACTTTAATGCCCATCATAAAGAATGGTTGTTCCCGTTCCAGAAAACTGACCATGCTGCAAGAGAGGCACGCAAGTTTGCATTATCGCTTGATCTCTCCCAGCTGGTGCAGGTGCCGACGAGAATACCTGATGTTGTTGGACATACACCCAACTGTCTTGACCTGCTGCTGACAACAAACCCAGACACACACTCAATAGTGGTCTCTGCCCCATTGGGCACGTCTGACCACTGTCTTGTTAAGTCCATATCGACCAGCTCTTCTCCAGATGAAAGCCCTAGAGGCACAAGAAGAGTCTGGCGTTATGAGTCAGCAGACTGGGATGAGATGCGGCATTTCTTTGCGTCTTATCCCTGGCGTCAAATGTGCTTTGCATCGAGCGACCCCTCCATTGCGGCTGATACGATTACGGACGTGATTCGGCAGGGAATGGAATATTTTATTCCGTTCTCCGACATTCCGCTCGGTTACAGAGCCCGGCCTTGGTACAATGCGGAATGCGCACGTGCAGAAGCACAAAAAGAATCTGCCTACCAGGCCTGGGTCCAAGCTCGTGATCGCGGGATTCGTGCTAGGAGGGTTCGATCGAAGAAAAGAGCATTTAATAAAGCCGCCAGGTCTTGCAAGCGGGTGATCCGCAAGGCTCGTTTCGACCATATCAGTCGCGTGGGATCCAGATTAGCATCTTACCCACCGGGAAGTAAGCAGTTCTGGTCCTTATCGAAATCTGTCGAAACCAACTTCTGCCGTCCTATGTTGCCTCCCCTACAGAAACCTGACGGTTCTCTGGCTCACTCCGCTGTAGATAAGGCTAACCTTTTTGCCTCTCTATTTGCGAGCAATTCTCGTCTCGACACTGGCTCCAAACAACCACCTTCAATTCCTCGCTGTGATTCTACGATGCCGGAGGTCACCATACACAATAAAGAGGTACGAAGAGCGTTACAGAGTCTTGACGTGAATAAAGCTAGTGGTCCAGATGGCATACCAGCTAGAGTCCTTAGGTACTGTGGTCCAGAGTTGTCTCCTATACTAACACGATTGTTCCGCCTTTCCGTTGAAACAAACACCGTACCTAAATCCTGGAAGCTTGCCAACGTGCAGCCGGTCCCCAAAAAAGGTAGTCGCGCTGACCCCTGTAATTATCGACCAATTGCCATCACCTCCATACTTTGTAAGGTTATGGAGAGAGTACTCAACAACAAGCTGCTGACGTACTTAGAAACTAATGATCTGCTCAGTGATCGTCAGTCGACGATCGATTGGCGACCTTCTAGTGTATGTCACGCACTGTTGGGGTGAGGCCATTGAGAAACACGGCGAAGCTCTCGTAGTGTCACTCGACATCTCGAAGGCCTATGATAGGGTTTGGCATGCAAGTCTGCTAAGCAAGCTTCCTGCATACGGTATCCCTGCAGGCTTTTGTAGCTGGATATCTGACTTCTTGAGTGAACGGTTGATCCGAGTAGTCATTGACGGCTGCTCCTCAGACCTCATGGCTATTGATGCCGGTGTTCCTCAAGGGTCTGTTCTCTCCGCGACTCTTTTCCTGCTACACATCAACGACATGCTGTCACCTGGCGTAGTCGCTTACGCAGATGATAGTACAGTCATGGAGAGATATTTGACCAGCGCTGGGGCTAGCGGAGCAGAAGTTTGTTCAGAGAGAGAGGCCATGGTAGAGCGTGTAAACTCGACCTTAAGCTCAGTGTCCCAATGGGGTGACAGAAATTTGGTTAGTTTCAATGCTACCAAAACACAGGCCTGTTTGTTTTCCGCAAAAAGGAGTCCTTTTAACTTGTCTCCTACTTTCCGTGGTATTTCTCTACCTTTGGCAAATGAGCTTGAACTCCTCGGCATGAAGTTGTCTTCTGACCCTAACTTCGGCACTTCTATCGAAACCAAAGCTCAAACAGCGGCCAAAAAGCTAGCCATCCTGAAAAAGGTTAGGCGATACTTCACTCCAGGACAGCTCCTTACACTTTATACGGCGCAAGTCCGGTCATGCATGGAGTATTGCAGCCACCTTTGGGATGGCTCAGCCAAATATCAACTTGCCGCATTGGATTCGGTGGACCGCAGGGCCAGGAAATTAATAGGCGACCAAAGACTCATAAAAAATAAACTGCAAAGTCTTAGCCATAGACGCAAAGTCGCCAGCTTATGTGTCTTTTACAGAATATTCTTCGGAGAGTGTGCTCAAGAACTGCACGAACTCATACCACCTTCTCCTTTCTTCTATCGGACGGTCAGACGCACTGCTGGGTACCATCCTTACCTGGTTAAAATTCCTAACATTCGTACCAAGCGCTTTTCATCTTCTTTTATTATGCGCACAGCTAAGGATTGGAATTCATTGCCTGCGTCTGTGTTTCCGAGCGCATATAACCTGAATCTTTTTAAAGTTAGAGTGAATAGGCTTCTTCTGGGTGAACTCGCTCGATCCTAGACCATATCTTTGCCTTTGGCCTAGATTATGGTCAAGAGTAAACTCATTTAATATAAAAAAAAAAAAAAAAAGTAAGTAAGTTTATAAATTAGCTTCAAAAATAATCACAGGTTTTTTCTTATGGACCAATATGCAACGTCGCATGCTTATCTGAAATTAAAAAGAAAGAATTTATAAATACCTATATCTTTTTTATGTTATCGTTCCGAATAAGTTAAAGTAAAATACTTGTCATCATCATCATCATAATACTTGTAGTCATATATAAAGTTTTATTGTATAAAATCACAGATCAACAATTATAAAATGTAATAACATCACAGTGTAGTATGTACTTACATATTTTATCTACAGTAAATACCTACTTCCTATTGCTTTCTGTAATCTGATTAAAAAAAATCACAAATGTCTTAGACTAGCTGTTGCCCGCAACTTCGTTCGCGGCAATTTCCGTTAGTATGATTAATTAGTATAGATGAATATTTTTCCTCGTTTTCAAAACATTTTTTATTGATGTTTCGCTCCTATTGGCCGCAGCATGATGTTTTATAGCCTAAAGCCTTCCTCAATAAATGGACTATCCAACACAAAAAGAACTTTCCAATTTGAACCAGTAGTTCTTGAGATTAGCGCGTTCAAACAAAACAAACTCTTCAGCTTTATAAAATTAGTATAGATAAAGATGCCGTATTCCTAAATTACGTTTTTAGTATAAAAATCAAAATACAATATTATAAATAAACGACATAACAATGCAGTTTACTTCTTAGGATACGTACTTTTTGAAACAGTACAAGCTAAAGCTTTGTTTTATAGTAAATACTAACTTTCGCCCGCGGCTCCGCCCGCGTTAATGTCGATCCCACGGGAATAATACTTTTTGCCGGGATAAAAGGTAGTCTATGTCCTTCTCTGTACTCCAGAGAACCTGTATACAAAATTTCATAGAGATCGGTTCAGTAATTACGGCGTGAAAGCTTAACAAACAAACAAACTCACTTTCGCATTTATAATATTAGTAAGGATAACGCAGATTAACTACGAGTAAATTATCAAGATGCTTCCACTACTAACTGCTAAGCTGTAACTGGTAGCTAGTAGCTATTTTAAAATAACTGTACCTACTTTTTAAAAATAGCTCGTCTTTACAAACCGCGTATGTATTATCCTGTAAGTTTTAGAAGGTTGGTATAATGAATTGCGCGGCCGCTTTTTTATAACATTCTAGATTTGGTCGGGTAACCACGCGAACATCATTTTTTTCAATTATTTTGTTAATTAATTAATTTACAGGTCTGAAATTTAGCAGGTATTAAATTGACATGTATATCTAATTATTTACAAAAGATTCAGTGACCACTCGTACAGGAAACTCGGTTAATCGGTCGTTAAATAACGCCGCCGCGCGCCATGGCCGAAACAAATCGAAGATTCATCATAACTTTTTAATTACGTATAGGATACTAATGAAACTTCGGTACCATTTATAGACAGTATTTCACTATATAATAACGTTTCAAGTTAGTCTTTGGAGCGCTTATTGGAAGTGATAGGACCTATTAAAGCATATTTCTATTTAATAAAAATAACTTCTACACGGTTAATTACTGTGAATTCTTTTATTGTGCTATAAACTATAACTAATTAGCCAGATGTCCTGTGCAAAAATCATCATCATCCGCTTAGTCAATTCCGAGATACGATAGCAATTGAGCAAACCGTTACTCCAGCAGGATTTCAAATATCTTCGCAACCATAGCAAATACAAATACAATTTAAGTTGTACCATTTATACCAAATTGATATCTAATTATTTACATAACTTATTTCAAAATTCTCGTTAAACAAAAAAAGATCTGGCTACGGTAACGTTCCTCCAGCCGGAACTTATCAAATAATTAAAAAGTATACGCTTACCAAATTTAAAAATTAGCTTACCATTTACAGAAGCTCTATATCTAATTATCTATTGCACTTCAATGTCGATGTTCGACAATTTTCAACAAAATCTGGCTGGAATAACGGACACCCACCAGTGGTATGGCCGGTGGTATGGCAGGTCCGCAGTGGGTGAAGCTGGTAGGTGAACGGGTCGCGGCTTACCTTATGCACCGGAAGGGTCTACTAACAAAAGCACGCTAAGCATAAAATGTTTATGTTTCAATGGACGATGCTAACAGCATTTGGTAGAGTACCTAGGTAGCTATGACCCCGGCTGCCTTTAGGCAGCTTCAATAATCTTGACGTAAACCCCTTCAACTTGAAAAATCTTGACGTAAAGTGGTGTCAGATGCCTATAGACAGCTTGAAATGAGGTGACCAGCGTCGGCCAACGCGAAAACATTAGATGGCTGTCGTAATGCTGTGCTATATGCCTTTAGGCAGCTGCGATTTTTTTACCCTCCATACCCTCCAAAGTACTACCTACTGAAAGTACAACTGGTAGCAATGATAGAACTACCAGTTGAAATACTGATGACTCGAACCTAAACCTAAGACCCCATTCAGATGGCGTATTCCAGTAAAACTGGTAGCACAAATGATAGCAACTACCAGTTGAAGTTGAAGAAATGTTATATACTTAATATAATAATCTGAAATTCCAAGGACGGGATTTTCATCAATAATACACAAATCGCATTTTATACTTTATTCCACAAAAACAGCACTAGTCTTAGACGCAGCACTGAAAACACTGGTTTAAAGCCTGCACGATATTTTGCAGAAACCCCACAAGTGGCCATTCACAGCCTGCCACGTTCTAGCGCCTGGATTCCATCGCAGCTTGCCTCAAGGCGACGGGTCAACTTGGCCGTCTGCACGACAGTCTTGCACAACCCTGCAAGCGGCCAATTACAGCCCGCCAAAGCGATAGAACCAGGCGCCTTTATTTCATCGCAGCTAGCCGCGAGGCGGCGGGTCAGCTTCGCAGTACCGCGAGATCAGTGATTAGCAGATCTTGGTACAGCATGTGTAGATGGTGATGGTGGGGCAGCAGGGCCCGCAGCAGGGGGGTCCACAGCAGGGTCCACAGCACCTGGATACAAAGTTAGATTAGAGAATACAAATACTAATGTTTTTCGAGTAAGTGGCTAACCAACAAGCTACCTAAAGGTATCTGATAACTGCGCTATTAAAATATTAGAAAATCAGGCGTTCAAACTGATTTACTTTATCACAAGCGTCAGTTTCATAATGTTGAATATCCCGACAGAAGAAAATTTAATGAATGCTTCTCATACAGACAAAAGGCTTTCATCATTCTTGCTTGGCAAAAATCAGAAGCAGAAATATTTGGGATCAAACAAATATAGGCACATCACAAATTGAGCTAACCGTAACTAACGATATATTTCACTGCGTCACTGCGTCATGAACTCTTAGCCAAACATCTTGATCTACTAAAGAGTAAGCTCTTATCTACTAAAGGGTAAGCTCGCTGGTTTGAGTTTCTAGATTGAAGACCTTCCCTACGCGATAATAAAACAAGCTAAGATGGCATGGTGCGGCATGGCGCTTTCCCTGCCAAGCATTTCTAGAACACTCCCGAGCACATGATGCGGCATGATGGCGCTTTCTCCTGCCAAGTGAAATTTCTAGAAAGCACTCCCGAATAAACAACTGATGAGAATAAATTTAAAAGAACTTACATGTTTGTTTAGTTGAGCTTATAAAATCACTAGAAAAGAGTTAAAAGCAGCGTTGAAACTGCGAAAAATAATCAAGATTATAAGGATAAGGAATAAAGGATACTTTTTAAATACTTTTAAAATATTTAATTTTTTTTGGATATTTTAAATATGTTTATTACTCGAAGAATTTAGAAATAATGATTGACAAACTGCAGTTTGAACTGAATAGCAAAATTCAAAATTTGTTTCTTCTTCTTACGGAGTGTTCTAATGTGCCAGTACTAAGAATCATCAATGTGTAAAAAGTTTAAGACAAAAACCTTTGTACATAAAAATATTAGTTGCACCAACGTAATAATTGAAAAAGTACCAACAAAAGACGTGTCTTTCTTTAAAAAAATTCAGTAAAATCAACCATTTTGGCTTAAATTTTCAGTTTACTTAAATTGCAAAGATATAAACAAAAATGGTTGTCTGTACAGTCGGTTTACAGACGATAATTTTACATGATAACGGTGGAAGAGAGATAGATGCGTCATAAGCCAAACGCTTTCGATAGATGCGTCACAAGCCGAACGCTTAGGCCGATCGTGCCTCTCTAACGCTTGTTCCGAGCTCTTGCTTGCATGCGGAAGACATTAAAAATAAAGAGAATAGAGGGGTTATTGACAACATTTTCATACAAAAAACCCAGCCGGGGATTATAACGCTACCTAGCAACAAATGAATGAGAATTATAAACTACGAAACACCACTATAAATGTTCAAGTAAAACTTTTATTTTTTATTTTATTTATATATTCATATACACATAAAGCAGTATAAAACAAACAAAGTTACAAATGGAAACTTAAGTACATAGGTGCTACTTATTTACATCTAGATTGGCTCCGTGGCGCAGCGGTCAACACGCCAGCCTGCGACACGGAGTGACCGGGTTCGATCCCCGGCCAGGTCTAGATGGAAAATGATGTTTTTCAGATTGGCCTGGGTCTTGGATGTGTATCTATATATGTATTTGTCATAAAATATAGTATCGTTGAGTTAGTATCCCATAACACAAGTCTCGAACTTACTTTGGGGCTAACTCAATCTGTGTGATTTGTCCGTATATATTTATTTATTTATTATTTATTTCAATAGAATTTTGTTCCAGCCTAGCCCAGAATAAGTAATACTTATTCGTAGCTTCCAGCAGACTTGCGAGAGGAAAAGTAATAAAAAAGGGGGAATTGGTTCTACACACGATTTAATTTGTCATTCAACGAAGCGGGATAAACCTATATTGCAAAGCGAGAAAACCCAATAACTTCTCATTTTTGTATACAACGTGATTTTGAACCTGCTTAGCTTCTTGGAATTAGAATCCCTGATGTAATACAGAATTGCAAGAAGCAAAGCTGATTGCAAAATAAAAAATTAGGTTTACCATGAATAGCCTCCGTGGTCCAGTGGTTAAGGCGTTTGCCTGTTGACCCGGGGGTCGTGGTTCGATTCCCACGGAAAGCATACTTTGTATAGTTGTTTCCAGTTTGGTTAGGACATTGCAGGCTTGAATCACCTGATTGTCTGATAATAAAGATGATTCCGTGCTTCTGAAGGCACGTTAAGCCGGTGATCCCGGCTGCCACCCGGTAGTCGTTAAAGGAACCACGTCAGAGGCTGAGACGCGGTTCCGAAGAACTCTGACACCAGGGTGTGCATGGTTGATTGACCGTGACACCTACTCGAAATGATGATGATGACCTCGCTCATTCGAAAGCAAGTATAAAAACGATCTTCAAATTGTTAAGCAAGTGATGAAACTCACCAAATACATTTTTTTTTCTACTGATGTTTCGGAACCAAACTTTTCTTTTTCGATTCAACAATAAAATCAATTCTTCTTTCTTCATCCGAACTTTCGTAGTCTGTGCTCATATTAACATAAACTCAGATTGTAGCTTTGGTAAAGTTGGGTGTCCGCGACCGTGTCGAATAAATAATTGTAATCATCATCATCAGGCCCTTTTTAGTCTTCACTACAGGAGCACGACCCTCTCTGTACTACTAGGGCCATACTTGACCAGAGCAGCCAGAGGACTTGGCCTACACTCTCCACGCTGGCCAGACGGGTTGGAGAGGCCTCTTAGATGTTTATAAGCTTTGTTTAGCTTGTATTTCCTAAGTCGCAATAAGTGTAATAATTGTAATAAGTCGAATAAATAATTCTACGTATCGCAGAACGGGTCGTCACTGGTCTCGCATTCAGTATAAATACCCTTGCGATCCGATCCACGCACGGATCGGGGTCCGTGAATAAAGGCCTTAAGGCCTTCACTCACAGATCCCCGCCCCAACCCCTCTTCTGCTCCGAATAGCCAGAGGAATCCCACGACCCCGTCGCACTCGACACCGGAACAGAGTGCGTAGAGTAGGATTAGCTCCGATTACTGGTGACCGCCCAGCGAAAGCTCACTTGGAGATAGCTACATAGTCCTATCAAAAAAAAAAAAAAAACAGAGCCCGTCCGCCCGATGTCCGATGCAATCTGGATGCATGCGATATCTGTCACCAATGGACACCAAATCAAGCTTAAATTCATATCAAAATTAATACTCTACTGTCGCTTGGAGCTGTAAAAAAATCAAACTTCTAAGCCTACGCAATCAAAAGATACAGCCATTTATGCCGTATATTTTCAGTTCGTTCGTTCGCATCGCAAGGGAATCAAAACCTTTAAATTCGGTACGAAGCAACGTCTTATATAGCATAGACTAGCTGTGGCCCGCGACTTCGTCCGCGGCAATTTCTGTTATTATGATATTAGTATAGATAAATAATTTTCCCCCGTTTTTAAAACATTTTTTATTGATGCTTTGCTCCTATTGATCGCAGCGTGATGTTTTATAACCTGTTGCCTTCCTCAATAAATGGACTATCCAACACAAAAATAATTTTCCAATTTGAACCAGTAGTTCCTGAGATTAGCGCGTTCCAACAAACAAACTTTACAGCTTTATTATATTAGTATAGATAAAGAGAAAATTGCAAAAAAATATAAATTTTTAGTCACATAATCCTAACTAATATTATAAATGCGAAAGTGAGTTTGTTTGTTTGTTACGCTTTCACGTTGTAACTACTGAACCGATCATCATGAAATTTTGCATACACGTTATCGGGGGTACGGAGAAGGACATAGGGTACATTTTATCCCGGGAAGAAGTTCCCGAGGGATCGACATTGACGCGAGCGGAGCCACGGGTGAAAGCTAGTTATAATATAAATATTTTAAACTTTTGAAAGATAATGGTACAGACCCCTTATGCGCGAGTCCGACTCGCACTTGGCCGATTTTTTGTTTATGCTCGCAATAGGGAATTTTAGATGATTATCTCCCTTTTGGTACAAATAATTTACTTCATACCCTAAAATAACAAAAATGCAAGAAGCAGACGCAATAATAATTGTTGGCTACTGACACATTGGAAAAATACTTGTGTTGGCATTGAAGCTCATTGAAGTATATATTATACCAGCTGTTGCCCGCGGCTTCGCCCGCATTTATGTCGATCCCACGGGAACAGTAGAATTTCTCGGAATGAAAGGTAACCTATGTCCTTCCCCGGGCCTCCATACTTTGCATCCAAATCAGTTCAATGGTTGAAGTGTGAAATGACAACAGACTGATTTTATTTACATGCATTTCATACGTATTTTTTATTTATCTTAGTGAAATTACCAGACAAAAAACTTTTTAAACATTGATCACGTCTAGTACTGGCACATTAGAGAATTCCATGAAAAAGAAAAATAGAATTTGAATTTCGCTTTTTACATCAAACTTCAGTTCTTCCAATCATTCAATTCTTCGCGTGAAACATAAAATATCCAAAAAATATTAAATATTTATAAAAAATATTTATAAAAATATTATACAAACATTATCACAGTCTTTACTTATATCTAGAATTATTTTCCGCCGTTTCACCGCGGCGTTTTGCTCTTTTCTAGTGATTATATAAACTCGACTCAGCAAACATGTAAGTTCTTTATGCATTTTCATCTTCTTTATTTCTATTGGTGTATTACTTTGTAGAAATTTCTGATGCCAACTAAGGGTAATATTACTTATTCGTAGGGTGCCAATGAAAAGCACCATGCAATCTTACGTCGTAGAACTAAAAGTGACAGATATCGCGTAGGGAAAGTGTTCAGCTTGGTATCTGATGACCTAGCCAGTCGTAGGACACTGGTATCGGATGACACCTATTCTCAAGGTTTTTTGGCGAGCTCCGTGGCGCAGTGCATAATACGCCAGCCTGCAAGCTTTGCCCTTTCGCAGTTTAGATTCTCAAAATGATCTTAGTGGTATCCGATGACCTAGGTCGTAGGACCCTTTTATCAGATTATTTTGGCCTGATAGTAAGAATTCCTAACATGTATTTATTCTAAAGTCCAAGAGCAGATAAAAATTTTGGTCCTTTAAACAGCGTGAAACAATAAATAAATATAGGTATATAGACAAATCACAGATTGAGCTAGCCCCAAAGTAAGCGAGACTTGTGTTATGGGATACTAACTCAACGATACTATATTTTATAACAAATACATATATACTGGGTGGCGCAAAAGTAAAGACCCTATTTGGTTCAGCTATAACATTTTTTCTAAATTAGAAAACTAGATTTAGGTTTTTTTAAATGTATATTTGTGCCATTAAATTTCGTACCATTAGGATTTAAAGATGATGTCTTTTAAATGGTGACCTCCAGAGTTGATACACATTTGAGCCCTATTTATGACATTTTGCATAACTTGCCGTAACACTTCCTGCGATATGTTCGTTATTTCTTGACGAATGTTTTCTTTTAGAGCTGCGAGAGTCTGTGGCTTGTTCACATACACCCGAGATTTCAAAAAACCCCAAAGAAAGAAGTCTGGACTGGTCAGATCGGGTGATCTTGCATGAAATCGTCGACGAAATTCACGTTGTGTTCTTATCACTGATGAATTATTCCGTAAGAACATTGACACAATTATTCCACGTTCTTGGGGAGTAAAACGGTCCATGTTTATTTTCAGTGTATTTTACATTTGTTCACTACACAATTTTCAAAAACAGAATGACAGAAAATGTCATATAAAAAAAATAAAAGTATTTTCTTTAGTGCCCGTACTTTTGCGCCACCCGTTAGATAAACATCCTAGACCCAGGCCGATCTGAAAAAGATTTTCCATCTTGACCTGACCGGGGATCGAACCCGGGGCCCTTGTGTCGCAGGCTAGCGTGTTAACCACTGCGCCACGGAGCTCGTCAAAATTGTATTGTATAGGTCAATTCGGATTATCCATACCCTTGTATCTTAACTATTTGTGCCTCGTATTTCCCAGCTATTCTATTAATTTGACCACTTTTAAGCTCATGCATTTTCATAAGCGAAGCTTGTGATCAAAGTAAAATTACTATGAAAATTACATAGAAATATTTCAATAGATTTGCTTATCCTCTAATCTCACTTCATATCCAGGTGCTGTGGACCTTGCTGTGGACCACCCTGCTGCGGGCCCTGCTGCCCCAAGATCACCATCTACACATGCTGTACCAAGATCTGCTAGTATCTAGAACTCATGATGGGACTGCGAAGCTGACCCGTCACCTCGCGGCGCGCTGCGATGGAATCAAGACGCGTGGTTCTATCGCTGTGGCGGGCAGTGATTGAAATTATATCGAGCAGGCATTAACCCAGTGTCCCGTCTGTGACTGTGCTTGTTTTGTGAAAAAAAATTAAATTAATTTAAGCGTACATGTATTGTATTATTGATAGAAAACCCACGACGCTTATCGCTCACTCAAAGGGACATATTTTTGTGCATTTATGCAGAAAAGCTTGGGTACCAATTTTGAATAGGTATTTGAGGCAAGTTGAATTAACTAGACAGATTTTGACGAAATTAAAATAGGAGCAACTAGTGCTTTCATTTGGTTATTCGTCACAGGTACCTAATTTGGTTTATTGTAAATTTGCTACAAGTAATAAAGTACCGACAGCAAGCAAGTTTAGCGGGCAAAATTAATATAGGTAGTTTACCGGGGCAGTGATCCAACTGCTGTCAACTAGTTGGACCTACGAAGTATTCGTAGTTGGACCCTACTACTTATTCGTAGGTTGGACCATGGGCGAATTAGAGCTACTCCATATTCAGACGAGACGAATTTAGTTTGTGGCAAATTTACAACCCAGTCGGCTGCATGCATGAAAAAGTCACGTTCCGTTTGCAAGTGAGAGCGCGGAACAAGCGATAGAGAGGCACAATCTGCCACCCTCGGCCACCGAGACCACCATTATCACGTAAATTATCATTCGTAAAATTCGGTCTACATTTGTAGCATCTCCGTCGAAGACACAAGAACACATAAAAAAGTAAAAGGTTAAATAGGTATTTAAAAATTAAGCAGAAAAGGTTCTACTTCAATCTCAAACTTTGCATTAATAGGTAGATACTGGAATATGCAATTTATATTACTTTCTTATCTACCTATGAGTTATCATGCGAGAGATAGGTAGGTCATCACATCACTACGGTCACTACACTCGGTGGTACCGTTTAACTTTAAAATACCCACCGTACCTACCAGGGGTATGGCCAGGGGTACGGTGGGTCTGTAGTGGTCGGCGTGTATCATAAACCGACTTTACAATGACCACTCATTTTTTTTTGCTCAAAGTTTTGTTTCAATTTCATCTCTATAGTTCATAATGAACATCGAATATTTGTTAAATTGAAAGCAATACCTAGTTCATGAAATAGTTTGAAGAGTTATCTTGAGCCTCGCAGTAGACGCATTGTTTTTAGGGTTCCGTTTCTTTAAAGGAAAAAACCTTTATAGGATCATTTCGTTGTCCGTCTGTCTGTCAAGATCCTTTTTCCCAGGAACGTGTTTAGGTATCAAACTGAAATTCATATCAAATACTCAGGTCGGTCTACCTGTCGCTTGAGCTGTGAAAAAATCAAACTTCTGAGCTACCGCGCACTGCTACTTTCTGCCGTGTGTTTTTTTCCCGGAAAAATTGTGAAGTATGGAAATGAGTTTTGAACAGAGCTAGCTACTCTTCAAAAAAGAGTAGCTAGCTCTGTTTAAAACTCACACCAAACACGTAAATATTCTAGAAATTATTAGTTTCTCTGAACGTCGGCAATTATTTGCTTTATTACTCAACGTTAAGACGTAGAAGACAAAAATAATTTTGGGTTCATCTTTAGATTCAACAATATCATTTATCGTAAAAGTGTCGTACATGATTGTGAACTCGATCACGTCTGTTTGAATAAAATGAGAAAGAATAATAAATATCTGATCATCAGTTAAAAGTAAAAACCTTTTTAAAAACAAGCTTTTATGTTCTACTTCACTTTATGTTTCGAGTTATTTTCAACGTGCTCTTTAATTTGATAGGTATCCATATTGTCATTGCATCAAAAATAGCTCGTCATCTTGAGTGTTCCACCATGTTGGATTTAGAATGACGTCACACAGCTTACCATGCGTTATCATCCAAACTAAACGAGTATACAACATTTCACTCAATCAGTGGAAGATATCTGCTACAAAATTGAGTTGCAAGATTCCACCCGAACAAACATAGTTACATACATACATTGCAAGTTAGATAAAAGCTTGTAATAAATAATACTGAATCGCGGACAGAGGCCGAGAGACGGTTCCGAAGAACTCTGACACCCAGAGTTTGCATGGTTGATTGACCGTGACACCTACTCGAATGAATGAATTAATGCATGCGGACATAGTGCTCAAACATAAACATGATTTTCATTGCTCCCCCGCCTCTTCGGATCAGAAAAAACAGTCCGGAATGGGCAAAAGTAAAATGTCGGATAGTAAAATTACGTATAGTGCACAAACGAAATGTATGGTGTGCCATATCGGACCGTAAAAAATCGGACTGCCGGACAGTAATATTTCCGTGTAGTGCATAAACGCGCTAACGGTGATAAGAATGCAACTCCCCACTACACTGTGCGCGCTAGCCATCGTAATCAAAAGATACAGCCGTTAATGCTGCATATTGTCGACATTCGCAAGGGAATCATTAACCTACAAAGTACTTCCCGTGAACGCAGAATCTTGAAATTTGGTACGAAGCAACGTTCTTATAACACAGATAAAGGAAAAATTGTAAAAAGACATTTTTTTGTCACATAATATAATAAAAATATTTTTATTAATTTTAAACTTATTAAAGATAATGGTACGGACCCGTCGTGCGCGAGTCCAACTCGCACTTAGCTGGCTTTTATAAATAAATTGTCCGGATTTGAGAGCTACCCAGGGAGAGTCTAATCTAAGCTGCAATAGAAAAATTTAGATGATTATCTCCTTTTTCGTACAAATCATTTATTTAAATGGCAGGTACGACCTTAACAAAAATGCAAGAAACAGAAGCAATAATAATTGTTGGCCACTGACACATTGGAAAAACGCCATGTATTAGCATTGGAGCTCATATATTATATTTTACCTTTATTTTAAAAAAAAAACTTTTTTCACTTTGATAATTTCTAGTACTGGCACATTAGAGAATTCCATGAAAAAGAAAAATAGAATTTGAATTTTGCTCTTTAGTTCAAATTTCAGTTCTTTCAATCATTATTTCTAAATTCTTCGCGTGATAAACATAAAATATCCAAAAAAAATTAAATATTTATAAAATATTCTACAAACATTATCACAGTCTACCTTTTCTTATATCTAGAATCATTTCCCGCAGTTTCACCGCTGCGTTTTACTATTTTCTAGTGATTTATATAAACTCAACTCGGCAAACATGTAAGTTCTTTTATATTACATTTTCACCATCTTTATTTTCTATTGGTGTATTACTTTCTAGAAAATTCTTAGCTGGTGCCAATGGAAAGAACGTGATCTTAGCTCGTAGAACTAGAAGTAACATATATTGCGTAGGTAACTTGTTCAAAACCGAAAATAATTCTCATCTTAGTGGTAGCCGATGACCTAGCCAGTCGTAGTATATATAGGACCCTGGTATCAGATTTTTGCCTGGTAGTGAGAATTCCTAACATATTTTTGGTTACTCGCCAGCCTGCGACACGAGCGTGCCCAGTTTGGATCCCCGGTCAGGTCATAATCTTTTTCAGATTGACCTGGGTCTTGGGGGGGGGGCTCGGTTTGACCACGGTCCAATAGGTCGTGTATCAAAATGTTCAGTGTCAGTGTCCAGTTGATATTGAATAATGTTAGTGTATCAAAAGGCTAGCTCATTTGATATGTACAGATTTCCCGGCTTCTCTATTGAATAGGTCAATTTACACATTGCATATTTGTGCCTCGTATATCCCAGCTATTCTACTTAATAATTTGACCATATTTTGTTTGTTTTTTCATAAGCGAAGCTTATGATAAACGGAATTCAATACTATTTGCTTTTCCTCTAATCACTTCGTATCCAGGTGCTGTGGACCTTGCTGTGGACCACCCTGCTGCGGGCCCTGCTGCCCCAACATCACCATCTACACATGCTGTACCAAGATCTGCTAGTATCTAGATCTCACGATGGGACTGCCAAGCTGACCCGTCGCCTCACGGCACGCTGCGATGGAATCAAGACGCGTGGTTCTATCGCTGTGGCGGGCAGTGATTGAATTCTGTCGTGTAGGCATTAAACCAGTGTCCCGTCTGTGACTGTGCTTGTTTTGTGGAAAAAAATAAAATTAATTTAAGCGTATTATATTGTATTATTGGTAAACCCACGACCCGATCGCTAAGCTTTTTTTATAGCGCAAGCTTAATACTAGGTTACATACCTCCATAAATGACCACTTTCCAATTAGGTACATACCTACTTTAACAACATGACCTCCTTTCCCAAAATAACCACTTTTTCATATTTGCCGCTTTTCCCAAAATGACCACCACTTTTTCATGCCCTTGCCCTTAAATTAGAATTATTTCATTCAATCTGATATATTTTTCTGAGAATTTCTAGTGGAACCGAAGGAACCCCGAACATTTGTGCTAATAGATGCCTTCACAAAACATCACATCTTTCTTTCATCAGCCTGCTCTAAGGCATTGGTAAGTTATGACGCGCTCCGTGGCGGTGGTTAACACGCCAGCCTTGCGACACGGCCCCGGGTTCGATCCCCAGTCAGGTCAAGATGGAAAATGATCTTTTTCAGATTGGCTTGGGTCTTGGATGTTTATATTTGTAATAAAATATAGTATCGTTGAGTTAGTATACCTATCCTATTCGAACTGGGGCTAGCTCAACTGATTTGTCCGTATATATTTATTTTACTAGACAGATTTTTGATGAAATTAAAATAAGAGCGAGTGCTTTCAAATCTGGTGCGATGCGATAGCTCCTATTACCGGAATGTCCAGTCTTTTCATTACCTAGTTGATTTGATGCAACAAAAGCATACAACAGAATCGATAGCCTACTCTGTGGGTAATCTTTCATGAACTTACAGAATAGTATCTACAATGCAAAAAATTGTTTTTGCATTTATGTAGGTACTATTCTATTCATCATGTTACTTGATTTATCTTTTAATAGTTACTACCCCCCAGTAGTTGTTAGGTAATAAACATTACCTAACAACTACCCCCCCACTAGGCTAACGCCTTATATGCGTATAGGAGGATAGGAAAGAAGGTAGACTTTCGACGGCCAGCATTGAGAGCGTAGTTCGAACACAGTCGCTGGTTCAAAACTTGCCTCTCTGCTTGTTGCTTGTGCCAGCTGCGTCTCTTCCCGCGCAGGTCATAGCCGATCGAGGGATTGGGCTAAAATCTGTGGAATCATGTCAATTGGCGATGAGGCTAGCAACCCATCACTATTTTAATTCCGTTTTCCATCAATCACACTCT
Source organism: Elegia similella (assembly GCA_947532085.1). NCBI lineage: Eukaryota > Metazoa > Arthropoda > Insecta > Lepidoptera > Pyralidae > Elegia > Elegia similella. Next base: position 19,301,060 of record OX383940.1, on the reverse strand, counting down.
CCAACATGCTACTTACTAAATGCATTAATGGGAATTAGCACGAACATACGTTTATATATACTGGGTGGCGCAAAAGTACTGGCACTAAAGAAAATACTTTTATTTTTTTTATATGACATTTTCTGTCATTCTGTTTTTGAAAATTGTGTAGTGAACAAATGTAAAATACACTGAAAATAAACATGGACCGTTTTACTCCCCAAGAACGTGGAATAATTGTGTGAGGGACGCTTTTCCAGGCCGAGTTATCTCTCGTTTTGGCGATTTGCCTTGGCCTGCAAGATCACCCGATCTGACCAGTCCAGACTTCTTTCTTTGGGGTTTTTTGAAATCTCGGGTGTATGTGAACAAGCCACAGACTCTCGCAGCTCTAAAAGAAAACATTCGTCAAGAAATAACGAACATATCGCAGGAAGTGTTACGGCAAGTTATGCAAAATGTCATAAATAGGGCTCAAATGTGTATCAACTCTGGAGGTCACCATTTAAAAGACATCATCTTTAAATCCTAATGGTACGAAATTTAATGGCACAAATATACATTTAAAAAAACCTAAATCTAGTTTTCTAATTTAGAAAAAATGTTATAGCTGAACCAAATAGGGTCTTTACTTTTGCGCCACCCAGTATATATACGGACAAATCACACAGATTGAGCTAGCCCCAAAGTAAGTTCGAGACTTGTGTAATAGGATACTAATCAACGATACTATATTTTATAACAAATACTTCGAACCAAAACAAAAACGCACAAACGAACAAAAACGCCAGCCTGCGACACTCCCGTGTCGCAGGCTGGCGTGTTGACCACTGCGCCACGGAGCTAGCCAAAATTATATATATTTTTATGGTAATATTGTCTGTCAAAGCTTTTTAACATCTTTGTGCTTTGTACAAAAAACTCATAGGGAAAAAAATTTACCTTCAGAAATGAACTTTACTTACCTACATTAAACAGGTGATCTAGGTTGCGCAATCAGGCTAAAGTCTAGGCTAGGTCTGGGCGGACTGGTTGTGTGGGTGGAACGGCTTACATTAGTATATCAATTAGCATGCATTCGTTTGGCGCAATTGAGATCAACTCCTTTTATGCGGTAATTGAGTCATTTGATACATGTGAACTATAAGTGTGTGATCTTCCATGCTGGTCTGAAAGCAAAGAAAAATTGTAGAATGTGCCAGCTGCTTCTCTTCCCGCGCAGACCGTAGATGCCGGTCAAAGGAATTGGGCGAAAATCTAAAGAATCATGACAATAGGCGATGCAGCTAGCAGCACATCACTATTTTGGCTATTTTGCTTAGGCTCTGTCAACCCCGTAAGGGATAAAGACATGATAATATGTATAAGTGTTTCTTAGCACTGTCTTTTGTGACTTCCTTCTTCTCCTCATCTGAGTTCCCGGTTGCATCCTCAGCTGTGCGACTTCTTCTTTTCGTGTCGATGGCTTAAGGGATTAGATTTTGTCTCTCCAGTATGTGGCGACTCTGACACCACTCAGATGCAGTGTACAGATCCTCTTTGGTGCAACTGGTGGGGCACAGAGGGCACGAAAACTGTGCGATGGAACCCGGGGTTCTCTGTTACGAAATTAACGTATTCATGTTGTACCCAACTTTCAATAGATTCTCAATTCGTCGGATTCCTTATAATATTCATAAAACCGAACCGATTTAAAAAACATCTCTTTTTAATTACTTTCGAATTAGTTTCATTTAAATTGAATACAAATCGCTTCTCCTCTATCTCATGCTGGACTGGTAGAAAAGAAAAAGCAGACTTCTTCTTCCTAAGCAGATTGTAAAAGCCGATTGCGGGAATGGGCGAAAATATAAGGAATTATATCAATATCGATGCGGCTAGCAATTCATCACTATTTCGATATCAATATCGATGCGGCTAGCAATTCGTCACTATTTCGATTCCGTCTTCCACCTAAAAGCCCACCGACATGCTAAATATGGCCTATAGGTTTTATGACCCGAGCCCTGTCTTCTTCATAAGAGAAAAATACGTGATAGTATATTACAATGTATAAATCGCTTCAGTAGTTTAGTTGAAAGCTTTTTTATTTGAAAGACTAGCTTTCGCCCGCGGCTCCGCCCGCGTTAATGTCGATCCCTCGGGAATAGTACTTTTTCCCGGGATAAAAGGTAGCCTATGTCCTTTTCCGTACTCCAGAGAACTTGTATGCAAAATTTCATAATGATCGGTTCAGTAGTTACGGTTTGAAAGCATAACAAACAAACAAACAAACAAGCAAACAAACTCACTTTCGTATTTATAATATTAGTAAGGATTATCAATTATTATTTAGCAAAGTTTTTACGGCCGGCCGTAAGCCTTACGCCAACCCTCCAGAAGAAGCTCTAGAACGCGGATAAATACCTCTATACAGCGTGAAAAATAACCTCGTTCCCGTGAAAGGGTGACTCCGCCCTTAAAAATAAACAACTTTTTTGGAACCTTCGATCAAATATAATGTCTCAGTCTCATACAAAATGAAGTCTAAATAATGTCCCCGAGCTATAAAACATCATGCATACTTACAAACAACAACAAAAACGGTACATACTAACAGTATGACACCATATTTCTTTAGCACTTTTGACGCGTAGTTTTTGCATCCTTTCTTTCACTGACCTTCGTCATCGCGAGACGTGTGAGTGCTAGCGCGGTTTATTGAAACTGTGGACAAAACAGCTCCGAAACTCGATGAGGGCGCTGTTTTGCCGGTGCCACTTTTCGAGCGCGAAAAGTGGCACCGGCAAAAGGAATATGCTTAATGTGGCCATAAGTTCTTATAGACCTAGGCTCTGTCTACCCCGCAAGGGAAAAAGACGTGACATTATGTATACGTATGTATGTATGAGTCACCTCTACATGGGAACCCCGGAGATTATGTTACACGCTGTATAAATAATTTTCCTTTCACTAAATGGTTGCTTTTCCCCATATATCCGAGTGAGTATCCCAATACCTTTAGACGAGTGCTGTGGCTTAGTGGCCATAATGTCAGGTTGCACACCGGATGTCCCGGGTTCAATGGGGATTGACCTGACGGGGGGTCAGGTCAAGAATACATGAAATGAAAATGAAAAATATTTATTGCAATACACTATGGCACACACAATACAAACAAAAAAGGACAGTATAAGACAAAAACAGGACAGTATAAGACAAAAACATGAAAAATGATCTTTTTAGAATTGGCCTGGGTCTTAGACTAAACAACTGATCAAGGTACCCTTCATTCCGGAAAAGGGTACTGTACCCGAGCAATCTACATTCACGAGACAAAAGCTGTTAATTAAAAAACCGGCCAAGTGCGAGTCGGACCGCCCACGAATTGTATTATTTATGTTTAAAGTGTATAATATAACTCAATATCCTGTTAATATTTCAAGCGTCTACCTATTGCCGTTATCAATATCGAGCAAAAATTAGCAAAAAATCATGTTTTTTTTATTTGTGAATTTTATTTTATTCTATTTGTTGGAACAGAAATACATCACCTTGAACAGAAATACCTACATCATCTGTGAAAATTTCAACTGTCTAACTATCACGGTTCGTGAGATACAGTCTGGTGACAGACGGACGGACAGACAGACAGACGTACAGCGGAGCCATATTAATAGGGTTCCGTTTTTACCTTTTGGGTACTTCCGTACCCCTTTGAGTAGTAAGGGTTCCCCCTTAAAATATCAAACCAGCCAAATGCAATTGGTATACCTTACTTTTGCGCACAGTACAATATTTAAGTACATAAACTACGCTTCTTGTATGTGACGTTGGTTGATGTGGGATGCATGAAACCTCTTCCATGTGACCTCTCTTGTGAGTTTGATCTACCTTTTTCAAAACATATGTACAATATATATATATTTTTTTTAATTGTGTATGGATTGATATCCCAGTAATAAAGGACACTAAATTTGACAGAACCGCAAAATAACGCCTAAATAACAAGTTGATTAAGGCGCTGTATCCCATAACCGTTTGAGGCGGATATCGCGCGATATATTATATCATCATCATCATCATTGGGTCCTTTTTAGTCTCCACTACAGGAGCATGACCCTCTCTGTACTACTAGGGCCATACATGCCAACCGGTATTGCCACTTTCGAACTTATATATGTATATCATCATCAGGTCCTTTTTAGTCTCCACTACAGGAGCACGACCCTCTCTGTACTCCCTTTAGGTATATGTATATATACCTAAGTATATCATAATGAAATAAGGTTGAAAGTGGCGATACCGGTTGGCATGTCACCAGTCTCATTTCCAACCCGTGTATGCCATTTCCGTGTTAATTTTCAATTTTAATTTAATAATTCAATAATTGCAACCAAATATTGTATTTTTTATGTATCTATCTTGCTCATTTAGTTATACTTTTATAGACGTAAAAAAAAAAAATTAGTTGTCGCTGAAAATATTAAGTAATTCGCGACGAAACTTGTTTTGGATATAGCTTTTTTGTGTTCAAAGCTTGGTTTTAAATACTCTTTTGAAAATATTTTGTTGTAACCATTAATTTTGATCTTTGAACAGTACTTCATATTTTTTTCATGCTAGTCCATGAAAAGTAAGACTAAATCCGCGACGAAAAAAAAGACGTGTTACATTCTTTTGATGCACAACGCCTTAACAGGTTCCATGTCCGACAGACCATATGGTCCTTGACCATTGTTTAACTACTGTGTCTCGTTTACGGACTGTGAACCTATTGACTAGGATCCTCTTTAGTTTTAAATTTTAGTTTGTTTTCGTCGCTATAACAATAGCGGCAAAAGTCAAATTTACCTTATCTGCTTTTTACGGTAAAATACATATAGCCCTGTGACAGACAGATGGACGTACGGATATCCGAGGCTCTGTAATAGGGTCCCATTTTCCCTTTGGGTACGGAATCCTAAAAATTGTAAGGTATTTAAAAATATCTAGTAATTGCGTCGCTTAAAATATTAGATGTTGTGTTTGGCTCTATAGTCAATAACCCGCAAACAAAACACGACTTATCTCCAATATTTCCTCTTTTGCTGAAGCTGTGACGTAATCCGGAACGTTAAAAACACTCCGAGATCTATAAATCAGATCAACACTTTCCATCCGAATGCTCTAGAAACGTCATTGCTTAAAATTTATCTTTGAAATATTTGAATACTCGCATATGGATGTTGCAAGGTCATACATTATTATGGCGTTAGAGAAATATAGTTATCTTGAATAAGCTGAATTTATTTTTCTGTACTCAAATTTATGTAGAAATCAATGGATTAGAAAAACTATGGAAGCGTAACTCTCATACAACTAACAATTCATTATCAGTCCCGTTTACGCAAACAAACTTAAATCACAACGAAAAACTTACGCACTCATAGACGAAGATAGTTTGCGATTGGCCGTGTCAATCTCATGAGGCGGTGCCAACATTTCTAATGAACGCTATGGTGTTAACATTGCGGAGGTAGGTAGACATCGCTCGGGACAGAAGCTCGACTCGCTCGCTATGATAAGTTACTCCATTGTCACTTTTCCATCTTTTCTTGCGTTTCCTGCACCACTTTACTACACAAGAAGTCATTTTTATCTTAATTCGTTAAGATTTCGCCGATATTCACAAAAAATATGTCGTTAAATGCTTTTATCTACGCGTCCTTCCGTCACGGAGCGCGTGGCAGACTAGTTCGCGAAAAGATATACTTTTTAAGCCCCGCCCGGCTTTGATATACTTTGCGTGGTGTCAGTTTTTGAGCGCAATGCTGCTTCCATAGTTTTTCTAATTCAATGGTAGGAATAAATACGTTTTTTTTTTCATAAAAAACGGTTTCACTCACGCCTTGTTAGTCGGTATCACCGTCAAGTTTTAGCGGTTTGTTTCCTAAAAAAAATACCATTTAAAAAAATAAGTCGGTTTACATTTATGCCGAAGACCAGCGGTGTTACTCAGGTACATCACCGCCTAATGCTAAGTGAGTTTTGGTGCCCTTGTTTTGTAAAATGTTAGAAATAAGTATTGTTTGTTTTATTTGGTTCCAAATAAATAATTTTTCTTTTTTATTCTTTTACTTATAAATTATCGAAAAATATAAGATACGTGTTTTTGCTTTATTCAATCAAACAAAAGATAATAAAGATAAAAAAACTGCACTACTAACCAATAGCGTAGTTTGCATGGCACCAAAAATTTTTAAAAAATACCTCGACAATTTAAAGAAATGAACATAAACTTATTTAAAAAACACTTTAAAATATTTCATACTAAAAAATGTTATTATAGGATTGACGATTTTCTGAATGATAGATTTTAATAATTTTTTATTTTGTTTTCTTTTATTATTTACTTATATTATTACTTATTATTGTCAGTTATTTACTTGTTTTAATTTGAAATTGAATGTATTTAATTATTTTTATTTAATTAAGTTACTACATAATTGACATTTTATTGTTTTTTATTTTTTGACAATTAATATAAGTTGAATAATAATTTGCACACTTGACGGTAAAACATGTTGAACCATAATTTATATTTAACCCCTATTTTTTGTAAACACATGATTATGCAAATAAATATATCTTATCTTATCTTATCTTAAAGCGCATCATAGTTCAGGAGTGGGTCACAAAGTTCCGCGTGACGTCACCGGTCAGTGACGACACGCAGAACTGTAAGGGGCTATACCTTTATCAAGTTTTGATTGATTGACAAAAGAAAAAATACGTGTCCAATAAAAGATCGTTGAGAAGAAAGTTGTTCAATATAATGAACTGATGCCCCTTAAGTTTCGTTACCCCCATTTTGTAATACGTTTTTTACGTTCTTTCACCACTAGAATCCTTAATTATTCTTGTCCTTGATGAATATATTTAGACTAGCTGTTGCCCGCGGCTCCGCCCGCGTTACTGTCGGGAACAGTAGAATTTTCCGGAATGAAAGGTAACCTGTATCCTTCCCCGGGCCTCAAACTACCTCCATAACAAATTTCATCCAAATTGGTTCAATGGTTGAAGCGTGAAAAAAAGAGAGACAGACAGAGTTACTTTCGGATTTATAATATTAGTATGGAAGTATGGATTAAATACCTATATCTATCCATGTGAAGTCGGGGCGGGCTGCTAGTGTTACATAACAGTGGACAGTAACGTTTTTTCATTACGCTCTTATGAAAGTAATATCGCTACCTAGCGTTATTATGACCTAGTGCGGCACTTTATTGTGCAGAAATCTCTCCGAGGCTATAAAAGGTGTTCTCGTAATCTTGTTTACTTTAACTCACAATGCTGCGTTACTATGAAGAATAGAGACAGTTATATTGAAGTAGTACATTACAGTTTTATTGGCACTAAAACAGCCCCTCGGGTTTAAATACATTGTTTTTTCTAGGTTAATTTCACAATGAATTATTCTACTAATATGTCAAGCAAGAAGCCCATTTTACGGAGTAGTATGTTTCTCACACTTATCCTAATTCTAATAAGTGAGTTTGTTTGTGACGTCTTCATGTTCTGTCTACTGAACTGATCGTCATTATTCATACGCAAACTTGTTGTTTGGGGTACGGAGATGGACATAGGAAACATTTTATCCCGGGAAAAAGTAACGTTCCCGAGGGATCGACATTGACGCGGGTGGAGCCGCGGGTTAAAACTAGTTTATTCTGGAGAAGGAGAGCAGAATGATATAATATTTTTTTAAAATTATGATCAAATCAAAAAACGTTTATTTTTCTTCACAAAAAAGTTTATATAATACAAATTGTTACTAAAATGCATTTTGTAAATATATTTTGTGATAGGGCTGTAATAATAATACTAGATCTGTATGTGTAAATAAATAAAAGCGAGGTGAAGTAAAAACTGCCTGTGCTAGGTTTCCAAGGAACCTGTATCACTGTACAGGTTACCAGGACACGGACAAGGTCGGCCTAAACGTTTGGCTTGTAACGCTTCTATCTCCCTTCCACTGTTATCACGTAAAATTATCGTTCGTAAACCGACTTTTCAGGGAGCCATTTTTTTAATAAAGGATGTATAAGCTCTCCTAACAAAGTATTAAAGGACTTCGCGGGGATGATTTAAAAGTTTTAGGGAGAAATATTGAATTCCACGTCTTTATTTCAATCACAAAAAGTTACTTATCTGAAGTGAAAATATTAAGCGAACTTCGTTACTTTTCTGTTCTTTGAGTCAGTTAATCTTAAATGTCTTGTCGTACTAACATTATAGCAAAATACGAAAGTGTTTATGTTTGAGAGTGATGCTGAAATAAATTTACGAATAGGCTAGTTTCCTAAAAAATATAAGTCAGTAAGAGAATCAAAATATAATGGATATGTATTCTTTCTTTTGTCGAATAAACAAAATTTTATAATAAAATAAATCTTTAGTTTTCATCACAAAGGTATTATAGTGTACATGTTTGTAAGTTCATAATGTTGACATTAGAAGATATTGCTTCACAAAGTTCCCTGTAAAACCTATCTTTGTGAAGTAGGTTTCATGAAAAACCTGTAACACAAGTCACCAGGACCCTCCCGCGGATAGTTTTAAGGGTAGTTCGCCAAGACTAGAGAATCACATTCAAGGTAGTTGAACGTAAAATATAAACTAATGTGATAAAATCATAACCCTCCTTTTTGCTTCGCCGTAGTCGGGTAAAAAAAGAAGCTCAATCAAACCATCTTAGTGAGGACGTTAGTTTATATTGTATATGGTATCGAGTACCCGGCCACTCGAGATGATATTCGCTTTTCCCCCATTTAGTATGTTGGGGATCCTTCGTATGGTGGTAAATAAAATGGACTGTAATTATACTGAACTGCTGGTTATATAATAGAATTTTTGAGAGATAAGGTACAATACGAGGATAATAGCTTTAGTTCATAAGTAGAATAAATTATGCGCACATGCCGGCGGTAAGAGGGCAAGTAAGGTCCAGGGGCCGCGTGGGATTCGGCAGCTTTCGGGTGTCTCCGGAGGATCTCTCATCGTTCGCGAATAGTAGATAGGCGCGACCAAGTATCCTAATACCTTAATTCCCTTCTCAAACCCGTCTTTACCCCAGCTGCTATCTGAAGCATTTCAACTTCCGATGGGCAGCAGCTTCGGAAGCACAAAAAGCCAAACAAATTGCGCTCGCCAACCAACCTACCAAGCGTGGTGAGTATTCCAATATACTTCCATGAAACGAAGAATTCTTGGGAGTGGCTATGGTCCAGCAGTGGACTTGTTACGGTTGAAATCAAAATGATGATGATGATGAACGTTAGATACCAAGAATCTAATTTTAAAATATTTCGAGAAGCATTTAGGCACAGCTACGGATCTAGGAGTAGCGGGCAATAGCTTCAAGGGGCATCAAAATCATAATGAAATATGTAGGGGTTGCAGGCGCAACGCTGGCAAAGTATTCACAAGAGGGGCGGCTGAATGTCAAGCTGTATGGCATGGTATAATTTAAAGTGTACCCCAGTAGTGGCATGGTTTGAGGCGCTACAGGGGGCGGTAACGGTGAAGATACAGAGACACACCATTACAGAGGCGGCATGGGCGGATGTGTTCGATTTTAAGATGAGATTGTATCTTTCCTAGAAGATGCTTAACCTCTGCATTAACTTTCTCAGGCGAAGCGGGTAGAGTTTCTACGTAACAAAGACGAAGAAACATCGCAAAGTATTGAAGGACGATGGAGCTGGGTTAAATGATGGAGCGACAGCGGAGGTCCCGTTTGGCACGCGTGACAACGGGTACTTTCTCGTGGTCAAACTATTTCGCCAAACTGATATACTCACGAGAAACTTTATTTCAACGCCCACACATAGATACCTGAAAAGTTAGCAGACTAAACATATGAAATTTATGGCGTACCAGAATATAAAAATCTCATATTATAATCTCATTTAACATACATTTCAAGATTTTAAAGTAGATTGGTGTTATCATTACATGTATATTTGTCAATATTATGTTGTTATTTAAATAGGTCTGGTTCGGTCACGTCATGAGAAGAGAGGACCGATATTTGGCTAGAAAAGCGTTTAATATGGAGATAGATGGGTATAAAGGAAGGGGCAGACCCAAACAGAGATGGATGGATTGCGTAAAGAAAGATATGAAGGGGCTGGGGGTGGCTGGTGGAATGACGCAAAATATGAATATATGGAAAGAAAAGACATATTGCGCCGACCCCAGGTAATGGGATAAGGTGGGGCAGATGATGTTATATTTATCAACAACTATTATACTTACGCTTATTTTAATACAATTCAGAAATCTAGTTTTCTTCATGCCCTATCATATTTTACTTAACAATGAAATTATATTCCCTTTCGTATGTTGAGAACCATAACAATTTCCATATTTTTAAAACCGTTTGTCTCGTGATAATTCACACACAATTAAAATATCATCATCATCATCAGGTCCTTTTTAGTCTCCACTACAGGAACTAGACCCTCACTGTACTACTAGGGCCATACTTGGCCAGAGCATCCAGATGACTTGGCCTACACTCTGCACGCTGGCCAGACGGGTTGGAGAGGTCTCTTAGATGTATAAAAGCTTTGTTTAGCTTGTATTTCCTTCTACGACATCCACGGGAAGACTTGGAGTGGTCCTATTCTAATCTGCCGGATACCACACGTCTAAATTATAATATCACTAAAACAAAATATTTCTTTGAATAAAAGGGCTTGCGTTTTGAAACATAACAAAAAAATTAAATTTTCATTGTAAAGGATAAACTTTTTACTTCGATAATTAATGTGTATGTTGAGTTGAGTATGTTTTGAGCAAGAAAAATAAAATTTCCAATCTAGCTCCGTGGTGCAGTGGTCAACACGTCAGACTGTGACACGGAGTGACCGGGTTCGATCCCCGGCCAGGTCAAGATGGAAAATGATCTTTTTCAGATTGGCCTGGGTCTTGGATGTTTATTTATATATGTATTTGTTATAAAATATAGTATCGTTGAGTTAGTATCCCATAACACAAGTCTCGAACTTACTTTGAGGCTAGCTCAATCTGTGTGATTTGTCCGTATATATTTATATCCGTATATATTTAATCTGTGCGCCCACACAATCCATATGAGGCATGTCATGTCTTTAATTAACTATAGACGGAAATATATTCTCAACACGTAATTGTAAACTAAGTACACTGTCTGAGCTAAGTTCTTGGTAGATACTAAGTTGCGTCCAAGTTCTAATGTTTAAATTAATTTGGAGTCCTCCGTTGAGGTTAGTCTAGAGTAAGTGGTCTGCTTATTTCCATAAACAATCATAACTGTCTATTACTTATTAAGTTAAAGTGAATAAATAGTTATTTAACAATGCTTTTGAAATTAATAAAAAGTTATATAATACATATCTGTCCGCCGCAAAAGTTATACAATATGTTACTTGTCTATACAGGCTGACTGGTAAATCACGTGTCATTCTTAAGGACATAATAAACAATGATGTCAAAAAATATAAAACCAGCAAAATACTTATTAATTTCAAAGAATGATTTAACCAATTTAGTCCGCAAAGTTTCGGAACGTTTGTAAAACGCGCGCTCACTACGCGCCAACAAGTACGCTTTGATTAGCGCGGGTGTCCACACTTCTTGGATTTATAGGATAATTTGGTCAACTTTTAAGCCCCTCCCCTATTTTTTAGGTAGGGATGCAAAGAATATTTTTTTATTTAGGCAAGCTACGAATAAGTAATAAGTCTAGGCAAGATATACTGCAACTTAGGGAACAGTGCAAGTTTTATCAACATCAGGTCGGTCTTTTTTAGTTTCGAAGATAGAGAGTTACTCTAAGCTCTCTATCTCAAAAAATTCTGAAGAAGTGTGTATCAGTCACAAAATTACAGTTTTGAAGTCAGTTTAACAGTTAAACTTTTTTAATTATTCTTGTTTGGTCAAAATCAGCTAAGACATAAATTCCTACATTGACCATACTTTCGAATAGGCTAAAATTACCCTAAATAATCTGGAATAAATATTAAAATTCAACACAGAAATCTTAAAATCGATATCTTTCAGCCAGGTTTAAACTATAAGATTAAGGTGTCATCATCATCATCATTGCATTTTTGCAACAGCCTCCGTGGTCCAGTGTTTAAGGCGTTTGCCTGTTGACCCGGGGGTCGTGGCTTCGATTCCCACCGGAAGCATACTTTGTTAAGTTGTTTCCAGTTAGGTTAGGACATTGCAGGCTTGAGTCACCTGATTGTCTGATGATAAAGATGATTCCGTGCTTCGGAAGGCACGTTAAGCCGGTGGTCTCGGCTGCCATCTGGTAGTCGTTAAAGGAACCACGTCAGAGGCCGAGAGACGGTTCCGAAGAACTCTGACACCAGGGTGTGCATGGTCGAGTGACCGTGACACCTACTCGAAATGATGATGATTGCATTTTTCACGCTGCCCGAAGGAACTACTTAAAATTGTTATTAGCTCTTGGAGTAAAAGAGACTTAGCGCAACAGTCCCACTGTTGGGAGTACGATTGTACCTCTCGACTCGTCTTCATCCTTAACTCGAAAAGATTTTCCTTGTCACAAATAAGTACAAACTTTCAAAATGGCGGCATTCTATAAGTACATATTGGACTGTCTCATTTTAAAGCAAAGAAATTTAGTGTTTCCAATATCGTGTCGCGGCCGGAGTTACGAATGACGGTCCAGTACCAATATTTCTCTGAGTATGTTGTTTCCTTTTAACATATAAGTATACGTATTGTGAAAGATATATATTTCTGGTGTACAGTGATACTGAAATTGTGTTTGAATCGCAGCACGGTCACGGGTTCGATCCCCGGCCAGGTCATGATGGAAAAAGATCTTTTTCAGATTTGCCTGGGTCTTGGACGTTTAGTTAACCTATATAATATCTATTATAAAATAGAGTACCTATCGTTGAGTTAGTGTCCCACGATACAAGTTCATAACCTGTAGGGCTAGCTCAATCTGTGTGATTAGTCCCTATACATTTATTTATCAATCAATACATATAATAAATGAGTAAAAAAATGTATCTATACATTGAATATATTTACAAAATAATTATATAGGGCGATGGAGATATACTAATAGAGGTAGAATTTTAAAAAATGACTGACTGTTTGTCTGTTTGTTTGTCTGTTATACCATGGTTTATACACGCTAATCTCCAGAAATACTGAACGGATTCTAATGCCTGAGCAACATATAGGGTCTAATTTATTTTGAAAACTGGAACACCTGATGCAGAACTATAACGGTCCAGCTAAACTATAAAAAATATAATAATGACGCCTTAACAAAAGTTGTTTAGCCTGATGAGCATTTTCTGTGGAGTTAAAAAGTCCACGCGAACGAAGTCGCGGGCATCAGCTAGTTATTAAATATATGTTTACTAGGTAGGTACAGCGAAAACACTTTTCAACATTTTCTGGGAGCACGCAACATTAACAACGAATTGTAGGAGCTGGATATAGCACATACATATAAAACTAGATACAGAAGGTACAATATCAGGTTCCTAAGCCATGTCAGATGCCTTTAGGCAGCTTGAAAAATCTGTTGGCCACTTACACACACGAAAAAGGTAGAGACAAAGCTCAAGTAGCTCCCATTCATTTAACAAGATGGTTAATAGAATCAGCTATAAGATAAGATCAGAGATAACATAGTGGTATAAATATGAAGTTTTATGAGCGAAAATGCTGTAACTTACAGCCATTATAAGATAGACAATCCTGAAAATTGCAGAATCGGAATTCTATTACACCTATTGGGCTGTCTTATTTTAAAGCAAAGAGATTTACTGTTTCCAATATCGTGTCGCGGCCGAAGTTGGAATGATGGTGCAATAGTCACTTCCGTCCATAGAGATAGTTACCTACTACTTATATATTTTAGTCGTGGTAGAGCCACGCTTACCGGCAATATTATTTTCGAGCTGGCTCTTTCGCACTCTCATAGAAAATCGACGTTTGAGTAGAAGCTATACCACTTCTATGCTTCGTTCGTCAACTCCTTGAAAGGCCGTCAACGCTCCTGTCACACCCTGGTGTTGCAGTTGTCCATGGGCAGCAGTGGTCAGCAAGCGAATCACCTGATGTTAAATGATTACCGCTGCCCATGGACAACTGCAACACCAGGGTGTGACAGGTGCGTTGTCGGCCTTTCAAGGAGTTGGGGGAAGGAAATGGTGAGGGGAGAGGGAAGGACGGGCCACCGGGTCGCTCACTCACCGATCGAAGCATAGAAGCTTCTACTCAGACGTCGATTTTCTGTGAGAGTGTGGTACTTCCCCGGACGAGCCAGCCCATTCATGCATGCATGATTTTTTTGCAGTTTTTATAAATAACGGTACTTCACCCTTCATAGGTACCTAACGCATTTGTAAATAACGTGGTAAAATATTTTTTTTGTTTCCATTTGTTTAGCCTCTACGCAAATAATAAACAGTATACGAAACTGATACTTGTTTGTAAATGTCACAAATGTATGACTAGTGTATGATGTCATTCGTAGTTATGACGTCACGCAGACCTATAATGTTTGCTCTGGTTTGCGTTATAGTCCGATAGCGCTAGCCGATTTTGGGGTCATAACCTTCAAAAACTCTAAAGTGGCTTATTTTTTGCCTGAGGATGCTGTAGTATTTAAAAAACACAATTTTGCGTTTTGTGTCGAATCTTATATGTGCGTTACCCGGAATTTAATGAAATGTGAAAAATAAATTTAATTCATAACTACGCTGTCAAAATTGAATTTAAGTTAAAAAATATAACTCTATTGAATATAAGATAGCCTGTGTAGTGTGCAAACCTATTTTGTGCCGTCTTTGTCTTGTGTATACTGACATAGGACCAGTATGTAACAACATTGTCAAAAGAAAATTAAAAGATGAAATAAGAATATAACACATTTCCGATCACCTAAATATGTATAATAAAAAAATTTGTGCCGGTTTACGCAATGGATTTTTGAGATTTTTATTTATTTGTCTTTTTAAAGGCAAAAACGTTTGAAAATTTTTTTAAATACATTAGAGTTCACATATTCAAAATCATTAATGCATGAAAGATTTACAATATCAATTTGTGTCGTTTTTAAGCAGTGCATAAGTAATAAAATACAAAAAACAATTTCTACGTTTGAAACGATAAAAAAATGGCGCCGCGCCGGGCGGCGGCGGCAATGAGCGCGAAGAGACGCGCGTGCCGTGTGGATATTCGTATTGTCCGTAACGCACACACGCTCGTTAACTATTATACCTAAAATATAGATATCGTCAAGCGAAGCGCAAGGGCACTTGGTACCTACCTCATCTCGAAGCATTTAGACGTTTTTTTATTACTTACCTACTTACTTGTTAGACATGTAACATATATGTATTTTTCCATGTTGGTGTAAGTTAACCGAAATAGGTATTGCGAGATATAGAATGTTTAGGTACTTTTTTTCCCGCGCAGACCGACAAACCAGTTGAGGGATTGTGCGAATATCTTATAAATCACGCACGTCATAAATAAGCCCGTATGTCTTTCTATCCCGTAAAAGGTAAGAGACGTGATTGGTATGTACATACCTACATACTTACCTACATACATACGTAGGTACAAAGTATTCATTTTCGTACATATCTTTTTTGTATTTGTCGATGCGTTATTATTATTACTAAATTGATGCAAGTGAACCATTTCCACGTCTATTATGTCAATACGAGTCTTTTGTCGTCTATAGGGTTGTCACTTGGTTGTCAAGGTCAAAAATCACAAGTTAGTTCCAGTACAAAAATACTTTAAGAGTAAGTAATCAAATATAGCCCTTAATACACGTTGATAATGAAAATAATACCCAAATAATTTTTAAAATCAGTCTAGTATATTAATTTCAACAATTTTTTAACAATGAATTAAATCATATATTGATATATAAAAGGAGAAGTTCCCACTGACTGACTGACATATAGACGCACGCACAACCCTAACCGGTAATGGCAGAAACGTGAAATTTGGACAGCTAAAGCACACTAAGACGGGATTTTGAAAAATTTTAACCCTAAAGGGGTGAAATAAGGTTTGAAAGTTTGTATGGAAAATGGTTAAACCAGCAACGATTTTGATAAAAATTGAGATACATGCTTTTAAAAACATTTAATTGAATACGTGTTTCACGGTTTTTTAGAATTCACCATCTAAGGATGCAAAATAGGGGTTAAAAGTTTGTATCGAAAATATTTAAAGGTAAAATTTTGTGTGTTTCCTTCCATTTTTACAAGTATGTGTATACTTATGTACACATACAGAATCAAGTATTTAACTTTACGGGGTAGACAGAGTCAAGGGTGTCTAGAATATATGGCCGCGGTTTTTGCGTTGATACGATTGTCCAAAAAATAGTGTTATGTTTTTAGAGTTCATGTATGTACTTGTATGTCTGTAGTAAGTTTTATTTGTGTCTATTGAAAACGATCTTTTCTTATTTCAATTGACACATTGAATACTTTTTATTCCGTAGTTTGCGAGAAATTTTCTCCATAAGATGTGTTTAATTACCTAACACAATTTTTTTTATATCTCTATATAAGCTAGCGTGCCTAAAATGCCATCCATCTGCCCGTCTGCTAAAGGGCTGTACTGTATCTTTTGAAACGCAATAAGTAGAGACGTTGAAATGTTACGACACAGCTATAACAACAAATCTTTTTCTAATTCTGTATCTAAAAAAATACTTTCGGCGCAAAGGGTAAACAAAATTCCACTCTACGTTTTTGATTTCGCTACGTTTTTGCCTGCGCTAGGACAGTGCGGCACCACGTTTGTTTAGGGCGTCCAGGCCTTGTACACTATTTTATATTATACTTGCCTTGTGGGTTCCAATCAAAGCTCTTCTGGGAATGTGTTTGTGTGGACGGTGCAACGTGTGGCCGATTCAACGCCATTTACGTCGGTGGATCTGCACGTCTATGGGTTCTTCATGGCATAGTCTCCATAAGTCTCCGTTTGAAAGAACAGTATCTGGTTAGAAGATCTCCATTATGTTTTGCGGGCAGCGATATACAAAGACCTGGATCTGGTGTTAGTTCTTCAAACACTTTCTTAGTTTCGCATCCGTATAGCAGTGCCGATTTAATATTGGAAATGATATATTTTTAGTTTCGCTCTCTTAGAAAGATGTCTGGATCGCCATACGCAGCGGAGACTCGCAAAGGCACATTTTACTTTGTTTATGCGACATGTGACGGGTGGAACGGATACGGACGTTCCGAATCCGTTCCACCCGAGCACGATACAACACTTCCGAGGTAGGCAAATTCATATACTCTCCGCACCTCCCCACCATATATACAGTGGACTATCCCGTTTCGCATATCTCGAGTCTTAACTATTGATATTTAGCCCAACTTCTGCCACAGATTACTAAATGTGCATTACGTAGTAACCTTCGTAACAGATACATCACTCCCAATCATGTATCCCAATATATATAAGTAACAGATACAAAAACGAAAATACCTACGCTATAATAGCCCACAAAATCTTTATAATAATACCTGCTGTTCGCAGCTTGAACATATTCCAAACATAACACTAATCTAGGGGTAAGTAATATAACATATAAACACTTTAAAAAAATTGTGATACATACAAAATGCGCGCGCATTTTGTATGTATCACATTGCATATAAGATAATTTGGCACAAACCTTAGAATGAAGAGATAGAAGTGTGAATCCCCTCAAACCAACAATAAGTAATTAAAAAAAAAAACAATACGAAAGGTTTGTGAGAAATTTAAAAACCTTCAGACTCCATTTTTGATGACTTTAAAAAAGCTACTTTTTCTTATTTTTACGGACACATGGCATCATGATGTCCGCTTTTTGTCATATACCTTTTGTTTCTGCGATCTGCGGCTGAAATTAATATCTGACACATATAAAATACCTACTCTGCTAATGTCTATGATACAAAGCATCAAGATAAACACCTTTTATTGGATAACTCATGTTCCAGTAACCTTTTATACAGATTTTATATGACAGATGATTCTCAATTTTCTAAACAAATTACTAGTTCAATACTTTATAAGTGTGAAATCAGCAGAGATACAATTTTTTTGTCAAAATTGAATATTTTCATGAACCAAATGATGTTAAAATCAGCTCAAAAACTGTTGGTAGGCAACCCTATCGTCTAATCACGCATCAAAACGGTTGTCATGATGCGCGGTGTGCGCAGACATTTTGTTTTATATGTGTAAGGGGCCAACACTGGTGACTTTCCAAGCTACCTAAAGGCATCTGACAAACCTTAACGACTGCCATTAATGATGACAACCGGGTTCAACGGGTTAACGTGCTTTCCATAGTACGGTGGAGCTCGGATTATTTGTATGCCACTTGCGGTCACCCATTCATTTCAGCGGGTCCACGCCCGTGGTTGTATTAACATGCGTAAGCGATAATGATGCTTACACTGGGCTAATCTCACTCCTTAAAAAAATTTAATATGTAAAAAAACATGTTGCAACTTGCAACTCGCGCCGAATCCTAACAGAGAAATGCCGCTCTGCGCCTGTGAAACACACAGGTGTGCTAGGAAACTCGTGCGCGCTGCATTAAAAAAATTGGTACACATTTACAAAATGAATGAGGACTATAAACAAACTCACACTATTATTTTCATTCAACTTATTTTACGCACACCATTCCACTGAGTGGTCAATCTAAATTCGAATCTAAAGCTCAAGAAATAAAGGCGGAGATTGAATGTATTGTATTTTAGCCTTGGAACTGAATAACTACTAGTACTTACGCGGCCTCTGTTAGTTACTGAGCGCGCTTTTTAAAAGTGAATGAATTGAAAAGTTTATTTTTTTAAAGATTCTATTGATAAATATTACACAAATTATGAATAGCGTTTTATTGCAATTAAATAATATTAAAGGCGTGAACTCTAATAACATTAATTTTTTTTTCTGACTTTTATAGCATATTAAAGGAAAAAAAATAAATAACGAAAAATGCACGGGATCAATTCGACACAAAATATTTTGAACAACAGATATCTGTGTTCTAAATCGCTAATACCTTTTTTATCTTGATTAATATTCTTTTTGAGCCATTTAACCAGCTTGATTGGAACTGGTAAAATAACTGTATTCCACTGGTCCGAGAACACACAAAAAGCCAATTTACATACGTTATTATCTAATAATCATCATGGAAAGAAAATTTTGATGCTTAATTTTCTTTTCTTTCGATAAAGCTCAAAAATAAAAATACCTAAATTTCCACCTACGCACATTCAAAAAGTGACACAAATACATATATTAGGCCATAGGATATGGTTTGGAGACTATATGTAGAAAAACAAAATATTTAGCATTTTTGAAACCTCAAAACCTAGCGCTACCGGACTATTACCTTCACACAGAAATAGTCCGATATGTGGCGACAGAAATAGGGTTAGAGCCGGTCTATAGAATACCTACAGGATAAGTCCTGTAGTAGTATACCGGGTGTTACAAAACTACGAAATAATATTTAAGGGGCATGATCAGTCCATAATATTAAACATCATTCTCCTGGGACAAACTTTGAAACATGAAAAGAAAAAATCGATTACCGATACAAAATAAGCAATCATCTGATCGACTTTCTATGGAAGGTTAAAACTTTTTTTTTGTCTCTCGATGTGTTCCCTGTGGACAGTTGTTTAATATCATGTACTGATCATTTGATCCCTTAAATATTATTTCGTAGTTTTGTAACACCTGGTATATACTTTGAAGAAATAAACATACATGTAGTTTAGATAACTTCGTTTATTTTTCGTCACAAAGTGAATAATAATATATACTATCACGTGTTTTTCTCGTTCAGGTTAGACAGAGCTCCAACGCTCAACATGTTGGTGGGCGTGAAAAACGGAATCAACATAAATACTTATAGCAGTGGCTGAACCGACTCCGGGCTGGTGTAGGGAGTTGCCGAGAACCCCCCCGATTGGTTCCCATCTTGTCGCGATGGGGGGGCTCAGTAGCCGCGGATTTGCCACCCGCGGTGAAGCCAAGAGGAACCGGGCGGAAGGCGCTCCAGGTGGGTTTTCGGTGGGCACCCACCTCGGAGTTGCCTTACAGAGAGGAGAACACCTCGTTAAAAAATCAGTAGAGCGGACCTCGTGGAGAGAAGCACGTTAAAAAACGGCTAGTTAGTGGGCGTCGAGGAGGACAACCTCGTTAAAAAACAGTGGATAGGGCCCCGAGGAGATGACCTCGTTAAAAAACAAACTAGGAGGAGGCCTGGCTGTGGGTGAGGGGGGTGGAATCTCCCCGCACTCACAGTCGTGGTAAGGTCGCGGGGGAAGAGGAGTGTCGGTGAATAGGTGCGCCGTTCTCCCTGTCCTCTGCGGCCGACAATTGGTGGGCCTCTGTTACCTATGGTTAACAGAGGCCAAACTGAGGGCTGGTTGAGCGGCGGAAACGGGATTCCGTCTCGCTCGACAGACAGCCCTCTGAATAGAGACGTCGCTGGTGTCAAGACGTCTACTCTTTAGGGCCAGATTGGCTGGCTGAGGGCCGCTCCTATCCCTCTCAATGGAGAGGGTACCGGAGCTGGATGGGGCTGCGAATTAGCAGCCGCCGCGCTGGGGCTGTGGAGCATTAGGAAGCACACGGCCCCGGCATTATGCGGATTGGATAATGACACCGTGTGGTTTTAGTGGGTTCGAGTCCGACATACCTGTCCGGCTACCCGTGGCCGGATAGACGAGACATGAGTCTTTCCACACGTTAAAAAAAAAAAGGGAGTTGCCGAGAAAACCGGTTAGGTTGGGTAACAGCACATGTGATTGCGGCGATATTCAATCAATGAGCTACCTTTTACCCTAAACGCCCCACTCATTGCACTCAAAAGGATCTAGAGGAGGCAAATGATAGGGCAGTGGCCGTGACCGCTGATTAGACAAAATTACTATGGTAAAAGACATTACGACTCGAAAAGGAGAAGTAGAAGAAATTTTTGATTTGATAATCTTCCAACTAAAATAAATTGTCAAAATTTCAGCCTTATCCTCACTTCGAGTAGGTGTCACGGACCAATCGACCATGCACACCCTGGTGTCAGAGTTCTTCGGAACCGCTTGTCGGCCTTTGACGACTACCAGATGGCAGCCGAGACCAACAGCTTAACATACCTTCCGAAGCATGAAATCATCTTTATTATCAGACAATCAGATGATTCAAGCCTGCAATGTCCTAACCAAACTGGAAACAGCTAAACAAAGTATGCTTCCCGTGGGAATCGAACCCAAGCCCCCGGTCTACAGGCAAACGCCTTAACCACAGGACCACGGAGGCAGTTTCGACAAAATTTCAGCCAATCGAAGTGATTCTAATTTACCTTCCTAGATAAGATCCTACATACAGATATTATGACTATGTATGATTTCTCATTCATAAATTGCTAAATAATCGTAAACATGTGTAGACTTCAACGGAACCAGATAACGATGATGCAATAATCACCCGAGTTCATTCACAGCTGTAGTTCACGACGTTATTTTGATTGGCTTTTCGAACTGTGACTCAATAGTGTTGTCTTCGTCAAAACGGAAACGTTTTATAAATAAACCAGCAATGTTTATTTATAAAATGTTTAATAATTTTATTAAAACACTTAGGGCGTTAACCTAAGGGACGTGGGTTCGAATCCTACCTGTGGCCGAGTTCTTTTTCATCACATATTTTCAATTTTAATAATATACCGAGCATTGTAATGCTAATTCTAAATCAATTTAAATAAGTAAAAGCTTTCTTCAATTTAATCAACTTTCTATTCATCGGATATGAATGAAGTAGAATACCACACTAGTAATAGTGGGTAGTATTGAAGAAGTACGCATGCTAGAAATGCGTATACCCTACGGGGTAATATGTGATGAGAGAATTCGACGCGGTGATTCGAAGTCACGGTGGTGTAATGGTATCACACTTAGGGCGTTAACCTAAGGGACGTGGGTTCGAATCCTACCTGTGGCCGAGTTCTTTTTCATCACATATTTTCAATTTTAATAATATACCGAGCATTGTAATGCTATTTCTAAATCAATTTATATTATATTCTTTTATTAATCTTATAATATTAAATAAGCAATTCTTGTATACCTTTTTCTATATAATTATTGGGTCTTAAATTATGAAATTGTCGTTTTCTATGGAGAATTTCGGTTAAATTGAATTTATCATACACACGTTTTTATCGAAATAATACGGCTTTGATAAATTCAACTAAAGTAAAATTTTGCATGTATTTGCGGACATTAACAAGCTTGACTTAAGTATTATAAAATTTACATAAAGTTATAAAAAGAATATAAAAATGACGACATTTTGATCGAAACAGATAACATCTGAAACGAGTTCTTTTCATGAGCATCTTTTAATAATTAAATTGAGAAAAACAAAAAAAAAATAATGCATGTAGAATATTAATAATATACTTTACTTTGAAGTTTAAATAAAAAAATGTGTGTAACTGAATATCATAGTCATTAGGACCAAATGGCAAGCGGAAGAGAACGAAAATTTAATAGGTTCAGAGCACGGATCCAGCCAAATTCAAAAAAATTCAATATTCAAAAACGTTTATTAGGACATTTGGACACTTATTATTTGTCATTATATTTATATTTGTATTATATTTTCAACTGAGAATTGTTGACGTTAGTAATTTACTTATGGCTAAGTTTAATGCCATAAAGTATGCTGCCCGTGGGAATCAAACCCACGGTCCCCAGGTCTACCAGGAAAACGCCTTAACCACTGGACCACGGAGGCTGTCACTAGGTTTATTTAGTTACATTCTTACCTACAGTTAATGGAAATTGACTCATCCCGAGCATCTTCCATCGAAGGTACTCGTACTTAGATAAGGCAAAAGGAACAGTGTTTTTTGTCCTATAAAAATAGTATGGTTAAGGAAATTATAATATTCAATACGTTCTGTGATTGGTAGAAGACAAGGTCAGATCGAGAGTATTTCTTTAAAATTTTGGCTTTATTCCTTTAAATTTTTAGAAATAAATGATATAGAAAAAGTTTGTACGTCTAAACAGCTATTTAGGTCACACTAACTGTGCTTTCGGTGCCTGAAGCATTTTGTACACAAATGCTGACCACGAACGCAAACTTTCGCCGTTCTGCCGCGCTGTAACTGAAACTAACTCAATTTCACTGGATGAACTTGTAATTTGAAATTATATCTACATTAATATTATAAAGCATTGAATAAATAAATATATACGGACAAATCACACAGATTGAGCTAGCCCCGAAGAAAGTTCCGAGACTTATGTTATGGAATACGAACTCAACGATACTATATTTTATAACAGATACATAGTTATGTAGATAAACATCCATGGACAATGTGAAAAAAATCATTTTCCATTTTGATATTTAACAGGGGATCGAACCTGGGCGCCCTCGTGTTGCAGGCTGGCATGTTAACCACTGCGCCACGGAGCTCTGTTCTCTGATCTGTGATTTTTTCAATGTCACTATCACGGTTCATGAGATGCAGCCTGGTGACAGACGGATAGACTGACAGACAAACAGCGGAGCCATATTAATAGGGTCCCGTTTTTACCCTTTATTTACGGATTCCTAAAAATGTAGTTCTATGGGTCTTTGGTTTTGTATTATGGTTTTTCAATATTTTTTTTTAGAAGTAACTGCAAGCATTCGACAAAGCGAGTCGAATTTAACGTAATTCTAATGACAAAGTTCGATATTATGATTTCCAGATATTGTATCGTATGACACTTGTGGTCATCCATCCGAATTCTTATTTAACATATTATCACGTTTTTATCTCATACGGAGTAGACAGATCCTTTTGCTGTAAGACTTTGAGACCAATTTTAACTAATATATTAAAGTAGCAGCTTTTGCCTGCGGCATCGTTCGCATGGATGTAGCTCGCTCAGGAACAGTACCTTTTTACCAGTTACAGGCGAGCTCCGTGGCGCAGTGGTCAATATCATTTTCAGATTGACCTACGTCTTGGATGTTTATCTATATAAGTATCTATTATAAAATACAGTATCGTTGAGTGAATATCCTACGACACAAGTTCACGACTTACTATGGGGCTAGCTCAATTTGTGTGATATGTCCCTATATATTTATTTATGTTTATCCTTTCGGGATAAAAGGTACCATATGTCCTTTCCGTATCAAAAATATCTCCAGATCAAACACTAAAATCGGTTCAGAGGTAGAAGTGTGAAAAGGTAACAGACAGATCATCCGAACACAAACGCTGAACGTGAAATTCATTTTCACTATTCTAACGCGCTGTAACTGAAACTAACTCAATTTCACTGGATGAACTTGTAATTTGGAACATTTACGTTTATACGAGTATCCTAGCTCAGAAAACTATTAAATATAGAATAGAACAGAATAGAATACACTTTATTGCACCAATTTAGAAATACAAAAATATCTCAAATACTTCAATTCATCTGATATGAATTAAGTTGGATACCAAGTTTCTAAATAGTGGGTAGTAATGGAGATACGCATGCTTCGAATGCATGTACTTACTACGGCAGCTCAGTGGTCGAGCGTCGACGGGCCAGATGCCAAAGATTGTAGGTTTAAATAATACCTATGGCGAAGTTTCTTTATCTCATATTTTCGATTTTAATATTAAAATATGTTAAATTTATTTTTTGTATAATGTTAGGTACATAGCGTGTAAATGTACCCTCGACGTTCACTTAAAGGGGGGGGGGCTCAGCCCATCAATATGAACAACTTTTCCTAGGGGACGAATGCTGGAAACACAAAAAAAAATCGGCATTTCCTTACAAAAGAGTTCTGCCGCCCGGCCAGTTTGCATGCGAATGTCGAATTTTGAGTGCCCAGCATTGTTCCAATAGGAAAAGTTGTTCATATTGATGGGCTGAGTTGCCCCTTTAAGAAAACATTGAGGGTCAATTTACACGCTCTATAGGAGAAATAGAAAGACGTCGTAAAGGACAAGGCAGGCAACTGAAAGAGAAGAAAGAAATGGCAGTGGTGTCACTGTCAAATTTTTCAAGCTTTAGATATTTCTAAGACAACAGCAGCCGATAAAATTTAATACTTACATATCTACAATTAAAACGTGTATACTCATATTTGATGGTTATAGATAGAAGGAGTAACATATACTCAGTGAATTAAAGCTGCCTGATATTTCCCGAATGTTGATTACACAAGTGTTAATTTTATTAGACGTCACTTAAGATAAGAATTTGAATGTGTAATCAACATTCGACGAAATATATTATTTACACTTGGGTATCCGCGAGTCTCAAGCCATTATATGCCCCTCCTTCCAAAGCCATAAATAGTTACTAGCCGTGTGGTATCCGGCAGAGTAGAATAGGACCACTCCAAGTCTTCCCGTGGATGTCGTAGAAGGCGACTTAGGAAATACAAGCTAAACAAAGCTTATTAACATCTAAGACACCTCTCCAACCCGTCTGGGCAGCGTGGAGAGTGAAGGCCAAGTCCTCTGGCTGCTCTGGCCAAGTATGGCCCTAGTAGTACAGAGAGGGTCGTGCTCCTGTAGTGGAGACTTAAAAGGACCTGATGATGAAGACAACAGCATGCATTTTACACAGCCAGTCTACGCAAACGAGAATCTTAATTATAATTATTAATCAACTCTCTTCTATTATATAGGATAAGATATTTAATATGTATGCTAGTTAAAAGGTATTTATTTATTTGAATTGTATGTATGTTAGTCTGTAAGGTACAATTATGTACAATACCAAAGGCCCATTTCCCTGAAATAAATGACTTTATAATTTAATGTTATTACATGACAAATAATTCCACGAATATTTACTTTCGCTATATTAGATTTCTGTTTATTTATGATGATAACATAGAATACATAAACATTTACATTGTTTTTTTGTCTACTGTCTTACATGAATAAAAGAGTAATAGAATAGAAAAATATGATCATAAACCGCCCTTTTTATTCAAAAAAGCAATAAGTAATATTGTATGAACTGAACATAATGAATTTATTTATGAACATTATCAAGGCTCAGTTATATATTCTATTTGTATATCTTTAAAAACATTTTAGCTCGGTATGTATAAATCAATTTAGTACGTAGTAGTGTAACATTAATAGCTTTTGCCCGTGGATCTGCTCGCGTGAATATCGTTGAGAGAACAGTATTTTTTCTGGGATAAAAGGAGTCCTGGGCTTCAACTCCCGGTAACATGGAAAAAATCAAGGAAGGGGCAAGTCAGATTTTTTTTAGGTCAGGTCGTCCGCACATTTTTAGTTCCGTCCGTCTGTCACCAGGCTGTATCTCATGAACCGTGATAGTTAGACAATTGAACTTTTCACAGATGATGTATTTCTATTGCAGCAAATACAAAAAAAAAATAAGGGGGCTCCCTTACAGCAATCGTGATATTTTGCTCGTTTTTGCACGATATTGGTATTGGCAACCGGTAGGTAGTTGAATGTTCACAGAATATTAGTTAAAATTAGTGTACATTCACTTTAAAAATAAATAATTAAATTTAAATAAAATTATATTTAAGGGGGGCTGTCCCGTACAACATAGATGATTTTTTTGCCGTTTTTATAGATAATACGGAACCCTTCGTGCCCGAGTCCGACTAGCACTTGGCCGATTTTTTGTCATATACTAAGACATCTACATGAAACAAAGTGTTTGTGACACGCATTGCATGCGTGAAAATGTAAGCGTAAATCGGCGTAATATATTGTAGAACATATAATTTCCAGTGGGGCAGCTTTCCCCTGCCCCTCCCTCGGTAAGCCCATGTTTGAGGCAAACCAAATAAGTGTGATTTGTTACATGTCGGTACATACAACTTTATGTAATTCTATCGTTTCATATTTCATATCTTATTGCGGGGCTAGCTAAATATGTGTGATTTGTCCCTGTACCAATACTTTAATCCGGAACAAGGCAAGGCATCCTTGAATTTTAGTTGTGGTAGAGCCACGCTACTGGCAATATTCATTTTTGTTATTAACATGAATCAGCCGGCTCGTCCAGGTAAGCACAACACTCTTACAGAAACTCGACGATTGAGTAGAAGCTTAACAGCTTCTGTGCTTCGTTCGGTGAGTAAGAGATCCGGAGGCCCATCCTTTACCCATTTCCTTCCCTATGTCCTTCTCCTAACTCCTTGAAAGGCCGGCAACGCTTTTGTCTCACCCTGGTGTTGCAGTTGTCCATGGGCAACGCTGATCGCTTACCATCAGGTAACTCGCTCGCTCGTTTGCCGTCCCCATGAAATAAAGTAATGTTATGCGAAGAAACGTGTCTTCTTTGCCAAAAATACATGATCATTTAAGCAAATTAGTAAAAATGTTTCATGAAAGAATTCTTAACTAAGTTATGTTATCAAAATTGAAAATATGTGATTAAAAACAACTCGCCATAGGTAGGATTTGAACCACTTTACGCCCTAAGTGTGCTGCCAACTACACCACCGTGACTTCAAATCACCGTCGAATTATCTCATCGCATATCACCCTATAAGGTACACGCATTTCAAGCAAGCGTAATGCATTGTAATGCATAAACAAACAATGTAATAACTTATTTTATTATATCCTAATAAGCTTCTTCTATCGAGTCGTAAAATGGCTTTCCGTTTAATTAAATATGTTTCGACCAGTGCATTGCCACCGTAATTGCCTAACGTAATAAGCTGCTGAAGGCTTATGTTAGCTTGAAAAACATTCAGCGTACCGTTACAGCTTTGAAAAACTTAATAGAGAATAATCCCTACTAAGTTTTTCTACCCTAACATCCTATAATCGCACTATGATCGCATTATTAAAGGGGCTAGATAGGGCCGACGAAGTTGGATATATGTACAATTTGAATATATTTCGCGCTTGATTGTTCTATGTCCATATTGTCCAGCCTTTAATATGATTACGATCCGGCTCTGTCTATGTTTTACGGGACGTCCGTCACAGGTGACAGGAGTAATGAACTATAATCGCTACAAATGTAAGACTATCCCTGATTTTGCAGGGATTTTAGTCCTTTTGTCAAGAGAAGGGGAAAGCTAGGAAGGCTTGGCGTCAAGTCGGCTGTACATAGTCACTTAGCTAATATAACTTTACTGCAGGAGTTATAATAATTAACAGGGGTTTTTGGTTTCAATGCACCGCCAATAATACAGAATAATTTGTGTTATCTCATTGTGATGTCATGTAGTAACACTAAAAGATGATAGCATAAGAAATATTGGTCATCGACTTAATAAGGGACGGTATAGTATAGGTATAGGTTCGCGTGGTGTGGTTCGAGTTCGTTTCGTGGCCAGTGTTCTGCCGGCAGCCGTGCCGTCTGCGTGTCTGTGAGATGTTGCTGTTGTGTGAGTGACAAGTTTACATGTGTTCGTGTTTCAGTCAGTGACGTGCTGGAGTTACGCAGTGGTGGATTATTGTTGTAAGTAGTTTTTTTAAATTGTTATGTAGGGTTGTTATTATTTTTTTTGTTTTCATTTTTTTAGGTATTTTATTTTACGTTTTTAAAATAAGTAATATTTTCTTTTAGGAAATTGCAAACAAAAAATGTTTTAAAATAAAAAAGGTACTTCACATTATGTTTTCTTTTTTCTCCATTTTATGTAGTATAATTTAGATCAGTTATAATTGCAAAAGACATAAGTAATAAAAATTATTTTGGATAAGTTCCGTTCACATTTCGATTTTTTTTAAACGGGACTAAGCTGTGTAAAAAGAAACTTAATAGAATAGTTCCATTTGGTGTGCCCATTTTGGTTGAATTAATTATACCTAGTTTACTTGATTTTTAAGTTCTAGTTATAAATTAAATTTAAGATATAAATATACCAAATTCTCGGTATTTTCAGATAGGTACATTTTTCAGGTTTTAAATACGCGTGAATACCTTTACTTATATATTTTTTTCTTACAATGGATAAGGATATATTTATGCGTAATATCTGAATAAACATATTATTTTTTTTTATATCGGTATTAAAAAAAACAATATTTTTAATTTTTTATACTATAAAAATTCAGAACAATTTAAGCCCTCAAATTTTCTTTTTTTGTCATAAAACTGTTTTATTTATTTTCTTTAGTATTAAGGATTTTTACAAGAAATAAATTACCAACAAACAAATAAACAATACAAACCTTTTTTATCTTGGAAAAAAACCCTAAGTCAATTCAACAGAAAAAAGATGTAGACTGCCTGCCTGAATTTATAGATATTTTTTTTGCCAAGTGTATTTCAGTGCTTCAAGCAAAATATGAATAAAGCTCTTATTTATAAGGCCAGAAGTACGTTTTTACGTGTTGTACTGAAAGCTAAAAACTAACCGCGAAATCTGTGGTGCATAAAAAAAAAACTTGAGTGTTAGTTAGTGGAGATTCCGCTGCAGCGGTTTGGTCCAGACACAAAACAAAATGGTTTGGAGTAAAGTTTTTAGCCAATGGCAATAAAAACTAGCTAAGTTCGAGTCACTAGCACACACCCTTGATGTGTCTGCTAATGTGACTGCACTGTACAATATTTGATTCCAAAATCAACGTGGACTTTGTACTTAAATATTGTACGGTCTAATGAAATGAAATAAAATTTTATTCAAAGGATATCATGTATCTCTTTTGATGATGAACGTCATATCATTATTTTTAAATATTAGCAAAATCGATAAACTGCGGAGAAGAATACGCCGAAAGAAACTCAGTCCAGTAGTCAGTCTAGTCTTGTTTGGGTTTGGGGACTTTGGTGTAATAAGTACGCTCTATTAATACCTCTTTCAAGGACCTCTTTTATGAGGTTAACCAAATTCTTTCAAGAACGTACACTATTGTTCTAAATTATCTGTAGTTTGAACTGAAGTCTTAGCGTAGATTATTTTATTTCTATGAGTCTTAGTAATAAATGAACAGCACCTTAGATATAATCGAGAAAAACGCCAAATGAACACGTTTCTTGTATGGTTTTGTTCATTATCGTCATCATTTTTATTATTTGTTGTCTTGAAATTTTTCAAAATATGTTTATCTATTGTGTAATGTTTGTACATTACACAATAGATAAACATATTTTGAAAAATTTCAATACTACCTGTTACGTTTAATTTCAATAGATACAGCCTTGTGAGATACGGACGGACGCATGAACATCGAAAGCTTAGTCATAGGGTTTCTTTTAGCACCCTACCGGTTACGGTACCCTAAAAAAAGGTCCTATGTCTATTCTAGAAGCAACACAATTGTGTACTGATGTACAAATAATACTAAAGTGAGCTATAAGATATTGAGTTTGTTAAACAAACCCACGCGTGGTTTGGGGACAGTTATCTCGACATAAGGCAAAAGAAAAGTAGGAAGACAGAAGAAAAGATAGGCAGATGATAATGAACATAGCTGGAAAATATTGGATGCATATACCCAAAGACAGAGAAAGGTGGAGGAGGCTTTTACCCATAGGGGGCCACATAACAATGAAACGGAAAATTTGCATGTATATTCGTAACGTGTTAAGTGGAAATTAAAGCTTTAAAAAAAAAAAAAAAATCCCGACATAAAAAATATCTGTAACAAAAAAGACAGCTGGAACCAAACTTTTATACTTTGAGGATATTTGAAGGATATATTTTACTCGATTGTGCAATTGTGATCATCAAGGATAAATTCGGAAAGTTATTCTAAACATACATAGAATCGCAACAACGGAACATAAAGTCCTTCTACACGAGCAGCCTGTGGGTGGACTATACCCAGAAACGGTTTTGCGAGTCTCTTATATTAATGTCTTCATGCAGGATGTTGTTGGGGCTGCCTCGATGTAATTATTAATATTTTCTTAATCTTCGTAATGTATTATGATCCAAAGATGGTCGAAATAAATAAATTTATTATTATTATTATAAAGGATCAGAGAAAGGGAAATATTGTGTTAAATATATCATCATTACAACCGCAAAGATTGTTCGTTCCACGCTTGGCAGGTGGGTTGGCGAGCGCAGTTTCTTTGGCTTCTTGTGCTTACGACGCTGCTAACATTCTAATGCAGGGGAAGGATAGGAATTTAGTGATGCTCAATTTAATTATAATAATCAAATTTCTTAAGCATTTTAAAATCATAACTGTTATCAATCGAAAGTGAGTTTGTTATGTTTTCACGCAACGCCACTGAACCGATTACTCTACTGCTACAATAAAATAGAGTACTGATCCTATTAAAATTATATTGTAATAGTTTCGATCTATGGATGTTTTATCATCTACCAGCTTTCGCCCGCGGCTCCGCCCGCGTCAATGTCGATCCCTCGGGAATAGTTCTTTTTCCCGAGATAAAAGGTAGCCTATGTCCTTCTCCGTATTCCAGAGAACTTGTATGCAAAATTTCATGATGATCGGTTCAGTAGTTACGGTGAAAGCGTAACAAACAAACAAACCAACAAACAAACTCACTTTCGCATTTATAATATTAGTAAGGATAAGGATTAGCATGCAACCGGCGAATAGGCATTGAGGATATCACCACTGATTTGACCTGTCAAATATTTTTTTTTCTATTTTAAAGCTTCGGACTATAATACAAGTGACTATCAATCAGAAGACTGAGAAGTTTCAAGAAAACTGAACTTGTAACTGTGTAATTTTAAAAAGTACCTACGACACTCCCAGCATTTTTATACAGGACTAGCTGTTGCCCACGACTTCATCCGCGGCAATTTCTGTTATTATGATTAATTAGTTTAATTAGATGAATAATTAACCCGTTTTCAACATTTTTATTGATGCTTCGCTCTTATTGGTCGCAACGTGATGTTTTATTGCCTAAAGCCTTCCTCAGTAAATGGACTATCCAACACAAAATCCAATTTGTACCAGTAGTTCCTGAGATTAGCGCGTTCAAAACATACAAACAAACAATCTCAGCTTTATAATATTAATAGTATAGATATGATATTTATTGTACAGACTTTTCGTGATTTTCTTACTTAAAATTAACATATATGAGTCAAATTAAGAATGGATCTCATGAGGATCGCATTTGGAACCACCGCTTCACAAATACACTTATCTAATATCTGTCATTATTATTAGGTAGGTCAGTACATTACAGACTCAGTCGCTGCGTCAATAACGTATAAGAGAGATATAGATAATCCCATTGAGTTGTGTAGGATCTGATTGGTTCCGATGTTAATTATTCAGCCGTCCTCAAGGCTGTTGTACTCTAAACAACATGATGTATATTGTTACATATCTGGGTCATTGTACCCTGTCCCTCGTATGGGCGTGTTCCCGGGTTTATCCTCAGCTTTGCTTAGGAGTCCACTGTTATGAGTTATGACAGCATATTTATACATTTACAATATTTTAATGAACTATGTAGCTAGCTCCTAGAGAGCTTCCGCCTTCACCTGGCGTTTGAGGTTTGTTTTTTTTTCATTATTATAGGACGGCAAACGAGCAAGCGGGTCACCTGATGGTAGGTGATCACCGCTGCCCATGGACAACTGCAACACCAGGGTGCATTGTCGGCCTTTCAAGGAGTTGGGGGAAGGAAAAAGGGATGGGAGAGGGAAGGATGGGCCTCCGGCTCTCTCACTCACCGAGCAAAGCATTGAAGCAGTAAAGCTTCTACTTAGAAGTCGTGTTCTGTGAGAGTGTGGTACTTCCCCGGACGAGCCGGCCCTTTCATGCTACTAGCAATTCATTTGGCCGGTAGCGTGGCTCTACCACGACGAGGTGAGGGCAAAGTGCCCTCAACCTGTGTGGGCAACATTACCAAAGTGTCCCCAGGAGGAACATACCTTGGCTTTGGGCGTTGACTGTGTGCGCAAGGCTTAGAGAGGCAGCAAACTCTCATATTGCCTGAAGAGCTGCGATTTCATGCATAGCCTGAAAAGCCTATCCGAAAATCAATGGATAACGTTTGGAGAACAGAAATTCTTATCTCTCTACTAAACTTGTAAGTTGACGTCGTCTAACTAAAATTGTAAGTTGACGTCGATTGGAGAAAATGCGCTGTGCAGTTTGTTGCTGCACTCCGCTTTGGAAGCGGCATTAAACTTAGCCATAAGTAAATTACTGACGTCAACAATTCTCAGTTGAAAATATATGACAATTAATAAGTGTCCAAATGACCTATGTTAAATAAACGTTTTTTAAATTTTGAATTTTGAATCTATTATCAACAATTCTCAGTTGAAAATATACCATACTAGCTTTTGCCCGCGGCTCCGCCCGCGTTAATGTCGATCCCGAGGGAATAGTACTTTTTCCCGGGATATAAGGTAACCTGTTTCCTTTTCCGTACTCCACAGAACTTGTATGCATTCATGATGATCGGTTCAGTAGTTACGGTGAGAAAGCGTAAAAAACAAACAAACTCACTTTCACGTTTATAATATTAGTAAGGATATTAAATAAACGTTTTGAATTTGAACATCTTTTGCCTGATGGGCCGAAAGCTACAGTGCCAAAAAGGCCTTCTTGGTGCAAGTCAATCGGGACTCCCGAGCGGTCATCAGTTATCGGAGCTCGAAGAATAATTTTTTAGGGTTCCGTACGCAAAGGGTAAAAACGGGACCCTATTAATTTCGCTCCGCTGTCCGTCTGTCTGTCTGTCTGTTGCCGCTATAACAACAAATAATAAAAAGAAGAATAAAATAAATATTTAAGGGGGCTCCCATACAAAAACCGTGTTTTTTTTTTTTTTTGCTTGTTTTTGCTCGATATTGATAACGGTAACAGGTAGACGATTTAAATATTCACAGAATATTTAGTTATATATTCACTTTAAAAATAAATAATTGAATAAAAATAACATTAATATTAAAGGGGGGCTCCCATACAACAGACATGTTTTTTTTGCAGTTTTTATAGATGACGGTACGGAACCCTTCGTGCGCGAGTCCTACTCGCACTTGGCCGGTTTTCAATCAGTTATGTCTGGTCCGTCCGGAACCGATGTAATTATTTAGACGTCCTCAATGATTGTTGTAATCTAAACACACATGTCTATTATTGCATAACTGGGTCTTTGAACCCTGTTTAAATCTGCTGATCCTGTCCTTTATCTATGGTTAGTTGAACTAGTTATTTTCATATTTCAATGACAAACGATAAACCTTGTATTACAAAGAAGCGCCAAGACACTGTATTAATTTACATAATGTCATTGGTGCTTCTTCACAATGTCTTCCTTCGTCGAAATAAGTAGGTAGCGGTAGGTAGTCAATTTTAAAATCAATAATATTAGTTTTTCCTAACACAGACTGTGGTTGGATAAAATTGCAGGACCTATACAATGTCACATAATGCTTTTTCTGTGGCAAAGTTACGACCCAAACAGAAATAAAATGACCCTGCGTGAGTTACTCAGTGAGTTAATCAGAATAAGGACTTGTTCTGAGGTGTTACATTATTAATAACTCAGATAGGTATAGGTATGAACTCTTCTTTCTTTGTTTCTTTGCTTTTTCGCATTACCACATTGTTGGTCGTCGATACGTTGGGTGCGGAGAAGGACATAGACTACGTTTTATCCTAGAACAAGGTCCCGAGGGAACGAAATTCACTTGAGCGGAACCGCAACAATCCCACATTTTATTGAAACCGGTTCCAAATTTCGGTTGAAATCGTTTTTTTTTATCTGAAGTTTCTTTCCACATACATTGCTTTTCTCAAACGTGACAGAGACGAGAAAATGAGAGAGAAATCTAGAGAGAGAGATAGAGCGTGAGAAAAAGAAAAAGAGAGAGAGATAACTCATAGTGAATTAACTCATCAATCGCTAGAAACGCAGACACAATTGATTATCTATTGTTATGTTTCCCGAATTGGGCGCTTGGTAGTTGACCGGTTTAAAACTAAAAACATTTTGTTATTTATAAAAGTAGATACTTCTAAAACAGACGATGTGTTGTCATGCCAGAAATAACATCAGTCGCGAAAAATGCACATATGCTGGCGTTAGTCATCGTGTTTGGCCTTGACGTATTTTTGATCGCATGCTAAAATCTAAGGGTGCGTTTCCACCAGAGAGATGTGCGATAGATAAGCGTCGTAAAAATGCGTAACCAACTTCGATCTTAAGGTCGTGGGTTCGATTCCCACCGGAAGCATACTTTGTTTAATTGCTTCCAGTTTGGTTGGGACATTGCAGGCTTGAATCACCTGATTGTCTGATAATTAAGATGATTTCGTGCTTCGAAAGGCACGTTAAGCCGTTGGTCCCGGCTGCCACCTGGTAATCGTTAAAGGAACCACGTCAGAGGCCGAGAGGCGGTTCCGAAGAACTGACTGATGATGAACTGACTGAGAATGAACTGACACCAGGGTATGCGTAGTCAATTGACCGTGACACCTACTCGAAATGATGATGACGAATAACGAAGATGTGAAGCGATGTGACAGTTTTCACCACGCTCTGGGCTATGAGCGGTGCGAGGATTCCTATATATATATATATATCCTCTCGACTTTAACGGTACCTATATATACATACTTAAATAGATGTCTAACGCGTGATTACATTTGCTTGTCAATTACATCGCACAGCTTGACGGGAATCCAATCATGCTGTATCCATCATACATGTATGATGATACGGCTAGCGTTGCAGGGTTGAGATATTGCTTCGGTTTATGTAACACACAATCTATTTCGACTTGAATTTGTTAAATAAGTACTTACGCTGTATAGGATGTCTATTAGGAGTTATAAAACTACCCAACAAACAATTAGCATGATTTGCTTGTCAATTATATTGCACTGCTGATGGGAATCCAATCATGTTTGATCATATCCATCATACATGTATGATGTTACTACTAGTGTTACAGGGTTGAGATATTGCTTCGGTTTATTTAAATTCAAACTGTATTGTCTTTGCAACAATGTGAGCACACGGAAGAAAGTCAGTTATTTTGTCTGTCTTTCTGTCCTTCGGATAAATTTACACGCCTAACCCACAACATCAATTTAGACTTAAATTGGTTGAACAAGTACTTACGCTGTATAGGATGTCTATTGGGAGATATAAAACTACCCAACAAACAATTAGCGTGATTAGATTTGCTTGTTCAATAAATATTTACTAGCTACCAAACGAAACATTAATTAATCCTATCTAAAATAAATAAAATCCTAACTATAATTAAAAATCTACCTATAAATAAACTATGTCACGCATGTCATTGCCCTACGATAATTTCCCTACCCTTGTTCAATTATATTGCACAGCTGATGGGAATCCAATCATGTTGCATTATATCCATCATACATGTATTTATATTAATACACTAGCTGTTGCCCGCGACTTAGTCCGCGACAGTTTTCGTATTATGATTAATTAGTTTTTTTTATTAGTTTATAGATGAATAGCTTTCCCCCGTTTTCTAAACATTTTTTATTAATGCTTCGCTCCTATTGATCGCAGCATGATGTTTTATAGCCTAAATCCTTCCTCAATAAATGGAGTATCCAACACAAAAAGAATTTTCAATTTCCTGAAATTAGCGCGTTCAAACAAACAAACTCTTCAGCTTTAAAATGTTAGTATAGATGTATTACGGATAGTGTTGCAGGGTTGAGATATTGCTAAGGTTTATGTAAACTCAAACTGTATTGCCTTTGCAACAATGTGAACTATGCACACGGAAAAAAGTCAATTATTGTTATCCATCGTACTACTTAAATACAGGTAACTATGGCTGTTTGTCTGTCGTTATATTCTTTGGTTATAGGCCCACAAAATAAATTTCGACTTGATTTAGTTGAAGAATGACATGCTCTATGTCTGTGGACGTGGGCAGATGGAGTCTACTCAACAAGCCATAAGCGTGATTAGATTTGCTTGTCAATTACAGCCTGACTGGAATCC
Organism: Elegia similella; assembly: GCA_947532085.1. Taxonomy (NCBI): domain Eukaryota; kingdom Metazoa; phylum Arthropoda; class Insecta; order Lepidoptera; family Pyralidae; genus Elegia; species Elegia similella. The sequence goes on along the minus strand of OX383940.1, from coordinate 19,264,101 downwards.
AATCATACTGTATTGTATCCATCATATACGATTAGCGTTGCAGTGTGAGTTATGCGCAGAAGGTCGGTTATTGTTATATAAATATTAAAAAGGTACTGTGTGTTTATATGATAGCTACATGGCGCAGTGGTTAACACGCCAGCCTGCGACACGAGGGTGCCCGGGTTCGATCCCCGGCCAGGTCAAGATGGAAAATGATCTTTTTCAGATTGGCCTGGGTCTTGGATGTTTATCTATATACGTATTTGTTGTATAATATAGTATCGTTGAGTTAGTATCCCATAACACAAGTCTCGAACTTACTTTGGGGCTAGCTCAATTTGTGTGATTTGTCCCTATATATTTATTTATTTATCATTTATTTATGTCTTTCCGTATTTCGGTCAACTTTTCACGCCTAACCCACAAAATCGATTCGACTTGATTTAGTTGAAGAACGACATCCTCTATATAAGTATAAGTCCTGTGGGGATCGAGATATAAAACTACCGAAATACATGTTTTTTTCGAATTCGATTTAGGGTTCCATATTTTAATTATAGCCTTGTGGTTCCGGCAGAGTAGAAAAGGACGACTCCTAGTCTTCCCATGGAGGTCGTAAAAGGTGACTTAGGAAATACAAGCTAAACAAAGCTCATAAACATCAATGAGACTTCTCCAACGCGGCTGGCTAGCGAGGAGAGTGTAGGCCAAATCCTCTGTCTGCTCAGGCCAAGTATGGCTCCTACCGAAGTCAGGAGTACAGAGAGGGTCATGCTCCTGCAGTGTAGACTAAAAAGACCTGATGATGATGATGATTTAAATTACAGGAATAATGTTTTTATTTTTCAAAGATCGGCGTCATGGTCGTCGGCGTCATTTCTCTATCTGCTAAAGATAAAAAAACATCTCATGATTGACCCACCGTGATGAGACACAAGCAAATCATTTCACTAAAACTATCTTTATTCTAAATAAGGCTTTCACGTGGTGTTAGCTTATAACTTCAACGTATGATTAGTACATATAATAAATAAATAATAATAATAATATGTTGTACTATATTATATTTATAGACATAAGTAGCAGTAGCTCTATGAGCTGGTAGACCTCGCGAGTCTTATCACAGCGAATTCAAAATGCCTCCCTCAATGACAGACACGTCTTTTGTGCCTATTTCCACCATTTTAAATAACTTTTAAAAACGGAATTGACAAAAAATATATGTAATTTACATAGCATAATATAATTAGCCGTGTGGTATCCGGCAGAGTAGAATAGGACCACTCCAAGTACTCCCGTGGATGTCGTAGAAGGCGACTTAGGAAATACAAGCTAAACAAAGTTTATAAACATCTAAGACACCTCTCCAACCCGTCTGGCCAGCGTGGAGAGTGTAGGCCAAGTCCTCTGGCTGCTCTGGCCAAGTATGGCCCTAGTAGTACAGAGAGGGTCGTGCTCCTGTAGTGGAGACTAAAAAGGACCTGATGATGATATGTAATTTACGAAACTCAGCAGTGCAAAGAAGAGCCGGACAGCGACAGACAGGCAGACACACGAAATATTTTTTACCCATCAATCTAAAATGACGCTTCAAAAACCTCTTTCCATGACCTACATAATATTTCCCCGGCGTCTTAGCTTAACATGAAGATAGTAACAGATAACCTACTTAAGATGTCAACCCTAATACATCTTCATGTTAGCTTCCCGAGTTTCTGAATATTATAAAGAGCTGCTACGTGACTCCTGCACGTACAACCCTCTGAGCATATAATCTTCTCTGTATATATGTATAATAACAAAGATCAGGCATTAGCATATAGAGGATAAGGTATGAGAATTACAATAATTACGGACAAGAAATCATTCCTTTTCCGTTTTAACGGTTCCGTACAAGGGTTTAAGCCTATTAATATGGCTGCGCTGTCCGTCTGTCTATCTATCCGTCTGTCACCAGGCTGTAATCTCATGAACCGTGATAGCTCCCATACAACAATCGCGATAGAGGTAGATACTTTAAATATTCACAGAATATTGAGTTATATTAATCACTTTAAAAAGAAATAATTAAATTAATATTAAAGGAAACGGATATGTTTTTTATCGTTTTTATTATACAACGTGTTAATGAAAAAGCGCAAGACCAAGACACCGCAACTTATTTTAATTATAAAACACTAGCTCGCCCGCGGCTCCGCCCACGTCAATGTCGATCCCTCGGGAATAGTACTTTTTCCCGGGATAAAAGGTAGCCTATATCCTTCTCCGCACTCCAGAGAACTTGTATACAAAATTTCATCATGATCGGTTCAGTAGTTACGGCGTGAAAGCATAACAAACAAACAAACAAACTCACTTTCGCATTTATAATATTAGTAAGGATAAGGATTAAAACGTTGTTTAAAATCGTACGACATCATTCGTGCGCGAGTCCGACTCGCACTTAGCCAGTTTTATATGCTTGGTGAGCTAATTCCACGGGCTAATGCAATGTACTTATGTGAGTTTCTAGATTTGATCCGCTGCTTTACTGGTGTTTTTTGGATCTGCGGAACATACACATAATATCACGTCTTGGTCCCTTACGGGGTAGGCAGAGCTTTATACAGAATACCAAATTAGAATACCAATGATCCAGAAAATATATAGAAATGTTCCGTTTTCACGCTGGGCTAGTCCCATGCAGATCGTAAAAGCCGATCGAGGGAATGGGCAAAAAATCTGAGTAATCATATAAGCAGGCGATGCGGCTAGCAACCCATCACTATTTGATTCCGTTTACCACCAACATACTAAACGTGGCTTTTAGGTAATAAGACCTGGGCTCTGTCTACGCTGCATCAGAAAAAGACGTGATAGTATGTATGTATGTAACCATACAACTTCGTCATTAATAAACCGATTTGTTTTTTTTGTCTTTTTAGGTGCTTTTATTTAGTTTCACCTGTCCTGATGTTTGTCTGTAATCAAATCTTGCAAGTTAAATGATCCACTTCCCGGTTGCCGATTGAGCTGAATTTTTGCATGCATGTGTAAATCGGATGACAATATAATATGATTCGTTGCGCTGGTCTGATAATGGAGTCGTGGCCATAGGAACTCTTAAACTCAACAAAGTACACCAATCGTGTTTGGGCTCCTTTGAATTGTAATGAAAAACAATTTACAGCATAGTATCGCTTATATTTACAGCTTGTCACAAACATGTTGTTTTGCAAAAAAATCTTGTTAATGGGTATTCTTTTCAAATTTCATCGAAATCGGTTTTGAAGTTTGATTGAAGTGAGTTTTCTATATCAAAAGATTATCGTTTGAAATGTTTGGATTGTAAGTTGAATGTAATACCGTTAAAGATTTTATGCTCCTCCTCCTCGCGTCGTTATCCTCAATACTGAGGGTCGTGATTCCCTAGTTGTGGGGTGATCTTCTTCCGGACAATTGTTCGCCACTTGTTCCTCTCTTTGGCCGAATGCAGAGCACTGTGTAAAAAAGTGTAAAGATTTTATGCTAAGATATTCTTAAAAGCCATAGAATAAAAAATACTTTTAAGTAAAATTTAGAATTAAAGCTTCGTTTTAACTACACATAAAATACTAGCGCACCTGGGGCATAAATCATTCCACACTATTCATAATGAAAAAGAAAGCGCTTTTAAATCCCTGGAAACCCACCTGGCATTTCTCTAGACTCAGCGAAATATTTTCTCTTTGCCTACAGATTAAATTTTTTTTTCTTTTCTTCTTTTTGGCCCTCAAACTTTATTCGAAAGCTTATTTTAGCCAGTGTCTAGTTAATTTTCGAGTTATTCTTGTGTATCAATAAAATGATGGTGTAATTCATTTCGCTGATTTGACGGAGCCGCTGCGGGCAATTTCTACGAACCCACTGGTTTGATCATATACGACGTAGCAAGGCGAGCAATTCAATTCAATTTATTCATAAAACAATAGTACATTGCATTCGAATTTTCTAACTTAAAACTCGTCATTTAATTTCATAATTAATTTTAAGAAATCAAGAATTATTTTGTTACATTAGGTATTCATAGTTATTATTTAAAATGTTCAAATTAGATTTTTTTTATGCCAAAAAATATAAGTAACCATCAACACTTTAGCAGCACTTTTTCAGTAGCAATGTTCATAATGGATCTTTGAATTTAGAAATTTTTCTCTCTAACTTAAGTTCAATTGGGAAAAACCAGCCCGGTAAGTAAATCTCACTGCAGTCGCACCATGACACTTTATTTTAGTTATTCCACACTTTGCTCATAAACATGGACATCTATTAAGTAGGTTCGATTTTTTGCCATTCAGATCTTTATAACAAATTTTTTACCAAAAAAAATTAAACCGCCGAAAAAACTGATAAGCAAGAAATAATTAACCTTCGTTATTTAACCTTAATAAATAAGTACTTAAGCTAATGTAAGTATACCTAAGCAATTATGAGTCTGCACCAATCAAGCAAACTAATTAATTACGTACAGCTATGCGAGACGTATTTCTTTAAATTTAACGTAATTTATTTGGTGATCTTTTTTATTGATTGAATTGCGCCGTCTCAATATTACTTAGGTATACTTACATTAGCTTAAGAACTTAAGTTATTAAAACAAGAAAGGTTTATTAATTTTTACTTTTCAGTTTTTTCAGTGGCTTAATTTTTGTTACAAGCTTTTTATTTTTAATTTTTTGTGGCTATAAACTTCTAAATACTACTTACTTCATTTTTGATTAATTGTAAAATAGCTGTTAGATACCTCACTACTTACCTATTCTGATTCTGTTTTCCACCTACACACCTATATCATAACGTGGTTTTTAAGGTTTTACAAACCTAGCTCTGTCTACCCTGTCTTAAAAAGATTTTATAGTATGTATGTATACAGATAATGCCATGTCCAAAATGTGTTTATAGAAAGGTTTCAGTTTTTTTTTTATTTGCTGAATCGTTATGGTTGGGTTGGCGATAGAAAAACGTACTAGCTGCTTCTTTTCCCGCGCAAACCGTCGAAACTAGTCGAGGGTATTAGCGAAAATCCAAAAAATCATATCATTATGTGATACAGCTAACAATGCATCTCAATATTGGTTCTCTTTTCCATTTATACGCCTACCAACACGCTAAATGTGGCATCTGGCTCTTATGGCCTCTGGCTCTTATGGCCTCTGGCTCTTATGGCCTTAGGCTTTATCACTTTTTTTTTTTTTTCATAAGACACACGTAACATTAGAGATAAAGACGTGACTAAATTATTATTAACGTAACGTAGTGTAGTAGTAGTGACGTAATTTAATTTCTTTCAATTTATAACATCTATATTTTAGAGTAATATGATACTGATTACTAATTTAAATGTATATGTAAGATATGGGGCTTAGTACCTGAAATAAATGATTTTATTATTATATAAATATGTTTGTAACATGTGTTTGCGGACGGATGCAGTGTGCTTTTCAGGCAATGTGAGTTGCTGATGACTCGACACAATGTATTGTGATAATCTGTCCGAATTGTCAATTGTCAATTTTTGATTATATTTTTTAGTTTACAAGCGTTTTTTTATATTATTAATTTATAATTTGGATATATTAATTTTTTTGTAACAAAAGCGATTTTTAATTGTAATATTTTTTATACTGACAATTCCGATACTTTGTCCCACTGCTGGGCAAAGGTCTCTCCCATTTACCTCCACTTGTCACTGTCCAATGCAATTTTGCACCAACGACATAGAAAAACGGCGAAGCATTTTATTTAATCGAATTTTCCTTCGATAATAAATACCTATTAATAAATCCGTCCCGTCTCGTATACAAAATTCCTTTGTTAACTGCGCAAGTACAAATTAGACCAAAATGGGGCATTGTGAACCAAATGATATTGTTATCTCATTAGTATTCAACGCCAGCATTTATATTCTGTAACATTCATATTTAACGTTAAATACACCTGTGAAAATAGTTGTTTGATTATTTATTCATGAATACATCTGTTTATTTAACAAATGTTTCATGTTGTGTAATTCGTTCTGTACAACGTTGTAAGAGATACAAGTTGTAAGAATGGTTATTATATTAATGGCACGTTATCAGCCTATGAGGTCAGGAGTGCCATTCCCAACTACCTATCCGGTGGCTGCATATCATATGGCATCAGGTACGTGCGCCCGGCCTTCTGAGCTGCTACTTGCTTTTCCCCCATTCATTTGAGTGAGCAGTATCCCATAGCCGTAATAGGCTAGTTTCCTAAAAAAAATATAATATGTCCGTCAGTTAGTAATTCAAAAAATAATGGATACGTATTTTTTCTTTTGTCGATTGAATAAAAAATGATAAAGATATAGCCCTTTGAAGTTCCGTGTGACGTCATAGTTTGCTACAGTTTTTAGCAAACTCATGAACTTTGACGCGCTTTATCTTTTCCATTTATTGTTTAATTGACAAAAGAAAAAATACGTGTCCAATATTTTTTGATTATCTAACTGACGGACTAATTGTAATGGATTTATTTTGACCCAGGCAACTAGCCTATTCTCTTTCCAAATCCATCAAATTCCTATCCTTCTCAGCTTAAAAATTCTTCCTATGGGCAGCAGCGTCGGAAGCACAAGAAGCCAAAGAAACTGCACTTACCAACCCGCCTGCCAAGCGTGGTGAGTATGGCAATATCCTTCCATGGAACAAAGAGTCCTAGGGAGAGGCTTTTGTCCAGCAGTTGACTGCTATATAGGCTGAAAAGATGATGATGATCAGCTATGGTTCCACGGTGTTGAATAACTTTCCCTAGAAGAAATACTTCAAAATACGGGAAAAATATTGCATTCAAGCTGTTATATGATTGAGCATAGTTTTTATGGCCGTCAACCTGCCTGAGCCATCCCTCCTTGGGAAAGATTTAAAATTTCTGATCACAAATAATCATAATCAAAACGTTTATTCAGAGGCACTGGCACTTTTTCACATCAAATCACATTTTTAAGGATCTACTTTAGTAATCCCGTCAAGCGCAAGAAATGCAGACCTGTCTTATTATAAAACGAGGACTAACTTTAATACCTGGTTTAAACCATTATCCGACCAAAATGAGATGTCACTTATCACTTAGACTTTAGTCAACTGTCATTGTCAATTTGTTTTAGACGGATAATGGTTTAAGCCAGGTACTAAAGTTAGTCCATGTTTCATAATAAGACTGATTGGATTTTCTATTGTTATGCGGACCGATTGGCCCGCTTGGTGGTTGAGAGGTCGATAAATTGTCAAAAGCTACAGACTACTAGCGTTTCGGAATAGACCACTGCAGAGAAGAATTGCCGCAAGAAACTTCAACAGTATTGGTCCCGTACTACTGAAGGACTTTTTACTTTTGTGACTTTTCTTTTCAAGTACATGAATTTTTGAAGAGAAATCTTCTTTAGCGGCGTTATGCACTTTTTTGGGATGGGTAAAAAATGTTAAACTCACGTCAAGACACGTGACCTGATCGAAAATTCGGGAGTAATATCCCCCTCTCTTTCTACCGCGTGGAGTTTTCACTTCTGCCGGCACTACCAGAGTGCAACCCTATGTTTTTTTAAACATATTATGTTAATAGTACAAAGTGACTAATGCAAGACAGAATATGTTTTCATGGCTACAGTTATTCTCAGGGTTGCGTCAGTCTTGCATTTAGCCGGGTTTAATATAAAATACAGCTGCGCACAGTGTATAGTATTGTTTAACTTATAATTCATTGACTCAGCTACGGACCTACGCAGAAAAATAATGTGAGCTGGATGTTCTTCTAGATGGTTCCGTACCATTATAAACGACAAATTAAAAACTAAGCAAAACAACGATAATTATTATGTATCTTTAGTATGTTCATAAGTTTTTAAAATATGGAATTGGTGGTCGAAAGGTATTTCTATTGGGAAATAGCATTCGCAAATTGCTGTTTTATATTTAACTGTAATTAATTACTATTCACTTTTATATTTTTTTCTGTGATATTTTATTTATATGATTATGATATTATATATACATATAAATGAAATTATTAAAGCCGGCCGTGTGGTTTCCGGCAGAGTAGAATAGGACCACTCCAAGTCTTCCTATGGAGGTCGTAAGAGGCGACTTAGGAAAAACAAGCTAAATAAAGCTCATAAACATCAATGAGACCTCTCCAACCCGTCTGGCCAGCGAGAAGAGTGTAGGCCAAATCCTTTGTCTGCTCTGGCCAAGTATGGCTCCGGTAGTCATGCTCCTGCAGTGGAGACTAAAAAGACCTGATGATGATGATTAAATCCGGCTTTCGTGGATCCTTTCACCATAACTTATTTCTTTATTTAAAACCCTCGCACAACGTGTGGCCGACAAACGATTAAAATACTATTGTGTTTGCGATTACGGCGGTCAAATCCTAATCCTAAAATTATAAATGCGAAAGTGAGTTTGTTTGTTTATTTGTTTGTTTGTTACGCTTTCACGTTGTAACTACTGAACCGATCATCATAAAACTTTGCATACACGTTATTTGGGATACGGAGAAGGATAAAGGGTACATTTTATCCCGGGAAAAAGTACTGTACCCGAGGGATCGACATTAATGCGGGTGGAGCCGCGGGCGAAAGCTAGTTGTTCATAAAAGCACGGTTAATCAGTATTTTCGCGTATTTTGTATACTAAATAGTACTTTTATTTACCTATAATATAATAATATTATAAATGCGAAAGTGAGTTTGTTTGTTTGTTACGCTTTCACGCCGTAACTACTGAACCGATCATCATGAAATTTAGCATACAAGTTCTTTGGAGTACGGAGAAGGACATAGGCTACCTTTTATCCCGGGAAAAAGTACTGTTCCCGAGGGATCGACTTTGACGCGGGTGGAGCCGCGGGCGAAAGCTAGTTTACCTATATATCAATGTTCAATTCATTGTATAATATTTAGTGGTGTTTATTGCTTTTTCATTTCAGAGCGGAATCCCAAAAATCTAAATATACCGGTTCACGGCTCTCTATAAAAGATTGTTTACATTTTGATCTAAAAACGCCCAGATCTGTTTTGGACACATCATTAATCTTGATTTTAGACTGATGACCTTCTGTTTCAGTATATAGAATTTCTTTGGGTTCAGTTCCGTGTATTGTTTAAAGTTTATTAGTGAATTTGCAATGACCTATGCTGGTATGCGAGAAGCCCGATAGCCCAATGGTTGTGAGCATTAAAAGTGCTTACGCATGTTAAGCAACCGTGGGCGCAGTACCTACTGTGATGGGTGACCGCAAATGGCATAAGAATATCTTGAGCTCCTCTGAGCTTCGGAAGCTTTGGAAGGCCCGTTAAACCGTTGGTTCCGGCTGTCATCGTTGATGGCAGTCGTTAAGCTATGTCAGATGCATTTAGGCAGTTTGAGAAATTTGACACCATTGTTGGCCTCTTACACACAAAAAACAAACAATCACCTGTGCTGGGATTCATTGAACATGATTTTTTTTTATTAACTCTTAACTATTGTTACTTGACTATGGCGAAGTCTATAGGTTTATAATTTTGGCCGTTATTAGTATAAAACAAAGTCGCTTCTCGCTATCTGTCCCTATGTATGTTTAGATCTTAAAAACTACGTAAAGGATTTTAATACGGCTTTTTTTAAATATACAGTGATTCATATGTATAACTAGCCTTTGCCCGCGGCTTCGCTCGCGTTAAGAAGTATAGTTTTTGCGGCTTTAAAATTGACGAAGTTTCATACAAACTTTCATCCCCTATTTTATCCCTTTCGGGGTAGAATTGATCAAAATCCTTTCCCAGCGGATGCTTACGTCATAACATCTACCTGCATGCCATTTCAGCCCGATCCGTCCAGTGGTTTGGGCTGTGCGTTGATAGATCACTATGTCAGTCAGTCAGTCTCCTTTGAGTTAACACGGTGAAATTTTTATCGTTTACTCAGACCATCAATATGAACAACTTTCATTTCCATACAAAAGAGTTCCGCCCCGCCCAGACAGTTTGTATAGGAATGACGGTTTATTTTAGTTTCCAGCATCAAAATGAACAACTTATCCTATGGGAAAAACCCATAAGAAAAGTGTTTATTTTGATGGTGTGAGTCACCCCTTTATCGGTCCAATACGATAAAAAATTTCACCATGTATATTTAGATTTATCGCACCCGTGCGAAGCCGGGTCGGTTCGCTAGTTAAGTATATAATTTTTGTTCCTTTCTGACGACCTGACAATTTGTAGTGTAACTGTAATGTTTTGACTTAAAAAAAAACATTGTACATATTTTGGACAAAGTTAATAGAAGGAAACTTAATATTTCAAACTCAGAGCACACACTTTTTAATATTATTATGCCTTAGCCTTGTAAGGCTTAGCCTTGGAATGCCTCTAATGATTTCCCCGAAAACCCCAAGCCAAACAGCGTAGATTTCAGAATTTTGGGCTCTTGACATCTGCACATGTATGTTGCTTTACTTGATAAAACATTTTATTTATGTAACTCATCATCATTTCGAGTAGGTGTCACGATCAATCGACCATGCACACCCTGGTGTCAGAGTTCTTCGGAACCGCCTCTCGACCTCTGACGTGGTTCCTTTAACGACTACCAGATGGCAGCCGGGACCACTGGCTAAACGTGCCTTCCGAAGCATGGAAACGTCTTTATTATCAGACAATCAGGTGATTATAAAATAAATAAATAAATATATACGGACAAATCACACAGATTGAGCTAGCCCCAAAGTAAGTTCGAGACTTGTGTTATGGGATACTAACTTAACGATACTATATTTTATAACAAATACATATATAGATACACATCCAAGACCCAGGCCAATCTGAAAAAGATCATTTTCCATCTTGACCTGGCCGGGGATCGAACCCGGTCACTCCGTGTCGCAGGCAGGCGTGTTGACCGCTGCGCCACGGAGCTAGTCCAAATTCAAGATTCAAGCCTGCAATGTCCTAACAAAACTGGAAACAACTTAACAAAGTATGCTTCCGGTGGGAATCGAACCCACGACCCCCGGGTCAACAGGCAAACGCCTTAACCACTGGACCACGGAGGCTGTTATTTATGTAACTACCTTGATATCAACAAAAAATATTTTTTACGAAAGCTCGATGGTTCAGACCAGGGCTTGTTACCGGTACCAAATTCCCATTATAAGTACCGGTAAGTACCGGTATTACTATTCTGTTAAAATTTTAACGGTAATATGAGGTACCGGTAATCTAGTATTTAACGGTAATAATATTGTTAACAGTTAACGGTAATTTTACCGCTACTTGTTACCGGTACCAAATTCACATTATAAGTACCGGTAAGTACCGGTACCTCTATTCTGTCAAATTTTAACGGTATTAAAATTGCGTTAATTTTACCGGTACCTACGCATTGTTGCCGTCTACCGCATGGGACTCGCTCGACTGTAAAAGTGCCGCCCTATTGTGGGCCCCCGCCTCACGCCGCACATGCACAACACGGCAACGACACACATTAACGAAATGATAATTCCCAATACGAGTACCGGTACTAAGTACCGGTACTGTTTACCGGTATTTGGTACAGGTACTTCTTTCAATTACCGGTACCGTCGTTTTATTGAGGTACCGGTACCAATCCAATTACCGGTACCGTTGTATTATAGAGGTACCGGTACTTGATTTTTACCGTTACCAAATGTACCGGTACCAAACCAATTACCGGTACTGTCGTTTCATAGAGGTACCGGTAATTGATTTTTACCGGTATTCCAACCCCTGGTTCAGACCTTAAGGTTTCATCTCTACGGGCGAATAATAAGCGACAATATTCATCATCATCATCATCAGGTCTTTTTAGTCTCCACTGCAGGTATACTTGGCCAGAGCAGACAGAAGGTTTGGCTTACTCTCCTCGCTGGCCAGACGGGTTTGCGGTGGTCCTATTTACTCTGCCGGAAACCACATGGCTTCTTTCTTATTACTCTTTTGTTATATTTGCAAAATCGAAAAACTACTAGTGTTTCGGAAAGAACCCTGTTGAGAAGAAAACGCCGGGAATATGCAAAAATGTAGAATCAGGAAAACAGACGATGCAGCTCAGTATCGGTCACTTTTTTTTATTTGCATATCGAACAATGGCGGTCGTATAGCATGTAAAACACCCTATACGACCGCCTTTGTTCTGGAAGTGAGGTTTCACAGCCCTAGTTTTGGCTACGATATATTTGTATGAAACAAACTTGTTTCATACAAAACTGTCGGACAAGGAATAAATCCTTTCGTTGTCCTTTTACTTTAAATATGTTCTGGCCATCCAAATGTCAAGGGACAAGCATAATTTTGACTCATCAACATTTCGTACATACATACATACTATTACGTCTTTTCCCCTTGCGAGGTAGACAGAGTCCAGGTCTTTAGCACCTAAAAGTCACTTTTAGCATGTTGGTGGGCATTCGGTTGAATACGGAATCAAAATAGTGATATGTTGCTAGCCGCATCGCCTACTAATATGACCACAGATTTTCGCCCATTCCTTCGAACGGATTTTACATTCTGCACGTGAAGAGCAGCAGCTGGTACATTTTACGGTTTTTCTTTTCACCCAGAGCAGCATAGAAGAGTTAACATAATAATATGTACATATATACCTATTAGTTGGGTCGTGCTCCTGTAGTGGAGACTAAAAAGGACCTGATGATGATGATGATGTACCTATAAGAGTATTTTTTTAAGCAATATTTGAGTGCGTTTGACCGCTATCTTGCCTGATGGGAAGCAACGATGAGCTCTACGGTGGCCTAAACACTCTTGCCTTGAATCCCTATTTACTAAAATGCCTATTCACTCTTGTCTTGAAAATCCCTAAATTGTACCAGTCAGGAAACAGTGTCGCGGGGAGGGAAATCCATGAATATAGCTACATTTTCATAGTAGTTAAGTACATACATAGTGTGTTGTGAATTCATTACCGTAACCATAAACACGTGCTGTGCGACGAGGCGACAGTGTTGCCCTCATAATGCCGGTTAACTGCATATTGCTGCTCATCATAACCCACTATTATTTTAGAAGAGTACCGGCTAAGATGTTGTAACTTATTGCGTTACATTAGAGCATTAATTATAAGCTTTTTCATTTTTATCAACTGTCCAGTGGTTAAGGTGTTTGCCTGTAGACTCGGGGGTCGTGGGTTCGATTCCCACGGGAAGCATACTTTGTTTAGTTGTTTCCAGTTTGGTTAGGACATTGCAGACTTGAATCACCCGATCGTCTGATAATTAAGATGATTCCGTGCTTCGGAAGGCACGTTAAGCCGTTGGTCCCGGCTGCCATCTGGTATTCGTTAAAGGAACCACAACAGAGGCCGAGAGGCGGTTCCGGAGAGCTCTGACACCAGGGTGTGTCACCTACTCGAAATGATGGTGATGATGATGATGATGATAAGTTTTTAACTTAGCACTAAATACAAAACTTCTTTTGAGGCTCTCTGATATTTAATTTTAATCTATCTGCTGTTATTGGTGGCATTGTAATGGATATAAACTTTTGAGTATCATGCAATGATTAGACAAATGCTACTTCGATTGGGCGTCGAGAGAGTATCTACTTTAAAAATACGCATCTCAACTCAATAAAGACAAATACTTTAATAATACTGCACTTAATTTTGACATAAGAAATCGGTAATAATGTACGTAAGTCTTCGAAGAAGCTTACTTTGACAATAGGTATTTCAAAAGAGCATTGCGCTGATAAATCTAATAAAATAATGATATTTTATATACCTGCTTTCAGATATTGGATTTTAATTTTGAGAAAAATCACTACTTTCTTTATACTTGCAACATTGATAAATACCAGTGATATAACGCAAAACTTTATTCATCCTACTTAATTGGTAAGGTAAAAGAAAGATATTTTTAAAATGAATCCCTCAGTGTTCTTTCTAATTGTAACTAGCATTTCAGTTGTAAGCTCCAATTAAAAGATACAAACAAGGACATTGGCAGTAAAACGCGAAAGATAACTTCGTCGTGGGTAAGCTTCTAGTTAGAGCTGATCGCTAGCAGGAATTACAAGTCTAATGAAGTAGACGGGACGACAAGCTGTTATCAGCAAAAACTCGCTGGGAAACGGTGATGGTCGAGTAGTCTAAGCGTATATAGATGTACATAGATGAAGTGAATGCACCTACTTCGCTTGTCCGAACTCCGACTAAGCGTCAAGGTTGGCCGCGGCTACTGACAGTCCGCGCGCGACTGTTGTTTCAGCCAGAGGTTTATTGAGGATTCTAATTTTTTTTTTCCAAACTGAATAGTTTGCGCGAGAGACACTTGCAAAATGTGTCTCCCCCTGTAATTTCTAAAATAAGAAAATGATTAAACTAAAAAAATATGTGATGTACATTACAATGCAAACTTTCACCGAAAATTGGTTTAAACGAGATCTAGTAAGAAGTTTTTTTAATACGTCATAAATCGTGAACCGCTATTTACATTTCATTAAATCAACTCAAATATAAGAAGTACTTTTATATTATGTTACTTGCTGCTTCAGAATCATGAAGGATTCTGTAGCAGCAAGTAACATATGTGTCCGACTCGCACTTGAACACTTTTTTTTTATAAACCTATCCATAGACAAAGACAATATTGTCTTTGCAATAGATACCATACAAGTATGGGTTCGATGAAATAATTTTTTTTTCTACTATTTTTGTACATCTATTTACCAAGTTTCAACAGTATAGTTCTTATAGTTTCGGAAAAAAAGTGGCTGTGTCATACGGACGGACAGACAGACAGACATGACGAATCCATATGGGTTCCTTTTTTGCCATTTGGCTACGGAACCCTAAACATGCATCGTTGTATAATTATTTAACTGCCATAAGCCCAAATATTGATCCGGCTTGGATTTCCCATCAATTTCTCCTCTGACGTCACAGTAGGTGTTATAAAGTCGGCACGTTTGGTTTTCATACAAATCGTGATACTTGACCTCATCTATTCATCTATGTATATCTGGTCTAAGCATCGGAATTGAATAAGGACCAACTGTCAGATGCAGCTCTATATCCGACTCAGCGTGACGTGTACGAGTACTTATGAATTTGTAGATTAATATGTTCAGTATCTGTTTGGTTAGGACATTGCAAGCTTGAATCACCCGATTGTCTGATAATAAAGATGATTCCGTGCTTTAGAAGGCACGTTAAGCCGGTCCCGGCTGCCATCTAGTAGTCGTTAAAGGAACCACGTCAGAGGCCGACAGGCGGTTCCGAAGAACTCTGACACCAGGGTGTGCATGGTCGATAGACCGTGTCACCTACACGAAATGATGATGATGACGAATAATTTAATAACCATATAATAGTATAATATTATAGTTAAATATAATATAATAATTATAGTATTATAATAGTAATAGTATTGTAAAATATTATGAGACAGTTAAGTGGGGAGTAATTTGAGAGAAATTCAAATTAACGACAGCTTCTCATAGGACTTTAAGAGAAGTGTATAACTACAGTCATAGTTTCAGAAGTGAGGGCAAAGTTAGGAGATCTCTCGGTGGAACAGCAAATGAAACTAGATTACTCGTTAGACGACATGTTAGTTTATGCAGTTTTCAGGAAACGACTACGAGTTGTAAAATTAAACTCGCAGGTGAGCTTCTACTTAGAACAAGTAGCTCAATATGGGTAAAGTTAAAGATCTCTCAGTAAAATTGACACGGAATCGCTCATTGGATGATATTGTTACATTTTTGGCTAATGACAGCAGTTTGCGATTTAAGAAACTAAAACGATTTAATGGCTAAGTTAATAGTTGAGGATACCACTACTTAATATTCATGAAGTTTGGAGCTATCAGTGCAATTTACTACTAAAGCATTTTGCTAGCTAATGGGATTTGCTATATACTTATGGATAGGGTTTGTTTATTAAATTACCTGTGCGGCGTTTTGAAATTTTACATGCACTGTGACGTACATGTAAATGAACCAGGATTGCTTATTGATGGGCACCGCTGTTGTATTTCCTAGTTAACGGCTTCAAATATTACAGGTGACGCAGAAGGAGCCGTACTGGCTCTGTAGCCAATACCAGAGACCACAGGGTCTCGCAGCCCATCAACGAAAGTTCCTTGGTTCAAATCCTGATTTGTATAACCTGTACCACAGAGTTTGCATTTCATTCTAACTCTAGTACCTACTGTAATTTTTTCGACCACTCCTGTTGAAGTAATATATCGTAAAAGAACCTGCACATTGGATTGTTCCTTAATGCAAACCCATATTTTTTTGCCAAAATAAGTTATTTTGTGTGTTTTTATTTCTACATAATGACACTGATAAGAGCCCAACTTTTAAATATTAGAGAGAGAGAAAGAAAGAGAGAGCGAGAGAGAGTGGGGAACTACCTAATAGTTGATATCTCAAGTAAGTATAGGTAAATTTATAAGTTTACTCAATAGAAAAATTGCAAATGGCACTGAATAGCTCATTGAACGACGTTGTTACACTTCTTAGTTAACGACTGCAGCTTGCGATTTTATTAGAGACATAACTAACCTACAGGTAAGCCAATGGTGTGGGTAAAGTTAGGAGATCTATCGGTGAAATTGCAAATGAAGCTGAATTGCTCATTGGATAGCATACTGATATATTTACTGCAGGAATCTAGGTAGTACAACACATTATTTTCATCATTATCATTCCAGCCATTAAAAGTCTACTGCTCAACAAAGACCTTTCCCATGGATTATTCGTTCTATGCGAGAATATTGCCATACTCACCACGCTTGGCAGGCGGGTTGGTGCAGTTTCTTTAGTTTCTTGTGCTTTCGACGCTGCTGCCCATCACAGACATTTTTACGAGGGGCAAGTACAGGAATGAAGGTATTGGGATACTACTCACTCGGATGAATGGGGGAAAAGCAAGTAGCAGCTTAGGAGGCCAGGCGCGTGTAACCGATGCCACACCTGCAACTATCGGATAGGCAGTTGAGGATGACACCCCTGACCATTATTACACGTTATTTTACGACACCTAAATAATTATTTCTCAACTTAGTCTAAACTTTGCCAATAGTAAGAGCGAAGTATGTAAGCTACGAGTAGTGTACATTTCAAGTAACCACTTTGGCGTATCGCACTGAGAATATATAGGTATTTATCTAACAAACATGTTTAATAGCAAGGGTAAAGTTAGTAGAAGTTAGTGGTATGGCAAGTAAAGGGGAAGTACTCACTGGACGACGTAAGATTTATACACAACTGTTCAAAAAGGAGTGTAATGTGTAGAATGTTTCCTGGGTCCATGCATGTATATATGTTACTTTCTTTTATTACTAATATTATAAACGCGAAAGTTTTTGAGTATGTGTATGGATGTTTGTTAGTCTTTCGCGCTAAAACGGCTGAATGGATTTTGACGAAATTTTGCAGAAAATTTTCAGGTATTACTTGGATTAACACATAAGCTATCTTTCATCCCGTAAAAAAGCACTGCTCCCGCGGGATCGATATTAGCGTGAGCGGAACCGTGGGCGACAGCTAGTTTCAACATATCTTAGAAATTCCAAAACGGATTGGATGCATGAGATCCTTATATCCCTCATTACCGTGTTATTCAAAAATGTAGATATATAAATTAATATAATAATAAAATATTACAAGTAACAAATAGGCTACAATTCATACAAAATGTGTTATTTAAAAATATTCTCGTGTTACAAGAATATAATATAAGTTCGTGAAATTGCAAACCAAATGCAATTATTATGTATGAACTACCCGTGCTGAAACGCTTCATATTTAAGTTGTTAACATTACATGAAATTTCCCGAGAAATGTTTACCTTGCAAGTGAGTAAAATTTAGGGCAAAGTTGGGAGTCCTCTTGGCAGAAATGCAATTGCGGGATTACTCACTGGACGACGAAGAAACTTCTTAGTTAACGACTGCAACATACGGTTTTATAAGGAAAGTATAACTATTTCCACTGTAGCTCAGTGTGTAACACCTTTGAATCGCAGAGTCCCGGCTTCAGTCCTCAGGTCAGGTCATGATGGAATACAATCTTTCCAGATTGACATGGGTTTTGGATGTTTTTTATTTATTATAAAATATTGTACAGTTAGTATTATACGACACAAGTTCACAACTTACTGTAGCTGTGTGACTATTCCCATATATATCTATTGATATAACTAACAGTGATGGTAAAGTAAGGGCATCACTATGGATCACAAGTTTGTAGGTTTCTCAAAGTGGCTAGTGAATTAGGAAGTGTATAAGCACCCAATGAAAAAGTTAAAAATACCAATAGAAAAAGCTTATTGCCCTGCTCCAAAGTAATGGGGTTGGTTTTCGCTGGTTTTACTATCAGTGATTTTTGACGAAACTAACACTAAAACTAACACCCTTGTTAGGTTGTAATAGTGAGCAATCGGGCCTAATAAAACTCAAAGTACTTTATAATTGCGCGAATGAAACGCCAAATGATACCTAAATACTGGGATTTTATTTATGATAAAAATATTTAAAGAAGCTTTCCTAATATGTGAGAAAATCAAAGTCAAGAATGTCAAAATCAACTTTAGGTAAATATGCACTGAAATATCCGTTCTCTGGTGATGATATAAATTTGAAGAAAAATAAATTGTATTTCTTCCCTCCGTATAAAATGAGAATTTCATTCTCGTCAATTCCATTAGGGATCCATTGGTCATATATTTAACTTACGGCTTGAAAACATGCAATTTTTCTTGGAGGCAAAGTTTTCCCTAAAATTTGCCACCCTGCTATCTAATTAGGTGTTTAAGAATTGGTGAAAAAAATCATGCCAGTAGTTTATATACCTAACAAAGTTAAAAAGGGAAACTATCACTGCTAATAAGATTAGCCGTTGGCGAATTTTATATTTAAAAAATCTAACAATAAGCAATATTCTAAGTTACCATTTGTAACTTGCAACTACGGAACCTTACAGTGCGCGTGGCCCGACACGCACTTGGCCGGTTTTTTGTTTCTGCGGATCCTAAACGCGTTCAATGAAAAATCAAAACAATAATTCACATTTTTACAGTTTTATGCCTTTCATTGTTCTTCTCCCAACAAACACTCGCTATTAATAAATCATCAAACTTCAAACACTGGTTTTTCAAATATTTTCATCTTCATTTTATTTGTGAATATACCATTTGATATTCATGAATGTTATACGGCTTTTTACATTGATCTCTTGTTTCTGAAATGTTTGAACGAAATGTTTTACCGGGCCTAGCTATTTAGTCATCATCATCATCATTTCGAGTAGGTGTCACGGTCAATCGACCATGCACACCCTGGTGTCAGAGTTCTTCGGAACCGCCTCTCGGCCTCTGACGTGGTTTCTTTAACGACTGCCAGATGGCAGCCGGGACCACCGGCCTTCCGAAGTACGGAATCATCTTTATTATCAGACAATCAGGTGATTCAGGCCTGCAATGTCCTAACCAAACTGGAAACAACTAAACAAAGTATGCTTCCGGTGGGAATCGAACCCACGATCCCTGGGTCAACAGGCAAACGCCTTAACCACTGGACTACGGAGGCTGTCTTGTTTCTGAAATGTTTGAACGAAATGTTTTACCGGGCCTTAAGTGTACCTAGCTATTAGCTTATAGTAATCTGTATCTATTTAAAGTTTCTTCCATTCTGGTCTGGGAAAAACCGTCAGGATTATCTTATCTCTATGGGAGAAATGAAAATACATGCCTCTCCGTAAACGATAACGCGACGCACGACGCGCCGCGCAACGCCACGGCACGCCCGTAAACGAAGGCCTAAAGGTGACGGCTGAAAATCAGTGCTGGTCACAAATGTGTCAAGCGTAACACTGAGCCATCACCTATTGTAGTACACTTTTATTAGTTGTATTTTTTCATGTTGTAATTGTATTTTTGTTTGTGTTTCTACAATAAATATTTTTCATTTCTAAGTGTAGTTGGTGTGCCAATATAGATGGTTTTGGTTGCCTGTTCATCTATACATATTAGGTACATATAAAATGCTTTATCTTTAATGACTGACTGATCTACCCGCAACCTTAAGGTAGACTTTGGAAGTGAGCGTATATAGCGTCAGTGGCGCCGCGTCTGTGACGCCGCGACAGAACGACAGATAGATGTTCTATGCAAATGTATGAAATTTTAGTGAACATCATTCGAGCGTAGCGACACTTACGCGGCGCCAGTGTCGCAGAGTGTCGCTGTGACAGCGTTGTCAGACGCTTGCGTCAGTCGCTCGGCCGCGCTTGCAGTGTCGCTTTGGTAGAGGCTCTTTTCAAACTGTAGTAGTATCGAAGTAAAAGATCATCATCTTCTTCCTCTTTTACTAAACAAGTTGCAAATCCATAGCGTTTTATTATAAGACTGCTTTTAAAGATCGATTCGGTCGGGGGATGCGTAGCGTAGTGCTGCGACTGTGCGTCTGTCGTGGGTATCGAAAGTCACCAAAATGTCAATATCGCGGCGTTAGTGATGCGGTGTCGGTGACGCTATAGACGCAGTGTCTGTGACGCTTAACTCGTCGCAGAGACCTGAAACTTAGATTTTGTGTTTTTATATGACGTAGCTGTCCGATAAGAAAGGACGTTCCAAAGTTTGTATGGGACAACGTAATTCTTGTTCCAATCCTCTCTTATTAAAACTATTTTCAACTTATACGCGGAAGAAGTTGTAGGCAAAGGTTAGTCGTCAAATAAAATAGTTCCCTAAGTTTTCGCATTAAACCAATGTCAATACTTTTTATTTTCAAAAAGATTATCCAGGCACCTAAATAATTCTAGTAAACTTGCTTTAAACTAGAGCTGGATACCTGCAGTGTCCACTTGGGACCTATAGAGCCTGTAAAACTGAATGTTAATGCATATGCATACTAGCTTATCTGCGCTGTCTGGCCGCGTTATTTTGTAATTTGATAGTGGCGCGATAGTCATTTGATATCTATTTTTATAGTATTGTTGAGTACCCCTTGGCGCTAATAATCATTTATTTCTCATATCTGAATGAGAAATAAAGCGATAAATAAATACCCAACAATACTAGTACAAAATTCATAAATACACTAGGTAGATATTACCCGAAGTGTCCACTTGGGACCTATAGAGCCTGTAAAACTGAATATTAAATACATTCTAGCTTATCTGCGCTGTCTGGCCGCGTTATTTTGTAATTTGATAGTGGTGCGATAGTCATTTGATATTTAATTTTATAGTATTGTTGAGTATCCCTTGGCGCTAATAATACTTTATTTATCATAATCTGAAAAATTAAGCGATAGAATAAATACTCAACAATACTAGTACAAAATTCATAAATACAATATAACACTAGTTTTCACCTAGGATTTGTCTGCAGGTAATGTAACTATACATATTCGGGTGATATCTATCTAGTGTATTAACTCTCGATATCCCCGGAGGTGACTCAGACCAAGTAATCACGTTGTCAACAATACTAGTACAAAATTCATAAATACACTAGCTGGATATCACCCGCACTGTCCACTTGGGACCTATAGAGCCTGTAAAACTGAATGTTAAATGCATTCTAGCTTATCTGCGCTGTCTGCCCGTGTTATTTATTTTGTAATTGGATAGTGGTGTGATAGTCATTTGATATAGAATTTTATAGTCTTGTTGAGTATCCCTTGGCGCTAATAATACTTTATTTCTCATATCTTGCAGACAGCTCCAGTGGCGCAGTGGTTAACACGCCAGCCTACGACAGGAGCGCCCGGGTTCGATCCCCAGTCAGGTCAAGATGGAAAATGATCTTTTTCAGATTGGCCTGGGTCTTGGATATTTATCTATATATTTAATTGCTATAAAATATAGTATCGTTGAGTTAGTATCCCATAATACAAGCAGCCAAGACCAATGGCTTAACGTGCCTTCCGAAGCACGGAATCATAATTATCAGACAATCAGGTGATTCAAGTCTGCAATGTCCTAGCCAAACTGGAAACAACTAAACAAAGTATGCTTCCCGTGGGAATCGAACCCACGACCCCCGGGTCTACAGGCAAACGCCTTAACCACTGGACCACAGAGGCAGTTTAGAACTTGTAAACAATGTTAATAAACTGCTATTAAAAATTCGCTAAAGGTATATGAATTTCTGGACACAGACATAAATTTTATATAATGTATTATCATTGTTATGGTCTTGAGTAAAAAAAACCTTGGAAAATTTGTCTTAAGTTTGTTAACATTGTTTACAAGTTCTAAAAAATGTACTTATAATAACTTGTTTTTGTGTTGTTTATTAAAACGCTTCAATTGATACAGATACAGCTATGATTCAGACGGTCGAATGGACATCGGAGACTTAGTAATAAGGTACCGTTTTTACCTTTTGCATTCGAAAATTTAAAACATTATATGGTAAAGACTTAAGACATCAGTTTTTATTCTGATCTCTGCAAGAGCATGAATGGGAGTGAAAGGGCAATGCCGGTTATTGGCGTCTTTTTTTTTTCGCGCGGCCACTGACCAAACCTTGTTTTTCTTGTAGACAATAGCATACTAAACAAAACTTATTATGACATATATACCTCTAAACTCAGTCCGAACTGAGTTATTTGAGTTTAAAATTCGTAAATAATCATGTATTTTATTAGGCAATATTTATCATAATCGCGAGTTTATATGAAAATATGCAATAAAACAATTATCTTTGAACATTTTTATTATTACTTTACCCCTTTGAGGCCGGCCCCCACCATTTGCACACCTTGTTTAAGTTTAGTTGTATTGGTGAGTCATCTTTCATTTTGCGAACAAAGCAGATAAAAGCCTAGTATACACAGATATATAGTATTCCTACCCTTCCCCCGCCTCCTCTCTGCCAACCCTGCGCACCACAGTGCAGGTATGTACTGCCCATTCTCTCTTTTCACAATACATCCAAAAATAAATTGCCAGTTAACTTTTAAGTGTGTTTATTTAATAATTCCCAACTCTTATAACTATTACAGTATATGATATAACTCGCAACCAATTAAGATTTTATATTATTTGCTTGTTATAGTATGAATAGCGTAAAAGAGGTTAACAATAGATTCGTTTTACCTATAATAATATTTGTTTGATTTTAGTCATGACACAAAAACTACAGGTAAAAAACATATACATACATTGATCAAGTAGGTACTTTTATTTGTAAAACATTAGGTTTACCTACATAATAAGGTTATTGCAACAATAATATAGGTGTGGTGATATACAGCACAAAAGAAGATGTGAACAGGGAAATAAGTATCTCCCCCATGCTAAGTACTATAATACTGACATGACTAAATTCGAGATTGTCTATACCTTGATTGTATTCGCGCCCTTAGCAACCATGGATTTGTGACTGTAATATTATGTTCTTCGAGACTTTCTAAGTCCATATCTCTACATACTTCTATTCTCCGTAATAACTACGAGCTTGTTTGATTTGATAAGTTCCCAAGGCATAAATAATTAACTCGTCCATACTAATAACAGGAAAGTCATGGACTATGTGATTAAAATCCTCTGCTGTATTCGTCAGGAACACTGCTCTTCTTGCGTTTATATTTTTATTAATGATATAATCGCCTAGATAGTTCTCAGTTTCTGCGGTCGCTTCTATTGCTAATAATATTGCTTCAACCTTGCTTGAGGACGCCCGAAGGCATATAATACTGTAATATTTAAAACTTCTTCCCAAAAAATCTATCAGGAATGGATGTTGTTGGAAGCACTGCGCAGTCAAAGGGTAGGATGTTCTTGTACTGTTATTACTTCTACTTATACTTCGAAGACAAGCAATGCACTGTCTACGATCCATCTTTGTACACACGCACATACAATATTGGCAATCAGAGTCCGTAATACACAAGTCGATTCACTACACAGGGGGAATATCAGTAAGGTCCATATAACAAGCCAATCCACAAAGGTAAGATATCAGTGTCGGAATCAATTAAACAGGCCAAGTCATCGTTTGATCACTCCTATACAAAAACTGGAATTACATACGCGTACGACACGAAGACAGAACGGTGAGTGAAATTGAATCTTTCCAAACGCTTGCTTTCGAAGAAAGAGACAATCAAATCTGAGATTGCATCTGTGAAAGCAGGAAGGTAATAGATACCTGCTGAGTGGCGCGTGGAGATGACGGAAAGGAGGTGGGGGAAGGGATTAGCGCAAGGACACTAGCTACATGTGTACCCACGAATAGATCTGCTTTGTTTGCATAATGATCGATGACTCACCAGTACCACTAAACTCGCCGAACAACGTTTGCTGTTGGTGGGGAAGGCCGCAAATGGGTAAAGTGATAATAAAAAAGTCCAAAGATAATGTTTCATTGCATATTTCAATTAACCTGCCACTTTTTTGACGAAAATTGCCTTCTTAAATATATGATTTTTACTGATTTCAAACTCAAATAACTCAGCTCGGACTGAGTTTAGAGGTATATGTTTCATATTACGTTTTGTTTATTATGCTATTATCTATAATAAAAACAGAACAGAAAAAAAAAGACGCCACTTCCCATAGTCGAATCGGCATTGTTCTTTTGCAAGGAGAAAGTACCTAGTAAGTATTTTGTTGAGTATTAGGTTAGTTTGAGTGATGTTGACACAAATACCCACTATAAACTTCAGCTTTTACAATATTGGTTCAAGCAACTTTATAAACCTAACGGGCTATAACTATAAAAATAAATGGTGAGCATAACAGCACATATGCACTACATGGCATCGCAAAATGGAAAAGTTCATATGCATTTTGTGAATCAATTTATTTTTATTCCACTGAAGTTTTCAGTTATGAACTTTTGTGAGAGTAAATGGAACTTTTGTGAATATAAAATGTATGCAATTCCGGAAAATAAAAAAAAGTATGAGAGCCTTTTTCAACCGAAGAAAAACCGGAGGGAGTTCTCAAGACGACACTTATATTTTTTGTGTACATCGATTTTGATAATCTTTTTTTTTTGTTGAAAAGGGTATACCCCAACGTTGGTCCCATATAAATTTGGAAAAAATCCAACCCTAAGGATAGGAAAACAAGGGATGATTGATTGTTATTTTACCTTACTAATTGTCATATACGACCAAGCATAACTTTTTATAGAGTAGTCTGATTTTGATAATTCCTTTTTTATTAAAGAGGGTATTATACCTTAAAATTGGTTTCATAACATTTGGCATTGAATATTCTACCCTCAGGCTGGGGAAAAAAGGGGTTACTTATGGTTTACTTACAGATGTTAATGCTGAATTGAATGAACTGAATTAAAAAAATATACGTGTCAGCATTTTTTGTAGGCCTACAATCATCATCATCATTTTGTATAGGTGATACGGTCAATCGTCACCTTTTAATTTAGATAATTACAACAAGCTAATTTTATACTTATATCTTTGAACATACGATTCCTAATTCGTTCTTCTTCTATCGAGTCGTAAAATACCTATACAGACATTTTTTAAGTTTTTACCAGTGTTTTATGCAGATCCTGCTGGGTTAGTTGAAGTCGGTGAACACAATCATATGAGCAAACGTACGTTGTTCTTAACGGAAAAATTGAGAAGCTGTAGATTAGGATGGTATGGACATGTTTTGCGAAGAGACGAGAGCCATATAACTAGGAAGGTATTGGATATGAAAGTGATTGGGAATCAGAGTAGAGGTAAGCCAAAGAAAAGAATGATTGAGTATGTAAAGGAGGATATGGGTAAAAGATGGTAACGAAAGAAATTGCTCAAGATAGAGTGAAATGGAAAATACTCACATGCTGTCCCAACCCCACTTAAAGTGGGATAAGGTGAGGAAGAAGAAGTACGTCGTTCCTAACGGATTTGTTCTATTTTCACCTTGGAAGGTGTCGCCGCGCGTAGCTTTGTTTTCGATACCTTCTATTTTTTTAAACAAATATATAGGTACTAATTTTATTTAAGAAATATAAACCGGAACGTTGAAATGTTGATATTGTATACCGTAGTTTTCAAAAGTTAGCAAGAAAGCCGGAAGAAGAAAATAACTTTCAATAAACAGCACCCGTTATCAACACCAGTAAGTGAAGTGAAACATGAGATCTTTGATCCAAGGATGTGTCGTCACGCTCTTTGAAGCCCCGACCCAAAATTTCGATGAGATGTTTCAATGGACCTTTGTTAGTAGTGTTTTGTTTGAAATATTTATATGAACAATAAATAACTTCAATGCATGGAGTGAGTGATGGATATACTGAAAATATTTCAAATTCCTAGAATTTTTACACGACCTTTCAAACAATGAGTGTATTGTTTTAAGTATGTATGTGTTTCTTTATTCGATCATAACTTCTAAATGCCTAAACGAATTTAAGTGTATGAGGTACTGTTAGCATCCAAAGAATCCTTAGATTTCCCCGTGGGGCATGGGCTATAAAACCTTTATTTTTGGCATGGCTGTTGTCTTTCATTTTTTAAACGGGGTAATACGCGTAAATGTACGATCCATATCCTAGAAGGGCCGACTTGGTCGTGACGTAATGAACGAATTCTTCCTAAACCAATGTGATGATATTTTCATACAAAAAAATCCATTGATCTAAAAGAAACACCGTTAAAATCTATAAGCAATTTGATAAAAATATATTGTTGTTCTCATGTAGCGGAATCGACTGCCAGATTCTTAGTCCGAAAGGAAAATCCAAAGGGGAGCTGAAAATCTTGCCTAATCCCCCGGGGAATTCAAATTGGAGATCAAGTAAAACTACTTTTTCTTCTTCTTTTCGAGTCGTAATGTCTTTTTACTAGTTATACTAATTTTGCCCTATATGTGGTCACGGCCACTGCTCTGTCATTTGCCTCCTCTAGATTCTTTTGTGTGCATTGAGTGGGGCATTTAGGGCATGTCAAAAGGTGGCTCGTAGATTGAACATCGCCGCAATCGCATGTGTTGTTGCCGGAGAAACCCCACCTAACCCGGTTTTCTCGACAATTCCCTACACCAGCCCGGAGTAAAACGACTGAAATTAGCTCAAACATCATCATCATCATCATTAGGTCTTTTTAGTCTCCACTGCAGGAGCATGACCCTCTCTGTACTAACCGGAGTCATACTTGGGCTAGAGCAGACAGAGGATTAGGCCTACACTCTCCTCGCTGGCCAGACGGGTTGGAGAGGTCTTATTGATGTTTATGAGCTTTGTTTAGCTTATATTTCCTAAGTCGAGTTTGAGAAGATTTGGAGTAGTCCTATCTACTCTGCCAGAAACCACACGGCTCAAACTATCATCAACTAGGTTTCGCCCGCAGCTTCGCTCGCGTCAGAGTTGTTCCCAACAGAACTTTATTCCGGGGTGAAAGGTCTATATCCTTATCCGTACTCCAGAGAACTTGTATGCAAAATTTTATGATGCTCGGTTCAGTAGTTACGGCGTGAAAGCGTAAAAAATAAACTCACTTTCGAATTAAAAATAATAATACAATACAAATTCTTAATTGCACCATTAAAAGTACAAAATAAAGTAATCCTTATCCTTACTAATATTATAAATGCGAAAGTGAGTTTGTTTATTTGTTTGTTTGTTACGCTTTCACGCCGTAACTACTAAACCGATCATCATGAAATTTTGCATACAAGTTCTCTGGAGTGCGGAGAAGGATATAGGCTACCTTTTATCCCGGGAAAAAGGACTATTCCCGAGGGATCGACATTGACGCGGGCGGAGCCGCGGGCGAAACCTAGTTCAATATAAATATTACTTAGGATATTAGTAAGGAAATTCGAGACCGTTGATCCAACAGTGACGTCACGCGATCCTCATATATCGTTTGATGGTGCTGAACGGAATAATTTAGTGCGAGAAATTCCAGTTGACCTTTTTCAGATGTGATACGCTTCAATTTTTGCTATGCAAAATGAATGGCACCACTGAGCGAGGATGACTTATTCACTTTTATGAGAAGTATATGAATTTTTAGGGTTCCGTACCTCGAAATGAAAAAACGGAACACTTACCTAAAGGATACTTGGTGCCCGTCTGTCTGTCTGTCTGTTAAGGCCCCTTTTACTTAGGAACGCGTAGAGGTATCAAGCTGAAATTCATATTAAATACTTAGGTCTACTGTCCCTTGGAGCTGTGAAAATATCAAACTTCTAAGCCAACGCAATCAACACGAGGTTAGAATCATGAGGTAGCTCAGTTGGCAGAGCGTAGGTCGTAAATAAACCTAGGTCGCTGGTACAAGCCCCGCCCGCATGGAATTTTATCACTATATTTTATTTTTTATTTAATGTATATGAAAATAGTATTGTGAATGCAAAATAAAACACAAAAATAAAGCAATTACAAAGTATAAAAAAATTCTAGCAGTAGAGGAAAGTAAAAACATTTAGAAATACGAGAAATCTTTTTACTTACAAACATTAAGATGCGGCTCACTTTATAACTTCCTTAGAAGTAAAAACTTAGAGAAATTTAAGGAATGGAAAGAGAATATTTAATTGAACATGAACTTAAAAATCCATTTATAAACTTAGCAGTACTGCTGAATACAAAGGGCATTCAGGAGCCTTTAAACTTTTATACAAAAGATTTTTATATCACTCAATCCTTGTTGACAAAAGTGCTCGATGTTAGAAAGAAATCTGCTAGTGTTAAGTGCCGAATGGTGCCAGAAAGAAATAAATATATAGGGACGTGTCATACAAATTAACCAGGCCTACAGTAAGTAGTGTCGTAGAATACTAACTCAACGATACTATATTTCATAATATATACTTGTATACATACATAAACATCCAAGACTCAGGTCAATATGAAAAAGACCGTTTTCCACGTTGACCGGGGATCGAACCCGGGCACCCTCGTGTCGCCGGCTGGCTTGTTAACCACCGCGCCACGGAGCTCCAGATGGGCTTATGAAACAACCTCATAACCATGAGGTTGTTTCATAAGCCCATACTGAAGGGAATACCAAAAACAAGATGGACAGATGACTTGTCTGCTTTTGATAAAACTTTGAGAGAGATGGCAATAGCAAAATCAAGGTAGGAAAAGAAAGGGAGGCTTTTTTTTTTATTTTTTTTTAAATATATACGGACAAATCACACAGATTGAGCTAGCCCCAAAGTAAGTTCAAGACTTGTGTTATGGGATACTAACTCAACGATACTATATTTTATAACAAATACATATATAGATACACATCCAAGACCCAGGCCAATCTGAAAAAGATCATTTTCCATCTTGACCTGGCCGGGGATCGAACCCGGTCACTCCGTGTCGCAGGCAGGCGTGTTGACCACTGCGCCACGGAGCTAGCTTTTGCCCAGCAGTGGGACCTAAACAGCTAATAAAAAATTGATTGTCCGTAAACCTGATGATAATTTTACATAATAACGGCGGAAGAGATATAAAGCGTCAAAGTCGCTTGTACACGAAATGTGACACTTTTTCGTGCGTGCTGTCGGCATTCTCGATTAATAAGACGTTACCACTTTAAAAAATATAGTTAAAATTATGCAGTGTGTAACGCCAAGCTTTCTGGGTCAGAGCCTTGAACTGTTCATGAAGTATATGTGTACCTGTAATATAACGTCAGGTAAGAAACTACACACGATAAGAACTAACAAGCGTCACGTAGAAGATTTGATTGATATTACTGTAAATCACTGTTAAAATAATTGATTTTTAAAATTAATCCCGACTTAACTAAATCATCATCATCATTTCGAGTAGGTGTCACGGTCAATCGACCTTGCACACCCTGGTGTCAGAGTTCTTTGGAACCGCCTCTCGGCCTCTGACGTGGTTCCTTTAACGACTACCAGATGGCAGCCGGAATCACCGGCTTAACGTGCCTTCCGAAGCACGGAATCATCTGTATTATCAGACAATCTGGTGATTCACGCCTGCAATGTCCTAACCAAACTGGAAACAATTAAACAAAGTATGCTTCCAGTGGGAATCGAACCCACGACAAAATCAAAAGCCTTCATTGCCGAAATATATTTACCAACACACTTTATATTTCATGCACACACATATAAATCAGGCGCTATCGAATTTGCGTGCCCTTGTGACATGAAGGTCTCGTCCAGATCCTTCCAATTATCCCTTTGTCTAGCCAGTCTCGCCCATAACGGTCGTTTTTTCAGGTAATTTGCTTATATAAATATATAGGGACAAATCACACAGATTGAGGTAGCCTCATAAGAAGTTGTGAGCTTCTAACTCAACGATACTATAGTTTATGATAAATACTTATACATATAGATAAACATCCAAGTCCCAGGACTATCTTAAAAGTGCGTTTCTTATGGCCAAAGATACGAGATACTAGATACTAACTTTGGCTCACATTCCACCACCAGAGCTTCGCAGGTGCAAGGCAGCTATAGCCGAGTGGCAGAAATGCCAAAAGAAAGACATGCCAATTCAGGAGACACTTAACAACCTACCACCACAGCGCCTTCCATCTTAATTTCCAATTTGGACCGATGTCAGATTTGAAGCTCCGTTCAATATAAAAAAATCTTGGCGCTCATCTTGGGAGTCTTGTGACCTTGCATAGAAGGACATTATCTTGGACTCAACGAAAAATCCAGTAGGCTTTGATAGTCAAAGAGGGGTGTGGGTAAAATTGAACCGATTCCGAACAGGATACGGACGGTCTAATCACCATCTCTATAAGTGGGGTTACAAAGACTCTCCAGAATGTGACTGTGGGGTCAGAGAACAAACTTTGTGGCATATTGTCGTGTCGTAAGTGCCTACTCTATGGTTTTCTTGGAGGCCTTTAAGAACTTCACTCCCTTTCTCCAGCAGTCGAAGACTGGCTTAAGAACATGAAATTAAACATATAATATTTCCATAGGATTCTTGCTGACCATGCCTTACGTTATGAAGATGACCAGATACTAGTATAAAATACGTGATTTGTCCCAATATATGTATTTAAGTTGGGGTGACCGCTCCCCCTAAAACAGACGTAGAGCCGCGGGTGAAAGCTGGTGTAAAATAATTGTTTGTAAAACAAATGTACACATTTGACAGGAATCCTAACTAATATTATAAATACAAAAGTGAGTTTGTTTGTATGTTTGTTACGCTTTCACGCCTTTATTACTGAACCGATCATCATGAAATTATGCATACCTGTTATCTGGGGCACGGAGAAGGATAAAGTGTACATTTTATCCTGGGAAAAAGTACTGTCCTCGAGGGATCGACATTGACGCGGGCGGAGCCGCGGGCGAAAGCTAGTTTGTTTATAAAACTCATATAAGTTCTAACCTAATTTAAATAATATCATATAAGTTCTAACCTACTCCTTTGTAGATTAATCGCTTAATAATTTAATTTTTCGGATTTAGCGACATTTATTTCATTTCATGTTACAATGTTATCCAAAATGCGGAATAAATTGCGAACCATGCGAGTCATTCGCATTCAAAATTTCCTCGTAGGTAATCAATCAGCGCTTTGCCGTTTAAAATATCGGATATTTGAGTAACCTCGATCTCAGTATAATTGATGAATCTACGTACCTATATTACTGTGAATTCCGTCAATCGAATGATGATAATATAGAAAAATTAATTTTTCATACATAGTGCATAGTATCACATCCTTTTCTTTGCGAGGTAGACAGAGCTTTGGTCTATAAGACCCGAAGGCCACGTTTAGGCTGTTGGTGGAAAACGGAATCAAAATTAGTGATGGGTAGCTAGCCGCATCGTCTATTGACATGATTCCTAGAAATTTTGCCTGTTCCCTCGATCGGCTTTTACGATCTGCGCGGGAAGAGAAGCAGCTGGTATATTCTACGTTTTTTCTTTTCCCCCAGACCAGCATGGAAGAGTGATTTTCCATCACATATTTATCCTAACTAATATTATAAATGCGAAAGTGAGTTTGTTTGTTTATTTGTTTGTTTGTTACGCTTTCACGTCGTAACTACTGAACCGATCATCATGAAATTTTGTATACATGTTATCTGGGGTACGGAGAAGGATATAGGGTACATTTTATCCCGGGAAAAAGTACTGTTCCCGAGGGATCGACATTGACGCGGGCGGAGCCGCGGGCGAATGCTAGTTAATTATAAAGGACAGCGTAGGCATCCTCAACTGTTTGGCTGGTGGTCGCAGGTATGCCATCATCAGACCCTTCACAAATCCCACTAAGTCCTATCCTTCCCCATCTTCAAAATGCTTGCGACGAGCAGCAGTATGGAATCACTAGAAGCCAAAAAACTGCGCTCGCCAACCCGCCTGCTAAGGTGGGTATGGCAATATCATTCCATTGAAAAAAAAATCTTTGGGAGAGGCACTTGTCCAGCAGTGGACTGCTATAGGCTGAAATGATTATGATGTTCAGCCCATGGTGCTATATTAAATAACATCCTCGTCTTCATCGTCACTTACCATCAGGTGAGATGGGAGACAAATGCCTAATCCAACATTTGATAAAAAAAAAACTTTTCCTAGTAGAACTGCTTCAAATACGGAAAAAAATCGTCCTACCATATTGCTCTTATGATGTTATATGATAAGGCATAGTTTTCACGGCCGGCCACGTGACGGCCGTGAATCCTTCCCGAGAAGGGTTGGCTCAGGCAGGTGCCTGAGCCATGGCAGCACTAAAAGCAAGAAACTGCGCTAGCCAACCCGCCTCCTAAGCGTGGTGGGTATGGCAATATCATCCCATGGAACGATGAATCCTTTGGAGAGGCCCTTGTCCAGCAGTAGACTGCTATAGGCTGAAATGATGATGATGATCAGCCCATGTTGCTATAGTATGTAACATGAGGTGAGATGGGTGACAAAGGCCTAATCCAACATTTGTTAAAAAAAAAACTTTTCCCAGTATAAATGCTTCAAAATACGGAAAAAAAATCGTCCTACCATATTGCTATCATGCTGATATACAGCGTGATTTTGAACTCCCTAGCTATATTGAAATCTGGGAATCAGAATCCCTAATGGAACACAGAATTGCAAGAAAAAAAAGGTAAAAAACGAAAAAGAAAATTAGGTTCCCCATACAAAGTCGCCGATCAGCTGGACGAATTTCTATGTAAGGTTAAATTTATTTTTTCGTTTTTTACCTTTTTTCTTACAATTCTGACCTGGGTTCAAAATCACGTTGTATGATTGGGCATAGTTTTTACGGCCGTCCACCTGCCTGAGCCAACCCTTCTTGGGAAGGATTTTCTTCCCTTCCCTTGTCCAGCAGTGAACTTTTTGTGGCTGTAATGATGATGAATAGTAATCTTTTTTATCCTACATCCTCATTTTCTCATGTTTCTCATAGTTCCCTGATTGATTTTTCCCCCGAACAAATGAAAATCGAATCACTGACCTTTCATCTATAACTTCGTGTCTAGTGAATACATTCCAATGGTTTGCAAATTTTCGGCGAGGGTATTATGACCTTAACAATTTGAAAAGGGTTGGAAACCTCGAGTCTGCTTTAGATTCAAGGGATTTCGTCTACGAAATAATCGGAGGCTGGAAAAACTACGATCCATTTCATTTTCACTTGGTAGCAAAGCAAAATAAGGAATCACATTTGATGCAAGACAAATAGTTTTCGATATTTTCTACAGTTTGTTTGAAATTGAGTTGACTTATTTTAATTTTGATTAGTGGTTAAGTATAGCTTAAGTATATTATGTTATGTAAGGATTACAACTTTAACTTTCTTATAGTAATTTTTCCACATCTATACTAATATTATAAAGCTGAAGAGTTTGTTTGTTTGTTTGTTTGAAGCAGTTTGAACGCGCTAATCTCAGGAACTACTGGTTCGAATTTGATTTTTTTTTTTTGTGTCTTAAGGCTATAGAACATCACGCTGCGACCAATAGAAGCGAAGCATCAAAATGTTTTGAAATAAAAAATGTTTTGAAAACGGGGGAAAATAGAAATTGCCGCGGACGGAGTCGCGGACAACAGCTATAAATATAAATAAAATTATTTTTTTTCAGATAACTTTGATCCATTTTGTTAGTGTAGTTAGTAATATACAATGGCTGGTTGTAAGACCAAAAGTGGGTACACACAGCATGATAAATAATATTGTGTTAACAAGAAAATATGTGAATATATAAACATATGAATACAGTAAATATGAATTTAGGTTATAGTATGTAAATAAAGAGTCGGAAAATTTTAAGGCCATAGCATTATTTGGTTTGGTTTGACCAGTTAGATACGATACGATACAACAAAATAAAATACTAAGTATTATTCAAAATAAATTGAAAGAGATAACAGAAAAAATAAATTGAAAAATAATGCTGGGAACTCAAAAAAATCGACAGTCTGACATTCATCAAACTGGCCGGGCGGCTAAACTCTTTTGTATGTTTTTTTTTGAGTTCCCAGCATAGGTCCCATAGGAAAAGTTGTTTATATTGATGGGCTGAGTCACCCCTTTAAGGAAACGTCGTGGATATATTGCATGCTGTATAATAAAAATATTTTTAATAATTTTTCAAATAGCCACCTTTATTTATTGGAAGATGAATTTTTAATAATTGTAAACTTATTGCAGATGTACGGAACCCTTCGTGGTCGAGTCCGACTCGCACTTGGCCGGTTTTTTATTTTCTTCTACACTAATATAAAACAGAATCTAAATGATTTTCAATAAAACCGGTTTCCACGTGTAACCAAATATAATTAGGGAACACCGTCATGGGTTAGTCACTGTTTACCGTGTAATTTATTGACACGCATACGTGAAATATATTTTAGTTCGCAACCACATGTCGCCCATTAATTCGCTTTGTTGTTTAGCTGCTCAGATGTAGATCTGTCGTCAGCTTTTATACCAGTCCTGTCATATAAATCTATGCTGCTCAGGGAGTGAAGAAAAAACGTAGGATACTAGCTGCTGCACTTCTTGCGCTGATTACAAAAGCCGATCGAAGGAATGGGTGACAATCTGAGAAATCATGTTAGTAGGCGACGCGGCTAGCAATCCATCACTATTTTTATTCCATTTCCAACTAAAACCCATCAAAATGCTTGGTTTATGTTTATCTCGTAATTTAGTACGTTTATGTATGTATGTATCGGTATTAGGGTTTTTTTTGCATTGAAACCTACGAAACCAAGAAACTTAAAAGTGTTTTAATTTAACAGTTTGAAAATATTGCTTATTACTTTGATTGAAAACAATAATGTAAACAATTTTTAAAATAAAGGTTAAAAAGACTTCAATGTTAAATATTATACTAGCTGTTGGCTGCGGCAATTTCTGTTATGATTAATTAGTTTTTTTTTTATTAGTATAGATGAATAATTTTACCCCGTTTTTAAAACATTTTTTATTGATGCTTCTCCCCTATTGGTCGCAGCGTGATGTTTTATAGCCTAAAGCCTTCCTCAATAAATAGACTATCCAACACAAAAATAATTTTCCAATTTTAACCAATACTTTCTGAGATTAACGTGTTCAAACAAACTCTTCAGCTCTGTAATATTAGTATAGATTTCTAAAAATCCTTTCTTAGCGCTCACTCACATCATTAAAAGAACCCCTGTACCAAATTTCAAGGGCGCAGCAACCTCGGCTGCCGTGATATATAAGTCAGGTTTGCCGTTTGCCCGCGACTACGCCCCCGCCGATAGTGTTCATCCCTCAGGAACAGTAGTAGAATTTCCCGGAGTAAAAGGTACCATATGTCCTTGTCCTATGTACCCGGGTCTCAAACTACCTCGATACCAAATTTCATTATTATTTAATGCTATATATTTGCAGGCAAACTCATGCCTTGAGTTCATTCAAATGACGATAACTTTTTTTTAATGAACCGATTTTCATGAAACAAACTTTAAATGTTTTGCTGGGTTAAAACAGCAATTGGTGAAAATTTTAAGTAAATCGGTTCAGTATTTTCGGAGATAATCGTGATCATACATATAGACAGACAGACAAAAAATTTGTTTTAAGTATTCCTCTATCCATTTCAATCAACAATTCTAAATGTACAGACAAAATATTTTTACTGTTTTATTATATGTATAGAATATTAAAATTCCTTATCTAAATATAATTTTCACTTTTACTCAATAACAATTCTAACCAAATATTGTATTTTTTAGCTCATTTAGTTATACTTTTCATATAGGTACGTATAAAATTTGGTAGTTGTCGCTGAAAATATCAAGTAATTCGCGACGAAACTTTTTCTGGATATAACTTTTTTGCTATTTTATTTAGGTAGGTTATAAATATTTTTTTGAAAATATTCTGATGCAACCATTTATTTTGATCTTTGAACTGTACTTCATATTTTTTCATGCTAGTATTCCATGGAAAATAAGACTAACTGCGCGACGAAAATATAGACGTTTTACGGTATTCTTCTGATGCACAGCGCCATAAGATAGTTTTGAATATTCGAGCGTAAGTGATTGGCTACCTTATCTTTATATTCTGGTTTAAGTTTAAATACAAGCGTAGGTTCTTTTATATCTGACAAAGAACGGTATCTTGGTAATAACATTAACATGACATCACATGCAAAGCCGTAGGTGGAATTTAAAATGACAGACATTATTAAAAACACATTTTGTGATTTTTATCTGACAGTTACATTATAATCTTAGAAATCCCATTAAGAAATGACAACATACATTATTATTTTTAGCAAACTTTGATCTTTTTTTTCAACTGACTTTAAAAAAGGAGCAGTTGTTAGAACCTCAGGTTGAAGCCTTTTCAATGTATTCCGTCATGAATGGACCGATTTGATTTATTTTTACCCAACTGACCTACCTAGATGGAGGGTAATGTTTTTCGCGCGTATGTATGTATGTAAGTATGTCTGTTCCATTGTTGACCGATTTTGAAGTGCGAGGTATTATTAGATTCGTATTCT
The DNA here is from genome assembly GCA_947532085.1 of Elegia similella. NCBI lineage: Eukaryota > Metazoa > Arthropoda > Insecta > Lepidoptera > Pyralidae > Elegia > Elegia similella. The sequence goes on along the minus strand of OX383940.1, from coordinate 19,227,204 downwards.
TCCCCGGAGTGTCTAGGATGTGTAAGCAAAAAAAAGGGTATTTTTTTAAATAATCCACTTGTTTATTTGTACTTCCCAATTACATTTTCGTCAAAACAAAATACAAAGAAAAAATACATCAAACAATATTCGTCTAAAAACTCTTTGATAATGTTGTGAAACAAAAACAAAAGATTATTATTCTTTGAAACATTTCTATGGAGTATATTTTTTTCAAGTAAATAGTCGTTGAAACAACAATATTTGAAATTAAAATAATACAAGAAGCAAACCTATTCATTAAAACATTTTCTGCGAAAGAAAATTCTATGAAATTTTATCAGCGAAATAAGGATACACCCATCTTTATCCCTTACGGGTTTGACAGATCCTACTGCCATAAGGGCCAAAGACTTCGATCAAATATAATGGTAGATACACAGTCTCATACAAAATTAAGCCTAAATAATATCCCCGAGCAAAACTTCGTGCATACTTACAAACAACGACAAAAATGGTACATACTGAAAGTATGACACTCCATCTTTATTTTTCACTTTTGACGCGTAGTTTTTGCACCTTTTCACTGACCTTCGTCATCGCGAGACGTGTGAATGCTAGCGCGGTTTATTGAAACTGTGGACAAAATAGCTCCGAAACTCGATTAGAGCGCAGTTTTTCCGGTGCCACTTTTCGAACGCCAATCGTGTATCTACCATTATATTTGATCGAAGGCCAAAGATCAAATTTAGCGCGTTAGTTAGCGTTAAGAGCCCGCCATATGCCAGGCGGCGTGGCGATACAAACGCGGATGGTCTAAACGCGTTGGCTACTTTGGATATTTTCGTTTTTTAGGAATATTCAAGGGTTATTCGAAAAAGAAAAACATATGATGGCTGCCTTATCTGTAATGCAATAATAATCAAAAGTTTCAAGGTTAATTTTAATGTATTTGGTGAATAATGCTATATACCGAGTAAATTAGACGTGATTTGGAGGCAACTTTGCAATTTTTTTCTATCGAGAAAATTTAACGCAATCGTGGTTTTGAGTCATATAGTTACCAGAGTTAGTCCTGAACTTTGCTGCATTTTTATTTCAACTTGAGTATTTAATTATTATTGATATAACAGTCAATCATGCAAAGCAGTCTGAGGTAGTACGGGCCCTTAAGTTGGAAAACGGAATCAGAATAGTGATCGATTTTATAATATTATTAGTGACCCGGACCCTGGCTTCGCACAGGTGCAATGTACATGTAAACCTCCCTCTTGAATCACTCTATCTATTAAAGAAACCGCATCAAAATCCGTTGCGTAGATTTAAAATGCATACATAGGGACAGACAGCCAGCGGGAATCGAATTTATTTTATACAATGAAGTGATTCCGCCTAGGGTCAGTTCTCACCGAGACCTTTTTTTAAATTGACGATATAGCTCCGTGTAAGCATTTGCTACTTTGAGAGTGCCCTCAGCCTAAACAGACAACATCACCGAAGGGCCCTGGGAGGGAAGGACTTAGGCTTTGGGCATTGTCTGTGTGCACAAGGCTTGGAGAGACAGCAAACACTCTTATTGCCTGATGGCCCGCAATTATGTACATGCATACCCTGAAGGGCCAATCTGAGAAACTATGCCTTTGGAGAGTAGCAACTATCATCTTTTGCCTTATGGGCCGAAAGCTACTTTGCTAGCCAGAAGGGCCTATCCTGGGCGTAAGTCACCAGGGACCGCCGGGTGGTCACCAGTAGTCGGTTCTAATCCTACTCTTCACTGCACTCTGTTCGGGTGATGAGTGATATTTGTTGTATCGTTATTGTGATAAAAGTGCACATCGTCGCGTTGCTTGGCGTCTCGGTGTGCACTGACCCTCACTGATAATAAACTATATGTCGTTTTTTTAACAAAAATGTTACCCATAATGATTGGTCCACTGTACCTAAAAACTTGTATAGCTCAAACGAATAACTAGAAGAAATATAGGAGGTATAACAGCCTCCGTGGACCAGTGGTTAAGGCGTTTGCCTGTTGACCCGGGGGTCGTGGGTTCGATTCCCACCGGAAGCATACTTTGTTTAGTTGTTTCCAGTTTGGTTAGGACATTGCAGGCTTAAATCACCTGATTGTCTGATAATAAAGATGATTCCGTGCTTCGGAAGGCACGTTAAGCCGGTGGTCCCGGCTGCCATCTGGTAGTCGTTAAAGGAACCACGTCAGAGGCCGAGAGGCGGTTCCGAAGAACTCTGACACCAGGGTGTGCATGGTCGATTGACCGTGTCACCTACACGAAATGATGATGACTAGAAGAAAGAATCCATTAATTCAATAACTGGAATTCTACGAACAGTTGGTTCATTCAGTCGCAGTATAACATCATTGTTCTTAGAAACAGTTTGACAAGAATATTTAATTCACATAATGAGTTACTTTGTGTGCTTATGATGTTTTTATGCATTTATTTGCTATTTCCTGTCTATTGTTTTAGTTTTATGCATTCGTTTTTTGGACGGTGGCATCTGGCTTCGCTTTGATTTTTGGTAACTATGTTGTCAATTTTATATTATTTTCTAGACAACACTATATTCTTCCTATAATGACTATAGGAAGAATTTTATTTATTCACTGGAATAAAACCCAAACTATGCAAAAAAATCAAAATTCAAAATTCAAAAACGTTTATTTAACATAGGTCATTTTAAAATTCAAAAACGTTTATTTAACATAGGTGATTTGGACACTTATTAATTGTCATATATTTTCAACTGAGAATTGTTGACGTCAGTAAATTACTTATGGCTAAGTTTAATGCCGCTTCCAAAGCGGAGTGCAGACGAAGCGGCAACAAACTGCACAGCGCATTTTCTCCAATCGACGTCAACTTACAATTTTAGTTTATCTTAATAACTAGGTATGTGGACTGAGTATACATTGTCCTTATTATTATATTTATGCAAAATAAGATTTTCCAAAGAATCCTGATCAGTGAATTGCTCATTTTGTTGCTCATTACATTGTTTAGGTTAGTATATGTCTGACAAAAATAAATGAATTATAAATCTATATAATTGATAGGTATTACGTGTGAAAGGTTTCTTGGCATAAATAAAAACATTTAGTGTCTCATAGAGTTATTTTCGTACAATAAACTACCTATTTGACTAGCTCCGTGGCGCAGCGGTCAAGACGCCTGCCTGCGACACGGAGTGACCGGGTTCGATCCCCGGCCAGGTCAAGATGGAAAATGATCTTTTTCAGATTGGCCTGGGTCTTGGATGTGTATCTATATATGTATTAGTTATAAAATATAGTATCGTTGAGTTAGTATCCCATAACACAAGTCTCGAACTTACTTTGGGGCTAGCTCAATCTGTGTGATTTGTCCGTTTATATTTATTTATTTATTTAAATTAAGCGGCGTCTGACTTCTTGCTTTCAAAGAGATCTTACTGAGGCAAGCGAACGCAATCACGGTAGCAAAGCACTGGTTGAAACATATACTTATATATAATGTATACATATATACATAATTATATATGTATAGCCATTTTACGACTCGATAGAAGAAGCGGCAGCAGAACTGAGATTCGGGTTATTTTTTTAGTTTACTTTTACAAGCAGGTGGTGAAATCCTCATGGACACCTGGGTATAGGACCCAGGCAGGTCAATCATCATCAATGCTACCACCGACCAAACAGTAGAGGCTGACACTCTTTTCATAAATTACGCAATCCATGTTCCTAAATAAAGATTTGGGATCCCGTTGGTGATTGAAAGAGATTCATCCACAAAGATTTAAAAAAAAATTCTAATAAAATAGTATCATATTTAAAATAAAGTTGTGTTCAGGTCTGTCAATATGAGTATCGGCGAGGTGGTTAAAACTGCCCTCCGTGTCCAGTGGTTAAGGCGTTTGCCTGTAGTCCCAGGATTCGTGGGTTCTATACCCACGGGAAGCACACTTTGTTTAGTTATTTCGACATTGCAGGCTTGAATCACCTGATTGTCTGATAATAAAGATGATTCCGTACTTCGGAAGGCACGTTAAGACGTTGGTCCCAACTGCCATCTGGTAGTCGTTAAAGGAACCACGTCAGAGGCCGAGAGACGGTTCCGAAGAACTCTGACACCAGGGTGTGCACGGTCGGTTGACCGTGTTACCTACACGAAATGATTTTGATGGTTAAAAATCCGAATCGTAAGAAAAAGTAAATAAAATCTTGTACAGCTCAAGCGAATAACTAGAAGGAAGAGGAAGGTCATTTATGCGATAAGGAAGACATACGAGAGAGATCATTTGATTCAGAGTTGCGATTAAGTCGCAAAGCATAATTTCTCACAGAATTATCTGTGTTCTATACTAAACTAGCACTTTTCGCGCGACTTCTCCGCGTTTGTACCCTTTTTACCTGCCGATAATATTATTTACCTTTCATAAGATGAAATAATAGCAATGGTGGAGACCTAAGCCCAGCAATGGTTTGGCAAAATAGGTGAGACCGGCCAAGTGCGAGTCGGACTCGCGCACTAAGGGTTCCGTACCGTTGTCCATATGTAAAACGGCAAAAAATTCATGTCTGCTGTATGGGAATGCCCTTTAATTTTATTTTTATTAATTATTTATTTTTCAAGTGTAAAATATATAACTAAATATTCTGTAAATATATTTAAGCGTTTACCTGTGGCCGCTTTCAATATCGCGCAAAAACAAGCAAAAACATCGCGTATGTTATATGGGACCCCCATTAAATATTTATTTTTTTTATTTTTTAGTATTTGTTGTTATAGCGGCAACAGAAATACATCTTCTGTGAAAATTTCAACTGTCTTACTGTCACGGTTTATGAGATACAGTCTGATGACAGGCGGGCAGACAGACGGACAGCGGAGCGATATTAATAGGGCGGGACCTCTGGGTACGGAACCCTAAGAAAAGATGAATGAAATAATAATAAATATAAATAAATATATACGGACAAATCACACAGATTGAGCTAGCCCCAAAGTAAGTTCAAGACTTGTGTTATGGAATACTAACTCAACGATACTATATTTTATAACAAATACATATATAGATAAACATCCAAGACCCAGGCCAATCTGAAAAAGATCATTTTCCATCTTGACCTGGCCGGGGATCGAACCCGGTCACTCCGTGTCGCAGGCAGGCGTGTTGACCGCTGCGCCACGGAGCTAGTCAACTGAAATCGTTTAGTAGTGATTAAAATCGGTTCAGTAGTGTTTGATTTTATTCATTACCTTAAACTTACAAATTCATAATTATGACTATAATCTTGTATACCTATAAATTTTGTAGTTTGTTAGGGATTAATTAACATTCATGAAGCATTTTCTTATATACATACAAACATATAATTAGCCACACCGCCCGTAATTAAAGTTACCCAAGAAAAATAAATTTTAATTCTGCTAGAGCTTTAAAACTGAAATAATTGGGCACATTTTACGTGTAATTTTATCCATTCAGCGAAAGCTTTCAATAACGATTTAATGAATCAAAAACAAAGAAAACAATCCACTTTTGACGTTTCGCGGAATACAAAATTTCTTTTGTTTTGTTTTCGTTATTCTGTGTTATTTAATCAACACCATATCTTTCAGAGGTGAATAGAAATGTTTATATTAAAACACGTAACGAGAAATATTCATTTTGACAGTTGTACTTTTGTTTGCAGATTATTATTTTCAGCTTTCACCATAAAGGGTTACATTATTTCATTAAAATTTTGATATTTATGGCAATTTTAGACTATCGTCAACATAACATAACACAATATATGTATAAGACTTCTAAATGATGATATTTTGAAATGCTTACAACCCGATAGTAGCACTGAACTTTTGCTCGTAGTAGCAATCAACAGTGCACAACGTTTTGATCGTCACTTTAAAATGCATTGCGGCTTTCGTATGATTGACTACTTTGAACTAAGATATATAAACAGTAATGGAGGTTGAAGTGACCATCAAAATATTGTACACCGCTGTTGTCAAAAGTAAGTCTACTGATGGGCCGCTGTCATTGCATCTCCTCTGTGGCTCAGTGGTACCGCAAATGCCTATGAATCACAGGGTTCTGGGTTCGATCCCCGGTCAGGTCAAGATGAAAAACGATATTTTTAGATTGACCTGTGTCTTTGTTGTTTATCTATTTATGTACCTATAATAAAATATAGTATCGTTGATTTAGTATCTCACGACACAAATTCACAACTTACTGTGGATCTAGCTCAATCTGTGTGCTTTGCGTTCTTCAACATTTCTTCTTCTCAGTCGTACACTCCTGACGGAGTGGTCGTGGTCATGGATCGTCTGTTAAGTTGGTTGCGGCTTTTGCAATATTTCTCCATTTTTCTCTATTAATGGCATTGCGTGTACACTCCGTACACGCATTTATAGACATAGAAATAGAAACATCATACAATTTCATACGAAAAAATACTTTGCCCCGACTTGCTGTGCATTTTTTTTGCAGTGCAGCACTGCTCCATGCGAGTGTATTTTAAAAGCTTACGGGATTCGTCACTTCAGTGCTACCAATACATAAGACGATTTAATCATCATCATCATCATCAGCAGGTCTTTTTTAGTCTCCACTACAAGAGCACGACCCTCTCTGTACTACTAGGGCCATACTTGGCCAGAGCAGCCAGAGGACTTGGCCTACACTCTCCACGCTGGCCAGACGGGTTGGAGAGGTCTCTTAGATGTTTATAAGCTTTCTTTAGCTTGTATTTCCTAAGTTGCCTTCTACGACATCCACAGGAAGACTTGGAGTGGTCCTATTCTACTCTGCCGGATACCACACGGCTATACTATTATTTACTATTAAATATATAGACGATTTAATGCTAACGTATAAACTGCCATCCTCATACAAAAATATTGGCTCAACTTAAGACCTGTTAAAAGCACGTACAAAGTACTTGGCAAGCATGTACGTTGGAAGGCCGTGTTAGTTAGTTCTACTAACTGCCACTATGGGCGGCGGCGAGAGCACTGCAGTGCAATGATTACAGACTTTGTCACCTGTCACTAGATAGCGTTAGCCTGAACATGATAAAATCAAGTCTATCTAAAAATATTGTTGTAATAAAGACGATTTTTTTTAATCTTAAACAATATACAGGGTGAAATTCAATTTATTAGGATACGTTTAAGGAGTGACTCAGACCACGAATCTGAACAACTTTCATTATGGGACCATTTCAACATCGTGAAAAAATTATTTGCTTTTTCATACAAAAGTGGAATATCCACTTGGCCAAAATTTATGGAACAGCTGTTTTTTTTTGCAGTTTCGGGGTTGGTCCCATAGTAAAAGTTGTTCAGATTCGTGGTCTGAGTCACTCCTTAAAAGTTTGCTAATGAATTCAATTTCATGTATTTTTCATGAATTTAGTTTTGAATAAACCTATGGCGCCATCTATGTGATGAGCTTAACCAAACCGTACGCAATAGGCATTGAGACCATATGCCAATACATAAATATTTCTGAAAATCTTCTATTAGCCGTGCTAAACCCAATCAGTCTTATAATAAAACAAGCACTAACTTTAGTACCTGGTTTAAACCATTATCCGTCCAAATCAAATTGACAATGACAGTTCACCAACGTCAAAGTAATAAGTGTCGACTTATTTTGGTCGGATAATGGTTTAAATCAGGTACTAAAGTTAGTCCTCGTTTTATAATAAGACGGATTTAAACTAAATAAATTCTATGTCAACGATAAAATTCTTAACGAAGACGAAATCGGAATCTCTGAAGTAAGTAAACTTTAATCCACAGCAGGGACTTTTTAAAAATAGAAGGATTAAGTTCGCTGCATCGCCGTCGTTCAATTAATAGGATTTCTTGTCAATGGTAAATCCTCTCTTTTGAGATACTAAATTGGATGTAAAGTTGTTTACAGACGAACTTCAAATAAATGGGATGCTGACTCACTAGATTTATTTTTATTTTTTGCATACAAAATATATTTTCTTTATTAATATCGATTCATCAGCTGTTTTGATTGTCGAGGTCAGTGACCTAGTATGCATAGTAGATAATAGTAAAAATATGTTGGCCAAGAAAGTGTTTATTTGTACACAGGGTGTTTTTTTCATTTTTTATTTTAAATGTTCAGGTCCAGATATCTCAAAAACTAGCGTGCCGATTTTTTTTATTTTGCTTCTAAATAATTTTTCTAGCTTATGGGAGTCAGCCTTTAAAATAAATTAAATTGACCTTATATTTTGATAAACAATTTTTTATCCAATTTGGAACCAATTGATTAGCAAATTGTTTGCAGACGGAAGAAGTTAACAACTTCAAATAAGTCGGATGCTGATGGTTAAATATGCTATCAGTATCTTTTGTATTGACCTCTCCAACTCGTCTGGCCAGCGAGGAGAGTGTCGGCCAAATCCTCTGTCTGCTCTGGCCAATTATGGCTCCGGTAGTGCATAGAGGGTCATGCTCCTGAAGTGGAGCCTAAATAGACCTGATGATGATGATGATCTTTTGTATGTAAATACTAAACAATTTAAGTCAACAAGCTTAACGTGGCTCAGGTCTTATAGACCTAGGATCTGTGTACCTCGCAAGGGAAAAAGACGTGATAGTATGTATGTAATTTGTGGAAGACTTGTCTGGGTCTCAATTCTCAATGTATTTTAGATCCGAACATTTAAGTTTCACATTATTACGATACATAAACTAAATTTTGTAACAAAAATAACTCATCTAGCATAGTACGGAGCTTAACAAGTTTCCGGAAATAAGAAGTTAACGATACGTAAAATATTGCAGGAGGTAGCTAGGTAAGTAATTATAGTAACAAGGCTTAAATGGGCTGCTCTAATTTTAAAGAGTGCAGTTTGTACAGCACTCTAACTAACAACTGTGATTCACAAGGGAATGGGCTTTGTTACTCTTAATTTACACTTAACCTTTACAATTCGAATCTTCTAATAGTATTTTGTTGCTAACAGCGTGCCAAGTCTAAGAAAACAATAAATATTAATATTACTATAATTGGAGATTAACTTTTATATAAAAAGACGACTTTAATCAAATTACTGAACCGATTGTGACGAAATTTAAATGGAACCAACTTGAAAGTATAGCGTTTCAAACAAAAATGAAATCTGTTCATAAATATTCTGATGTAACAATCAGTAAAAAAAAATTACATACAACCGAATTGATGACCTCCTTCTTTTTTTGAAATCGGTTGAAAATCATTCGTCTTGCCATTAAAAATAGCATTTCCGAAGCAATTAGGCATATATACGTATATGTCATATCCATTACTTTAGTTATCATATCTTTATACTATATTATTTTATACACGTTTTTTTTATTACTATAAACCCTTACTGTTCCACTGGTGGGCAAAGGTCTTTATAATCTTCTTATACGCGTCTCTATTCAACGCGTCTCTATTAACAGTGGCCAGGGAAGACCCTGGCCACTGCTATCCTTAGCAATATGATTCCAAGATATTTATTTATCCCGTGTACTTTGAGCAGTAGTAAATTTTGATAAATCCGATATATACGTATAATTATATTCGTTATCTATTTTATGTATGTATGATTATCAGTATTTTAGTAAGCATATTACAAATATAGATTATAATTCTGAGCCTTACCTAACTCTCTTATTCTTTAAAGTCTTTTGTAATTGGGTGCCTCTAAGAAATTGCCTTTGCGATAAGCTCGCCATTATATGTATACCTATATGTATAGGAACAAATGACATAGATTAGCTAGCCTGAGCTAGCCCCACAGTAAGTTGTAAACTTGTGTCGTGGGTTACTAACTCAACGTATCTATTATAAAATATAGTATTATTTTATAATAGATACTTAAATAGATAAACATCCAAGACCCAAATCTGAAAAATACCGTTTTCCATCATGACCTAGCCGGAAATCGAACCCAGGACCCTGCGACTTTGAATAAAGGCACTTGCAGTACTACTGCGCCGCTACGGTCGTCAAAATCTTTATTTATCCTATACTAGCTTTCGCCCGCGGCTCTGCCCGCGTCAATGTTAATCCCTCGGGAATAGTACTTTTTCCCGGGATAAAAGGTAGCCTATGTCCTTCTCCGTACTTCAGAGAACTTGTATTCAAAAGTTCATGATGATCGGTTCAGTAGTTACGGCGTGAAAGCGTAACAAACAAACAAATAAACAAACAAACAAACTCACTTTCGCATTTATAATATTAGTTAGGATACTGTGAGTAATGAGTATCCTTACTAATATTATCCTTACTAATATTATAAATGCGAAAGTGAGTTTGTTTGTTTGTTACGCTTTCACTCCGTAACTACTGAACAGATCAACATTAAAATTTGCATACAAGTTCGCGGCGGAGCCGCGGGCGAAAGATAGTTATTTAATAAATACGTTTAAGATATTTCTTAAACGTATATGTACGTATATGTATATGTACAATAGACATGCATGACTCACTATTGTGAGTCATGCATGTCTATTGTACATACAAAATGTAAATTGGAACATCTTATTTGGAATAGATAGATTGTATTAAGATGTCTAATCTACGTAAGTAGTCTACTTAGTAACTGTCCAAACAACGCCCACGTAATATGTAAAGTCTAAACAATTTCTTGAAGTTGATACTTATAAAAATAGATGCTACGAAATAAAATTAGATGCTTTTAGTGTTCTGTAAATATTATAAATGATTTCTTAGAATTCAACGCTAGAGTAGACGCATCCTTTTTAAATGGACGCGTGGGTTACAAGCCCCGTGGCTACAAGTGTAGCCCATTTCCGATTTTTGTTGGAAAAGTTGGAATAAGCTAAGTATCTTTATTTTTAAGATTTCATACCCAAAGATTTAGAACTGAATTATTTTAATAAGCCTCCGATGTCCATCAGTCACTGTCTTATAAACCGTAATAGATATAAACTTGAAATTAGATTAAAGTCTGTCCTTTATATGGAACGTGTTTTTTATGTATTTATTAAGGTCCTCTTACCATTGCTGTTAATTTGTTACTAAGGCCGTGCAAGATAAAGGTTGGTTAACCTCACAAACGAGGTGGCAGAAAGGGGTGCTTTGTTGGTAAACAGTGTATACTGTTATAACATCCTGCTGGCCTATTTGCTAACTCAGTGTACGTTTTAATAATCATTTCAAAGTACATTACGTTTTATATACCTTAAATAAAAATAGTCAATCACAGGAAAGCCGCAATGTATTTTGAAGTTACTATCAAAACGTTGGACACTGAGTAAGCAAATAGGCCGGCTGGTCTGAGACAAAACTTCTACTACGTTGACCATAGAAAACGGCGGATGGCATGGCAACGTGCAACTCAACATTATTTTGATTCAGTTTTCCACATTTACGTCCACCAATAAATATATACGGACAAATCACACAGATTGAGCTAGCCCCAAGTAAGTTCGAGACTTGTGTTATGAGATACTAACTCAACGATACTATATTTTATAACAAATACATATATAGATAAACATCCAAGACGCAAAAAAATCATTTTCCAACTTGACCTGGCCGGGGATCGAACCCGGGCACTCTCGTTTTGCAGGCTGGCATGTTGACCGCTGCGCCACGGAGCTAGCCTTTACCTATATTATACACGCGTGCTTTAGGTATTGTCCATAAGCTTGGAGAGGCTTAAGCATTGGTTTTAGCCTCTGTCTTTTCCGTAAGGGATAAACAGGATCGGTGTGGAAAACATAAACCTTCTTCATGTAAGTTTAACTAACTTGATATTTTTCTTTTTTCAGGTACCTCGCATAGAAAAACATCATGTTGAAGATACTCACAGTCGTAATTGCTTCATGGGCTCTAGCAGAATCAAAAGTATATCACCATCACAAGAGGGATATTATCACAACCCTTTGTGATCCACTAGGCAACAATACCAATAAAGTTCAGTGTTACTGCACCAGAAATAACCTGCATCTAGATCAGATCAAAATTGCTGAATGTTTTCTCACGATAAATAATGTTGAAATCAACGATCTTAGTTGGAGCGATTTTATCACGGTCAAAAATATAACAAAGCTATCTTTTACTAATACAAAAGGCATATCGTTGAAGTATGTACCAACGAGCGCTCTAGAATATACCAAAGCACTAACCAAATTGACTCTAAGATACGGAAATATTGAGATGATCCCAGCATTTGCTTTCGCAAACTTGAGTCATCTAGAAGAAATCTTAGTAAGAGAAAATCACATTAAGACACTTGAAAAATATGCATTTGCTCATCATTCAGCTGTCACTCATATTAGTTTAGATGATAATGATATAGAAGAAATAAACAGAGATGTATTCGTAGATTTACCATCATTAGAGAAGCTGTACTTGACCTCTAATAAAATAACGACGATTCATGATAGAGCATTTATACATTTGACTAATTTGAGAGAATTGGAGATTGATAAGAATCACTTATTTAGTCTCAATAGTGAGACGTTTTTTGGACTAGCAAAATTAGCTAGTCTTGTCTTGAGCAGTAATAGTTTGGAAGTGATTGGAGCAAATACATTCATTAATTTACCACAGCTACGGTCGCTGAGTTTAGATCGAAATCAGATTCAGATGTTGGATGAAAAGGCTTTCTGTGGTCTTGCAAAATTGACTTCTCTATCACTTGCTCGCAACAAGTTGGTTAATATTGAGGAATCCAAGACTTTTGAAGGATTGAATAACCTAAGATCATTGAACTTAAAGGACAATCAGATAACGAAAATCAAAGCTGATGTTATGGCGCCCATCATTCATAATTTTTATGGCGTGACCAGCTTCTTCGAATACGAAGGTTAGTATTACTTTTATTTTGTTACTTTTAACTCCTTACAGGACACTGCACGGCTAAAGCTATTAAGACAATAAAACTTCTATTGTGTCTCGTTCAGTGTCTGACAAAGTGTTAATCATACAAATATTTAACAACAAGCAGGTACATTATATTAATTTTTATTAAGAATAGGAAATAATGATAATTGTTAACGCAATGAACAATACAAAAGTTTTATAGTTTTACATTTTGTTTTACGTTATTACAGAGCTTTAAAAGCTCTGTAACAAGGTCCGTTAAGGAAGCTACCACAATGTCCTAAAATTGTTTTCTCTCTCTAAGTCTTATACCAATCATAAAAATAACCAAAGAAATAGATATGAATACAGCTGCTAAACGTATAACATACTCTATCTAGTAATAAGTTTCTTACTTTATTTCAGGGAACAAGTTCCCCTGCGAGTGCCACCTAGAGTGGTTCCTGGTACTCATGAACAAGACCCAAAGCACTCAGCTCAAGAACAATATCGAAAACCTCAAATGTTTCCCAAGCGACGCACTTCGAGAATCCTGGAAGAAAGTTGAAGAGAGCGAGCAGACTGAACAACAACAAGAAGAAGAACCCCAGAACCAAAACGACTATGAGTACTACGATGAAACCTCACTTAACGGCACATTATTCTATACAGACGTTAGATTTCTACTAAACTGCACAGGAAACGTCGTCGTTTCAACCCCAAGTTCTATAAAGCCTACTGAAAATACCTTCAAATTTTATAGTTCTTTTCCAAAAGTTTCTGTACCAACTACAACCACTACTGTTGCTGTCAGCAGTACTACAATCAAAAGTAAAGTGACTAATCGTGGTTTGTTAGACTTATCTGAGCTAGAAACAGTAACAACAGAAATTCCTAAACCTGTCACTGATTCTAAAAGAGATATGAATAAAGTTACTGAAAGAAATGAAAAGAAACAGAGTCCTACTACAAGTAGATTAGCAACAGTGTCTGCTAAGCCTATAGATAAGAGTTACGATGAGCGTAATATGGCTTCCGATGAAGCTAAACCTGAGAAATTAAATTCTCGTAGAAGTTACCAGGAAGATATAAAACCAGAAGAAAAGAGAGTAAAAATGAATAATTCTCAAAGAAACGCTGGCTGTGTAATGCTTACGTCTATAATAATTATGCTAAGTCTTAGATCGTTTCTGTAAGTTATTGTACTCTAGTTTAAGTGATTAATTTTAAAATGATATTGTAAGTTAAACTCTCTCACAGTCATTAAAATAAATATAAACCTTTAAGACTACAATGTGCGACTTTTTATCCTGATCTCAAACCACCTTACCAACAAGAACAACAATAACTTTAATATACGAATGCTAAAAGAGGAGTTTAGAGTTTAAAATGTATCTTAGTATGTATACATACATACTATCGCGTCACAGAGCCTAAGCCTATGAGACCCAAAAGCCAAGTTAAACATGCTGTTGGAAAACAGTATCAAAATAGTGCATGTAGGTGGAAAATGGTATCAAAATAGTGATAGCTTGCTTACCTGCTTGCGTGAAAATACCAGAAGAAAGTATATTAAACTCAACATGATACCTCTTTTTAATCAAGCGATAAGAATGTTCAACAAGCTGCTCATCGAATTTAGCAAAAGCATTAAGCCTACCTGTTATTCATTCAAAAATAAATTAGAGAAAAGTGTTTATAACATCGAAGATTTCTTTTGAAAACATAATGATAGATAATATTATGGCAAAAAATAAATTAATTAAAAGAAGAAAATGGGGTAGACAGCGCCTAAGCCTATGTATCCCAAAAGCCACGTTACTTATACTGTGTCCGAGGTATCCCTCATATTAATCTGACGCGCTCGAGTAAATCCCAAAATTCAATCTTGGGCTCTCCTACTATAAAAAACCGGCCAAGTGCGAGTCAGACTCGCGCACGAAGGGTTCCGTACCGTTATCCATAAAAACGGCAAAAAATCATGTCTGTTGTATGGGAGACCCCCTTTAATATTAGTTTTATTTTTATTTAATTATTTTCTTTTATAGTAAATATGTAGCTAAATATTCTGTAAATATTTCAAGCTTCTGTTGCCGTTATCAATATCGAGCAAAACAATCAGGTTTGTTCTATGGGAGCCTCCTTAAATATTTATTTTATTCTATTTTTTGTTTTTGTATGTTGTTATAGCGGCAACAGAAATACATCATCTGTGAAAATTCAACTGTCTAACTATCTCGGTTCATGAGATGCAGCCTGGGGACAGACGGACAGCGGAGCGATATTAATAAGGTCCCGTTTTTACCCTTTCAGTACGGAATCCTATAAATGAGCGTGTTAAGTCAAATTATAACGCAATCTCTTAGTAGGAAGGAAAGCGTCAATCCATACATACCTTTCATGCAGGTCAAGTACCTTAAACTTTTATGAGTTACTTCTACTATAATAATAGATTCCTGTTGTGAATAAGCAGGCACTAAACACCTTAATAGCTCTTTTCTGTAAGTGAAATAGTACACCCATCTATTACCGAAACTACGTAAGTATTGAAACTATAAAACTAAGCTTTAAAAAATCTATCAGGAGAAAATGAGAATCACTACAAATCTACATAGGTTGAATTTCTGGCCAATATTTTTAAGTCTGAATCGAAATCCCTAATAGATTATAGACGCGCAAGAAAAAAGGTAAAACATTTAATAACAACTTTGGTATTTTTTTATGGAAAGGCCATAGAGATAAGATAATATGGGAAAGGCAAAACTTTTTCATAAGTTACCTTTTTTCTTGCGCGTGTGTATAATATGCTCCATGGCAGAGCATGTATAAAGAGAAAGCGATGCAAAATATGTCAGAATAAGTAAACCTCTTCTGAGAAGTAAACAGTGTCACTAAAAAAAAATCCAACACACGTAACACCCTAAATAGACTCCATTGTGGTTTGCTGAAGACTAGTCACATAGTTTAGTTTCACTTACAGGGTCACTGAAAAATCAAAACCTGAAAAAGAGCGCCATCTAGCGGTAGGTGTATGAATTAGAAAGACGGTAGTAGCGCCGTCTCAGCGCTTTATATACAGGAACCACAAAATTAACGCTTGAGTCGTTTGTTTATTCACTTGGTATCTTTTTGATTTCACGCTAGATGGCAGTGTTATAAACTTTTCTTATTTTAAACAAAATGGAGAAGAAAAACTTGTTGTAGTTCTAGGTACTGTACAGTACTGTACTGACCATAAAGACGTAGATGAACTTACGTAGTGCTTTAGTACTACTAAAGCACTACGTAACGTACTACTACGTACATGAAAATAAATGTAGTCTTCTTGCATTTTAAGAATAAATGTGAAAAGTCATAAAATAATTAGATAAGTATTTTTTAAATCTACATTTAAAAAAAACGTAGTTATGGATGAATTTACTTTAACTTCGTACTTGTACACCTAATAGGTACCTATACGGTGTCTAAAAATTAACGCAAAGTTTGAATCAACTAGAAGATACCATTTATGGACTTCAATAAATTTGTTTCCGTTATTACTAAGCCTCCAATGCCCGAAGATACGTATTTGACTTCATCTATCACAGGGCTGTATCCATTGAACCATATTAAAAATAATTATTCTAAATGGTCAACTTGGCAATTCAATTATTCTTAGACTGTATAGAAATAATCTTATCTTTATTTTATTATTTGATATTTAAAGGCAACTACTAGCGTGTAGGAACTGGCCACTGCATAGCAGAAACACCGAAAGAAACCCCGTTTCAACGGTATTGGTTCCCTATCCGGCTTTTAGTTTTTGATTTATGCGTGGACAAACATACAAATGTGTATTACATACACTGAAATAATTTGGCATACCATACTACTTCATAATTAATTTATTGGCCGCTTTCATGATGGAAGTATAGTATATAAATGTACCCAGTCAGGGCGTTGCGACAGATTTTATGAGAAAATTAAATATTAGATAGATTTGACTCTGTTCTGAGATTTGACCTCAGGATTTGACAGACGTTATTGTTCTGAGGAGGTTCTGAGTGACAGATCTACAACAACAGTCAGTTTGACAACCATTGTGAAGATTTTTAGGCAAATGAAAATGGCAGTAAGGCTGTATCTTTTATTGTTAAATATTTTATATAAACGGGGGTTTAAAAATATTTATTTTATGCAGACATGTTACTAGTAAGGAAACCTCAATACTGCTATATAATTTATCTTCTCTTTTTTTATTTTTTTTCTGTACAATCGATGTATGGGCGTTCACCATGATTGTCATTTAGATATTCGTCTAAGGTGTAAAGCTAAAAAAATATTGCAAAGCTAACATAAACGTAAATACTAAAATATGCAATTGTGACAATATTATGTTATATCGTGTGTTTTTCGAAAAGGCAGGTTTACAATTGTATAAAATTGTAGGATCGGCAAATAGATCAAGTAATTTAGTAATCATAAAAATTGTTAAAAATAAATCCTTTGAAAGAAAAAATTAAATAGGAGAGGTTTAAATTTAATTATTTAAAGTTATTCATTAAATTTAAATGTAATTCAATTTATTATAGTATATTTATAGCTTCAAGCATCTTGTTCAAATGAAATCCGCCGTTTTTATTTTCGTTTAATATTTATCCCCCTCGTGTAGTAGATGCCTCATTTAAATTCAAGTCTTAATAAGCCGAAATTATACAAAATTACGAGTCCGGCCCATTAGGAGTTAATTACTACTGGACTTTTTGTAAGTAATTAAATTATCTTGGTAAAGCGCCCGGTTCATTCAATTAACGGCGGAGGACTTATAAAACACTTGGCGAATATTAAAAACTCGGTAATCCAAAATGGAGATTTTGGGAAAAAGAATTTTGTTAATAGGATTTTATTTTGAACTAGCTTTCGCCCGCGGCTCCGCCCGCGTCAATGCCGATCCCTCGGGAATAGTACTTTTTCCCGGGATAAAAGGTAGCCTATGTCCTTCTCCGTATTCCAGAGAACTTGTATGCAAAATTTCATGATGATCGGTTCAGTAGTTACGGCGTGAAAGCGTAACAAACAAACAAACAAACTCACTTTCGCATTTATAATATAGTAAGGATTTGGACAAGAAAAATTTAAAGTAGGTACCTATTTGTCCACTGATTTTTTTATCTGATGTATTTAAACACCCTATACTATGAGTATTATGACTTGAAGATGATATAATATAGAGTGTATGAATACGACGTAGAGCTGAATTAAAAAAATACTTTTGTTGAAAAAATTTATTTCTCAAAAAGAATGGCAGTGGAAAAATCCACCAATCATAATAATGATATTGGTAGATTTTGACACTAGCTGTCAAAAATACTCACGTCACAATGCCGCCACCTGGGGTTAAAATCGGTTTCAAAAAACCTTTAAAAGACTAGCATACGTCATCTACATTGGTTTAAAAATAGTATGAGCGCTGGTTTAGATCAAATTATTAAGATTTCACAGTGCAGTATGTGACCCATGCAAAATCGAAAAATGGGAGCTAGTGCTACATACATGTGTTGTTAATAAATACGTACGTAGGTAAAAAGCAAGTTTTTTAGATCAAAAAGTTTCTCATTGTGAAATACCAGTCTCATGGACTTGAGAGATATAACTTTTGATTAGTATTGAAAAAAATAGTAGTAGGCACGCAAGGCTTACCTAATTAATACATTGGAGTCGTACTCGATAGCGCGATGACCTTCGGTCCCCATATATCACCAAAGTTCGCAACCATGCTGCCTTCGTATTAGGCCGTCTCAACCCTATGATAGGCAATGCTAAGATGTCAATTAGAAATAAGTTGACACTCTATAAGCTTTGCGTCCGCCCTGTCATGACCTACTTCGGCGTAGTCTTTTCCCATATCGCGGCCTCCCACATCCTGCGGCTGTAAAGTTTGCTGAATTATTTCGTCCGACGTACCACTGGCAATTATTGGTACTTGCGCATGCCAGACTTACACCGTGACTTAGATCTCCCGTCCATCCGCGGCTATCTCAAAAACGCCTCCAAGCGTTTCTTTGAGAATGCTGCACGCCATCCCAACCCGTTGGTAGTGCGAGCTGCTAACTACTCCCCCAATCTACACGATACGACCTTACGTCGTAGACGTCCTAGGAACGTACTTGGCGATCCCGATGGTCCTTTGACATCGCACAAGCCCGCCCCGATCCCTCTTCGGCTCCGAACAGCCAGAGGAATCCCACTATCCGAACCTCTCGCAATCGTCACTGGAACAGAGTGCGTAGAGTAGTATTAGCACCGATTACTGGTGACCGCCCAGCGGTTCTGGGTCACTTGACCCCAGGATAGACTCTTTTGGCAACGTAGCTTTCGGTCCATAAGGCAAAAGATGATTGCTGCTCTCCAAAGGCTTTTGCCATTGTTTTTCAGATTGGCCCTTCAGGCTAGGCATGCACGTATACGCGGCCGGGATGGGCAGGCAATTTGAGAGTTTGCTGTCTCTCCAAGCCTGGTACACAGGTAACGCCCAAAGCCGAGGTTCGTCCGAAAAAAAATGGTTCCTTGATAATGATTAAATAATCAGCTAGTGTGCAGGTTGCCTCACGATGTTTTCTTTCACCGAAAGCAGACTGTACTTGAGACAGATTAATACTCAGACATCGGGCTAGGCGGGATTTGAAGCCGAGAACTTTTGCTTAGGGATCGATCTCTTTAACCACTGAGCCAGTACCGCTTTTTGTACCGCACTTCACTTTTTTTTCGTTTATCGCCTATGATAAGTTATTAAAGAAAGTAGTGCAGTATCATGAATTTTGTCTTACTAATAGTTAATCCAACTATCCGTTACGTGCTGTATACCAAATCAAATTGTGTGGAAAGCAGTTTGGATATTAAACAGTCTTCTAAAGCGCAATACCAATGCTTTTGATTTAACTGAGCAGTATTGAACGGAGAGAGGCTATTGAAAAAAATAAAGATATTGTAGAAGGATAACCTTTGATTTTAAACGAGTCATCAGTTACTTTCAATTATAGCTATACAGCGTCTAAATTAACCCCCGAAGTTCCATTAACGGGGTGACTCAGCCCATCAATATGAACAAATTTCCTATGGGAATAATGCTGGGCACCTAGAAAAAATCGACGTTCCCATACAAACTAGCCGGGCGGCAGATTTTCTTGTATATGCCGACATTTTTTGAGTTCCCAGCATTGGTCCCAAAGGCAAAGTTGTTCATATTGATAGTCTTAGTAACCCCTAAGGGAATGTCGAGATTACATTTACACGCTGTACATACCGTGTAACGAAATGGGGGTAGCAAATACTTAAGGGGCAAAATGAGCCCATGACCATGATATTGATTTATTTTCAGTAATCAGTCCATCAATTTTCCATGGAATAATGGAAATTAAATAAAATAAGTTTTGTTTCGTATTAAGTGGTTTTTTGCTAGGTATATTCAGTATAGTGATGAAGTAGCTACATGCTAGTATCTGTATAGTATATTTTATTATATTATATGTAATGCCGAAGCAAGTATCTAATGACTTGATTTGCATTTAACTTTAAAAATATTTTTGATTTAGGTTGAACTATGTCTGATAGTATAGACGTGTTATATAGATAACCTAAATATTGTATTAGTGTTAATTTTATTTGTATTTTTTAAGGTCTGCTTTCCGTCAACATAATATGAATTTAGATATTCCACGTATTCTAATCGATAGATCTCTCTCCCTTTTCTCTTCATTGTTACACTGTTTGCAAAACCCGGTGTTCTTTTATTCCATTAAGAGCATTTTCATCTCCATACTTTAGTTGTACAAAATTACAATATTTCTGTTTACTTCAAAGATCTTGACTACAGAGGGATACTTGTTGGCTACAGACTATTGTATTAGAGAGTATTGAGGAGTTTCTTAGTTTTCTTTGAGACCAAAATAGTAGTATTTATACTAAAATATAATATACCTAAATACAACGTGGACGGGAGATGCCCCTAAAAAATCGAACCATGGTCTATAATGGATCATTATAGTTAACCGAAATTAAAATAACAGCGGAAAAAAAAAAATATTCGGCCTTTCCATACAAAACTGTGCAGCCGCCCGGGCAATTTGTATGGGAATGTTGAATTTTATTTTGGTTTTATGACTGTTATTTTAATTTCATTATAATTTAGTGGTCTAGTATAGCCCGTGTTTAGATGTATTACGGGTATGTCCCTTCCACGTTGTATAAATAAAAGACATCACGCGCATTATTATAAAAATTATATTGTTAAGAAAAGCAAAAACAAAGAACAAAGTCGATATAAACTATTCTAGAGCATACCATTTTTTTATTAAGTGTGTATTATTTTTGACGTGATAATGTCTTATAAATCGATGAAAGCCGGCTGCACGCATGAAAATGTATCACATTCCGTGTGCAAACGAGAGCGCGAAACAAGCGGTAGAGAGGCACAATTGGTCTAAGTGTTCGGCTTGTAACGCATCCGTCTCTATTCCAGTGTTATCACGTAAAATTATCTTCAGTAAACCAACTTTACAGACAATAGTTTTTTTTTTTCAACATATACATTCAAATCCAAGAGTATTTAATTTATACGACGATTGATGTTTTTTTTTATGTGAGCATATTATTGTACTCGAGCTTGCGAGAGGAAGCAAAAATTTTGGTTATTGCTTAATTAGAGCAATATTAGAGCAATTAAAGCAATAACCAAAATTCAATCACAGCAGAATTGCTGTGATTGTCATAGACTGGCAGTTCTATACTCTCTATAATTTAGACTATCGGTCTCTAAGGGGGCGAGCGGGCTGCAGGCCTAAGCTCCTTAGGGGATTATTCTGTGGAGTTCTGGGACTGAGAACCGGCCGATTCCCCATAAGATAAAAATATGGAGAGTCGGGAGAATTTGTTTACTGCCAGGGGCTTTATTTCCTTCGTTGGATTATTTGATTTCCGATACTTAATTTCATTTCCGAATAAGGAAGAGCTTGTTAGCCAAGCGCGTATTTTATTTACGAAAAAGATTTTAAATTCATAATTTTGACGCAGTTTAAACCACCTTTGGCGTGAATTGCAATTTGGTTGGTAATTACAAACAGGATGATAATTTAAAATAATACTTACGCAAGCAAGGCTCCTATGTTCATTGGTGTGCCTTACACTAAGGCCAGGCCAGCTATCAATAAAAAAATCGGCCTAGTGCGAGTCGGCCTTGCGCACATAGGCTTCTGTACCATATTAAGTAGACACTATACTCCGAATCTACTGGACCGAATAAGTTGAAATTTATTTTATTTTATAAGTACATAAACATTAGAAGAAAAGAACATTTAAAAATAAATTACCTAGATAGCCTAACTGACCAATAATATTTTGTATATAACAAGTTTACTTCCTAATTTAATATTATAAATGCGAAAGTGAGTTTGTTTGTTTGTTACGCTTTCACGTTGTAACTAGTGTACCGATCATCATGAAATTTTGTATACGCGTTATCTAGGGTACGGAGAAGGACATAGGGTACATTTTATCCCGGGAAAAAGTACTGTTCTCGAGAGATCGACATTGACGCGGGCGGAGCCGCGGGCAAAAGCTAGTTAGCTCATAATTATACGTATTAGTAGTCGTCATATTTCTGGATAGATACTTATTATATGTGACCCAAACACATAAGTTGCTCGCCCCCAGAGTAGTACGTAGATATAGCATAACTTCACTACATAGTATAAAACAAAGTGACTTCCCGCTGTTTGTACATATGTATGCTGAGATCTTTAAAACTACGCCACGGATTTTGATGCGGTTTTTAATAGATAGATAGATAGATAATAGATAAATTTATAAAATGTTCAAGTGTATAAGAAGGGTTTGGCAAATTAATAAAAGAAATGCCACAGATAGATATATAGATTATATATATCTATCTTAGATTATATAAATAGATATATATTATAGATACTTTCCCATTCTTTTTCCCATCCTTTAAACCAGAGGTTGGAATACCGATAAAATTCATTACCGATACCTCAATAAAACGACAGTACCAGTAATTAGATTGGTACCGGTACATTTGGTAACAGTAAAAATCTAGTACCGGTACCTCTATAATGCAACGGTACCGGTAATTGGATTGGTACCGGTACCTCAATAAAACGACGGTACCGGTAATTGAATTGATATCAATAAGTTAAATAACGTTAAAAACATAAGTATATGTAAAATTTGGTACTAAATACCGGTAAACAGTACCGGTACTTATACCGAGTATCGGGAATTATCATTTTGTTAGTGTGTGTCGTTGCCATGTTGTGCATGTGCGGCGTGAAGCGGGGGCCGACAGTGGGGCGGCACTTTTACAGTCGAGCGAGTCCCATGCGGGACGGCAACAATGCGTAGGTACCGGTAAAATTAACGCAATTTTTAACAATATTATTACCGTTACTTTTCCGAATAGAAGTGCCGGTACTTACCGGTACTTATAATGTGAATTTGGTACCAGTAACAAGTAGCGGTAAAATTATCGTTAACTGTTAACAATATTATTACCGTTATAGTACTAGATTACCGGTACCCCATATTAAAGTAAAAATTTTAACAGAATAGCAATACCGGTACTTATCGGTACTTATAATGGGAATTTGGTATCGGTAACAAGCCCTGTTTTAAATACAAAAATAGACAGACTAACATGTCTGAACATCTTCCACTCGGTTCAATTTGGCCTACACTATCCTCGCTAGCCAGACGGGACGGTTTGGAGAGGTCTCATTGATGTTTATGAGCATTGTTTAGCTTGTATTTCCTAAATCGCTTCTTACGACATTCATAGGAAGACTTGGAGAGGTCCTATTCTACTCTGCCGGAAACCACACGGCTTGCTTACTTAATCCAATACTTATACATTACCTATACTTACCATTCAAACAACACTCACACTTTAATTTAAACTATCAGCCATCAAGCAGAATCTGATCACAGCAACCTATTTACGCCACCCACCCCAAGAAAGCTGTATTAATAAAATAAATAAATTCCGTCTCATATCCGTTTCGTGCCAAAACATTTTATTTAGTGCGGCTATTTCGCGCTTCTGGATATATTTTATGACATTCGCTCAAATCCCTAATGTTATTCGATGGTTTTCAATTTCCCTTACGATATAGGCTTCGCCCGCTCGTATTTTGTGTCCGTGATAAATATTGCTGTAAATAAACATGTTTTTCTCAATTTATGGGAATGGGTGGCCAATTACTAATATTTTTTTGTAATTCTTCTTTTTGTGTCGAAACCCGCTCTTTTACCTTGCAACCGGCAGCCGGGACCAACGGCTTAACGTGCCTTCCGAAGCACGGAATCATCTTAATTATCAGACAATGTGATTCAAACCTGCAATGTCCTAACCAAACTGAAAAGAACTAAAGAAAGTATGCTTCCCGTGAGAATCGAACCCCAAGGTCTACAGCCAAACCCAAACACCTTAACCACTAGACCTCGGAGGTAGTTACCGCAATTAGATAGGTTATCTATTTAAAAGCATATCTCGTAATACAAAATAAGAGGGTTTAAAAAATGATTTATTTATCCTTCGAATGGTCATTTGTGACCATGACCTAACTGGTGGCGGAAGCACGCAAAGTAAATTGTCTCAAAGTAAATGTAGCTTTGACTTCCGCAAAGTAACACCTGAATTTAACTAAAATGCTTTATATTTTAGTTTGCAAACAGATACAAATCTTTTCTTCACAAATTAAATTAAGCTGATATGAATGAGGTTTCCGATAAGGAGAATAAACTGGCATGGAAAATGCCTTCATCTTTGAGTTTATTTTTACTAGTAAGTTCTGAGAATTTTTATTTTAGTTTAAATGTGTGGTAGGCGTCCAAATTGGCAATCATTTTTGGAATAATTGATCGTTGGTACACGTGTAACGTGTGGGACTTTTAATAAGCTCATTAGGAACAACTGCCTGAAAATCCTGTACTAATTTGTGATATTGTATTAAAATGTTTATTCTAATACAAAATAAAAATTAAATAAGGTTAAAATTTTAGAAATAGGTGTTCATTATTTAGATAAAAATTTTGGTATTGCCACGAAAACAATTTTTGTCCATGGTATTATACTACTAGTACTGCTTTCGGTGATGCCACTGGCAAAAAGCGACCAAGTGCAAGTCGGACTCGCGCAAGAAGGGTTCCGTACCATTATCTAAAGTTTAAAAATATTTTTATTATATGCATGATGTAACTAATAATTTATAACTTCCGCATTCGATTCTGAGTTCACGGGAAGTACCCTGTAGGTTTTAATTCCCTTGCAAATTATAAATTTCAATTTGATACCTCTACGTGTTCCTGAAAAAGGCCCTTGCCAGACAGACAGGCACAGACAGACAACAAAGTGATCCTTCAAGGGTTTCGTATTTCCTTTTGAGGTACGGAACCCTAAAAACGTAAAAATGTTATACTGCAATGTACCTTTGTTGCGATATACGCAAATCAATATTTAACACAAGTAATTAAAATCTTCCGTCGCTTGTTTTTCATGCGTAAGTGGCCAACACTGGTGTCTTATTTTCCAAGCTGCCACGGCACGGTACGGTCGCCATCCAGTAAGTCATAAAATATATTTTTTTAAATATCTTAAATAATAAAAAAATAACTTAAATCTTTATTTTATTATGTTTTACTATTTGTTGTTGTATGTAGCGGCAACATAAATACATTATTAGTAAAAAAAAGACAGATAATACAGACAGACAATGGAGTCACACCCTGGTGACAAACAGACAGACGGACAGTGGAGTCTTAGTAAAAGAGTTCCGTTTTTACCCTTTGGGTACGGAACCCTAAAACAACAGAAGGCAATCTAAATCGTAAGTATAACACTCCAATTCTCCTAAACTTTAGAAATCACGCCATCAGGCGCGATTATGGGCGGGTTGAAAAAATCAAATAAATTCGCATCTGCTACAGGGTGTTGCCGTTAAATGAATAAGGTAATTTAGGAAGGGACTGCACGCGAACTTAGACGTGGGGGAAACGACTGTTGTCTTATTTTATTTGTAACTAGCTTTTCCCGTGACTTTACCCGCGTAAATTATAGCCTATGTTACCCGCTAAAAAGAATAATGTTAGAGATTCCCTCTGCCTCTGTCAAGCCTCTGGTGTTGCAGATGTCCATGGGCGACGGTGACCACTCTCCATCAGGTGGCTTGTCTGCTCGTTTGCCGTCTAACATACATAAAAAAAGCATTGCCATCCGACGTGGCTATGCTGTCAGCCTTCTAGGTGCTTCCGCGTGTCAGCGAACTGCGGGGCATTTTTTATTTATACTTGGTGATTGTTTAGGTAGGTAATTTAAATTTTAGTTAGATTTGTTTATTTTTGTTTAGTTGTATTCAATTGATTACTTATAATTTTAATTACCCCATTTAATAAAGATTCCTTATTTATTAATGGATAAAAACGCATTTTACTATTTAATATCGTCATCACCTCTACGTGTTCCTGAGAACACGTGGAGATATAAATTCTTTGACAGCTCCGTGACCGTGACGCAGTGGTTAACACGCCAGACTGTGACACGGAGTGCCCGGGTTCGATCCCCGGCCAGGTCAAGATGGAAAATGATCTTTTTCAGATTGGCCTGGGTCTTGGATGTTTATCTATATATGTATATTGTTATAAAATATAGTATCGTTGAGTTAGTATCCCATGACACAAGTCTCGAACTTACCTTGGGGCTAGCTTAATCTGTGTGATTTGTCCGTATATATTTATTATTATTTATCAACATTTCCTTCATAAAAATTCACGGCTGAACTAAGGCCTGTCCTAAGGATTCTTCGTTCCACTCCCTTTACCACGCTTAGCAGGCAGGTTTGCAAGCGCAGTTTCTTTGGTTTCTTGTGCTTCCAACCCTGCTGTCGGTCAGAAGCATGTTGGATTTGGAAAGGAAATGAAAGTATTCGAATACTACTTACTCGGAAGAATGGAGTTAAATCAAGTAGTAGCTCGGGAGGCCGGGCGCTCGTTACCGATGCCATACCTGCAACCACCTTCAAGGTCAAGGTCAAGCATAGAAGTAATTTTTTTTTAAATCTATGAGTTCAAAGAGACAAATATTTTTTTTTTTAAATCTATGAGGTCAAGGATTTAAAGATGTCACCTATGACTTGCTCTACTCTACTCTATTATATAAGAGAAATTTACTACACTGACCTATCGCTGGTCGAGAACGAAGTCTGCAAGTGCAAAGCACTGGGCCATTACATGGCTTATTCACTAAGGCCACCACGGCTAGTAGAAATTCAAGCAAAAGGATAGGTGCTAGTTTATGGATTAATTACCATCGTTACTGCTAATCAGTCTTTGGATTTTCACCCATACAAATATTGGCTGATTGATAATATGTGATTTTTTTGATAGAGTAGGAGCGAATCCGTAAAACTTCTTCAGCTTTTTTAGAGACTAAAAGATTTGCTTTGTATAGATGAGGGAATTTGGATATAGAAGATTTTTTTTTGTTGAAGATGTTTTTTTATTCATCCGTAGTACAACCAGGCACAAAATAATATATCATTGACTTACATTGCATGTAATAATAAGCCCACTGAACTGAAAGTCGTTAGGTGAAAAACGGGATCAAAACAAAATAGTCATGGGTTGCTAGCCGTTTGCCTATTAACATGATTTCTAAGATTTTCGCGCATTTCCTCTATTGGCTTTTTCAACGCATGGAAGAGATAATGTTATGGCTTTCAAGATGGTGCTACACGAAATTGAGAAATTTTACGTGTTTTCAAATCACTAGTAATATGCGCTGAATTAATTAAATGAAAGAAAGAAAGAAAGAAAGAAAGAAAAAATGTTTATTTGGCACATATAGGTAAAACAATACAAACAATATACACATGACAAATCAATTTTGTACCAAAATGGTTCCCACTCAGCATAAATGCCGTGGTGTTGGCCACGACGCTGGTCTTCCGTGGATACCATGCTAATTTAAAACAATAATGAAAATGAATAAATGACAAATAAAATTAAAACGAGTGATAACAAGAAATAATAAAGTATAAGCACTACAACAATATATCACTATCTAAATTCCAACGTAATACATAGTTATTTATTATATTTAAACTGTTGCAATTCTCAACTTCTGTGCAATATACTTCTTCAGTTCAACTTTAAAAGATTTAATAGTTGATGAGTGTCTGATTGGAGGTGGAATATTGTTTCAACAACTAGTCGCAAAAGTAAATACATCAAGAGTATTTGTATAATTTCGGTCGATTCTTGAACAAGATCGCCCCCTTGTTTGAATTGTTGAAAAAAAAACAGATACATATGAAATTTAAAAATTATATATATATATATATATACGTTATGATATCTAAAAACATTTTTCTTCGAAAACGTTGTAATTTTTACATCTAAAACAATAATTCTCACATGACAATATATACATTACGAGGGGCGCCCCCTTACTTATTTTTTTTTTATAATAATATAAATTAGAAAATATTAAGACTTTTCATCTTTTCCTTATCGCCTAATGGTTTTGCGTAGCCTAATGGCTCGCGCAGTAGCGACGTTTTTCGTTCGCGCGGCACGCGCTTAGATATAAAAATATTTTTTTGTCAAAAAGAAGAAAAAAATCTAATCAGATCCAGTCACAGTATACTCCGTGTAATTTTACAAGGGAGTGGGTTTATTGAACCGACATCTGGTGTCGTTAGTATAGGTAATATTCTTTGTCGATCGCTGTTAGCTAAAAATGAGCCGTTTTGTATGGAAATTGCAAATTTGGAAATAACGTAACAGGTTCTTGCGTATGGTTCCTGGGTCTTCTTTGTGTAAATGTGCATATGTGTAAAAGTTCTCGTATGTGTAAATAATATGATTCCGATGACATTAAGAGGGCTTTTTACCTCAGAACAAGCTTTTAACACTTGGTTCGCTGTCTCGCTCGCACAATCAAACATTTTAAAAGATTATTAAAAGATGTGTCTCATTTTTACAAAGATACCGGTCTATTACTACGGGTATTAGACCGTTATCCATACTAATATTATAAATGCGAAAGTGCGTTTGTTTGTTTGTTACGCTTTCACGCCGTAACTACTGAACCGATCATCATGAAATTTTGCATACAAGTCCTCTGGAGTACGGATATATCTAGGATATAGGCTACCTTTTATCCCGGGAAAAAGTACAAATGATAGGAGATATCTATATATATATATATATATATATATATATATTGTCCTCCTTTCGGCCGTTGTTGATCAGGCCGAAATCCGATATAATTGTTGATCAACCTTTACCCGCCTCTAACTCTGAAAGTTTTGGGTCTATCGTGCTCTTTCTGCTATAAATGAATTCTCCTAGTTACGACACTTTGCTTAATTGTGCCGTAAAGTCTTATACTCGTCATAAATTATTACGATAATTATTGATCTATTAACCGCCTTTTTTCATGCACTGAGGATACTTTTGTTGATCGAATATATACCGCGTTTGATCAATATTTGCTGCGAATTATTGCTTTCGAGCAACGCGGCGGCAGAGCGGCAACGTCGCAAAAAACGAAATGGAAGTATGTTAAAGTGAGATAGAAAGTGTGCCCGTGCAGTCGGTGTATTTCGTTCGTTGGATGACGTGTTTATAAGGAAATAATATTCCGTAGTTTTGTTTAGGAGACGGACGACATAAGTATGTAAGAACTTATTTTACTTTTATATTCCATACTACCAGTATCCATATCCAGACTAATATTATAAATGCGGAAGTAACTCTGTCATTTGTCTACCTGTCTGTCTTCATAGACACTTCATCTGTCTTCATTTAGAAAATTTCCATACAAACTTCCCCCTGAACGGATAAAACAGGGGGGAAGTTTGTATGGAAATTTTCACATTTCTATTTATTTATTTAATAACGCTACAGCAGTACTTTCTACACTTGGAAGTATGCAAAAAGGTGTATAAGTTCTCGATTACAATTGAAAAAGATTATGTAGGGGAAACTGGGCCAAATTCAACCCTAAAGTCACGAAGGGTAAAATGGTTTGAAGGCGAGGGCAAAGGCCGAGCCGTTGAGGATTCAGCACGACCCCCCTTCTACCCCAAGTGTGCTGCAGTGCCGCCGCAGGCCGAACTGCTGAACACTAGGGCCGTGAGGCCGTAGACCGAGCCCCAAGGCGAATGCGAAGCCTGAGCCATCGAGGATTCAGCAACCCCCCGCCCAAGTGTGCTGAGGCTGCAAGCCGAACTGCCGAACACTTGGGCCGCGAGTCTGTAGGCCAAGCTCCAAGGTGAGAGTGAACCCCGAGGTTGAGAATTCAGCACGATCCACGACCTCCCCCCCCCCCCCCCCCCCTCCCCTAAGTGTGCTGCAGTGAGGTCACAGGCCGAACTGCCGAACACTAGGGCCGCCAGGCCGCAGGCCGAGCTCCAAGGCGAATGCGAAGACCGAGCCGTTGAGGATTCAGCACGACCCCTTTCTCCTAACTCCCCACCCCCCACGACCAAGTGAGCTGCAGTGAGGCCGCAGGCCGAACTGCCGGACACTTGGGACTTCAGTCCCAAGTGTCCGGCAGTTCGGCCTGCGAGCTCCAAGGTGAGGGTGAACCCCGAGCCGTTGAGGATTCAGTATGACTCCCCCCTCCCGATGAGGTGAGTGAGGCGAAGACTATATGAATAATACGTTTATTATTGCACATTGCACAGGTGAACAAAGTTGCAGCAATGTCGGTTCTGTGAAAGCTGACTACCTGGTGATAGTATAGAAACATCAAATACATTGTCATTTGTTATAATATCTGTATGACTATAGAAAGAAACCGGCCAAGTGCGAGTCGGACTCGTGCACTAAGGGTTCCGTAGCATTATCTATAAAAACGGTAAAAAAAATGTCTGTTGTTTGGGAGCCCCCCTTAAATATTAAGTTTATATTCATTTAATTATTTATTTTTGAAGTGAATATATAACTTAATATTCCGTAAATATTTCAAGCCTCAACATATTGCCGTTATCAATATCAAGCAAAACCGAGCAAAAAAATCACGTTTGTTGTATGGGAGCCACCTTAAATATTTATTTTATTCTGATTTTAGTATTTTTAGGGTTTCGTACCTCAAAAGGTTAAAAAGAACCCTTATAGGATCACTAGGTTGTCCGTCTGTCTGTCGCTCTGTCAAGCCCCTTTTCCTCACGAACGCGTTGAGGTATCAAGCTAAAGTTCATACCAAATACTCAAGTCTACTGTCCCTTGAAGCTGTAAAAAAATCTAACTTCTAAGCCAACGCAATCAAAAGATACAGCCGCTTATGCCGCAAATTTTCGTGTTTTTCGAACTCGCAAGGGAATCAAAACCTACAGGGTACTTCCCGCGAACTCAGAATCTTGGAATTTGGTATGAAGCAACATCATAAAGCACAGATAAAGAAAAAATTGCGAAAAGTATACATTTTTTGTAACATCATGTAATCATTATATTATTAAATATTAATGCCGCAAATTTTCAACATTCGTAAGGGAATCAAAATCTATAGGGTACTTCCCGTGAACTTAGAATCTTAAAATTTGGTGCAAAGCAACGTCGTAAAGCACAAGTAAAAAAAAAAATTGCGAAAAGTGTTAATATTTATTTACAACATATAATAAAAATATTTTAAATAATTAAATTTTAGCTTATTATAGATAACGGTACGGAACCCTACGTGTGCGAGTCCGAGTCGCACTTGATCGGTTTTTTTTTGTTATAGCGGCAACAATATACATCGTCTGTAAAAATTTCACACTGGCTAACTATCACGGTTCATGAGATACAGTCTGGTAACAGACGGACGGACGGCAGACAGACAGACGGGCTACGGAGCCATATTAATGGGGTTTTGTTTTTACTCTTTGGGTACGGAACCCTTAAAAGGGTACATATCAATAACATCATATTAGGACCGACTGTTCAATTCTGCCATTTGAAAAAGTCATCAGAGAGATGTGATGACGCATTGATGTATCCTTATCCTTACTAGTATTATAAATGTGAAAGTGAGTTTGTTTGTTTATTTGTTTGTTTGTTTGTTACGCTTTCACGCCGTCACTACTGAACCGATCATCATGAAATTTTGGATACAAGTTCTCTGGAGTACGGAGAAGGACAAAGGCTACCTTTTATCCCGGGAAAATGTACTATTCCCGAGGGATTGACATTAACGCGGGCGGAGCCGCGGGCGATAGCTAGTTTTCTATAAACTTGCGTCTGCGACAGGTACCTGACTGTACGTCAAAATATTTATCTACCAATATTCATATGATGAACTGAATTCGTTAAAGAGTTATGGAGGAACATACATATATGCATACAAAAAAATCTGAAAATCGTCAATTTAGTTTCAGTGTCATGTATAGAGCTTATAAACACATTATCTCTGAAAACAAAGTAACTTACTTCATGACCGACCCTTACAGGTTATTTATTAGTAGTGATATAATAGTTATAGGATTATAGGAAGGTACTTTAATCTTACCACAAAAAGGTATTAAAGTGACGTCATTACTTCTTAATTGTAGTAAATAATGTGTTTTACTTCGTTAATTAAGTAATTGTTATGACCTACCTGTCTTAGGTAGCTTGTTTTAGATTTTCCTTTAATTAAATGATTGATTACTCGTGTTATCTATCATTCATCGTTCAAACCATAGGTAGGAAGGTAGCATTGATACACAGTCCTCATAGAAAAAAAACACTTGCATACTTTGTAAATAGTAGTAAATCAATACATACAATATGTAAAGAAAACCCTGTCCGATCCTTGAAGGGATTCTCGATCCTAATTCAGCCCGTTGATATGAACAACTTTTCAACTATGGGACTAATGAATGCCGAGACAGTCGTTGGCGAGTTACATACTTTACTCCAAATTAAACATAGCATCGTTAGGACACTGTTGTAACACTGGTAAAGCAAGACGCAGCTGGGGCGGCCGGGTGCGCGTACCCAATACCATTACTTCGACTACCGGATAGGCAGTTGAGGATGACACCTCTTACCTCCATTGTTTATCAGGCTAAAAACCGCATTAATTGTTGATCTACCTTTACCGGCCTCTCTCTTAGGAATTGTTAAGTTTAATGCAAAGAGAATTTATATGTTGCATCAGTCCTCGACGGGTCGGAGTTTGCCCTAGCCTCGTGGCCCAAGTGTTCGGAATTTCGGCCAGTGACCTTACTGCAGCACACTTGGGAGGGGAGTGGGGGTGGGTTCGTGCTGATTTTTTAATGGCTCGGGGTTCACCCTCGCCTTGGAGCTCGGCCTGGGGCCTCGTGGTCCAAGTGTTCGGAATTTCGGCCTGCGAACTTATTACAGCACACCTAGGGGGGAAGTGAGGGAGGGGTCGTGCTGAATCCTCAACGGCTCGGGGTTCACCCTCGCCTTGGAGCTAGGCCTGTGGCCTCGCGGCCCTAGTGTTCGGTAGTTCAGCCTGCGGTCTCACTGCAGCACACTTTCGCCTTGGAGCTCGGTCTACAGTAGTCTCGCGGCCAAAGTGTTTGGCATTTCGGCCTACGGCCTCACTGCAACACACTTGGGGGGGGAGCGGGGGTCGTGCTGGATCCTCAACGGTTCGGGGATTACCCTCGCCTTGGAGCTCGGCCAACGGTCTTGTGGCCCTAGTGTTCGGAAGTTCAGCCTGCGGTCTCATTCCAGCACGCTTTGGGGAGGGGGGGGGGGGATGTTCGTGCTAAATCCTCAACGACATGGACTTTGTCCTCGCCTTGGAGCTCGGTCTACAGGCTTTCGGCATTTCGGCCTACGGCCTCACTGCAACACACTGGGGGGAGTTGAAGTCGTGCTGAATCCTCAATGGCTCGGGGTTTACCCTCGCCTTAGAGCTCGGCCTGCGGCCTCGCGGCTCTAGTGTTACAGCACACTTGGGGGAAGGGGGCTTACAGCCCCCTACATGTTGGCAGAAAAATCCCCCCCCCCACTCCTGTGGGGGGACAGGCTACTTCAATTTATGATAAGATATGGCCTCATAACATAATTACCTAATTAGTAATGTACGCGAACCAAGTCGCGGGCACTGCTAGTATTCTATAATTTTAATAAATAGGTAACTACAGAATAGATGACATAGGTCGTCCCATCACAGCTGTTTAACTTACAGTTGTGATGCGATCTAGAGCGAAGTGGCAACAGCGCACAATGGACTCAGCCAACTCAGCTGTTCAATTCTGCCATTTGAAAAAGTCATAAGAGAGATGTGATGACGCATTGATGTATCCTTATCCTTACTAATATTATAAATGCGAAAGTGAGTTTGTTTGTTTATTTGTTTGATTGTTTGTTTGTTACGCTTTCACGCCGTAACTACTGAACCGATCATCATGAAATTTTGCACACAAGTTCTCTGGAGTACGGAGAAGGACATAGGCTACCTTTTATCCCGGGAAAAGTACTATTCCCGAGGGATCGACATTAACGCGGGTGGAGCCGCGGGCGATAGCTAGTTTTCTATAAACTTGCGCCTGCGACAGGTACCTGACTGTACGTCAAAATATTTATCTACCAATATTCATATAATGAACTGAATTCGTTAAAGAGTTATGGAGGAACATACATAGATGCATACAAAAAAAAAATCTAAAAATCGTCAATTTAGTTTCAGTGTCATGTATAAAGCTTATAAACACGATATCTCTGAAAACAAAGTAACTTACTCCATGACCGACCCTTACGGTTATTTATTAGTAGTGATATAATAGTTATAGGATTATAGGTAGGTACTTTAATCTTACCACAAAAGGGTATTAAAGTGACTACATTACTTCGTAATTGTAGTAAATAATGTGTTTTACTTCGTTAATTAAGTAATTGTTATGACCTACCTGTCTTAGGTAGCTTGTTTTAGATTCCCTTTAATTAAATGATTGATTACTCGTGTTATCTATCATTCATCCTTCGTACCATAGGTAGGAAGGTAGTAGGAAGGTGGGTATCAAACCCAATCCTCATAGAAAAAAAAACACTTGCATACTTTATAAATAGTAGTGTCCGATCCTTGAAGGGATTCTCGATCATAATTCAGCCCGTTGATATGAACAACTTTTCAACTATGGGACCAATGAATGCCGAGACAGTCGTTGGCGAGTTACATACTTTACTCCAAATTAAACATAGCATCGTTAGGAATAGAATTCATATGTAGCAAAATTTGCAACATATGAATTCTCTTTGCTTTAAACTGAACACTTCCTGAGTAAGAGGCCGGTACAGGTGGATCAAAAATTAATGCGGATTTCAGCCTGATCAACAATGGAGGCAAGGGGTGTCATCCTCAACTGTATATCCGGTAGTTGAAGTAATGGCATCGGGTACGCGCACCCGGCCGCCCGAGCTGCTTCTTGCTTTACCAGTGTTAGTAGTATCCCAATACCTTTATATCCTTCCTTAATCTATAAATATAATATAATGTATGTGAGAAAAAACATTACAACCTTCAAAAAAATAAATGATATCACGAATAGACCCTTACGTAATAATAACAAATTGTTTCTCCCGCGTTATCGGTTGAGCAGGGTTAGTAATTCGTTCCTAGGGAATTGTATACGCTATTATACTAAATTGCCACAATCAGCCCTTGATATGCCTGACAGAAAATTCAAAGCTTACGTTAAGCAGGTACTTTGTAAGAAGGCTTATTATAGGACTGATGATTACCTTAATGACAAACATATCGGGCTTCAGCCTGGCACAGGAACCTCTTAACGCATCTGTATTTAAATTAATGTCATAATTTAGTTCATTTTGAACGTATATATATAGATATATTATTATTTTTTATTGACATCCTTTCAATACAATTTGACATTGTACTCAATTTGAATTATGACATGACAATGTAATCTCAGTCCACATATAAATATATGTAGTTTTAAGTAATATACTATAAATTGTAAGTTGACGTCTGGAGAAAATGCGCTGTGCAGTTTGTTGCCGCTTCTTCTGCACTCCGCTTTGGAAGCGGCTCTAAACTTAGCTTTAAGTAAATTAACGTCAACAATTCTTTGTTGTAAAATAAATGTTAACGTTCACCAAATGGTATGTAAAGTATCTTATGATGAATAAATTATATTTGAATTAAATTGAAATTGAATCCAATAAATTCGTATCCTTCCCTAGCTAAAAATTACTTCCGTTGGGTAGCAGCGTCGGACGCACAAGAAGCCAAAGAAACTGTGCTCGCAATCTCGTCTGCCAAGCATGGTGAGTATGCCAATATCCTCCCATTGAACGAATAAGTATCCTTGGGAGAGGCCTTCATCCAGCAATAGACTATTTGC
Organism: Elegia similella; assembly: GCA_947532085.1. Lineage (NCBI taxonomy): Eukaryota > Metazoa > Arthropoda > Insecta > Lepidoptera > Pyralidae > Elegia > Elegia similella. The sequence continues at coordinate 19,191,037 of OX383940.1, read as the reverse complement.
TGCTGTATTGATGAATGATGATAATGAACAATAGCCGAAAGGAGGACAACACAGGAAAGGCTACTTCTGATTTAAGTATTTTTTTGTTACAGCGGCAACAAAAATACATCATCTGTGAAAATTTCAACTGTCTAACTATCACGGTTCATTAGATACAGCCCGGTGATACACGGACGGATAGACGGACGGAAAGCGGAGCCATATTAATCGTTCGATACACTTCGATTTTGCAAAGAAAATATTTTTGTAACCATTTCTTTTTAGCCATGTCAAGAAAGAGATCAAATATTTTGCAATTTTAAAAGCAGCAAAAAGATTGGGAATTATTAGATCCCAAGATCACTCAAGAGAAGGTCGCTCAAAGAGCAATGGAGAGGGCTATGCTCGGTGTTTCTCTGCGAGACAAAATCAGAAATGAGGAGATCCGTAGAAGAACGAAAGTTACCGACATAGCTCAGCGGATTAGCTCTTTGAAGTGGCAGTGGGCGGGGCACATAGCACGTAGCACCGATGGCCTCGTTCGTTCTCGAACGGTGACCACGTACCGGCAAGCGAAGCGTCGAACACCCACCTACCAGGTGGTCGGACGACCTGAACAAGGACGCAGGGAAACGCTGGATGCAGGCCGCTTCCAACCGGTAATTTTGAAAATCATTGGGAGAGGCCTATGTCCAGCAATGGACTTCTTGCGGCTGATATGATGATGATGATGAGATGCCAAGAATGTCAGGCAAGGCTTGATGCTGGTTGAGAACATCAGGCTGCATCTCGCTTAGCGGAATCCTATGCTACTCGCGAAGCTCACCTGAGTGCTGATTGTGAGCGTCAGACGTCATCTCGCGATTCAGAAATTTACGTACAACGGGAATCACGCCGTATGCTGTCATAAAAGGCGATCTTTGCTAACAATCCATTCATAGATAATATATAACACTATCTATTATCTATGCTGTGATAAAAGAAAAAATAAATAAATAGGTATATAGTATATTCTGTAGACGTGTTATATTTGATTGCTAGCTGATGCCTGCGACTTCGTTCGCGTGGACTGACGTTCATGATCAGTACTCTGTAGTGCACTCTAAAACAAGTGAGGAACGTGGATCGCAACTGAGACCTAGACGTGGTTGTGCATATACCTACGGCAAGAAGTCAATCGCACATCACGTTCATCACTGGTCTCTAGATACCTAGACGTAGACGTGTTAATACGTTGAGAACTCAGGCGTGATTCTCGAATTATGTAAATTTCTGAATCGCGAGATGACGTATCACGCTCACGATCAGCGCTCAGATGTGCTTCGCAAGTCGAAGAGGATTCTGCTGAGCGAGATGCAGCCTGATGTTCTCGATCAGCATTAAGTCTTGTCTGAAATTTTGGGATCTAATCATTCCCAATCTTTTTGCTGCTTTTATAATTGCAAAAGATTTAATCTCTTTCTTGACATGGCTAAAGAGAAATAGTTAAAAAATATTTTCTTTGCAAAATTGAAGTGTATCGAACGATTAATATGGCTCCGCTATCCGTCCGTCTGTCTGTCCGTCCATCCGTACGTTTGTCAACAGGCTGTATCTGATGTACCGTGATAGTTAGATAGTTGAAATTTTCACAGATGATATATTTCTGTTGCCGCTATAACAAAATAAATATTAATATCAGAAGTAGCCGTTCCTGTGTTGTCCTCATTTCGGCCATTGTTCATCATCATCATTCATCAATACAACAGCAAATAGTGCATTGCTGGACAAAGGCCTCTTCAAAGGATACTTATTCGTTCCATGGAAGGATATTACCATACTCACCATGATTGGCAGGCGAGATGGCGAGCGTAATTTCTTTGGCTTGAAATGAAATGAAATGATTTATTAATTTACATGAAACATGGTTAAAATGTGACAAACAAAAAACTTCTTGTGCGTCCGACGCTGCTGCCCATCGGAAGTAATTTTAAGCTGGAGAAGGATAGGAATTTGTTGGATTAGGAAGGGAATAAAGGAATTGGGATACTACTAACATTGATAAAGCAAGATGCAGCTCGGGCGGCCGGGTGCGCGTTCCCGATGCCATTACTTCGACTACTGGATAGGCAGTTGAGAACGACAACTCTTACCTCCATTGTTGATCAGGCTGAAATCCGCATTAAATATTGATCCTCCTTTACCAGCCTCTTACTTAGGAAGTGTCGAGTTTAAATTTTGCTACATGTAAATTCTCTTTCTAACGATGCTTTGTTTAATTAGGAGTAAAGTATGAACTCGCCAACGACTGTCACGGCATTCATTGGTCCCATAGTTGAAAAGTTGTTCTAATCAACGGGCTGCATTAGGATCGAGAACCCCTTTAAGGATCGGACAGGGTTTTCTTTACATATTGTATGTATTGATTTACAACTATTTACAAAGTATGCAAGTGTTTTTTTTCTATAAGGACTGTGTATCAATGCTACCTTTCTACCTATGTTATGAACGATGAATGATAGATAACACGAGTAATCAATCATTTAATTAAAGGAAAATCTAAAACAAGCTACCTAAGACAGGTCGCAACAATTAATTAACGAAGTTAAACACATATTTACTATAATTACGAACTAATGATGACACTTTAATACCTATATGGTAGTATTGATTAGCTGGTAAGATTAAAGTACCTACCTATAATCCTATAGCTATTATATAACTACTTATGATAAATCTGTAAGGGTCGGTCATGGACTAAGTTACTTTGTTTTTGGAGATATCGTGTTTATAAGCTCTACGACATGAAACTAAATTGACGAATTTTAGATTTTTTTGTATACATGTATGTATGTATGTTTATCCATAACTGTTAAACAAATAAGTTCATTAAATGAAACTTGGTAGATAAACATTTCGATGTACAGTCAGGTACCTAATCTAAAAGGTAATACATCAACGCGTCATCACATTTCTCTGATGATTTTTTCGAATGACAGAATTGAACAGTCGGTCCAAATATTATGTAATTGGATATGTATACTTTTTAAGGTTCCGTCATTAAAGGGTAAAAACGGGACCCTATTAATATGGCTCCGCTGTCCGTCCGTCTGTCCGTCCGTCCGTCTGTTACCAGACTGTTTCTCATGAATCGTGATAGTTAGCCAGTTGAAATTTTTACAAATGATGTATTTCTGTTGCCACTATAAAAAAAAAAAATTCAGAAAATAATAAATTTTTAAGTTGGCTCCTATACAACAAACGTGTTTTTTTTTGCTCATTATTGCTCGATGGTGATACTGGCAATATGTAGACGTTGAAATATTCACAGAATATTTAATTATATATTAATTTCAAAAATAAATAATTAAATTGATATAAAATTTATATTTAAGGGGGGCTCCCATACAACAGAGATACTTTTTTTGCCATTTTTATAGATAATGGTACGGAACCCTTAGTGCGCGAGTCCGAATCGCACTTGCCCGTTTTTTTTCTATAGTCATACAGATATTATAACAAATGAAAATGTATTTGATGTTGCTGTCACTAGGAAGTCAGCTTTCACAGAACCGATATTGCTGCAACTTTGTTCACCTGTGCAACGTGCAATAATAAGCGTATTATTCATAATACTTTATCTTGTACCTCATGAACCGTGATAGTTAAACAGTTGAAATTTTCACAGATGATGTATTTCTGTTGCCACTATAACAAAAAATACTAAATTCAGAAGTAGCCTTTCCTGTGTTGTCCTCCTTTCGGCCATTGTTCATCATCATCATTCATCAATACAACAGCAAATAGTCCATTGCAAGACCTCTCCCAAGGATACTTATTCGTTCCATGGGAGTGTATTGCCATACTCACCATGCTTGGCAGGCGAGATGGCGAGCGCAGTTTCTTTGGCTTCTTGTGCGTCTGACGCTGCTGCCCATCGAAAGCAATTTTAAGCTGGAGAAGGATAGGAATTTGTTGGATTAAGGAAGGGAATAAAGGTATTGGGATACTACTAACACTGGTAAAGCAAGACGCAGCTCGGGCGGCCGGGTGCGCGTACCCAATGCCATTACTTCGACTACCGGATAGGCAGTTGAGGATCAGGCTAAAATCCGCATTAATTGTTGATCCACCTTTACCGGCCTCTTTCTTAGGTAGTGTTGAGTTTAAAGCGAAGAGAATTCATATGTTGCAAATTTTACTACATGTCATACATACATCGTCGCAGATCGTAAGCCGATCAAGGGATTGGGATAAAATCTGCATAATCATGTTAATAGGCGATGCGGCTAGCAACCCATGACTCATTTGACAACTAATTTGATTCCGTTTTCCACCTAATGCCAAACAACATGCTAAACGTGGCCTTCAAGTCTTAAAACTTAGGCTCTGTCTACCCTGCAAGGGCAAAAGACGTGATACTAAAAACGTCAATTTAGTTTCAGTATCATGTATAGAGCTTATAAACACAATATCTCTGAAAACCAAGTAACTTACGCCATGACCAACCCTTACAGATTTATTATTATTACTAGCTGTCCCGACGAACATTGTTTCGCTATAAGATAAACACTCTTTAAAACAATCTTATCTTTTAATTTGGACCAAATTACAGATAGTTATAAAGTTTGTTCAAAATCTAAAAAATTTGTAGTTTTGGAGTTTATCCCGAACATACATCGTGATACTAGATTGTTATATACAAGAATTTCTCGTATATGCTATACTTTATTTACTAAACCTCTGTAAACTTTATTATTATTATTTCGAGCTCTTTTTTATGTTTTTCTTTTCCAATTTTTACCCATGACCAAGGCCAAGTGCAAATGAAAATAAATAGGAAATGTCTATTTCTGTATGAATTTTATTATTATTATTTGTATCTCTTTTTAAGACATGGGACATGCCCCGGTCCTTTGAGAATGAGCTGAATGAGCTTGCGTGGGAATATAGATCCAACACTTAAAGGCCCTTTGGAGAAGTTGATGTAATGTGTGTCTCCAGCCAGAACCCGTTCCTGGAAATAGTAATATATAATATGTTCTTAAACAGGTCTTGGCCGGAGGAGAAACTATTGCATTTTAAAAAGAAATTACTGGGTTATGTTATTGAAATGTGGTTGGACTTGTGTTGGGTTATTGCAAAGGGCCGGACACCTGCCATAATCATTGGCGGTTGTCCTGAATCCTTAAAGGCTCAGGCTATGCCCTCGCCTTGGAGATCGGCCTGCGGCCTCGCGGCCCAAATGTTTGGCAGTTCGGCCTGCGGCCTCACTGCAGCATACTTGGGGGAGGGAGTGGAGGGGACGATCGTGCTGAATCCTCAGCGGCTCAGGCTGTCCCCTCGCCTTGGAGCTCAGTCTGCGGCCTCGCGGCCCAAGTGTTCGGCAGTTCGGCCGGCGGCCTAAATGCAGCACCATCCGGGGGAGGGGGGTCGTTCTGAATCCTCAACGGCTCAGGCTATGCCCTCGCCTTGGAACTCGGTTTGCGGCCACGCGGCCCAAGTCTTTGGCAGTTCGGCCTGCGGCCTCAATGCATCACACTTGGGGGAGTGGGGGAGGAGGGGGGGGGGGGGTCGTGCTGAATCCTCAGCGGCTCGGGCTCCGCTCTGAGCTCGGCCTGCGGGCTCGCGGCCCAAGTCTTTGGCAGTTCGGCCTGCGGCCTTACTGCAGCCGACTTGGGAGAGTGGGGGGGGGGGGTCGTTCTGAATCCTCATTGGCTCAGGCTATGCCCTCGCCTTGGAGCTCGGTCTGCGGCTTCGCGGCCCCAGTGTTCGACAGTTCGGCCGGCGGCCTAAATGCAGCACCATCCGGGGGAGGGGGGTCGTTCTGAATCCTCAACGGCTCAGGCTATGCCCTCGCCTTGGAACTCGGTTTGCGGCCACGCGGCCCAAGTCTTTGGCAGTTCGGCCTGCGGCCTCAATGCATCACACTTGGGGGAGTGGGGGAGGAGGGGGGGGGGGGGTCGTGCTGAATCCTCAGCGGCTCGGGCTCCGCTCTGAGCTCGGCCTGCGGGCTCGCGGCCCAAGTCTTTGGCAGTTCGGCCTGCGGCCTTACTGCAGCAGACTTGGGAGAGTGGGGGGAGGGGTGGGGGTCGTGCTGAATCCTCAACGGCTCAGGCTATGCCCTCGCCTTGGAACTCGGTCTGCGGCCACGCGGCCCAAGTCTGTGGCAGTTCGGCCTGCGGCCTCAATGCATCACACTTGGGGGAGTGGGGGGAGGGGGGGGGGTCGTGCTGAATCCTCAACAGCTCAGGCTATGCCCTCGCCTTAGAGCTCGGTCTGCGGCCTCGCGGCCCAAGTGTTCGGCAGTTCGACCTGCGGTCTCATTGCAGCACACTTAGGGGATTGGGGGGAGCGGGGGAGGGGGGTCGTTCTGAATCCTCATCGGCTCAGGCTATGCCCTCGCCTTGGAGCTCGGTCTGCGGCCTTGCGGCACAAGTGTCTGGCAGGTTGGCCTGCGGCCTCATTGCAGCACACTTGGGGGGGGGTCGTGCTGAATCCTCAGCGGCTCGGGCTCCGCTCTGAGTTCGGCCTGTAGGCTCACGGCCCAAGTCTTTGGAAGTTCGGCCTGCGGCCTCACTGCAGTACACTTCGGTCGGCTTTGCCCTCGACACTCCGATCGGTTCGGGCTGCGCCCTCGCCCCGATGCTCATAACTTATTGCCTCCATACAAATATAACATAATTTATTAGTAATGTACGCGAACGGAGTCGCGGGCACTGCTTGCATTCTATAATCCTAATAAATAGGTAACTACAGAATAGATGACAGGTCGTTCTATCACAGCTGTTTAGCTAACAGTTGTGATGCGATCTAGAGCGAAGTGGCAACAGCGCACAATGGACTCAGCCAATCGTAGAGCAGGAAGCCTCTCACTGGCCCATTTGAATCAGATCAATAATTGACGGAGTGGAATTGTATAAAAAAGTTCAATTTTCTGCCGCCAGAGGGCTGGCAATTATTGATCTAATCTGAGATCGGATTGCTCACAATGTACGCAAAATCCAGCATTAGATCAATAAATGCTGTCCTGATCAACAATTGCCAACTGATCAACAATTAACTGATGCCACGAGACGGTCGATCAACAAATGTCGAGTGGAGATATCTATATATATATATATATATATATATATATATATATATATATCTATATATCTATATATATATTCCATAACACAAATCTCGAAATTACTTAAGCTCGATCTGTGTGATTTGTCCGTATATAATTGTATTTTTTTGGTGGTAGTTCTTTGGTGTTGCCTTTGTCAATGGGCGGCGGTGATCGCTTACCACCAGGTGACTGCCGTCCCTTATCATAAAAAAAAACACCTACATTTCCCTCGCTTAAGAATGGTTTTGATGGGCAATAGTGTCGGAACCGATATAAGCCAAATAAACTGCGCTCACCAACCCGTTTGCCAAGAGTGGTGAGTATGGCAATATTCTCCCATGGAATGAAGAATGCTTGGGAGAGGATTTTGTCCAGCAGTGAACATCTATGGTTAAAATGATGATTAAATTCTAGCTGGCCCAGGGAACTTCATACCACCTTATTTTGGGTAATCTCTATAAAGTAATCTATATATTAATGGAAGGCGTCAGCTCCATACCACATTTTCAAGTTTTTCATTTTTTTTTTTCACAATTATTACAATCTGATCTATCACAATCTGTCAAGCCGTGCTTGAGTTATAAATGGTGTGAATAACCCGACTTTGCTTTTATATCTCCTACAAAATATAGGCAGCATGGGTCATGCTCCTGCAGTAGAGACTAAAAAGACCTGATGATGATGATGATGATAATAGGCTACTGCCTATGTAGTATATTAGTAATGCCCTACTTATAACCTACAAAAACTATGCCTACTCCGAACATTTTTAAGCGCTAAATAAAGGTCAGTCACATAAGCCTGTAATGCTGCCCTTGTAAGCCCTCGGTCTTCCAAAGAAATTATCCTCCGCGTGAAGCTGCCCTAATTTTCCTCTTATGTGGTATTAGCCGAGTGCTAAGGACAAATTGCTTAAGGTCTGTCAAATGATGCTCTTTGGTAATTCTGCTTTATACCTGCCTAATTTGATTGTTGGTTGTCCGTACTTAGATAAGGTACGGTGAACGAAACGAAAGAAAATGAGAATTTACTTTGAGACAATTTACTTTGCGTGCTTCCGCCACCAGTTAGTTCATGCAAACTATTGCTGGCCAGCGCCCACCCACTACTGTTAGTCCCTTCATACCCGCCACCAATAGTTGATGCATGCAACCCTGGTCGATACTGCTGCATCCGTTGAGGCTGCAGCAATGTCGGCCGTCGTGCTCGCGACACGTGTTTCACCTCTACACGAGGCATCTTCAGGCAGTGAAACCTAGATGTTGATCGTTCGAATGACAAGCAACGAATGACCATTCGTTCGTCAATCATTCGAACGAACTTTGACTTCCGCAAAGTAACACCTGAATCTATTAACTATAGAAAATGAGAATATATACATGGTGAGTATATATATACAGGGTGTGTGGCGAAAAAAATTTCGACATTCCCATACAAACTGGCCGGGCGGCGGGACTTTTTTGTATGGAATTGACGAAATTTGTTTTGAGTTGCCAGCATTGGTCCCATAGAAAAAGTTATTCGTATTGATGGTCTGAGTTGTAAAATCGAATCCAACTCTATTCAAGCGTGCGCGTGACATCTATCCGAGATGCACAAGAGATCCAGATAGAATCGTTTTACCTAAAATTCCAAAAACATCTCTGTATCAGAATAGTAGTTTGGCTATGTGTGGAAAGGTATATAATGCCATTCCCAGAAATATTCAATCGTTGCCGCTACACAAATTTATGAAAAAAACTAAAATCTTGGTTACTTGAGAGAAATTTTTATTCAGTAATGGAATTGTTTAATATGACGCAACCTAGATAACTTTGACATGTATAATTGTATTTTTTACTTTATTAAGTCACAAATTATGATGCATTAATGTAGTGTTTAATTAACAATATATAAAGAGATTAATATATTTTGATATAAATTAGTAATAATTGTAAACATTTGCATGCCTCGCAGAAGGTAATGTGACGGGACTAATAAACATGTAACATCTGTATACCCACATTATGCAAATAAATGAATTGAATTGAATTGAATTGAATTGAGTCACCCCTTTAAGGGTCCAAAACGATCAAAATTTCTCCATGTATATTATGTTTAAGGTAGTCAGGCTTTAATATAGATGCATTGTAAAAATGAACACCTGAGTTCAGTCGCACCTTAACAAATTAATAAGTTTATTCGGGCCTAGACTAATTTGCTTCTCGGCCCTTCGCACCTCAGTACATTCGCACCTCAGCCCTTCGCACCTTAGTTCGTTCACGCCTCAGCTCTTCGCGACTTCATTCTTTTGCGCCTCAGCAATTTGCACTTTCGTCTTTTGTCGTTAAATTACACTTATTACCAATCCAGTCGTATAGGTATTTTATTACGTTAGTATTATATTGTCTTTGGCTATATCAGATGCCTTTAAGCCGCTTAAATATCTGACACCAGTGTTGGCTACTTGCACACACGAAAAACAAACAACAAACTACAATCCATATAAAGAGTCCAACGGATTGTTACGTTTTTATATAAAGATAGCTTTTTAGTGTATACTTTTAAGTTTTACCTAGCTCTTGTTTTCAGTTTGTGTTTTCATTCAAAATGATGTGAGAAAATTTCCGCTGTCTAACTATCACGGTTCATGAAAGCATGAAGATGGATGGACAGACAGACAGATATACGGACAGCGGTGCCATATTAATAGGGTCCCGTTTTTACCCTTTGGTTACGGAACCCTCATTATCTTAAAGTAAAATATCATGCCTAAAATCTAATTCATATCTCCAAGTAGATAGTCAAATGAAATGTATCTTTATACTCCCTTAAACCTAAAGCCCTAAGGCTCAAAATCATCTTCAAATTTAAACATTAAGTAAGTCCATACATTTTTTGGAGGGATAAAATCTGGCCATAATCTTAAGTAATTTCTTGTGTCGTTATAGCCCGGTTTTCGTCCGCAATTTTACCATTGTGTCGAGTTTTCCCTTAATATTTTTCTTAAGTACACAAGTGGAAGGTCTCGGTCCCTTTCACTTCTTAGTTCTTGCCCCCTTATAGATTAAGTGTTTCTAATCGACCTAGATATGAAATGGAAATTAGCTTTTACTTTTTTATCATCAGCATTATCATATCAACCGTAAGAAATCCACTGGCATAGGCCTGCAATAAATACGTAGATAGATAAAGATGATATTTTTCAGATTAGCCTAGGTCTAGGTACATCCAGGCCAATAACCAGAATCATTTTTAGGGTTCCGTACCTCAAAAGGTAAAAAAGGAACCCTTATAGGATCACTCGGTTGTCCGTCTGTCTGTCGGTCTGTCAAGACTGTTTTTAACAGGAATGCGTTGAAGTATCAAGCTAAAATTCATATCAAATACTCAAGTCTACTTACGTAGTACGTCCCTTAGAGCTGTGAAAAAATCAAACTTCTAATCCAACGCAATCAAAAGATATAGTCGTATATGTTGCAAATGTTTATGTTTTTCGACATTCGCAAGGGTTTCGAAACCTACAGGGTAATTCCCGTGAACTCAGAATCTTGAAATTTGGTATGAAGCAACGTCTTATAGCACAGATAAAGGAAAAATTGCGAAAAGTATAAATTTTTCGTTACATCATGTAATAAAAATATTTGTAATAAATTTTAAGTGTTTATAGATAACGGTACGGATCCCTACGTACGCGAGTCCGACTCGCACTTGACCGTTTTTTTGTGTTTATATATTACAAACAAATACATACGAATCTTTTCTTTTTTATTAGTCTAGATGAATGATTGCATGATACTTCATGTTTTTTGTGTCTTTGCATGCGTTCGTTTCCACTCAGCGCAGAATGACTTGAAAGAAACGATGTTGTTGAGTCTCAAACGGAGACTAGGTACGAACAATAAAAAGTCTATAAAGACTAGTAGATTACTACTTAATAGGGACAAAAACAAGAGTCAAATGGGTTCAAAACCGAGGAAATTCTTCGCAAAGGCTTAGCAGGAAAACGGCGGAGTTTTAAGTGCGCTAATATAAAGTCAGTACAGCTAAATGAAAAGCTACAGAAGTTTGGGAAACATTTTTTCCTTTTACTTGTTTTACAGAATATCTAAATTTTTCGTTGTGTTATTATTTATGGGATACAGCGTTTTTGTTATATTTGCATTAAAGATTACAAAATTTTTTGAGAATATTTTGTACTATAGTACTTACACCTGAATTAAGTTTTCAGACATTTATAGCCTACCAGGTGATTGCTAAGACACTTGTCATATTATGAGAAAGTATACAAATCTAGTAAGAAATACGTGCTTTAAATTTGACTGAATTATCCAGAAAAATAATAAGTGTGGACATTCGCGCCGCCACCGCATTTTGCCTTCGATCAAATATAATAGTAAATACAAGATTCGCGCTCGAAAAGTGGCACCGGCAAAACAACGCACTAATCTAGTTTCGGAGCTGTTTTGTCCACAGTTTCAATAAACCACACTAGCACTCACACGTCTCGCGGTAAGGAAGGTACAGTGAAAAGATACAAAAACTACGCATAAAAAGTAAAAAATAGATGAAGTTATACTTTCAGTATGTACAGTTTTTGTCGTTGTTTGTATGCATGACGTTTTGACTCTAGGACATTATTAAGGCTTCATTTTGTATGAGACTGTGTCTCTACCATGATATTTGATCAAAGCTTTTTGCAAATGATAAGCCGTTTACGTGGCAAGGTAAAGTACCTACCTAGTTTATACAGCGTGTAAATGTACCGTCAACGTTTCCTTAAAGGGTTGACTCAGACCATCAATATTACAACTTTTACCATTGGACCGATGCTGGGAACTCAAATAAAAATTCGGCATTTTCATACAATTAAATTCTGCCGCTCGGCTCGTAGTAAACCTAAGGGACGTGGTTCAAATCCTACCTGTGGCGAGTTCTTTTACATCACATATTTTCAATTTTAATTATTACTAGGTATAATTTATACAGCAGCGAGCAACACGGGGGTCAACATTATAACTCAGACCATCAATATACAACTTTTACCATGTGGTAGCTCAGTTGGCAGAGCGTAGATCGTACATAGACCTAGGTCGCTAGTTCAAACCTCGTCCGCATGGAATTTTTTCAACATATTTTAATTTTTAATTTAATAAGAGTACTCAGCTAAGCTCATATTGTGTCAGAGAGAAATTAACGCATCATAGTCTCCTGATTTCTTCTCCAAAACTTAACCGATTTAAATTATTTTTCCATTAAAAGTTTTAAAATAAGCTATGGCCGTGTTTCTGTGTTAATTTGTTTTCTTGATGTTAGAACACAACGGAAATTCTTATCAATTTATCAGGTTTTTGTAGGTTCATATCTCCTTAAATAATTCAATTATGAAAAAAATTAAACATAGGGACATGTTACTATACTACTATTGCTCTACTGGTACTATCCGGCGAAGAATCAGGGGACTACGCTTGTATTGAAATACGGCCGTACGATTTCCTCTTAAGAGTGGGGCCAACTTGAAATTCTTGGAATAAAAAGGTCACTAGCACCACTTAAGAGAATATGGTGCAATTCGTCAGCTCCGTGGCGTAGCGGTCAACACGCCAGCCTGCGACACGGAGTGCCCGGGTTCGATCCCCGGCCAGGTCAAGATGGAAAATGATATTTTTCAGATTGGCCTGGGTCTTGGATGTTTATCTTTATATGTATTTATTATAAAATATAGTATCGTTGAGTTAGTATCCCATAACACAAGTCTCGAACTTACCTTGGGGCTAGCTCAATCTGTGTGATTTGTCCCTATATATTTATTTATTATTTATATTTATTTATTTAACCAATACCTCGGTCAACACTATAACTCAGTTTACCAATATGTTCGTCTGAGGAGCAATAACGTGCTTACTCTACTAACAATAAACTGAATTGTCAGCAATAAATTCTATTGGATTAAATAAAAAGTAATAAGGTAAGTTGTTATATTTTATTACGCTTATATTGTTTTATCAATTTTACACGTTTATTACATTAAAAATTATTTTACGTTCGACAATCATCACTCAGGATAAGATAAGACAATCAATTTATAAACATACTAGCGTCCCGCGCCGGCTTCGCTCCAGTAGATATTTTAAACAGGTACTATGTATATTAAACAGGTACTATGTAAAAAGGCTTATTACAGGACTGATTGATTTTTTAAACGATAAAGATATCTGGCCAAAGCTTGGTGCCGGACTCTCGTCATGATACTAATATAAAAATGACATGAATTGGTACAATTTGTACGTATTGTGTTTTGACTTTTGACATTTAATGAAAAATTTTAATTTCTTGTTTCGTTACTATTCTTTCATACTACAAATTGAAATTTATTTCATGACATGACAATGTAAGCTCAAGTCCACACATTTAGTTCTAAGTATGTCGTAGATTGTTAGTTGATGTCATTTGGAGAAAATGCGCTGTGCAGTTTGTTGCCGCTTCTTCTGCACTCTGCCTTGGAAGCGGTGTAAACTTAGCTTTAAGTAAGTTATTGACGTCAACAATATTAATGTTGTAAATAAATAATGTGTAATTTAACGTTCACCAAATGATATTTAAAATATCTTACGATGAATGAAATATTTTGACTTGACTTGAGATATAGATATTAATATCTAGATCTATAATATAATATATTGACATTAATATCTATATCTACTCGAGCGAAGCCGAAATCTGTTAGTCACTCTTGTGTGCTACCAAATTTCGTTTACACCGAATACCACGTCCCCGTAAGTTTACTAATACAATACTTATAACAAATCAACTACGTCATCACTTACCATCAGGTGAGATGGGAGACAAATGCCTAATCCAATATTTAGTAAAAACAAAAATCTATATATATATATATTCATTAGGGATAATGTGGAGGTCTAATGGTAAAATAATTTTTTACATCGGTCCAATAGTTTCGGAGTCTATTCAATGCAAACAAAAAAATAAATAGTCAGATCTTTCCTCTTTATATATTACTGCGGAAGTGTAGATGTAGAATGTTTGAATAATTTTTGATGATATTATTACATTTTTGTCATTTATGCGTGATATATTCTTAAACTACTACTAAAAAAAAATATGTATTTTAATAGAAAATATTGCTGTTTTACGTTTCATATAATTTTCTAATATTCGTGAGTAAAGATAAAACATGATGTTTTCTTTAGTAGGTACTTCCTCGTGGCCATAATTTTACCGTGGAAATAAGACTGGGTTGTATAAAAATTACTGTTGTTTACTAATATACTGCTTAAATCTGTACTGTGCATTATAAAGTAGGTATGGTGAATATCTTTGAAGAGCTGGATTTCTCATAAATACAATGAAATAAACAGCCAAACCTCAGGCCTGCTTGATAAGCGTCGTATTTTAAAGTCAAATCGCCGATAGCGAAATATTCAAAGCTATGCCGCCGCTTCGACTTGCAAATCTAGCCTGTATACCACGGGCGTATCTACGAGATATGTTTAAGGGGAGCAGAATGGGTTTAAGGGTAGAGCAAGTGAGGCGGTTGTTCTAAATAATAAATAATAAAATAAATAAATAAATACGGACAAATCACACAGATTGAGCTAGCCCCAAAGTAAGTTCGAGACTTGTGTTATGGGATACTAACTCAACGATACTATATTTTATAACAAATACATATATAGATACACATCCAAGATCCAGGCCAATCTGAAATAGATCATTTTCCATCTTGACCTGGCCGGGGATCGAACCCGGTCACTCCGTGTCGCAAGCTGGCGTGTTGACCGCTGCGCCACGGAGCTAGTCGAGGCGCCAGTATGGTAAGGTCACGGTTTCATCCTCCACTGCTTGTCCGGTGGTTGCAGGTATGGCATCGAGTACGCGCACCTGAAATACAAGGAAATACAATCTAAACAAAGCTCATAAACATTAATGAGACCTCTCCAACCCGTCTGGCCAACGAGGAGAGTGTAGGCTCAATCCTCTGTATGCTCGGGCCAAGCATGGCTCCGGTAGTTTAGAGAGGGTCATGCTCCTGCAGTGGAGACTAAAAGACCTTATGATGATGACGCGCACCTGACCTTCTGAGCTGGTAGTTGCTTTTCCCCATTCGTGCAAGTGAGTAACCCAATACCTTCTTTCTCTTCCCAAAGTCAACAAATTCATATTATTCCCCAGCTTAAAAGCGTTTCCAGCAGAAGCGTCAGAAGAACAAGAAGCCAAAGGAACTGCGCTCGCCAACCCGCTTGCTAAGCGTGGTGAATATGAAAATATCTTCCCACGGAACGAACAATCCCTGGGAAAGGCCCAGCAAAGGCCAAACAGTGGACTTCTTTTGGATAAAAAGATGATGGTGATGATAAGAGCGTCGGGCAAACAGGGATGTTTGATACAGAATCTTTAACGGTGGTAGGTAGCTGAAATCACTAAAGGCGATAATCCTTCACAGCAGGCGCAAGTCTTTGGATTTGCTGTCATGGAGTGATGCTTATTAGGAACTCTTGAGAAAGGCATCTTTATTCTTTACTATCTTTAATAGTCAGATAACGTAAAAAAAATAATAAAATAAATTAACCTACTACCTACCTTATTGTCAAATCCTAATTTTTATTTGACAGATGTAATCATACAAGCTAAATATCAAACATAAAGATATATTTATCATTAAAACTAACGTGAGATAAATACATTATATTTTGAAAACGGGTCACTCACGTGCTATTTTGTCGAGATTGCTATGCGATTATAGTCGGCAGTCCCGACAAAGTCACTCACGTGCTATTTTGTCGGGATTGCCGACTATAATCGCATAGCAATCTCGACAAAATAGCACGTGAGTGACCCGTTTTCAAAATATAATATAAAGATATATCTTTCAAAATCTATCTTACTGTACCTACTAGTTTAGCCCTATTTTTTAATTTAGGAATATACTTATTTTAAACCCTTTTTTATCAAGAACTAGCTTTCGCCCATGGCTTTAGTCGCGGTAATGTTTATCCTTTTGAAGTAATTTTCTCTGGGATGAAAGATAGCCTTTGTTATTTTCCGTACGGCAGACAACGCACAAGCAAATTTTGCAACATAATTGGATCAGTACATAAGGTGTAAAAACGTAATAAACAAACAAACTCACTTTCACATTTATAATAAGTCGGAATAAGGATTGTATAACCCTTCCCATGAAAAGATATGGCTACGTCCGCCCGTCCTATGTACAGACCTGTATATTGAGTTTGACGAGTACATAGATTCGGTATTATAGACATTGCTGTATGTAGTATAGAATAAACAATACAAGTATACAGTGTCTTAAATCTACGACTCATGTTTTCACATTATGCCAACCAACTCGCTAATTGTACCTTTTGGGTCTTATAGCCCAAGGCTCTGTCTACCCCGTAAGGGATAGACAAGTGGGTATAAATATAGGTACAGTATGTCTTTCTTGTTGTCTTTTACGTCGGTCGACCCTCCGTGACCCCCAAGAACACAACCGGAACACCGCAGGCCGCCACGGCCACCCCAACGACCTGCCCATAGCTATGGGCAGCGTAGAAAGTTACTGCAGAGGACCAAGTCCTGACCAGTCGCCTCACCGCCTCAAAAAGGTGGTAGAGAAGGCCCGCGAACGAACTTTCTTGTTGAAAAACATCACAACATGCGAAACAATAGGAGGGTGTCGTATCAAATACTTTTAGTAGTGACCCTTCTTCCTATTCTAATAAAAGAAATGGGCATTTGTCTGTGGAGTCACCAAAGACATTTAATTTCCCCTATTTAAAGCTAATCTTTTTACTTCCTCGTCTCGTAAGTAGTCACCTTATACGGCAAAAATACGGATCTGCGCGGGAAGAGAAGCAGCTGTTTCATTCTACGATTTTTCTTTTTGGTAGGAACTACATATACTACATACTATCACGTTTTTATTCTAGTGGGGTAGACAGGGCCTAAGGTCTATGAGACCAAAAAGCCACGTTTAGCATGTTGATGGGCGTGTAGGTGGAAAACTGAATCAAAATAGTGATGGGTTGCTAGCCGCATCGCTTACTATGTGCATATGTAATTATTTTCTTTTTTGTATTTTTGTTTTTGTGTCGTGAGTTGGCCCGTGATGCCACTGTTGGCAAAGAAGTTTTATGTATTTTCTTTGTGTATTTTCTTTTTTTGTAGTTTTATATTGTATTGTGTGTCAATGTGTTGTAAATAACTTTATTCTATTCTATTCTACTGATTTAATTCCTTAAATTTTCGCCCATACCCTCGATCGGCTTTAGCTGGTACATTCTAAGTTTTTTTTTCTCCCAGACCAGCATGGAAGAAAAACTCATTTAGTCTTGTTATAAAACGAGGACTAACTTTAGTACCTGGTTTAAACTATTAACTGACCAAAATAAGTCGACACTTACCACTTTGACGTTAGGTCAACTGTCATTGTCAATTTGTTTTGGAGGGATAATGGTTTAAACCAGATACAAAAGTTATTCCGCGTTTAATAATAATACTGTTTTAGTTCATAAATAGAAATAAATTACTTAAGTAAAAAAAATCCTTAACTCACTGCATTTTAATCAGTCTGGAAATCACGAATCTCTCAAAATATGTAAAAATTGATTCGATGCGATTTTAACTTTGAAAATGTCGATTTTTATGTATAAAATACTTAAACATTAATTCAATAATAAACTAAACCTTAATACTTAAATAACACGGCGATTTGCAACGCAAAGCCTACGCGGATAAACGTGCGTCGAATATTTATTGTGTAATGACCACTTAACTCTAGATAAATGACAGTAACTTACTATTTTTTTTCTTTTATATATTACTTTTGTCTGCGGCTCCGGTCACGTTGATTAATTAACGCGAGATGAGCCTGATGTCGATCCCTCAAGAACAGTACTTTTTGGGATAAAAAGTAGCCTATGTCCTTCTGCGAACCTCATACAACGCACGATGATCGGTTCAGGAGTTAAGCCGTAAAAGTGTTACAAACAAAAAACTAAATAAACTAACAAACTCAGTATTTTATTTATAATAAAAAAAAAAATATAAGTAACGATTACGATAGATCAACACTACAGTGTCATCATCATCATCATCATCATCATCAGGCCCTTCCAGTGTCCACTGCAGGAGCATGATCCTCTCTGTACTGCCAGAGCCATACTTGGCCAGAACAGACAGATGATTTGGCGTACACTCTTCTCGCTGGCCAGACGAGTTAGAGAGGTCTCATTGATGTTTATGAGCTTTGTTTAGCTTCTATGTCCTAAGTCACCTCTTACGACATCCATGGGAAGACTTGGAGTGGTCCTATTCTACTCTGCCGGAAATCACACGGCTAGCACTACTTCAACAATTCCTACTAGACACACTACAGTGTGTTATTTATTTCGACGGGCTCAGTCACCCCTTTTTAAGTTAATATGCGCATTTTACGCGGTATATTTGATATATTTAAGTTAAATATATCAAATATACCGATTTAACAGCTTATGCTTATAAAGTATGGGCGAAACAAAGTCACATGTACACACAGATTCATTGTTCGGATATTGCTTGTCCACGTGTTAGCTCCCCCGGATCAAGACACGCCTATTGTCCTGCCCTGCGTGTTCTACCACCTGTACACGCAAGGTAATCTTTACGAGTCAATATGCTTTATTACTGTCGTAGTTCTTATCTCTACATACTCGTATTTTAGATGTATATATTATTAGTAGCCTGTTAAATCAAATCGGAACAGTCCATACTTGCTTCTGCTCCCTGATTTTAGGTTAAAACAGGGTGGGAGAGGTCTCCCAATGGGGGGTATTCGTGCCTATTACCACACTCACCACATTTGGCAGCCGGGTTGGCAAGTGCAATTTGTTTGGTTTGTGCTTCCGACGCTGCTGGCTATTGCGAGCGAGAAAAGATTTTTTAAAGCTTGGGAATATTTCATCATCATCATGTCTTTTTAGTCTCCACTGCAGGAGCACGACCCTCTCTGTACTACCGGAGCCATACTTGGCCAGAGCAGACAGAGGATTTTCCCTACACTCTCGTCGATATTCGAATAAAATCGTATCTTGCACCTATAAGCTAACTCAGCTAAACAAGCTAAGGTGTTACTCAAACAATTTCTTTAGATGTGTGTGTCTGTGCACTTAATCTAAAATATACGAAACTAGCTTTTGCCCGCGACTTCGTCGTAAAAGTCGAAAATTGTTCTAATAGGACTTTCAACATTATACATGTTTTCAACCGCGTTACGTCGGTGAATTTCAATAAAATACGAAACACGACTTCCCTAAATTCTGTTAAGGAATATTTATGCAACATTTTAAGTACATTTAAGCAAGGAATCACTATGTCCCATACAAACTTTGCCCCCCTTTTTCAGCCCCTTTGGAATAGAATTTTGGAAAATCCTTTCTAATCAGTTCAAAGCATATTATATGAATAATTAATTAATATGAAAAACGTGTATTTACAAAATGTTTTTATGAGTAGCAGAGTCCGAAGTACAAGAAGCCAAAGAAGCGTGGTGCCAAGCGTGGTGAGTATGGCACCATCATCATTTCGTGTAGGTGTCACGGTCAATCGACTATGCACACCCTGGTGTCAGAGTTCTTCGGAACCGCCTCTCGGCCTCTGAAGTGGTTCCTGTAACGACTACCAGATAGCAGCTGGGACCAACGGCTTAACGTGCCTTTCGAAGGACGGAATCGTCTTTATTATCAGACAATCAGGTGATTCAAGCCTGCAATGTCCTAACTAAACTGAAAACACCTAAACAAAGTATTCTTCCCGTGGGAATCGAACCCACGACCCCCGGTCTACAAGGATACGCCTTAACCACTAGACACGGAGGCAGTATGGCAATATTCTTCCGTGCAAGAAAAATTCTTTGGACATATGTCCATTTATGGACTTCTTAGGGCTGCAATGATGACGATGATAATGTGTATTTAAATCCCAAATTGTATTTATGACCGTTGGTTCCGAATACGTTATCTAACTATTTGTAACGTCATTGGAGTGGATTAAGAATTTGACTTTAAAATTAAGGAGATAAGCCCAGTACTGCTTACCCGTCATTGATTTTCAATAAGAAATCTTCGGGCTGTTATTTTTGACGATGGACAAAGGTCTGCGAGGAATAATTCAAGGGGATTTAAGGAATCGTAAATACATTTTGAAGACTTTTGTGGCGTGGTTGGAAGTTTAATCTGCTTTTGGTGTGGGTGAAATAAATGGTAGCAAACACCTTTAGAAAGGATTTTCTTTTTAGATATATAAATTCGTTGATTAAAAGTATATAGTGGGTTTCTGCTGTGTTGTTTCCGGCCTAGAATTGGACCACTGTATCTCTTCCCGTGAATGTCGTAAGAGGCAACTAAGGGAGAAAACACTAACATCAAGTGCAACAATAATATTCCCAAGGATGGTTGACGTCAGGCAGGTTAGTAGGCGATGCCTTTACGCTCTTTTAGGTCTCATCAAGGACTCATGAACTAAGCTCTGTATACTCGGTAAGGGAAAATACGTGATAATATGTATGTAGGTATGTATGCCATCTATCTAACAAAAATAACAATGCCGAGTTGAAGTAAATAAAGAAAGAAATCCCTAAACAGTTTTTGTCACTCTCATAAATCGCAACAGTGCCAGTTAACCCCTTCTAAAGAGGCCATAACATCGCAACAAAAGAATCGAAACACAAGCCCCCATTACGTTCCGTAAAAAACCTTATAAATGACCCCTATACATCGAACCCCGATCTATTAAAACCCGTTAAACGAGTTAGAAACTCGAAAAGTAGTAGTTAGTGTCCAAGAGGCCCATTCCATAGATCCGGGTAAGTGGACCGTTACTTCTCCAGCAATATCCGGACTTAACCGGAAAAAACTAGATTAAAAAAGGTTACGTTAATGGCGCACCAGTGAAAAGTGATGCAATTACGCGAAATTGATTCTTCCTTTGTTCCTTATGCCCTTTGACGGATTGATTGGCGGATTTTTGTTTTTCTCGAGGACTGCAGGGTCTTTGTAATTTTCTTACAAGAGCACCCCTTGTTTCTTGGAATTGCTGTTTGAAGTCTCACCTTTATGTTTTTGAGATGATAATTATGGGAAAATTTACAAATCTTCGGAAAATACATCGATGTAGTGAATTTTGTTTTGGCTTAATTTTGAAGTGATCACGATAATTTTGAAGTAAAGACTACTTTAGCGGCGTTGTGCACTTTTTGGGATGGGTAAAAAATATTAAGCTCGCGTCAGGACACGTGACCTGAGCGAAAATTCGTAAGACGGACACGTGACCTGGGACCGCCG
Source organism: Elegia similella (assembly GCA_947532085.1). NCBI lineage: Eukaryota > Metazoa > Arthropoda > Insecta > Lepidoptera > Pyralidae > Elegia > Elegia similella. The sequence goes on along the minus strand of OX383940.1, from coordinate 19,169,647 downwards.
GCGCGGCGTAGGAAAAAAGTAATATCTCGTTGTACCGCGCGGAGTTTTCATTTCTGCCGGCACTCCTGGAGTGCAATCCGATATGCCATATTTAACGCCCATGTGAAGAGAAAGTTCTTCGCATGGGCGTTAAATATTACATAAGCTATCCAACCGTAACAGATTTTCTGGTATTTGGTCTTGTGCTATATAAATAAAATAGTAAAGGACTTCACTCTAGAAACCTTAATTTGTTGAAATACCGGTAATAAAGTATTTTTTCTGAGTATAAAAAGAAAAATAAGCGACCATTATTACAGCTGCCATTTTTGTATAACACGGCCTTTCTTTCAAAAGGCTTGCCAAATAGTCTATCATTTTTTCACCCCAGAAATGGAAATTGCCGTTTGAAGTCTTACCTTAATGATTTTGAGATGATACTTACGGAATATAGATACAAATCTTTTTTTTTTTCTCCTATTCAAACTTCATTCAGAAGCTTATTTTAGCCAGTGTCTAGTTAATCTTTGAGTTATTCTTGTGTATCAACGAAATGATGGTGTAATTCATTTCGTTGATTCGTCGGAGCCCCTGGCGACAATTCCCACGAATCCATTGGTTTGATCATATACGACGCAGCAAGGCAAGCAAACACCAGCCTGCTAAGTAAATCTTACTGCAGCCGCACCATGACACTTTATTTTAGTTATTCCACACATTGTTAATAAACATGGGCATCTATAACACAAAATGACACCGACTTCACATTATTAACTCCAATAGAAACAATTTGCATTTGCAAAATAATCCAAAACAAAAACCGTGCAGTCTGTCGAAATTCCCGCTAAAAACTCCGTTACAAATCTACGCAACAATACAAGTTAATTTTTTTTCGGAATCGATGTAGTGAATTCTTTTTGAAGTCTTTCAACCTTAGTCATTGTTTGGGCTTGATTTTGACGCTATCACAATTTTTTTTTATATTTCCGTACCTAGTTTTTTTTGTCTGTGTTAATACAAACAACTAATTAATATAAATATTATTGAGATATGCTAATAAAAGATATCAATTTGTTGATTGAAGGACGCCATTTTTTTATATTATATGTATGCTGGGATTATATGTTGTTGTATTATGTATGTTGGGAAGCTGCTCCACCGGGACCTCCTTTTCTTATGACTATGACTATGCTATTCAATCATAATAGTTTTTGTGTTGATTGCTTTTGTGCTATACAAATAAAACTGTAAAACGCTCCAGAAACCGAAATTTGGTAGAAAAACCGGTAAAATATTATTCTATGTAAAAAGAAAACGAAGAAAAAGCAACCTATAGAGCTAGATAGCTACATATTCAAAAGCTTGCCAAATAGGCTATCATCTTTTCACTTCAGAAATTAGCTAACAAAACAATTTGAACATCAAACGGGGCGTTATCATCATGCCGTACACGCACGAAAATATGCAAAATGTTCCAATAAATATAACCCAGTCTAAAGATAACATTTTGGAAGAAAATTTTAGATAGGCAAGTTTTATTTCTTTTTTAGTACTAATTGGGTAGAATTTTGAAAATCTGAATATATTTTACCCCTTTCTAAATTAGATCTAAATTTTTATTAAAAAAGAAAGGTTGAAACTTTATACGTATTACTTCTAACTTTTGTAAGTTTATTTTACAAATTGACCTGGGTGTTGGATGTTTATCTACATATACCGCGTGATTTGAACCTCTGAACTATATTGAAACCCTGGAATCAGAATCCCTAATTAAATACAGAATTCGTACAGTATTCGTCGATTTATGACAGGGTTCCAAGGAAGTTTTATGGTGGCATTTGAAAGAGAAGGAAGTGCCAGAGAAACACCTTAGGCTCATACAAGCTATGTACAGGAGAGCTCGTACATGCGTCCGATTTGAAGCCTGGCGTTACCAACGAGTTCAGTGTAGCAATAGGCGCGCCAGGGATCGGCTTAAGCGCCACCCTGTTTTTCCTTGTTAACGACGCTTTGACGTCAGACATTCAGGGGAATTGCCCTTGTGTATACAGCATACACCAGGATAAATTATCTCCTGAATGTTTTATCATGCTGTTCGTCGGCGAAGATGGAAGCGAGGTTCAAAATAAGCAGAACCAAAACTTAATAACTCTTTGTCGATGTTAGTGACACTTCTAGTTTCACACCAGTTTCCTTGGACGCTATATCCCTGCCAACATGCTCTGATTTTAAAGTGAATATATAACTAAATATTCTGTAAATATTTCAAGCGTATATCTGTTGCCGTTATCAATATCGAGCAAACACAAGCAAAAAAAAAACAACGTTTGTTGTATGGGAGCCCCTTAAATATTTATTTTATTTTATTTTTTAGTATTTGTTGTTATAGCGGCAACAGAAATAAATTATCAGTTAAAATTTCAACTGTCTAACTATCACGGTTCATGAGATACAGCCTGGTGTCAGACGGACAGACAGACAGTGGAGCGATATTAATAGGGTCCCGTTTTTACCCTCTGGGTACGGAACTCTAACAAACATTTTCCTTTATTCACATACACATTTCGCTATCTGCCGAAAACACTGACGTGCCTGGGTCATTAGCCTGCTGTATAATCTGTTAAAACGTGTCATAATTCACGGGTACGCGTCAATGCAGCCAGCCAATTAATTTGTGCTGAAAATCCCGAAAAAGCGCTGACAGAATATTGAAAATCTCTGCGTAGAAATAAATGCTGCCATGAAGGTTGTTGATTTGACTAACATGGTAGGTAGCAGAGGCTGAATTGATGAGAATGCAATTTGGTACGTAGTTTGAGGAACGGGGAAAGACATAAAGTATCGTAGACCGCAATTTATTTTCATTTAATCAACTCAAATATAGTAATAGCTTTATATTGTTACTTTCTGCTATGGAACCCTTCAAGGGCGAGTCCGACTTGCACTTGGCCGCTTTTTTACCCCGATTGAATTGCTCCCTTACGAAAAAATATTTATATCGATATGTTTGTTACATTTTAACCATATTTCATGTAAATTGATAAATCATTTCATTTCAAATCATTTCATTTCGACGGGCTGGGCTTGCTACTTCAAACATGTATCGATCTTACTCCCAGTATCATCATCATCATCATTTCGTGTAGGTGTCACGGTCAATCTACCATGCACACCCTGGTGTCAGAGTTCTTCGGAATCGCCTCTCGGCCTCTGACGTGGTTCCTTTAACGACTACCAGATGGCAGCCGGGACCACCGGCTTAACGTGCCTTCCGAAGCACGGAATCATCTTTATTTTTAGACAATCAGGTGATTCAAGCCTGCAATGTCCTAACCAAACTGGAAACAACTAAACAAAGTATGCTTCCGGTGGGAATCGAACCCACGACCTCCGGGTCAACAGGCAACCGCCTTAACCGCTGGACCACGGAGGCTGTTAATACTGTACTCCCAGTACGATGTAAGGTTATTGTATTCTATTTTTAATTGCTTCAAGTAAAGGAAAATACCATGAGTAATCTGCACAGGTGATACGTCTATAACTAGTAATTATTTCGGTTCGAACATCCGAATATAGAACCACCTTTTATGAAGTCAAGTATTTTTTTTTAACCAATAAACTGACTATGGCTACCAAGCCAAGATCGCCAAAGCTACAGGTACTATGCACTGGGCGATGTTCTGAAGCTCATGCAGTCCTTCTTTGGAATACACCGTGCGGGTGAGTAAGGCATAAGGTAAGTACAAAATAAGTCAAAGGTTAGACGTGCTACCGATTCTGAATCGGTCCCATCGAAGATAAGATAAGATGGCTACCAATCTGACCAAGGTCCCTTTAATTTAATCCCTCTGAGCAAGGACACAAAATGGTGTCCGTGGTTAGAACGATCTGACGTTACAATCTGACCACGGATACTGAACGGATAAACTCTGTCACTTTTGGTATTAAGACGGTACTGCACAACGTTGTGAAAACTGACGTGTTTTTAAATCACTAGTACTATGCGCTAAATTAATTAAATACATCAAACGTATTTGTATAATTTAGATCAATCCTTGAACAAGATCGCCCTCTTGTTGGAATTTGAAACAACATATGAAATGTAAAAATGATATGTATATGGCAGCATTTTTCTTCGAAAACTTTGTAATTTTTACGTCTAAAACAATAATTCTCACATGACAATATTTATATGCACGTCTCGGAGGCCACACGCTTTCCAATTTTTTTTTAGTAAAAATATTAAGACTTTTCATATTTTTTCCTAATCGCCTAATGGTTCTGCGCAGCCTAATGGCTTGCGCAGTAGCTACGTTTTTCGTTCGCGAAGCACCAGCTCGTGTTGTGTATATACCTAATAAGTAATTTGATATTAAGTAACTTCTTCCCTAAAGACATCTCGTCATTGTAACTTTATTTGGGACAATGATTGTGCCTTCCTAAGAACATTTTTTCTCGCAAAATATTTTCCTTATATTCACGGTAAAATAATAGTACTGAACAAAGGAAGCATAAAGCCTGTTTTCCAGGTAGTAGCCCTATTACTGGGCAAACAATAAAACAGCCTTAAAATTTGCAGGTAGTCAACCTTTCCTAATAGGCCCAAATTCTTTCAACATCATCAGAGTATTAATGTTTCACCAAGACAATATTTTTTTATGTTTACTGATAAAGCACGTTTTGAAAGAAATATCTCGTGGAAAATACGTTTTGAAATTAAAATCTAATGAAAACGGTTTATTTATTTTAGGATTTTTGAATGGAAAGAATGTTGTATGTTTGTACGATCTAAAACTCAATTTAACTAGATTTGCTCCCTCTCTTGTAAGTTGCCGACCTCCTGAGTTGCAACTTGCTCTTCACCAATTCAGTCGCGAGTTATCCCAATACTTTCTTTCCCTTCCCAGATCCAACAAATTCCTATACTTTCCCAGCTTAAAAATATTTCCGATGAGCAGGACCGTCGGAAGTACAAGAAGCTAAAGAAACTGCGCTCGCCAACCCGCCTACCAAGCACGATGAGAACGGCAATATCCTTACATGGAGCAAAGAATCCTTAGGCAGCAGTGGACTTCTTACGGCTGCAATGATGATGATTCCCCTTTAATCGCAAAACAACGTACAGGTTATCTTCTCGTTCTTATGTAGGCTAGAAAGTCAAAGTGGCAAGGTGGACCTGTCAAAAAAACAATTAACCTTATTAATACTATAGTAATGAAGCCGTGTGGTATCCGGCAGAGTAGAATAGGACCACTCCAAGTCTTCCCATGGATGTCTTAGAAGGCGACTTAGGAAATACAAGCTAAACAAAGCTTATAAACATCTAAGAGACCTCTCCAACCCGTCTGGCTCGCGTGGAGAGTGTAGGCCAAGTCCTCTGACTGCTGTGGCCAAGTTTGGCTCTAGTAGTACAGAGAGGGTCGTGCTCCTGTAGTGGAGACTTAAAAAGACCTGATGATGATGATGATTACAGTTCATAAATTGGCTAGTTTCCTTAAAATGTAATGTCTGTCAGTTAGATAATTAAAACGTATTATATAATAATGTATTTTTTTCTTTTGTCAATTAAATAATAAATGTTATAGATGCGGGAATTTCGACGGGCAGCACGGTTTTTGTTTTGGATTGTTTTGCAAATTGTTTCTACTGGAGTTTCTAATGTGAAGTCGGTGTAATTTGGTGTTATAGATATCCATGTTAATGTGTGGAATAATTGAAATAAAGTGTCATGGTGCAGCTGTAGTGTGATTTACTTAGCGGGCTGGTATTTGCTCGCCTTGCTCTGTCGTTTATGATCAAACCAGTGGATTCGTGGAAATTGTCACCAAGGGCTCTGTAGTATGAGCAAAATGAATTACACCATCATTTCGTTGATACACAAGAATAAAGAATAACTAGACACTGGCTAAAATAAGCTTCTGAATGAAGTTTGATGGCCAAAAAATTAAAAGAAAAGAAGTTCTGTTTAACGTCAAAATTTGCTTCACTATTTAACAAACTTTGACGTCACGAGCCTCTCATGCACTTTGACGCGCTTTATCTTTATAATTGTTTGCTAATTGACAAAAGACTTCTGCCGCCTTTTTTGTATGTAAAGCGTTTTTTTTTTTGAGTTTCCAGCATCGTTCTCATAGGAAAAGTTGTTCATATTGATGGGCTGCGTCACCCCTTTAAGGGAACGTTGAGGGTACATTTACACGCTGTACACGAGTACACCATGTCTGTGACAGTTATATGCCTAACTGACGGACAAATTTTCATATTATGAGTATTATTTTGATACAGTTAACTCACTTATTAAGCGAGCTCCGTGGCGCAGTGGTTAACACGTTACCCTGCGACACGACACTCTCGTGGTCAAGATGGATGAAGAAATTATATTTTTCAGATTGGCCTGGGTCTTGGATGTTTATCTATATATGTATTTGTTTAAAATATAGTATCGTTGAGTTAGTATCCCATAACACAAGTCTCGAACTTACTTTGGGGCTAGCTCAATCTGTGTGTTTATTATTTATTTATTATTATAGATGTATATCTTCGATATAGAGAGCCGATGTTAATACGCCTTTAAAATTTCCAGGTACTTAATTATTAACCGTCACAGGGCAATCTTGTCAAAGGCAGTTATTATAATTTGGAGCTTAAAATATGGACATCCCACGTCTAAATAGAATTCCAAGTGATTAAAAGCAATTTTGACATCGGTATATTGGGAAGTTTACAGAATATTTTACGTGGTTTTGTTTCTAAGGGTAGTATTAACAGTAATAAAATGTCGGGTTTGATACTTATCTATACTAATATTATAAAGCTGAAGAGTTTCTTTGTTTGAACGCGCTAATAAATATATACGGACAAATCACACAGATTGAGCTAGCCCCAAGGTAAGTTCGAGACTTGTGTTATGGGATACTAACTCAACGATACTATATTTTATAACAAATACATATATAGATAAACATCCAAGACCCAGGCCAATCTGAAAAAGATCATTTTCCATCTTGACCTGGCCGGGGATCGAACCTGGTCACTCCGTGTCGCAGGCTGGCGTGTTAACCGCTGCGCCACGGAGCTAGCCTACTACTAATCTCAGGAACTACTGGTTCAAATTGGAAAATTCTTTTTGTGTTGGATAGTCCATTTAGAGGAAGGCTTTTGGCTAATAACAGAAACTGCCGCGGACGAAGTCGCGGGCAACAGCTAGTATGTTATATGGATGTATGTTAAGTGGCCGATCCCCAAATTGCTTTCCGTACCTCAAAAGGAAAAAAATGGAACGCTTATAGGATCACTCGGTTGTCCGTCTGTCTGTCTGTCTTTCAAGACCTTTTTCTCAGGAACGCATATATTTATATCAAACACTCAAGCTGATATTCATATCAAACACTTAAGTCTACTGTCCCTGGGAGTTGTGACAAAATCAAACTTCTAAGCCAACGCAATCAAAAGATACAGGTAGTTATGCCGCATATTTTCGTGTTTTTTCGACATTTGCAAGGACATCAAAACCTACAGGGTACTTCCCGTGAACATAAGACTGTTTTTCCAGTTCCAAAAAAAAACCTTTTTGACCCTCCAATACGATAAAAACCTTTGACAATTACTCTAAAGAGAAATAAAAATTCATTAAGCCAAATAATTCGCTACAGTGCAAAAGAAATATACATAGACTCAAAAAACATAAGTCCCCAAAGCCGAAGTTGAGTAAACGAATATGAATTCGTGTTATTAGTTTTGCTGCTCATAAAAGATTTTCATTACAACATTTACATGATATGAAATTTCGTACAGTACCTAGAATTATTTTGTTGCTCTGAAGGCGGCTCATTTGATTTCAATTGTACATTTAAATGTCGCGTGAGTTTGTACATTACGGGATTAATGTCGTTTATATTTCTCTTTCACTGTCATTTTCCCATTTGGTCGCGACGTATTTTTTTAATTTTTAGTTTTATTTTTCGGTAAACTATTTTTAAATGAGATTTTGTTTTAAATGTATATTAATGTTGCTGTATTTATTATCGAAATATTTAGGTTTATATTGAATACTAGCTGTTACCTACGACTTCGTTCGCGGCAATTTCTGTTATTATGATTAATTAGTATAGATGAATATTTTTTTTACTATTTTTTATTGATGCTTTGCTCCTATTGGTCGCAGCGTGATGTTTAATAGCCTTTCTCAATAAATGGACTATCCAACACAAACAGATAGATACCAATAATCACTCACAGGGTAAACAGACCCAAACTTAGCAAACGACCCGTTTTGTAAAATTATCTTTTCTCTGCCTTTTACTTGGGGTAAAACTTTTATAAAAACGCGAATAATAGCATATTGTTTCGTATAATAAGTTATACTGCTCAAATAAAAAAAAAAATATTTTATATCAACAATCGCATGATATGAAATTCCGTACAGTATAATTCTTTTTGTGCTCTGAGAATTAATGTGTTTTATGTTTCCCTTTTATTAAAATTTTTAAATTAAATTGCGTCGTTATTTTGTGATCTTCAAAGTATTATTTTTCAGTACAACATTTTTAAACGTGAGTTTAAACTAGTTTATAATGTATTTCTAAGGTGGTGTTTCTCTTTACACTATGAAAGGATTCAATATTATATTGAATGTCATTTATTCATCAATCCTAGCGGGAGTGAAAATGTGGTGAGAATTTAGATAAGTATAGTGAGTACAGATACAAATAATATTTCTTGTTACTTACGGGGTTTGTTGTTAGTTAAAGAATCAGTTAGTAGAACATGTTTATTTAGCATGTCTTTTCTTTTCCTGTTACTTGAGATGAACTTTCCTTGAATTAAAATAAGAAAAAACGAATAAACAGCATACTATTTCGTATAATTAATTTTAACTGTTTATTACATATTTTTATAACGACATCTGCATGATATAAAATTCCAAACGATATCTCTCACAGGGTAGACAGAGCTAGACTCTGCGAAGGATATATTTTTAAAATAATCTCTTACTTACCTGTTACTTGGCGTGAACCATTCATGAAAAAACAAGAAAACAAAAAAAAACAGCATATTATTTCGTTTTATTACTTTTCCTACTCGTAAAAGATGTTTATTATGACATTTGCATAATATGAAATTCCGTACAGAATAATTCTTTTGTGAGCGCTGAGAGCGGCTCATTTGATTTCAATTGTACATTTAAATGTCGCGTGTGTTTGTACATTATGGAAAAAATGTCGTTTCTATTTCTCTTTTTGTTTTGTTTTGACAGTAAATTCCGTCTTAGATTGCGCCATTATTTTTCGTGCTTCAGAGTTTTTTCAATAAATAACTTGAGTTAGTTTTGAATGGAGAAACTTCGTACAACATACCTATTCAAATTGAAGCTTTTTTAAATTGTTGTAAGTCATTTATAATTATATGAATCGTCATAAAAGTGATTTGGATAATGTTGTAATTGGACAATGTGGTGAAATAAGTTACAGATACTTGCAGTTAATGTTTTTAGCAGCGGTAAGCGTGCTGATTGCGATTCCATTTCAGATTCATTTAGAGATTATGAATATATATACGACACACGATTTGAATGCTCGTGTGCTATAACCTTTTTCCCAGTCAATCCCAGCTATGTAACTGATATGTAAAAATATTGGTTGTCTGTAAAATCGGTTTACGGACGATTCTAAGTGATAACGGTGGAAGAGAGACAGGTGCGTCACAAGCCGAACGTTTAGGTCAATCATGCTGCTCTCTCGCTTGTTTCGCACTCTCGCTTGCACACGGAACGTGACATTTATTCGTGCGTTCAGCTGGCGTTCTTAGATAAGACGTTATTACGTCAAAAAAAAATGTCACAATATCTTCAAAATAAATAAAAATATCAATTTGATACAGTTCTTTACAAATATTTTGTATCGCCGCGTCGCCGCGTCTATTCAGAAGTTACATAAATTCTGTTCTTTCGAGGAAAATTCTTGGGATTTTAAGCCCAATTGTCTTTTAAATGTTTAAAAGAATGTTGGATGGGTGGCTTACGGGGCATTATAGGGGGGTGTCCCTTAAATAAGACAGGCGACAATAAAATTCGCTTTGTTTTCGATGTCGGGTTCAATTGGGATCTATTTTTAATGGTGGCTGATTCTTTAAGTAAAAAGTTGTTTAAAGTGCCTTGAGCGGTTAGTATAGGGACTACGAGGCGCAGACAGAAATTTCGCCCTTTTATCGTTGGAAAACCAAAAATCGAACTAAACGCTTTGACATTTCCTTTTTGGTTCGAGTAGCTAAGGTGTGGAATGAACTGCCTGCGTCTATATTCCCAGACAAGTATAGTCCCGGGACATTCAAAAGTAGAATAAATGGGTATCTCTTGGATAGGCATGTAACATCCTCGTCTTCATCGTCACTTACCATCATGTGAGATGAGAGACAAATGCCTAATCTAACATTTAGTAAAAAAAATTGGGATTTAAAGTTTCAAAGTGAGAAGTAGCAATTGAGATATACATATTAGAATTTAATCGTCAAAGTCTACACATTGTTCATAAACATGGAGGAAGAAAAATAATTACAAATAAAATACTTCTTCTAACCCATCACATCGAGGCAGCGTTCCAAGAATACTGGCAGCGTTTCCCCGCTGAATAGCGATACTTATACGCTGAGCAAAAAAGCTGCCAGCACGAGGGTCACCCGTTGCCTCGATGAGACGGGTTGTGATGTCCTTAAAAAAATATTTTGCATCTGGGCCCCAAGGACCCATCGATATATTAAGGTTCATATCGCAACATTTGGTGTTTCTGATTCCTACGTCACGAAGAACGAGTTTGGTCTAGTAGTTCCTTTCTATTAGGTAACCTTTCGGTCATGTGTCACGGTCAGGGGTGATCTTCAACTGCTAGTCCGGTGGTTGCAGGTATGGCATCGGGTACCCGGCCCCGGCCTCCCCAGCTGTTACTTGCTTTTTCTCCATTCATCCGATTAAGAGCCCGACATATGCCAGGCGGCGTGGCGATACAAACGCGGATGGTCTAAACGCGTTGGCTACTTTGGATATTTTCGTTTTTTAGGTATATTCAAGGGTTATTCGAAGAAGAAAAACATATGATGGCTGCCTTATCTGTAATGCAATAATAATCAAAAGTGTCAAGGTTAATTTTAATGTATTTGGTGAATAATGCTATATACCGAGTAAATTAGACGTGATTTGGAGGCAACTTTGCAATTTTTTTCTAACGAGAAAATTTAACGCAGTCGTGTTTTTGAGTCATATAGTTACCAGAGTTAGTCCTAAACTTTGCTGCATTTTTATTTCAACTTGAGTATTTAATTATTATTGATATAACAGTCAATCATGCAAAGCAGTGTGAGGTAGTACGGGCCCTTAAGTAGTATCCCAATATCTCTTTATTCTCCCAGATCCAACAAATTTCTATCCTTTCCCAGCTTTCAAATACTCCCGATGGGCAGCAGTGTCAAAAGCACAAGAAGCTTAAGAAACTCTGTAGTTGTTGTTACTCATTTAAATAAAATCACTATAATACGGTATTATCGCGTAGGTATATTACATTACTATTAATAATATAATAATTAATGTAATATACGCGATAATATAGTGATTTTATTTAAATGTGTAAGAATCGCGAAAACATCAGAAACCATTATCGACCTAATCAATTAGAAGTTGACCTATTCCTAATTTGACTCTGTCTCGTTTTGTCTATTTTTAACCTACTCTAGTTTAGATCGATACCGGCCGATACTGTGAAAAAGGTTTTGTTTGAACCTTTAGAATCGGCGTGATTTGTGGAGCCTCTCCGGTCTGCGCCACATGGGGCTTGCCACAAATTAACGATAACAACAGAAAGAGATATCTATATTTTTGTAAGTGTTTATTTTGTATTCACAATGCTATTTTGATATACTCTTATAAAATTAAAAAATAAAATATCGTGAAAACATTATTTCATGCGGGCGGGGCTTGAACCAGCGATCTTAAGTCTATCCTAGGTCTTACATATAGTTCTAGATGAAATTTTTTCACTTTATTTTATTTCTTTGGTGTTTGGCGCCTAAAAAATAAAATATGGTGAAAAAATTGCATTTCACGAGCAGCACTTTGCTGTCGACTACTCAACTTCAAGAGGTCGAAAAATGCAACTGCAGCAATTTTTGCAATTTTTTTAATCTCTAATTATTTATTTTTATTTTTTTTTAATTTTCTTCTTTTTATTTTTTTCTACGTTCTTCTGTCCTATTAGTAAACATCCTCGCAGTCATTTGGCTGGTTGACTGGTAGAGATCCCTTTAAGGGATAAGTCCGCCATTGTATGTTTACTTTTCGTTTATATGTTGCTATGTTTTATGTTCTGTGTTTTTTTTCTAGTACAATAAAGATATTACAAACAAACCTCGCAAGTTAGATGCGTGTAGAGATGGATCGCAATAAAAGATAATGCGTCATATTTTCGTTTTCACGTTCATCATTAATCATCATTACAGCCGCAAAAGTCCACTGCTGGACAAGTGCCTTTCCCAAAGATTTTTTGTTTTACAGAAGGAAACCATACTCACCACGCTTGGCAGGTGGATTGGCGAGCGCAGCCTCTTTGGCCTCTTGTGTTTCCGACGCTGCTGCCCATCGAAAACATTTTGAAGCTGGTGAAAGACCGGCTGGTGAAAGAATTTTGTTGGATTTGGGAAGGAAATGAAGGTATCGGGATACTACTCACTTGGAAGAATGGGGGAAAGCAAGTAGCAGTTCGGGAGGCCGGGCGCGCGTACCTGATGCCATAGCTGCAATCACCGGATAGGCAGTTGCGGATAATACCCCTGACTGTTACATTTATAACTACCTATAAATGTCATGATAGGTCATTAAAACCTTGGAAAATCATTTTTAATTAATTTATTAAGTTACTAGCTAACCCGGCAAACGTTGTTTTGCCATATAAATAATGTCTAAAAAATAAAATAAAAAAATTTAGGGGTGGACTACCCCTCACATTTAGGGGGATGAAAAATAGATGTTGGCCGATTCTCATAGATACCGGATAAGCACAAAAAATTTCATCAAAATCGGTTCTAGCCGTTTCGGAGGAGTATGGCAACGAAAACTGTGACACGAGAATTTTATATATTAGATGTCTGAAATGACGAAATTTTTTTTGAGTTCTTAGCGATATTCCCATAGAAAAAGTTGTTTATATCGATGGTCTGAGTCACCCCTTTAGGCGTCCAAAACGATCAAAATTTCACCATGTATATTCAAATATAATGTAAATATTGTTCTATGAATAAATAAATAAAATCGAAGAACAAACGTTGTTGTTTATAATATCAGCAATCAATTCTTGCGAGGTGTACTTGTACATATGTAAATAGTGTCACATCTATAACCTTTTTATTTATGTTTCGGCCCAAATTAATTGGAACTATTCTGCAGGGGCTTCAGCCAGAGCGAGATTAAGCGTTTTGTGCAAAATATTAGCCACTCGCAAAGACTGAAAAATAAATCATAGGCTATAGAAAACATATGAATTGCTCATGTAAATTTATTATCCTACTAGCCATTTTTCCGCCACTCCGTCCACGTAAATTATAGCCTATGTCATCCTGTGATAATGCTTTTGTAATAATAATGTTTAAAAGCTGTTTTTAATTTTATCCATTACAAAAAAAAATGTTTGTCTGTAAAGGTTTACGGACGATAATTTTACATGAACGATGGATCACAGATAGATGCGTCACAAGCCGACCGCTTAGGCCGACTATGTACCGCTTGTCCCGCGCTCTCACTTGCACATGGAACGTGACACTTTCTCGTAAGTGCAGCCAGCGGTCATCGATTTATAAGACGTCATCACGCTAAAAACAAACAAATCTTTCCTTTTTATAATATTAAGTGTAGTGGTAATACTCGAATATATATATATATATTTAACACTTTTTATTATCACTTGACATTATACTACAAATTAAATATATAAATTAATAATATAAAAATAACCTTTATTCTACCACAAAATCTACATGCAATTCAATATTTTATTTATATATATTTTTATTCAACATAACATTTTATAAATTAAATGATTATTGTTTCAAATTATTAGTATATCTAATTATTATCATTGAAATTCCCATTTTTTATATTTTATATTATTATTTCATTGTAATAATTATTTAATATTTTTGGTTGTGTTCCCCCAGTTTTCTCCATCCGTCTCTATATAAAAGTTTATGTACAAAACAATACTTAATTACTTAAAAAAAATACAATAAAATTTTGTACAAAAGCGCTACGTATTTCCCAAGAAATCTCTTTCATTAGGTCTGTAAGTGTTAATGAACAGAAACGAAATATAAACTAGAAAAAAGACACACTGATTTTGTGAAGCGGCCTTCTCCTTCGCTCTTCTTTCATGAAGGTCTCCTCGTCACTTTTTCTAGTGTCAGGACCTGAAGAAGCAGATTTACGAACCAATTTGCGTTGATTCTTATCTCTTTCCACTGGTTTCTGCTGCTTCCTCCTCTTGCGTTGCCCCGGCGGCATCGTGGCGCGGCTGGGTCCATGTTGGCGGTAGAAGCAGCTATAGTGGTGGCAGTACCGACGACGGCAGTAAAGGTAGTCACATATCACGTGTTGGGGTCGACGTGTTTGTCGTCTCCAGCGGAAGGGGGGAATGGGTAGCGGGGCGCGGTGGGTTGTGCGTAACCACAGCGGCCGGCAAAGCATCAAATTTCGCTGACTTAAAACTGGCGAGCAACAAATTGTGCGCACTTCTGCGCTAGAGGCCACAGCCGACCTAAGCACTTACTAAATTAGGTATGTATTATTTTTTAAAGATAATAATCATGGTAGTTTCTGAGGTCTCTACTATAAACTTCTTTTTGGCCAGGCTTTTCTTCACAGCTTTTCTTCCTGTTGACATCAACGTGGTCGAAAGGCACTGATGGAAGTGTCCGTAGTCGTCTTATACAGAACGCATCAACATCGTCCGGGTTGAAAACTTTCAGGAGCAAGATGATATTCTGCAGGCTATTCTCGCCTCCCTCGTTCCCCCACTGGATCGGCATCTGGGCAGTCTTCATACGCAAATTTTAGAGTAGCTTGCTGCTGGAAACCCCCCCTCAGTAAAGCCTGGCTTGCACATCAGCATATTGACGATCTCGTCCATGGTGTCTTTTACATAGTCTATATATATAATAGCCAACAACTTGTCGTCTATAGCCGAGTGGTTTAGCCGCAAAGTTCACTGCCGGATGAGGGCCTCCATGGGAGGCGTTCCATGGGAGGATATTGCCATACTCACCACGCTTGTCAGGCGGGCGACCGCAGTTTCTTTGGCTTCTTGTGCTTCCAACGCTGCTGCCCATCGGAAGCATTATTAAGCTGGGGAAAGGAAAGGATTTTGTTGGATTGGAAAAGAAAATGAAGGTACTGGGATGCGACTCACTCGTAAGAATTTAGCATTCATAGCGGTGGTATTGTATAGAGGCATAAAGCCGTATACCTAATTATAAAAAAAAAATCTGCAAACAAATATTATTTGAAGGTAAAGTTCCATACGTATCAATTATGCGGTAACAAATGTATCGAAAAGGTCAGATAAAATCTTTTTCAAACGCGGCGTAGGAAGAATTGTTACAAAAATATTTTTCAATCTCCACAATGATGAACAGAATCCCATGAATATAATTACCGTGAGTAATGATTTCCCTAATCTGAATAATTAATTATGGGTGTTTCCATTCAACCGTGGTAAACACACAATTTGTATTCAAAAGAGAAACTCTGTAGCAACTTCGTGAGCATATACCTTGGGGGCTCACAAAAACAACTCAACGCGGGAATAAACAAAATTGGGGGGATTTTTCCGCTTTCTGCGCAAAACAAATGAAGTGAAAATTAAATTAGTAACACCTGGGGATCTAGGCTAGGTTCAGAAGTAGTTTTAGCAACTATAACGAATATGGCTCAATATTACCTAAATAACTTGGTTTTTACTAATCTTAGTAGCCCGATGGTCCAGGGTGATCGATATTACGCATGTTAGGCAACCCCGGGAGCAGTCCCCGCTAGGATGGGTGACCGCAATTGGTATAAAAAATGTCTCGAGCTGTCCCGTGCTTTGGAAGGCACGCTAAGCCAGATGCCTAATAGCTGTCCGAAAAATTTGACATCAAGTGTCGGCCACCTACACACACGAAAAACAAAAAAAAAAAGCTAGCTTTTTAATTGTATATTTGGTTTAATTACAATACTAACTTATTTTTTTGTCTCTTTAAATAAATAAATAAGATATAGGGAAACTATTTATTTTTCCTACGGAACTTACCGCAATCAAATTTGAGTTTCGTCTGGAAGATGACTACAAACCTATCGGATACATGCTATCCAGTAATTGAGTTGTATAAAAAGAACAATTCCTTAACAGACTCCGTCAGTGCTGTGTGCATTTCGATACACAGCACCTTTTGAGGTAACGAAGCATGTTGCTGATATTTTTTGTAAGTTTTGACTAAGCTTGTTACTGATGAACTTATCCTAACTAAATTATAAATGCGACAGTAAGTTTGCTTGTTTATAACGCGTTCACGTTGTTACTACTGAAGCGATCATCATGAAATTTTGCATCACGTTATCTAGGGTACGGAGAAGGACATAGGGTACATTTTATCCCGGGAAAAAGTACTGTTCCCGAGGGATCGACATTCATCATCATTTAGTGTAGGTGTCACGGTCAATCGACCATGCTCACCCTGGTGTCAAAGTTCTTCGGAACCGCCTCTCGGCCTCTGACGTGGTTCCTTTTAACGACTACCAGATGGCAGCCGGGACCACCGGCTTAACGTGCCTTCCGAAGCACGGAATCATCTTTATTATCAGACAATCAGGTGATTCAAGTCTGCAATGTCCTAACTAAACTGGAAGCAACTAAACAAAGTATGCTTCCGGTGGGAATCGAACCCACGACCCCGGGTCAACAGGCAAATGCCACGGAGACTTTCAAAGAGGGATCGACAATGGCGCGGGCGAAAGCTAGTATTTCATATAGAAATTAAGATTTTGACGTGAGTGACACAATTAAGTACTTCCTACTGACATAGATGCACTGTCTATGCAGCGTGTAACTTAATCAACAACGTTCCCGTGACGGGGTGACTCAGTCCGTCAAAATTAACTCCATTTTCTATGGGACCAATGCTGGGAACCGCCAGGTAGAGGAGCCAAATCCTACAAAGGCTACATATGCCTATTCGTTTCTATGGTGACTCACGCCATACATTTAGAAGCGGTTTCAGATAATGTGAGAATTATTATTTTAAACGTAAAAATTACAAAGTTTCCGAAAAAAATGTGTTTTAGATACATACATACATACTATCACGCCTGTTTCCCATGTGGGTAGGCAGAGACTAGGGACCTCCACTTGCTACGATCTTTACAAACCTCTCTCGCTTCGGCTACATCCATCACTCTCTTCATGCATGCTCGTCGGTTTCGGGTACTCCTAACTTGCCCTTTGACAAGAACGTCCGTAATCTGGTCACGGTATGTGCGTCGAGGCCGGCCCGGCCGGTGTTTTAGATATCATAACATATATATATATATATCATTTTTTAATTTCATATGTATCTGTCGAAATCCAACAAGGGGGCGATCTTGTTCAAAGATCAACCTAAATTAAACAAATACTTTTGATGTATGTAAATAATTCAGCGCATAGTACTAGTGATTTGAAAACACGTCATTTTTCACAATTTTCGTGCAGTACCGTCTTAAACACGTACCTTTGGGATACCAAATTGTGAATGCAGTAAATCGAATCGTAATCGCTTTATTTATGTAGAAATTCAATATAAATTTTATGACCTCTTGAATCCTTGGTAAATTACAAGCACTTCGATTCTTCCGGTGTGGAGGCACATGAGTAAATACAAAATGCGTCGCATAGAGCTTTGCAGCTGTTTTTGTCTCAATGAGGGTAAATAATTGATATAGAAAAAAATATTTCTTGGGGCTCAACTAATTGTGTTGTGATATGGTTTGACGGGCTAGTTTTTTTGTTTTTTGTTATAAATCGGCGTCTGAGCATCCCTTAACGAATATAAATAAATAATAAATATATACGGACAAATCACACAGATTGAGCTAGCCCCAAAGTAAGTTCGAGACTTGTGTTATGGGATACTAACTCAACGATACTATATTTTATAAACAAATACATATATAGATACACATCCAAGACCCAGGCCAATCTGAAAAAGATCATTTTCCATCTTGACCTGGCCGGGGATCGAACCCGGTCACTCCGTGTCGCAGGCCGGCGTGTTGACCGCTGCGCCATGGAGCTAGTCAAAACAGAAAACTCAAGTTTGTAAGTACTGGTGACTTCTGAAAGTTTTATCAAAGAGGTGTGAGACTGCAGTGGATTCCATCACTTATATGTAGGTTTGAGTGGGAACGTAGAGGCTGATAGACTGGCTAGACATGTTTTATTAGATAAACTGCAAATGTATACCGAAATTTTGCCAGCGTTTTTGAATCGATTTCATGATAAATACAAGGAGTACTTTGATAAAACAAGCAAAGCAAAAGGGATATGGTATAATAATCCAATTAGCTTATTTGTTTGCCTGGGTTTGATATTTATAACTGTAGTAAGTGCAGAAATGTTATAAAGATCACTATCAGGTTACACTTCACTTTACACCTACGGGTACTCGACAAAAAATGTAGAAATAACAACTAACTATGCTATCTGTGATAAAATGGATGACGTCCAACATATGCATGCAGAATGCAAATATACATACGTACTATCACGTCATTTTCCCTTGCGCAATAGACAAAGCCCAGGCTTAAAAGCCACGTTTAGCATGTTGATGGGCATTAGGAGGAAAAGGAATCAAAATAGTGATGGATTGCTAGCCGCATTATATTTTTAGCAGTAGATTATGATTAACTTATTGATTTAGGACTTGTTTAAATCAGTTTATAAAGATATAAAGTTAAAGTTATGATGTGGCTGTCATATCTATTTCAGATAAAAACTTTATAGGCACGTTAAAATAATCTTACAAAGAATTGAATATAAATATAGAACAAAAAATGCTCTGCTCGTCTATTAACTCATGTTGCAGGGGGCTATTTCAATCTGCTTTACGACACAATCCGGGAGCTGGGGCAATATCAATGAAGTAAAGCTTTATGAATAACATATAGGATTCGTTTTATGGAAAACGCTCTTTTTAGGAGGATACTAAATGTATAATCGTTTATGCGAGATTTTCACTCTATAACAGTGTAACACGCTAAGAGTATGTAACACACGCGTCTCAGTACACATACATACATGCAGTGGCATTAGAATTTTCAATTTACGATAAGCGCGGCTTTAGTTGCAGCAATTACGCCATATTCATCTATTCAAAAAACAAAGAACGGTTGCCCAACAGGTTTTAAAAAACGTTTTTATTCGCGAAGGACTACAAATTGTTTTTAACTTACAATTCTTCACATATTTTTTTTAGTACCGTAGGAATGAAAACACAAATATTGTTTTTCTCATTGCGGGAGATGAAAAACAGAATGTGTCTTCTCGGGACTAACTATAATTTTAGTTAGGACAAAATACTCTGAATTGCTCGCTTCACTCAGGAGTCTACTATGCTCGGGATTCTATGCTAAACTCCTTTGTACCGCTCGAGATTTAAAATATTGCCTTCACCAAAAAGTATTATATTACGCCCTTCACTGTCTACTATTATTACGAGCGTGGAAATAAAGTTTACATTCCAATCAACTTCAATGTACTTCCATACATAAACTGTATAATCTTATTACTTTAAACAAGCGGTTCTTATATACGTGTAAATATAAAAAGTATTCACTTTCGCACGCAGTCGCTACCGGAACAGAGGGCGTAGAGTAGGATTAGCTCCGATGACTGGTTTTACCCGAATAAGCTCCGATTACTGGTTTTAACCGATTATCAGTACCCAGGATAAGCTCTTCTGGCAACGTAGCTTTCGGCGCATAAGGTAAAAGATGAAAGTTGCTGCTCTCCAAAGGCTTTTGCCATTCTTTCTCAGACTGGCCTTGCAGGCTATGCATGCAAGTTGTTGTCTCTCCAAGCACACAGGCAACGCCCAAAGCCGAGGTCCGTTCCCCTTGGAGGCCCTTGTAGCGAAAGCACATTTGGAGCTAGCTAGATAGTCATTAAAAAAAGACAACATTGCACTTCGGGAGTGCCGGCAGAAGTGAAAACTTGTACGTTGTGCATTTTTAAATATTTTGGAATGGTTAAGGAATCATTTCGCACGAATTGCGTTATTTCTCAGTATAAAAGTACTAACGTAGCAGGCAAACAAACACACACACTCTCGCAAGCGCCCTGCGCCGATGAAACCAAAACTTCAGGAGCAGACATACGTAAGGCATACATTTTACCGCGCTGTAGAAAGATAGGGAGATATTACTTCCTCCCCTACGCCGCACCGGCAGTCTCAGGTTACTTGTCCGTCTTACGAATTTTCGATCAGGTCACGGTCCTGACGCGAGTTTAAAATTTTTTACGTATCCCAAAAAGTGCACAACGCAGAAAAGAAATTTTCACTTTAAAAAAAGTGTTAATTCCCTGCATACTGAATGTCACATCCTTTAAGCGGGTGCCGCGTGTACGAAAAACGTCGCTACTGCGCAAGCCATTAGGCTGCGTAGAACCATTCGGCGATTAGGAAAAGACGATAAGTCCTAATATTTTCATATTCTTTTTTATTTATTTAAAATATAATTTCAATTTTACTAAAAAACAATTCAACTTAATATTAAACATAATTAATAACAACATAAAAATAAAAAATTATAAATAACTTACAAATAAAAAACTTCTTCCAACGCACCACATCGAGGCAAAGTACCCAAAATGCTGGCAGCATTTCCCCGTTGCACAGCGAGTCCGATACGTTGTGCAAAAAAACTGCCAGCTCTTGGATCACCAGTTGCCTCGATGAGACGTGTTGTCAATTCCTTATAGAATATCTTTATAAAAAGTAAGAAAGGGGGCGACCTCCGAGACGTACATATAAATATTGTCATATGAGAATTATAGTTTTAGTTTTCGAATAAAAATGCTTTTTATCATACCATATATATATCATTTTTAAATTTTTTTTATGTATCTGTTTCAACAAGAGGGCGACCTTGTTCAAGGATTGATCTAAATTATACAAATACTTTTGATGTATTTAATTAACTCAGCGCATGGTACTTGTGATTTAAAAACACATAAATTTTCACAATTTCGTGCAGTACCGTCTTAAGGGCCCGTACTACCTCACACTGCTTTGCATGATTGACTGTTATATCAATAATAATTAAATACTCAAGTTGAAATAAAAATGCAGCAAAGTTCAGGACTAACTCTGGTAACTATATGACTCAAAAACACGATTGCGTTAAATTATCTCGATAGAAAAAAATTGCAAAGTTGCCTCCAAATCACGTCTAATTTACTCGGTATATAGCATTATTCACCAAATACATTAAAATTAACCATGAAACTTTTGATTATTATTGCATTACAGATAAGGCAGCCATCATATGTTTTGCTTTTTCGAATAACGCTTGAATATTCCTAAAAAACGAAAATATCCAAAGTAGCCAACGCGTTTAGACCATCCGCGTTCGTATCGCCACGCCGCCTGGCATATGTCGGGCTCTTAAGAAAAGTCGCAGGACACCACTCGTGGGGTCAAATTGGTAGTTATAGGAGGATTCTATATTGTTTTCGTTGCCTCTTACCTTAAAAATAAACTGCCTTACCAAATAGGCCGGCTTCAAAGAGCCAGGAAACGGGGTTATTATAAAGGTTACAAGATCGTGTAAGGGTTCGTTTACTACAATGGAGTGAATGGAGAACGTATATTACGCATGTTATTGTTCTTGAGTCGAATACTGACATTTTGTAGATAATGCCAAAATTTACTTTGTTTATATTACATCATTTGCGTGTAAATATACCCCTCGATAAAGCGTAGAAGGGGTGATTTAGCCTAATGTGAACAACTTTTAAATTAAATCACATATTAAGGATTAATTCCGTTTAACGTTATTTTTATACCTAATGTTTCTAAAACTTTACAGTCTTCATGTTCTTTTATAAACTTTCGCGCTTTTAACACATAATTATGTATCTAAACGAGACTTAGCACGAACCTTTTTATTATTTGTTTCCGTTGACGTTTCAATGGAGTTACATCCATCGTCAACGGAAACAAATAATAAAAAGGTTCGTGCTAAGTCCCGTTTATATACATAATTAGAAGTCTTCATGTTCGCAGGTAGATTAGGTTAATTTGTTTATTGTCTTGTCTACTTGCGAACATAAACACTGTAAAGATTTCGAAACGTTATGTTTAAAAATCCTTATCCTTACTATAATGTAAAAATAAAATAAAATTATTAATGCAAAAGTGAGTTTGTTTGTTTGTTACGCTTTCACGCCGTGACTACTAAACCGATCATCATGAAATTTTGCATACAAGTTCTCTGGAGTACGGAGAAGGACATAGGCTACCTATTATCCCGGAAAAGTACTATTCCCGAGGGATCGACATTGACGCGGGCGGAGCCGCGGGCGAAAGCTAGTAATGTAATAAACGTGATAAAACCGTAATGTGATTTAATTTCAATGTGATTATAAGAAAACATTATGAACTGCTTTTCTAATGGCAGCGGTGTTTTAGCAAAGTTATTAGTTCGAGGAATCAAGATAATATGCTACGCGGCTAGCAACCCATCACTATTTTGATTTCGTTTTCCACCTAATGCCTTTTTGACTACCCACCCAATTTAATATTTAAGAATAGAGTGAAAGCTCATTTTCTACAATGCCTGTCAGATTGTTCGTAATATGTATGTAGTTTATGTATTGTTTATTCTTACAATATTAAATTAATATACTAGCGTGTATATTTGTATGTAGTTTATTATCCTAGTTTGTTTTATTTATTTTTATGAAATAAAACTGGCACTACCACGACAATTCTCCACATCAACCAGTTGGTTGACTGGTAGAAAAAGCCATTGGCTTTAAGTCCGCCTTTACACTGTATTGTGTATAAAGTTAAATAAATAAAAAAAATAATGCCCATTAATTAGGCTCTGTCTACCCGACAAGGGAAAAAGACGTGATACTATGTATGTAGTAGTCTTAGTGTTTTAGAAAGAGTCGGATTTTCGCCACCTGCTACATTTTACAATTATGACGTAATCATTATGTAACCAACTTCAAAAAAGGAGGAGGTTTTCAATGAAATAAAATTGGTTTATTAGTAAGGGTTACCATAATTGTGTTTGCCTGACATTTACGGTAGGTTTCCCTGTGGTATGTCATCATCATCATCATCATCGGGTCCTTTTTAGTCTCCACTACAGGAGCACGACCCTCTCTGTACTACTAGGGCCATACTTGGCCAGAGCACACACTCTTTTCTCGCTGGCCAGACGGGTTGGAGAGGTCTCACAGATGTTTATAAGCTTTGTTTAGCTTGTATTTCCTAAGTCGCCTTCTACGACATCCACGGGAAGACTTGGAGTGGTCCTATTCTACTCTGCCGGATACCACACGGCTGTGGTATGTAAGTCAAGCTTTTTTTAGTAGACGATCTCAGTAATCTAAATAATAATAATAATAAATAATAAATATATACGGACAAATCACACAGATTGAGTTAGCCCCAAGGTAAGTTTGAGACTTGTGTTATGGGATACTAACTCAACGATACTATATTTTATAACAATATACATATATAGATAAACATCCAAGACCCAGGCCAATCTGAAAAAGATCATTTTCCATCTTGACTTGGCCGGGAATCGAACCCGGGCACTCCGTGTCGCAGGCTGGCGTGTTAACCACTGCGCCACGGAGCTGTCAAATAATCCACTAGAAAAAGCTTGACTTTTAACTAGACTGAATAAGATTTAATCATCTTGAATATAATTAGGTAGGTACATTGAATAAAAAATAATTATACATTTAAAAATAAACATTTTAGAAAAAAAAATAAACCGCCGAAAATCTGAAAAGCAAAAAATGACACTTATTGTTATTTAACATACATTATAACAAAGGTTTATGTTTTTTATTTTGGTTATTTTTTGCTTTACAGTTTTTTCGGTGGTTAATTTCTTTGTTCAAAAGTTTTACTTTATAATTTTTTGTTACTTTTAAAATAGCAGTTAGCTACCTCACTACCTACCTTACTTTAGCTATTATCTGTTGTATCTTGTATAATTCTACTGTAACTATTATTTGTTCTATAATATAAAAACTAAAAAACGGGCTTTATATTACAATGCTGCTCGAATATTTTCCCATCCTTCAGGTAGGGTATTTTTTTCCAAATTTATGTGGGACCAACTTCAAGGTAAATACTATCCAATAAATAAAGAATTATCAAAATCGCACTACTCTCTAAAAAGATATGTATGGTCATACTTAAACAGCATAATCTCTGTTTTGATTCCGTTTTCTACATAATGCCTATCAAATAAAATACAGTTTTCTTTTTCCAAAAAAAAAAAAAAAAATATAAATAAAAAAAATGGCGTCAAATATTTAAAAACCCGCTCTTTCTGTTTCCCGTGCAAAGGTGCCCAATACGCTGGCAGCGTTCCCTCGCTGAATCGCGATGGCCATCCTCTGCACGAGAAACGAACTAGAGCGGGGGTCACCAGTTCTCTCTGATATTCTAGTCCCTATCTCACCAATGAGCTTTTTGGCATCGGCGCCCCAGCTGCCCATCGTTTCTACCGCCACAGGGATAAAGTAATAATGCGGCTCCAGGGCCGCATACTTCTTTCGTTTTCTATCTGCTGCGTCCTCTGCAGCGGCCGCCGCTAAGCCCATAGTGCGTCCGAGGTGGCTAGCCGCCACGGTGCTAACACATGTGGCGTCCCACACCACACATCTGCCGCACTTCCACTGGACCAGGGTCAAACCGTCCGGTCTCTTGCCGTCTGATCGGCTCAGCCCAGGTGGTTCCAGCATACATGGAATATTGGCGGACACGAAGGCCCGGCGGACAATGTCATTTAGTGCGTGGTGTCGCGGAAACCTACCCGTGCAACCACTATTCCGTGCGTGCAACGACGACAACTCAATGCATGATAGCCATCAGCCTCCACCATGGAGCCACAGATACATCTATGGGGTTCACATACTCTGCAGCCCAGGCGAAGCGCGACGGCTACCCGCAACGAGTCATCATCGAGGAGGGTACCCAAGTGAGGTGACGGGAGAGCGTGCAGCCACGCACCAGACTCCACCTGCGCCACCGCCCTAAGTCTTGCCAAGTACGCCCCCGACGCGCCCTCCAAAAGTAGGTGTTGTGTCCTTTTTGCACCGACGTCATCCCATGCTCGCTGGGCACAGGGCATAACCGGACTCAACTCGCCAGGATTGCGGGCCGACCAAGCCAACATGGCCTCCGACACATGAGGGATGCCTAACCCGTCACCATCATTAGAGAGAATTACAGCAACAAGGTCGGCAACCCCATGGGCCGAGGCCAGAAAAGCCGGCAGGCCAACATCCTCAGCCCGTCTAATCCCTAGACCCCCAAGACGAATAGGCAGAGCCGCCTGATTCCACTGAGACTCGCTGAGTGACACATCCTATCAAATTCAATTCAAATTTAGAAATGTATAATTATTATAGGTCATTTAGACTCTCATTAGTCCTCTGGCTGCTCTGGCCAAGTATGGCCCTAGCAGTACAGAGAGGGTCGTGTCGTGCTCCTGTAGTGGAGACTAAAAAGGACCTGATGATGATGATGAGACTCTCATTAATCGACATGCTAAACGAGGCTATAGATTTTGAAAACCGGGGCTCAGTCTACCCCACAAATGCAAAAGACGTGCTAATATGTTATGAGTATTCCGAAAAACAACATAATATGCATACTGCATTTCTTTTTAAAACCTACTTATTCAAGCTAGTTTAGAATGTAATCGAGCAAAATGGTTTTAAAGATATATAGCAATGTAAATTACAGAGCTTAGTGCAGATTCAGCAAGAAATCAATTTTATAAGCCGACAGCACTAAGGCTGCGCTTCCACTGAATACTAAAGATATGTTGTGTACAGATGAGTTAGTGATTCGTTCATGGGGAACTGTATACGTTTTAATAACAAGTTATCAAAACCAATCCTGGATATGCCTGATAGAAAATTCAAAGGTTATGTAAAACAGTTACTTTGTAAGAAGGTTTATTATAGTTCTAAAGATTTTCTTAATGACAATAATATTTGGCTTGAGCTTGGCGCGGACACCTCGTTGTTTTGTATATATCAATATATGTTTGGTACATTCGGTACAAAATATTTTTAAAGTTGACATTTTATTTATAACATACCTAGTTTTTAAGATAAACTAAATTTGTAAGTTGACGTCGATTGGTGAAAATGCGCTGTGCGGTTTGTTGCCGCTTCCTCTGCACTCCGCTTTGGAAGCGGCATGAAACTTAGCCATTTTTGACATTAAATTATATTTAAAGTTTTTAATAGGTATATCTATGAAATTAGTTGACATTTTGAAATTAATGCATCAATCATATCATAAGGAATAAAAAAGGTGACTTTAAAAAAGAGATATATTCATTAATATATATTTATGAATCATTACCTAATAACACGTGCGGTGACGGAATTTTTTAAAACCATGCATATTTCATTATCTTTCTTCAAGTATACTCTAAGTTGGCTGTGAACGTGCTAAAACAAGTTCAACGTAGTTCGGGCTATTACGCTTTGGTGGTAAGGCAGCCTAAGGACCAGTGCCGCGTCACGAAAACCGAGTCAAAGGTGGAGTCAGCATTTGTATGATATGAGTCAGTAAACTTATTGCAGGGATTGAAGGTTTAGTAATCTTCAAGCTTTTAAATCAAAGAACATGTGTGAGAAGAATAATAAGTGTAGATAAAGCTAGAGAAATATATGAAGGTCAGCAAGTGGAGATCCATTATCTCTGCCTACGATTATCCTAGTGGGATACAGGTGTGATAATATGTAGGGTCGCCTGCAAAAGTCCATATAGAAGTTGCGTAAAAAGTCGTGTGCAGCTACAGATACTATTAAAAAATAATAGCAATTTCAACCTTAAACATTTGAGTTAAGGTTCATGATATTTTAAAATATATATGCCTACCTAAACAGTGCAATCGATTTTCACCTTAGGCTATGTATGGACTTTTGCAGCTGACCGTACGTCATCTCATCATCATCATCATCTCAGCCGCAAGAAGTCCACTGCTGGAGGCCTCCACCAAGGATTTCCAATATGACCGGTTGGAAGCGGCCTGCATCCAGTGTCTTCCTCCTATATATGTACGTAGCGAGAAGAAAATGCAAAGGAATTAAGACATCAAGTACTTAAAAAAGTGATCAAGTGAGAGTCGGACTAGTCCATGTAGGGTTCCGTAAAAGTATGCATAGATTAGGGGTATATCATAAACTAAATTAGATCACTTAACATACTGATTAACAACGCGTAGGTACGCAAAATGCTAAATTCAAAAAATATTTTGTTTTTCATAGTGTTTGTATAAATGAAAAAGATATATCTGCGGTTTTTGAAAATGTGCTATATTTACTACGTCAGAAGTCAGAAGTATTCATTGAGATCTACAGCATTTATTTCTATTAGATTTTTTTAGTAACCTCAATGTCATATTTAAAGACCGAGTTTCGGTTCCATGTCATGCTACAGAACCCTAAAAAGGTAGGATACTGAATAACTAAAGAATCAAGACTGCGATGCGAAGACCTTAGCATTTTCATGCTTTTGCCACAACAGGAAAATTTATTATGTACACTTTCATACACTCATAAACAATAGATTGCAGCTAGTGTTCATAAAAAATAAGATGGTAGAATAAAATAACTGTAAACTAAAAAATATATAATATATTTTACATAACAGCAAACAGCATAAAAAGACTAATTCACAATATGATAGTTCAATTTAAATTTAGAGTAAATAGAGGTTTAATCACACAGATATATCCATTTCGCAAATAAATTCCTGCGCGGTGCTGCATTCCATTTTCTTAAGATATAAAGTGTCTCCATAGCTCCTGACTCCACCGCACTTATAATCATTGTCTGAATCGTAAAATCTATCGTAGTTGTCTCTCACGTTTTGTCCTGAAATTAGGGAAATGGTATACAATTATTCTAACAATACCCAGACAAAATCTGTACATACATACATACAGTATCACGTTTTTTTCCCTTGAGGGGTAGACAGAGCCTAGGTCTATAAGACCTTATGGCCACATTTAGCATGTTGGGGGGCGTGTAGATAGAAAACGGAATCAAAATAGTGATGGGTTGCTAGCCGCATCGCCTATTGACACAATTCCGCAGATTTTAGCCCAATCCTCGATCGGCTTTTACGATCTACGCGGGAAGAGAAGCAGCTGGCACATTCTACGTTTTTTCTTTTCTCCCAGACCAGCATGGAAGACTGTCTGACAAAATCTGTCAAGGTGGAAAATGCTGAAATTCAGTTCTAGAAGAAAATCGCAACAATAGATTTTAAATAAGATATACATACATACTATCACGTCTTTTCTCCTTGCGGAGTAGACAGAGCCCCAGTCTTTAAGATCTAAAAGCCACATTTAGCATGCTGCTGGGTGGCTAGCCGCATCGCCTATTCATATGATTCTTCATATTTTCGCCCATTCCCTCGATCGGATTTTATGAAAAGCAGCTGGTAAATTCTACGCTTTTTCTTTACTCTCATATCAGCATGGAAGTATATATAAGATATTTATGAAAATTATGTTTATGAAATATTTTTGAGTGAATACTTATTTTAAGATGTATCCACACACATAGTTATGAATAAACATTTGGGGTCATCTGTGTGGTGAGTATAAAACGAATCATAGGAGTTGGGGCCACATGTCTTGGTATAACCTGACTTCATCGCCATCATCATCATTTCGAGTAGGTGACACGATCAATCAACCATGCACAGGGTGTGCATGGTCGATTGATCGTGTCAGAGTTCTTCCGAACCATCTCTCAGCCTCTGACGTGGTTCCTTTAACGACTATCAGATGGCAGCTGGGAATTACGGCTTAACGTGCCTCCCGAAGCACGGAATCATCTTTTCAGATTCAAGCCTTCAATGTCCTAACCAAACTGGAAACAACTAAACAAAATATGCTTCCCGTGGGAATCGAACTCCCGACCCCCGGGTCTACAGGCAAACGCCTTAACCACTGGACCATGGAGGCACCTTTTAGGTACAGATCTGTAATAATTGACACTATAGTTAACAATCAACTAATATGATAAAAAAGAACACACCTTTTATCGTGTAATACTCGTAGCTGGGAGGGATATTTCTAAAACCAACATGGTAATTCTGTTCTCTATTAACCAGGTTCAGTAACAGTTTAGCTTCCATCTCGCTTTCAATGTTGACCAAGAGACCGCCTTCCATCACGCATGTATTCAGAGCGTCATGCCAAGTCTGACTTATTTTGTTCACTTTGTAACATTTTTTGGTTTCTTTTACATATGTGTACCCTGAAAAATCAGACAAATTTTTAAGTTTAAATTAGGCTCTTCATCATCATAATATCAGCCGCAATAAGTTCACGGCTGGACATAGGCCTCTCCCAAGGATTTCCAATACGACCGGTTGGAATCGGCCTGCATCCAGCGTCTTCCTGAGACCTTAGGCACTTATTACGTACAAATATAGCCATTTTGATGATTAGTCTTCCTTCTATATACATATCACGCGCTTGAAATAAATGTGCATTTAAAATTAATTGCAAATATTACCCATAAGCTATAAAATGCTTTAGCAGAAAATTTAATATGGGAAATTTTTACTTTACCTCTGATTACAATTTATGCAAACCAAGTACCTCCACTAATTATCTTGCTGCATACCAAAGAAAAATGAATTAGCTTCAAGTAAACTCATCATCATCATCATCATCATTTCGAGTAGGTGTCACGGTCAATTGACCATGCACACCCTGGTGTCAGAGTTCTTCGGAACCGCCTCTCGGCGTCTGATGTGGTTCCTTTAACGACTACCAGATGGCAACCGATTTATAGTTACAAATAAACTACTTAACTATCTACTTAAGTAAATTCAAGATGCTATTCAGGATGGTATAATACCCCCTTAACATACCGTTTTACAGCTTCAGCATTTATTTCTGCACAATTTTTTTTAACTTTAAACCTTAAATCTAAATTTTAAACTTTACATACCTTAAATAACAATTTATGCAAACTAAGTACCTCCACTAATTATCTTGCTGCATAGCAGAGAAAAACGAATTAGCTACAAATAAACTACTTAATTATCTACATATGTAAATTCAAGATGCTATTCAGGATGGTATAATACCCCCTTAACATACCGTTTTTGATTACATAGTTCTGGTGGTGGACACACTCACACAGTTTCTCAGCGTCACAATATTTTTTTTTCATTCACAGCTTCTATTGTTGAGCAAAAAAAAAAAAATAATAATATCTTACCACGATCAATTGTAGGGCATGATATATCTTCCACCTTCTTGCAGACGTACGGCTTCGTCGTAGAATCAATGTGTGCACAGCGGTCAACTTTCAATGACCCGGTCTCTATGTCCATGGTTGTGCACAAATTGTCATTGGAGATATGGTTGTCGTTTGATAAAGGAGAGGGAGTCGAAAGACCTAAAAAAAAGATACATAATCATATCTATGTATATAGCAGCCATTCTTGACATTATGAAAAAAAAAATACTAACACAAATATAAGAGTAGTGGCCATACGAGTTCCTGCACACGTTCAACATCCCTTTTATGTTACTTTGTAGTAGAGGTGTACTTAAAATATGGTGAAGAAATGTCATGCGGGCGGGACTTGAACCGGCGACCTAGGTCTACTTACGCTCTGCCATCTGAGCTACCGCACTATTTCTCAGCTGGCAGATCATAGGTCGTACATAGAGGTAGCTCAGATGGCAGAGCATGGGTCGTACATACACCTAGGTCGCCGGTTCAAGTCCCGCCCGCATGAAATTTCTTTACCATATTTTATTTATTCATTTATTAAGAGTATATCAAAATAGCATTGTAAATGCAAAATAAAACACTTATAAAAAATAGAGGTGTGTTGTAATAAATTATTATATATCAAATTCAAAACAATGCCATTTAACGTATCCTACACTTCCCTTAATTTATTAAATTAAAAATAATGAAAAAGTACTGTTTGTTTGTTTCTTGTGTGTGTAAGTGGCCAACATAAAGAAGTATTGATTTAGTTTAGGAGTAAAACATATAAAATGTGTGTTTGTTTTTCGTGTGTGAACGTGGCAGACACTGGTGTCAGATTTTTTAAGCTACCTAAAGGCAGCAAAGACATAGCTTTACGACTGCCATCAATGATGACAGCCGGAATCAACAGCTTAACGTGCCTCCCGAAGCACGGAGGGCTCCAGATATTTTTATTCATTATGCGGTCACCCATCCCATACGTAAGCGCTAATAGTACTCACACTCTGGCCCATCAGGCTCCTCAATACCTAAAAGAAATAAAAAATGGATGGCGAAACTTGGCACGTATAACGTATCTACAAAAGTAGCCGTTACCGCGCAGCAGGTGAATTTCTTGACTGCTATCATCATAAAAAACTTTATACTCGTACGTACCATCAACGGTCATAAACTCTTCAATCCCTTCATTTTTTATTCCCACATATATGTCGGAAATGTTATCATCTGAAAGTCCCTTTGCTTCGAAAAGCTTTTTAACGATCTTCCACTCGTCAGTAGCTTTCGGGTAGAATAGTTGAGATCCTTCGTTTTCACAAGAGAAGAAGGCAGTAGTCCAAGCTATACCATTGCCGTCAGAGTGGAGTTTGTAGAAAGCGTCAAATTCATCGAAGTATGTGTAATCTTTTCTGTAAAATGGGACATGGCGACATGCCACCAGGGAATATCCTGAAAATAATTGAATAAAATTGAATACCTACTTCGTTTATGGAACAAAATTTTTTTCGGATAAACGATATCTCAATCTTAAGCCGTTCTTGAACCCGTGACAATTTGTATACAATATTTCTGATGATGGTTTAATATAATAATGAAAATATTAGGGGGAATCGCATAACACATATTTTAAAAGTAGTTTTTCATAGAAATATTAATAGGACGAAACGCTCAACTATTCGTTTTAGTGGTCAAGGGGTAACAGACAAGCAAATAAATAACGGGTCTTATGAAAGTCCTATGAAAACCTTACCTAACACAGGTACACCAGTGAATCATTTCTGCGGGGCTATTTACTAACTCGAATGACGGGTGTCGATGCCTATCAATTTGATGAGTTGCCATCAAATGGCTGTCAGATTTCAATTTTTGTACTCACTAACGTCAGTGTCCAACCGAAATGACGTCATCTCGAGGATAGCCATTCCACCTATAGTTTGACATTTCATTTCGTATCGATAAGCTTTGTTTTGCACTCCGTAACTGAAATGGCTATCAAATCGATCTTCACTTGATCTATCAAACAGGATTTTATAGCAACGGGTCGAGAGCAGTGTTTTACTGATATACACTATAATACGCCAAAAAAAATTGGTGGTTGTTTTTGTTGTGAAGTAGATTATGTGACTACCATTACGTTTTGTAGGTTAATCCAATATTCGTTTTGAATTAATATCTGTGGTTTTGAGTCTCTTCACAAAGTATATGGATACGGTGGTTAATCTCTTAGGTTAATCTCAGATAAATTGGTCGTCGATACTAGTGTCGTCTCAGAAGAAATTACTCGAATTTGGACCATATCCACACTACAAAGCAAATAGTAGAGAAATACAAGGAATACAGGAAATCCTTATATATGGCATTCATTGACTTCATTGACTACTTAAAAGCCTTCGACTGTGTATATCACAAAGCAGTAT
Source organism: Elegia similella (assembly GCA_947532085.1). Taxonomy (NCBI): domain Eukaryota; kingdom Metazoa; phylum Arthropoda; class Insecta; order Lepidoptera; family Pyralidae; genus Elegia; species Elegia similella. Next base: position 19,136,673 of record OX383940.1, on the reverse strand, counting down.
GGGAGAGCCTAGAACATCAAGGGCTTGCCTCAATATACATTAAGATCATATACTTGAATAGCAAATCTAGAATACAACTGGAAACCATAGGTAAAGAGTTCAATATTCTCAGGGGCCTAAAACAAGGTGACCCCCTATCGCCAAAACTATTGGACTGAGAGAAATCATTAAGTCAATGGAACTAAGCATGACAATAAAAAGAAAAGCTTTCAATACCTGCATACTCCCAATTATTACTTATGGATGCGAAACATGGACACTCACTATTCCTCATAGAGAAAAGCTGGAACGATGCCAGAGAGCCATGGAGAGAAGCATGACAGGAATAAGGAAACAAGACAAAGTAAGAAGCAGCATAATAAGAGAAAAAAACAAAGTGTCTGATATTCTTAGACGTATTGACCAATTGAAATGGAGATGGACCGGCCACATGATCAGCGACAAGCAAAACAAGTGGAGCACAACTGTCTCAGAATGGTACCCCAGAGAGGAAAAACAAAATAGAGGACGCCAACAAGTGAGATGGACAGACGACTTGAAACTCACAGTGGGCCATCACTGGAGAAGGGTATCACACTGAATTGCTCGACATACTTAATTTAGAAAACCCTAAACACTAATGTATAATGCAACTAGAAAATTCAGAATAAAAATGGCTTATTATTTATTTATACTAGTGTCGTCTTGTGAAATAAAAGTAATCTAAAATGCTGGAACACTTTATAGATAAACAATTAATCGAAAACTAAAACTATTTATAACTTGCTGTTTTACTGATTCAATATATATATATATATATATATATATATATATATATATATATATATATATATATTTATTCTTTGATATGTATAATTAATTTTCATTATTATTGTTAATAACGGTAGCGAATTGATATACCTAGAGAATGTTGTGTATGCTATTAATTGGCATGTACATATGAACCAAACTGTGTGCAGTGTTTTAAAAATAATACCTGAATGTAACTGTTGTGAGCGTGCCTATATTCAATAAATATAAATTATAGTGCTATGTTATATGCAAGAATCCCTATATAATAATAAGCTTTATTTATTTCAAAAATAACATGTTAACTTTACATTTAAAAGTTATTAATGAGGTTTTATTTTTGTATGGATCCTTATTGGGTTGAAGCCTCCTCTTCGGCGCATGTCTCTCATTTTTAGGGTTCCGCACCCAAAGGGTAAAAACAGGACAATATTAATATCGCTCCGCTGTCTATCTGTCTGTCCGTCCGTCTGTCACCAGGCTGTATCTCATGAACCGTGATAGTTTGACAATTGAAATTTTCACAGATGATGTAATTCTGTTGTCGCTATAACAACAAATACTAATAAATAGAATAAAATAAATATTAAAAGGGGGCTCCCATATAACAGACATGATTTAATTGCCTTTTTAGTAGATAATGGTATGGAACCCTTCGTAGTGAGAGCATTCTTCTGAGTGGCACAGTAATCTACAAAAATATTGATAAAACAAAAGAATATAAAACACTCGCACGCATAACCGAGATATCTAACTTTTATTTTATCTTGCACTTTACAATTAAATTTACCGCCAAAGTATTACCTATAACGTAGTCAAATCAAAAATTCACCTAACATTAAGTAATTATAGGAATGAAAAACAGGTTTGATTTAGTCGGTTAAACTCGGAACTGTGTTCCCTCTAGCGGCGCAGCAGAAAAACTGCATTAAAATTTGAGAATATCACCTCAATTTTGTCTGTGATAACGTCGATAGATAAAAAGAGCTGCCAACCTGAAAATACTTATAGTTACTTCATTTCTGTCGATAGCCACTACCGTGAAAACAGTTACGGAGTACCGATTTCATGATATCCACTGTGGCGATCAAAGCTCGGTTGACAACCAAAGTTTGATAGCCACAGTGACTAACAATTTTAGTAAATAGCCCCGCTGGTCCAAAATCTCTTTGTGATATTAAAGTTACCTAGTAACATTTTTTGACGAGTCCATTACTGTCCTGAGACCAGACAGATGTGACGTCACATTATGTCACTTTTGTTGGCGTGATACGATTAGGGGTGTCAGCCTCAACATTGTGTAAAGGAGGATATGGGTAAAAGGTAACGAAAGAAATTGCTCAAGATAGAGCGAAATGGAAAATACTCACATGCTGTCCTGACTCCACTTAAAGTGGGATAAGGTAAGGAAGAAGAAGAAGCCTCAACTGCTTGTTCGATGATTGAAGGTATGGTATCGGGTACGCGCGCCCGGTCTCCCCAGCTGCTTCTTGCTTTTCTCCCAATTATCCGGGTAATTATTAAAAAATCCAACAAATTATTTTCCTACCCTAGCTTCAAAACGCTTCCGATGGGCAGCAGCGTCAGAAACGCAAGAAGCCAAAGAAACTGCGCTCGCCAACCCGCCTGCCAAGCATGGTGGGTATGGCGATATCCTCCCATGAAACAAATAATCCTTGGGAGAAGCCTTTGTCCAGTAGTGGACTTCTCACGGCTGTAATGACTGAATAAATGTGGGCGTGATATGAAAACTGTTCGGCAGATATGTCAAATATTGCATATATGGGATTGGCCTCATAATAAAAGTTGGTATTTGAGATAGGTGTCTAATGTATGGTAAAATATATTTATGTATTTATTAATTTTAAAATGGACTTGGCCGTCTTGGGAACGTTTGAGGTCCCATTGGTCCCATAGGAAAAGTTGTAAATATCGACGGGATCGGACTGAATCACCCCTTTAAGAATTGGACAGGGTTTTCTTTACATATCACAATTAACAAAATTAAAAAAAAAAAATATTCGGACAAATCACATAGATTGAGCTAGCCCCAAAGTAAGTTCGAGACTTGTGTTATGGGATACTAACTCAACGATACTATATTTTATAACAAATACATATATAGATAAACATCCAAGACCCAGGCCAATCTGAAAAAGATCATTTTCCATCTTGACCTGGCCGGGGATCGAACCCGGGCACTCTCGTGTCGCAGGCTGGCGTGTTGACCGCTGCGCCACGGAGCTAGCCATATACATATATACATATAGATGATTATATGATAGACAACATGGAAGTTTTTGCCACGTGTATCTTTATTTTAGATTTATTTAACTTTAAAATTGACATTTGCGGTACTTGAAAACTTCGTACATTTATTCAGGCTTTACTAATAAAACAAAAAATTAACTAGTAAACCTTTTGTAAAAAAAAAGGTACCCGAAGCTCAAAATATTCCGAAATACGTGTTTATACTTGTCACTACTTATCTATCTCTACGTTAAACGGTAAGCATAAAACTTATATACTTATCTATAAAAATAAAAATATAATATAATTTTCTTACCTAAAGAAATTAAAAATAATTTCACGAACATGACTACGTGAGTACAGAAATACGTTCCGATAGCGAATGCAAGTAAAACAGAGACACAGTATACTTAGTTAAGTGTAGTATTACTTATAAAATGATGAGTCAAACGTCGGGTAATAACCGGTCATACATGGTGTACCTATTTCTGTAATATTGAGACTGTAAATAATTTTGATCGGAATTTTATGTAATAGGCTAATAGTTAGGGATTACTTTTTTTCTCGTTTTTAGAATGAAGTCAGTAATTCATGTTTTTTTTTTTGTGAATGTAGTAAAAAACTGCTGTGATAAGACATAGTACAAAACGAGATGTAGAATCTTGTATAAGTAAAGTACCTAACAAAGCTCCGTGATTTTATTGTAATGCATATTGTGTTTGTATTGTAGTGATTTTAGTGTATTTATTATATAAATATATCATTTAAGTGGCAATAATGACTAAAAAAAAGATCGGATAGTTACATTTTGAACGGATCTTAAACTTTTAGCAAACTGTCATGTTATGAGCCACCAATCATGAATTTTGACGTGCTTTATCTTTATTATTAATAGGCTAGTTTCCTAAAAAAATATAATTAGTCCGTCAGCTAGATATTCAAAAAATATTGGACACGTATTTTTTCTTTTATCGATTAAACAAAAGATGATAAAGATATAGCCCTTTGAAGTTCCGTGTGACGTCATAGTTTGCAACAATTTTTAGCAAACTTTGACGTCACGAGCCCCCACTCCTGAACTTTGACGCGCTTTATCTATATTATTTATTTTTTATTTGACAAAAGAAAAATACGTGTCCAATATTTTTTGATTATCTAACTGACGAACTAATTGTTATGTTATTATTACGACCCAGAAAACTAGCCTTTTCGACCCATATTTATCTATGTACGTAATAATGTCAGAACTGCATGTTTTTTTCAGTATATAATTATATATAATTTTTTAAACATGTTTGCTAAATTTTATAAGTGTGTATTTGTCTGAGCACATCTCAAAAACTATCAGATTTCGGAATAAGTGCAAGTTTCATCATAATCGGTTAAGTAGTTTTTGAGATTGAGATTAACACTATCTCACTATGTATCAATAACTAGGAACATTCAGATTTATTTTTGTTATTTCTTGTTCAAGTTCTAATATCATAAATTCGTAGGGCAAACCAAATTAATTTTGGTAAAATCTAATATTAGTTCAGTGTCTTGGGCCGAACAGGCTTTTAGGGTTCCGTACCCAAAGGGTAAAAACGAGACCCTATTAATATCGCTCCGCTGTCCATCGGTCTGTCTGTCTGTCTGTCTGTCTGTCCGTCTGTCACCAGGCTGTATCTCATGAACCGTGATAGGTAGACAGTTGAAATTTTTACAGATGATGTATTTCGCTGCCGCTATAATAACAAATACTAAAAAATAGAAGACAGTTGAAATTTTTACAGATGATGTATTTCGTTGCCGCTATAATAACAAATACTAAAAGTAGAATAAAATTAATATTTAAGGGGGCTCCCATACAACAAACTTGATGTTTTTGCTTGTTTTTGCTCGATATTGATAATTGCAACAGGTAGACGCTTGAAATATTTACAGAATATTTAGAATAATATTCACTTTACAAATAAATAATTAAATAAAAATAAAATTTATATTAAATGGGGGCTCCCATAAAAACAGCAAAAATGATTTTTTGCCGTTTTTATGGATAACGGTACAGAACTCTTCGTGCGCGAGTCCGACTCGCACTTGGCCGGTTTTTTGTTGATATTATAATAATCATCAGCACAAAGATAAATCTGGAAAATCCAGATTCGTTTGGTAATTTTATCGCAAATAACTAGATAGCTTTTTAGCAAAGGTCCTATATGTAGATAGATTCCGTTTATGTCCTTATTTAGATGAGATATAAAATTTGTACTAAAATAGATGTTTAAATTTTGACACGGAGTGCCCGGGTTCGATCCCCGGCCAGGTCAAGATGGAAAATGATCTTCTTCAGATTAGCCTGGGTCTTGGATTTTTATCTATATATGTATTTGTTATAAAATACAAATACATATCGAGACTTGTGTTATGGGATACTAACTCAACATAGTATCGTTGAGTTAGTATCCCATAACACAAGTCTCGAACGTACCTTGGGGCTAGCTCAATCTGTGTGATTTGTCGGTATATATTTATTTATTTAAATTATTTTATTTATTTATTTAAAAATGATATAGATGATTAATTTTATTTGCCTTAATCTAAAAAACTCCATAAATTACTGCATTTTATAATATATTGTGTATCATTATAATATTACTACACCCTGTAGATACTGATACAAGAAAAATAGTGTTGTGTCAGATTAAAGGTGTCAAAGGTCGCATATTTATGAAGATAACAGAGCCAATTAATTCAAATGAATTGTTTTGTTTTCGCTTTAAATAAATCATATCGATGTAAATGGAAAGCTCAACGGCCGAGTGAGAGTACTGATTTAACTCGCGGTTACATAAGTTAAGCAATCAATGCCATGGTTCATTCTTGGATTGATGTTCAAAAATGTAATGTCGCAGTGTTAAGTCACACTGGGCCGGAGCTGCCAAGATTGTCTGTCGTTAAAGGGGTGTCTGTTATTATACCACCCTGAATCGCATCCGGCCGGACGCGCGTACCCGATGCTATAGGTAGTTGAGGATGACACCCCTGACGAGATTTTATTGAAGACAAATTCTTTATTAGCTTCTTTTTTGTACCACTGGCTTCCATCCGACTGATCTGCTGGGTTACTCGCTTACTTTTGACATCTACGGTGCACAACGTCATCATCATCAGGTCTTTTTAGTCTCCACTGCAGGAGCATGACCCTCTCTGTACTACCGGAGCTATACTTGGCCAGAGCAGACAGAGGATTTGGCCTAAACTCTCCTCGCTGGCCAGACGGTTTGGAGGTCTCATTGATGTTTATGAGCTTTGTTATGCTTTTTATTTTCTAAGTCGCCTCTTACGACCTCCATGGGAAGACTTGGAGTGGTTCTATTCTACCCTACCGGAAACCACACGGCTTAGTAGGTGCACAACGTGTTGATGGTCATTTCAACATCCATTGCGGTTTTTGCAGCGTGTAGCATGACCAACGATGTTTCCGTAAAGGGGTGACTCAGCCCGTCAAAATGAATAACTTTTCCTATAGGACCAATGCTAGGAACTAAAAAAAATACATTTTCATACACAAGTATTTGACGTCATTTTCATACTTATTGCAGGGCCGCTGCAATAAGTACCTGGCATTGGTCCCATTGGAAAATATGTTCATTTTGAGAGCCAACCCGGTGGCTCAAGCCAACGGTTTCGGTGAACTAGCCATCGGGCACACTGCTTTCGAAATCATGCAGTAAACCCCTTATGTTTGGTGAAACAATCACATAGCAACTCCTTAGTGACTATCTAAAGATATAAGTTTTAGTGGAGCATTTTTTATTCTATAAAATACCTTGCGATCTTCGTCCCGCTTAGTTTTTTTACTAAGCCTCCCCGGCCTATCTCCAGCAGTGGACTTCTTACGGCTGAGATGATGATAATGATGACGGGGTGGTCCCTAATCAGGTTCATCCATTCTTGAGCTATGTGGCGTAACTTTGTTTTATAAATCAAATTGAAAATACCTAGCTTAATATTTATTTTCAATCAAATATGTTTATTTTCGAGACAGCCTTCGTAACGCTGTATGTAATACGCCAGCCTGCACCGGGTTCAATTCCCGGCGCTGGCAGATACTTGTACTTCATTTTCACAACCTTCCTTGGGTAGTTACAGAACATATATACCTATATGGCTGTTCAGAACAAACCCAAAGAAGGTTGGCGTCAAGCAGGCAGCCGGCTGTAAAAACTTTATCCAAATCATCATCATCATTCCAGCCATTAAAAGTCCACTGTTGGACAAAGTCTTCCCTAAAAGATTCTTCGTTCCATGGATATGCTATACTCGCCACGTTTGGCAGGCGGGTTGGCGAGCGCAATATTGGCTTCTTACGTTTCCGATGCTGCTGCCCATCTGAAGCATTATTAAGTTGGGGAAGTATAGGATTTTGTTGGAATTGGACGGGAATAAAGGTATTGGGGAGTACCCCAAGTGAGTAGTAACTCACTCGGATAAATGGGGAAAAGTAAGTAGCAGTTCGGGAGGCCAGGTCGAAAGACCGGACAGGCAGTTGAGAATGATACCCCCGACCTCCAAATCATTTACAACATAATACTGTTATAAAAGCGAACCCCGGGCCCCTACGGGACAGAGCTGCGGATGCAACCTGGAAAACGGTCAGATGATGGTGTTTAATCTTCGATCAAATATAATGGTATATACACAGTCTTATATAAAACGAAGCTCCGAGTCAAAACATCATGCATACTTACAAACAACGACAAAAACGGTACATACTGAAGGTATAACTCCATCTTTTTTCACTTTTGACAAAAAATATATGCACTCTTTTGATGCGTAGCGTTTGCCTCTTTTCACTGTACATTCGTCATCGCGAGACGTGTGAGTGCTAGCGCGGTTTATTGAAACTGTGGACAAAACAGCTCCGAAATTCGATTAGTGCGCTGTTTTGCCGGTGCCACTTTTCGAACGCGCATCGTGTATCTACCATTATATTTTTTGATCGAAGTGTTAAATACAATTTAACATACATACTATCACGTCTGTTCCCCTTGCGGGGGAGACAGAGCTTAGGTCTATGATACCTCAAAGCCACTTTTAGAATGTTGTTCGGGTTGTTGTTGGAAAAACAGAATCAAAATAGTGATGAGTTAGTTGCTAGGCGCATCGCCTACTAACATGATTCCTCAGATTTTCAGCCATTCCCTCGATCGGTTTTTACGATTTGCGAGGGAGGAGAATTTTACGGTTTTTCTTTTCTTCCAGACCAGCATGGAAGTAAATAGAATTTAACAGCGTACATAATCGTATGTACTTGTTTTATATCGAGTCAGTACTCGTGGCGCCATCTACCTCGATCACATAGAAAACTCTTATAAAGAAATATTGGAAAGCACGCGTAGATAATTAACAGATCGTAAGTAGTGATGGAGCGCTAGCGCGCAACTGAAGCGGGGGAAACACTATGGCATTTTTCTGTCCTTGCAACATTATTCCTCTTACCAACCAAGACCTCCCGCGTCAATGTCGATCCCTCGGGAACTCGGGAACAGTACTTTTCCCTGGATAAAATGTACCCTGTCGAAAATTGGAATCCAAAAATCAGTATCAATTAATGACAGATCTACCAGATGAGACCGCCCCGCATCGTACCTGGCTCAAAAGTTCCCATAACACTTGCGGCATTCCCGCACTGTATAGTTGTAGAAATTGTTTGAGACAGATACGATAATAAACGGCTATCATTTGCCCGCTCAGAACGTGTCTATTACAAGTAAATAATTAATCTTACATCTCTTTTTTATTTCTTTAGGGCGTCATAATTACTTTACAGATGGTATTAAAATATTTTTACTGCGGGACCTATTAATTTAATTAAATCTACAGTCAGTTAAGTGGTATTTTCTTCAGGTCAACAACAAGCAAAAAATGTTTGCCCTTGTCAAATATCTGGCTGGCAGACGAGCCGTGTGCATGAATAATTCTCTGTCCAATTAAGATCCTGAAGGGTGCGAGTCTGACTCCCACAACCTCGCTTGTTTTGTAAACCTCCATAAAATCTAAAAGGCAAATAATACGTAAAATCTGTAAAGCTTTCATTGTTAGAAAATAAAATGGCTATCTGTAAAGTCGGTTTATGGACAACTAGCTTTCGCCCGCGGCTCCGCCCGCGTCAATGTCGATCCCTCGGGAATAGTACTTTTTCCCGGGATAAAAGGTAGCCTATGCCCTTTTCCGTACTCCAGAGAACTTGTATGCAGAAGTTCATGATGATCGGTTCAGTAGTTACGGCGTGAAAGCGTAACAAGCAAACAAACAAACAAACTCACTTTCGCATTTATAATATTATAGTAATAGTAAAATAGTAATAGTAATAGTATATAGTATAGTATATAGTAAGTATAGTATAGTATATAGTATATATAGTATAGTATATAGTAAGTAAGGATAGTAAGGATAAGGACTAAGGATAATTTTACGTGTTATCAGTGGAAGAGAGATAGATGCGTCACAAGGCGAACGCAGGCCAATCAAGCCTCTCTATCGCTTGCTATGCGCTCTTGCTTGCACCCGGAACGAGGCACTTTTTCTTGCGTGCCAGCGTTCAGGATTTACTTCCCTCCGTATAACGTGTCCAAACCAGCTCAACCTATTGCACTTTAATTTTTCTGTCACAGGTGCCAATTTCATAATTCCTCTTACATACTTATTCCTTATTTTATCCTTTCCCGTTACTCCACACAGCCATCTTAACATTCTCATTTCCGCAACATGCAGTTTTCTTTCACCAACTATTTGGTGGGCCAACACTCCGAACCATAAAGAATAAAGTTAAATAAAGTTAAATAATAATATTTGTTTGCTATTCGTGTGTAAGAGATCAATACTTCTGTATAAACATTGCTTCACGATTTTCATCTAAAGATAACAGCCAGAACCAACGGCTTAACGTGCCTTCTGAAGTATAGATTTTAGACGTCCTATGACCTTTACAAAGAAACTATCATTCAAAACAGACTAAATACATGTGTGTTCTTGATAATATACCTCGGAACTAACCCGTATATTAAAACCAAACTAGAAGAATTCCGCGGGCGACATTTAGTATCCTTATAAAGAAACATTGAGCTCAAAAACTTTATTATAAGCAGGATTATGCTGAATACAGACAGAACACCGCAAGGCTTTTATATAGTCGGCTTAGGGTTTAAACTTTAATCTGAACATTCAACAAAAACTCAACGGGAGGCCGAAATAGCACTTTAAGTAAAACTTTTACGAAGTAGGGCGCATCACATCGGGTATTTTCACATTAAATGATTTCATAGATGTCTCTCCCTGTTTCAGTTTAGGACTACTAAACCAGATTGAAATACTTTTTTAAATGGTGCCGCCTGCGAGACTCATTATCATCGTTTCGTGTAGGTGACACGGTCAATGGACCATGCACACCCTGGTGTCAGAGTTCTTCGGAACCGTCTCTCGGCCCCTCTCGTAGTTCCTTTAATGACTACCATATAGCAACCGGGACCAACGGCATAACGTGCCTCCCGAAGCACGGAATCATCTTTAATATCAGCCAATCAGGTGATTCAAGCCTCCAATGTCCTAATCAAACTGACTTCATCGCCATCATCATCATTTCGTGTAGGTATCACGGTCAATCGACCATGCACACCCTGGTGTTAAGAGTTCTTCGGAACCACTTCTCAGCCTCTGACGTGGTTCCTTTAACGACTACCAGATGGCAGCCGGGAACAACGGCTTAACGTGCCTCCCGAAGCACGGAATCATCTTTTCAGATTCAAGCCTGCAATGTCCTAACCAAACTGTAAACAACTAAACAAAGTATGCTTCTTGTGGGAATCGATCCCACGACCCCCGGGTCTACAGGAAAACGCCTTAACCACTGGACCACGGCGGCAGTTGGCAGGTCTGCGTGACTGAGTGTATGACCGCTCCAGATGGTACCTGACTAAAAAGATTTTCATAGCCATACAAAGAGGTAACGCAGCAACTGTAATGGAATTAATGAACTTGAACTTAATTTTCACAGGTATTTATCCGCGGTTCTGGAGATACCCAAGAAGGTGTGCTTCGACTGGCAGCCAGGCTTAAAAGCTTTCGCCAAATCGTATCATATAATAAATGCTATCATAATAGAGGAACCCAAGCCTTTGACGCATAGTTACGTGCACAGACATTTCAGATAGGGTAGACATATGTAATTATAAAACCTACCTTGTAAATTACGGGTCATAACAAGTGTCCTTGTTTTTAGATTCTTGGCAACAAACGTTGGTTGAAATATTTAAACAAGCGAATTGATTTAAACGATCCCTCTATAATAAGATATCATATTGTTTTGGATTAAAGTTTCTATATAACTTATACGTAGGAAGCACTAGAAGCCAGAAAAACTGCGCTCGGTAACTTGCCTCCCAACAGTCCCAACCGTGGTGAGTCCATACTCAGAATATATATACAAGGGAGTCAATATCCTCCCATGGAATGAAGAATCCTTGGTAGACGCCTTTGTCCAGCTGTTGACTACTTACGGCTATAATGATATATATCTATTATATATATATATATATATATATATATATATATATATATATATATATATATATATATATATATATCTATATATATATATATATATATATATATATATATATATATATAACTTACTAGTTGTTTAAACTCCTACAATATTATATTTTTATAGAAGAAAAATTGTATATTTCTTTAGTGAATCCCGCCGTGGGTCGAGGGTTGCAACCCCACAAACATGGATTTAGCTTTACACTAACCCCCCTTTGTATCTAAAAAATAAAATTGCTTCTTCTGAAAAACGAAACCCCAAATGTAACTTTTCAAAGGTCCATTATGGCTATATGGATCACAGATGAGGATACAATCGGAAGGAATGCTCAGATGAAGACTTTTATCCGAGCAATTTGAAACAAAACTTATATTCAATTCAGAATCAGGTTTCTTAAAAGAAATATAAACTCTCAACACACGCTATAACTTAACAAAACTCTCAAAAAGTTCGCTCAGAATACCGTTATCGCGTGTCGCGAACACTTGTCTCCAAAACCGTTTGGAATATTTTTTCGCCGACACGTCGATAGCCGAAACTTCCGATCGAGTTTGGAGAGCGTTTGAAATTTTGACAGAAGTTTTCGATTAGATAAGGAACCGAGTTAAATCCGATTGAAAAGTTTCCTTTTGGTGTTCCCGTGAAAAGATTAGGCCCAATCTTTCGAGTTTTAAGTGAGAATTCAGCCAATATTGCGCGAAATGGGGTTTCGGCTACTTGAATACCGGGACAGCCAATAGTAGCTACATTCTTTTCAAGAAAATCTTAGCTACGATGGATCGCTAGAAAGTTCTCTCGCGAGTTTCTTTGTTTCCAAATACCACGGTGGTATCATCTTTGACGTTTCCGCCACATTTTTTTATGGCGTAGTACGACAAACGTGCAAGCGGGACAACTGATGGTTAATGAGCACCGCTGCCCATGGACAACTGCAACACCCGGGGTGTGAAAAGAGCGGTGCTTGCCTTTTAAGAAAACATAGACTTGTTTTTTGAAAGTTTCAATGTCGTATCGATTCGGGAATAGGGAGTTCATTCTAAGCTCCGTGTCGCAGTGGTTAACACGCTAGCCTGCGACACGAGGGCTCCGGGTTCGATCCCCGGTCAGGTCAAGATGGAAAATGATCTTTTTCAGATTGGCCTGGGTCTTGGATGTTTATCTATATATGTATTTGTTATAAAATATAGTATCGTTGAGTTAGTATCCCATAACACCGGTTTCGAACTTACTTTGGGGCTAGCTCAATCTGTGTGATTTGTCCGTATATATTTATTTATTTATATTCCACAGTTCTTTTCCGACGTTTCATACAAACAAAGTAGAGTTGCGCTGCAACTATACACAGAGGGCGTTACGTGTTATATTTAATAGATATTCATACTCTAACTAACAATAAAAAGTATTTTCGATTATTTTATTTATTCAGACTATGTGTCTATCTTTTAAATATAGGCGTAATATATATTTTATTCCGACAACGGTCGTAACTTTGTAGGTTTACGAAATGATTTTGCTCAGTTTCTTAAAAAATGTAGCTCTAATATTAAAGAATACGCTCAAAGTCAAAATATAAAATTTTCCTTTATAGTACCATTTAGCCCTCATTTCGGGGGTCTATGGGAAGGGGGGGGTGAAATCGTGCAAATATCACTTGCGCCGAGTGGTAGGCAATGCTCATCTCACTTTCGAGGAATTTACTACGGTGCTGAGTCAGATTGAGGCCGTGCTCAATTCGCGTCCACTGATGCCGCTATCTACAGACCCGATGGACTACCAACCTCTCAGCCCTGGACATTTCCTGATCGGTCGTCCACTCACCGCTCCTGTCTACAATGAGGACCTCAAAGATGCTCCGCTACATCGCCTCAACCGCTACCAGAAGGTGGAGCAATGCCGACAACAGTTCTGGTCCCGCTGGTCCAAAGAATACATCTCCGGACTGCAGACCCGAATAAAATGGAGAGAGAACAAAGCATCTACAACCAAACACCCTTGTGGTCGTAAAGGACAACAACCTTCCTCCCCTGAAATGGCAGCTGGGTCGAGTCGTCAGAAGCATACCTGGAAACGATGGCATCGCTCGAGTTGCGGACATCCAGACATCGTCTGGCGTTATAAGACGCCCATACGTCAAAATTTGCCCTCTGACGGCAAATGAAGAAGAGGGAAACACTTTTTAAAGCTGATGCTTTCAAGGCCGCGGGCATGTTAACGCAATGTCAACGCTGCTGCAGTGGGGCCCCCTGATGGACGAAACGCACATCATCCGCCCATTATCATCACGTGACGTAGCACTGCGTGGGCGGCCAATGGAATGCGCCCTACATTACGTATGTGCATGCTATTCGTCAAAAATTGTTCCCACTACCTCTTTTCCTAAAACATGTAAAATTTCAAATCAAATATACTAGTCATTCAACGTTTAACCAGTTCACTGCTTTTAATTTCGCACCAAATTATCTTTCCCAAAAAGTAGTTAAAAAAAAGTATCTATACGAGCCGATACACTACGCTTTAACACATTTTAATATTCTAGTTAACTAGTAGTGAATGCGCTGGATGTAACATCTACCTATACCTGTAGAATTATAATAGGCAAAAGGCAGTAAGTCTTATTATATTAGCTCAGTCGGACGCCGGTTTTATTTAAAATACTCCCGATGGGCACCAGCGTCGGAAGAACAAGAAGCCAAAGAAACTGCGCTCGCCAACCCGCCAAAGCGTGGTGAATATGGCAATATCCTCCCATTTATCAAAGCATCCTTGGGAGAAGCCTTTCTCCAGCAGTTGACTTCTTATGGCTGCAATGATGATGATGAGACGCCGTTAATATAAATAGGTGCTTAAAAAATCTGACACCAACTGCTAGCCAGTAATATGCATGAAAAATAAACAAGTTAGAAAAATGCAACAAGCTATGAATCGAGACCGCTGCAGAGCAATATCAGAAAATCCCGACTACGCAAATTGACACGGATGACGATATGTATCGGAGAGAATTTCCCGCTTTTGCTGGAAATTTTTACACGTTCACAGTTTACTTCGAAATTTGAGCTTAGCTATTAATGCTAGTTAACTCATTCACGGACACTAGACAAGACACAATAGAATTCTACGTCTACGGGCGGGATGTCCCGGAAAGTGTTATTCTTTCGTGCTGCCCCCGTAGGGCAACGCACGACAACTTTTATCGAGTATCGCCATCTTGTTTTCCGTAATATCAAAGAGCGAGATGTGGATAGTTTACCGCGCGATATACCTACACGGTTTCGCGGGCGCTATGCCTATAGAGAATATGTCAGCTGCTACTCTTCCCGCACAGACCGTGAAAGCCGATCAAAGAAATGGGCGAAAATCTAAAGAATTATGACAATAGGCGATGCGGCTAGCAACTCATCATTATTTTGATTCCGTTTTCCACCTTTACGCCCACCAACACGCTAAACGGGGCCTTTCGGTCTTATGACCTTAAGCTCTGTCTACCCCGTAAGGGATAAAGGCATGTTAAGATGTATGTATGCTAATTAGGGCAGGGGTATCATCCTCAACCACCACTGGTAGATGGTTACAGGTAAGGCATCGGGCACGCGAGCTGCTCGTTGCTTTCCCCTTATTCATCCAAAAGAGTATCTCAACAACCTTATTCCTTTCCCAATTTAAACAAATTCCTATCCTTTACCAGCTCAAAAATGGTTCCGATGGGCAACAGCGACCGAAGCACAAGAAGTTAAAGAAACTGCGCTCACCAACCTATCTGCCAATTATGTTACTGAGTATGGTAATATACTATACTCCCATAGAATGAAGAATTCTTGGAAGAATCCTTTGTCCAGGAGTGAACTTCTTACGGCTAAAATAGTGATGCTACAAGCTATGAATGGTGATCGTTGAAGTGCGATATCAGTAAACCCCATCTACGCAGATTGACACAAACTCCGTCTTGCGGCCGGTGAAGATTTTCCGATCTTGCCTCCTATTTTTATGCCCATTCGTATCTTAGAAACATGAATTAGCCGGTTGCTGCTACACTAAAGAATAACCAAAATTGTTTTATGTAAGTGTACATACAAGGTTGTCTATAAAGTTTAAAAAACTGCAACAGGCTATGAATCGTGATTGCTGCAGTGCAATATCAGTAAATCCCGACTACGCAAATTGACACGAACGACGATTTGCAGCCAGCGAGGATTTGCCGTCCTTTTTTAAGGCTCGTTTGTGGTTTAGACTTATGAGTTTGCTACTACACTGGCCTTTGAGGTGACAGTAGAACGCTCTTAACCTTTAAAAACGACATTGCGAAGGGCCTCCAGGAAAAACGGACCATGGCTCGGAATTTTGTGTGCGCATAGCTTTGAGAGCAGCCACTCTTATTTTGTCCAAAGGACCGCAATGAAAATTGACAACGACGAAAAAAAATTAAGGTAATCAAAAATAAAATTTGAAATTAATTTTCCGCTGTATGTACCTGAATGGCTTGCAGAGGTGCAATGGCAAAAGACTCTGGAGAGCAACTCTCTCTTTGCCTAATGGGCCGAAAGCTACGGTGCCGGATGGGCTTGTCTTAGATTGAAGTCACAGGGGATAGCTGAGCGTTCACCAGTATTCGGAGCTAATCCTATGAAACCTATTCCGATGGCGAGTGCGAGAGCGTCAGAGTGTGGGATTCTTTTAGATATTTCGCGCTTGTGAATGAACGGAACGATGGAAATGATACGGCAAATATGAAAAGGCTTGCTAATGCATAATTCATAACTTAATGCTGTTTCAACCCACTAGGTCAAGAACTAAAAAAAATATAACAAATGTTCAAAGTTTCGCTTTCATGATATAATTAGTACAAATCACTAAAATATTTAGCATAAACCGAGAGTATAATAAAAGAACCATCAATAACTTTCTTCATCTAATCGTCTCAAAACAATAAATCAAGAAAAGGTTAATTAAAATTTACTCGAGTTAGACAAGAGTTTAGGCAAATATTTATTAACACTAATAAGGGAAGGCATAAAGTACTTAGAGCGAACGCTGACTGATGGGTTGACATTTATTTCCAAAATACATCATTCTATTGTTGGCTTCCTTTATGAAGAAAGATAAAATATTTCCTCAAGCGAAGCGGTATTGTACTGAAATGTCGTGGGGGGCTCAAGGTTTGCCACTGCGAGTGGCTTAGAGCATAAGCTGAAGCGGTTCTGGCTTACCTGGACTATCCAGACGTATTTACGTTTCACTCTCTCAAGGAGTAGACTGTTTTTTACTCGTAGAAAATGCGCTATGCATACTGCTCTACTACGAGGATACAGAACCGTAACATATGAATAAACCTCCATGCCATTACTACGTGGATACATGGTGGAGTCACCACCACTCTAATACCTCCGGAGGATCTGCGGCCATAAGAACAAATAAATAAATAAAATAAAATAAAAATATTTGTTTTCAGACAACTATTTAGTCCATTTTTTGTTAGTAAACTTTTATGTAATAGGTGAGTTAGTACTTATATTCTACTAGTGACATTGTTGAATCGGAATCCCCTAAGGGTCCCAAAAGGGTGGGCATGATGATGACGTGTATGTGGAAACAGGGGTCAAAATAGTGACCGATTGCTACCTATATTGTTTTTCTAAATTATTCTTCTGATTTTCTTCCATTTCTTTAACAAGCCCAATAAGCAAGCAGATACCACATTTTTTCTAATTCTAGGTCAATGAAAGTGCCATAAGATCCTGAGAAATTTTAACAGATAAATAAATGATTAAACAGACAACGTGATCATATATGGGTTTCATTTTTAAACGAATTCCCAAATAATGGGTGTTATGTTATCAGATTCGTACATAATGTATGTAATTCTACAAACGTGAGTTAATTCAACCATACAAAATGATTTGGATGTTTAAGGTACCTATAATTAAAATTTAGTTTAATTCCGACTTACGTGGGCTATAATTTTTTTGGCAGGGCCTCCTCCTCCTCCTGGAGTGTTTATATTTTTCTTTGAATAAAAAAAGCTTGGATATTTTGCGCTCTCTCTGATATTTAAGAGCTAAGCTCTTATCGGTGTCTATTGTTGGTGTGACTATTGTTTAGCTGGAAATAATGGAGTGGTTTGCCACTGCTTTCTCCATTTCACACACTTATGTGCAGGTTCCTCACGATGTTTCTCTTCGCCGAAAGCAGGTAGTGATCTATGAAAATGACAGTACTTTAGTCAGATTGGTCAAACGTCGATTTTCTGTAAGAATGTCGTACTTCCCCGGACGATTCATGCTACTAGCAAAAATGAATTTAGCCGCTTGTACGATTTTTCAAACTCACAATGTATTTTCCTTATGAAATCGCTTAAGCTTATGAATTGCCACTAATCAAGGTTCCCATTCGCAAACCCTCAACAAAGGCGAGCGACGTCACTGAATTGACGAATATTTATTTTGCAAATTTTAGTATTCACACGCGGGCTGTGTAAGTCGTTACTGCCTCTACTGCTGGCACCATTTTTATGCGCTGTACAACGTTACCTTGAAAACGTTTTCTTCCATGATGATGAGATTCAATATTTGATACACAACACAGACAAATCCATACCATCATATTTGATAGTATAGGTACAGTCACGAGTATACTATATACTCAATTCTATTCCATTTTTGACCTAATACCGATGTGTATGTATAATTTAATAATGGAAAGTAATTAGTTGGGCCGCTAAATAATTATTTGGGCAGCAGATTTTACAATTGGGGCAGCAGAGAAAACATTTGGGTAGCTTTGGCTTTCCACCCGGAACGACTGAGGGTAGAAAAGAAGTTAGGTTCAGGTTATTTTTTTATGACCACCCGGAATGACTAAACTGTAAATAATATTAACATGAAAATGTATATTAAGAGAGATTTCGTTAAAATCTTTCCGTATCGTATAGGAAATCCCATGACAAGGACAAAGTCTTCAATTCACTAGCTTCATTGCCAATTGCCAGTCCTGAACTAGTAACCATCTTCCGTCTGGGTAAACCAATACCGAGCTGCCAAGCCCCGCCCCTTAAAAGTAGTACTCCCCAACAAACAATGCGTTATCAACGTACTCAAGAATAAAGGTAAGCTACCAAAAGATGTTAAGGTCAAGGCAGACATGACACCATACCGAAGAGAGCAACTCAGGAAGCTACGAGAGTAGTTGGCTACTAGAACAGAAAAAGGTGAGCCCAATTTGACTATAAAATATATTAATAAGATACCCAAAATTGTAACAAACTCAAAAAACTAGAACATCAAAATGTTACAGAACTTGGAATACTATACACGAACTTGGCTTCCCTAATGGCAAAATTCGATTTGTTCCTCATTGAAGTGAACAAATACAAACCAGCTTTTATCTTGATAACAGAAACCCACTTACAACCTAAAATTAATGATAGTCTTGTGAATATACCTAGATACACACTTTTTCGTCTAGACAGGACAAACAGAGAAGGTGGAGGGGTGGTCATATATGTCGCCCATGATGTCAAAAATGTTCCTATCAAAACAAAAATAAATACATTATACCATAACTCATTGGTAGAAGCATTATGGTTAGATATACAGTATGGACATCTTAATCTACTCATGGCCTGCGTCTATCGCCCTTCTTCGCGGAAATATAAGATCACTGATGAGATACTATTTAATACTATAGAAAAGGCAGCATCTGAACGAACTGTTCTTGTAATTGGTGACTTCAATTTACCCCAGTTAACATGGCCTATTGTAATTAACAACAATTTGGACAAACTTCATGAAAGTTTTGTAACGATGTATTCAAACAGCAACCTTTCCCAACTTGTTACACAAATTACTAGAATACGCAATAATCAAGAGTCACTGTTGGACTTTATTTTGAGCAATGACAAAAACCTTATTACCAATATACAATATTTTCCACCTGTGGGAAAAAGCGATCACCTTGTATTGTTATCTTATATGCAGATCATCAATTATGACAAAAACGTCGGAATACCTTATACTTCTCTTGATTACCATAAAGCTGACTACGACAAGATTAATAAGTACCTACAAGAAAACATGACTATAAATAACAAAGATAATATTAATCAAAATTGGCTTTCCTTCAAAGACCAGATACAGAAATAAACAGAAAAATATGTTAAAGCTAAGTCTAATAGAATCAATAGGAGACAAAAACCCTGGATTAATAAAGAATTTTTTTTTTTTTTTTTTATACGGACAAATCACACAGATTGAGCTAGCCCCAAAGTAAGTTCGAGACTTGTGTTATGGGATACTAACTCAACGATACTATATTTTATAACAAATACATATATAGATACACATCCAAGACCCAGGCCAATCTGAAAAAGATCATTTTCCATCTTGACCTGGCCGGGGATCGAACCCGGTCACTCCGTGTCGCAGGCTGGCGTGTTGACCGCTGCGCCACGGAGCTAGTCACTTAATTCTAGACCTAACCAAAAGAAAAAAGGATCTATGGCACATATACAAAATTAATAAAACAGATTCTTCATACCGTGATTACAGAGAATTGAATCATAGGATAATAAGACTAGCAAAAAATAGAAGAGTTTATTTCGAAACCAATATTATAGAGAGCGGACCTAAAGCATTTTATGGACATATTAGAAAGCAACTCAATTCTAAGGTAAGTGTACCTAATATTCTGAAAGGGAAGTCTCAAGAATTGGTTGATGACCCGCAAACAATTGCCGAGCTCTTTGCTGAACAATTTGAAAGTAGTTTTATAACAGAACCTGATGGACCAATGCCTCTCATTACGATGCCAAGAGTAGAAAGCTGTTTAGAAGATGTTAAGTTTACTGCCGATGACGTTTTTGATGCTCTTCAAAAGTTTGATGATAACACGTCTACTGGTCCAGATGGAATACCTTCCATCCTGCTTAAGCAATGCTCATTAACCTTGGCAGAGATCATAGCCGCAATGATGAACAAATCTATGGAAGAAGGACGTCTACCAGTCGACTGGAAAGTCGCGACAGTAGTACCGATCTACAAGAAGGGCGACAAACTGGCCCCTGTGAATTTCAGGCCTATAAGCGTCACAAGTATCTTATGTCGGGCAATGGAAAAGATTACAGCTGTTAAACTTAGGGAATTCTTATTCAACCAAGGTATAATTTCAAATGAACAACATGGATTTGTCCCAAGACGGTCAATATCCACCAATTTATTACAATGTGTAAACGAATGGATTAAAAACCACGATAATGGACAACCTACCGATGTAATCTATCTAGACTATGAAAAGGCTTTTGACCGCGTACCTATAAAAAGACTGATATGCAAGTTGGAGCATCTTGGTATACGTGGAAAACTATTAGTGTGGATTAGAGACTTCCTTACAGGCAGATCCTTCCGTGTACGGGTGGGAAATACCTTTTCAAGCCCACGACCAGTTCTTAGCGGTGTCCCGCAGGGTTCCGTTCTCGGACCCTTGCTCTTTATCCTATACCTAGCTGATCTAAAACAGGCGTTGCAAGTACCTTTCTCATTGTTTGCAGATGATACAAAACTTTTTGGTAATCCTAACACTCAGTTCCAAGAAATCCAGAAAGGACTTGATAATATACAAAAGTGGACTAGTGACTGGCTATTAACACTCAACATAGACAAATGCACCGTTCTACATATAGGGAATAAAAATCCTCGTAAAACATACTCTCTTGGCAATCGACAATTGACCCCTGTAGAATCACAAAAAGACCTTGGTATAACAATCACTACCGATTTAAAATGGGAAACTCATATAATCAGTATGGTAAAGAAAGCAAATTCTATACTATATCTTACTAGAAAATCTTTCATGAGTCTAACACCAAAAACCTTTGTCAAACTTTATAAGACATATATAAGACCGCTGTTGGAGTTCGCCTATGTAATCTGGGATCCATACTTCAAGAAAGACAAAATGCTTATTGAAAATGTACAACGAAGAGCTACAAAACAGGTTAAATCTTTGCGAAATATGCCCTACGAACAAAGGATGAAGGAACTGAATCTTACCTCACTAGAATGTCGAAGACAAAGAGGCAACCTAATCGTGACCTACAAAATTCTAACAGGATATTATGATGTACCAAATCTACAAGACCTATTCCAATTATCTGACAATAAACGATTGAGAGGACATCAGCTGAAATTGTGTTGTATGAGAGCTAAAAGGAAACCATTTCAAAATTTTCTCCCCAATCGAGTAGTCACAGACTGGAATAGCCTACCAGAGTATGTTGTTACTGCACCTTCAGTAAACAGCTTCAAGAATAGACTGGATAAAGTCAAAATCTCCAGACATCAAGACGCACACGCATCAGCTTAATAAGCTGCTAGTGTGTTCAACAATAATAATAATAATAATAGTATTATCTTTTCTTTATTGATATTATTTGCACTTTAAGAAAAAATCTGAATTAATTATTTAACTAATATTTATTTAAGAGAAAAATAGATAGTCTGATCCGGTACCTGACTGTACGGCTATGATATTACTCTACCACTCAAAATCATGATTTATTCAAAAATAACTCGTTTCCCAAAATTTACTGATATAGAATAGAATAGTCTTTGTATAGTACAATTCTAAAAAAAATCTTACTGTCTAGTATACAAAGTCAAATATTTTTATTCAAAATTGGATACATGTATCTCTTTTTGAATGTCATATATATTTCTTATATATTTTTTAATATATGCAAATTCGAAATACTACTAGCGTTTTACACACATTTCATATGAACTTATTAAGTATGATTAAAGCACCATTCAATAATCTATGTTTTCACATTTTTTTATAATCAAATAGAGTTGTAGATATTGTGTTTTGAATAGAAACGTAATCAAGAGTATATCTTCTATTACAACATTATATTTTAGAAAATAATGGATATTTGTTTCTTAAAGGTTCAGTATTAAACATGTTGATGTGGAATATAGGTTTCTTAATGACTAGCTCCGTAGCTCCGTGGCGGTCAACACGCCAGCCTGCGACACGAGAGTGCCTCGGTTCGATCCCCGGCCAGATTAAGATCGAAAATGATCTTTTTTAGATTGACCTGTGTCTTGGATGTGTATCTATATATGTATTTGTTATAAAATATAGTACCGTTGAGTTAGTATCCCGTAACACAAATCTCGAACTTACTTTGGGGCTAGCTCAATCCACTGATTGAGCTAGCCCCAAAGTAAGTTCAATAAATATATACGGACAAATCACACTTGATTTGTCCGTATATATTTATTTATTTATATAATGCTTGACTCAAAATTCATCACAGTTGTTAGTGAAATGCGTCTAACCCAGTACCCTAGAATTGAAATCGACATGAAAGAGAATTGGCCATTGCCTCCTAATTTTATTCCACCTTCCAAGGAGCTTTCCCACGGCCACCAACTACTATGGCTCACCTGGAAGGGGGAAATTGGACTTTTCGGTCGATACTAATGATAGTCAGTTATGTCAATAAGGAAGGAGACAAGCAAACAATGAGTCACTTGGTCTCTTGCTCCAAATGCCCCAGCACCTGCATAATAGATGATCTGATGGCTATTAATACAAATGTCATTCAGATTGACAGGACATAATTTAACTCATTCACGGACACTGAATACAGTAGATATAACAATAGCAGTCTAAAAAAGTTAAATAGTATTAAAAGTGGTGTGGTGTTTTTGAGGCCGGTCGGTCTGTGGCAAGCCGTTTAAAATTACTCTCTGGGACGTTCCGCCTGTGTAGAGTCTACACAGGCGGAACGACCCAGAGAGTAATTTTAAATTATTATTAATACTATTTAACTTTTTTTTATGACATAGGGCGGCAAACGAGCAAGCGGGTCACCTGATGGTAAGCGATTACCGCTGCCCATAGACAACTGCAACACCTGGGGTGTGACAGGAGCGTTGCCGGTCTTTTAAGAAAACATAGAAATAACATAGAAAACATAACTAATGCTATTCTTTCACAGATGGTACCAAAAACTTGAACATACCTACTATCACGGCATTTTTACCCTAGCGGTGTAGTCAGAGCCTAGTTCTGTGAGACCTAAAAGCCACAAGCGTCTTGGTGGGATGTAGGTGGAAAACGGAATCAAAATAGTGATGGGTTGTTAGCCACATCGCCTTCTAACATGTTCCTCAGATTTTCGCCCATTCCCTCGATCGTCTGTTACCATCTGCGCGGGGAGAGAAGCAGCTGGTACATTCTTATACAAAAACTTGACAAATGTACTTTACCTCCCTTTGACAACCAGACAATACATCTGTAACTAACTCCGGGGGTGGAAAGCAACATGGTAAGTATACACAACATTCAAGAGTCATTTCCGCCTTTGAAAGGCTTACAAAAGCCACCCCTGATTTTAGTATTCCGTATCTAAATTAGGCAATTAGAACCCTTTGTCATTTAATTGTTTGTCTGTCATGAACAACGGTTCTGTTGACTGCGAAATAATAAATAACTCCGGTAAGTAAATAAATACAAGATCAGGCTGTGTGAGTAAATACAAAAGGATCTTCGCTAAATTACTTTTGGATACAATATGTATACCCGCGGGTGCAAATTGACGAAAAGAAAATAAATGATTTATTTATATAACTAGCCTTCGCCCGCGGCTCCGCCCGTCAATGTCGATCCCTCGGGAATAGTATTTTTTTCCCGGGATAAAAAGCCTATGTCCTTCTCCGTACTCCAGATAACTTAAATGCAAAATTTCATGATGATCGGTAGTTACGGCGTAAAAGCGTAACAAACAAACAAACAAACAACCTCACTTTCAAATTTAGGGTTTGAATGAAATTCCCAGGGAAATGCACCTTCTTAGGAGATTTTGTTTGTTTTTCGTGTGTGTAAGTGGCCAACACTGGCAGATTTTCAAGCTGCCTAAAGGCATCTGACATAGCTTAACGAATGCCATCAATGATGACAGCCGTACAAGTTTGTACCTTGGCACACTGTATTTACCTTTAACTTTGTCACTCATAGGCTTCGCATATGTATTTATTTTCCTTGTTCTTATGGAAAAAAAGTATAGATAGAATTCTTTCAAACAAAAGGCGCGTGACCAGCTGTTAACGTCGCAAGCCGCGATATTGTAAGGGACGCGTGATAACTTTGTTGGACAGCTATATTTTATTGCCTTTATGACAATGGCCCCATAACAAAAGTTGTTATAATTTTTGTGGTCTAGAGGACCTCGACAGTTGACGTGCGCATTATAAGTGCTTACGCATGTAAAGTAACCTGGACACATTAAATTAGAAAAAAATATAGAAGCATAACTCTCATACAACTAACGATTCAATATCAGTCCCATTTACGCAAAAACAAACTTAACTCAAATTACAACGAAAAACGAACGCACGCATAGACGAAGCTAGTTTGCAATTGGCCGCGTCAAGGTCACGGGGCGGTGTCAACATATCTAATAAACGGTATGGTGTCAACATAGCGGAGATAGGTAGGGTAGCAGCTCGCCGAAAACTACTCTACCTTCTGTCAAGTGTGATGATAAGTTACTCCAGTGTCACTTTCCTTGCGTTTCCTGCAGCACTTTACTACACAAGAAGTAATATTTTTTTATTAATTCGTTAAGATTTTGCCGATATTCACAAAAAATATGTCATTACATGCTTTTGTAGGACGTGTTGATAACACATCCTTCCGTCACGGAGCGCGCGGCAAACTAGTTCGCGAAAACATCTAATTTTTAAGCCCCGCCCGCTTTGAGCTACTTTGCATGGTGTCAGTATTTGAGCGCAATGCTCCTTCCATAGTTTTTCTAATTCAATGCCTGGATGGACATCCCTATTGGGACGAGTGACCACAAGTGGCACGAAATTTTCCTTTCCGTACTTCGAAAAGTCGTTGGTTACGACTGTCATCACTTGATGGCGGTCGTTTAGCTATGTAAGATGTCACGATCGTTGGCCACTTACATACACGAAAAGCAAGCAATAGTCTTTCTAGACTGTAATTATATTATGGTGGCCGTAACACAAGCGAGCGAGCGACTTACGAGCGACTCGAGTTTAGGGCGGAGGTACATAATGGTGATAGCAAACAGACTCAACTTACGCACGGAGAGACGGGAGAGTAGATTAGGTTTGTAAAGTTACCTGGTAACAATAACGAGTGAGTGCTAAGGCGAAAGTAGCAAAGGTGACGGCTGAAAATAAGTGCTGGTCACAAATGTGTCCGGCGTAACACTGAGCTATCACCTATTATTAGTTGTACACTTTTATTAGTTGTATTTTTTTTTATGTTGTAATTGTATTTTTATGTTTTTGTTTCTACAATAAATATTTTTCATTCATTCATTCATTAGAATCGTGTGTTCGGGAATCAATTTTTTTAAAATACAAATCGTTAATAGATTTAGGAGTAATTTGTGGAAGTCAAAGTTACATTTACTTTGAGCCAATTTACTTTGCGTGCTTCCGCCACCAGTTGCGGTAATTGGTGGCGGAAGCACGCGAAGTAAATTGTCTCAAAGTAAAAATACAAATCATATCTTTGTAAAATTAACATGGTAGGCAAATACGTTCGTTATAATTTCAAACAGTTACATAAAACTGTTATATTAATACATACATGAAACGATAGTAGTAGTATTATATTGAGAGCTGTAGACCACTTCGTGGCCTAAAGCTCTCAAATCAAATTAAAACGTTTGTCAATGTAATGACAACATTCATGTGATGTTGGAGAATTCTAGTATGAGAGCTCTTGACCATTTTCATGGTGTAAAGTTCTCATATTCGACCATAAAAGTGTCAATATTTATGTGATGTTATAACTATTACCTACGGTCATCATTCCATTACAATTTTTACACCCTACTCAGTATGACGAAAATAATAATAATAATGACTTACCAGATCACTGAAGTTGGCAAACTCAACTCGAAAACACACTACACTCACTGATACTTGCACATCACTAAACAACTTATATGAAATGGGATAAAGTAAAATTCAGGTCAGTTTGACTCATTTCCTTCCACAAACTTATTATGACCCGGTTGGTTCGAAGGATATCTGAACTTATAGTTTTTCCATACAACTGAAATTAAGATCTGATTGACTCATGTCATTTCACAGGAGATTGAAATAGCGTTTTCCTATGGCCAGATTGGCTCAAATGACATCGAAATCTCAGTTGTATTTCATTTCATACAAGAAGATAAAATCTTTAACGTTGGAATGTATCCGATATACTAATATTAAGGTCAGATTAACTCATGTCTTCCACAAACTAAGATTTCTGTGACCAGGTTGGCTCGAAGACATCACAATTTTAGGATACAGATGTTTTTGTATTAAATTTAGATTTGAGACAGATTGCCTCATGTCTTTTTGACATTCAAATAAAAATTTAATTCATCCAACACTAAAAACACGTCAGATCACGAATGAACAAGACAACTATGCTTTCGTTCCCACGTTTAGTTGCAAGGTATGCATGTACAGTCACGAACATTAATTATATTCCATTTTAGATCTTATAACATTGACTTAAGAACCAATGTGTAATGTTCGGTTAAACAGGAATTGCTAGCACTGCAAACTGTTGATGTTGTAGTCAGTATGAAATTATATTTATGTGAATCTGAATTATTTCCATAACATACACAGTATCACGTCTTTTCCCTTGCGGGGTAGACAGAGCCCAGGTCTATTAGACCTTAAGGCCACTCTTAGCATGTTATTTCCATAAATCAAAGTTAAATTCATTATACTTTCAATATGTAGATACTTTCTTGAATATTTATTGTATTAACAAGGTTTGGTACTTTATGATAAAAAACTGAATAATTATATAGGGACATATAACACAAACGTAGCTAGTCCCATAGTAAGTTGTGAACTTGTGTCTAAGGATACTAACTCAACGATACTATATTTTATAATAGATTCGTATATAAACAAACGTTCAAAACTAATCTGAAGAAGATCGTTTTCCATCTTGACCTGACCGGGGATCGAACCCGCACCCTCGTGTCGCAGACTGGAGTGTTAACCACTGCGCCACGGAGCTCGCCATAGTTTTACCGCAACATATTTCTACACATGTCTTAGCATAAAATAAAGAATTAACAAAAGTAGAAGTACTCTACTGTCAAGGTCGCTGAAATAAGTTTGATATTTGCACTTCGTTTTCTTTCATACACATTTTTAGAAGCTGATTTTTGAAATTATCAACTAGTAAGACATGTATACTTTACTATAAGATTTTATCAACTCTTACAAATGAGCTTGATTGTAAAACAATTATTCATGTCTTACAAATGCAGGTCTGCGTGTAGCTTTGTATGCATACCTTTGAATGAAAAATCATCATACATGAATTACCTACTCTTCTATCCTTCTATTGTTTTCAACATAAAATTGACAACGTTGTTATTTTTACTAATTGCGTCAGTCGCAAAGTCGGATCGCCTTTGTAATATGATTGCATTAAAGTTGTAATAGAACGGTAATCTTTGAAATTTTATCTAAACCTACACTAATATTAAAAGATTTGTGTGTTTGTTTGTAATGGACAAACGCAAAACCTACTGTACCGATTTTCATAATTCTTTCATTAATAGAAAGCTACATTATCAGCGAGAACATTTATTTTCAAAATATTTGGGATCCGCCTGATACATTTTTAATACATTTTAATGCATTACAAAATTTATCTATTAAGTAATCATTGAGCAAACGCTGTAAAAACGCTTGATGTTTGACAGTCGGTCCCGAGTTTGAATAGTCTGAGTTATACCGAAAACCACGCGGATGAAATCGCGGGAAACAGCTAGAGTTAAATTATAGCAACGTGGCAATTGTTTTGATGCATTACGACGTAAGTTTGTTACATTCATAATGCAATCCTAAACACATGGACTTACAGTTCAATTTTATCATGACACAAAATTTTGCTAAAATAACAGTTTTTGTGGATAAAAGCTATTGATTTTGAATAAAAAATTTAATTTTGTTCGTGTTCCTCAGTCGTGTCCTATCGCTGGCTCAAAGTATATATATTTTGTCGGGTGTTCCTCAGTGACAAAACAATTCGAAGTTACTAGTTACGTGAACCTCAAACATCAACTTCAAAAACAATGTAAGTGAGTATTTTGGATAACATTTTATTTTTACTCGACTGTAAAGAAGGGTTATGTGTTTCGCGCATTTCATGTATGTTTGTTAACTTCTTTATTACGTCTCAAAAAGCTATGTGTTCTAAGATAGCACTCTAAAAATTTTTTGTTTGTTAATTTTTAAATTATAGGTACTACTTTATTTCGTATTATATTTAAAAGTTATTTTTTTTCAATAACAGCGGTTAATTTTTTCAATATGATAGAATATTTTTAATTTTTAAACATTGAAATAGGTCGAGTGATTCATAAACTCATCATAAGTATTGTTTTAATTTAATTGTGTGTTCAATTACAGGTCTGACTACGAAAGTGATTCTTCTGAGATAATTGTAAAAAAATCGCGGGAGAGTTCTGCAAAGTCCAAGAAAACCGGGGCAAAACGCAAGGCAGATTCAGCAGCATCCGCCAATAACTCGGGATCCTGTTCGAAAACAAGGTTGGTACTTACTACATTTTAATTTAATACTTTCTATGATAAATTTTCCTTCCGGTTCTTTTCTTTGCTTTACGTTTCTATACTGATATATTTAATATAATATGATATCATTACATAGTATAAAACAAAGTCGTATCCCGCTGTCTGTCCCTATGTACGCTTAGATCTTTAAAACTACGCAACGGATGTTGATGCGGATTTTTAGAAAGACTTCAAGGGGAAGTTTTTATGTACATTGCACCCGTCCAAAGCCTGGGTCCAGGTCGCTAGTATTAATTTTTAAACATCGAAATAGTTTCTACTTTAGTAGTCACAAACTCATCATATAAGTATTGTTTTAATTTTAATTTTTCTATTCAATTACAGGTCTGACTACGAAAGTGATACTTCCGAGATAATCCTACGAAAACCGCGGTCGAGTTCTGCAAAGTCGAAGAAAACCGGGGCAAAACGCAGGGCAGATTCAGCAGCATCCACCAATAACTCGGGATCCGGTTCGACAACAAGGTTGGTACTTACTACAATTTAATTTAATATTTTCTATGATAAATTTTCCTTCCAGCTCTTTACTTTGCGTTACGTTTCCATACGTGATATAATATATCATTATATAGTATAAAACAAAGTCGTATCCCGCTGTCTGTCTCTATGTACGCTTAGATCATTAAATCTACGCAACGGATTTTGATACAGTTTTTATTAGATAGAGTGATTTCAAGAGAAAGTTTATATGTACATTGTACCCTTGCGAAGCAGAACTCCGGGTTCCGAGTCACTACTATATTATAATTTGGCTCACATTTTTTATATCTATTCTAGTCTATAATAAAATTTAACCTTTTAATTATCTATGTTATACAGGTTGTTAGTGTAAAAACTTTTACTGTGTGATTAAACCATCAAACCAACCCGGAAAACCAAAATGAACAACCTCAATGGACCGTTGTTGAAAACTCAAAAAAAATATATATTTCATACAAGTTACCAAGACGGCTTTGTATGAATATGTTCATTTTTTTCGAGTTT
Organism: Elegia similella; assembly: GCA_947532085.1. Classification (NCBI taxonomy): domain Eukaryota; kingdom Metazoa; phylum Arthropoda; class Insecta; order Lepidoptera; family Pyralidae; genus Elegia; species Elegia similella. Next base: position 19,106,406 of record OX383940.1, on the reverse strand, counting down.
CTAGCATTGGTATCAAAGGAAAGTTTGTTCATTTTAACGGGTTACTTGATGGTTTGAATTATAAGGTGTTTACCTTAACACCCTGTAGAGTATGTCTATTGGATAACCTATTTTAGTACATCAATTATATTATTATTGTACTTAAAGAATATTTTCGTTGTTGCAGTAAAAAACCTCGTGGCACGGACTTGTTCCAATTGGAGGGAGATGTAGAAACTCGTTCACCAATAATCAAGAGCGGCGCGGATCTCGTCTCAACTGTTGTTAGCAGAGTAGCAACAGGGAAGGTGAAACGGACCGCAGATGTAACAGGTGGATTCTACATCGACCTTAAAATATACAATAAAAACGATATTCTCTCAACACGTCCAGAAGATCGCTGGAAAAAGGCGGCATTAACTCTGAAGGTGCAGTTGGACCAGGATTCTGGGCAATGGAACCAACTGCAAAATTTTGTTAAGCAGGCCCACGAGTTGTTCCTCGACTCTGAACCTGTTTTCTATAGTGATAAAATACATTTTAAATAAGTTTAAGTTTATATATAGGAAGGATAATATATAAATAAGTATATAATAGGATGTTAGAGGTTTTTAATTAAAATATATTTACAATTGATTTTTATTATTTTATTTGTTTGTATTTTTACTCTGTGCGTTTGATTCGTGCGTGACTTCTGATTACATTCTCTTAAGTTACTTTTGAATATTTACAATTCATTTGACTTTACTTTAAAATGCCTTTCTGTTCTGTTTGTAACTCAACTATTAAGCAAAGACATTGGATGGGTCATCTTCGCAGTACCAATCATAAAAATAAAAGTACTTCATATTTTTGCGAAGGCATTGAAAAAATAAATTCAGCGTTTCGGAACCGTATAGCTTCCTATAAAATAGTTGATCCAAATACTAACTGTTCTCTAAATTCATTAATTGAGTTTTCCCGTGAAAAAATCAAAATGTTGATAGGTATGTCTCTAAAAAATCTTACTTGTGTGAAAATTAATTTTGAATATTTTGCTTTGTTTTTAATGTTTAAAAATGATACACAAGAGATAAAATCATTTGGTACAAAAAACTATATCATTCACCAAGGATATGATTTTAACTCATTGATGTCCGAGGTCGAAAATACAATAATGAAAAAAATTGAAGAATTCCAAGATCGTGACAGCGGTTGGACTTTATTAACTAGTTCTCATTTAGAAATTAATGTTAACAAGTACCAGCCATTGCGCGGTTCAAGTTTTATCGATTTGCCTTTAGCAATAAAATCGAAAAAGGCATGTATTAATATTCATAATAATGACGAGTATTGTTTTCTATGGTCAATAGTAGCTGCCTTATATCCTGCTAAAAGACATGCGCAAAGAGTTTCCTCCTATCCTGACTTTCGCACTGTGTTAAATATAGAAGGTATAACATTTCCTTTGAGTTTATCAGATATCGCACGATTTGAAGGCAACAATCCTACTATTTCTGTTTATGTTTATGGTTTAAAAAATAACACCGTAATAGGTCCACTCTACAAGCCTAAGCTCTTAAAGGAAACGGTGATCCATTTGCTTTATTTAGAAAGTAATATTTTGTCACACTACTGTCTTATAAAAGATTTATCTCGACTCGTTAGCAGTCAAATAACTAAGCATAATGGCAAACTGCACTTATGTGACACATGTTTAATGTTTTTTAATTCATCTAATGACTTGAATATGCATAGTTGCGGGGGTGTTGCAACTGAACTGCCGCCAAAAGGTTCTTATATTCAGTTTGAAAATTATAACAGAAAGCAAATCGTTCCGTTCGTTGTTTACGCAGACTTCGAAACAATGCTAGAGCGTTATCAATCTTGTGATCCCGATCCAATGCGTGCCGGGACAGTAACGCGCCAGCGCCATGTGCCGGTAGCTTTTGCGTATCATATTACTTGTAGACTAGATGAAACAAAAAACAAATACGTTTCTTATCGTGGTCCATATTGCGTCTCAGAGTTTATAAAAAATATTTATAGGGATGCCGAAAAAATATACTTGGATTTAAAAAATAATGTTTCAATAATTTTTACAGATGAAAACGCCTGCGATTTTAAAAAGGCGGTGATTTGCCATATTTGCGAGCAATTATTGTTCAGTGATAGGGTTCGTGATCATTGTCACTTAACTGGCAAATACCGCGGCGCTGCTCATAGTTATTGTAACTTAGAATACAAAAAACCGATGTTTTTGCCGATTTTATTTCATAACTTATCCGGATACGATTGTCACCTCTTCATAAAAGAATTGAGCAAAGCCCCTGGTACTATCAAAGTGTTACCTAAAACGAAAGAAAACTATATTTCTTTTACAAAATTTATTCCTGTTTCCGACAGTGAATTTATGCAGATTAGGTTCATTGATTCGTTCAAGTTTCTTGGAACTAGTTTGAGTAATTTGGTAAAAACTATGAAAAAAGAAGATTTGAAACATTTGAAGTGGTATTTCCCTAACGAAAAAAAATTCAATCTGCTTATACGTAAAGGAGTATATCCTTATGATTATATGTCGCAATGGGAATGCTATGAAGAAACGAGTTTACCGTCTAAAAGTAATTTTTATAACTCTATTACTGACGAACATGTTACTGACGAAGATTATGAACACGCTCAGGCAGTTTGGTCAATGTTAAAAATTCGAAATATGGGTATGTATACAGATGTATATCTTAAAACAGACGTTTTATTACTAACTGACGTTTTCGAGAGGTTTAGAGAAGCTTGCAAAAAGCACTATGACCTTGATTGCCTTTGGTATTTAACTTCACCTGCGCTTTCGTTCGATGCAATGCTTTTAAAAACTAAGGTAAAATTAGAACTACTAACCGATGTTGAAATGTTTCGAATGATACAAGAAGGTATTCGAGGAGGTGTCTGTATGTGTGTTAAGAGACATGTTAAAGCAAATCATAAATATTTAGATTCCTACGACGCTTCCAGTCCAAATTCATTCATTATGTATTTAGACAGCAATAATTTGTATGGACATAGCATGTGTCAATATCTGCCATGTTCAGATTTTAGATTTATGAGTACAGAAGAAATAGATGTATTACAAAAAAACTTAGTTCATATTAGTGATACAGCAGAAAAGGGGTATATTCTTGAAGTTGACTTAATATACCCTGCCACATTACACGCCGTTCACAATGACTTTCCGTTTTGCCCAGAAAAATGTATGCCACCTGGCGGTAACAACAAAAAATTAATACCGAATCTGTATGATAAGTACCGGTATGTTATTCATTATATACATTTGAAGAAATGTTTACAGCATGGTTTGGTATTAAGGAAGATCCATCGTGTAATTGAATTTAGTCAAAGTGCATTTCTAAAGCAATATATTGATATTAACACACAATTACGACAAAACGCAGAATCAGAGTTTGAGCAAGATTTTTTCAAGCTTCTTAACAATAGTATTTTTGGTAAAACTCTAGAAAATAACGAAAAAAGAATTGATGTAAAATTGGTAAATCAATGGGTTGATTATAATAATAAAACAAAAAAAAAAACTTGTGCTGAAAACTTGATTGCTAGCCCATACTTTCACAGTACAAGCATATTGTCCGATGACTTAGTTGTAATTCAAATGAGCCCTTCACGTGTCATTCTTAACAAACCAATTTATATAGGGTTTACTGTATTAGAATTGTCAAAATCTCACATGTATGATTTCCACTACTCTGTAATGAAACCATTCTATGGTAACCGAATTGAATTATGTTATACTGATACTGATAGTTTTATATATAATATAAATACAAATGACTTTTATCAGGATATTAAAACAAATTTCCTTAATTATTTTGATACAAGTAATTACGATCTTGATAATGAGTTTAAGCTACCTATTATAAATAAAAAAAATCCAGGCTTTTTTAAAGATGAAATGTCTGGTAGTGTTGTTACCGATTTTGTTGGACTTCGTTCAAAGCTATATTGTATCAAAACGTTAAATAAAACGATAAAGAAAGCTAAAGGTACAAAAAAAAGTGTCACAAAAAGATTGAAAATTATAGACTACGAAAATGTTTTGTATAAAAATAATGTCATTCGTAAAAAAAATTTACTCTTCAAGTCTATAAAGCATGATATATTTACTCAGAGTGTAAACAAAATAGCACTTTCAAGTAACGATGATAAACGATTTTTGTTATCAAATAAAGTATCTACTTTAGCGTGGGGTCATTCAGCTATATTTTAAAATTGTAATAATATGTTTTACATAATTAAGTTACATTAGTAAATTAGGATCTTGAATATTAGTTTAATCTACCTATTATTCTATCCAGGTTTTTTAATTATGTATAACTGGTAGTTAGTTATTGATTGTGTTGAACTTTGTTAAAAGTTATAATGTATTAAAACGTTAAGAGGCATAAAACTGATACAAAGGCTTGAAAATTATTGACTATGAAAATGTTTTGTATAAGTAACCATAATTGAATTCGTGAAAAAAAAAACTGTTCAAGCCTTTAAAACATACGATACTAGTAAAAAATAGCACTTTTAAATAACGGTGATAAGACATTTCTGTTATCAAATAAAGTGTCAACTTTGCGTAGGGTCTAATTAGCTATAAGTATTTTGATTGTAATAATATGCATAATCCTTCCATAATTAAGCTTTTTTGAATAAATACCTTACTTAAATATACCTCCTTGTTTTATTTCTATGTTTTTATAATAAGGTACCTACGTAAGTTATGCAATAATTTTGAAATACAATCCAACACAGGTGTTGCTAAGATCAAAACAAATTCAAACATGTTCAAACACGTTTTCATTAGCAATGGGTATTGTGTGTTTAACTAGCGTTATCTCCTTCATTATTATAGCATAAAGCAAGAAAACAATAGTTGAAATCTGATATCTTAGATGTTATAATGCGGGTGACTAATTATTAGACACATTTTTTACTTCAACTTCCACTCATTATGCTGTGAACCGAGCAGTACATTGCACGTAACAGACGACTAAATTGTAAGTATTAAATTGAGTAATCTATTGTAATTTATAATGTTTATTATTGTACTATATTATCATAATAAGTTCTGATCGTGTTATTTTCAGATCATCATGACTGATTATTCTCCGAGCATTACTCTCTCCCAAGGCTACGACATTCCCAGTGTAAGCTGGCATATTCCAGAGCAGGCAGGGCCTGCTAGCAAAAAATCAAGAACACGACGGGAAAAACGGAAGCAATCTTCATGTCAATCCTTTGTTATAAATAATGAGAAGAACAAAGGACTACGACTGATACAAATTAAAGTATTGGACATAAGTGAGCAAGAAAGTACCAGTGATGGAGAGGAAGTAATTTTACTTAATGCGCAGTATGTGGTCAGTGAACCGGTGGACAATATCATGGACGAGACGCAATCCCTAATTAATAAGATATCAAAAAAACTCTGTGATAGGGATTATTATGATTAAAAAATATTACATTTAAGTTTAATTATATTATATTACATTTTTTTATTTCATATGCTGTTATTATTAAAATTGTAAAGGTGTTGATATATTCTAAATAAATAATGTGAATTATAACTGAATAAATGTAGTTATTAATAAAGTTTTATGTTTTATTTACGGCAAACATTACATCAAGCATGTAACCAAAATACTATTGTGACAAAAAAGTACTAAGTATTGTACATTTTTGTCATTGTTGCAAGAATGTCTATAATAGCTTGATTGGTGAATCAGTTTAGATTACCATAGTCAGGAGTGTAAGAAAAAACTAAATATGTATTTAACTCGTTTATTTATGAAAATAGCACATGAGTATCCATTTTATTATCTATATACCAGTTTTTTAAACATAAAGCATTATTTAATGCACACATAATTTTATGATACACACAATTGTAACTGTATCTATTTTTATTGTATATTTGTTTCAATGTTTCCAGATTAGGACATCCTTTTTCACCTATATCAATTACATCACAGTTTGTACAAAATGCTTTTATCCATTTAATTTTTTCTAAGCCCTTGGTTATAATCTTCTTATTTTGCAAATACGGTAATATTACACGTCGAAACTCTCTATAATCTATGTAGCCCTCACTCCATTTCATACCTCTATTAACTTCTAACCATTTTACTCTTTTCTTTTCTTCTTTCGTTAGATAGTGGTAAGAGTATGGCGGCTTTACCAGGAACGTCTGTGTATTTTCTTCACTTACAACAGCGACTTCTTTTACAATAAAATTATTTTCAATGTCAAAAAACCCTTGAAGGTCGACGAACGTGATATCTGAGTTCATATTGATTAAATTACTTAGTCACAAATTTATCAAACGTTATAGACAACGATAGTGATACAACTGTTGACATTTGATATTGTGCTCACCTAATAAGGCTATTGGTATGTATGATCGAGTTTAAAATCAATTGCTACGAGTAGGTGTTATTTTATTACGATATTTTCTTTACAGTGCTACTCAGCGGTTTATATTCTACAACACAATCGTTAATTATCAAACAATAAGCAGAAGTTAAATCGGGTATATCACCTTCACACTCTAATTCTACTCGCACATCTACAACTGAACCAGATTTTATATAATCATTTTGTCTTGAGCAATCAATTACAAATAGTGGTGCTTTTTCCATAAAATCCTTTTCACTAAGAAGAGGTTCTGCCCTTCGACCATAATAAGACTGTTGAAATCTGGCATAATGTTCGTATAATATGGCTACATTATGTTTTGAAAAACATGTGTTAAGATTTTCATACGGATAATAATTAGAATTAAGATATACTTTAACGTCTCTTAAATAACAGTGATCGAATCTAGACATATCCTTATCAAATTTATTTTTTCGATTCGTTTGTAGACCTATGATTACATATCGCGGTTTTTCTACCTGAGATGAAGTTTTAATGGACCAAGTATGTTTCGAAGTCTTAGGTAATAATGGGTATTCATATAGATCCCAATTTCGGAATATCATTTGTATGGATCGATCTCTCTCTGTAAGTTTGAGAAGGTTAATTTTTTCTCTATCCGAAACCTTTACATGAGGAACACGCCATATTATTTTATGAATTTCAATCTTTTCTACAAATTCCCCAGTGTTGAGTTTCAAAGCATTAAGGTTAGTATTACTTCGTAATAATATCAGTTCGTGTTTGCAATTTATCACAATTTTCTTATAATCTTCAGCAAAGCCAAGAACGTTGCTTAGAGGAATAGAGGCTGAAAACGATCCACCTTGTGTATTTGTTGTTCCGTTCAAATCCCAACCCCAGCTCTTGGACATTCTTGATTCACTTTCATTCATAGAAACTAAGGATTTCATAGTGGTAGTAATTCCTGCATTTTTTATTTTATCTATTTCAACACCATTAAGCTCATACCGGATGTCTTGAAAGAGATAAAGTAAGGGATTATTGGTAAAGTGAACATTTAGCACATTTTCTTTATTATCACTTTTTTTAACAATGATTGCCCCTTCTAAGTAAAGTGTACTTGCGGAAGGTAATACGTACAAATCTTGCTGGTTGATTGGTATGCGGATTTCATCGCTTCTATTAAAACTGGTAATGTATGGTTTATAAGAATGGATCTCAACGCCATCTATGGTGTTGTCCTGAAGCGGGGTTGTTGTGATGTCTAATATATTCATTTTATTAATCCAATTTGTTTAAGAAATTGCTTGTTTTCTTCAGTTAACTTAATTTTCTTCTTATGTGTTCTTTTATGAACAGGTCGATTAGAACTGATATTTTTAATGGCATGGGCCTCGTATTTATCGTACACAATCATTTTTTCCTTAAGTGTAAATATAACTGCACTTCTTCGCCTCGCAAGTTGATCAAACTATTATTTATATCTAGTAATCTTATGTTTAAACTGCTAATACAATTTCTATTGACAGGGAAGTACACTGGATTGTTAGGAATTTCTATTATTCGATAACCAGGTGGAACGTTGAGAGCGAATTCATAAATAATATGCCCAGGGTCGCTGTTAATATAAGATCCACTCACTATGTCACATTCAACCCTGATGACAGTTGATGACAAAATGTTAACCGGTTGCAGAGACTCGTGTAATTTATTAGCTTCTAGGGTCTGAGAACCAAATCCCAAAATTCTTCCTAATGACTTGCTCTTCTCAAAATGTATGTTTTTTGAACAAGATATATATGTTTTTAACGTATTGTTATTGCAAAGTAAGTTAAAAGAAGCATCTTTGATATGATTTTTTATATAATCGCAAATGTCTTGCAATTCATACGCCCCTTCCGGAATTTTAACAACTTTATTATTATCATAATGAAATGTATTATTGCTATTGTTTATATTTGGAATCGAGTTGAAAGTTGATAAATACAGAAGAGCACATTCATATTCACCTTCAAGTTGTAGTGAAGGAGAATAATTAGTTAATAACGTTGACTGGTCACCAGTTATTGAGAGCGTGAATGACATTGCGCAAATGATAACACCATTATAGTTATTGGTTTATATATTATTTTTTATTTTGATCCCAAAATGACCATAAATATTTTAAACACAAATGCCCACAATTAACAGAGTTGAAGTTTTGATACCGAGTGTAATTGTAAAATATGTTCTTACTATTTACATATCTTATGAGTTCTAATGGAGGCTTCAAATCTCCAAAACTATCGAAATATTCACAATATTTATTTATTTTTATATAAGCTACCCAATGTGTACCTTCATTTGCTGAATTATCTAAATTTACAATTCCGCATTCTTTTCGTTTCACTTTAAAAGGTAATTGGTCCAACATGAACACACCTCTAAAATATGGTATATCTTTTGCAAATCTTGAAATATCTATATTGGTGAGAGCACGATTAGGTAGCTTCCAAATTAGTTTTTTGATTTATTTATGAAAATGCCATGACCTTTTTTGTAGGGTTTAATGTATAAACCCTTACCCATAGCGATAGATTCCATAACTTTGTTGTGGCGTTCAGATTCTCGAAGATTGTGCTGAGCTGATTTATATTCATTGACTGTTTTAGCTATACCAGCAGCACCTCCAGCTAATGCACCTAGTGCCGATAATCCAGCAAATATTGGTATCAATGGTAATATCCCACCAGTTTTTGGTAGTGGTATTACTCTCGGTAAGTTTATGAGCTTATTTTTCGCAATAAGTTTCTTTGCTACTTTATACATGTGTTTAATCGCTGTGCCACTGCAGGCTGGTTTTGTTTTTTTCATTCGTGAACGCATTTTAGATACAAGAGATCTGAATGTCTTGATACCTGCACCAGCTTTTACCTTCGTTTTCATAACCTTTTTCACTAGCCACGATGCTATTTTCTCTCCTTTTCCAGCATCTTTTGACTGGAGCCTACGTCTTGCCATATCTATTAGTTCCAAATCAGCTTTATGACGATCTTCTAGATTAGAGTATCGAGCATATGCTATGTCGTGATGTTTGCAAGCCTCGTCTAATGGGTTTATTCCTTTATCTCCACGAGCCAATCGCTTTTCAAGTTTTGTTCCAGGTCCACAATAATTATAACCTGGTATATGTAATTCAAATGGAAGATTATTGATCAAATTATTTACAAGTCCTCCTCCTTTCATTGCCTTCAATATACTAAAAAGCATAGTTATATAACAGCCTTTTTATGTATCCAACTGTTTTCCTTATTACTGAGCCCCAGCCATTTAACAAAAAGTTTATTTCCATTTTATCGTATAACTTTTTCAATTAAATGAATATTAGGATATTTGACCTTTTGTAGTTCTTGTTCATAAAATGATCCTAGAATGGGTTGGTTATTTAGATCTGCAATGTGGTATGTTACTGGAACCGTGTCGATAACTTTTTTTATGCTAAATAATTCAGTTGACCAATTAGGTGTATATCCCTTTGCAAAACAACTTTTATACTTACTTATCCTCACCTGATCACCCACTTTATATCTTTTATTGTTACTTTTTTTAAGACATCTTTGAGATTTTTCAATATTATTCTTAACTATACACTCATTATGCTCATTTACTTCAATTGGTTTATAATTAATAGTTCGATGTTTTGAATTATTGTAAGCATAAATAACATCGTCTAAATTATTTCCAATCCATTTATAGTTACCATTTAAACTAAAGGATTTAAAAAGTTTGTTTTTTATAGTTCTTATTAATCGTTCGACTATAGAAGCCTTTTTGATAGAATAAGTACTGTAATGATTTATTTTATACGAGTTAGTTAAGTTTTTAAATTCATCATTATAGAATTCAGTACCTTTATCGGTTTGTAAATTATCAGGACGTCTATTACTTGTTTTAATGATATGGTTAAAAGCCAACGCAATGGAAGTCTTAGTCTTATTTTTTATCGGTTTAGCCCAGGCATATTTCGAAAAACAATCGATAATCACCAATATGTAATTCATACCACGATTATATGTCTTATAATTTTGCATGTCAATTAAGTCCGCCTGCCATAAATCATCGATACCTTTTAAAATCACTGATCGCCGAACGAAATTTCTTCTTGCTGCTCTATGTAACTCATTAACAATTTGCTGTTTCATTTTTTTCAGTGTTGTCTATTTTTTACGTCTTTTCTCTTTCAGTTCTATTTCAAACTGACTCATAAATTTAATCATATCATTTTTTAAAGAATCCAATAATTGTTTGACTTCATCTTTGGTATAAGTATATCCTTTGATCATAGTATTTATATCATCTTTACTACAAAATTGTTGAGTCAAATCATCAACATATTTTTTGTTTACGGCTTCATCTTCTGCCAAAGGTTTTGAAATGCCTCGTAATTTTGTATGTTTTAAATTGTAATCACCTGAATCCGTCTGGATCAAAGCCTTATGTGTAAGATCTAGAAAATCTAATAAACGAGATCGTTTATGTACATGGTGTCCAAATTTGTCAACATTCATGTTTTTATAATTTTCGTTAGAGAGTTGATACCTCTGTATAGAGCTAATGTGAAATAAAACGGAAACATAAGTGAGGGTGTATTTATTTATTATACAATACCATACTCACGCAACTCTTCAATAATAGATATTATTTCATTATTTAAACCAGAATTTCCAGCGTCTTGTGATGCAATTAATAGTTTTAATCTATCTACGAGCTCGTTCGGATCATCCCAGTAAACGTAATCAACATTTGATTTAAATTTTTTAAGTAGTCCTGATCCTTCGAAAGCACTCCCATCAGTACTTACAGATTCATGACGTAACTTAAATAGTGGTTTTATAACATTTAGGTACTTTCTACCTTTGTTGCTTTTGATTGGTTTATTCATATCGTAATCTCTACGATGAGCATTTGTATCTATTAACATCTGCTTATAATTTTGTCTATCTTCATGCTCTATTAGGTTTAAATCCGGAACTTTCTTGAATAACAACTCTTTTATGCCCAGAGTCAATTTGTACTTCCGTCCGCCAACATCAACGACATTATCGTTCAATGTTACTCGTCCTGTACCCATCATAAGTTTTCCACGTTCCCTTCTTACACCAAATGGAACGTTTTCATAGATTTCAGATGATAATGACCATGAAGACGTATTTGGAGTTATATCTTCGACAGCTGAACAGAATGATCTATTAGATTCATTGCTTATATTATTGCGATTGGGTTCATCTAAATCATCTTCTTCAAAATTTTCTTCATCTGTTTCACCGTCAGATTGTGTATTGATACTTTCATTCTTGGAATCAGATATGTCGTGGATTAAATCAGACTTCCTTCTAATAACTGTTTTGTTAAAATCCAAGTCGTTTGAACTATTGAACTCATCTTGTTTTTCTATTTTTAATTCATGTGGAGTATCTGTTATTTTTCTAATTTTTTTTGGTTTTTTAACGTGTATAGCCTGATGAAGTGGATCTGTTACAGGTTTGAAAACAGTTTCAAGTACACTTTTATTGTAAGCTTCTGTATCTTGCATTTTTTTCACCTTTCTTTTAACTGCATCCGCAGCACGAACAATTTGTTCTTTTAATTCTTTTTCCATATTCATAAAGCTATCGAAACTTCAAGAGTTGTGAAATTATCGATAAAGAATGACTTTTATGAAGCATGTACGCAAGATATATATACATCATTTATTAAGTATGACGAAAGTATCAAATTTTTTACGATTTCGTCCTTTATTTTTTTCACAATCTTTATTAATAACTAAATAATCATATTGTTTGCTCCAAATGTTAGAACACATTTCCCGAAACTCTAACCAAGTCATATCTGTATTTACATGCTCCTCGTATACGTGTTTCATATTTATATCATCTTGCTTAAAAAGTATTATTAAATTAGCGTTATCTCTCACTAGTTGTTTAGGAATTTTGCTGTAAGTTTGATTCAAATAAAAACAGTCAATCAATTTATGTCTACCCATAGCAAAGTAATTTCGCATGTTGTTTTGGTTTTCACAGGCTACGTCATCAAAAATAATAACAGAATTACATTTAGCATCTTGTGGATCCAAAATTTTATCATTTTCTTGGTATTTTGTAAATACAATCTGTGGAACCTTTCTCAAAACACTTTCTAGAAATATATACTTGGGTTGATAAAGAGTTTTAGAATAAACATATAAATTGTGAAAGCGTAGTCCATTTTCGTGTAACAGTAATCCAATGATTAGGTTTGTCTTGCCACAGTTTGATGGTCCACAAATCAAACAGCGGATAGAGTTTGGTAACAGATTTCCGTTACGATTGAACCGTTTATCGTTTCGAATGTCGGGACATACTGTATCAACGTTTAATGATGTACGTTGTTCAATAAATTTCATTGTGATGTAAATGATATGAATGTTGTCACATGAATGATAACTTTTTAAATATTTCTCTTTTATATTAACGAGAGATATCTCTCTCGTATCGTACGTGAAATAGGCTAGAATTCTCCAACATCACATGAATGTTGTCATTACTTATTTGACAAACGTTTTAATTTGATATTTGAGAGCTTTAGGCCACGAAGTGGTCTACAGCTCTCAATATAATACTACTGATAGTTTACGTAACAAGTGTGTTTAAGTTAAAACATTCTGAAATGAAAGCCCTTGTTGGTTTTCAAACAATAATTTTCAGTCATACATAAATGAACCCACTGACACACACAAAAAATTAAAAGCGAAAATATTCGGCATAGCTGTCATGTTTTCATATAAATTCTGCCAAAACCACCGGCACGAAGAAGAGATGGCTATGTCGTTTATATACCATCGTTTTGTGTATTTAAACATTCAAAGGTGGAAATTCGCTGAGTCTGAAGTTGAATGCTTCAGCATGAACCAAAACATGATTCATCATGTTTTGGTTTTGTTATTGCTTAGTAGGTGATTTTAGTGGAATCGTGTTTTCGAGGTAAATTTGTATTGAATAACAAATACCTATTATATTTTCTTTGTGGGGTTTCGGTTATTTGTATCAATATTATCGTTTTAAATACTATGAGTTGTTGTGATTACACAGGCTGCGTTTACATCAAAACTTTTGGAGGAAATACTTACGATCAGTTGACCCGTTTGCTAGTTTGCCGTCTGGTCATAAAAATAAATTGGTTGATTATAAAGTCGGTTTATGGACGATAATTTTACGTAGTAACGGTTGAAGAGAGATAGATGCGTCACATGCCGAATGCTTAGGCCGATCGTGCTTCTCTAACGGTTGTTGCGCGCTCTCGCTTTAACATGGAACGTGACACTTTTTCGTGCATGTAGCCGGCGTTTATCAATTTATAAGACGTTATAACGTCAAAACTACACAGTTTGATGGCCCTGAAACGCATTCTGGCGCAGTTACGCTACACAGCATATATTTGGTGGAAAAACATCGTTAGAATAACATTTTTATATTGACATGACAGTAATCCTGACTCCGTCGCTTTTTAGGGTTCCGTACCCAAAGGGAAAAACGGGACCCTATTAATTTCGCTCCGCTGTCCGTCTGTCTGTCTGTCCGTCTGTCACTAGGCTGTATCTCATGAACCGTGATAGTTAGACAGTTGAAATTTTCACAGATGATGTATTTCTGTTGCTGCTATAACAGCAAATACGGAAAAATTTAATAAATTAAATATTTAAGGGGGCTCCCATACAACGAACTTGATTTTTTTGCTTGTTTTCTGCTCGATATTAATAACGGCTACAGGTCGACGCTTGAAATGTCCATAGAATGTTTATTTATATATTACACTTTAAAAATAAATAATTAAATAATAATAAAATTAATATTAAAGGGGGGCTCCCATACAACAAACATGATTTTTTTGCCGTTTTTATAGGTAATGGTACGGAACCCTTCGTGCGCGAGTCCGACTCGCACTTGGCCGGTTTTTTTAATATATGTTTGACTGCAAACGAGCAGAAGACCCGCTTGATAGAAAAAGGTCACACAACAACACCTGAGGATACGTTGCTGATACGTTGCCGACTCTTAAGATACCTTGTGTACTTCGAAAACAAGTTACGTTAAGCCCTAAGTTCACAGGTATTTGCCTGTAGTTTTGGAAATTCCCAAAGCAGGTTGGCATTCGACAGGCAGATGGCTGCAAGTCTTTTGCCAAATCTGTTATGGGATAATCACTCTACGATACTATATTTTATAACAAATACATAAATAGATAAACATCCAAGACCCAGGCCAATTTGAAATGGATTATTTTTCATTTTGACCTGACCGGGTATCGAACCCAGGAACTCCGGTGTGACGGTCTGATATGATGATCACTAGACCACAGAAATGAAACTAGTAGATATGTAAAATCATATTGTATACTTACTCATTGTTATAAGGTAGAAAGCTGACTATGAATTTGAATTCTGAATCTTGTTTGCGTTTTGGTTATTGCTTACTGAAAGTGTAATTATAATGGAATTGTGTTTTCGAGGTAACTTTGTATTGAGTGGTAACAAATATTAAGTTTTCTTCGGAGGGTTTTGGTTGGTTATGTCAATATTGTTGTTCAAAATTCAATGAGTTGTTTTGATTCTATAGCTATACTACGGTTATATTAAAGCTGTGCGCGTGAACAGAGAGCTGTATTGCGAGGAAAAGCTAGGTACCAATAGAACTACTGCGACACAGTAATCATTTTTGGAAATGCGGCCATATTGACCTTTCTTGCTTGGTTTCGTTATTTTTGTCAATCATCTCCAAGTCCATTGGTCGAAATAACTAACCAAGGTTACTAAAAATATATTTATTGACATTTCCTAATAAAACAGTACCTAATAAAACGGGTTGCAGGCAAACGGTGGAAGCGAGCCTGGAAGCGGCTCGCTTACAGCGTTTCCCTGCAACCTGTTTTAATGAAAGTTGTTCAGATTCGTGGTCTGAATCACTCCTTAAACGTATGCTAATGAATTAAATTTCACCCTGTATAAAACTAATCTTAGTTGAAGACAAATTGAAAGATACTGCTAGGAGCATATTCAAATTTCAAACTGATCTTGTTAAATTTGAGGCAAAGTAACATCAATCATAATACCAGCTGTACGTTATAGAGTAACTAAGTAGTATAGTTTATTAGATGTGGTAATTTAATGTCACCCGATGACAGCAAATGATTCAACTTGCCTGCTTGATTGATAGGGCGTTCATAGAGTTTATATGATGCATACAAATAAACATACTTCGGTAGTTAATTACTTAGTACCTGGGCGACCGAGCTTTGCTCGATTATTACTATTTATTGTAATATGGTGGTTTTTAGATGATAATCTACATAAACTTAAAAAGTAAAATTAAATATTAACTTATTTTTAAACTTGTCTAAAAACTAATATATAAACTTGAGCATATAAAAAAACAAAAGTGACTCACCGAGCGGGAACCGAATCTGTAACACTCGTTTCTTGCCGTCCGCGCCTTAACCTGCTGGAAGGACGAAATTAGCGACCATATTCTGCGTGGAAAGGAAAACGCATGAAAACTCGAAAACACGCGTTTCCCAAACATAAAACTAATCTAGATCGATTGTTTACCTCCGAAAATCTCAATATACCAAATTTCAGCGAAATCATTAGAGCCGTTTCCGAGATTATAGAAATAAATTTATATACATATATATAAATATAAAAGTATTGCTCGTTTAAAGGTGTAAGATTTATTTTTTACACCTTTTATCTAAAGGTAAAACATAAAAGTTAAATTATAAATAACTTCTTCCAACGCACCACATCGAGGCAATATACACAAAATTCCCCGTTTCACAGCAAGACTGATACGTTGTTCAAAAAAACTGCCAGCTCTTGGATCACCAGTTACCTCGATGACATGTGTTTTCAATTCCTTAACATCAAAAAATCAAAATCAAAAACATTTATATTTCTCCACAAACAAGTTCTATATGATATAACAAATTGTTACAAAAATGCATTTGAACATACTTATCATATACATCATCATCAGGTCTTTTAGTCTCCACTGCAGGAGCATGACCATCTCTATACTACCGGAGCCATACTTGACCAGAGCAGACAGAGGATTTGACCTACACTCTCCTCGCTGGCCAGACGGGTTGGAGAGGTCTCATTAATGTTTATGAGCTTTTTTTAGCTTGTATTTCTTAAGTCGCCTCTTCGACACGACTCGACATCCATGGAAAATTTTTGAGTGGTCCTATTCTACTCTGCCGGAAACCACGGCTATTTAGTGATGTTACTTACAAATGTTTGGAGGCGTATATCTCCATGATTTACCTGACTTAAGGCAGAGGCTTGCCTACGCGCTTAATTTCGGGCCAAGTTATCCCAATTGCCTTTATCTCCGTTGCCACCGTTCGCCACCAGGGCTGTTTGGATCAGCCCACTTTCCGCTTGCCCTGGGGTGCCCACTTTTCACTTGCCCTGGGGTGCCTACTCCAGGGCATGGAACCCGTCTGACTGACGTCTCTGAGAGTGTAGGCCAAATCCTCTATCTGTTCTGGCCAATTATGGCACCGGTAGCGCAGAGAGGATCATGCTTTTGCAGTGGAGACTAAAAAGACCTGTTGATGATGATCACTAACTCATCGGTACACCAGTCTGACTCGCACTGTTACGGAATTTTTCCTATTAACTATATTGAAATCCTGGAATCAGAATCCCTAATGGAATACAGGATCGCAAGAAAAAAGGTGAAAAAGGAAAAAAATATCTTCCATAGACATTCGTCCAGCTGAACGGCGACTTTGTATGGGAAGCCTATTTTGTTTTTCGATTTTCTGCTTTTTTTTTTGCAATTTTATATTTCATTAGGGATTTTAATTCCAGAATTTCAATATAGTTCAGAGGTTCTAAATCACGAGGTATCATATACTTACATACGACGTATTAAATACCAAAGTCGAGTCAGAGTAATAATTGTATTAATCCAGCTGCCATCAACAGCTAATCTCACATCAGTCTCCAGTCACTTCATTAGTGAAGTAGTGTATACTTAGTATAGTATACAATACGTGATTAGGATAATTTGGTTTAGCGATGTCACTTTGTGATGTTAGAGCCCGGGACATCGTCTGTGGCAAATGAGGTGGATATCTTCATCATACAAATCAATTAATAAACCGAGAAACGAACCTGCAGGCCTACTCGGTAATATGTGACAATTACGGGGTACGATTTGATCGTCACTTTAAAATACATTGCGCTTTCGTATGATTGAATATTTTTATTTAAAATATATAAACCGTAATGAATGTTGAAGTGACCATCAAAACGTTGTACACCGTAGTTGTCAAAAGTAAGGGAGTAGCCATTCTGATGACGGAAAGCGGACTTATCAAATACGCTATGGAGCAGTTACGTAATCTGACTCGAGTACGAAGGGTTCAGTACCATTATCTGTAATAAGTTTAAAATTATTAAAAATTTATGCTTTTCGCAATTTTTCCTTTATTTGTGCTAAAAGACGTTGCTGCCCTGTAGGTTTTGATTCCCTGACGAATGTCGAAAATTAATGTATTTGATATGAATTTCAGCTTGACTTCCACACGTTCCTGGGAAAAAGGGTCTTGACAGACAGACAGACAGACGGACAACAAAGTGATCATATAAGGGTTCCGTTTTTTCTTTTTGAGGTACGGAACCTTAAAAAGGTGGAAAAGTACTACTAGTTATAAACAAGAATATTCATTTTAAAGAACCATTGTTCTTTCTATTGTCTAGTTGAGTATCCGTGAAAGTGTTGAAGATCGCGAAAGTATTTAATTCTGTCAGATTAAAGTCAATGGACTTGGAGAAGTCACCAAGGCACTTCGCGGAAATAACAGAGTAATTCTAAAACAAAACACTTTATAGCTTCTGAATAAATTGAAACGAAAACTTTTTGAAATAATAAACTCTTTGCCCCCGGCTTGCTGGGCGACATGACAACCTTAAAATTATGATAATGAGAAAAGTAAGAAACATGATTACACTAACAAATTTTTGTGGAGATGACATCCTTTAAAAATAGTATGAAAAATTGTGTTTAATGTTAACAATGTATTCAGAGCCCTTCAGGCACGTAGGGACCAAGTCTGGATTGAGTTTCTTTTGGCGTATTCTTCTCACCAGTGGTCGTTCCGAAACGCTAGTAGTATTTCTATTTTCATATATTAAAAAATATATAAGAAATAAAAATATGAAGTACAAAAAGAGATACATGTATCCAATTTTGAATAAAAATCTTATCTTTGACTTTATTTTTGGCGGCGCAGAAAAAAGTGCTTTTTCATAATTTTGATTTACTTAGCCTCGTAGTTAAATAAATAAATATACAGGGACATATCTCAGAAATTGAGCTAGCCTTACAGTACCTAAGTTATGAACTTGTGTTTAACTCAACGATACTATATTTTATAATAGATACTTATGTAGATAAACATCCAAGACCCAGACGTTATTCATCATTACCTGACAGGGAAGCGAACCCAGGTACTCTCATGTCACAGGCTGGCTTGTTAACCACTGTGCCTCGGAGCTCGCCAAATATTGACATAATTTCTGTTTCTTGTAGAAGAAAACATTTTCACGATTGTTACCTTTATCACTCAAATGCACCACAAGTGGTAACTATAACACTGTTGACTTCTCAACCACCAAGCGGTCCAATGAGGACGCTAATCAGAAAAAAATAACTCCTTTCACAAAATGACATAGCTTTACAATGCGTCCTGGAACTGCCTCTCTACATGGCAGATATTTGAAGAAAACGAAGCCTGGGTTAGATATTTTTGAAATTGCCTATATGTATCTTACTTTAGTAACAATTTATGACAGTTCTAGCTGTTTAGTTCCACGCGCGAAGAAAGATAAATTTTGCAATAAATTAGTAATTTTGGCGAGGAACTGCAACGGTGTTACAAATTACTGTAAGTGCGTATCGTTTATGATTTGAATAATCAATAATTAATGTTGAAGATTTTATGATGAAATTGAATTCATTAGCAAATATTCATTAGTTTATAAGGAGTGGCTCAGATCACGAATCCGAACAACTTACATCATGGGACCAACTCCAAAATTGCAAAAAACAAAATCAGCTGTTCCATAGATTTTGGCCAAGTAAATATTCCACTTTTGTATGAAAGAGCAGATAATTTTTCACGATGTCGAAGTTGGACCCATAATGAAAGTTGTTCAGATTCGTGGTCTAAATCACTCCTTAAACGTTTGCTAATGAATTCAATATCACTCTGTATGTTCTTCCATTTGTATTTCTTATTCTGAGTTTCTTTCGTCTTCTTCTCCTTATCCTACTTTATATGGAGTCGAGTGGATCAGAATATTAGATTTTCCACTACATATTTCCTTTGTCATTTCAGGTGTAACGCTCCATCCACCTTTTCTCTGGCTTCCTCTCTACATGACTCTCCAATCCATCTCAACACATATCTATGTGAGTTTGTTCATAGAATAGGGAACTGGCATGAAGAGTAGAATTCGAAAAATGTTTCTGATTATGTCAGTATCTAGCTGAAGAAGCCTGTAAAGGGCATTTTTAATTTATATCTAGTTGACTAGCTCCGTGGCGCAGCGGCCAACACGCCTGCCTGCGACACGGAGTGCCCGGGTTCGATCCCCGGCCAGGTCAAGATGGAAAATGATCTTTTTCAGATTGGCCTGGGTCTTGGATGTGTATCTATATATGTATTTGTTATAAAATATAGTATCGTTGAGTTAGTATCCCATAACACAAGTCTTGAACTTACTTTGGGGCTAGCTCAATCTGTGTGATTTGTCCGTATATATTTATTTATTATTATTATATTATATCAAAATGTCAAGGAGCGATTTTTGGATTGGCTACATCGTGATACGTCGGCACTTCATGATTTGGCCGGTCATATCGCGATGTGCCCTGTAAAAAGTCGGGCAGATTGACTAGAAACAACGTATTTGACGATATTCCCAGCAAAACATTGGGCGGATCGTGAAGTAGTTGCAGCGACGATGGTGACGCTGTTTTCGCACAATATTCTGCCATAGAATAAAAATCCTCGGGAGTAACCTTTGTCTTTTTTTTTATGTTATATGGCGGCAAACGAGCAAGCGAGTCACCTGATGGTAAGCGACCAGCGCTGCCCATGGACAACTGCAACACCAGGATGTAACAGGAGCGTTGCCGGCCTTTCAAGGAGTTGGGGAAGGGACGCCCTTCTTAATTTTATTTTGTTTTTATTCATTGTTTTGATATTGGCAATAGACTATACAAGTTCTGTGAAAAATTAAAGTCTAGCTTTAACGATTAAAAAGCTACAAAAACCATGTGACAGACAAACATTCGGGCGGACGGTCAGCGGAGGCTTAGTAGGATTCCGACGGCACCATTTGGGTAAGGATCGTACCTAAAGCGTGGAAACTCGCCAACATCCAACCCGTACCCAAGAAAGTCGTGCCGACCCTGCAAACTATAGTCCAATTGCGATCACCTCCATTCTTTGCAAAGTATTGGAGCGTGTTGTAATGTAAACAAGCGTCTGCTGGCATACCTTGAAGATAATGATATTCTCAGTGACCAGCAATACGGATTAGTGCCGTTCTACTGGGGATCTTCTTGTGTATGCCACGCATATTGGGGGTTAGTTATCTAAAACCGGTATTTAATGCAAAACATAATTGAAATTTCATCTGATCTGTGTAAAGCTGATTTTATTGAAGTGCGACCTTAGTATTGTACAGTACATTTCGTAATTAAAAAGCCTAAAAAAGTATACCAAGATATTATTTCAATTTGTCGCGTAAATATTTATCAACCCTAGGTCAAAGTCTGTCATAAAGTTTCATAAAGAAAATCGTTTTCCATGTAGGGCTGTCAAACCTTTACATAAATTAAAAGTTTTGTAAAAGTTCGCGTTACTTTGTTGACAGGGCCGAATATTATATTTAGGTTGTGTTTTCATAATGCGATTATCGAGAAATGCAGGCTTTGCACTGTTCAAACTAAAATGATAATAGGTAGCTGATGGTGGCAAATAAGGAACGGTAACCTCCTGAGTTCTTCCCTGTGTACTAACGTGAGGTCATTCAAAAGGCGTATTTACAGGTATCTAAAGAGTCGGCAATGCATCAGCACCTCCTCTACTGTTGCAGATGTCCATATGCAACGGTGACCACTTTCCATCAAGTGGCTCGTCTGCTCGTTTGCCGTTAAATATACATAAACAAAAAAATTACGGTTCAGGCCATTCTGGCATTAGTTACGCGTAATGACACGAACTGTCGTTAATGAGTACTTGCAATGCATCATCTTCATCGTCGGCATTGGTATACTAGTATTTAAACTTTAACAGCGATGTCACAATTGTCAGTATATCTTGTGTGACAAGCAATGCCACTTGTCCTACTTTCCCTTTACTTTTTTGATAAAAATAGAATGGTGAGAAAATTTAGCACATAATTTCTTGACTAAAAAGTTGCGTAAATAATATGGCAAGCGTTATTTTGTACAGTATATGCCGTACAAAAATTTAAAGCGAAGTTTAGGAAAATGGTAAGCCTGTGTTCATCCCGTGAGAACACAGCCTTAATTCAAAGCCCGGAACGGTATTTTTTGCGGTTTACTTGGATTCCGAAAGCAGTGACAACCCTGGTTTGTGTATATTGTGTTGAGAGCCAGAATGTAAATTCCTGAGATTTTATATTTTATGGTCTAAAAAGAAACATCCATGCTGCTATGGGAAAAATGGGAAATGGGCGAAAATCAAAGGAATAACTAATATTATAAACGCGTAAGTGTGTTTGTTTGTTTGTTACGCTTTGTCTCCGTAACTACTAAACCGATCATCATGAAAAAACCACAAACAAACAAACATGTTATTCTCTTTGATGGATATCAAAGTAATATTCTGATTATCTATGAATAAGAGAAAATAAGGTTCAAAGTCTAACCTCATGTCATTTAAGATAAAACAGCGAAAATTGTACTGAACTTGACTTATGATTTTTAGGGCAACAGTAACTAATGGTGAAACCCCATTATAACAAAAACAACATAGCCGCAGAAACCATGATGGTAAAGAAAAAGTTGTACGCCAAGAGGGAGTTTTTGAAGTGGAAATTCTTAAGCGGCGTTGTGCTTTTTTCTTCGGGATTAGCATTGACATCTCTAAAATTCAAATAGCCGGACTAACCTGTCAAAAAAGTCTGACTTTTGGGTGCCAAAGTTTGGGCATTAAGAAATATTAAAGATTTCATCATCCATCCATTACTCTCTTCTCAATAACTTTATAAAAACATTCTATAGTAAAAAACTTCATCCAGCGCGCCCCATCGAGGCAACGTACCCAAAATACTGGCAATATCTCCCTGCTGTATTGCAAGGCTGATCCGCTGAGCAAAATAACTGCCAGCCCTCGGGTCTCCTGTAACATCGAAGAGGCGCGCTGTGATATCCGTTAAAAAATTCTGGCTTCAGCCCCAGGGATGTCTGACAAAAATATCGAATAAAACACATAGGTTTTTAAAAACCGGACTTAATGTGGACTTGCGTTTAGTTGCGTGAGTTAGTAAATCTCGTATCGCTCGCTCGTCGATACTGACTAAAGTGATTGAATTGAACGATAGTATAAAAAGAGTAACAAAAGCCAGACGAGCCGGACAGAGTCAAATTTGGCTGGACAAGAGATCAAAAAGCCTAACACTGTCCGACTTTATCCGGACAGATGGCAACGCTATTTGGGAAGGGTAAAAAATGTTAAACTCGCGACACGTGAGCTGAGACTGTCGGCGCGGCGTAGGAGAGGACGTAATATCTGCCTCTCTTTCTACCGCGCGGAGTTTTCACTTCTGCCGGCACTCCCGGAGTGCAACCCGTTGTTTTGTTGTACACCCTGTGCACTTTGTGTGTTGGCGTCTAATTTTATATATTTTTTTTTGGTTCACAAAACTGACACGACACAATAACATACAGCAACAAAACAGCACACTGTAAAACATGTGAAAGTGACAGGTCTTCTTGATGTGTTTAACACACTATTAATGAAGGTTACACTGATAAAAAACATAAAAAAAAATCAAAACTAGAAATATTTTTTGTATAAAACAGCAATGCTCAGTTACCTACCTATTTGTAATTTTAAAGTATATCTCTAAATCTAGTGAGTAGACTTTTTTTTCTGCTCCTTAAGCATATTTCTATTTTATGGTTGCCAGCCCTGAAAATATTTGCGCTAATTTAAATTGACCTTATATTTTTACAAGCCCTAAAATCGTTAAAAACTCCCACCATAAAAACACTCATCAGCAACAAATTACTAACAAGCACTGCGTGGAGCGCATTACTTTTTTATAGATTTAATTCCATTTCCTTTAATTAATACAAAATAAGTTAGGTTAATTAGTCCCTGTACTTTATGGCAAATAAGCCGGAGTCAGGCTAAATTGGCAGGCTGCAAACTGAGTGAGCAAAGCTTGGGAAACCAGGGAAAGGAACTTTAAAAAACTGGATATGTTTTTTCAAAAATAATTTAACCTTTGGACAGCTTCAAATCTCAGCAGTTTTTAATTTGGCCTGTAAAACTGCTACATATGTTTCGCATTAAAAAAAGCAGTAGAGACTCGGTGGTCCAAGAGTCCAATCCATATGATGCTTTTCGAGTGTGTAAGTGGCCAACACTGGTGTCATATTTTTCATGCTGCCTTAAGGCATCTGACATAGCTTAACGACGGCCATCAGTGATGACAGTCGGGACTAATGACTTAATGTGGCTTCCAAAGCACGTCCTCCGTTCTCGAGATATTTGTATGCCACTTACGGTCACCCATCACACAGCGTTCAGGATTGCTTAACATGGGTAAGCGCTTTTAATTCTCACGACCACTGAGCCATCAGACTCCTCAAATTCCTCCTACAATCCATAAGAGAAAGGTCTTTTTAACCACCAAGACCTGACTTGTACCTCTTGAGTTCATGCTATAAACTCAATCTGACTCAAGTTCGGTTATTTTAATCAACTTATTACCTATAGTACTTTCTGTGAAGGAGAACATCACGATATTGTCCACTAGCGTGCTAGTGTTGTCGTACTAGACATCCTGCATGCTACCACAGAATAAGTACTATTGTAACGCCTATAATTTTTGGACGTGGCAACGTCTTATAAATTGGTAAACGTCGGCTGCACGCATGAAATAGTGTTACGTTCCATGTGCAAGCGAGAGCACGAAACAAGCGATAGAGAGGCACGATCTATCTCTCTTCCACCGTTATCATGTAAAATTTCCGTCCGTAAACTAACTTTAAAGGTGACCAATATTTTTTTGCTTAGACGGTAGCCCAAGGCCCTATCTAGAATTTATTCAAATCGTGTTACAATATTTAAGAGCCGCAGCGTATTTTAATTGTACCCAATTAACCTTATTTCTGGCTAGCGCAACCACCCAATTAAATTAGCCTTCGGGAAATTGTTACGCAGAAAAAATAACAACATTATTTTTGTAAAAATGATGTCGCTGCTGAATTTTAATCAACAAAATAATGGACGGAACAAAATGTGGATTTCCTGTTTTTGTTGAGCACGCTTTGGTTTTAAAAATTACGCACCAGAATAATAATTAAATGAAGATACGAGTGCACTAAAAAGATGTCTTCTGAGATATGTAATTGATGAAAGATACTGCCCCGAAGGCACAGTGGTGGTACTCCCTGTCTGTGAGAGTTCGGTTTTTTTATTACATTTGTCTTCCATCTCACCTGATGGTAAGTGACGATGAAGATGAGGATGAGCATTCCAAAATATATGTAATGCTTTGGCAATGTATCTAAGATATTTGAATCTACCTGCGTGTGAAAGATACTCGTATAATTACATACATACATATTATTTAAAATCCCATTAAAATCGGCCAAGTAGTTTCCAATATTAGCTAAACCAGAGACTTCAATTTAAAACACTAGAGTACTAACTATATGATGTACTAATCGCTTAAGTTGCTGTCGAGTATTTTCTTCATAAAATTTCTTCGATCAAATATAATGGTAGATACACAGTCTCATACAAAATGAAGCCATATTAATGTCCCCGAGTCAAAACATCATGCATACAAACAACGACAAAAACGGTACATACTGAAAGTATGACTCCATCTTTTTTTTTTTACTTATGATGCGTAGTTTTTACATCTTTTTACTGTACCTTCGTTATGGCGAAACATTTTATTGATATTTTGGACAAAACAGCTCCAAAACTCGATTAGAGCGCTGTTTTGCCGGTGCCACTTTTTGAGTGCGAATTGTGTATCTAACATTATATTTGATCGAAGTAAAATCTAAAAGAAAATTCAAGTCACGAACATACCCAGACATTTGCGATATACTAATACGAACGGGGACAGTTCTAGTTCTAAAACTTATATTTCAACCATATGATAAATCTTCGCGGACCATAGATCTAGCATTTCCTGGCCCCTGGCCAAACAAGATTTATATTTTTACGATCCGCAAATACTCGAAGCAATCGTATCCTGGAGATTTTCAAAAATGTAATGTCAACAATAATAATGGAAACGTATTTAAAGTTGTAAAACTTGCTTTATTAAACTTTCATACAGGTCTAGAAGAAAAGAAAAACTTTGAATGTGCTAGCTGCTTTTCTTCCCGCGCAGACCGTAGAAGCCGATCAAGGAATGGTCTAAAATCTAAAGAATCATGACAATAGGCGATGCGGCTAGCAACCCATCACTATTTGATTCTGTTGGCCGTGGCCTTTCGGTCTTATGACCTTAGGCTCTATCTACCCCGTAAGGGATAAAGACGTGATAATATTAATGTTATTAAACTTCTAGTTTTCACTCGCGGCTTCACTCGCGTAAATGTTCCCTTGGGATTCTTAGATCCCTCGGGAAAAGTTGCCTTTTCCTGAATGAAATTTACCCTTCGGCATATCCTTACCCAGCCCTAAAACTACCTTGATATCATTTCATCTAGGTACAGTTTAGTGATAATAGCGTGTAGAGGTATCATACATACGGAGTTACTTAGGATTTAATGGCCGAGCGAGGGCGAAGCGCAAACAAAGCGTTTCTACTCCAGCCTGGGCAAAAATCTTTCGTTTTTCAGCTGTCTGTCCAAATGTCCTTGAAAATGAAAAATGCAAATGAATAATTTTTATTCAAAATAGGATACATGTATCGCTTTTTGAACGTCATATGTTTCTGTTATTTATTTTTCTTCCTTTTATGTTTGCAAAATCGAAAAACTACTAGCGTTCTCACAGAGACTGGTAATAGTAGGGAATATCTGTAGCTCGCCATTTTGTTCGCTCTAATATATTATATCATAGTTGTTAAACATTTACAGATGCTTTAAGACAGCTTGAAATATCTAACTGTATATAATACGAGGGTAAATGATATCTACAGATATCCAATTTTCAATTACTTAATGAAATTCTTGTCAACCGATAAACAAAAAATGACAATCAATCAAATAAGCGCAGCGTTGGACACCCACCGACCAGGTGGTCGGACGACCTAACCAAGGTCGCAGGAAGACGCTGGATGCAGGCCGCTTCCAACTGGTCATATTGGAAATCCTTGGGGGAGGCCTATGTCCAGCAGTGGACTTATTGCGGCTGAGATGATGATGATGATGAATCAATCAAGTTATGAAACTACATTCAGGCCATAGTGTTTCCGAGAGACTACAACGTGAAGTTCTTAAAAATGGGCGTAAAAAGATTTCTTCAGCGTAAGCAACGCGCGAGGCACCCTTGGTGTTGCAAGCGTCCATGATCTTCACAGCCGTAAAAAGTCCACTAATGGACAAAGACCTCTCCCAAAGATACTTCGTTTCATGGAAGTATATTGCCATACTCACCACGCTTGGCAGGCGGGTTGGCGAGCGCAATTCGTTTGGCTTTTTGTGCTTCCGATGCTGCTGCCCATCGGAAGCATTTTAAAGCAAAGGTAGGAAGGAAAGGATTTGTTAAATTTGGAAAGGGAAGGAAGGTAAGGATACTCCTCTAAGGGAAGGGAAAGGTAAGGATACGAGCAAGTAGCAGCTCGGGAGTCCGGGTACGCATACCGGATGCCATACCTGGAGCCGGGCAGGTAGTTGAGGATGACACCCCTTACCGTAAAAAATATGAAGTTAATTTTATTGAATCACTAGCTTTCGCCCGCGGTTCCGCCCGCGATAAAAGTTATGCTATGTCTATGTCCTTCTCCGTACACCAGAGAACTTGTATGCAAAGTTTCATGATGATCGGTTCAGTAGTTACGGCGTGAAAGCATAACAAACAAACAAACTCACTTTCGCATTTATAATATTAGTAAGGATAAGGTTAAATGAATTGTGTGCGACGATATATCTAGTAAAGAAACATAGTAGGTCTATGTTCTCGAGGCTTTAATTAACCATATCTTAAGGCGTATTTGCTCCATAATTGTAATCCAGATCAATCAATTTAATAACCAAAGCGTATATCATAGACGAGGGTAGAGCAGACAGATTTCTCAATCCACTGGGAAATCAAGCGATTTGGCCACGAACCTACCGGATCTAATTCAAACCATTCTTAGGCTTTACTCGGGTGTTTGGTGTAATAGTGTAATTTAACTTCGTATGTACAGTTAGTATGAAAAGTTACTGTGAATGGTGATCTAGCTAGGAATTTGTCTTTATTTACTTAATTATTGAGCAAAAGTTTTAAATCGTAAGTCTATCAAACACAATAGAAGAAAAAACAATTCTTACGTGACGTCACATTTAATTTTGTAAAATAATTCTGATAAAACAACTAGTCTAAGGCATCATTCACACTAGCGTGACTATGAGCAAGCTCGCTGTCAGGCCCAAAGCTTATTACTAAAGCAGATTACGATTAGAAAGAGCACGCGTACGCAATTTGCGTACGCGTGCTCTTTTTTATATTATAGGACGGCAAACGAGCAAGCGAGTCACCTGATGGTAAGCGACCAGCGGTGCCCATGGACAACTGCAATACCGAGGTGTAACAGGAGCGTTGCCGGCCTTTCAAGGAGTTGGGGAAAGGACATGGGGGAAGGATGGGCCCCCGGCTCTCTCACTCACCGAACGAAGCACATAGTCGGTGGTGAAAAAGAGAGTAATTTAGTTGAGAAAGACGAAGGTTCTAAGCGCTGAGGTGCAAAAGAACTCAAGCGCGAAATGCTAAGGCGCTGTTTAACTTACCAACCTGCCGAAGTACATTTTCTGAAAAAAATCTTATCACGGAGAGTGAGATACCTTATATTTAACTATCATATTAAACTCTTTTTCGGTTCTTTTTTCTCTTTCTGGTTGGTTGTAGATTCTTTATTACACCATAAATAAAGTTGCGAGCGTAGCGTCAGTATTTGAGGTTGGACCACATTCTTTCATTATGTTTATCTGTCCCACTGTTTTCTTCTACAGATTGCATTTCTCAACTGATTCTCGCGAAATTTTGTGAAGTATACAGTTCCCAGCCACTAGTATAAACAGTAAACAACTTTGTTTTAACATATTATATGATGAGCATATGAGATATTGCAGCAGCGAAAAAGCGGACAAAGTACGCAGCTCCATAACTGTGTACTTTATTCGCTTTTTGTGGCTCCATAGCCTCATTATTACTTTGTTCTCGTAGCTGTGGAGACTACGAGCTGCTGGGGGCGAACGCTAAGCGATTGATTCGCACTCACATTCACATAGTGGAACACTGGTTAATTATTGTTGCAAAGGTGCTATTGTAATCCAGCGACGCAATGCAAAAAGCATGTTTTTTTTATGAATAATTTGAGTGAGTTTGGCCTCTATCGTGCCTGAGGAAGCAACGATGAAATCTAGGATGGTAAATGCAAACTCAAATAATGCCTACTCTTGCTTTGAAAATCCCTAAATTTTCTTGAGCACATAAGGGGCGGATTCAATTTTATATTTTGACGAAATTTATGTGTTTATTTATTATTTAATATTATTGAATGTAGTTATTATATCCAAAGTAATAAAGTTTAATAAATATCAACTTAAATGGAATATAAAAAATGAGTTTTATTTTAAAAACCAATCTATTGATTACCCACATCGCATCGAAAACGCATTATCATCATTTAAACATTCCCTTTTAACGACAGTTTAATTTGGACTTATTCCCCCGACGGTACAACCTAAGCCTATCCAAAATTGTTCAATGTATAATGACAGTGTCCAATCTGATAAGGGTCAACCCCGGCCAATCTGAAAGGAATTCCAGTTAATATGTCCCGTTATTTCGAATAGCGACCCCGTCTTGGACAGAATAATCCACTAATCACATGTGGAGATTTAAACGTATTACGTTATATACATTGCTGCGTTAAACCTTATTATGATGATGCAAATTTGTACAAAGAGAGCAATGAAGAGGATTAAATGCGTTGGGATAATTTCTAAAAAGGATTTATAGTATGTAATAAACGATTGAGCGTATAGTTTAAGTTAACGCACGCTTGAATAGTTATAGTAATTCGTGTTTGCGAAGGAAACTTGATGTTAATTGCGAAACTTTCACTGAGTATTGGCTGATTGTAAAAAGGACCAAGTTTCCAAGTTAGATTTGTATTTGGAGTAGTTCATCATTGATCAATTAACATCAGACTAGAAATAAGGAAAATTTGGCATAGTATCTAGATAGTAAACAGGTTTATCAAGATTGGATATCCCTTCACAGACTCTATGTGTTTACTCTGAAATTAGAAAAGTTATAAAAAAGGGCTTTAACTTTGTCCCAGTTGCATGCATACAAAGCTAATGCATACAAAACACTCAATACTTGTTTAAAAAATATATACACTTTACTACTATATTGGGCTGATGTTTGTCATCAATTCATCAACACGAGGCTTGACTTGACTGATTTCATTCCAAAACGAAAATTCTTTTTATCTGCCGAAACTTATTAAAACCGAAAACTAAAAAGTTAAAACCGAAAAACACACCTCCTAAAGGTAAATCCAAGTAAAGGTTTTTAACCTCAAACTTTATTACGTATCAATACAATCTAAAAACGAAGAATGTGTTTTATGTGAACAGATCAAATATTTTAAAATCTTCAAAGTACATCATTATGATGTTTTATCAATGTAATATAATACATTCATAAAACAATATGTACTGCAATTGACAGTTTTAATAATTATGACCATTACAAAGCTTCAAGTTATAATTCATTTTCTGTAAATCTTTATGTCAAATGTACCAAGCGCTTTCGGAGATTTTGTGCTAAACTTAATGGTACTAATTGAAAACTAGAATGTCACCTTTGACATAAGTTAACCTTTTTGGCGCTCCTTAGAGGGTACAAAAAGGGTTAACGAACCCTTATGTCTATATTTGCATGTAAGCATTTTGCTTTCATTAAACCTTACTGGTTTTGTATTTCGTGTGTGTAAGTGGCCAATAGTGCAGGCCAACAGCTGCCTAAAGGCATCTGAAGTAGCTTAGTGACTGTCATCAATGATGGGAAGCTGGGAACAACGGCTTGACGTGCCTTGCGTTCACCCCTCCCAGTGGAGACTGCGTCCAGGGTTGCTTATCATGCGTAAGCGCTGATAATGCTTACCAACAATGGGCCCTCAGCAACTTTCTTTTTACATTTTTTTACAATATAGATATTATAAATTTAATTGAAAAGTTGTAATTAAAACACTCGTTACGTTATATGCCACAAAATCGATTTCAAAATAACAAAGCTCTGATGCAATATTTATCAAACAATATACCTGAATAGAAATATCATAATCATCATCACTACAGTCGTAAGAAGTCCACTGCTGGACAAAGGCTTCTCCCAAGGATCCTTCGTTCCACGGGAGGATATTGCCATACTCACCACGCTTGCAGGCAGGTTTGCGAGCTCAGTTTCTTTGCCTTCTTGTGCTTTCGACGCTGCTGCCCAACGGACCCATTTTTAAGGAAGAATAGGAATTTGTTGGCCTTAGGAACGGAATTAAGGTATTGGGGTACTTCTCGGTCGAATGAATAGAGAAAAAGCAAGTAGCAACTCGAGAAAACCGGGCACGCGTAACCGATGCCATACCAACCACCAGCCAATCAGCTGAGCATGATGCCCCTGAACTACAATAGAAATATAATACTTCTTAATAAATTAAGAAATAAAATATGGTGAAAAAACTTTTTTCATGCGGGCGGGACTTGAACATGTGACCTCTGCCATCTGAACTACTGCACAATTCAATCTCGCCGCCGAAATTCTCCACCATATCCCATTTCCCCTTATACGTATTAAGGCTTACGTCACCTACACAACTACCCGACTTTTACAAGTGAGGTATTTGATTCAACTCATTTTACAATAAATTTGAAAGTCAATTTGTAAAAGTCGAGTAGTTGTGACGTAAGCCTTAATACGTATAAGGGGAGGGTGAAATTTTTTGACCATATTTTATTTCTTAACTATATTTCGCCCGCGGCTCCGCCCGCGTAAATGTCGATCCCTCGGGAATAGTATCCCGGGATAAAAAGTAGCCTATGTCCTTTTCCGCAATCCAGAGAACTCGTATGCTAAATTTCATGATAATCGGTTTAGTAGTTACGGCGTGAAAGCGTAACAAACAAACAAACTCACTTTCGCATTTATAATATTAGTAAGGATTTATTAAGAGAATATCAAAAATAGCATTGTGAATGCAAAATAAAAACACTTATAAAAATAACATTTCTTTATTGAAACTCTTTTAAAACAGGATATCAGAATCACAATAAACTCCAAGACTGCTGCAGAAAATAAAATACAAATAAGTTTTCATACAAATTACCGTCCATAGCGGCGATACAATGAAAACTGAAATGTGAATGTAACCGAACAAAAACAAAAAGTGATTTCCTTTTTAATTATGCCCTACTCGCATGCCGCTGGTTAATAAGAGCCGCTCTAACGAACAGACAGACAGACAAAGGTGCTATAATAAACAAAAGCTGGTATTCTCACAAAGGATGTCACAAGCATTCCACTTTTCCAACAACTTTACAGTTCAGTCGCTGTAGTCCTTAAGCCAAGATTGATAAAGTTGGTTTTTAATTGAAAGCAAAAGTGGGTTGGTTTTTGTAAGCACTTGGAAAAACAAGTTTCCTGTGCATTTTTCATAGATCATGTATGTATGTACCGGTTTCGAATTGCACAAAGCACACTATATTTGGTTTCGTGATCTTAGTTCTACGAGGAACGGTTTAACTTGAACAAGATTCCACTTCGTATTAAAACTCAACTATAGTAGGTTCCTCTTTAGTTTATAGACTAGCTTTGTTCCGCGACTTTATATTGCTTTTTGCTGATACATGGTGAAATTTTGATCCTTCTGGACCCTTAAAGGGATGATTCAGCCCGTCGATATAAAAAACTTTTCCTATGGGACCAATGCTGGGAACGCAAAAAAATGGGCGGCCGAAATTTTTTGTATGGAACTGCATACAAAAAATTTCGGCCGCCCGGTCAATTTGTATGCGAAGGTTAAAAAAAATTTTGAGTTCCCAGCATTGATCCCATAGTTTCCTATGGGATCAATGCTGGGAAAAGTTGTTTATATCGACGGGTTGATCATCCCTTTAAGGGTCCAGAACGATCAAAATTAAATGCATAAAGTCGTTTAACTAGTTTTGAACTTTCCGTAACGATCAAAACATGTTTTTGACGTGATAACGTCTTATAAATAAATGAACGCTGGCTGCACGCACGAAAAATTGTCACGTTCCGTGTGCAAGCGAGAGCGCGGAACAAACGTTAGAGAACATGATTGGCCTCTTGTGACGCATCTATCTCTCTTCCACCGTTATCGTACGTGAACTAATTTTACATACAACCAATTTTTTACCTAAGCTAATACAGCTACGCTTCGCCCGCACTTCGCGATCAATCGGTCTAAAGGCTTAGATTTAAATTTCAATATGCAAATGAGTACGATAGTAGTAGCTTTGTTAACGTCACCAGTCAGCGATGATAATCAGATCCCAAAACAATCCCCAACTCATTGGAAAGTTATCCTTCCTAAATCCCAAAACCACTCCAAATTCATACATCTAAATAGGTACATTTCCAATTAGATCAATCACTAAAGCCTCATTTTTTATTCCAGCCAGTGCAATGTAAGTAGTAGAACTCATAATAAAACT
This sequence comes from Elegia similella, assembly GCA_947532085.1. Lineage (NCBI taxonomy): Eukaryota > Metazoa > Arthropoda > Insecta > Lepidoptera > Pyralidae > Elegia > Elegia similella. The sequence continues at coordinate 19,072,807 of OX383940.1, read as the reverse complement.
GACATTGTTGCTGGATCCCCGGGGAGCCAAAAGCGATAGTGAGTTCTGTTAAATCCCTGGGGGATTAAAATCTGGGATCCGAATGGAACGACTGGAGCCGATCTGTTGCCACAACACACCGCGACAGCCATTAAAAAGCTAAAATTTCTTATTGATTTTGCATAATTATAATATATATTATATACTAGCTTTCGCCCGCGGCTCCGTCTGCGTCAATGTCGATACCTCGGGAATAATACTTTTTCCCGGGATAAAAGGCCTATGCCTATGTCCTTCTCCGTACTCCAGAGAACTTGTATGCAAAATTTCATGATGATCGGTTCAGTAGTTACGGCGTGAAAGCGTAACAAACAAACAAACAAATAAACTCACTTTCGCATTTATAATATTAGTTAGGATTGAACCCTTACCGGGATGATTCAGCCCGTCGATATGAACAAATTATCATATGAGACCAATATTCCAAAAAAAATTGACTATTCTATACAAAAATGTTCAGTCGCCAGGTCAATTTGTATAGGAATGACAAAAAAAATTGAGTTTCCAACATTGGTCTCATAGAAAAAGTTGTTCATATACTCGGGCTGGATCAACCTAAGGATTCAAAATAAATGAAATTTCAGCGTTTACAGTATAGATGTCGAAGGTAAGACTTACAAAGCTCAGTAGGTAAGGTCTTCTTTCTTTAGGTATTCAGACTTGTTTACTTAATAAAATTTAAACTAACTTTATTTCATAATTTTAATGTCATCATGTTTGCCTTGTGAACTTCACCATATGTTCCAAAAAGTTAGCAAAGTCATAATTACATAGACTCTCAAATAAAAAAGTTTGTAATTCCAATTTAAAGTTTTTGTTCAAAAATACTTATTTTTTCTTACGTCTACAAAATAAATCTCTAAACTCTAAAACAACCCTGATGAACACATCAATCTTATGTAAAAAGCTAATGAGTAAATACAGACTGCGTGAGAGTACACATAAATTCAATTATTACGGTACTGTATTCTCTTCGTCTCTTGAGATCGAAAGAGATATTAATAGTTTTCAATAAATATGTGTTAGGATGCGTTACGATGACTAACCTCTAAAGAAAATTGTTTTTACGCTTCTCACACTTATTATATTATTTTTACTTCATAAGGACTTTTTTACAAGCGACAGATGAGTCAAAGTGAACACATGAAAACATGGATTTATAAAAAAATAAATCAGTCCAACCCGTTCAGATTTTTAAGGTGGAGGGAATAATACAAACTTTCGCATTTATTGCCGAGCAAGCGCGAAGTGCGAGCGAAGAGTCTTGGCTAAAAGCAACGGGTTGCACTCCGAGAGTGCCAGCAGAAGTGAAAACTCGCCTTTGCGACAGTCTCAGGTCACATCAAAGGGTCACGCGCAGCTGACACGAGTTTAAAATTGTTTACCCATCCCAAAAGGTGCACAACGCTGCTAAAGAAGTTTTCACTTCAAAAATTAACTCGTATGCCCAGTTCCTTTCTACAGGTTCTCGACTGATTTTTATAAAATTATGTGAGCAAGTTCGATAATAACATAGAAATTTTGATTGGCGGGTTAACTGTGATAAATGTCTACTAAGACATTAAGGGCCCGTACTACCTCACACTGCTTTGCATGACTGACTGTTATATCAATAATAATTAAATACTCAAGTTGAAATAAAGATGCAGCAAAGTTCAGGACTAACTCTGGTAACTATATGACCCAAAAACACGATTGCGTCAAATTTTCTCGATAGAAAAAAATTGCAAAGTTGCCTCCAAATCACGTCTAATTTACTCGGTATATAGCATTATTCACCAAATACATTAAAATTTACCTTGAAACTTTTGATTATTATTGCATTACAGATAAGGCAGCCATCATATGTTTTTCTTTTTCGAATAACCCTTGAATATTCCTAAAAAACGAAAATATCCAAAGTAGCTAACGCGTTTAGACCTTCCGCGTTTGTATCGCCACGCCGCCTGGCATATGGCGGGCTCTTAATAAAGAAATAGATTCTTATTACATTTTGAATATTTACTCATGCGGTCAAACTGAAACAAACTGTATCGGTCAATAGGGCTTTAGATCCTGAAGGAGATCTGAATGTAGCAGGATTGTGTTTTATTCCCAGCTCTAACGAAATGCATTTGTTTCAAACGGCTTGTGTGGAAGAAATGTCGTTTGTTTCGCCATTGTCCATTCAAGACAGTCTGAGAATATTTGAATAGTTATTCAACACAATTTGTTGTGTCAACAGAGTTTCCCTGTCCAGGGAGATAAATGCGATTAACGGGTTTCGTTCAACAAACGAAGACAATGCTGGTCTGGGAGAAAATAAATATACGTAGAATGTTCCAGCTGCTAGCGCAGGCCGTAAAGCCGGCCAAGGGAGCGAGCGTGAATTTAAAGGTACGCCTTAAATTAATATTTTATTGTTAGTTAAAAATAACAGTTAAAAATCTTCGAAAAAATATTTTTCGGTATATTTTAATACGTGCTCGTATTTGATAATAAATTAATCGCGTCAATTGCCAATAGTAGCTGCCGTTTTGAGTTTTGACACTATTATTTCTCGTTCAAATTTTAACAGCCTATTTCTGATGCCAAATAATAGCCGGGGTCGATGAACACAAGCGATCTTGTGTGTTTTAAAGATACAGCTTCCTAGTCGAGATCGACTTTGGCTTAGTTTAGAAGATATCGACATTTTTGATAAGTTGCTCTAGCACGGGCAAGATTATTATTTTTATTTTGGAAACCAAATCTCTTATAGTTTATTAACAACATTTAGTGTAAGATGACAAAAAAATTGGGTTCTCTAGATTTCCTTGTGACCAAAACAGAAGCGAGCGAGAGTCCCCAATTTAGGGCTTTACAGTAGCTTATATCGTATAATCATCATCATCATCATTTCGAGTAGGTGTCACGATCAATCGACCATGCACACCCTGGTGTCAGAGTTCTTCGGAACCGCCTCTCGGCCTCTGACGTGGTTTCTTTAACGACTACCAGATGGCAGCCGGGACCACCGGCTTAACGTGCATTCCGGAGCACGGAATCATCTTTATTATCAGACAATCAGGTAATTCAAGCCTGCAATGCTTATATCGTATAATGCCTAAGACAGTATTTTTAGATGCGCATGAATGGTGGCTGACTTAGTAATTCTGAGTAGTAGTAATGAGACGCAACATGTGTCAGTACTTACGCGGCGTCCTATCTCACCAATACCATACGATCAGCCGGAGCAGCTGCAAAAACCGCGCGCGGCTAGACATAAATCTACTAAATACTGTATGTTGTCTACGCAGTACGAGTTCGTTCCAGTCGCCGTCGAAACAGCAGTGCCTTGGTGTCTTGTAGCCAAGGATTTCATTGGCGAGATAGGGCGTCACTTGAGGGAAAAAGGTTATGACTACCGCTCCGGATGGTACATCAAAGGTTATCCAAGCCATGCAGACGGGCAATGCAGCTAGCTTAATGGGTAGCTGTGAGCCAGGAACGATTCGGACTGGCATTTTTGATTGACTTTAATTAAGATTTATTTTATTTTAATGTAATGATGATGATTTTTTTGTAAATATTGAATAAAATTTTATATTCTGAGAACAATGTAGGTTTTTAGAGGAGAATAAGGCTATTAAATAGAAGTCAGTTTCATTCGTATAAAGACTATAAAGACTAGCTCCGTGGCGCAGCGGTCAACACGCCAGCCTGCGACACGAAGTGACCGGGTTCGATCCCCGGCCAGGTCAAGATGGAAAATGATCTTTTTCAGATTGGCCTGGGTCTTGGATGTTTATCTAAATATGTATTTGTTATAAAATATAGTATCGTTGAGTTAGTATCCCATAACACAAGTCTCGAACTTACTTTGGGGCTAGCTCAATCTGTGTGATTTGTCCGTATATATTTATTTATTTATTTAAAAAAAAAATACAAAAATATTGAAAATAAATAATTCCAACCAGAACTTCTATAAGTTTATAGTTTACGCCATCAGCTTAAAGCCGAACAAAGGAAGGCTCAGCTCGAGGACCGCCACTCGGCTTTGTCTCACCTCACATTGTTTCAATTTGGTCTGAGAGACGACTTGTCTCTTCGTTACAAGCTGGCACAAGCAAGAGGGACAAGATGGTTCAAATTTATTTTATAACTAGCTTTCACTCACAGCTCCGCCCGCGTCAATATTGATCCCTCGGGAACAATACCTTTTCCCGGGATGAAATTAGCACTATGTCCTTCTTCGTAACCCAGACAACAAGTATGAAAAATTTCATGACGATCAGTTCAATATATAGAAATAGATAGGGCTTGAAGGCGTAACAAACAAACAGACTCACTTTCGTATTTATAATATTACTAGCTTTCGCCCGCGGCTCTGCCCGCGTCAATGTCGATCCCTCGTAGTAATATTACTTTTTCTCGGGATAAAAGGTAGCCTATGTCCTTCTCCGTACTTCAGAGAATATGTATGCACAATTTCATGATGATCGGTTCAGTAAGTACGGCGTGAAAGCGTAACAAACAAACAAACAAATAAACAAACAAACAAACTCACTTTCGCATTTATAATATTAAGTAAGGATCAGGATAAGGATACAGTTAGGATAGCTTTGAGTTTTATCTTTTTCCATACTGGTCTGGGAGAAAATTTCTTTCTTGTTCCCAAGATGAGCGCCAAGATTTTTCTTTATTCAATGGAGCTTTAAATCATTTTGGTACTACACCATGTTTGAATATAAGGCCACAAAGGGTCACACTAGCTATCGAATATCGCATAAAAAATCACGCATAATTTTATCGTAGCTACCATAAAACGTTTTATGGAGTGACATTCACGTAATACGAGTTCGTAGTTGGGTTTTATATTAATTCGTTTACGAATGTTTGTTTACCGTCAAATAACAATTATTTATTTCTTTAATTATATTGTAAACGCGAAAGTTTGTGAGTATAATGGATGTGTGGAGGTTAGGTACTCAATCCCGCCAAAACGGCTGACGGATTTTGACTCAATTTTGCACACTTAAATGCTAATTTTTATCTCGGTAAAAAGGTTCTGTTCCCGCGGGATTAAGATTAACGTGAGCAGATCCGTGGGCGACCGCTTGTAGACATATTTAACCTCTCAGCGTTTTGGGTGCGAAGGTAAAATACACTACGTAACCACGCTGAATTGAAATGTACATTATTTGCAGCACAAACGACCGCCATTTTGCTTTACGATGTCCATTTCACTGATTAGATGCTTGGCGTCCATTCCCCAGCCCATAGTCTTAACCACAGAACAACAAAAACGTAAGAAATGGCAATGGGGCGCGGCACGCGCGCCTACACTGCGCACGATCAGCTCACTCGAATCTCCTTAGTAGTTTGTCCCGCAATCGTCAAAGGAAAAAAAGTGAAATTTACGTAAAAAAAAAACATCGAAAAATGCTGACATGTGCTATTCTAACGTATAAAGTGTGAAGTCCTAGTGAAAGTTTGACCAAAGGAGGAGTTTCTAATTTTCTACTCAATTGTGTTGCGTTAATAGTACGCTTGAAATGAGACAATGCTGGTTTTCATAGAAATCACGCGTGATAACACTTCTAATGTGTTTGTTGTTCTTAGGTCTTAACACCTATGAAGACAAAACAATAATAGGTGTCCATCCTTGGTGCGTAGGGTCCGGGTAAGCCCCAACAGCATTCTGAAAATGGTGGCGTGCAGCCTGGACTGCCCATATGATGTGCCATCTCACATTGAATGGTACAGCAGTGATTGGCAATAAATTTATTACTAACTATAGGATAAGATTAATTAAACTACTAGCAAAGACAGACAAAAAGTCTGAATAAAGAATAATTTTATTATTATTTTATAATAGTGTGGGTACCATAGCTGCGTACTTGCGTATGCTTTATATCCGCAGAGTCCTCTGCAGCCACCATCTATACCCAGGTTAAATAGCTGACAGCAACGGTGCTAAACTGCTGACACTGGTAGCATAGAACTCTATGTCCCATGACATTCACTGCTCATATGACAGAGTTTGAGCAGTGTGAATGTCATGGGATTTTAAGAATCGCTTAAAGACTTATTATCTTTCTCTGTAATAGTCGTTAAATTTAATCAGTGGAATTCAAAGAGAATTTTTGTGGTAGAGCCACGCTACCGGTAAAATTCATTTTTACTAGTAGATGCAGGCCGGCTCGTCCGGGGAAGTACCACACTCTCACAGAAAATCGATGTTTGAGTAGAAGCTTAACTTCTCCCACTTCCCCCATTTTTACCTAATCTCAATGTCCTCCCACAACTCCTTGAAAGGCCGGCAATGCTCCTGTCACAACCTGGTGTTGCAGTTTTCCATAGGCAGCGTTGATCACTTACCATCAGGTGACTTGCTTGCTCGTTTGCCGCCCTATAACATAAAAAAAAATAACTAATTCTTCTATGTGGAATTTTTAACTGAGATTCCTGACAGGTCCACTACCGCACAAAGGCCTCTCCCAATAAACAGATACGTTGTTACATGGGAGGATATTGGAATACTCACCACACTTGACAGGCAGTTGGCGAGCGCTGCTGCCCATCAGAAGCATTTTAAGCTGAGGAAGGATAGGAATTTGTTGGATTTGGGAAGGTAATAAAGGGATTGGGGTAAGCTGCTAGCTGCTCAAGAGGCCAGGCGCGCATACCCGATGCCAGCATCCACCGGAAAAGCAGTTCATGCTAGCACCCCTAACCCTATTGTAAAATAAATTTCAATTCCGGAGTCATCTGGAAGGTAAAGCCAAAATGGCTTCTAAAAAACTTGGGGTGCTCAATAGAGCGAGGCAGTGCTTCACTCCGGGTCATAGACTTTTGTTATATAAAGCTCAAGTCCGGCCCCACATGGAGTACTGCTCTTGTTAGAATATAAAAAGGCTATATATATATTGATTTTCTATTAAGATGGATTGTTAGTATAATAATAAATAATTATTATTACCAATATAAAAAACACATTGTAAAAATAGCACGTGGTTTCTAACTGATAAACACCACCTGTTGTTTACCAGTTGAAAATGTGAGGGGGGGATGCCTTATAAAAGGTGGCCCGGCCCGTCAGTGTGGCACTTTACGATCGAGACGTGGACGGTGCGGACCTCTCTTCATAAAGCTAAGTAATTATAATTTCTTATGTAATAATTGTATTTTTATGGTGTGATATTCAAAATGTTTAATTTAAAATATAGATCATGTGTAAATAAATGATTAGTCAATTATGTTCTGGTTTACAATATATAGTAATGTTTGAATAACAAAAAGTGATAATATATAAATATTATTTACTTGGTTTGTGGTTTATTTATAAAGGTAATTATTCTAGTTTGGGCCTATTACTAATACTTTGTGGGAAATATACTTTTACTACGAAATATATTGCTTTTCTTTTACAAATGTCCGTCTAAATATTATATTTATTTAAAATTGCTTATATATTTAATTTAAAAATAATTAAATAATGCAGTATCAGCTAACATCAGAAGTGGGATTGACTCAAATTCACAATTATTAACATTAATTATGTTTTAGGATGGATGCCGAAGTAGTTGCAAGTCTCCTCGCGGCAATTCGGGATGCGGTCTCCAAGCCACACTCAAACGATGATGACATCGCGCTGCCAGTGTTCGACCCGGACAAGAATGACTGCGGAGCCGAAAGCTGGTGCGACAGCATCGAGACACTTGCCAAGGACCTCAAGTGGAGCAGCATCCGGACAGCAGCCAAAGCAGGTAAAGCCCTAAAGGGCTCTGCTTTATCTTGGTTCGAGTTTTGGGAACCGTCTGATGGTCGATCTTGGGCAATTTTTCGAAGAGATATAATTGATGCTTTCCCGGAGAAGAAAAATCTTACTGAAAAACTATCTAAGGCCGTTTTATACACGTCAGATACTTCTGAATCAAATAGCGAATACGTAAGGGAAAAATTACGGTTGCTACGCAACACTAAAATTAATTTTCTGGAATCACAGCTTATCGAGTTAATTTGTGGAGGTATTGACGATACTGGTGTAAAAATGGCATCTTTAAATAGCGGAGTTGACACAACTTCTGCCCTGATTACACTACTGTCTACTTATACGAAATCCAAAAAACGCCCGTGTGAAAACAATGATGAGAAAAAGGGTTCAGCTTTTGGAGGAGCTAAAAGAACTAAATTTACTAATAACTTTGAAAAGAAATGTTACATTTGTGATCAAATTGGACATGTACAATCACAATGCTTTAAGAATAAACAGTTTCAATCTCAGAAAATTTCCGGTAATCAAACCCCACTAAATACTAAAGTAAATAAGCCACCGCTAAGCATTTGCACATATTGTAAAAAAATTGGCCATACTGAGTCTGTTTGCTATCACAAACAGCGAATTGAATCTTCCTCTGTGGTTGCAGTTCCTACCAAAGAAGTTAATTTTTTAGACAGACCGAACTAAATCTTGCTCCAGTATATATCAATGGAATAAAAATAAATTCCCTGATTGATACAGGAGCCAACTGTAGTTTGATAAGGGAATCGATTGCGAAAAAACTAGGATGCCATCTTTTGCCAGTATCAGCATATGTGAGGGGTATAGGACATAATAACATTCATGTGTTCGCCTTAATTACAGTAGTAGTACAATTTGATGGTTTAAGTTTAGAGCTTGATATTAATGTAGTTAGAGATGATGCATTTCGTTATGACCTTCTCATTGGTAGAAACGCTGTGAATCATTCAGATATAGAAATAATTACTGACTCATCCGGTTGTCGGTTATTTAGGAAGACGTGTAAGGTAGCCACCGAAGTAAACTTGGTTTCCACATCACCTGAATTTTGTGAATTATCCTCGAGAATAGAACACTTGTCTTTGGATTTACAAGAGAAAATTAAAATAATTTTTAATAAGTATCCGTCAATTCTTAGTGAAGTAGGTACTGTACGAACAGGTGAATTAATTTTGCGATTAAAAGAAAATAAGATCATTTCTTATCGACCTTATCGATTGCCTCCGATTGAAAAAGAAAAAGTAGATAAAATAATTAAAGAATTATTAGAAAAGGGGATTATTCGAGAAAGTGAATCGGCTTTTGCGAGTCCAGTAATACTAGTAAAAAAAAAGATGGAGGTGACAGAATGTGTGTGGATTTCAGATCATTAAATAGTATTTTAGAAAAAGATCGATATCCCCTCCCTCTAATCGAAGACCAGATCGACCGACTCGGTAAAGCCAAATATTTTATTTCTATAGATATGAAATATGGATTTTACCAAATTCCTGTTTCACCTGATTCGATACAGTTTACCGCTTTTGTATCCCCTAACGGGCATTATGAATTTTTGAAAATGCCTTTTGGCATATGTAATGGACCCGCTGTTTTTCAGAAGGCCATTTCAAAAGCGATACAACATTTGAAATTTGTATTAGTATACATAGATGATATACTTATTCCATTTACAACGATAGAAGAAGGGTTAGAATACTTAGAAAAAACTGTTGAAGCACTACATTCTGCTGGATTTGCTATTAACTTAAAAAAAAGTAAATTTTTTGTTAATGAAATTGAATATTTAGGTAGGCATATATCAGCGGATGGTGTGAGGCCAAGTGAAGCTAAGGTGGCTGCATTAGTAAATTCTCCTACCCCATGTAACGTCAAGCAAGTTAGGCAATTCATGGGTCTTACTAGCTATTTTCGAAAATTTATTCCAAATTTTTTCCATAACGTCGTGTATCAGCAAATTAACAAAGAATGGCCAAAAATGGGAATGGGGTCTTGAACAAATAGAAGCTAGGAATTATGTTTTACAACACTTGACTAACAAACCATTGTTAACTGTGTTTGATTATAAACTGCCTACTAAATTATATACAGATGCCAGCTCTTTGGGTTATGGGGCTGTGCTAATACAGATAGTTGACGGTAATAAACAGGTTGTTGCTTATTATAGCAAAAGAACCACCAATATAGAATCAAAATACTGTTCCTATGATTTGGAGACATTAGCCATATATAATGCTTTAAAACATTTTAGAGTGTATCTTCTGGGTATTCCGTTTAAAATCTTTACAGACTGTAATTCTATCAAGTCCACAATGACCAAAAAGGATCTATCCCCCACGAGTTGCTCATTGGTGGGCATTTATGCAGGACTTTAATTTCGAAATTATATATAAAAAAGGAAAGTACATTGGTCATGTAGATTTTTTGAGTAGAAATCCTATCGATACTTTAGTTTCGGATGATATTATTTCTGATCCATCCCGCTCAGTACCCTCTAACTCAAGCGACATTAATTCTGTACGTAGAAACCCACTCAATGAAGTTCATTTAATTGATAATCCTCAATCATGGTTGGAGATGGCTCAACAAAACGACCCCGAAACACAAAACTTAATAAGTTTACTTGTAGCTGGAAATTTAGACGATAGCCGCTATATTTTGCAAGATAATTTGTTGTTTTATAAAACCCAACCAGGCCAACTCAAGTTTTATGTGCCCAAAGGATGTAGATTTCGCTTAATGAGGCTTTTTCATGATGAGAACTGCCATACAGGAATTGACAAAACACTGGCAAAATTTCGAGAACACTTTTGGTTTCCCCGTATGGCGGCTTATGTCCGAAAATATCTCAAACATTGTTTAATATGTATAGAGAGAAAAGGCCATTCAGGTCCAAAGCAAGGCCTCCTACACCCTATCGAAAAGACTCCACTTCCATTCCATACAGTTCATTTAGATTGTACTGGCCCCTTTTCTCAAACGCCGGAAGGCTATAAATATATATTACTTTTAGTAGACGGTTTTACCAAATTTACTCTGTTAAAACCCTTGAAAGGTCTAACGGCTCAGGAATTGATACCTATAATCCGAGATACTGTAACTTTATTTGGGACTCCTAGAAAAATAATCACTGACAGAGGTACTAACTTTAGTTCACGCCATATTGTATCTTTATTTAATGAATTGGAAATTGAACATCATATGATAGCCACGGGTACACCCAGGGGGAATGGCCAGGTAGAACGATATGTAGCTACTGTTATTAATATGTTAAACACTACCTGTAATGGTTCGTCAGATTGGCCAAGCGGGTTGTGGAAAGTGCAACAGTCTATCAATACTACTATTCAAAAATCTACGGGTTTCTCTCCGCTTCATTTGCTAATCGGTTGTAATGCTAACATACCAAGTATCCAAGCTCATTTAGATGAAATAAATGTATCTGAACCAAATATTGATTTAAGAGCAGATCGGGCGTTAGCTTACCAACGATTAGTACATGAATCGAGTAAATTTAAAGAAAGGTTTGATACAGTAAGACGTAATGACAAAGTGTTTGAAGTGGGTAATGTTGTTTACGTAAATCAGGACAGCGTCATGATAAGCTGAGCCCCCGCTTTAAAGGTCCTTATGAAATTATTAATGTACTAACACATGATCGGTACGCTCTCAGAGGGAGAGGTAATCTCAGAAATATTATAGTGTCGAAAGAAAAATTAAGATTGTGGCCAGGAGAATGGACAGATGAGGATTCTAATGAGACGATGAGTTAATTATACTTTTTTTTAGTTTTTTTTTTTAGCATGATTTCAAATTATTATACTTACTGTTTACACTCCGTATGTTGATACATTAAAAAATGTTTGTAATAAAGGTCTACCTAATGTGAAAGGTGAGACGTAGATTAAGTTTTGGGTGCTCACAAAAGTCTACTTAATGTGAGAAGTGAGACTGTGAAACCTTGGTCTGCCTAATGTGAGAGGTGAGACATAGTTTAAGTGTTTTTGAAGCTCACACATGAGTCTACTTAATGTGAGAAGTGAGACTGTGAAGCCTTGGTCTGCCTAATGTGAGAGGTGAGACATAGTTTAAGTGTTTTTGAAGCTCACACATGAGTCTACTTAATGTCAGAAGTGAGACTGTGATGCTTAGTATGTTATATAAGTTATCATAAAAATTGTCAAGTTAATTTTAAGAATGATCAATTGTATGATTTAAGTACTTCGAGGAACGAAGTACATATCAGAATGGCCGTGTTAGAATAAAAAAAGGCTATATATATATTGATTTTCTATTAAGATGGATTGTTAGTATAATAATAAATAATTATTATTACCAATATAAAAAACACATTGTAAAAATAGCACGTGGTTTCTAACTGATAAACACCACCTGTTGTTTACCAGTTGAAAATGTGAGGGGGGGATGCCTTATAAAAGGTGGCCCGGCCCGTCAGTGTGGCACTTTACGATCGAGACGTGGACGGTGCGGACCTCTCTTCATAAAGCTAAGTAATTATAATTTCTTATGTAATAATTGTATTTTTATGGTGTGATATTCAAAATGTTTAATTTAAAATATAGATCATGTGTAAATAAATGATTAGTCAATTATGTTCTGGTTTACAATATATAGTAATGTTTGAATAACAAAAAGTGATAATATATAAATATTATTTACTTGGTTTGTGGTTTATTTATAAAGGTAATTATTCTAGTTTGAGCCTATTACTAATACTTTGTGGGAAATATACTTTTACTACGAAATATATTGCTTTTCTTTTACAAATGTCCGTCTAAATATTATATTTATTTAAAATTGCTTATATATTTAATTTAAAAATAATTAAATAATGCAGTATCAGCTAACACTCTCATATCTGGTCTGGTGCACCACAATACCAACTCCTTCCTCTTGATTCCATCCAACGCCGGGCAATTCGTATTATCGACGATCCCACACTCACAGACGATTTAGACACCCTCAGTCTACGGAGAGACGTTGGCTCTCTGTGTGTATTTTACCGTCTATACTATGGGGAGTGTTCTGAAGAACTTTCTGAATTGGTGCCACCGTCACCTTTCTACCACCGCACCGCTCGCCACAGGAGTAAAGTCCATCCCCACATCCTTGACACTTGGGTCTCCAAAAATGTCAGAGCGTCACGTGGTTTCTTTCCTCGTACAGCAAGAATTGTGGAATGGACTCCCCCCCGAGGTTTTCCCTGTGTGTTATGACTTGAGGTCCTTCAAAAGGCGTGTTTACAGGTATCTTAAGAGTCGGCAACGCATCAGCAGCTCCTCTGGTGTTGCAGATGTCCATGGGCGACGGTGACCACTTTCCATCAGGTGGCTCGTCTGCTCGTTTGCCGTCGGATATACAAAAAAAAAAAAAAATTTTGACCCTATTTGTATATTTACCCTAAAAAAATAAAAGATATTCCAATATTAAATTGGATGTATGGCTCAAATACTGGGTGGCGCAAAAGTAAAGACCCTATTTGGTTCAGCTATAACATTTTTTCTAAATTAGAAAACTAGATTTAGGTTTTTTTAAATGTATATTTGTGCCATTAAATTTCGTACCATTAGGATTTAAAGATGATGTCTTTTAAATGGTGACCTCCAGAGTTGATACACATTTGAGCCCTATTTATGACATTTTGCATAACTTGCCGTAACACTTCCTGCGATATGTTCGTTATTTCTTGACGAATGTTTTCTTTTAGAGCTGCGAGAGTCTGTGGCTTGTTCACATACACCCGAGATTTCAAAAAACCCCAAAGAAAGAAGTCTGGACTGGTCAGATCGGGTGATCTTGCAGGCCAAGGCAAATCGCCAAAACGAAATTCACGTTGTGTTCTTATCACTGATGAATTATTCCGTAAGAACATTGACACAATTATTCCACGTTCTTGGGGAGTAAAACGGTCCATGTTTATTTTCAGTGTATTTTACATTTGTTCACTACACAATTTTCAAAAACAGAATGACAGAAAATGTCATATAAAAAAAATAAAAGTATTTTCTTTAGTGCCAGTACTTTTGCGCCACCCAGTATTTGAATATAAAATTGATCGAACAAATAAATTGCTTTCTTTTCACGTAGAATTCGTCTAAAATACAAACAAGCTATTTTTACCTTTAAATAATAGCATAATACTAGCTGTCGCCCGCAGCTCCGCTTACGTTAATGTTCCTACTGTATGCAACCTATCTGTATGCAAAATTTCGTTAAAATCCATTCACCTTTTTTAGCGTGATTGAGAATGAATCCATACTTAATCACAAACTTTCTTGTTTATTACACTACTAGCGCGTCTACACCCGCGTCAATGTCGATCCCTCGGGAATAGTACTTTATCCCGGGATAAAAGGTAGCCTATGTCCTTCTCCGTACTTCAGAGAACTTGTATGCAAAATTTCGTAATTATCGGTTCAGTAGTTACGGCGTGAAAGCGTAACAAACAAACAAACAAACTCACTTTCGCATTTATAATATTAGTAAGGATGATATTGTGTAGATACTTTAGCTCCATCCCACATACCAGCTACTTCCAGCCAAGGCGGAGCAGCTGCCTGTGCTGCTGAAGCTAGCAAAAAGCGAAAATACGCGGGATTGACCGACAGCTTCATATTCTTGCCTTTTGCTGTAGAAACTTTGGGTCCCTGGGGCACTGAAGCCAAAAAATTCTATAAGGAATTGACAACACGTCTCATCGAGGCAACTGGTGATCCAAGAGCTGGCAGTTTTTTTGCACAACGTATCGGACTCGCTGTGCAACGGGGAAATGCTGCCAGCATTTTGGGTACTTTGCCTCGATGTGGTGCGTTGGAAGAAGTTTTTTATTTGTAAGTTATTTATAATTTTTTATTTTTATGTTGTTATTAATTATGTTTAATATTAAGTTGAATTGTTTTTTAGTAAAATTGAAATAAAAGTATAGTAAGGATAGTAAGGATAAGGATTAAAAATGAAAGCTAGCCTATGTGTTTATCTAGGTATAAACCTATTATCTACTAAATATATGCAAATTTTCATCAAAATCCATTAAGAGGTTTTGGCGCAATTGAGTCACAAACATCGATACATACTCACAATTTTCAGGATTTTCAGCCGACCTTTGTTTTTCTCATTTTTAGTTGAAATTAAATTCCAATACTATATTTTTGACGACGCAAGCAAAACATCAAGTTAACAAAAGTTTTACTATTAGTACTATACTTTATTACTATTAAACAAAAAATAGTAAAACGTGTCTCGTGAAGTTGGTAATTGCCAACAATAAAAAATGTCTGCGCCCTGACCTCTCTTGACCCGTTCGCCCTAATCCTAAGTAGGCAATAAAAGCATTTTTGGTCATTCTCAGTCGTAAATAAATATTTGTTATAGCGTTTAAGTACACGTAGTTGGTTGTCCAATAAAATAAAATTGTCCTTAAGCTAACAAAATATATTCGTCTTACATTCTAATGAAATTTGATTTTTCAAGAAAGTAAACCTAAGAAACAAGTTATTTTGCAAAAAAGTTTTGAGACAAGCTTATATTAAGACCGGCCAAATGTGAATGGGACTCGCGCAGGAAGGGTTCCGTACCGTTATTTATAAAGATGGCAAAAGTATCAAATATTTTGTATGGGAGCCCTTTAAAATTAATTATAATTTTATTTCAATATTTATTTTCAAAATGAATATATAATTCAATGTTCTGAGAATATTTCAAGCGTCTAACACGCCAGCCTGCGACACGAGGGAGCCCGGGTTATATCCCCGGTCAGGTCAAGATGGAAAATTATCCTTTTCACATTGGCCTGGGTCTTCGATGTTTATCTAAATATGTATTTGTTATAAAATAATAGTATCATTGGGTTGGTATCCCATGACACAAGTCTCGAACTTACTTTGGGGCTAGCTCAATCTGTGTGATTTGTCCGTACATATTTATTATTATAATTAATTAAGACATTTCAATTCACCTGATATGGACGCTTGCACTTCGCGCTCGCTCGCTCAATGAATGCGTGAGTTAGTTTCTTTGTTATGTTTTTAGGGCTGCAACTTCATCATCATCATCATCATCAGGTCTTTTTAGTCTCCAGTACAGGAGCATGACCCTCTCTGTACTACTAGAGCCATACTTGGCCAGAGCAGCCCGAGGACTTGGCCTAAACTCTCCACGCTGGCCAGACGGGTTGGAGAGGTCTCTCAGATGTTTATAAGCTTTGTTTAGCTTGTATTTCCTAAGTCGCCTTCTTCGACATCCACGGGAAGACTTGGACTGGTCCTATTCTACTCTGCCGGGTACCACACGGCTAAGCGGCTGCAACTTACTGATAACTAATCATTGTGAAATTTTGAATACAAATTATCAGGGTTTAGGAAAAGCACACACCTAGGTATAGGTACATTTCATCCCAAAAATGAAGAAGAATCCTCGAGGCGTTATTAATGCAAGCGGAGCCGCATATAAACAGATAATAATATTTCACATGCTTTTGTTATATTATATTTATAAAATAAACTTACAATAGAACATTATTATGCTTTATAAATCTCTTTACCATTAGGCTTTTTAGTACTGAATGAGTAAAAAAAACTAAACACAAAGGAAGACGAAGTGTCAACAAACAATTACTTAGCACAACATTCATGTGGTATGCAAATCGAAGTACAAACACGCCTCAACATGGCTTAACTTAAGTAATTAGATAGCAGCGGAGTATATGTAATCATGAGATTCTCTGCGACTTTGTCGGAAACAAAAATAAAGCTACGAATTAATTTAGTTAATACTCTCTGTGCCCAATTTTGTCCAAAACAGAATAGATATTTTTGCGTGATTGACGAGTTATTTAAAGGTATAGAAATGTAAAGAGGAAGAAAAACAAAACAAAGTACAGCAGGAATAACTCTAAAGAGTTATCTATCAAAGCAAATTTTACATCATCATCATCATCATCATTTCGTGTAGGTGACACGGTCAATCGACCATGCACATTCTGGTGTCAGAGTTCTTCAGAACCGCCTCTCGGCTTATGACGTGGTTTCTTTATCGACTACCAAATGGCAGCCAGAACCAACGGCATAACTTGCCTTCCGAAGCACAGAATCATCTTTATTAACAGACAATCAGATGATTCATGCCTGCAATATCCTAACCAAGCTGGAAGCAACTAAACAAAGTATGCTTCCCGTGGGAATCGAACCCACGACACGGGTCTACTGGCAAACGCTTTAACCTTTGGATCACGGAGGGAGTTACAGATATAAAATGTACATAGATGACGTAAATGCACTTACTTCGCGTGTCCGAACTCCGACCAAGAGTCAAAAGTACCACCCGGTGCTTTGGAAGCACCGGGGCAAGAAAGGACACCATTCTTATCAGGCTTTTTAATAGAACATGCACCGAGCATCGAGATCTCAAATGCAATACATACTCGATTGTTTGAAAAAAAAATCAAATTAGTCAATTTATTAAAAAAAAACATTGGTTGGAAGCTAGGGACTTGATGTGCTTGCTGTGATTAACAATATAAATATTGATGATTATTTTTCTACACATCACGTCCGATTATTAAAGCTGCTTACTTAAAGTTGCTTAACAAGCATTAGTGCTAATATTGCTGACTTAGCTGTAATACTTCAGAGCCCGGGTCAATTCAGAGATGACCTGAGACTGTAGAACATTATTAGGTAATCTGCGCCTAAACGTCTCAAATTTATCACCCGATTCTCCAATAAAAATAGAAGACTTTCATTTGTTTTATAATGTCTGCAATAAAGATTAATTTACTCGAGATATTTTATTATAAGTGACCGAAATTTCTGGCTGCGAGCGAGTCTGCAGGGCTGATTGGCAAACGGCCCGTCATCAAAACGCAAGGTGTACGTACATCTACAAGTCATACAAAATACTTGAAATTATCGCTTGAATTGTAATTGCTAAACTTCAGTGATTTTTTTTTACTGTCACCGTTCACGCATAAAATATTCAAAACGTTTCTATAGTTATTGAAGACTTTTACAATCTTACTAACGTAATGTAAATTGTGACGTGTCGTTCAGATGACAGGTAGTGACTTTGGCTTAAAGACGTCTACCGTCCAATACTACTAGCGATAGATCGATCATTGCCACGAGCGATGGACGTCTCGTTACTATCATTCATCATCATCATCAAGTCTTTTTAGTCTTTACTACAGGAGCATGACGCTCTTTATACTACCGGAGCCATATTTGGCCAGAGCAGACCTCTGTCTGATTTGGCCTACACTCTCCTCACTGGCCAAACGGGTTGGAGAGGTCTTATTGATGTTTATGCGCTTTGTTTAGCTTGTATTTCGTAAATCGCCTCTCACGACCTCCATGGGAAGACTAGGAGAGGTCCTATTCTACTCTGCCGGAAACCACACGGCTAATCTATTGTATACTATCATTCATCAACTAATAATTCAAGAATGAGGGTTTATCGGAAATAGTACCCTAGTATCTCTTCTAAAGTTGCATTGTTTAAACCGATCGAGAATGTATGCATTCGATTTCTCGATGCGCGCTACATTCACTTTGAGTGATGAATCGTTTTCACGGAACAGCTCGGTTTTGGCTGCCATTGAATAACAATAGCTCCAACTGAACAGCAATGCATATAATTCATTCAAGAATTTCAATACACGGACCATCGTGAATTTAATTGGTTTTATAAAAAAATGTTCTTTTGTCTGAAAGGTTGCCTATGGAAACGGTTTTCATTTGGCACCTTTCGACCTTATCGTCAAACAAATTATTAAAGATCAAATATTGTACATGGCGTCAGCAGTACCAATTTTTGAATTAAGATACATGATTTTAATGGTAAAAAATGATTTAAAAGTAATTTGTTTCTTACAAAATCATTGATATCGTACTTACGTTACGTACTTATGCAGTTCTGTGAGAGAAAGAACAGCACCTCGCAATCTTACACCTACGCCCGTAACATCCTCGTCTTCATCGTCACTTACCATCAGGTGAGATGGGAGACAAATGCCTAATCCAACAATTAGTAAAAAAAAAAAGAATGGCATCCGCGACGCTGTTTATATCGCACGATAAACCATCCGCCGTTTATATTGCACGATAAACTATCTACATATCACGGAAAACAAGATGGCGGTTGTCGATAAACGTTGTTGCACGTGTCATGCTATGGAGGTTCGTTTTGCATAGAGTATGTAGACCTTCGTCTCAACGCGGGGACTATAATATATGGATCGGCAATTCATTGGTGAACATAAATATCCAATTTATAACATCCGGTTAGGAAGCATATAATAATAATAATAATAAAAAAATAAATTAAATAAATAAAGAGAATAATAATAATAAAACTTTTATTTCAGACACAGTCCATTTTGTTAGTAATATTGATATCTTAGCCTATGGTTAGTATTAACTAAATAACATTAAATACTTACATACTACGGAAAAAAATATATATAAAATTTATCCTATGGGAGACTGCACATTAGTGGCCAATGTAAGCACAGTCCAGTCTACTGGCTACCATACTCAAAATGCTGTTGGGGCTAGTCCGCACTCTGCGTACCAGAGATGCGCATCGCTTCCGCATTGTAGCATAAAAACAATTCAGATTAGCTTCTGCAAACATCCCTGAAGCACTGCAAAACTTAGGTAACCCCATTAGCACTCTGAATGCATTGTTATACAACGTGATTTTGAACCCCCTAGCTATATTGAAATCTGGGAATCAGAATCCCTAATGGAACACAGAATTGCAAGAAAAAAAGGTTAAAAAAGGAAAATGAAAATTAGGTTTCCCATACAAAGTCGCCGATCAGCTGGACGAATTTCTATGAAAGGTTAAATTATTTTTTTCGTTTTTTACCTTTTTTTCTTACAATTCTGTATTCCATTAGGGATTCTGATTCCCAGATTTCAATATAGCTAGGGAGTTCAAAATCACGCTGTATTGGATATGGAGAGCCGTATGATTTCTTAGTGTAAGTAGCCCAAAGACTACATGTATAAAAGGATGTGCAATTTTCTCGAAAGAGAGTTAATTTCACTTTCTTCGAGCAACGAAATATAGAAGTTACAAAAGTTCAAAATTTGTTAAAAAAAATTGTAGAAGTGATTGTTAAAATTCTTTATAAAGACGATCGGTAATATTGTTCTGAGCAGTTTAGATCAATTTCTGTGACGGTTTAAGGAAGCACTTGACTACTGAGTCACGGCTGACTGCCATATATAAAACTTCAAATCTTGAGAAAGCTTCGTAAGTGATGAAAAAGAAAGAGTTTAAATTACTATATGAAAGGAGTCCTAACTCCTGAATACGATTTCATTACACTATCAAGTACATAAATTTTGGCCATAAAAACCGTGAGAGAAATTACAATACTACCGATCGTTCTTATAAAAAATTTAAACACAATAGTTCATACAATTTTTTTAACAAATTTGAACCTTTTAATCTTCTATAACTTCTATATCGAGCGTATGTAATTTAAGCTTCTTAACTTGATGTAAGAAATTGGATATTTATGTTCACCAATGAAGTCATTGGTGAGCATAATATATATGGATGGGCACTTAGGTACCCATCCATATATTATATTTATATACATCAGAAAAACGCGTTGTGATGAGGGTCTAAAGATATGGCAAGCTCCGTGGCGCAGTGGTTAACACGCCAGCCTGCGACACGGGGTGCCCGGGTTCGATCCCCGGTCAGGTCAAGATGGAAAATATATATTTGTCCGTATATATCTATATATGTATTTGTTATAAAATATAGTATCGTTGAGTTAGTATCAGTGACGTGCACAGACATTTATCATAGGGTAGACATAATTATAAAACTTACCTTATAAATATACAACCTATATACCTTACCTTACTATACGGCTAGTTATCTACAACTCGTTTAATATTATGATAGTCTTTCGATCTTCGACCGCAAAAGTATTGAAAACAAGCGAAAAATTAGAAATATGACTAGTAGTTCGCTGCGAACGTGGACCTCGCGATTATTTAATTTTCCTGATAATTTCGTGAGCTAGCCACTATTTTACTGATTTTGATAAGCATGTTGTCATAGTGCTATTGTTTAGATGACTTCAAAAGCACTCTTTTTATTTTACTCACCACGACTTATTTTTAATTAACATACAATGAACACGATGTCCTTACTTATTTGTACTAGTAGTTCGCTGCGAACGTGGACCTCGCGATTATTTAATTTTCCTGATAATTTCGTGAGCTAGCCACTATTATACGGATTTTGATAAGCATGTTGTCATAGAGCTATTGTTTAGATGACTTCAAAAGCACTCTTTTTATTTTACTCACCACGACTTATTTTTAATTAACATACAATGAACACGATGTCCTTACTTATTTGTACTAGTAGTTCGCTGCGAACGTGGACCTCGCGATTATTTAATTTTCCTGATAATTTCGTGAGCTAGCCACTATTATACGGATTTTGATAAGCATGTTGTCATAGTGCTATTGTTTAGATGACTTCAAAAGCACTCTTTTTATTTTACTCACCACGACTTATTTCAAATTAACATACAATGAACACAATATCCTTACTTTCTTGTACTAATAGTTAACATTCATTTCTATCCAAACAAATAAACTACCATACAACGTTAAACCCCTTTTTTATTACTGTTGCAAGAATAGTTGAAATAGATTTTTCCTTCCAATCCCTAAATGTACGAGTAGAATTTCATCTAATTAATATGACAAAATCAAAACCGGGTTTCAATACAACATCTGTGAGGCGTTTAGCTCTCGATAGTGCAACGTGTAGCTGCGTGGCACTATCGAGTAAAATTTGAGTAGGTCCTCACAGAAAAATAAATATAATTTTACTAAATTTTTATTACTTTTACCGCAAAACAGACACAAGAAAGAAAAAAATGGGGTTCGGTGGGCTAAAGATAAGTACAGATGTAGAATCCAGACGTTCGAAAACCAAAGGAGAAAAATTTGGAAGGCACAAATATATGTAACAGTTTCGTCATATCTGAAAGACGATGGTTATTAACGGAATCACAACATTGGACATTTTATAAAAATAATTTTCGTGCCAAATATTGATCAATATATCCAGCGTGTTTGAGTGTTTGAAAATGTCAATAGGCCTGCGACTTAAAATTCAGGGAATAGAAATATAAAATGCCAGGTCATTTAAAAGGTAAGTATCCGGGTGACTGAGCTTCGGTCGGCATGATTATGATGATTAATCTATCACCAGATAGACGGACGAACAGACAGACAGCCAGACAGACAAACGGACAGCGGAGCGATATTAATAGGGTCCCGTTTTTACCCTTTGGGTACGAAACCCTAAAAAGGAATGAAAAAAATAGTGCAAGAAGAAACAAATAATTCCGCAAAACAGACACAAGAAAGAAAAGAATGGGGTTTGGTGGGCTAAAGATAAGTACAGATGTAGAATCCAGACGTTCGAAAACCATATTTGGAAGGTAAAGCCGAAGCATAGAAAGAGGAGTATGGGTGTGCAGCACTCTGCGAGAGAAACAAAAATAATTTTCGTACCAAATATTGATCAATATATCAAGCGTTTTTGAGTGTTTGAAAACGGCAAAATAATCATTGCTGATGCATGGGAATGCATCAGCAATGATTATTTTGCCGTTTTTTATAGATAACAGTACGGAAACCTTCGTGCGCGAGTCCTACTTGCACTTGGCCGATTTTTTTACCAGCTTTTTATTGTGAAAGGATTGAATCTGTAAAATGTTGTAAACGGGATGTTCTCATTAAATAACTCGTCATCTTCAAATTAGATCAGTGATTTTTCATAATTATCTTTCAACACCATAAAGTTAAGTACAATACGAAATTGCAGTTAAATTGGTTGTAAATAACTGCTTTAATTTTTGTGTCAGTATTAAACCCGAACAAACATATTCATACTTAAAATTAAAAATAAACAAAAACTTATTAAATTATCCTTACGCATTTTTGGACATCTGATGCCATCTGTTCGACAAATTTGGAACTAACAAAAATTTACTATGGAAATTTTCATGGACTGGTATTTTTCTGTTCTATAGGAACGAAATGTTGTAAATTCAAAATAAGCGAGTCACTTGGAATTTAATTCGGAACAGACAGCGAAAGAAATATTTGCAGTCATTGAAAAATCAAATTTCATGCGCGGCTCGAAGTCTAATCTTTTCGATCGGGTAACTACCGTACTGCGACTAAGCCAACCATTTGATAAACGAAGTATAGAGTAGAAAGTACCGTTCTAGTTTATAATTGTTCATGTTTTGTGTAATAAATTTAAATAACACAATGCATGGACAAAGCAGGCTTCAACCGCCACCTAGCGGCGGCTGTGGTAACCTTCATAATTAAAATTTATTTCAGCGCCATCTTGTAACATATTCAGCCTAAACGTCATTTTCAATTTTCATTTCTCGAAATTCTTTTAAATTTATTTTAATATCTCATAAACTGCTGAACCGATTTTGATGCCCAACGAACTTGAAAATTGTATTTATAAGACCTATATACATTCTAAATTTCATCTTAATTGGAGCATTGGTTCTAAAGTTATCGTGGAACAAACATACATACATACATACATATATACATACATACATACATACATACAAAAAATGTCTTTTCGCCCCAACTTGAATTGAAGACCTCGCTCGCTTCGCTCGCTCGGTCAACAACCTGCGAGCCACGTACACATATCATACGGTTTAAGATTAAACTTTAAAATAACTAAAGCGTGTTCACAAAACACTTTATATTTCGGTTTCGGCATGCAAACACTAAGCGACACAACTTTCACATGAAAATATTTTTGTCACAAATGAAATTTAACTGTTATAGCATTTAATTTTAAAATAAAACTTTCCTCTTGGATTGTTTGTAAACACATAAATCAATGACATTGTTTATTACATTGACATAAGTATGAATCCTTAATGACATTGACAAGTGAAGATGGCATTTACATCGCGCGCGGCAGCCAATAGAAATCTCGTAGACAGTGTCTTATATTTACACACACAGCGCAAAGTTGCTTTGCATGTGTGTGCCTATGAAAGATGTTTACTTGTACTACTACAAAAACGATTTCCTGTCGGTGTATAATAATTTTCTATGTGTGCGTGAAAAGTTACACCTTTGAAATTTTGTCTAACGCGGCTCACGCGTAAAGATGCTTAGCGCGGGCACGCGCGGGCCGCGGCCGCTGCGACGTACTTGAACAAAATCGACTATAAAGTATTTGCTAGCAGAATTTTGCAGGCGCACCGAATATAATTTTTGTTAGAAAAAAAATTGTATTTATTTAGCGACTGCAGGGTAGACAGTGTCTAACAGTCTATATGGACTGCACGTCACTGGTTAGTATCCCATAACACAAGTCTCCCACTTACTTTGGGGCTAGCTCAATCTGTGTGATTTGTCCGTATATATTTATTTATTATATAATGACGAAGAATATCAAATAAGGAAACACATCCAACAAAATACGTTGTAATTTTTGAAGTATTACGTAAAGAAATCAGGTTTAAAGGCTTATCAATCCATTCTCTCCATTATGCGAGCTTAAAATTTACATTTAAAATCAGATGCGGACGTAAGCCGGTTGTTTCGTTACAAATTAATCCTAGCAGGTCGGAAAAATACACGGCGTAATCCTCACGGAACGAGGTCTAACGATGTCTACGGAAAGTATACCTGTTTATACTGAGACCGCAGATGAACGATAGTTATAGATGGACAAAGTTTCAAGTTTTTAGCCCAGGAAATGGCTGATCGCGGATAGAAACTATTTTTAACGGACTTTAAAAAAGTAGAGGTTTTCATTTCAGTTCTATGTCTTTTCAAGTTTTTACCTCACACCTTCGTCATTTATTAATCAATTTGATATTTAATTTTATTTGATAGGGTACGGTTTCTTATTGGTGCCCTTTTAAAATAATTCTAAATTGTATCCGAAGTCAAAGTCGGTTTTTTATATAAAGGATTATATCCTGTCGCTTTACTTGTTTAGATAAAGGTAGGTTTAATTGGAGACCAAAGAGGAGACTTGTACAGCGTTTATTATACTAATTGAAAGTGACATGCAAGTAGAAAATATAAAGGAGCGATGTTAAGCATTTCAGAAAAGAATCAAAGAAAACTAAAATGCTTAAAATATTAATTGAAATAAAAATACAATCACGATAAAATTTTACTCATACGTTGTCGTTGGATATAATGTTCTTAAATAAAATAAATAAAAACACAAGCAACAAAGAATGTTAGTGTCAAGCAATGTAAGTAATGAACATGATATAGAAATGAAGGTACAAAATCAATCAATCAAGGTACAAAATCACCTGAAAGGGCAATGCCGGTTATTGGCGTCTTTTTTTTTTCGCGCGGCCACTGACCAAACCTTGTTTTTCTTGTAGACAATAGCATACTAAACAAAACTTATTATGACATATATACCTCTAAACTCAGTCCGAACTGAGTTATTTGGGTTTAAAATTCATAAATAATCATGTATTTTATTTGGCAATTTTTATCATAATCGCGAGTTTAAATGAAAATATGCAATAAAACAATTATCTTTGAACATTTTTATTATTACTTTACCCCTTTGAGGCCAGCCCCCACCATCTGCACACCTTGTTTGAGTTTAGTTGTATTGGTGAGTCATCTTTCATTTTGCGAACAAAGCCGATGAAAGCCTACTATACACAGATATATAGTATCCCTACCCTTCCCCCGCCTCCTCTCTGCCAACCCTGCGCACCACAGTGCAGGTATGTACTGCCCATTCTCTCTTTTCACAATACATTCAAAAATAAATTGCCAGTTAATTTTTAAGTGTGTTTATTTAATAATTCCCAACTCTTATAACTATTACAGTATATGGTATAACTCGCAACCAATTTTTTTTATAATTTTTGGTTGTTATAGTATGAATAGCGTAAAAGAGGTTAACAATAGATTCGTTTTACCTATAATAATATTTGTTTGATTTTAGTCATGACACAAAAACTACAGGTAAAAAACATATACATACATTGATCGAGTAGGTACATTTATTTGTAAAACATCAGGTTTACCTACATAATAAGGTTATTGTAACAATAATATAGGTGTGGTGATATACAGCACAAAAGAAGATGTGAACAGGGAAATAAGTATCTCCCCCATGCTAAGTACTATAATACTGACATGACGTGGGAACAGCAGCCAAGCGTTCGTTTGCCGATAATGCAACTGCAGTAATGGGCGCATATAGCTTGCCTGCCTCCCATACCACCTTCTATTAAAATATACGTATAATAAATTCGAGATTGTCTATACCTTGATTGTATTCGCGCCCTTAGCAATCATGGATTTGTGACTGTTGTGGCATACCCCCACTTAGTCTAGATTTTATTTCTATGTTGTTTTGTTAACGTTAAAATCCTAAGTGTAAATAAATAGATATAATGTATAACATAAGTATAATAATTAATATAGCTTTGTATAAATATATATTATTATTAATATGAACAATTTATTATTAAGTAGGATGCGAATTTGTATGTTGAAGCGGACAAGCGTACGCTTTTTATTATAGTTGATTCCGGGCGGCCGCTGACCTTGACGCGCCGAGCCCGGCAGTGAAAGCGGCCGCGCTCGCCACACAGCTAGTCTGCGAAACCTCTTTGCGCCAGACGCACGTACGCCGCTTGGATACTTGCCCGCTGCATCATACGCGCTGCGCTTGCGCATATCATTTCTATCGCCTTTCTTTCTGTATTTCTTAATTCATTCTTCTTTCATACTGTGCTCTTGTGCCCTTCTATAAACTATATGTGTTACTGTGCCTTGCTGTGCTAATAAACTCTGTGAGTTGCTATATCATCTGGACGCTTTCATTTGATCACCGCCATCACATCCTGCACGCCGTGAGTACACATATCCACACTACTTACGCTAAACTGGTGACCCACTAGAACACTCAGAATGAGCACAAAGGGGAGCGAAGTTGAGAATTTGGCGGTGGAGACTTTTAGAGTCGGCGTAAAAGTACCTCCATTCTACGCTGAAAAACCGGCGCTTTGGTTCTTCGAGACTTTCTAAGTCCATATCTCTACATACTTCTATTCTCCGTAATAACTACGAGCTTGTTTGATTGGATAAGTTCCCAAGGCATAAATAATTAACTCGTTCATACTAATAACAGGAAAGTCATGGACTATGTGATTAAAATCCTCTGCTGTATTCGTCAGGAACACTGCTCTTCTTGCGTTTATATTTTTATTAATGATATAATCGCCTAGATAGTTCTCAGTTTCTGCAGTCGCTTCTATTGCTAATAATATTGCTTCAACTAATCTATGATCAGTCAGAGGACGCCTGAAGGCATATAATACTGTAATATTTATAACTTCTTCCCAAAAAATCTATCAGGAATGGATGTTGTTGGAAGCACTGCGCAGTCAAATCTTCTTGTACTGTTATTACTTCTACTTATACTTCGAAGACAAGCAATGCACTGTCTACGATCCATCTTTGTACAAACGCACATACAATATTGGCAATCAGAGTCCGTAATACACAAGTCGATTCACTACACAGGGGGAATATCAGTAAGGTCCATATAACAAGCCAATCCACAAAGGTAAGATATCAATGTCGGAGTCAATTAAACAGGCCAAGACGTCGTTTGATCACTCCTATATAAAAACTGGAATTACATACGCGTACGACACGAAGACAGAACGGTGAGTGAAATTGAATCTTTCCAAACGCTTGCTTTCACGAAGAAAGAGACAATCAAATCTGAGATTGCACCTGTGAAAGCAGGAAGGTAATAGATACCTGCTGAGTGGCGCGTGGAGATGGTGGAAAGGAGGTGGGGAAGGGATTAGCGCAAGGACACTAGCTACATGTGTACCCACGGATAGATCTGCTTTATTCGCATAATGACCGTTGACTCACCAGTACCACTAAACTCGCCGAACAACGTTTGCTGTTGGTGGGGAAGGCCGCAAATGGGTAAAGTGATAATAAAAAAGTCCAAAGATAATGTTTCATTGCATATTTCAATTAACCTGCCACATTTTTGACGAAAATTGCCTTCTTAAATATATGATTTTTACTGATTTCAAACTCAAATAACTCAGCTCGGACTGAGTTTAGAGGTATATGTTTCATATTACGTTTTGTTTATTATGCTATTATCTATAATAAAAACAAGGTTTGGTCAGTGGCCGCGCGAAAAAAAAAAGACGCCACTTCCCATAGTCGAATCGGCATTGTCCTTTTGTCTATCTATTCAACAACCATCTATGTGAGCTTGCTACGGCATTCGTTTTATTTTATTTATTTTAAGCTGTCTCTTGCGGATTCGCCTTAGTTCGACGAGACTAAAAGTAGCCCCCTAATCTAGATTTGTGGATTATCTCAGCTCAAACTTGTGAAAACCTGCCTAGGGCTAGTTTGGTATCCAAATATCGTAAAACGGGGTGAATAGATACAGATTCAAACTTTGACTATATTTTTTTAATCTTTACTGACTGACAAATGTAAAATAAATGAATGTTTAACGAGTCTTTTCGCCTAGATAATACATTCTAACCATCATAAAAAAATCCAGAAAATATTTCTATTAACCCCGTCAATTCTAATCACCCCGTTTTACGGTATATTAGATACACTGTGATTTGTAGGGCGTTATTAACATAAGGAAATATCTAAAACATAAGAACCAGCAATTCTCGGCTGTGTGGTTTCCGGCAGAGTAGAATAGGACCACTCCAAGTCTTCCTATGGATGTCGTAAAAGGCGACTGAGGAAATACAAGCTAAACAAAGCTCATAAACATCAATGATACCTCTCCAACCCGTCTGGCTAGCGAGGAGAGTGTAGGCCAAATCCTCTGTCTGCTCTGGCCAAATATGGTATAACCGGTAGTACAGAGAGGATCATGCTCCTGCAGTGAAGACTAAAAAGACCTGATAATGATGATGATGACGAATTTTCGGCTGAGAAACATCTTAAAGTTATTTTTTTTGTTAGTAATATTTTAATAAGCGGAAGGTCTTCTCTGCTCGACTTTTACCTCTGTGAGTCGCAGTCTGTGAGTTTTTAGTCCAATCTAACTTAAAGACGACTTTTTTTACATATTGTACATCCGGAGTCAACCGGAGTCACATTTTGCAGTACTAAATTATACATACAACATAAGCTTGTCCCGAGAATTAATGTTTCGGATAATTTTGTTAAAAGTAACGTAAAAGGCAAATTATTTTTAAAAGACATTATCTCCAAGCTATTATCCTTCATATACTACACCGCTCGAAAATAATTCATAGTAAGAGGATTTTCCGACTTATGTAACCACCTACGCGTTGTACCTCTTTTGGGAACTGCTGTTAAATATTTACCTTCAGGGATCCCAATGTATGGTTAAGAAACCCGGATGCTAAGCAAAAATACGAGAGCTATTTATTGGTTTGAGAGAAAAGTCCTGAGATCCATTTTCAGCGCAGTATTAACTGGCGACACCTTGTTCAAGATACAGCTTTAAACAGACGAACACTCACGTAGAGCGCATGGAGAACGAAAGAGTTCCCAAGCGTTTTTTGAATATTAAACCTGATGAACGCAGATAGAAGAGAACTCCTTACCTTACTCTGAATAGCTCGGTTACACAAATTTTACAGTTAAATATTAATTGTGAAACAAACAACAACAAGTCTCTTAAAAAAAAACTACTTACAAAAATACCTAACTAAAAACATAAACAAATGACTTAACTTACTTATGTGCGGCACTATTAAGTCGCCTACGTGGTAGCTCAAATAGTATTCTGCCCGTGTTAACTGACAGATGGGACTCGCTACTACTGGGCCACTGGATGCGCCTTCATACTGAGGTGAATGTACAGATACCGGTGGCCAGTGGATGGCAACCTAGCTGTGAGTAAGTATTGTTGTTTTGTTGTGTGATGTGTGTTATACGTGTTTCCTGTTACTAACATTAGATTGAGTACTTCTGTCATTACTAACATAATATTGATTATGTCCGAAATAAAGATTATTATTTCTTTTTTTTATTTTGTTTTATTTTTCTCAGCCGAGGCTGGTAAATGAATGATAGACACGGGCCATGGCCAAGTGTCTAGCATTATGAATAACTATGTGTTCTGGTCAGTCAGTCTGTGAGTTTAGTTATTACTGTAACATTCACTGTCCATGAACTTTCTCACAATTCGGCAAGTGTTTAAAATAGCAGCTTTTTGCATGTTTACATATTTTAAAGGTTTGAGATCCATATTATTATTATTAAAAAAAAAGTTTAATCAAAAAATATATTTTTCTTATTTTGTTAAAAGGTGCAAAACTCATTTTCCGCCATACTTAGGGTTCCGTACCATTTTGTCGAAAAAATTAACAAGTTTCATAATTATTTATTCACATTTGTTGTTATAGTAGAATAGGCGTATATCTACGATAACATTTTTTTTCTGAAATATCAACTATCCTTCTACATCTATTATGATATACATAAGAACAAACAACATAGATATAGTAAATCAGTCTTGTTGGGTAAGAACGATAATATTCCTAAAAGCCGGCCAAGCACGAGTCGGACTCGCGCACGAAAGGTTCCATACCGTATCTATAAAACGGCAAAAAAATCATGTCTGTTGTTCGGGAGCTTCCCATTAATATTAATTTTACTTTTATTTCATTATTTACTTTTAAGTGAATATATAACTAAATATTCTGTGGATATTTTAAGCGACTACCTGTTGCCGTTATCAATAACGAGCCAAAACAAGCAAAAAATAATCACGTTTGTTGTATTTATTTAAATAAATATTTCATTCTTTTTTTTTAGTATTCGATGTTATAGTGGCAACAGAAATACATCATGTGTAAATATTTCAACTGTCTAACTATCACGGTTCATGAGATACAGCCTAGTGACAGACGAACAGACAGACAGACGGACAGCGGAGCAATATTAATAGGGTTCCGTTTTTACCCTTTGGGTACGAAACCCTAAAAATGGTGGATTACTATTAGAATAATACTATTATTTTGCAAATTAGTATAATGCCTTGTCAGTACCATAGTTATATATAAGGTCAACTTAAATTGAGCGCAAATATTTTAAAGGCACACCCATAAGCTAGAAAAATGCTTTAGAAGCAAAATAAAAAAATCGACACGCTAATTTTCGAGATATCTGGACCTGAACAGGTAAAAATTCAGACGAAAAAAACCACCCTGTATAATAAACACTTTCTTGGCCAACAACTTT
Organism: Elegia similella; assembly: GCA_947532085.1. Lineage (NCBI taxonomy): Eukaryota > Metazoa > Arthropoda > Insecta > Lepidoptera > Pyralidae > Elegia > Elegia similella. The sequence continues at coordinate 19,041,676 of OX383940.1, read as the reverse complement.
TTACTATTATCTACTATGGATACTAGGTCTTTGACCTCGACAGACAAAACAGCTGATTTAACGATTTTAATAAAAATAAGAATTAATTTGTATTAAAACATAAAAAAAAAACTAATCTGTCGATTTTCTAAAATTTGTTACTAAAGCATTTCTTTGACCTATGAGACCCAGGCCTTAAAATATTTGCGCTTAATTTAAATGGACCTTTTAGACATATCTTTATATTCAGGGGTGTCATGCTCAACTACCTGCCCAGCGGTTGCGGGTGACATTGGGTACGAGCGCCCGGTCCCGAGCTGCTACTCACTTTTCCCCAATCCGGGATGGATTGGGGAAAAGTGAGTAGCAACTCGGGACAAGTAGTAAACAAATATAGTTATTTATGATAGATTTACTATTAGATCTCCCTTTTTACTTCCATGCTGGTCTGGAAGAAAAGTAAAAACGTAGAATGTTCCAGCTGCTTCTCTTCCCGCGCAGATGGTAAAAGCCGATCGAAGGATTGGATTAAAATCTGCGGAATCATCAACAGGCGATGCGGCTTACAATCCATCACTATTTTGATTCCGTTTTCCATCTATACGCCCTCCAACATGCTAAATGGCCGTACGGTCTTATAGACCTAGGCTCTGTCTACCCCGCTAGAAATAGACGTGATACTATGTATGTATACGTCCCTTTTTCAAAATGCCGAGTTAAGGTATAATTGTAACCTTAGAGTAATTTGCGAACCACTGCATTGCGTAAAACAGATCCGAACGTCGGCGATAAATTATCTGGATAAAGGAAAGTTAATTGAGTCTACTAGGCCCGATTTTAATATGGACGGTCATGTGCGAAATAGTTTCGGCAAAATACAGAAAAGTTACTTAGCTCGCCTCGTTTGTTGCTACTGTTTTGGTCAAATCTTGCATCTGAATAAATTTGTTGTGCTAACGAAATGGTAGACATTTTTCCCAAACATGACTAAGATAATATTAAATATATCCGGTGATAAGAGGGCTGGCTGTTTTTTTGCCCAACGGATTAGCATAGCCATCCAACGGGGGAACGCAGCCAGCGTTCTTGCCACCATGTCACACGGGCAAGGCTTTGAAGATAAATTTTTCTTTGACTTTTTGTTATTTTTTACTTCATATTTATATGTATACCTTGACATAAAAGATGGAAACGAACAGACTATACCTTAATTTTTTATTTGTGCTAATCATTTATTGAATCTGGTGAACAACACATAAGTCGGTTACTTGTATTAACTAAGATACTACACCAAAACATCATAATATGCAAAAATCTTCACAACAGACGTCATATAGGCTACATTTAGTTACATACAAATCGTCTCAGTACAAAATGGTGACCCAAAAATATTTGGAGCATAGCAAAAGACCCCATAAACCCTGCTTCCGGTTTAGCATTACACGCGTCGGTTATTCAAAAGTACATCGTGTTCGTCAGTGTGGCAGGACTTTATAGCGTGTCATGTGTATAAAATTAATCGTTATATCTTTTGATACTCAATCGATTAAGATCAGTTATAATCAATGAAATAGTAGAAGGTAACGCAAGAGTAAAGAACATTACACAAAAATAAAGAAAAACTAGTTAAAAATTTCACTTCAAACTATACCCGGCTCAAAGGTATCCATTACGTTGGATGCGTTTCCTTTTTAAAAGGCTATGGATATCCTTTAAGTCAGGTAACAACTGCAAGCTGTGGTCATAACAAGACATAAAATTATTATCACATCATCATCTTATCAGCCATAAAAAGTCCACTACTGGACAAGGCCCCTAAGGATTTTTGGAATGACCGGTTGGAAGCGGCCTCGAATGAAAAATAATATAAGGCCTCTAAAGATTTTCGAAATGACCAGTTGGAACCGGCGTCTAATAGAACATAAAATAATAAAAAATAACTTATCATTGCGAACAACCAACATCTTGGTTCATTACCTGAAGATGCCTCGTGTAGAGACAAAATACGGCTCGCCGATGCTGCTGCAGCTTGAGCGTATATATTGTTATCGGCAAGGGTTGTATACAACAACTATTGGTGGCTGGCATCAAAGGACTAACAGTAAGTAGTAGATGGGCGCTAGCCAGTAATTTAAATCAATATGCATTTAATTTAATTTCCTTGAACGACAATAAAGTTTCCATAAAAGAAAAGTTAAATAAAATATCAATTAACTATGTGATCCTTCCACAGTGACGTACACAAGGTAAGCATGTGCTAGCAGTAAAAAGCGCTAAGTCAGAGGTTAGCCTTCAGCATAAATATGTATGTGTGTTTATGTTGATACAGGATAAAGTTGAGTGAAAACTTTGTTTATATCGACATAATAAATTTGTTATAATTTCAGTCTTATGGTCCATCTTTACTTGTCCGGATCATCTCTCCGAGAATGTAAGTTTTTATTTGAAATATTGATTATTTCGCAATCAATAAAAGATAACAATATCCCTACATCATGTTTGGTTTTTTAAATATAGGGTTGTAGATGTAAAAAACAGAGAAAAAAAAATAGGCTCCATTCAACTAAATTGTAAGACATTTACAAGTAAAATATAGTTATTTGAATGTTTACAAGTACGCAAGGAAAAATTTCGAAAATTTTCCGCCAACCCGTGCCGTATTCAAGATTTGTTTGTTTTTCGTGTAAGTAGCCAACACTCGTGATTTTTCAAGTTGCATAAAGGCATCTGACATAGCTATCAATAATGGCAGCTGGGACCAATGGCTTAACGTGCCTTCTGAAGCACGAAGGAGCTCGAGATAATTTTAATTAAGTACAATTTATGATGATAAAAACCATCAACTTTTTGTAAACATATAAAATAATATTGATCCTATGTGCAACAGGCTTTATTTATTTGAAACGCTTGCTGTTTGAAATAAAAAAAATCTGTTAGCAATAATAAGGTTAAAAATTGAGATAATTCATTAAAAATTCCTACATATTCCTTGTGAAAGTATTTTTAAAAGGCGACTTTACTTAACAAGCAATTTCTCTATAGAAAATTCAAAAGTCTTGTTGAATTCGCACGTCCTTAAACTGCTCTTTGATCTTTTCCCTATAAGCGGAAAACTGGTTTTGACAAATTGTAAGACGTTTTGCATAACGCGGTCGACGCGAGCAAAGTCACCATAAAATTTTCAGTTGGCACTTAAATTATCAGAACTTGCAATGCGAGCTCTAACACTATCCCACATTCTATGCATTTTTATGCGACACATTACTAAGTAACTATCACATCTTTAAGTTAGGCTTTAACATAGTAATTTCAATTCAAGATCATCATGAATTAAGCCCGCAGGCTTTTAAATAACGACGTGGTCTCAAATGGGAAATTGCAGTCCCTGGTCGCCGTAAAGTCGCTTTCCTATTGGTTTTTTATAGAATCCATTTTGGAGATTGTGCGAAAGCGCTCTTTGAGCTAGTAGAACTCCCACTATTCCTCCATCGGACTTCGAGACGCAGACAAAAATTTCAACCTTTTATCGTTGGAATACCAAAAAGTCGAACTAAACGCTTTGACAGTTCCTTTTCGGTTCGAGTAGCTAAGGTGTGGAATGAATTGCCTGCGTGTATATTCCCAGACAAGTACAGTCCTGGGATATTCAAAAGTAGAATAAATAGGTATCTCTTGGATAGGCATGTATCATCCTCGTCTTCATCGTCACTTACCATCAGGTGAAATGGGAGACAAATGGCTACTTCAATACTTAGTAAAAAAAAAAAAATTTCATCTTTAGTACACATATCTTTGATAGGATTGTATTTTTTACACTTTGTTTAGAGAATAAAAATTCTTACTAACGTACATGTAGTATGTTAGTAAGAATTTTTATTCCACCAACACAGCTGGACAAAGGCATCTCCGAAGCATTATTTGTTCCATTTTTTTATGACATAGGGCGGCAAACGAGCAAGCGGGTCACCTGATGGTAAGATTACCGCTGCCCATAGACTACTGCAACACCTGAGGTGGGACAAGAGCGTTGCCGGCCTTTTAAGAAAACATACACTCCTTTTTTGAAAGTTCCAATGTTCGAACGGGAATACCGCCACAGGCAGTTCATTCCACAGTTCAGTCTTACGTGGCAGGAAGTTTCTGTTAAAACGTACGGTGGAGGAGGGGATAGCCATACTCATGGTGAGTATGGCTTATCCTCCTATGCTATATCTATGATGCTTAGCGGGCGGGTCGGCGAATGCAGACTATTTGGATTCTTATGTGCTCCCGATTCTGCTGTCCATAGGAAACATTTTTAAGGGTGGAAAGGATAGGAATTTGTTGGTTGTGATAAGGGAATGATAAAGGGACACTACTCGGATGTAAGGGGGAAAACTAAGTAGCAATTTGAGAGGCCGAGCGTGCGTACCCGATACCATGCCTGCAACCATCTGCCAAGAAGTCGAGGATGTATTGCCAAGGGCAGGCGTATTTTTAAACTTTGAAAAACTTGTAATCTGTAATAAACCTCAATAATCATTAATAAAAATCAACATCCTCTCAATCATTTGGCTGGTTGACTGGTAAAGATCCCTTTATGGGATAAGTCCGCCATTGTTATGTTTACTTTTTGTTTATACCTACTATGTTTTATGTCCTGTGTTTTTTTATCGTACAATAAAGATACTTAAAAAAAAAAAAACAAAAATACTAATTACGCTGCCTTTAATAATCCTCAATATTCAGTCATAATCTTCAATAATAATTAATAAAAATACTAATTACGCTGCCTTTATATTACAACATTGGTTGTTGAGTTTCTTCAACATTTTTACAATAACGAAAACCCAAATCACTCTCATTATACCTGTCTAAGCATTTCTAGAATAAAAGCTTTTTCTCGACAAGGACTTAATTCTCCAGTGCTTTTCGACTACAAAAGAAAGCTCTGGCACTTTTTGTAAACGCCCAAATTAATATTAGATTACTTTTTAATTGGGCACCTCATGGACCCAGTCTTCTGTTACTCAGTTTTTTTTTTTATTTAGACGAAGACAAAATAATAATCTTTTGTCTAAAATAGGCTGGAAAGTGAAATGTGATTTCATAAATTAAATCTACTATTTTTCTTATAGTTAATTGGGTAGATATTCAATTACAATAGGAAATGAGGATTGTTTTAGGTTAACCAATAAAATAAAATAAAATCGTTCTGTCTCATTTTATTGTTGCATCTAAAAAAACAAGAAATTCCAAGTTACAATATTTTATATTTACTACGTTTGCTGCCGGAATTTTTATAACTGTAGTTGGCAATGATCATATAAATAGGCATAATGATTTCTGATGTTTCCGCGATTGTTACACATTTAAATAATGAGGCATGAAAACTGTAAAGTTTTCGAAACGTTAGGTATAAAAATAATATAATATTCGCGATAATACCGTATTAAAGTGATTTTATTTAAATACTAGCTTTCGCCCGCGGCTCCGCCCGCGTCAATGTCGATCCCCCGGGAACAGTACTTTTTCCCGGGATAAAAGGTAGCCTATGTCCTTCTCCGTACTCCAGAGAACTTGTATGCAAAATTTCATGATGATCGGTTCAGGAATTACGGCGTGAAAGCGTAAGAAACAAACAAACTCACTTTCGCATTTATAATATTAGTAAGGATAAGGATTAATAGGCAGTTCACTGATGCCAGCGACTTCAGCAACGCAGTAGTTACACGCTTGTAGTATTCGATCGTGGTAGAGCCGAGCTACCGGCGAAATTATTTTTTGCTAGTAGCATTAAGGGGCATGGGGCAGCATGGAAAGTTTGTATGCTTTCCATGCTGCTTTGCATATTTGTATATTTTACTAGCCGTGTGGTTTCCGGCAGAGTAGAATAGGACCACTCCTAGTCTTACCATGAAGCTCGTAAGAGGCGACTTAGGAAATACAAGCTAAACAAAGCTCATAAATATCAATGAGACCTCTCCAACCCGCCTGGCTAGCGAGGAGAGTGTAGGCCAAATACTCTGTCTGCTCTGGCCAAGTATTATATATCCGATAGTACAAAAAGGGTCATGCTCCTGCAGTGGAGACTATAAAGACCTGATGATGATAATTATAATGATGATGATGATGATCTTACAATGTCACATTTGCCGAATGCGTCCAGACCTACTATAGTTACAAAACGGACTCCGGAAGATGGATACAGAAAAAGAGAGGCCTCGCAAGCGCTGGTGTGATAATATCACGAGATATAAAAAAAATTGGTCTGAAGTGGCACAAAATAGGGATGTTTGGAAGGAAACGGGGGAGACCTTTTCCCAGCTGTAGGACAATATAGGCTAAAAAAATCTTACAAAAAAATGCTTCAGGATTCTTTTCCCATCAGCTGCATTTTCACAGGTATTTATTTGTGATTCTGGTGCTACTTAAGAACGATAGGCAAGGCAGGAGGCCGGCTGTTAAAACTTTTCCAAATCATATCATCATCATTAGGTCTTTTTAGTCTCCAATGCAGGAGCATGACCAAAGCCTTACTTGCCTAGAGTAGACAGAGGATTTGGCCTACACTCTTCTCGCTGGCCAGGCGGATTGGAGAGAAAGGTTGTAGTTAGCGGACTCCGGGTACCGACGCACGGCTGAGGATGCAGTCCAGAAAACGATCAAATGAGGAGCAAGAAAAGTCTGTTATATTGATACTACGATTACTACAAAAAGCCAACATAATTTTATACTAAAACAAACCTTTTCACTTATATATTTTTAGTGGGTATCTCCAACAAGTTTTAAGTATCAAGATAGAACGAGGATGCCAGGATTTTGCCAAAAAAACGCGGGTGTCCGGTTTTGCAAAAGCCGCGCCCCGAATTTGACGTCATTACTAGCGAAATAGTAAAGTGATATGCACAGAAATAAATCGCGTCATATCGATAAGCAGTTTTTACAGTTAAAAACGTTCGTCGGGACGTTCGCGCTGACTGATGAACGTTTAACAAATCTTGCACTATAGTACAAGATTAAGACACGCGTGTACCGCCCACTTGGCTGTTCTATCTTGATAGATTTCTGTGATAGATACTATTGATAGTATCAGTTCAAACAGGTGCGAGATAATAAATTACAATTTTACGTAATAATACGATATATTGTAATGGAAAAAGTGGAGGGAGGCCTTTGCCCAGCAGTGGGACATTTGATGGCTCGAAATAAATAATAATAATAGATATATATTGTATATATCGCTATTATCATTGAACCTATCATAACCTTAATTAGAATTAAGTCAACTATTTACTTAATCCGTTAAACTTGTGGTAAGGGATTAATTTTAATTATTAGTATGTCTGCGTCTGCTGCTGAGTGTTATTTAGTAAAGCAGAATCTAATTAATTTGATTGACGTTTCTTTATTAATATGTAATCTAGTTAAATCGTAATATAACGCATTTATGACCTACGTTATATGGCTAATGAATTAGATAGTAGAACCAATAAAATAGAAAGAAAGATAAAATAACTATTTAAAAGGTAATTTTAGCCATTGCAATCGAACCCTCCCCGTGCAATAGGTATATTATCATCATCAGGTCCTTTTAGTCTCTACTGCAGAAGCATGACCCTTTCTGTACTACCGGAGCCATACTTGGCCAGAGCAGACAGAGAATTTGGTCTACACTCTCCTCGATGGCCAGACGGGTTGGAAAGGTCTCATTGATGTTTATATGAGCTGTGTATTTCCTAAGTCGCCTCTTACGACCTCCATGGAAAGACAAGGAGTGGTTTCCGGCAGAGTAGAATAGGAATTTTACTCTGCCGGAAACCACACGGCTAATTCTACTCTGCCGGAAACCCCACGGCAAAAAGTAGGTATATAGAAAAATATAATTCAAAATGTCATATTATTATTTTTCTATAGTTCTTTGGAATTTTTTCTATATGTTCTTTGGAGTATTTTGAAGAGATTTTTATAAATTGTTTTTTTTTTAAATTTGATTCGTCGTCTACAGAAGGTCAGTTGGTGAAAAGCTCGGACAGAATCCAGCCTGTTCAGGTGGTTGGTGGCAGTCTAATTTGCTATCTATTCGTTAAAGAATGATTTTGATGAATAATTTTTAGATATGGGGTATCAAGCTGATAGTTGTTTATGGATGCTTTATCGCCTTTTTTGTGGAGGAGAACTATTATGGAATGGCAAAAAATATTGGGAATACTACCTGTTAGAAGAATTGTGTTGAAAAGATTTGTTAGGTGAGGTATAAGTGCAATAGAACCAATTTTGAGCGCTTCTGTGGAAATTTCATCGCTACCTGGACTTAGGGCATGCTTTTTAACGATTTTTAACGTTTGTTAAAACTGTCAGCCGTCAAACGTTAAATATAACTATGCTTAAAAAATACAAAAACAAGAAAATAATATTTTTAGCGGCACAAATCTCAATTGCAAATCGCAGCAAAACATTGTAAAAAATAACGAGTACTTTCACAAAATTGCCGACATTATTTTTACACGCTGACGCCAAATTGTTTCTATGGTAATGAATTAATTACAAACACAAGCACACAAAAAGCACAATTTAATTTTTTTCGCCCTTAAATCCCGAAATATTAACATTCGCGTCTGCTTGATCCCTAAATACGGTAATTTTGGAAGTCGAAGGGAATGGGGCCAACTGTTTAATTATGTTTATTCTAATTTAATTTCCGACACTCCGTATTAGAGATAGGGAGGGGAGGTCGGAACCGGATCTGGATTTACATCCGGATCAAGGAGGAAAGTCGAGGAAACTTAATGCAGGAATAATTCTTGCATCGAGTTTCCTTACTTACCGCACCTAAGATTAATGCAACTGCATATGCTAGCGAGTTAGACTCATACGTTACCTGTAGGCCGTGTGGTTTCCGGAGAAGAATAGAACCACTCCAAGTCTTCCCATGGAGGTTGTAAGAGGCGACTTAGGAAATACAAGCTTAACAAAGCTCATAAACATCAATGAGACCTCTCCAACCCGTCTGGCCAGCGAGGAGAGTGTAGGCCAAATCCTCTGTCTGATTCTGCTCTGGCCATGTATGGCTCCGGTAGTACAGAGAGGGCCATGCTCCTGCAGTGAAGACTAAAAAGAACTGATGTTAATGATGATGATGTTACCTGTACGTAACACCTGTATATGATACTGTTTATGATTTTTGGTTACTGTTCTTTCATGTTTTTGTAATTTTGTATTTTTCCTCTGTATGTGGCTTCAGCTACAATTCATAACACGTAGTAACCATCAAATCAGCCCTCAGTTACTATAATATTATAGTAACTGAGGGCTATCTATATAACTAGTGGATCACACTATCTATATAGATAGTGTGATCCATACTTTAGTAACTTATGATTGCAATTAAAAAATCACGTTTGATGTCAAGATATTTTTTTTTATTAAGTATTGAAGTAGGCATTTGTCTCCCATCTCACCTGAAGGTAAGTGACGATGAAGATGAGGTTGTTACATACCTAGAAAGATTTATTCTATTTTTGAATGTCCCGAAGATATATGTTTGTAAAAATTTGAAATTCCGGTTGTTTAGTTATTTGCTCACGTGTCCTCATAAAGAGTTATCTTACAGAATATAAGTACAGTTGAAACTGCATCTACATCTATTATTATTCTACGAGGTAAATCCTCGTCGAATGTTTTCTGTTCCAGCGAACTCCGAAGCTGTCCATCTCTATTCCGTATTCGTAGGATTGGTTGCTGACAATGATATAAAATACTAAAAGTGGAAAGATAAACAGGGTTTCGTGTTTTGGCGCAAGGAAAGTCGCAAGGAAAGCGTGAGACGTGCTGAGGATACTACGGAACCCAACGAAACTGCGAAGTGATTCATTTCGCAAAGAAACTTCTGCTTGCACTACAATAACACCAAGTTTTAATGTTTGTTGCGATTTTCAAAAGAACTAGGACAAATTGTATCGAAATACTTTTTGGTTATCTCTCTTCTCTTCTTATTCGTATCACTCTTGGCAGAGTGGTCGTGGTCAACATGTTGTTTGATTCTGGGGGGCAGGCAAACTTTTGGTTATACAGGGGATATTAGCCACTATTATACTAATATTATCTATACTTCCATACTAATGATGTAAATGCAAAAGTAACTCTGTCTGTCTGTCTGATTTATTTTCACGCTTCAATTTTTGGTATAGAAGTAGTTTGAGGCCCGGGGAAGGATATAGGGTACCTTTTATTCCGGGAAATTTTACTGTTCCCGAGGGATCGACACTAGTAACGCTAGTGTATTATAAAATGCTTTCTGAAAGGCCTTTTTATATAAAAAGAATCTTAGAAGACTGGAATCCGGGTAGTTGAAAATTTCTCCTATTATATCATCGCGTAGGACGAAGAATGACAATGTCAACGTCACGAATTCAAACGAAAAGAATTCGACACGTAATCTCGGAAAAACAATAGCCTTAACAAGGAGGATTGACGTTAGGTAGGCGGCTGGTCGTAAAAATAAGCCAAACTTGTTACAGCATGGAAAGTATAAAAGACTTACATGCTGTCCCAAATCCATGTAAAGTGGAATTAGGTGTAGAAGAAGATGAACAAACTAAGCAAGCTTAAATTCGAGAATAAGGCGATTCCGTGATGCAGTGCTTAACACGCCAGCCTGCCACAGGAGGCTCCCTGGTTCAATCCCGGTTAGACAGATGGAAAAACGATCTTTTTCAGACTGACCTGGATCATGGATGTTTATCTTTATAAGTATATTTATAAAATATAGTATCTTTAAGTTAGTATCCGACGACACAAGTTACTGTGAGGCTAGCTCAATTTGTGTGATATGTCCCTATATATTTATTTAAAACATTGTTTATACCAGCTATCGTTTTTTATAGCGATTCAGCATAAATAAATCGAGAAGCCAGTAGATAAACCAGAAACTATAGTAAATTCAAGAAACTAAATATAATTTAGCCAGAAAATCGTACATTTCTGGCTCAATAAATCTAGGGGCAAATGGTCCCGATTCTAATTTATGCAGGTCCATCCGCGTATTTTAAGAATGTCTGTTCGGCGAAATAAACGAACAGTTGGCGAAATTTTAATCCCAGCCAATATAATGATAGTTTTTCCATTAAAATCTAATAATCTAGTTTTATTTCCCGTTTGATAATTTATTGTGTCGGATGGATATTGTATTTGAGTTATTTATTTTTATAATGGTAAAGTTATGGGCATTACTAATAGAAAGCAGTTTATGGGTGCTTTTTTCCAAATAATATATTGATCATCATCAGGTCCTTTTTAGTCTCCACTACAGGAGCACGACCCTCTCAGCGTGGATAAACATCTAAGAGACCTTTCCAACCCGTCTGGGTTGGAGATGTTTATATGCTTTGTTTAGCTTGTATTTCCTAAGTCGCCTTCTACGACATCCACGGGAAGACTTGGAGTGGTCCTATCCTACTCTACCGGATACCACATGGCTAAAATATATATTATCTGTGTTATTTTTAGAGCTTGGCTCTTCTCGGTGCCTTTATTTAGCAAGTTCCATGTTGGTTTGGTAGAAAATAAAAAACGTAGAATGTACCAACTGCTTCTCGAAGCCGATCGAGGAATGGGCGAAAATCTTAGGTACCGTGTCAATAGGCGACGCGGCTTGCAACCCTGATGGGTTGTAGCTAAAAAAACGGAATCACTATATTGATTCCATTTTTAGCTTAACACCAAACTGCCACACGTGGCCTTTAAGTATTATGGACCTTTCTGCTTATCTGTTAGTGTACAACGTTTTGATAGTCACTTCAAAATTGAATTGACTGTTCTTTTATATCTTCATAACGTATCGATGGACTTAATTTATGTCAAATTTTATTGCCCCAGTATTGGGCCACTCTAACACCTCTCTCGGAGGCGGAATAAAAGTTTGCAATAAGGTGGTTGGGCACCTAGGACATAAGACGTGCCATAGTCTGAGGGGAGCAGCCACACTCGCACTGGTTCTGCGAACTGTCCACTATTCCCCACCTGGACAGACTGTCTTTACAGCGACCATTCGGGTTCTCAGTATATTTAGCGATTTCCAAGTAGACTACGGCAAATCACGACCAGAGTTTTTTTTATAATATAAAACGTAATGTCATTTTGAAGTGCCTATCAAAATGTTGTTCACTAAGCTAGCAACTAGGCCGGCTGGAGTTGAAATTCGCCCCCCAGACATACTGGGGGTGAAAAGTGTTTATATTTTGCACTCACAATGCTATTTTGATATACTTTTATTCTTTAATTTTACAATAAACTAGTTGAATCAAATACCTCACTTGTAAAAGTTAGATAGTTGTGATAGGTGATGTTAGAACAGGCGGTGGCTCAGTTGGAAGAGCGTAAGTCATAAAGACTTAAGGTCGCAGGTTCATATCCCGCCCGCTTGCAATTTTTTCACCATATTTTATTTACAGTAATTTACTTTCATTCGATTCAGAACAATCTTTATAATTGACAAACTAGTTTGGTCATAAATACCTTCATAAGAGATACCATCCAGTAATTTAACTAACTGATATGAATAACACTTACGTGGTTGTTTGTTGTGCGCGTCACCCAAAACAACAGGCTGTTTACTTGAGGAGATGCACGCACGTGGATGACAATCACCAAAATTCCATGTGTGATTTAAAATTAAATTCTCTTCCATGCTGAGAAAAGAAAAAATACCGGCCAAGTGCGAGTCAGACTCCCGCACGAAGGGTTCCATACCATTATCTATTAAAACCGCAAAAAAAATCAAGTCTGTTGTATAGTACCCCCCTTCAATATTAATTTTATGTTAATTTTGTTGTTTATTTTTAAAGAAAATATGTATTTAAATATTCTGTGAATATTTCAAGCGTCTACCTTTTACCGTTATCAATATCGAGCAAAAACGAGCAAAAAATCACGTTTGTTGTATGAAAGTCACTTAAATATTAATTATATTCTGCTTTTTAGTATTTGTTGTTATAGGGACAACAAAAATATATCATCTGTGAAAATTTCAAATGTCTGACTATCACGGTTCATGGGATACAGCCTGGTGACAGACAGACATACTGTTTTTACCCTTTGGGTACGGACTCCTAAAAAACGTAGAATGTACCAGCTGCTTCTCATCCCGCGCAGGCCGTAAAAATCGGCCGAGAGAATGGGCGCAAATCTAAGGAATCATGTAAATAGGCTAGCAACCCATCACTATTTTGATTCCGTATTCCATCTTTAAGCCAATCAACATGCTACACGTGGCCTTTCGGTCTTTTGGCCTTAGGCCCTGTTTGCCCTGTTAGGGATAAAGATTTGTAAAAGAAGACTTAAAAATATAACTGAACATGATTTAATGTAAAAGAAGACTTAAAAATATAACTGAACATGATTTAATGTAAAAGAAGACTTAAAAATATAACTGAACATGATTTAATGATGAACAGCATTCAATTTTCTATACATACTGCTTTACGGGTATGCATGCCCGGCTTCACGAGATGCTACTTGCTTTTCTCCCATTCATTCAGTAATTAGTATCCATTGGGATATTTAATTCTAATATAAATAGCCGTGTGGTATCCGGCAGAGTAGAATAGGACCACTCCAAGTCTTCCCGTGGATGCCGTTGAAGGCGACTAAGGAAATAGAAGCTAAACAAAGCTTATCTGAGAGACCTCTCCCACCCGTCTGGCCAGCGTGGAGAGTGTAGGCCAAGTCCTCTGGCTGCTCTGGCCAAGTATGGCTCTAGTAGTACAGAGAGGGTCGTGCTCCTGTAGTGGAGACTGAAAAGGACCTGATGATGATGATGATGATGGGATATTTAAATTTACCTTGAATGGACCTTAATTCCTATCCAAAATACAATTAACTTCTATCTTTTACAGCTTGAAAATGCTTCCGATAGGCAGCAGCGTCGAAAGCACAACAAGCCAAAGAAACTGCGCTCGCCAACCCGCCTGCCAAGCGTGGTGAGTATGGCAATATCCTCCCATAGAACGAAGAATCATTGGGAAAGGACTTTGCGGCTAAAATGATGATTCAAGTTTATATTGGTATAAAATATATTATGCATTCAATGATTCTGAATAGAAACAATAATGAATAAATTAATACTAGTTTATTAAAACTACTTCAAATTATAAATATTTACAAGTAATAATAATTTTATGTTGAAAGCCGCATTTTTCAATTTGTTAAGAGAATGGAAATTAAAAAGTGCATTTTAACTGGCTGTTAATAAATAAAAAAAAACCGGCCAAGTGCGAGTCGCACTCGCGCACGAAGGGTTCCGTAGCGTTATCTATGAAAATGCCAAAAAAATATGCCTTTTGTATGGGAACTCCCCTTTAACTTTAATTTTATTTTTATTTAATTATTTATTTTCAAAGTGAATATATATTCTGTGAATATTTCAATTGTCTACCTGTTGCCGTTATCAAGAACGAGCAAAAAAACACCACTTTTGTTGTATGGGAGTCCCCTTAAATATTCATTTTTAGTATTTGTTGTTATAGCGGCAACAGCAATACATCTTCTGTGAAAATTTTAACTGTCTAACTATCACGGTTCATAAGATACAGCCTGGTGACAGACGGACAGACAGACAGACAGACACAGACCGACAGACCGACAGACCGACAGACAGACATACGGACAGCGGAGCAAAATTAATAGGGTCCCGTTTTTAAATTTTGGGTACGGAACCCTAAAAATGTGTCAAAGTGTTAAACTTGATTATCGTTGTCTCTATTGGTTTTTTACCACGTATGGCCTATCCATGACCAATTGCGGTGCATGATCTACTTGCTATTTCCCGGCACACCTCCCACAGGCGTTCGTTGGAGATCTTCTCATGCCAGATAATGCCAAGTATTTGCCGCAAGCAGCAATTGATGAAGACCTGGATTGTCTGTGTGATCTCTTTGGTTACCTTTCATAAAAATACATCCATTTTATAACTATGACACGGCGGCGGCTTTATTTTGAATTGTACCTGAAACGTTTCTAAACGTTTGGAAACGTTTCTAAATACGGGTATGGAGCACCTATAATTTGTATTTTTTTAAATTTCGTTATTATTACTATCCTTATCCTTATACTTACTATCCTTATTACTAATATTATAAATGCGAAAGTGAGTTTGTTTGTTTTTTTTATTTGTTTGTTTGTTACGCTTTCACGCCGTAACAACTGAACCGATCATCATGAAATTTTGCATACAAGTTCTCTGGCGTGCGGAGAAGGACATAGGCTACCTTTTATCCCGAGAAAAAATACTATTCCCGAGGGATCGACATTGACGCGGGCGGAGTCACGGGCGAAAACTAGTTGAAAATAAAATTAGTTGTTATGCTTAGATTGCGGTGTTGTCTGTCAAAAAAAAGCTCTGTTTGACTATGGAGTCTATGACTGATCTCAGAGTGACGCATTTTAACAGCGCCGTCCAGACGCGCCCGCTTGCAATTCACTAGATAGTAGTCGCCTTTCATAGTCACGCAGTCGAAACGCGCCGCTCGAGAAACGCTCGCCGCCCGCGCCGGTCGGCCAGCGCTGCCGAAGCGCGCTCTCAATAATCAATTTGCAATGGTTTACGTCGTCGCTATTGCACTATTTTCCATAGTAATCCTGTTATTATATGTGTCCCAATGATGATGACTATACATAACTGTACATTGCAAAGAATACTAAAACTCGTTTCAAAGCGCACAGTTAAGCGCGCGCAGGTCAAAGCGCGTCTCGCCGGCGTCACTTTGAAATCAGACTTCATTATGAAAATTTAAAGTGTTGCCACTTACAATATTTTATGAGTACATCACACAACGTAAGGGTTCAGGTCAGAAAAACGAAGAGAAAAAAGAAACTATTTTGTAAGCACGTAGCTTGGCCGCGTTAATTTATATTTTCATTTCACTGAAGCGTTACAACAAAAAAATAATTAAGTGCGAATTTTTTCGCAGGCACACCGCTCGTGTGTAAATGTAAACTGGAATGCTTGCAACTTTATTTTAAGTGGTTTCTTAATTAATGAATACTTTGAAGCAAGATTTTTTGTACGAAAATTACTTTAGATACATAGATTTACATACGTGTCTATAGATTGATATTGTACCTAACCTATTATTTTAATCTGGCAAGAGAAACTTGTGCCTTCTTTACATACATACATAATGTCACGTCTTTTTCCCTTGCGGGATAGACAGCGCCTAGGTCTATAAGACCAGAAAGCCGCGTTTAGCTTGGTGGTGGGCATTAGGTGGAAAACGGAATCATAATAGTGATGGGTTGTTAGCCGCATCGCCTATTAACATGTTTCCTCAGATTTTACCCATTCCCCCGACCGAATAGAAGCAGCTGGTACATTCTACGTTTTTTCTTTTCTCCCAGACCAGCATGGAAGTGCCTTCTTCACAAACTTATCGATCTTCATGGGATGTTTAATTTTTGTAACGTTAACCATATTTTCTACTAGCTTTTGCCCATTACGCTATCTACGTACCAGCTGCTTCTCTTTTTACTCAGACCGTTGAAGCCGGTCGATGCTAAACTTGAATTTTGGGTTAAGAAATAAAATCACCGGTTCAAGTCCCGCACGCACGAATTTTTTTCACCATATTTTATTTCTTAATTTATTAAGAGTATATCAAAATAGCATTGTGAATGCAAAATAAACACTTATAAAAATAATGAACTTTGGGTTTCATGACCCTAGACTCTGTCTACCTACTTTTTATCCTTACTAATATTATAAATGCGAAAGTGAGTTTGATTGTTTGTTTGTTTGTTACGCTTTCACGCCGTAACTACTAAAGCGATCATCATGAAATTTTACATACAAGTTCTCTGGAGTGCGGAGAAGGACATAGGCTACCTTTTATCCCGGGTAAAAGTACTATTCCCGAGGGATCGACATTGACGCGGGCGGAGCCGCGGGCGAAAGCTAGTTGCTTATAATTTTGAATCCCAGATGTCCACATATGTTAAAATTTAAATTAGCGCGTAGTTATAAATTTAAAAATATGTTTCACGAGATCGCGGCAACGGGAGACTTAAAATTTCATAAATTTCTAATTTAAGCTTTAATTTTAAATGAAATTTTTTTGTCTTATGAAAATTTGCATATTACCACAAAAAAGTTGCATTCAAATCTATTAAGTATTTTTGGGGAAAACAAAGAACAACATTTCTAGACAACAACACAAAATATGAGTTATGTTTGGTCCAGAATCTCATAGGCAGGTCCATAAACTCTAGGGTTTGGTCTACATTGCATTAGAAATATCTTCTAAGTGCTGTTTTGCCATATCTTCTAATTGTATTCTAGCTTAAGTGGTTTGCTTTCTGCCACCTGAGATGCCCAGATTCGAGACTTCCAAAGATTTAATCGGAATTCATTTCATGTTTCTCATTTTAAATAATACTTCTTTACTTGTAGGCAAATTATTAATTACTAGCTGTTGCCCGCGACTTCCTTCGCGTTTCTGTTATTATGATTAATTAGTATACAATAGTCGAATAATTTTCCCCCGTTTCCAAAACATTTTTTTATTGATGCTTCGCTCCTATTGGTCGCAGCGTGATGTTTTATACCTATGTTATGTGTTGTGTTATGTGTTGGATAGTCCATTTATTGAGAAAGGCTTTAGCTTTCTCAATAAATGTACTATCCAACACAAAAAGATTTTTTTATTTGAACCAGTAGTTCCTGAGATTAGCGCGTTCAAACAAACAAACAAACAAACTCTTCAGCTTTATAATATTAGTATAGATTGTTCAAAAGCTACAAACCATTAACTTTTGCAGAGAAGAAACGCTGAAAGGACCTCTTTTTACCAGTATTGGTTTCATAATTACCTGAAGGGCTTCATATGATATTTTAAATTTATTGCCTCCATAACATTAACACAAAAGCATGGAATGGCCCCCTGATGATGTTATCTATACAAGTTGAGGGTACTCTGCCCTCGCCTCAAATGCCCGGTTAAGTAGCGGAAACTCACTTGGAGCTAACTACACAGTAATTTTTAAAAAAAATGTGTTCTTTTGAACTTGTAAATTGTAAGTTTAAATAGATGTAACAATCTTACCATCTTTATATATATATATATATATATATATATATATATATATATATATATAAAACTTCAATTACAACGGCACCAAATTTATTCTTAGTAAAATGTTGCGTTCAAAAACCCGAGTGATGGACGTGGATATCAAACAGCTGCCCTGAAGTGGACATGGGCGGGACATGTTATTCGCATGAATCCAATAAGATGGGCCCGAAAGGCTTTATGGGCACCAGGAGAAGAGAGGCAGACCAAGGAGAAGATGGTGAGACGACAAAGAAAGCTTTTTACTGGATGGCAGTAAGTAGCCCCAGATCGAGAAGTATGGAAACAGAAATATGTCTAATTATCGGCCAATATCTGTGCTACCTGTAATCTCTAAAATATTTGAAACAGTTATCTTTTCTCGTTTAGAAAAATATTTGAAACTAAAAAATTTCCTTTATAAAAAACAATATGGTTTCAGACCTAAATCTAACACGCTTTCGGCAACCATAGACCTTATTACTAATATTAAAAATAAAATAGACCAAAAACAACTAACACTTGGTATTTTCATTGATCTAAAAAAGGCATTTGACACCGTCTGTCATAAAAAACTCTTAAAAAAACTACAGAGCATTGGCATCACAGGTGCAGCCCTCGACATTTTTAAATCATATCTAACAAACCGTCAACAGATAGTTAAAATAGGACGTAACCAAAGCTCTCTAAAGCCAATTGATTTTGGCGTTCCACAGGGATCAATCCTAGGGCCCCTTTTATTTCTAGTATATATTAATAATATAAAAAATATCGGCTTGAATGCTGATATCACATTGTATGCTGATGACACGAGTTTATTTTATTTTGGTCATACTGCTAAAGCTGTAATGTCAAAAGCTCAGACCGATCTGGATATATTAAATGACTGGTTTCTTTCTAATTCACTAACTATTAATACAGATAAGACAAGCTATGTTTTCTTCGCTGCCAAAAATAAAAGAATAGTAGATACCATCACGTTAAAAATAAACGATCAAACTATTAACAGAACATATCATGAAAAATATCTCGGCCTTATTTTGGACAATTACCTAATTTGGAAACCACACTTAAAAAAAAAAAATCTAAATTAATTTCACTAACGGGATCTATATACAGTATTGCAAAATGTATCCCAAGAAAAGTCAAATACATAATCTATAATGCATTAGTCAAACCACACATAGAGTATTTAATCGAAGTCTGGGGTACTGCTGCTGAATCCAACCTAAAAGATATACAAATAGCTCAAAATAAATTAGTAAAATCCTTATTTAATTACAATTTTGAGGCACCTACTACAAAAATATATAAAGAAACCAAAATCATGACTATCAAACAAACATATGTATATCGTACATGTATATTGATTCATAAGATTTTAAATAAAGAAATTCATACCTCATTATCTTTCCAAAAAAGAGGCCTTCGACAAAAAATGAAACTTCGGAATGCAAACCATCTAGTATTACGTACTCCGAGAACGAAAAATTATGGAACAAAAAATATTGAACATGAAGGAGTTAAATTATATAATAAACTACCAACCGAAATTAAAGAGGCAAAATCAACAGCCAGCTTCAAAAAATTATTAAAAAGATATATACATGAGTAGATATTTAGAATGATATAGAAAAATTTGCAACAATATGGATACAAAAAAAAAAATAATAATATATATATAACAGAATTATTTATATTATTTAGCATTTATATACGACTATGACAGAAACTATAAGCATATAATATTAACACATAGCGGATAATTTTCTGCAACTTCATACGTAATAACTAGTAAAGACATTCATACATGTACTTATATAAAATATAGTTAACATTTACAATGTAAAGGAATATAAGTACTATAATATGAATAAACAACTTCGCAGTAAATACCGTCATGCCATGCAGTGACACATCTAGTTGCCTAGTACGTTTGCGCTTTACATCCGTGGTTGCCTATTGAGTACTTGATGTCGTATTGATATTGTTTTTGTGTGATGCGAAATATGCGAATGCGCTGCCGCAGAGCATTAAAGATCGTACTACCTACATTAACTTACTATTATTAATTTTTTAACCGCACGCTCATTGTATTTAAATAATAATTGTAAGCGATGTTTTTCTCAGTAAGTGAAATACCGTTGTATTTTTTATGAGAAATAAAGTTTCTATAAACCAAAAAAAGGGAAAACAAAAAAGCATCTACACAGCAGTGGGCAACGACAGGCTAATAAAAAAAGTTACAACAAATAGATTAATATGACCATAGAGTTCGTGGCGGGAATTTTGACGGACTGCACGGTTTTCGTTTTGGATTGTTTTGCAAATTGTTTCTAGTGGAGAGTTTAATGTAAAATCGGTCTAATTTGGTGTTATAGATGCTCATGTTTATGAACAATGTGTGGAATAACTAAAATAAAGTGTCATGGTGCGGCTGTAATGAGATTTACTTAGCGGGCTGGTGTTTGCTCGCCTCGTTGCGCCGTTTACGGCCAAGCCAGTGGAATCGTGGGAATTGTCGCCAGGGGCTCCATCGAATCAGCGAAATTAATTGCGTTGATACACAAGAATAATTCAAAGAATAACTAGACATTAGCTAAAATAAGCTTCTGAATGAAGTTTGATGGCTAAATAGAAAAAAAGAAAACAATTTGAGTGATATGTACCTATATATTATTATATAATTACGATACATTTTAGTTAAATATATCACCCTGAACTGTACCCGGCTTAAAGGTTAAACTTAAACTGTAGGTTAAGCCCCGAATAAAGAAGATATATTTGAACGAAGATAGGTCTTTGAAAATTATTAATGCAATATAGAAAATACATAAAATATTTTTTATTTACTTCAAAGGTTTTCTACTTTAAATGATGTCTCATTTGACATTATATTTTTTAATTTATCAGGTTTTCTAGCGCTATGATGATCATTATGTACTAGCATTCTATTTTATTTGCAATTTGATTTAGAATTAAATCAATACTACGTGACCCCAAACGGGTTCAAAATGCTACGCTTTGTCAAAGGCAAGTAGGGCTTAGATCTTATATCATCATCATCATCGTCAGGTCTTATTAGTCTCCACTGCAGGAGCATGACCCTCTCTGTACCACTGGAGCCATACTTGGACAGAGCAGACAGAGGTTTGGCCTACACTCTCCTTGCTGGCCAGACAGGTTGGAGAGGTTATTTCGTAAGTCGCCTCTTACGACCTCCATGGGAAGACTAGGAGTGGTCCTATTTTACTCTGCCGGAAACCACACGGCTAACTGACAAATACTTGTCTAAAATTAAATTATGAAAATCCTTACCTAATATGTATTGAATATGTATTATAAAGCGAAAGATGTAGTATGTGAGAATGTACGAATGTATAGATATATGATACTCAATCACGACATAATGACTAAACAGATTTAGACGAAATTGTGCACACAGATAGGTTATTACCTGGATTAACACATACGCTACCTTTCATCCTGAAAAAAGTATTGTTCCCGCGGGATCGACATTAACGTGAGGGGAGCCCTGGGCGACAGCTAGTAGTCTATAGTACTGCACCCTGTTCAAAGTCAAAGTCAAAGTCAAAGTCAAAGTCAAAGTCAAAGTCAAAGTCAAAGTCAAAGTCAAAGTCAAAGTCAAAGTCAAAGTCAAAGTCAAAGTCAAAGTCAAAGTCAAAGTCAAAGTCAAAGTCAAAGTCAAAGTCAAAGTCAAAGTCAAAATCAAAGATTTTTATTCAAAATTGGATGCATGTATCTCTTTTTGAACGTCATATTTTTATTTCTTATATATTTTTTAATATATGCAAAATTGAAATACTACTAGCGTTTCGGAACGACCACTGGTGAGAAGAATACGCCGAAAGAAACTCAATCCAGACTTGGTCCCTACGTGCCTGAAGGGCTCTGAATACATTGTTAACATTAAACACAATTTTTCATACTATAGATTAAATTGTTAACATTAAATAAATTTATGTAAATTTCCACGCATTTTTATCAGTTATATAATCATCAATGCAGTAATAAGCCTTTTTTATTAACTGGTTTTTTACAATCGTTTTGAACTTAAGTAAAGGCAGACCTAATATTTCTGCAGGAATTTTATTATAGAAGCGTACTCCTAGACCCAAAAATGAAATCATAGTTTTCTGCAATCGCAATACTGGTGTAGCTAATTTATTTTTATTTCTCGTTTTCGGTCATGGATATCACTATTTTTCTTATATAAATCAAGATTATAGCGCACAAACATAATATTCGCAAATATGTACTGAGAAGGTAAAGTTAAAATATTTATATCTTTAAACAATACTCTAAGAGATTCTCTAGCACCAAGTTTATATATAGATCTAATAGCGCGTTTCTGCAGGACAATTGTGGTGTTTACTTCTGCAGCGTTACCCCATAGTAAAATCGCATAAGACATAACACTATGAAAGTAACTAAAATATACCAAACGCGCAGTATCAACATCAGTCAGTTGTCTAATTCTCCTGACAGCATAAGCTGCAGAACTAAGTTTACCCGCTAACGTAGTAATATGGGCACCCCATTGAAGCCCGGCATCAAGAGTTATTCCAAGGAATGTTGTTTTATCAGTTAAATCTAGTGGTTCATTATCCATTACTATTTGTGTTGGAATTTTTGTAACATTTGGTAAGCAAAATTTAATACATTTCGTTTTCTTAGCGTTCAAAAATAGATTGTTCGCTGTGAACCAATCCAACACTTGAGCTAAAGTACTATTAACCACGTCAAAAGAATTAGTTTGTCTATCAATTTTAAAGACAAGAGAAGTGTCATCGGCAAATAGTATAGCCTTACATGTATTGACACAGTAAGGTAGGTCATTGATGTAAATGAGGAATAACAGAGGCCCTAGGATAGAGCCCTGGGGTACGCCCATCTTAACCGATGATCCGGAGGATTGTACCCTATATAAACTAACTTTTTGAGTTCGGCCACTTAAATAAGATCGCAAGATTTACCTTTTATTCCATAATGCTCTAGCTTGGAGAGAAGGGTATTGTGGTCTACGCAATCAAAGGCTTTGGAAAGATCACAAAAAACACCAATAGCATTTTGTTTTCCCTCCCAAGCATCATATATGTATTTCAACAGAGCTATACCCGCGTCTGTAGTTGACCGACCCTTTGTAAATCCATACTGTTCACGATGGAAAAGGCTATTTATGTTAAAAAAAGCTAATAACTGATTAAAAATCATTTTTTCAAATATTTAACTAAGCGCTGGCAGACTAGAAATGGGACGGTAATGGGACGATGGTTCAGTACATAGTCTCTTAGGGAAAGTTGTCGTACATTGTCTTAGCGTGTTTTACTGTAGAACTAAAGTTATACAATGTATAAATTTACTTTCGACATTAACTTCAAGTTAATGTCGAAAGTAAATTTACGTTAATAAAAACGTTACGTCACGTTCACGTCAATTTTTTTTTTATCAGTTATCCTATATGAAAATTTGCTGACTTGTGTAATGAGTTGTGTAAATTTACATCTGGTATAATAGTCCTCATCGATTTGGATGGTGGCGACCTTGGCCAATAATTCAAAATTTTAGTAGTGATGTAGACTGGTTCATGCCGCCCCATCATACAACGTCGGAACATTACTGGACAATAATAGTTTTGGAACTGCAGTCGGTCTCCGGCTGGGTACACCTGTGTGCTCGCCACACATCTGCCCGTGTGGCAGTGACGTAGATCAGTTTGGACGTCATGGTCTACATTGCCACCTTAGTGCAGGTAGGCTTTCGCGATACGGCTCTCTTAATGACATAATCAGAAGGGCTCTTACCACCTTTACGTTTCCTGCACACTTGAATCTCGGGGTTTGGTTCGTGATGATGGTAAGAGACCTGATGGATATCGCTGATTCCTTGGGAACGCGGTAGCGCTCTAGTGTGGGACGCTACTTGTGGCGACACACTGGCGCCTTCTCACCTCAGGGAATCAGTTGCGACAGCTGGATCTGCCACAGAAGCCGCTGAGGTCGCTAAGCTGCGCAAATATGCCTGCTTAAATGCAGACTACACCATAGGCCAGGACCCCAGGACATATATTATCTAACACAGGCATATTTGCGCCGCTTAGCGACCTCAGCAGGTTCTGTAGCAGACCCAGCTATCGCAACTGCGAGAGCTCTCTACAAAGAGATTGCTCAACGCCTGATCTCCGCCGCACGAGACTGCTGGATGCTTTTTCGCAGAATAATAAATAAGCGTCCCTACAATACGTATATAAGTATGAAGGATATCATTATCATAAAGTCGAATATAGGTAATCATCATGAAGACATGCGTTTGTGTCGAACAGCGTGTGTGACGTATCCCGTTTATGACGAACCGCGTTTTAGACGAATAGCGTTATCAACAGTCTGCGTTTAAAACGAAAGACGTATGGTGTTTCATGACGAAAACCGTTAATCGCGGCTAGCGTGGAATCCTTTCGTAAATATTGAAAATTCAACGAGAGATAAAAACAAATCGACATTGATACGTATTTTGCGTTAAAAATAGACAAATAATATCGTAGGTTATTAGAAAATGCTCAGGTATTGACGATGATGGACGTGCTGTTCGAGAATAGGATTTTTAAACCCTAATAAAAAAATAATCGTATCGCGAAACAAAAGAGTCGCATATACCCAATGAATACCACTTCGAATTTGATAATAACTTAATTTTTGTATACATTGCTAGCGAAATACGCATGAGATTTGTTTAAGTGTGACTTAGAAGGCAATGTATGTGGAAATTTCAGATTAGATCGCCTTAAAGTCGCGCATGTATGAAACGTAGTGAGTGAGTGCAACAGATAATTTTCAGACGAACCCTTACTCAGTGAAAAGCGAGCTACGGTGGAGTGCGGACGCGTGTGCGGTTTACCGGGCGTTCGAAGTTCAACGGATTCGGTTTTCGAATAAAGAACTCTTTGTGACGAAAGGACTTTTTTCGTGGCGGTTTGCTTTATGGTCTGAATTTAAGGTCGTTTATCAGGTAAGCGGACGTTTTTTATTTATTATGAAAATTTATCGTTTTTACTTTAGCCCGGCTTTTTTCTAATGACACTTAAGGGTGTTTAAATTTAAATTAAGGGCTTTTACCGGCAATTTCTTAATTTACGCGACAAGTTTTTCCAGTAAATATTTTTTTTATTTAATTTACAAATTAAAGGACTATGGGCACAATCAAAATAAGTTTTATAATTCTTTTGATTAGTGGGAAAATGTGTGTTATTAATTAGAGATTAGTGGAAAACGATGTATTTTTTATTGTTTTACTAAGAAGGTAACGGATTTAATTTCTATTTCATTGGTGGAGATGGAAAATGCAATAACATTTTAATTAATTAAAAGTAATTTCAAAGGTAAAAGTACTTTATTACATAAGCACTGTAGAGACTATAAAATATTATTGATAGCATGAATAAAATATAAACTAATTTTACTATATATTATGTTTGTTAATTAATTGTTTGATTTAAACAAAAATAATATGTAACTTAAGTTAATTTAATTCAAATTACGTAATTTAAAGGGAATTGCTGCCGGCTGGATCAGCCTTTTGTATTCGTTAGTTTATTCATATTTTAGGAGATGTCCATTGTCATACCATCCCTTAATCGATAAAATTATCTCGAGTTTAGCTGTTGCCCGCGACTTTGTCCATGTGGATTCCAATTTTAGTAGGTTATGATTGATTTGAACAAATAGTGTGAAGTAAACATGTGTATGTATGTTTCATGAGACAGCAGGAACTGGAGAATTGTTTAATTTTCAAGAAAAAGCACGATTTAACTCCTTTGCCTTTTTTAAGAAATAAAGAGGATAAAGAAGAATATTCAGATCACAACAGTTAAAACCGTATTCAAAACTATTCAGCATTTTTACTCATAATGAAGAGAAATAGCATCTTTATTTGCAATAAACATGATAAATTTTATACAAATATTATTTGGCCTATAAACATATTATTACGTCTTATAACTTAAAGTAACCGGGTGGGCTGTACAATAACTTAGTACGAATTTAGACATTCTGCGTCTTGGACTCGATAGAACTCTTTTCTCTTCATTAAGATTCCATTTTTAAAATGCGCAGATGCATCATAATTAAATGATTTCTATTTTAATTACCGTATTATTTTTTAATAATACGAACGGGAGTGCCCTTGTGGGTAAGGTGCAGGCCCACCGAGCAAGGGAGCTCATAACAAATTTTTGGGTTTCCTTGTGACCAAAACAGGAGCGAGAGAGCGAAGCGAGCGAGCGTCCCCTATGTCAGGACAAAACCCCCAGATGATAACCTAAACTATTGCTCTATCAGAGCTTTTTTTATATGTTAATATTAATTGAGTCTCCGCGCTTTAAAATCATATTGTGAAGAAAAGAAAAGAAATTCAATCCTCAGAAATAAAAAAATCATGCTAAGCTATTCTGAAGCTCAGCCACTTGTTGTTCCTCATTGTCCTCATAGTCCTCATATGAGATTTTTCCGGTTGCACTCTTAGCTGTGTAGCGCCGGGGTCCGCTATTAAGACAGCATATGATATGGCACAAGAAGCCAAAGAAACTTCGCTTGCCAACTCGCCTGCCAAGAGTGGTGAATATTGCAATATCCTCCTATGGAACAAAAGATCCTTAGGAGAGGCCCTTGTCCAGCAGTGGACTTTTGACGGCTGGAATGATGATGATGATTTGGCAAAGATATTACTACTGCCTCACGCCAACTTTCGTTGGGTTCTTCCAAGCTTTAGAACCGCGTATAAATACCAGTAATAATATAATACAAGTATTTTAAGCCGCGCTCTTCTTCGCTACAAAGGCCGTCTAGGCTATTAAACTAGTGTACCAGTGTAAGCAGCATTGGTAGTATAGATCACGTCCAGGCTGGTCTAAGAGAAAAGAAAAAAAACGTAGAATGTAATTGAGGCTTCTCTTCCCGCGCAGATCGTAAAAGCCGATCGAGGGAATGGGCGAAAATTCTGAGGGATTCTGTTAGCAAGCGATGCGGTTAGGAACCCATCACTATTTTGATTCCGTTTCTTAACGAACCTCTTTTTCCCTTGGTCACGTCATCACGTGTGAACATCCGGACCGATTTGGCTAATTATTGTTTTTCTCGTGTTTGTTTTTATCAGGAGAAGGTTCGAAAGAAAATATTAGGAAAGTTGCGCGAAAAGTAAAAAAAAAATTAAAACTAACTACTATATCATTGAAAGTAACGTGAGATAAATACATTATCATATAATAGTCGGCAATCCCGACAAAATAGCACGTGAGTGACCCGTTTTCAAAACATAAATTCACGACGTTACAAGTATTAACTTTTTGAATATATTAATACGATTGACAGTCTTTTGACAGTTGGCGTCTATAAGTATTTATTGTTGTTGAGTCAGCTAGTTTCATTAAAAAGCAACTGACATTTTAATTTTATGACACAAATGCCCAAAAAATAGTTTATTTTTGACGTGATAACGTCGATGAACGCCGACTGCACGCACGAAAAAGGGTCACGTTCCATGTGCAAGCGAGAGCGCGGAACAAGCGATAGAGAGGCACGATCGGCCTAAGCGTTCGGCTTGTGACGCATCTATCTCTCTTCCACCGTTATCTCGTAAAATTATAGTCTGTAATTTTTTCAGAGTTCAAGTATGTGTGTTTTGGGCTAGCTCCGTGGCGCAGCGGTCAACACGCCAGCCTGCGACACGATAGTGCCCGGGTTCGATCCCCAGCCAGGTCAAGATGGAAAATGATCTTTTTCAGATTGGCCTGGGTCTTGGATGTGTATCTATATATGTATTTGTTATAAAATATAGTATCGTTGAGTTAGTATCCCATAACACGAGTCTCGAACTTACTTTGAGGCTAGCTCAATCTGCGTGATTTGTCCGTATATATTTATTATTTATATGTATGTAAGTTTCTACTCTTCATCTAAGCGTTTACCCAGTTATTTATTCGGAGCTGTGACGCGTCTAAGCCCTTGGTCCATTATCATGACAGCATTCATGCTGTAATACGAGTTAGGTCCATTTAATTTAAGCGCAAATATTTAAAGAGCTGGCTCATATAGGTGAAAGAAATGCTTTATAAGCAAATTTTTAGATATTGACACTCTAGTTACTGTTTTAGTTTTTACTAGCTTTCGCCCGCGGCTCCGCCCGCGTCATTGTCGATCCCTCGGGAATAGACCTTTTTTCGGGATAAAAGGTAGCCTATGTCCTTCTCCGTACTCAAAAGAACATGTATGCACAATTTCAAGATGATCGATTCAGTAAGTACGGCGTGAAAGCGTAACAAACAAACAAATAAACAAACAAACTCACTTTCGC
Source organism: Elegia similella (assembly GCA_947532085.1). Taxonomy (NCBI): domain Eukaryota; kingdom Metazoa; phylum Arthropoda; class Insecta; order Lepidoptera; family Pyralidae; genus Elegia; species Elegia similella. Next base: position 19,013,252 of record OX383940.1, on the reverse strand, counting down.
ATTTATAAAATTAATAAGGATACAAAATACTTTTCGTTTTATGAAAATCGATGACTCAGCTATTTTTAGTGTCCACCTCAGTAAATTAATATCCAGAGTAGGTGGCATAAAGTTCTAAGCCGCAGAAAAACAGAATCAAAAAACACACTGATAAAAAAAACACTTTCTTGTGTTTTTTGGCTTCTGTTTTTCTTAGTTTCTAAAACTATCGTGTCGATTTTTAGGGTTCCGTACCCAAAGAGTAAAAACGGGACCCTATTAATTTCGCTCCGCTGTCCGTCTGTCTCTCTGACTGACACCAGGCTGTATCTCATGAAACGTGATAGCTATACAGTTGAAATTTTTACAGATGATGTATTACTGTTGCCGCTATAACAACAAATACTAAAAACAGAATAAAATAAATATTCGTTTCGGAACGACCATTGCTAAGAAGAATAGGTACGTCGAAAAGGCTCAATCGAGACTAGGTTACTATGTTCCTGAAGGGCTCTTAAATTGTTTACAATTATTTCATATACAATTATTTTTACGTAATATCAATTAATGGCATTACTTTCAATAAATACTTTCCACGCAGTTTTATCAATTAAATAATCATTAATTTAGTAATAAGCCTCTTATACTAACAGATCTTATAAAGACGTTTTAAACTTAAGTTCTGTTAACAATTCTGATTTGCGACGATGACCATCAGGTGGTAGTGGGTCTGCTTGTTCAATTAAAATAAAACATTTGAATCCTTGCCATATCCCAAGTGAAATGCCTTTAAACTTTCTGAGTAGTGCTGCTGCATTTTTATCTGCCTGTGATAAATCTTACTTACCACGAATTTAGAAAATATAGGTACGGTGCGTATAGTACAGCCGAATCGTACCTTCAAATTAAGACTTAGTAAAATAGCTTTGATCACTTAAATATCAAAACATCATGCTTTGGTATCAGGAAATTTAATTTGAAAGGCGAATAAATTCATCCAATATTGTTACTTCATTATCACATCAAATACTCTGTATATTCAGGTTCCCATATTAATTGGGTCCGTAAATAAAAACAAAATATCATCCGATTCAGAGTTTAATCAAGGTTTTTATACGCTTTGGAATAATATAAGTTCGGGGAATAGTGAGAGCCTACTGGAAAATATTCGTATTACCGTCCATTGGCCGCGCTTGAACGCAATCGGACGTGAAAAGACTTTAGCGATGGAAAATAATAGGATTATATTTTCAGTGGTACTTTTTGTTACAATCCCTGAAAAAACACTTCTTTTTCTTATTGTGTCGACTCGGGCGAATTAAATTTGTGTTGACCAGAACTCTGCCACTGACACAGCGTTATCAGTGGCATTATATAGGTAGGTCCTCGGTGTGCAGGTGGTAGGACACGTAGGGCAAGACAACAGGTGTGCCATGGTCTGAGGAGTAGCACTACATGAACAGGAAATATCAGAGCTGTAACCTATTCATGTTCTCCCTGCTTCGGCCGACTTGAGTCGGGAGTCTGTTCAAGAACTTCCATGTCGCCCAAACCAGGGGGGAGATACTATAAAGATATTCATAGTAGAGATATGAGAATGTACCACGTGATTTTACTACTAAAACTAACCCTAACTAACTAAAACTAACCCTAACTATACAAAAAAGAGAAAACCTAAAAGTAAAAAATTAAAGATAAAAAGTGTCTCGCAATCAGTTTGTTTATTTGTTTGTTTGTTACGCTTTCACGCCGTTACTACTCAACCGATCATTATGAAATTTTGCATACAAGTTCTCTGGAGTACGGAGAAGGACATAGGCTACCTTTCATCCTGGGAAAAAGGACTATTCCCGAGGGATCGACATTGACGCGGGCGGAGCCGCGGGCGAAATCTAGTAGTGAATATATAAAAACGAACCCCTTTTTCCCTTGGTCACGTCATCACGTGTAAACATCCGGACCGATTTGGCTAATTATTGTTTTTGTCGTGTTTGTTGTTCTCAGGAGAACGTTCGAAAGAAAATATTAGGAAAGTTGCGCGAAAAGTAAAAAAAATGATAAAACGACAATATCATTGAAACTAACGTGAGATAAATACATTATTATATAATAGTCGGCAATCCCGACAAAATAGCACGTGAGTGACCCGTTTTCAAAACATAAATTCACGACGTTACAAGTATTAACTTTTTGAATATATTAATACGATTGACAGTCTTTTGACAGTTGGCGTCTATAAGTATTTATTGTTGTTGAGTCAGCTAGTTTCATTAAAAAGCAACTGACATTTTAATTTTATGACACAAATGCCCAAAAAATAGTTTATTTTTGACGTGATAACGTCGATGAACGCCGACTGCACGCACGAAAAAGGGTCACGTTCCATGTGCAAGCGAGAGCGCGGAACAAGCGATAGAGAGGCACGATCGGCCTAAGCGTTCGGCTTGTGACGCATCTATCTCTCTTCCACCGTTATCTCGTAAAATTATAGTCTGTAATTTTTTCAGAGTTCAAGTATGTGTGTTTTGGGCTAGCTCCGTGGCGCAGCGGTCAACACGCCAGCCTGCGACACGATAGTGCCCGGGTTCGATCCCCAGCCAGGTCAAGATGGAAAATGATCTTTTTCAGATTGGCCTGGGTCTTGGATGTGTATCTATATATGTATTTGTTATAAAATATAGTATCGTTGAGTTAGTATCCCATAACACGAGTCTCGAACTTACTTTGAGGCTAGCTCAATCTGTGTGATTTGTCCGTATATATTTATTATTTATATGTATGTAAGTTTCTACTCTTAATCTAAGCGTTTACCTAGTTATTTATTCGGAGCTGTAACGCGTCTTAGCCGTTGGTCCATTATCATGACAGCATTCATGCTGTAATACGAGTATAAGGTCCATGTAATTTAAGCGCAAATATTTTAAGAGCTGGCTCATGTAGGTGAAAGAAATGCTTTATAAGCAAATTTTTAGATATTGACACTCTAGTTACTGTTTTAGTTTTTACTAGCTTTCGCCCGCGGCTCCGCCCGCGTCATTGTCGAACCCTCGGGAATAGTACTTTTTTCCGGGATAAAACGTAGCTTATGTCCTTCTCCGTACTCCAGAGAACATGTATGCACAATTTCATGATGATCGATTCAGTAAGTACGGCGTGAAAGCGTAACAAACAAACAAATAAACAAACAAACAAACTCACTTTCGCATTTATAAAATTAATAAGGATACAAAATACTTTTCGTTTTATGAAAATCGATGACTCAGCTATTTTTAGTGTCCACCTCAGTAAATTAATATCCAGAGTAGGTGGCATAAAGTTCTAAGCCGCAGAAAAACAGAATCAAAAAACACACTGATAAAAAAACACTTTCTTGTGTTTTTTGGCTTCTGTTTTTCTTAGTTTCCAAAACTATCGTGTCGATTTTTAGGGTTCCGTACCCAAAGGGTATAAATGGGACCCTATTTATTTCGCTCCGCTGTCCGTCTGTCTGTCTGACTGTCACCAGGCTGTATCTCATGAAACCTGATAGCTTGACAGTTTAAATTTTCACAGATGATGTATTACTGTTGCCGCTATAACAACAAATACTAAAAATAGAATAAAATAAATATTCGTTTCGGAATGACCATTGCTAAGAAGAATAGGTACGTTGAAAAGGCTCAATCCAGACTAGTTTACTATGTTCCTGAAGGGCTCTTACATTGTTTACAATTATTTCATATACAATTACACTATATTATACAATTATTCATAATATCAATTATTTCATATACAATTATTCAAAATGTAAACTTTCCTTGGGGTGGAGACCTGGTGTCCTGAAATACAGGCTTTGCCTAGCTTAGGCACCAGTCTCCCACATATCGACTGTGTAATTTGTGAGCTGCATTCTTATTATTTACTAAGTTTGTAACAAATTGATACTGAATATTTGTCCAGACCTACCATTCTCTGTATTCTTGTTACTTTTGTGGGAGAAATAAATAAAGATTATTATTATTATCAATTCTTGGGATTACTTTCAATAAATTCTTTCCACGCAATTTTATCAATTAAATAACCATTAATTCAGTAATAAGCCTCTTATACTAACAGATCTTTTACAGTCGTTTTAAACTAAGGTTCTGTTAACAATTCTGATTTGCGAAGATGACACTTACCATCAGGTGGTAGTGGGTCTGCTTGTTCAATTAAAATAAAACATTTGAATCCTTGCCATATCCCAAGTGAAATGCCTTTAAACTTTCTGAGTAGTGCTGCTGCATTTTTATCTGCCTGTGATAAATCTTACTTACCAGGAATTTAGATAATATGGTGCGTACAGTACAGCCGATTCATACCTTCACATTAAGACCCAGTAAAATAGCTTTGATCACTTAACTATCAAAACATCATGCTTAGGTATCAGGAAATTTAATTTAAAAGGCGAATAAATTCATCCAATATTTTTTCTTCATTATCACATCAAATACTCTGTATATTCAGGTTCCCATATTAATTGGGTCCGTAAATAAAAACAAAATATCATCCGATTCAGAGTTTAATCAAGGTTTTTATACGCTTTGGAATAATATAAGTTCGGGGAATAGTGAGAGCCTACTGGAAAATATTCGTATTACCGTCCATTGGCCGCGCTTGAACGCAATCGGGCGTGAAAAGACTTTAGCGATGGAAAATAATAGGATTATATTTTCAGTGGTACTTTTTGTTACAATCCCTGAAAAAACACTTCTTTTTCTTATTGTGTCGACTCGGGCGAATTAAATTTGTGTTGACCAGAACTCTGCCACTGACACAGCGTTATCAGTGGCATTATATAGGTAGGTCCTCGGTGTGTAGGTGGTAGGACACGTAGGGCAAGACAACAGGTGTGCCATGGTCTGAGGAGTAGCACTACATGAACAGGAAATATCAGAGCTGTAACCTATTCATGTTCTACCTGCTTCGGCTGACTTGAGTCGGGAGTCTGTTCAAGAACTTCCATGTCGCCCAAGGTAGATCATGACCAGGGGGGAGATACTATAAAGATATTCATAGTAGAGATATGAGAATATACCACTTGATTTTGAGCGTCTGAGCTATCCTTTCTTCCATGCTGGTCTGGGAGAAAAGAAAAAACATAGAATGTGCCAGCTGCTCCTTTTCCCACGCAGACTGTAGAAGTCGGTCAAGGGAATGGGTGAAAATCTAAAGAATCATGACGATAGGCGATGCGGCATAAACCCGTCACTAATTTGATTTCCTTTTCCAACCTTTACGCCCACCAACACGCTAAACGTGGCCTTTTGGTCTTATGATCTTACGCTCTACCTCGTAAAGGATAAAGACTTGATAGTATATATGTATGAGCTATATTGAAATCCTGGATCAGAATCCCAAACGAAATAAACAAAATGAAAAAATCTTTTTTTTTTTGTTTTTACCTTTTTTCTTGCAATTATGTATTCCATTAGGGATTATGATAGCAGGGTTTCATTATAGTTCATACATTCGAAATAACGCTGTATATGCATTTAAAATTACCAGGCGTCCGGATTAAGTCAGACACAGTAAGCCTGTTTGGTTTTGTCTCCGGTTTGTTGCTGGCTTTTATTATTTCTTGAGACGTAGCAAAGGCGCCTACAAAAAAAAAAAAAAACAGCTTCGTATTCCGATTTGAACCTCCTCTCTTCTCTCTGGATTGAATGTCAACCGCCACGTCATCTAAGTGGCAGGGTATTTCGAATTGCAGAACAAACGTTGTTGTTTATGATGTTAGCCACCTAGTCCTGTGAGTTAATTAGTCTTTTACTAATAACTCTGTATAATATAAAAAAATGTACATTAAAAACTAGATTTCACCGGAACCGCGGGTGAAATCTAGTTTTTAATGTACATTTTTCCCGCGTCAATGTCAATCCTCGGGAATATTTTTCCCGGGATAAAAGATAGATTATGTCCTTCTTCGTACTCCAGAGAACTTGTAAGCAAAATTTTATGATGATCGCTTTAGTAGTTACGGCGTGAAAGCGTAACAAACAAACTCACTTTCGCATTTTTAATATTATAATATATATATAATTATATATATCCTTATTAATAATAATAACGGTTATTATTATTATTAGTAAGGATAGTCTCAAGTGGATTTTAAAATAGAAATTACGTGATGAAAAAAATTTTCGTTTAGAAACTTTTCATCACATGTTTTTGATTTTAATATCAAGCTGAGTGCTGTATAATATAAATATGTGATAAAGCTTTCACCACTTTAATCAACTTTCAATTCATCATATACCACGCTTCTAAATATTAGATACTAACGTGATGAGCAAATTCGCCGCGTTGATTTGATTAGAGAAATCTGATGTCGCAGGTTGTAGTTCAAATCCTAATTGTGGCGAAATTTTCACCACATATTTTCTTTTTTAATATTAAACCTTATTTAAGTATAATTTATTAATTTATATTTAATTTATTTAAATATAATTAAACTGGATTTTTTCTCCAATTTAAAGTTAAATATCTCCATCTTGAATTAATAGCTCATAATTGTAAGTCACTAAAATATTGTGGGCAAAGTTTTAAACTGCTCAAAGGGTTTAAATTTAATCATCAAAATTATAACCATTACTATTGCAGATTGTTAAAAAGTTCGCTGTAATATTTTAGTGGTTTAGATCAACGAAACTAGGGCCATACTATTTAAGCGCCACCTATAATTTTGATTTGATTGACCTATGAGTCAATATTAATTTCGGAGCCCGATGGCCTAGTGGGAGTGAGCATTATGAGCGTTTACACATGCTAAGCAACCCCGGGCGCGGTCCCTACTAGGATGGGTGACCGCAAGTGGCATAAAAATATTTTAGGCTCCTCCGTGCTTCGGAAGGCACGTTAAACCGTTGGTCCCGGTTGGCATCATTGATGACAGTCGTTAAACTATGTTAGATACCTTCAGGCAGCTTGAAAAATCTGACACCAGTGTTGGCCACTTACACGAAATACAAACAAGCTGCTATTCGGTAGGACGGAAATACATTTCTTGTATGGGGATGATGTAAAGATTGGCATGTAACCTCTTTCGTGTGACTTCTCTTGTGAGGTTAACCAAACTCTTTCTCGCACGGATTCTATGTCCTTGAGTTTCGTAGATTGACGCCTCAGTATGAAAATAGCAGCTACTTTAATCGTATCGATAGTAAACTCAAAAACAAACACGGTTTATGTATTTACTTACACCTTATATTTTTATATCGTTTTTAGTATGTGTTGGCGGCAATAGATAAAAAAATATGTGAAAATTTCGAGTATCTACTAATTAAGGTTCCTAAGATACAGCGACATGACAGACGGATAGAATTTTAGCTTAGTGTTAAAATTCTGTTTTTACCCTTTGGGTACAGTAAAGTAAATGAAGCAAGGTAAGTCAGGTAAATAACTATATTGTTTTTATTTTTTTATGTATATTTTACGGCAAACGAGCAGACGAACCACCTGAAGGGATATCCTTATCCTTATCCTTACTATATCCTTACTATAATATTACTTTACTATTACTATTTACTATATCCTAATCATAAGCCTTACTAATATTATAAATGCGAAAGTGAGTTTGTTTGTAACTACTGAACCGATCATCATGAAATTTTGCATACAAGTTCTCTGGAGTACGGAGAAGGACATAGGCTACCTTCTATCCCGGGAATAAGTACTATTCCCGAGGGATCGACTTAACGCGGGCGGAGCCGCGGGCGAAAGCTAGTATCCTTACTAATATTATAAATGCGAAAGTGAGTTTGTTTGTTTGTTACGCTTTCACGCCGTAACTACTGAACCGATCATCATGAAATTTTGCATACAAGTTCTCTGGAGTACGGAGAAGGACATAGGCAACCTTTTATCCTGGGAAAAAGTACTAATCCCGAGGGATCGGCATTGACGCGGGCGGAGCCGCGGGCGAAAGCTAGTATTATTATAAATGCGAAAGTGAGTTTGTTTGTTTGTTTGTTTATTACGCTTTCACGCCGGAACTACTAAACCGATCATCATGAAATTTTGCATACAAGTTCTCTGGAGTACGGAGAAGGGCATAGGCATAGGCTTTTATCTCGGGAAAAGTACTATTCCCGAGGGATCGACATTGACGCGGGCGGAGCCGCGGGCGAAAGCTAGTATAATATATATGAACAAATCACACAGATTGAGCTAACCCCAAGGTAAGTTTGAGACTTCTGTTATCGTTGACTTAGTATTCCACTCAACGATACTCTATTTTATAATATTTTTTTACATATACGGATAAACATCCAAGACCGAGGCCAATCTGAAAACGATCATTTTTCACTTTGACCTAATCGGAGATCGAACCCGGGACTCCGGTGTGGCAGCCCGGCTTACTTTACCGCTTACATTTTGAACATTTTAACTCAAATTTTAGCCCAAAGGGATTCAATACATAAATAGAAACACTTTGAATGAAACAAGCGCCGTTAAAACTTCTAGAACTTTTCCATAATTAACGGTTGTGTCCGTTCATTATCTCTAACTTGGCAGTTTTCAATCCTATTTGAAATTCTAAACTCGGTTATTATAGAACTGGATGAAAGACAATTAAAAATAAATGCCTCCAGTTTACCACAGAGTTGTGTTGTACAAAAGCTGTGTGTTATTGAATTAGAAAGAGAACGTTAATTTTGATGTATACAATCAAAATTATAAACATAAACATTCTTAATATTAATATAAGTACCTTGACTTGGCTCACGAAGTAACGGCTATGTGGGATGTGGATTCGACGATCATTCCCGTCCCGATATCCCGTCGTATCTGCAAACGGCCTAATAGCGAAGAGTCTCGACCAACACATAAAGAGACTCTCGCTGGATGGCTGGATCAAGGGCCAGATATGAGAAGTACTCCTGGATACGCTAGAATTGTCAGGTTTCTTTCTCTGGGGTCCTGACCGCCGGTATCTTAAGCCCTGCCCCGCTGCAGACGGCACTCTAGGTTTAGGTTTTTATATTTAGTATTATGTTTTAATTTTATATAAATATTTCAAAAATCTATACTTAAGAATTAAAGCAAATAAAGAGAATAATAATGATATCGTTTACATTACAAAGTTGACAAGTTACAAATGGTTGATTTGACCTTTACATTTTTATTCTTGAGAATAGGCTAGTTTCCTAAAAAAATATAATTCGTCCTTCAGTTAGATAACCAAGAAATATTGGGTACGTATTTTTTCTTTTGTCAATTAAATAAACAAAATATGTAAAGATATAGCCCTTTATACGTCATAGTTTACACACTTTTCATGAACCCTTTAACTTTATAATTTATTGTTATATTTGACAAAAGAAAAAATATATTTTATTATCTAACGGACTAATTTTGACATAGGAAACTAGCCTATTGCGACAGAATCAGTAAAGACTGATGATTAAAGAAAAAAAAAGGCGGAGAGAATTTTTGCAAAAAGTGAAACTTAGTCGCTTCGCTCGCGCTATATGCTCGCTCAATCAAATGTGACATGGCTCTACCTCTTAATTAATACATTTTCAAACATTGTAAAGTATATATATGGCAATGAATTTAAATATTTTTTTTTTTAACTGAAGCGTTTAAATGATAAGACACTACAACTTTTATGCAGAAAGGGGTTCCTATGATAGATAGGGTATTGAGTATTTTACATACTAACACTAACAGATTTCTTTGACGTATTGACGTCTCATAAATTGATGAACTTCGGCTGCACGCACGAAAAAGTGTAACGTTCCGCGTGCAAGTTAGAGCGCGAAACAAGCGATAGAGAGGCACATTGGGCAGGCGTTCGGCTTGTGACGCATCTATCTCTATTCCACTGTTATCATGTATAAAAGTCATCTGTAAACCGAATCTACAGACAACATTTTTTTTTGTTTTAATGACTTGAAGTTTAGTTCTCTGAAAATTAAGCTGGACTCTTGTCAGTGTCATTGTGAGGAAATAAACAAACACAATGACTATTTTTTACGTTACGTTCATCATATTTTTAATTAAAAAACTAGCTTTTGCCCTCGGCTTCGCTCGCGTTAAGAAGTATAGAAGTAAGATCCCGAACGGTTTAAAATTGACAAAGTTTCATACAAACTTTCATCCCCTATTTTATCCCCTTGGTCCAGTGGTTTGGGCTGTGCGTTGATAGATCACTATGTCAGTCAGTCACCTTTGAGTTATATATATTTATATAAGCCGATTCCCGTATCCGAAACGTGATCTTTTACTGTGAGTCTCTACGAGACCGAATCAAAAACGAGGAGATCAGTAGAAGATCAAAGGTCACCGACATAGCTCAGAGAAATAGCTCTTTGAAGTGGCAATAGGCGGTGCATATAGCGCGTAGAACCGTAGCTGATGGGGCAGAAAGAATCTCGATTCGCGATCATGTGCCGGCAAACGCAGCGTTGCACACCTGACGACCTGACAAAGGTTGCAGGAGGGCGCTGAATGCAGGTCGCGTCCAACCGGTCATATTTTTCCTTGTTGAGGCTTAGGTCCCGCAGTGGACTTTTTGCGTCTGAGGTGATGATAATATTATAATAATAATAGTTATAGCGAAGAGTCTCGACCAACACCTTAAGGGACTCTCGCTGGATGGCTGGATCAAGGGCCAGATACAGAAGGCAGCACTCCTGGACACGTCACGCATAGTCAGGAGGTTTCTTTCTCTGCAGCCTTACCCGCCGGTAGCTTGAGCATTGCCCCGCTGCTAGCGACGAGCTAGGTTTAAGTTTTATAATGTTTTTATGTTTTGTATTATATTTTTATATTTTACTTTTTTTATAAATATTGTAAAAACCTAGACGTAAGATAAAAATTAAATAAGGAGAATAATAATAAAACTTTATTTGCCAACACATTACATTTAATACAGTGTATGTATTAATTGTAGATATTACAGTTAATACAGATCTTAGGACAAATCGAAGCTATCCCGATCTGGGTGACCATCCCTGAACTAGACGGATATCCTGTATCTCAGGAAGATGATGAGCCAGTTTCTTTCCTGCAAAGGCCCTTTATTTGAAATCCTCTAGTGTTTTACTTCTAAAATCGTTACAACAATACCAAAGGATTAGAATTTGATTTATCCGCATAGAAACATAACATTATAAACGGTCACACCTGTTTCCGGGAGATCCCGAGCGATAATTGGTAGCAAGCAACAATCTGTGTAATCAAATAGCATTGGAATTAATTGGTAATCCCTGGAATTGTTGCTTGTTTCGTCCTAAGATCCATCTTGATAGCAACTCACTGTAAAATGCCCCTATAACGAATTTCGAAATGAAATGATAGATTTTTTGATTAAATCTAATGTGAGATATAGACTTTATTCAATAAATATGTAGTGTTATATACTATGTTACATACATACATACATGGACAATGTATACTCAGTCCACATGCCTAGTTTTTAAGATAAACTAGTAGTTCGCTGCGAACGTGGACCTCGCGATTATTTAATTTTCCTGATAATTTCGTGAGCTAGCCACTATTTTACTGATTTTGATAAGCATGTTGTCATAGTGCTATTGTTTAGATCACTTCAAAAGCACTCGTTTTGTTTTACTCACCACGACTTATTTTTAATTAACATACAATGAACACGATGTCCTTACTTTCTTGTGCTAATAGTTAACATTCATTTCTATCCAAACAAATAAACAACCAAATGTTAAACCCCTTTTTTATTACTGTTGCAAGAATAGTTGATGAAATAGTTTTTCCCTTGCAATCCCTAAATGTACGAGTAGAATTTCATCTAATTAATATGACAAAATCAAAACCGGCTTTTAATACAAGATCTGTGATGCGTTTAGCTCTCGATAGTGCAACGTGTAGCTGAAGAGCTGCGGTGCACTGTCAAGCAATATTTTATAATTTCACTAAGGGACAAATAAATGTAACAGTTTCGTCATATCTGGTCATATCTGAAAGACTATGGTTATTAACGGAATCACAACATTGGACATTTTATAAAAATAATTTTCGTACCAAATTCCACAGGCGTTTTTGAGTGTTTGAAAATGTCAATAGGCCTGCGACTTCAAGGAATAGAAATATAAAATGCCAGGTATCCGGGTGACTGAGCTTCGGTCGGCATGATAATGATGATTAAGGTTCTAAAAACGAGACATATGTGTTTTGCTTCCTAAAATGGTTTTGATGTGTACCCGTCAATGTTTAATTTTTTAGCCCCGATAGATATTTTCTTCGCTTGAGCTTAATACTTATAAGTTTTTGGTTTTCATATGTATCAATTTTCTGGTTTGTTTTGTTCGGACAACCCCCCAGCTCATTTTTCATTTGGCTTTTGTTTTTGTTTCTCTCGCAGAGTGCTGCACTCCCATTCTCTTCTTTCTATGCTTCGGCTTTACCTTCCAAATATGGTTTTCGTACGTTTGGATTCTACATCTGTACTTATCTTTCGCCCACCGAACCCCATTTCTTTGTCTTTATTGTGTCTGTTTTGCGGAATTACATGTTTCTTCTTACACTACTTTTTTCATTAATTTTTATTGTTTCGTATAGGGTAAAAACGGGACCCTATTAATATCGCTCCACTGTCCGTCTGTCTGTTTGTCTGTCTCTCCGTCCGTATCTCACCAGGATGTATCTCATGAACCGTGATAGTTAGACAGCTGAAATTTTCACAGACGATATATTTCTGTTGCCGCTATAACAGAAATAAATAAAATAAATAAATAAATACGGACAAATCACACAGATTGAGCTAGCCCCAAAGTAAGTTCAAGACTTGTGTTATGGGATACTTACTCAACAATACTATATTTTATAACAAATACATATATAGATACACATCCAAGACCCAGGACAATCTGAAAAAGATCATTTTCCATCTTGACCTGGCCGGGGATCGAACCCGGTCACTCCGAGTCGCAGGCAGGCGTGTTGACCGCTGCGCCACGGAGCTAGTCAAAAAAGAAAATACTAAAAAATAGAATAACATAAATATTTAAGGAGGTTCCTATACAAACGTGATGTTTATGCTTGTTTTTGCACTATATTGATAACGGTAACAGGTAGACGATTGAAATATTCATAGAATATGTAGTTGTATATACATCCCCTAAAAATAAATAATTAAATAAAAAAAAAATAATATCCCCCATGCATCAGACATGATTTTTTTGCCGTTTTTATAGATAACGGTACGGAAACCTTCGTGCGCGAGTCCACATTGCACTTGGCCGGTTTTTTTTTCCAGGTTTTATTGTGAAAGAAACTGTAAAATGTTGTAAACGGGATGTTCATCATTAAATAGCTCGTCATCTTCAAATCAGATCAGTGATTTTTTATAATTATCTTCCTCTACCATAAAGTGAAGTACAATGCGAAATTGCAGTTAAATTGGTTGTAAATAACTGCTTTAATTTTTGGTTGCAGGCTTAAACCCGAACAAACATATACACACTTAAAATTAAAGGTAAATAAAAACTTATTAAAATATCCCTGCGCATTTTTGGACCACTGTCTGCATCTGTTGCAGAAATTTGGAACTAACAAGAAATTTTAATGGAAATTTTCATGGACTGGTATTTTTCTGTTCTAAAGGAACAAAATATTTTAAATTAAAAATAAGAAAGTAACTTGGAATTTAACTTGGAACAGACAGCGAAAGAAATATTTGCAATCATTGAAAAATCAAATTTTCTTGCGCGGCTCGAAGTCTAATCTTTTCGATCGGGTAACTACCGTACTGCGACTGAGCCAACCATTCGATAAGTATAGAGGAGAAAGTACCGTTCTAGTTTATAATTGTTCATGTTTTGTTAGTAAATTTAAATTTAATACACAGAGCATGGATAAAGCAAGCGTCAACGAAATACCGCCACCTAGCGGCGGCTGTGGTTACCTTCAAAATTAAAATTTATTTCAGCGCCATCTCGTAACATATTTAGCCTAAACGTTATTTTCAATTTCTCGCAACTAAAATTGTGAGTTAACGTCGATTGGAGAAAATGCGCTGTGCAGTTTGTTGCCGCTTCTTCTGCACTCCGCTTTGGAAGCGGCATTAAACTTAGCCATAAGTAATTTACTGACGTCAACAATTCTCAGTTGAAAATGTATGACAATTAATAAGTGTCTAAATGACCTATAGTAAACAAACGTTTTGAATTTAGAATTTTTGAATATCACCTCTTTTTCCCTTGCGTAGTAGACAGAACCTAGCTCTATAGGATCTGAAGGCCACGTTTAGCATGTTGGTGGGCATTAGGTGGAAAACGGAATCAAAATAGTGTTGGGTTGCTAGCCGTTGTAATGATTTTTTAGATTTTTGCCCATTCCCTTGACCGGATTCTAGGGTTTGCGTGGGAAGAGAAGCAGCGGGCACAATTTAACTTTTTTTTTCTTTTCCCACAGACTAGCAAAGGAGATTAGAAGTTACTGATATTCAAAGAATGTAATAATTATATGTAACTATATCATTAAATTTCTTGTCTCGTCAATTATGTATTTATTAACCCACTTGTTCCTGAATAACCTGTTTTTCAGTTATTGATCTGAAACTTCGTATACCTAATATTTATGTGTCAAATAATAGCAGAAAAATAATTAATAAAATATCTGATTTCCAGAAAAGCTGGAAAATGCCGTGTCGTAAATGACACAGTAGGGGAATCTACTACTTTGATAACTTAGTATGAAGATTTCAGTACAATTTATTTTCAATTCGGAAATACCCAATAAAAGTCCAAGTCAATATAAAAAATATTTTTATTTATATCTTTCTAGGAAAATCTACTTATTAAGGGTATGATACGATTCAAAACATGTTTTTGGATGTAATGTAACATTACATTTTAAGCAATAGAAATTAGCACTTTTGTGGCAAACACCGCATCGCAGCCGATCCTCCCTGTACTTTACTAAATGTCCGTTGTGACTGTACCGCAATGCCCCAGAAACACTGAGATGGACGTCCACCTCTGTTACTCTCCGCTTTCTTGATCTTCTCAAGAAGATTTACAGCGACATTATGCCACCGTAATAGGGTATCATTGCTTCATCAATGCTATGACATTCTTGAAAAGGAGCAAACTTTGAAAAATTGGCATTCAATAGGCGGAAAACGGTTCCAGTTTTGAAAATTTATCGTTCATGTTGAGCTGGGTATTGTCGCAGCAATGAGTATTCGACATTATAAAACTAAATCTGTCCCTTGACATGGCGTTGAAAATAATAGGCATACCGCAATCCGAAGTATTTTCCCATTACATACTTCGCCTTGGCACAAACACATAACCACTGTAAAGTAAAATACCCAAAAAGCAATTCATCTCACTGGTGCTAATATTACCCCCTTTATTTTTCTGAGTCGCATATAGGTTCGTATACTTCACCATCATTTCTATGACTGCAGAATCAAACATGTATTCAAAATAATCAATAGGATCCATCCTATTAGCTGGACCATGCATGTTTTGCCACAAACTGGGTATCGGTCGAATATCTCTCGAGCTCCATTTATAGATTTTTTTTTTCGAAGTAAATAATCTTAAGTTGCTCCTTGAAGTAGACGGAATTGGTTCTTCAGCTTGGTCAGGAATAGAAAAATTTGCTTCTGGAGTTGGTGGTAAAGAGCCCATGGAAAAGCGTTCAGGATCAGAGACAAGGCGCCGCCGTTTAGAAAGCTGTACTAAAGGTAAGTTGTCATCTTCGCTATCATCAGAAGAATCTTGCTGAATTTCAGCAGGTGCCCTGAGTTGAGATCCTGGTAGATTTTGAAGGGACACAAAATCTTCATCTCCAGAGTCCTCGTCCGTAATTTCGGCATTACAATTGTCCGGGGGCGTGATAGTTATGGAGTCGGGGACTTCCATCTCATCATTTTGTTCTAATTCCTCGATTATCTCATGCAAAGTGAGGGGTTTTCGTAATTTTCTGTAACAAATAAAAAGTTTTGATTTTAGTAGTACATTTCCCTACCGTGTCTTTTACGACACGCCCAAAAAAAAAGCTAACTTCTGTCTGAAAATGTAATAAATTTACCAACGTTTTTAAAGTTGAGAGGTCTATAGGAACCAAGCTATTGTTATTATATCACATAGAAATAAAAAGTTGTTTATAACAATATGTTATCTTACCTTGAATAACTCATGGTAAAAACCTCAAAATTCGTCGTTATCCAACACAAAAGAAATTGACTGCTGCACACTAACAACACTTCGTAACGACTAACCGAGTCCTCGATAACCAAACGCAACGCAGAAAAAATAGTTTAAGTACCCTCTTATCTCTCAATATTTTTCTAAAGTTGATGTGTCGTTTACGACACAGTAGGGTTTTTACAACAAATACCATTTTCAATCTTGATAGTAAATAATTATGTTGATATTAATCTTACGTACGAAGTCAGC
Source organism: Elegia similella (assembly GCA_947532085.1). Taxonomy (NCBI): domain Eukaryota; kingdom Metazoa; phylum Arthropoda; class Insecta; order Lepidoptera; family Pyralidae; genus Elegia; species Elegia similella. The sequence goes on along the minus strand of OX383940.1, from coordinate 18,996,861 downwards.
TACTGGCCGACATGTTTCGACCTCCTCCGGAAGTCTTCCTCAGGGCGAATGTGGATCGAGAAGCATGCCCGAAGTCCCGATCCGCGCTCCTTATGCACGGTAGCTGATTTCATACGTGAGTAACCAGTTGTTACGTACTTACTAATATTATAAATACGAAAGTGAGTTTGTTTGTTTGTTTGTTACGCTTTAACGCCGTAATTACTTAACCGATCATCACAAAATTTTGTATACAAGTTCTCTAAAGTACGGAGAAGGACATAGGCTACCTTTCATCTCGGAAAAAAGTACTATTCCCGAGGGATCGAAATCGACGCGGGCGGAGCCGCGGGCGAAAGCTAGTGTTACAATAATTGAAATAAGTGATTGTGTAGGTATTACAATTACATCATTACTTCTCTTACTTTCGTGCTTTAAAGGGCATTTTAAGCCGTTGGTCCCGGCTGTCATTGATAGCAATCGTTAAGCTATGTCAGATGCCTTAAGGCAGCTTGTAAAAGGATAGAGGTGTTTGCCGCTTACACGGCTCTTACGGCAAAAAAATACGTGTGTGGATGTTTGTGATTCTTTTCGGATAAATTTCCGAACGGATTTTATAGGTAAAGATATTTAAGGGTCCATACTACCTCACACTGCTTTGCAAGATTGACTGTTATATCAATAATAATTAAATACTCAAGTTGAAATAAAAATGCAGCAAAGTTCAGGACTAACTCTGGTAACTATATGACTCAAAAACACGATTGCGTTAAATTTTCTCGATAGAAAAAAATTGCAAAGTTGCCTCCAAATCACGTCTAATTTACTCGGTATATAGCATTATTCACCAAATACATTGAAATTAACCTTGAAACTTTTGATTATTATTGCATTACAGATAAGGCAGCCATCATATGTTTTGCTTTTTCGAATAACCCTTGAATATTCCTAAAAAACGAAAATATCCAAAGTAGCCAACGCGTTTAGACCATCCGCGTTTGTATCGCCACGCCGCCTGGCATATGTCGGGCTCTTAATGAAACTTGTGGCCTCCAAATCAATAAGTAACCAGACCAAAGTTGCTTACCATGCGTAAGGACTAACAATACCTACTCTTATTTAGTTATCAAGCTACTCAGCTATTGAAGAGGCTCTTATGAGTAGAAAATAATGTTTGTCTGTAAAGTCAGTTTACGGACGATAATTATAAGTGATACGGTAGGAAAGAGATAGATGCGACACAAGCCAAAGCCGATCGTGAATCTCTATCGCTTGTTACGCGCTCACGCCTGCACGCGGAACGTGACAGATTTTCGTGCATGCAGCCGGCGTTCATCGATTCATAAGACGTTATCATGTCAAAAACAACGGTGTTTTGTGTTTATGACAAAAAGTTACATGTTTTACCAAAGCGTTTTTATTACCATAGAGATTAGCTGCTTACACGACTCTTACGGCAAAAAAATACGTGTGTGGATGTTTGTGACTTCTTTTCGGATAAATTTTCTAACGGATTTTATAGGTAAAGATATTTAATGAAACTTGTGGCCTCCAAATCAATAAGTAACCAGACCAAAGTTGCTTACCATGCGTAAGGACTAACAATACCTACTCTTATTTAGTTATCAAGCTACTCAGCTATTGAAGAGGCTCTTATGAGTAGAAAAAAATGTTTGTCTGTAAAGTCAGTTTACGGACGATAATTATAAGTGATACGGTAGGAAAGAGATAGATGCGTCACAAGCCAAAGCCGATCGTGAATCTCTATCGCTTGTTACGCGCTCACGCCTGCACGCGGAACGTGACAGATTTTCGTGCATGCAGCCGGCGTTCATCGATTCATAAGACGTTATCATGTCAAAAACAACGGTGTTTTGTGTTTATGACAAAAAGTTACATTTTTCACCAAAGCGTTTTTATTACCATAGAGATTTTATATTTTACCTCTTTGTTTTCATTTTAAATTTCGTAAAACTAAATTATTAAATACCTCAGCCTAATCCCGCCGATATAACCCTCACATGCCGTGTAAAATTAAACTGGAACCTATTTTTAAAATTTAATTTTACCGCTCGTACGTGTCGAGGCGTGCAGAATAGCGGTTTATCGAAAATATCTAGTCGTTTTTGTACACCCTGAGGCTTTTAACATGTGTAAATTTTTAAACGCGTGACTTATTATGATATTGCTTGTCAGAGTTTTTAAAAATGAGCATATGGTGTTAATAATATTGCAATAAAAATTGCGCTAAACAACATTTGAAATTATATAACTATAACAAGTGGTTTTAATCACGTATACTCGGTATCGTCAAAGAGTTTCAGTCAATTAAGATGACCATCTTCAGGGCGAGTATCCCTTGATACTCGCCCTGAAGGTGGTCATCTGTCGAGCCGTGTAGCGACGACACATCCTTGATTGTCATCACTACACGGCAATCCCGCGAACACTGAGATTCGCCGCCCAGGCCTCCGTGGTCCAGTATTTAAGGCGTTTGCCTGTAGACCCGGGGGTCGATTCCCACGGGAAAAATACTTTGTTTAGTTGCTTCCGTTTGGTTAGGACATTGCAGGCTTGAATCACCTGGTTGTCTGAAAATAAAGATGAATTCGTGCTTCGGAAGGCACGTTAAGCCGTTGGTCCCGGCTGCCACCTGGTAGTCGTTAAAGGAACCACGTTAGAGACCGAGGGGCGGTTCCGAAGAACTCTGACACCAGGGTGTGCATAGTCGATTGACCGTGACACCTACACAAAATGATGATGATGCCGCCCACGCCGCCCGCCTCACCGCGCATTGCGCTCGCGCCGATGCGTTGATTAGATCCCTTTCCCTGATCCCTTTCCCTTTCAAGATCCCTTTCCCTGAAGATGGTCATGTAAACTAATTGAAATTTGTCGGCGGTTCCGTCGCTATTTCCCGAGTCCTTCAATTTAGGTGTTAAGGCAAGAGTAAATAGGCATTAATTGAGTATGCGTGTACCACCCTAGACCTCATCGTTGCTTCCCATAAGGCAAGATAGAGGTCAAACGCGCTCAAATTATACATAAAAAACCGACACACCTAATACAGGATGTTAGAGTGAACATCAATAAGCCGATCAATTTTAAATGTTATATTTATGACTAGCTTTTGCCCGCGGCTTCGCTAGCGTTAAGAAGTATAGTTTTATCCCCTATTTCAATTCAATTTCAATTCATTTATTCACAAACAACATTACATTGTATTCGAATATTTTCTTAGTCTAACTTATGAGCTATTTTTATATTTAAATGTTAACGTTCGCAAATGCCTAAATATTTTATCCCCTTAGGGGTAGAATTTTATCCCCTTGGGGGCAGAATTGATCAAAATCCTTTCTTAGCGGATGCCTAGGTCATAACATCTACCTGCATGCCAAATTTCAGCCCGATCCGTCCAGTGGTTTGGGCTGTACGTTGACACTATGTCAGTCAGTCGGACATCTTTGAGTTATATATATTTAGATGTTTATTTTCGTAGATTTAGAACACTTTACTTCAAACACGTATAATTAAGAAATACGTTTCAAATTGTTACAGAATTAAGGCAATCCCACTTCAAAGTAAAGTCCTAATGGAGCCCAAATCCGATTATCCTGTGGGCAACTTTATGATAATAAAATGTAATGGTTCGAAAAAATATACATTTTAACACAGTATTTGTAAGACGACAAATACTATTTTATTCTAAAATGTTTGCCTATGTCTAAATTGACTGCCTCCGTGGTCCAGTGGTTAAGGCGTGTAAACCCGGGTGTCGTGGGTTTGATTCCCACGGGAAGCATACTTTGTTTAGTTGCTTCCAGTTTGGTTAGGACATTGCAGGCTTGAATCACCTGATTGTCTAATAATAAAGATGATTCTGTGCTTAGGTAGGCACGTTAAGCCGTTGGTCCCAGCTGCCATCCGGTTGTCGTTAAAGGAATTACGTCAGAGGCTGAGAGGTGATTCCGATTCGGGTGTGTATGGTCGATAGACCGTGTTACCTACACGAAATGATGATGATGATGATTCCAAAATGTTAGGATTAAAAAGTATGGTATTAAGTAGGTGAATTATTGGCTACTACATGGTTTGACTACTGAATTACATATTGAAAACGAAAATTCCGATATTTGCTATATAAACTCTGTAAGAAAGGAAATTATTACAGAACCAATGAATTTTACTTTGAATTAAAGTTCTAATGTAGTCCTAGTCAGATTATCCTCTGGGCGACTTTATGATAATAAAATGTAATGGTTCGAAAAAGTCGACATTTTAACACAGTATTTGTAAGACGACAATACACATTCTCAAATGTTTGGAATAAACAGTAGGGATAAAGTAGATGAATTGCTGGCTACTAGATGGTTTGATTAATTAATTACATATTGAAAATGAAAATTTCGATATTATCTTAAACTCTGACACTAGGGTGTGCATGGTCGATAGACCGTGTTACCTACACGAAATGATGATGATGATGATTCTAAAATGTTAGGATTAAAAAGTAGGGTATAAACTAGGTGAATTGTTGGCTACTACATGGTTTGACTACTGAATTACATATTGAAAACGAAAATTCCGATATTTGCTTAAACTCGGTAAGAAAGGAAATTATTACAGAACCAATGCAATTTCACTTTGAATTAAAGTTCTAATGGAGTCCGAATCCGATTATCCTCTGGGCGACTTTATGATCATTATCATCAGGTCCTTTTTAGTCTCCACTACAAGAACACGACCCTCTCTGGTAACTACTAGGGCCATACCAGGCCAGAGCAGCCAGAGGACTTGGCCTACACTCTCCACGCTGGCCAGACGGGTTGGGTTGGACTTTATAATAATAAAATGTAATGGTTCGAAAAAATCTACATTTAACACAGTATTTTTAAGACGACAATACTATTTTATTCTAAAATGTTAGGATTGAAAAGTAGGGTATCTGTAATCCTAGTCCAATTAGTAGGTGAATTGTTGGCTACTACATGGTTTGACTACTGAATTACATATTGAAAACGAAAATTCCGATATTTGCTTAAACTCTGTAAGTAAGAAAATTATTACAGAACCAATGCAATTTTACTTTGAATTAAAGTTCTAATGGACTCCGAATCCGATTATCCTCTGGGGACTTTATGATAATAAAATGTAATGGTTCGAAAAAATCTACATATAACACGTTTTTTTGAGAGTTGAAAATACTATTTTATTCTAAAATGTTAGGATTAAAAAATAAGGTATTAAGTTGTGAATTGTTGGCTAATGGATGGTTTGAAAATGTAGATGGAGTAACATAATGGAAACGTACATTTAGATAATATTTGCTTAAACTGAGTATTAAAGGACTAATATATGCGTTTGATATTGTAATTTGATGATATAAATTTAAAAAATATTAGAATTACGGAGTTATTAAGAATTACTCAAAATTTTATTAAAGGTTATGAATTGCATTATTGTAAAAATGTTTCGAGATATCTGTATTGGTTAAGTTGAATAATAACTTTTTTATAGCATTTATACATTTTAAAATTTCATAATAACGTAAAATAAAATAAAAATATATATTATTTATATATATAGCTTTCGCGTTTGTCCTTTCACAATTGGAACATTGTTGAATGAAGAAAATACAAACTTAATTACTTTGAATATCAGTGAATTACATATGAATGACATATACTCGTAAGTATTATAATTGATAAGCATTTCTGACAAGACCTCGTCTTATGACTAAATATCATGTTTTGATAAGCTATGGCTTAAGGTTTTTAAAACAGAACTTACGCTCATTGTCACCGCGTCAAAATTGGTAAATTTTGTGTAAGGTTATTATTTATTTATTTATTATTTCGAGCCATCATGTGTCCCACTGCTGAGCATTTTTATTTTAAGCACAGTAGCATACTGCTGTTCATTTAAATAAACGTTTTAACCCACTTTAAAATAAAATGAGGTTGTGAATTCGAGTTTTTTTGTATGTTTGTTACTCCGTCTTTTATTTATTATTTTTTACTTTTATTTATGAACCAATTTGATTTTTTTATTTGAAAGGGTATAACTTTACAATGACCTCCATTTTAATTTCAACAAAATCAGTTCAGTTGTCACTTTACTTAAGAAAGTTCATTTTACAGTATTGTAGATCGTCTCTTAGTTTATTTTATCCAGGAAAGAAAAATATTACGAAAAACTCTGTGACTGAAGCATAAAAACAAACAAAAACAATGTCCTTTCCTGTTATAAATCCACTAGTTCACAATGACCATGCAAACAATTGTTTTAAACGCCGTGACGTCACAGGAAGGGTCAAGCGCGAGAGGAAGTCACCGCAGAGATAATTACACGACGGACGCGCGTACGGATATGCGGTGGTTGTGGACTAAATTTCTAAGCTGCTCGTTTCACCTGTATTTTTTAGTAAAATACGTAAAAGTGAGCTTTGTAGCTAATATGTTTATCATCATCAGGTCTTTTTAGTCTCCACTGTAGGAGCATGACCCTTTTTGTACTACCGGAGCCATACTTGGCCAGAGCAGACAGAAGATTTGGCCTACACTCTCCTCGCTGGCCAGACGGGTTGGAGACGTCTCATTGATGTTTTGAGCTTTGTTTAGCTTGTATTTCCTAAGTCGCCTCATACGACCTCCATGGGAAGACTAGGAGTGGTCCTGTTCTACTCTGCCGGAAACCACACGGCTAATTAGGATAAAAAGCCACACGGCTAATTGTGATAGAATATACCACTTATTTGACCACACCGGTATTGCACTTCCGCCTGTTGGATAAAGCCCCATTTAGCCAGGTTATTTTTTTTTATGTTATAACGCGGCAAACGAGCAAGCGAGTCACCTGATGGTAAGCGATCAACGCTGCCGATGGACAACTGCAACACCAGAGTGTCACAGGAGCATTGCCGGTCTTTCAAGGAGTTGGGGGAGGACATTAGGAGTAGGGAAAAATGGGGGACATGGGGGAAGAGGGAGAAGGATGGGCCTCCGGCTCTCTCACTCACCGAACGAAGCGGTAAAGCTTCTAGAGAGTGTGGTACTTCCCCGGACGAGCCGGCTCATGCATACTACTAACAAAAATAAATTTTGCCGTTAGCGTGGCTCTACCACAACTATTATCGGCTTTGACCTACCCTTGCCTACTAGTTGGAAAATATTTATGAAAGTTTATTTCTTGCTTGCTACTACTTACAAACATACGTCCAAATTTAGGGTCTTTAAACAACTAATGAGATAAGTTGGGCCATTAAACTCATTCTACATTCAGGACTCGTGGCGGCCTTGTGCTAATGACTGCGCTAGTGTTTCGATAAAAGTGAAACAATAATGGTGGTGCCACCTTCCTTCATGATCTTCAACCTTCAGACGTATAGAAAGAGAGCTAATAAGTTAATTTAGCTTACCACTAACACACAAAATAGAATTTATATCTTAACACGATCAAATATATTAATTGTGTGCTGTAGCAAAGCGAAAGGGATCCATTCTTTTCATATAATGATGAGGGATGGTATAAATGAAAACTATTTAATCAACGTCCTTTTTTTTTTTTAATTATGAAAAACCTATGACTAGCTTCCGCGCACACACTTCTTCCAAACGCCTTCGCCATTCCTTCCCTCTCACCCTCGCTCACCTCGTACCTCTCTCTTTTTCCGCTACACTCCATTTCCCACAAGAAAATAAACTTTGGAGCCTATACACCTAACTATTTTGCATATTTTTGGTAAATATACTTTTCCTCCTTGTTCCTGTTGTTTCTCTTGTATTATATTTACAGCACAGCTAGTATTATGTGTCCCGCGTGTCCGCGACTCTATTACGATTTAACACAAATATTTTAAGGGCTGGCACCCATAAGCTAGAAAAATGCTTTAGAAGCAAATTTAAAATAAATTAAACTCATTCTACATTCAGGACTCGTGGCGGCCTTGTGCTAATGACTGCGCTAGTGTTTCGATAAAAGTGAAACAATAATGGTGGTGCCACCTTCCTTCATGATCTTCAACCTTCAGACGTATAGATAGAGAGCTAATAAGTTAATTTAGCTTACCACTAACACACAAAATAGAATTTATATCTTAACACGATCAAATATATTAATTGTGTGCTGTAGCAAAGCGAAAGGGATCCATTCTTTTCATATAATGATGAGGGATGGTATAAATGAAAACTATTTAATCAACGTCCTTTTTTTTTTTAAATTTTGAAAAACCTATGACTAGCTTCCGCGCACACACTTCTTCCAAACGCCTTCGCCATTCCTTCCCTCTCACCCTCGCTCACCTCGTACCTCTCTCTTTTTCCGCTACACTCCATTTCCCACAAGAAAATAAACTTTGGAGCCTATACACCTAACTATTTTGCATATTTTTGGTAAATATACTTTTCCTCCTTGTTCCTGTTGTTTCTCTTGTATTATATTTACAGCACAGCTAGTATTATGTGTCCCGCGTGTCCGCGACTCTATTACGATTTAACACAAATATTTTAAGGGCTGGCACCCATAAGCTAGAAAAATGCTTTAGAAGCAAATTTAAAATAAATTGACATGTTAGTTTTTGATAAATGTTGACTTAAATATAAAAAAAAAAACTGACGTAAAATCACCCTGTACACAAAAAAAGCGCGTTCTTGGCGTAAAAGTTCTATATTACCTATTATGGATACTAATTCACTGACGTCGACAATCAACACCTTAGCTACTCGACCAAAAAGGAACTGTCAAAGCGTTTTGATTCGACTCTTTGGTATTAAAAGTAAAATAAATATGCTATTAACTTAACACTAGTGGACAGAACTGTTATAAGTACCACTGCGCCCACTCTAATTTACCGCTCTCTACCAATATTTGTTGCTGTACTAATGATACGCTTAGTAAAGTTTACTAACTAAACGTATAACTTGTACACATTGACTTTATTAAAACTTGTTAAGTATCCTGAGTTGTTTGAATAGTAGGCTAGTGTACGCTACCATTAACTCTATGTGTGTACCAGAGACTTCAATGTTGTACTTCGGTGCTTATGCTTTTCGTGCAAAACGTCAAAACGAGTTTTTTTATTCATGAAAATTAAAACCATTTCTTATCACACTTAAATTTGTATTGTAGTAGTTACTCTTCTTCACTATTTTGACCAAGGAGAACAAGAATATTAAAAGTTATAAATGTCAGTATTATGGGGCGGTATTTTTTTTATCCTTATAATAGATACGTATTCTTTTCTGTACTTTTACGTACTTATTTCAATAAAAGAAAATTCCAGACAGGAACGGAAGTTGACGAAAGTGAATGAACAAATGACAAACGCTCATTGTTAGGGATATCCTACTTACTTTGATCCAATCCGAAGTCCGAAGTCAGAAAAACTAACTAGAATCGCATTTTTGGCAGAATATTAATATCAGCCGTTAAAATATATCATCATTTCAGCCGTTAGAAGCCTACTTCTGGATAAATCCTCTCTCAAGGATTCTTCATTCCGTGGAGTATATATAAAAGATAAATAATAACAAGAAAAAATATAAATTAGAAAGAGTTTTCTTAAATACTATTTTATTCTTTATCTTGTGGCGATGAAAACCACTTAATAAAAAGTAGCAAAGTTATCATCGCGGACCCGAAAAAAATTTGCTCCAAGATTAATTAAAATTCAAAAGAAAAATATTCAAAAAGCATAAGACCGGAATAAGAAGAGTACAAAACAATATAATACTTAGAGTTTCGAGAGGCTTTTACGACTTCCAAGATACTTATACCTACACCCCCGGGCTGTTCACAAATTTTACCTTCCTTAATCTTATCTTAAGTATTAAGAACTTAGGAGTCGATAATCCCAAAGGAGACTGACTACCTTGAGGCCGTTGAAATGTATTTCGATTCCTGACGGCAAAATAGACGCATGTCGTTCGTTTAGCAAAATGTCTGGAGGAGAAAACGGACGGTTCGCATTTAAATCTCTAATAGAAAACGCGATTTAAAAAAAAACTGTCAAGTATTAGTCGGCCTCGCGCACGAAAGTTAAAAGGTAAAACAATCTGTCTATTGTATGGGAAAATATAAATAAAAATTTTATTCAACGATTTATTTTTTAAATATAAGATTAGTCAATATTCTGTGAATATTTCAAGCGTCTCCCTGTTGCTGTTATCAATATCGAGCAAAAAGGAGCAAAAAACATAACCGTTGTAGTACGGAAGCTCCGTTTAAATATTTTTTTTATTTTAATTTAATTATTTTAAAGTGAATAGTACTTGCGTTTAAATGCATAGCTTTTCGAATCAAAACAGGTTAAATAAATAAATAAATATATACGGACAAATCACACAGATTGAGCTAGCCCCAAGGTAAGTTCGAGACTTGTGTTATGGGATACTAACTCAACGATACTATATTTTATAACAAATACATATATAGATAAACATCCAAGACCCAGGCCAATCTGAAAAAGATCATTTTCCATCTTGACCTGGCCGGGGATCGAACCCGGGCACTCCGTGTCGCAGGCTGGCGTGTTAACCACTGCGCCACGGAGCTGTCAAGTTGAACTGAGCGGTTGTTCACGAAATGCCACTTTAGTCTCGTAGTCGTAGATGAAAACGTTGCTTATTGTAAAACAATGTGTAGTTATTGAGGAAGAATATTTATCTGTAAAATGTATAATTGACTGACAACCACTTTCTTCAAATTTAATAAAGAGCACTATTTTTAATTCTAGGAAACTGGTTTACTGATCATATTCTAAAGTACATTTTTTACGGTAAGATGAACATTACATAACAGCAGTTTCGACTGATTGACATAAGGTATGTATGAATTATGATTTAGACTTTTTGCGAACTGAGCATTTCGCGAATCGGACGTTTAGCGTCTGAATGACTGACAAATAATGATAATACAATTTATCGAGTTGTCACCTGCGGGGAGAAAATGTACACATTTTGATTTATGAGTTCGATTTATGTTATTTAAAGGAAAATGCGTCGCCTTGGGAAAAAAAATTAAATCGATGGTTATTTTGACGTCAGTGAATTTTAAAATGATAAAGTTAATACTTTTTGTATATTTTATTAAAAGCGGTTGTATATTATTATTAATAAACAGCCGCCATTCTCAAGAGGACCAAAAACTTCCTATGCCGGTTCAAACTTCTACGAAACCCCCACTAACACTAAAGTTTATAGTCCTACTAGCTTTCTCCCGCGGCTCCGCACGCATCAATGTCGATAACTTGGGAATAGTACTTTTTCCCGTGATAAAAGGTAGCATATGTCCTTCTCCGTACTACAGAGAACTTGTATGCAAAATTTCATGATGGTCGGTTCAGTAGTTACGATGTGAATGCGTAACAAACAAACAAATAAACAAACTCACTTTCGCATTTATAATATTAGTTAGGATCTAACTCAAGTATGTTAATTTTTATCGACCACTAGCTGCTTCCGTTTAAAGCCATATCTGAAGCTAGCCTCAATAAGAATTATTTAAAAAAAGGAGTTATTAAAAAACATTTTTAAGGAGCCCATTATCCGTGTGGAATCAGGCAGAGTAGAATAGGACCACTCCAAGTCTACCCGTGGATGTCGTAGAAGGCGACTTAGGAAATACAAGCTAAACAAAGCTTATAAACATCTAAGAGACCTCTCCAACCCATCTGGCCAGCGTGGAGAGTGTAGGTTAAGTCCTCTGGCTGCTCTGGCCAAGTATGGCCCTAGTAGTACAGAGAGGGTTGTGCTCTTGTAGTGGAGACTAAAAAGGACCTGATAATGATAATGATGATTTTGGAGCCCAATAGAAATAAACAGAATTATATAGGAACAAATCACACAGATTCAGCTAGTCCCACTTTAAGATGTGAACTTGTGTAGTGGAATACTACCTCAAAGATACTATATTTTATATTATATATAAATAACCATCGAAGACCCATGCCAATCTAAAAAAAATCGTTTACTATCTTGACCTGACTGGTGTTCGAACAGGACTTTGCGATTCAAAGGCACATGCGGTACCACTAAGCCTCAAAGGTCGTCTAATAGAAATTGATAAAGCAATGCCAAACCACTCCATTATTCCTGCTAAAAATAGTTATTGGATGCGTTCCTTTCTACACAATGGCCGTCAGCTTGAGGCTTTGGTCTGTTAGAGCAGATCCCTCGGGATCAATCCTCCGTGGCCCAGTGGTTAAGGCGTGTAGACCCGAGGTCGTGGGTTCGATTCCCTCGTGAAGCATACCTTGTTTAGTTGTTTCCAGTTTGGTTAGGACATTGCAGGCTTGAATAACCTGATTGTCTGATAAAATTATTAAGATAATTCCGTGCTTCGGAAGGCATGTTAAGCCGTTGGTCCCAGCTGCCATCTAGTAGTCGTTAAAGGAACTACGTCAAAGGCCGAGAGGCGGTTCCGAAGAACTCTGACACCAGGGTGTGTATGGTCAATTGACCGTGGCATCTACTCGAAATGATGATGATAATGTCATACTATCATTACATACAGAATCTCTAACTAACAACAATACACTCCTTTTCTGGGCAGTCGATTAAAAACAGACAAAGGAGTGTCTGTCTACTCCAGTTTAAACATCTATAAGCTACAAGTGTATTCTCTCACCATAAACCATTGCGATGTTAAAAGGATAGCGGGTTCAATTTCCGGCGCGGAAACGACTGTTTGTATGCACCCGCCATTGTTCAGCGCTGATAACGCTGTCTGCTCATTGTGTGGACTTGAGTGAACACAGTGTATACCCGAATAGTAAACCTGTGTATATGAGGTGATTTGGTAGTTCTATTCCGAGATAAAGCGAGGAAGCTCATCTTTTGACATATTTGTTAAAACCGGAAGTGGCCCAGGGGCATAGAATATCAGTACTAAACTACAGAAAGGAAACTCGCAGCATCCTGCAATATGGCGTTCCGCACCTCTCACCTTAAATATTTTCAGTTAACCTACGGATTTAAATAAACCATAGAAAAATAAAAGTTAGAAGAAAAAAGTCAACATTAATGATCGTTATTTGGTTAGAATAACCACCATTATGAGAGCATGGTATTATAAACATACTAGCAGAATTAATTAAGTCTTGGCATTTTTAACAGCTGATTCTCTACAAAAATTTTAGTAATTGAATTTCGTCCCATGATGATTTCGTCCCGATCACAATGGGTCGAAACACACACAAAATGTATTTGGAATTCTTTGTGTTATTCGTCCCGTTTTTTTTAAATTAATGTCAGGAAAAAAGTCAAACGAATAATAATCATAGCTTGCTAGGAGTGTTTTCCCGGTATAAATATCAGTTACAAATCAATATTTTGTCTTTTATTTATATTAGTTTGTGTTGCTGTCTGTACTTAATTAATTCAAAAAGTATAAAAGTAAATATTTTGACATGAACCCCACAATATATACTATGACATTTTGAAAGTAGTTATTCTTTCAAAAAAATAATAGGACGAACAAACTACGCTAACAAACTACTCAACTACTACAAAATTCAGTCCCCTAGTGACAGTGACAATTCAGAACAAAGGAATCTATACATATTTATTTGCATAGTTAGGAAAATAATAAACAGAGCCCTCAGGTGTATTTTGCTTCCTTGTCGTTCTTGAGATCTGTCGCTTTATTTTTCCCGAATGTTTACCTCCGGTTGGTGGCACTGTAACGTTAAAGTCGTTGAGCTGCCATGAGGAGATTTCAAAATGTCATTAAAAAAAAGGTTAGTTACTCTTTTTCAGACTAGATGGCGTTGATGAAGTCAAGTGTCAAGTAAAGCCCGAGTAAAAAAATAAAGTCAGGATAAAATTTGATGTAGGGGATAATTGGTCAAGCGAGAAAATGTTGTCAACTGGTAAAGCGTTTTTTAACCGCTCCTAAAATGGTTTATTTGTCAAGCGGTGCAAAATTGTTAATTCGTCAAGCCGTCAATAGCATTTGTCTTTTTATCAACGCCATCTATCTAACTTAAACTTTAATTGCTCTTTTGAAAAGTCCTAATTAGGTATGGTTATGTATATTTGGAAAATTTTTGACGTGATAACGTCTTATAAGTCGATGAATGCCGGCTTAAAAAAGTGTCACGTTCCGTGTGCAAGTGAGCGCCGAACAAGCGATGGAGAGTCACGATCGGCAGAGGCGTTTGACTTGTGACCCATCTATCTCTCTTCCACTATTATCACGTAAAATTATCGTCCGTAAATAAACTTTACAAACAACTATTTTTTTTTCACTTTCATATTATTACGTTCTTTCCCTTGCAGGGAATACACAGAGCCCAGGTTTTTGAGACCTAAAAACCAGGTTTAGCTTATTGGTTGGTAATAGGAGTCTAAATAGTGATGGGCTGCTAGCCGCATCGCCTAATTTTCGCCTTCGATTCCTTTTCGCTTTTGTTTTCTTGATCGCCTTTACGATTTGCGCGGAAAGAGAAGTAGCTGGTACATTCTATTTTTTTTTATCCCAGACCAGCATGGAAGAAGAACTTAAAGGTCTTAATTTTATACATATATACATATTATCACGACTTTATCCCTTACGGGGTAGACAGAGCATATTCATAAGAGCGAAAGGCCACGTTTAGCATGTCGTTGGGCGTAAAGGAGGGAAAACGGAATCAAAATAGTGATAGGTTGCTAGCCGCATCGCCTATTGTCATGATTCTTTAGATTTTCGCATTTCTACGATCTGCGCGGGATGAAAAGCAGCTGGTACATTTTTTTCTCCCAGACCAGCTTGGAAGATTTCTATATAAATAAAAATATCAAGGAACTCATATCGTTATTTCTGCAATTAATCTATACTTGAATATTATGAATTGTAAATTTTGGGACAGCAACGTCATGTTCCAGGCCGCTTTTGAATTTATTAGAATTTCTATGCCAAAGTTACTGCTCTTTTTTATGAACCCGTGAATTCTCCGTAAAAAACACGAAAAGACTTTTCCCGCAACCTCATACTTAGTACTTAAAAACGTTAATGACAAAATAACTTAAAAGCCTATGGAAACTAACATAGTCACTTATTTTATTCTTACACTAGAAACCAATAATGTACCGGACTCGAGACTTCGAGTTCTAATTTTGGAATTGGATTCCAGACTCTTGGACGAGATTATTAAAATGACATGGAACTTTCAAAAACGAGTCTGTTTTCTTAAAAGGCCGGAAAGGCTCTTGACATATCCCAGATGTTCCAGTTGTCGATGGGCAGCGGTGATCGCTTACCATCAGGTGACCGGCTTGCTCGTTTGCCGCCCTATGTCATAAAAAAGAGCCCTGCAAATCCGGGGGCTTTATGACCTTAATGAGCTCGAAGTCCCGAGTCTAGTCTAGCGCGAGTTGTTCTGGCAACCACTCGAGTCTTCAAAAGAACTCGAATCTTAAATCGAACCCGACTTAAACTGCTAGAGCAACTGTTTCAAACTTTTAATCGAGGTCGATCGATTTTTGTGGGACAAAAATCGATCGACCTAACTTTGAAACATCAAACAACTCCCTTAACAAAGAACTAAAGCCCAGAAAAAACCTACAGCGTAGAAAAAGACTCGAACACATAAAAATACTCGAGCTATAATTTCACTGCGTTTAGCGCTGTAATGGACTGCAACTACGATCCCTAAAAGAGGACACGAAGGACTCGAGACTTGTACATCACTACTTAGAAACTTAATGCCGACCTTTGTTCATGAGACAGGTTAACTCTGACTTCAAATAAGAACTCCGTAAAAGTTTGCAGCATCAAATGTACCTACTAGCAATAGAGAAGGCGCATCCGTAAGGCGTATTCCTAACGAGCATATGAGCTACAGGTGTAGCCTATTTTAGGTTATTGTTTTTAGGCTCATTTGCAATCAAAACATAGAAGAAACGTTATAAAGAGTAATTATTATCTTTATTTTTCAAGTAAATATAAAATCACTTCAATCATGTTGAAATTAATCAACTTTAACATGATTGAAATAGTAATGAAAAATCAACATTATTTCCATAGTACAAGATGGTCTCAGTCTCAGTTTACATGTAGATTTATCAAAATCAAATTAAGTGAAAATATGTTTATCTTTCGTACTCAAAATATCCAATACAAATTGGCTTCACATACTATAAATTCATCATCAAAAACTCTCTTGTTCACTTTTCGAGCCGTCTGGTTTACTGTCATCAACATTTCTATTCTTTGTATACTCCTTTTTTATATTTTTACCAGTGCATTCTAGTTTCTGCCCTAGGCTGGAAGAGTTTTATTTTTCTTTGGAAATCTTGTTACACCATTTAATTGAAAATACAGGCATATTACTTAGCGTACTAACGATTTTTTTGGTTCTGAGAGTGGAACCACCTATAAAGAGCCCGAAAAACTCTCTAAGACATTTCTCCCACATCGATCGGCTGCAACGCTTGCAGAACCGCTTCGTCACCCGTGCCACAAATACGAGTCACCACCGGTACTTGCGCATGACAGACTTACACCGTGACCTAGATCTCCCATCCATTCGCGGCTATCTCAAAAACGCCTCCAAGCGTTACTTTGAGAAAGCCGCACGCCACCCCAACCCGTTAGTAGTGCAAGCTGCTAACTACTCCCCCAACTTACACGATACGACCTTACGTCGTAGACGTCCTAGGAACGTACTTGACGATCCCGATGATCCTATTGACATCGCACAAGCCCGCCCCGACCCCTCTTCGGCTCCGAATAGCCAGAGGAATCCCACTATCCGACCCCGTCGCACTCGCCACCGGAATAGAGTGCGTAGAGTAGGATTAGCTCCGATTACTGGTGACCGCCCGGCGGTCCCGGGTGATTTGCACCCAGGATAGGCCCTTCTGGCAACGTAGCTTTCGGCCCATAAGGCAAAAGATGAGAGTTTCTGCTCTCTAAAGGCTTTTGCCATTGTTTCTCAGATTGGCCCTTCAGGATTGCATGCACGCATACGCGGCCCATCAGGCAATATGAGAGTTTGCTGTCTCTCCAAGCCTTGCGCACACAGGCAACGCCCAAAGCCGAGGTCCGTCCCTCCTGGGGGCCCTTTGGTGATGTTGTCTAAAAAGGTTGAGGGCACTCTGCCCTCGCCTCAAACGCCCGATGAAGTAGCGAAAGCTCACTTGGAGCTAGCTATACAGTCATTTCCAAAAAAAAAAAAAAATCTAAGACATTTTATCTCTGTTTCGGTTCGGATACAGCATAGATTTAAAAAAAAAAACTGCCTCTTCTTCTTCTATGGGATACAGCATGAAAAGACCGCTTTGGCCGCGTATGTAACCGAAGTTTCATAACTAGCTACGAAAAACCTTAATTTTACTTGTAAATAACTCGTTTTCTATTAAGATTTCTTCTTACTTGTACGAAACCGGCTACGATGATGTCAAAAGAGAAAGCATTTTCCCATTCCATTATTTCTCTTAGTAACTCGCAAGAAAAAAAATTAAATCAAAGGTCAAAACTCATTGAACCAATTTAGTATGTAGGGCAGTAATTGAGTATTATTTTCTCATTAACCCTTTGTTAAAATAGCGATTTTAACAAAAGTTTCTATAAAAATAATAAGGTTATTACAACGAAATTTCAAAAAAGAATACGCTTGGATTTAGATTTATTTACTTTTAATAATTGAAACTTATTTTTGAAGATGAAACAAAAATATATAAAACTTAAATAACTAGCAGAAGGGTTGCGAATTTTTAGAGATTCGTGTCCTAAAGGGTAAAAACTGGACCCTATTAATATGGCTCCGCTGGCCGTCTGTCTGTTTGTCTATCTTTCCGTCTATCACCAGGCTGTATAGCATGAACCGTGATAGTTAGACAGTTAAAATTTTCACAGATGATGTATTTCTGTTGCCGCTATAACAACAAATACTAAAACACAATAAAATAAATATTCGAATATAGTCAATCATGCGAAAGCCGCAATGTATTTTGAAGTGACTATCAAAACGTTGTACACTAAGTTAACAAATAAGTCGGCTGGCCATGTTTGAAGCTTGTTATTCTAAAAAGAGACAGAAACAAAGAGCGAGTTCTCTACAGGCTTTAAACCAATCCAATAAAAGCGACATGTTGGATCACTTACAGAAAACAAAGTGCATGTGAAAATACGGAATAGATTTTGCTTTTACTCTTGT
Organism: Elegia similella; assembly: GCA_947532085.1. Taxonomy (NCBI): domain Eukaryota; kingdom Metazoa; phylum Arthropoda; class Insecta; order Lepidoptera; family Pyralidae; genus Elegia; species Elegia similella. The sequence goes on along the minus strand of OX383940.1, from coordinate 18,978,743 downwards.
AGCGGGTGCTAGTTACTTCTATGTGTAGTGTGCGTGTGTCCACACACGAGGGGTCCACAATAATAAAAGTTACTGAATACACATACATTTATTTCTTGTATCACAGAATGACTAAGGCTTAGACAGAAAAAAATATGGTTATGAATATTTTAGATTCGAATAAGGTATGCTTTCAAATTGGCCGTGTGGTTTTCGGCAGAGTAGAATAGGAACACCCCTATTGAGGTCGTAAGAGGCAACCTAGGAAATACAAGCTAAACAGAGCTCATAAACATCAATGAGACCTCTCCAACCCGTCTGGCCAGCGAGGAGAGTCTAGGCCAAATCATCTGTCTGCTCTGGCCATGTATGGCTCCGGCAGTACAGAGAGGGTCATGCTCCTGCAGTGGAGACTAAAAAGACCTGATGATGATGATGCTATCAAATTATATTGTGCACATGGCACAGTAAACCCCCTTTTAAAAAATCTAATAAATTTGTAAGAAAAAAACTAAAAATGCTTAATATCTGAAGTGTTTAATTGCCATATAAATAGCCAAAAGTTCTCTGTCGAATATCCTATACGCTGCTATGCGCACGGCACATTCTTTTCATTACAGGCGAACCTTTTAAATTAATTACAGATACAAATAAAAACAAGTGTTGTTTATTAAAAAAATATTATAATCAAATAGGTATTGATGCTTAATTTAAATATTTATTCTGTGCTTTAAAAATAGAATTTAACAATGGGATTCGGTGGGTCACGTGCGCCGTATGAGGTCTGAAAGATGGGCAGGTCTAATAACATCATATGTGCGTATTGATGGTAGGCGTTCAAGATGGAAATCAAGAACGAGATAGAGAGATGAGTTGTTCGCTTTTAACGAGGCATGGCAAGACATAGTAATAAATCGAACTGGGGGAAAACAGAAAGGGAAGCTTTTGTCCAGCTGTGGGACCTAAATAGGTAATAAAAACAATTTATTAATAACTAGCTTTCGCGTGCGGCTCCGCCTGCGTCAATGTCGATCCCTCGGGAACAGTACTTTTTCCAGGATAAAATGTACCCTATGTCCTTCTCCGTACCCCAGGCAACGTGTATGCAAAATTTCATGATGATCGAATCAGTAGTTACAACGTGAAAGCGTAACAAACAAACAAACTCACTTTCGCATTTATAATATTAGTTAGGATTAGGATGATTTTTCTAACAAAAATTTTAAGGGGTATTTTGATCGTCCGATGAATATGCTTTATACTGGGATCTCAATGAACTAAATATTCGATTACGTGGTCGTTCAATCATTGATATTTCAATAATTGGTTGAATAAAATGTTTGTCAATTATTTGTTATACCATTTGGCGTAGGGACCAGTAAAGTTTGTAGAAATATAAGTAATTGTTTTATATTTACGGAAACCCTCCCGTAAATGGTATAATTTAGTTGATTTTAATCCTATCTATCTTTTAATTAGTAAAGTAAAATGAAGTCTCTCCCGCTGTCTGTTGGCTTGGTTCTTTTAACCTAGAAACGCGACGGATTTCAATGCTGTTATCCTTACTAATATTATAAATGCGAAAGTGAGTTTGTTTGTTACGCTTTCACGCCGTAACTACTGAACCGATCGTCATGAAATTTTGCATACAAGTTCTCTGGAGTACGGTGAAGGACATAGGCTACCTTTTATCCCGGGAAAAAGTATTATTCCCGAGGGATCGACATTGACGCGGGCGGAGCCGTGGGCGAAAGATAGTTAGCTATAAATAATGAATCAAGACGAGGTTTTATTAATTTACTGCCCCATATTAATATCTACATTGTACCCGTGCAAAGCCGGAGCGGGTCACTAGTTTATAATAAAATCACCTATCATATATAGATTTTATGTTTACTCTTAACTAGCAACAACCTTAGTACAAATTGTACCTCTAAAAATTTCATATCGTAATTATTAACCAGTCAACTTGTTTAAATAGTAATTTAGTTTGATGAATACTTTACTATGTATACGTAAAGAACTTGTCAAGTGCGAGTCGAATGTGCATGGACAGAGTTCAGTACGTTAAATGCGATTTTCTGATTTTGACTTCAATTGTAGCCCTTATTATTCACGGTGAAATTTTGATCATTTCCAATGGGCCAATGCTGGGAACTCAACTTTTTGACATTCCCACACAAATTTGCCAGGTGGCCAAACATTTATGTATGGAAATGTAAATTTGTTTTCGAGTCCCTAACATTGGTCCCATAGGAAAAGTTGTTCATATCGTCAGGCTGAATCACCCCATAAACGGTCTAAAACGATCAAAATTTCACTGTGTGTGTAAATAACCTATATTGTGTTAGTCTCTGTTGTTAATATACTGTACCGTATTTTCTTTTCTGATTTCTGATCTCCCAAACATAACTCATCATTTTATTTGACATAAAATTTCGGTGTTTGGCTGTCATTAATCTATAAATATACCTACCAAATTTCATCTTTAGAGACCCCTGGATCGGTGATATAAGAGCGCAACCTATGAGCGCATCCCGGGTTCGAATTCCGCCCGGCCCGATCTGTCAAATTACTCGCTAACATTTGAAACCTACGGTGGACAACGTTTTGATCGTCACTTCAATATGAATGCTTTGCAATATGAATACATTGCTTTGCAAAATTACATTGCGGATTTTGTATGATTGATTATTTCTATTTAACATATACAAATCGTAATGACTAGTAAAGTGACTAGTCGTAAGAGTAATTCGGCAGGTCGGGCCGGGTGGAGTTTGGACCCGAAAGTGTTGCGCTTATAGGAGTTCGTAGACCAATCTGACTCAAGTACAGTAATTTTTATCATTCAATATCTGCTTCTGGTGAAGGAAAACATTGAGAAGCAACCTGCTCACTAGTGGATTGTACGCTAATGTGTAAACTGAAGAAGGCATTGCCTTCGTAAGTTCACACAATACATAAGTGCACAAATGTGGATTAGTTCCTGCCAAAAACAGGCATTGCGTGCATTTCTTTCCACACAATGACACCATCAAAAGCCTGGGTTCTTAATTATCAGAGACATACTTAGATTCTAAAAAAAAAGAGGCTTAGACTGATAGATTATAAGGGTCTTAAGAAACCCTATCAATCAACATTTAAATAACACACATTATGAAAATGTCATTTGAATTATGTCAATTCCCGGGCATTATCGTAATTGTTTCACTAATTTGATATCAATAATGAAAATTACGGGTCAATTATGGCTTCCTTTAGCGATTGTGTATACAAAATAGATAACAAACACGCATTATTTCAAATCAAAAGTAATCAGTAGCTTCTACCACGACTTTGACCTCGTAAATTATTAAAAGAGCTCAAGGTAACCCAAAAAGCTATGGAGAAGGCTATGCTCGGTGTACAGGAGATTCGTTTGAAATGGCAGTGTAAATAAACCCCACAAAAATGTTTATTCCTACTTTACCTTTAAAAATTTTTGGCAAGATTTTCTTTACCACCGTTTTTTATTTTTATTTTTTTTTATTTATTTATTAAGGTTTACCAACGTTTGTTTACATTGTTAGTTAATTCTAAAGTATTCCCTATTAGTTACTAGCTAAATGTAACAAACAGTTATAGGTAAACACAACATGCAACAATTATCTTGAAGTTAGTATTATTTTTTTTTACAGAAGTATAACCTATGTTACTCTCATAAAGAATGTTAAACATTAGACCATGAGTAGGTACATTCTTAATCTAAGAACAAAATAAACGCAACAAGACCTTATTAAATTATGTAAGTCTAAATTAATTAAGCAGCCTGTTTTGCTGCTAGGTATTGACGACAGCATTTCTTACCTTGTCAAATGAGTCTGCATGGATATCAAATTCCTTACTCAATTAATTTATTAGTCTACTGAGTCTTGGCACTGGGGAGTTTGCTCCAAATTTAGTTCTACGAAAACAGGGACTAAGTGGATCTATACATTTACGGGGATATCGGTATGGGACTCGAAATTTGAATTTACTTAATAATTGAGGGCAATCTACAGAATTATTAAAAATTTTCCAAGCAAATGCCAAATCAATTTTAGTTTTACGACAAGTTAGGGATTCGACTTTAAAATGTGTCAAACGCTTACTATATGAGGATAATGTGTGTTTTGAGATGTGTTTTGGCACGAAAGTACATTATTATTACCAAATTACAACTTTCTAGTACTTTATAGTCTCTGAGTAAAACCGCGGACGGGCAGACGGATGGACATACATGGCGAAACTATAAGGGTTCCTTGTTTACTAAGGAACCTTAAAAACCAACTTATTACTACTACATAAGACTTAAAATCCTTAAATAACGGGACTCATGTTATTTCGCTCATAATACTTGTACGGCGCGGCGCTACAGCAAACTCCAGACACGGCGCGATGCATCAACCAATAGCGGGCGGATATTTTCATGCAAGTACATCGTTGTAACTTATAAAACCCGGTAGTACTGTACATACAGGAAAAATAGGAATACTAGAGTACTCCAATTAAAAAAAAAAAGAACTATATACTTAGAAAGGTTGTACAAAGTAAGGAAAACAGTGAAGACAGAATGGTTGTATGGCCAAGCGTACAAAGTGTTTTGTTACATATTTATAAACATCTCTGAGACCTCTCCAACCCGTTTGGCCAGCGTGGAGAGTGTAGGCCAAGTCCTCTGGCTGCTCTGGCCAAGTATGGCTCTAGTAGTACAGAGAGGGTTGTGCTCCTGTAGTGGAGACTATAAAGACCTGATGATGATGATTTACAATAGATGCGGTCACGTCAACTTTGTTGATGACATATTCGCCTAGGCGATCGTATTTCGCGACCTGCGGAGATGGAAGGAGTTGTCACTGGCAATGTGGTTGATTTGGGGGTTCCTCACCCAAATGGTGCCAACAGAACCCCATTTGTCGTTCGTCTGTCGTCCGTGTTTTCCACTCACGTTATAATTATGTCAACAAGACGATATTCTTGAAACCAAGCAATCGAGCGCCTCATTCCAAGGGTATTTTAGTCAACAGTCTCCCAAAAATGTAAATGTTGCGAAATGTCCAGTCAGCAAGGACTGTCAAAACATCAAAGGATTACTTCAAAGCGTAATTACAGTGAAAACAGTTCCAGACTATTTTCTACCACAAATTAGTCGCTTGACAAAATGGGAATTTTGTTGCCGTCTGAATATTTAGCCCGGGGCTGTTGGAACGTGAAGATATGTTTGCCAAAGGGAAGTGGGTTTAAGAAATGTAATGGAAAATTAAAGAGCAAATTGTACCTTGTTTTCTTTACATTTTTCGAGACTTGGATGGTTTTGGAATTCGTTTGCCGTGTAGGCTGATTTTTAGAATTATATGCGAAGCGTTTAATTGGCTGCTTATTTACTTTTCATTATAGATAACATAATATTTAGACTTTTCGTGTTGTCTTGTTTAGTTAATTAAAGGTTAAATCTCCGTAAAAATGTAACCTTTAACATTATTTTGAAGTACCCATAATTTTAAGAAAAGTATGGTTGGTGTATATGGAAGTATGGTTGGTGTATGTATATAAAACTTCTTCTTCTTCTATTAATCAATGGTCCAAACGAATAAATGACCATCGTTTGGAGTTTGTGTTACCATTGTGTTGTAGAGATTGGTTCACTGGTACTCTGCGTTACCGAGTACCAGCTATCCAGGTGCGCCGGACGTCGACTGATCGTCACTCGGGGAGGCTCTCTACGCGCACCGTATATAATATACCGTATGTGTAAATAAAAAAAAAATACATTTACAATCGTATTTTTTTTATCGGTTTTCTAGTATTGGTCCCATAAAAAAAGTTGTTCATTTTGACGGATCGAGTCACCCCTTCAAGGAAAAGAAGGGAAATGTCGGCGGTAAATTTACACGCGTTACAATTAACTCTTCTTCTTCCTTCTATTTGGTGTGGGCTATGTATGTCAACTCTCTCCATAATTTTCTGCCCTTAACCATATCAATATTAACCCCCCATTCCCGCATGCAGTATAACTCATTTGTTATAACCCCATAACGAGCTGTTTTTCGTGTAAGTGGCTAGCATCGGTGTCAGATTTTTCAAGCTGCCTAAAGTAATCTGACATAGCTTAATGATTGTCATCAATGATGACAGCCTATGGCTTTCTGAAGGACAGAGGAGACCGACATATTATTTTGGGCGGTCACCCATCCTAGTGGAGTCTGCGCCCAGGATTCCTTAACATGCATAAGCGATAGTGCTCACGTCCACTGGGATATCGGGCTTCTTTATTTGTAGCTAATCGGATCCTCGGATTCAGTGCTGCCATCCAGTGATAAGCGTTTCAGAAAACACTCATTTAAAGAGGTTGCAAACACTGATATCAATAATCCATACGATCTACTTGCTTAATATATTACTATTAATTAGGTAGGGGGAAAAGTCTTTTCATGTTTTGTGTGGAGAATTTATCCTTCATACAAAAGAACTGTAACTTTGGTTCTAAATTTAAAGGCAATAAATGCTTCAATCGGCTTAGTGTTAGTTTTATTGGGATCACAGTATGTTCATAAACATTAAAATTTTATTAGATTTTTTTATTATTAAAATTTTAGTTTAGGAATTTCTTCATTATTATAAATAAATTTTAAAAACATTGTAAAATTCCTTCGTTAATCTGGTTCATTTAAACTAACTGAAACAAATTTGAAAATAATTGTTAGCGATTTGTATGAAAACCCAGTATAAATAAACGTATTTTTGCGTATCTAAAGTATTATTTAAAATAGTAACACTTATATCTCAAAAACAGCAACAATGGCAACACTGGTTGTATCGAGTGTAATTATTGTTGGTACCCACCACTCCATTTTAGCAAGACGTCATGGAGTGGCGGGGACGATCGCTCTTGTGTGGTTAGATCGACGACTCGGGCATTCTGTTTGGCGCAGCTGTAACGTTAAGACGTAATTAACCTTTACTTGTTGTGAAGTATTGTTTTAAATAGTTTTCCGTAAAGTGTGGAGATTGTATATTTAAGGTAAGATGTATTTAACTAATTTCGATATTCTGTAAAATGAGTGATTTCAAAATAAAATATTTAATCATTAACGGAGTTTCCTTACATATCAGAAGTAGGATCAGCGGAATAATTTTCTTTTTTTTTCTCTTCTTTTTATACTTATTCCGTTAATCCCGCCCACAATCACAGTATTTTATATTATTATATATCATTTTAACCATTACATTTTAATAACGAAAGGCGACTCCTGGTGATGATATTACTATATTGCAACAGTTTTACATTAGTTTTCTGAGGTGAATTTTACGATTGCTTTATTGTTGGGTTCACGGTATATAGTTTATGGTATACAATTAGCTAGGGCACTCCCTCGGATTGTTTACCGTATATGTGGATCATTATGCTCATTATGCTGGAGCTACAATCTAGGAATAATCTTCAAACCGTTGCTATAGCATTTATAAACAAAAAAAACTATAAGTGACATTGCAATTTGCTAGGGTACCCCCTAGAATTTTTATGTGTGTACGACTTAATCAATTCATTGTCCAGGGCTACACTCTAGAATGTATTATTTCATTCGGAAATTTTATAAAATACATACGAACCGTGAACCTTCTGTATAAGCATACATATCGTTAAAAATATTAACGCATACGGTTGAATAATGTAAAACTGTTTAATAGTGAAATAATATTGAACATGCACTATAAATCTTATAGCCAATATCATGGCAGGCTATTTTAATAACATGTACAGTTTTGCAGGTGAGTAACCTATTACTGGTTACGAAATTATGCAGTATACTTATTCACTTTATTGTCTCATTCTGTTGGACGTGTGAGTACATTACATTTAAAGTAAAAAGACATTTCAATGTGACAGTAGCTAACACCCACAAAACTGTTTGTAGGTCCTGCTTGTGTCTGACAGAGATCTTGTATCAATTTACTGATACTATTACATCGCCACAGTTGATAACTGTTTTAACAAAAGAAAAAAAAAATACTGTTCTCTGAACAAAGAATAATATCACTTGATTACGACGTCAAATAAATAAACGTCATGATCTTAGACGTGCTTCCAAAACAATTTAAATAGAATGTAGACTAAATGTAATATAATAACAAATAGAATTGAATTTATTGGTGAATAAGATTTAAATTTACGACGCATTGGTCATCGTACTAAAACTGCTATAATTGAATTCTGGGTTCGAACCCCACCTGAGCAAATATATACATTAATAAATATCATAAATACGTGCCATTATTCAATACTGTTATATCATACTAGCATAACATCAATAATTCATCATCATTTCGTGTATGTGTCACGGTCGAACGAACATGCGCACCCTGTCGTCGGAGTTCTTCGGAGCCCCCTCTCGGCCTCTGACGTGGTTCCTTTAGCGACTGCCGGATGGCGGCCGGGACCAACGGCTTAACGTGCCTTCCGAAGCACGGAATCATCTTTATTATCGGATGATCAGGTGATTTAGGCCTATAATGTCCTAACCAAACTGGAAACTATACAAAGTATGCTTCCCGTGGGAATCGAACCCTAGACCCCCGGGTCAACAGGCAAACGCCTTTACCACTGTACTAGATAGATAGATAACATATTTTTATTTGTTCATTGTAACACACATAATAAAACAGAAAGCTACAATAAAACTTAATACTAAACATAATATATGTATGTGTGCCATTATATTACAAAAAGGCTACAGCTCAGCGAAATGTTACTCTAGTGAGCAACTACTGATTTTCAGCTGTCACCTTAGAAGACGCGCACTAACAATTTCACAGAACAGGTTGTCTCACAAAGTGTAAAGTCAATGGGTGAAATACATAATAAATTAATCAACAAATGGCAGATAAAATACTAAAATACTTGTTATTAATACTAATTATTATTTAAGGAAGAGCTCAGTTTAAGTTTTAGCTTTGCGACAAGCAAAGTATTTTTGAATAAATGTCCGTTTTCTGAAGAGTAAGTAAATGTGATTTCAGTAGCTTTTTAAATGTTAATTTCTTATTTAAATTTCTTAAAGGAGCAGGAATATTATTCCAATACTTCGTTGCCGCATAAATGCTACTGTCCTTTGTCTTGTTATGACGTTCAAAAAGAGATACATGTATCCAATTTTGAATAAAAATCTTTGACTTTGACTTTTCTCTGTATAGAAAGTACAGGACGAGTGGCCCTCGGATGACGTTGCAAAGTGAACTGCAATTTCATGTAAAGATAGTCAGGTTTTTTTAAACCCTCATTATGTCAAAAAGTAAACTCGCGAGGTGCAACTGTCTACGAGCTTCCATATTGAGAAGAGAGGCTTTGTTTATGACTACGGAGGCAGTAAATAAATAATTAAAATCTACTTTCTTCAAAACACTTCATCTATCAATCAATCATTTATTTGTCTAAAATAGGGTATGATATCGATATTAAAAAAAAAAACTGCCTATTTAACTGTTGGAAACAGTAGACAAATATTTCATTAAAATAAATATAATTAGTTTATAATTGACAAAGTCATAATTATTTACTTTTGGGTTACACATGCATTTAATTGAACATTTCTTTATGTCAACATTAATATAAATTAAAATTACTTCATCTGTAATTTCGTATTAATTTGTAAACTTTTCATACAAGTACAAATAAAAACAAAATGAAACACTTATATAATAAATCAATAAAAATATATTTATATGTCTCACACACATTCACATATACATATATACACCTTCATCTCTTACGCTCATATGCATAAACACGAACACATCACACTTACACACACATTTACACCACAATATATTTTATTTTTACTAAATTGTTATCTGAATATAAATTTGCTCCGCGTGCCGGCGTCTAAGTGTACTCCATCAGGAACAGCGATTATATGTTTAAGGTAACAACAGTAACCAGGCTACTACGATACAGGCACAGCATAGCGTGGAAGCCACGAACGTAATGTCAAACTGTAATGTATTAAGTTAGTAAAGAAATTTATTATTATCATAAATAATAACAAAAAGATAACGTTACAAAACAATAACAATGACTGGAGACGGATTGGACTGCCCTTACCTCCGACATTGCAGCGATAGACATGTTGCTGTAATGCCTGAGGTGAGAAGGTATTAGAATAGGGTAATTTAATTCAATTGTAATTTAATTCAATTGTAATTTAGTAAATAATTTTAATTTAATTGACAATTTGAATTAAAATGATTTTGTTTTTAAAAACATTATGGAATGCAATTTCTGAAATAAATAATTATTATTATTAATATTATTAATGACAATTTAACATTCAGATATAGAGACTACATCTTCTGTTGGAGATGTGGTCAGCCGCTATAACGTGGAGGGTGAGCCGGCAAGCGTATGGCAGTCCCCACGGCAACGGCACTATAAGAACGAGGGAGCGGATGGGAGTCTGATAAGTAACAGGCAAGTCCGTAAACGTTCTTTAATTAAATCATACGATGGAGTGGCAGGGAGCCTGGTTAATAACAGGCAAAGCCGCAAGCGTATACCTATCCCATCATACGAAAGGGCGGAATAGCCTGGTTAATGACAGGCAAAGCCGCAATCGTACGCCTACTCGATCGTACCTCCGCAAGTATCCAATAAGCAGATCAAGAAGCAGAGAGCCGATAATATGGCTGACTAATCAGTCGCGAAAGCAGATCTCCAATAAAGTAGAGATACTACATCAAGTTATATATAGCTATAGAAGACGAATGTATGAGCTGACCCATTAATTATTTGCATAAACATGTGTAAAATACATTAAATGGATATGTTATAAGAAAACCGACATGTTTACCATTACTGGTGTGCGAATTCATATAAGTTTAGAAGGCATGCAATTACCTAAATTTAAAAAATAGAACAATTAAAATAAAAGGGAAAATAATGTTTTAGTATTTACAAAGAATCCATGTCCAAAAAAAATACAATACTTCAGATTTTCATATAATAATTTGTTAATACTTTAATAACATTTTTCGCATAACAATATTTTAAGCTTTTTCTTAATAAGTATCAAGTTTAACTCCTTACACTGTTTTGAGTACCATAACTAAGAATGGATTCTACTAAGCCATAATATGCTGTTAATAGTTCATCATTATCTACTTTTCTCGAAAGTCTAAATAAAGCATAACTTGAAGTACTAAGTCATTTGCAAAGATTTTCTATCTGTGGTTTCTAATTTAATCGCGAGTCGATTATTATGCCGAGAAAGCTGTTTGCACCAACACTATTTGCTATGCTGCCATGATATTCCAATTAAGTAATTAAGTATTCTAATAAGGTCTTTGGCTGAAATGCATTATATTTGTTTTATCAAGATTTATTTTAAGTTATTATTATCTAACCACGTAATTATTGATGCCAATGTTGAATTTATATTAAAATTGTACGAAATGATGTCAGTGGATTTAATAGTGACTGTGCTATCATCGGCAAATAATGTCATGCTATGTTCTATATTATTGGGAAGGTCATTTATATCAATTATAAAAAGAAGAGGACCTAAATACTCCCATGTGGAATACCATAGCGTTCGTCAGACGTGTATCTTTTTTTTCTGTTTAAGAGTAAACATCCAGTTAGGTTATTTCTGTGATTTGACAACGATCTGATAAATAAGATTTGACCAATTGTAATACGTTACCTCGAATGCCATATATTTCAAGCTTGTCTAATAGTATATTATGATGAACATAATCAAATGCTTGCGTCATATCGCAATAGACGGCACAAACACGTTTTTTTTCTGTCCACTTCATATAAAATATTTTTCAATAACTTAATAAAAAAATAACAAAAATTAACTAAGAGCAATTGGTCTAAAATGTAACTCTCTATTGTTTTTGTTAAATGAAGGTTTTATAACAAGATATTTGCAGATCTTATGGAAAGACGCCAGATTTTATACAAAGATTTATAATATGACTAAGATGACGGCATATATATATAGTCATTTACTGCTTTAATTATTTAAGTTTGCCATCGTTACCAACACTTTCAGTGTTGTTTTATGTTTTTTGTCATTATCATTTAAATATCTTATGGTATACTAGGGGGCATAAACATAGATCGTAAACTACGTGTAACTACGTGTGTATTTGAGCTAATATTTAATCCTTAGTTCAGGAAGGGTTTAATTTCATATACAAAGTAGTCAATAAATGCCTATGCTATTTTGATTAGATCTGTTATGTAATCATTATCAATTTTAAGACGAGTTATCGGTTCGCTATGTAAATGTGTTATTATTTAACATTTGCCATGTTGTTTTAAATTTATTATTTGAAGTTATTGTTTTATAATTATGACTTAATTTTAATCTTTTAATATTTAAAAAAAAACAGTTTTGAATATCTATGATATTTAATTTTATGTGATTTAGATGGGTTTATTCTACATTTTCAAAGAAGTATTTTATGATTAACTTTTATTACAAGTTCTTTTTGAGGGAAAAAGAAATCATAAAACATTTTAAACAAATTTATAAAATTATTGAAAGCTATGTTAGGGTCCTCAGTGTCGTAAATTTAGAAAACTAAGTTTTTTTTAAAACTCGATCACTCCATCAGAATTACTATTTGAGTTCAAAATTAACAGTGGCCCTGAAAAAATGTCCTTAGTGAAGTAATAGATGATACTATAGGGACACGCCATTAGATAATTTAGATCAGGTTCGTAAAGAAGCATGCAAACGCATTGCAGGACAAATAAACTAAAGATAAAACTAGATTTGACTTGAAGCGGTTCAAGGTTGGTTATAACTGCGGCAATCTGGTGAACCTAAAACGAGAAATAACATGTCATGGTAAATAAAATAAAAAAACTAGCTGTTAAATTTCAAGGCCTTTATCGGATCGCTAAAGTTTTACCTAATGACCGCTATTTAGTAGAGGATACACCATTGACTCGCAAGCGTAGCCTACGTCGGTATGAAAATGTAGCGGTAGATAATCTGAAACTTTGGCCTATATTTAATAGAGATATCGTTACATCAGAATCTGATGCCGATGACTGTTCAGATAATTAATTTTATGAGAATTTAAGATAATTGTAATTTGAATTCGTTAACATTTTAAGTGCCTGGTAAATTCTATATTTTATAAACTAGTACTCCTGTTATTATTAGTATGTCATGTGAATCAAAATACTGCGCTTGATCACGAAATTGAAACACCTATTAGTACCTTCATTAACCTATTGGGCGCCATTGACCTTCTTTTTCTTACTTTTGTTGCAAAACAGTCGCGTGACTGAGACGCAATTGACAACTAAAGTTATTACTAATTTGTATTAGCCTGGCGTCAGGCGTGAAGTAACGTAAACAAGCGCTGGTGTGCAAAAGGTTATTGTGTATTCTATTACTTTAAAATATTTGTTCAAGATAGGCAGTGCTTAAGTGTGTAAAGCTTCATATAGCGGAGGGACCCGCTATTGCAGGATGGCCGAGCTGTTAGCGATTTGTATGAAAACCCAGTATAAATAAACGTATTTTTGCGTATCTAACGTATTATTTAAAATAGTAACACTTATATCTCAAAAACAGCAACAATGGCAACACTGGTTGTATCGAGTGTAATTATTGTTGGTACCCACCACTCCATTTTAGCAAGACGTCATGGAGTGGCGGGGACGATCGCTCTTGTGTGGTTAGATCGACGACTCGGGCATTCTGTTTGGCGCAGCTGTAACGTTAAGACGTAATTAACCTTTACTTGTTGTGAAGTATTGTTTTAAATAGTTTTCCGTAAAGTGTGGAGATTGTATATTTAAGGTAAGATGTATTTAACTAATTTCGATATTCTGTAAAATGAGTGATTTCAAAATAAAATATTTAATCATTAACGGAGTTTCCTTACATAATAATGGAAATATTTTTTACCTTTTTGTATTATTCTTTTAAATGTCTCCTTTCTAATACTAGTCCATTCAATCCAGTAGAGATAGTACAGATACATGCAGCATAACCGTTTATAATAATATTTTACTACAAATCTATACAATAAAATACGAAAACCTTTTCCCCCAAGCTAATAGAAAATATAAAAAAAATCACAAATAATTCATGTAAAACTCAAGAGTGCTAGAGTTAATATTATACAGAAAAAGCACGCAAGCCTCTTAGGGGAGCTTAAAGGCCCTGCAAGAACTTCACGCGCACCGTCTATGTAAATTCGTCCCGAATGTTATTAAATATTAACAGCACAGTTCGATGCTCTAAGAGGCCTTCAGAATTCACACTGGGCTGCAGTACTGGTCAATATTTAGTGGGGGCCCTTAAATCGTGAGTTTATTGGGGTCTTCAACGATGCCGGTTTATTGAGGGAATATCGGCTTACTGGCGTTCAATTTCTCGTATTGCGCGAGAAACGTAAGGGTGCGTTTAGAAGAACATAACATTGTTTCAAGGAATTAATGTTGTTAAAAGTTAAAAGAGTCTTAACTACTATTATAAAATAATGGTTTCAGTCACGTATTTGTAGAAATTTGTATTTTTTTGTCACAGATATGCGATTGCGAGGTTGTTCAATCAATAAGCTACCTTTTGACGTGCCCTAAATGCCTCACTCACTGCACACAATCTAGAAGATGCAAATGACAGGGCAGTGGCCGTGGCCACATATTAGCAAAATTAACATAACTAGTAAAAACATATTACAACTCGAGAAGAAGAAGAAGTTGCGTATTGTTAGTCGTTATTGCCAACCAGTTTAAACTAATGCAGATGGCCATTTCCTGTCGTACCTGGAACACTAACATCCGTGTCGCGCGGTCTGTCGTGACGTTTAGTCGTGGTAGAGCCACGCTGCCGGCAAAGTTCATTTGGGCTACAAGCATGAATGGGCTGGCTCATCCCAGAAAGTACCACACTCTGTTACACCTTGGTGTTGCAGTTGTCCGTGAGTAGTGGTTATCATGTGCTTAACTTGCTCGTATACCCTAAATAAAACAGCGACGACACTCGTACTGAATGCAATCTGAATTGGCTGATACTTGTCGTCGATACCGACCAGCAATACGTGAGTAAAATCGTTTGTCATTATAGTTACGATGACTAGCTCCGTTGCGCAGCGGTCAACACGCCAGCCTGCGACACGGAGTGACCGGGTTCGATCCCCGGCCAGGTCAAGTTGGTCATATCCTATCATGTTTGACTAATAAAAAAAATTAAGAAAATTGGGACTGCACACAGTAGTTAACAAATAAAACTTGATTTTATTAATCTTTATTAATCTATATTGGTTGCGCGAATTGGGTTTAAATGGACTGTATATTTAGGGAATAATTACGGGATAAAAGAGGACTATTATGTAGGAAAATGAAGGAATCTCTCACCTCGCAATACTGCAACAGATGATCACGTCACAACTCGTGGGTGTCTTTTCCGACGAGCACGAATCTTCAAATCCTGGTTTTCAGCAATTACGAGGGGCCCCTTAACTTTCTCAAACACAATAGCACAAATAATTAGTGTTTTATGCGACAAATCAATCGGATGTCGTTCGCGTTGTGAATCGAGTATTGCGGCGGTATTTTTGTTACGTGCGGCGCGCGCGGCGATCTCTGAGCGGAGAGTGACCTCACAAAATAGGCCGGCTAATGCGAGTCAGTTGAGATTAGGGCTGGGATATGCGGATCGAAGGAATCGATACTATACTAGTGAAGCGAAAGTAGTGAAGCGGTTTAATAAATAAGAACGGCGCAACCATTTCCCCCCGGCTTGAAGGGATCTGAGATGCCTTCGAAACAAATAAATTAAAGAAGTAAGACTAAATAAACTAAACCTAAACAAAAGTAATTGAAATGAAAGCTTTTGCCTAGGTAGCGGGCACAGACGTACAACTGGGCGTAAATACGAGCCAGTAGCAGTCTTTACTCGAGCAACACGCACTATGCCATCAGTGGCAGGAAAAACTTCCTCTATAACCCCTAGAGGCCAATGAAGAGGAGGCGCGTTATCTGTAATAAGGATTACGACAGTGCCTGTTGTGATCGGGTTAGTAGGTGTATTCCATTTATCGCGAGACTGCAAAGTATGTAAATACTCGGACCTTCAACGTTTCCAAAACGATTGGACTAACTTGTCCAACAAATCATGACGAGAGAGAACATGAAGTCTATCCTCATCGATGTCGCGAGCGGGTAAATATTTTAAAGGAGTTAAACTTAAAAAGTGTGCGGGCGTCAGTGCAAGCGATTCAGAAGGATCGCTTGAGAGCGTTCTACAAAGAGGTCGAGTATTCATTATAGCTTCGATTTGTGCGAGTACAGTTGTCATTTCTTCAAACGATTAGATTTGTTCACCTATCACGCGAAATAAGTGCATTTTAAGTGTTTTTATATTCGAGTCCCAGCTGCCTCCAAAGTGACTTGCAGCGGGAACATTGAACGACCATGTTGAGTCAGAAAACGCGTACACGCTCTTAATAGGTATACGGATGTTACAAGCGGTTATTATGTTATTTAATAACTTTGCGTGCAAGAGTGCTGCGCAGAGCTCGAGCCTAGCCAAAGAGACTACTTTGCGAGGTGCAACTTTTGATTTAGCACCCATAAGATACACCTTGTGGACGTCATTGACTTTGACTAGGAAGTACACTACGCCTCCATATGCTTTTTCGCTAGCATCAGCGAAGCCGACGATGATTACTTCATTACCTCTGGTAATGCCAAACCTGCTGGAAACAAAAGCATGTTTCTTTTCTTCAGGTGGATTGGAAACCCTTGAAGGGTCAAAAGCGATCACCGGCCACTCCGACGGATCCGAAGTGATCAAAAGCGGGCCATGCAACCAAAGCGGATGATCGATGATCTGCGCGGGACTGAGTCCACGTGACAGACAATCGGCAGGGTTCTCTATGCCGGATACATGGTAAAACGATTGAGACGATATTAATGACTGAATCTTCGAGACTCGGTTAGCGACAAAGGTAATTTACCTATGTGGGGATCCATGGATCCAACATAGAGCGACCGTTGAGTCAGAAAACGCGTATACGCTCTTAATAGGTATACGGTTGTTACAAGCGGTTATTATGTTATTTAATAACTTTGCGAGCAAGAGTGCTGCGCAGAGCTCGAGCCTAGCCAAAGAGACTACTTTGCGAGGTGCAACTTTTTATTTAGCACCCATAAGATACACCTTGTGGACGTCATTGACTTTGACTAGTAAGTACACTACGCCTCCATATACCTTTTCGCTAGCATCAGCGAAGCCGACGATGATTACTTCATTACCTCTGGTAATGCCAACGTGGCGTGGGATTTCAATTCGTTCCAATGATGATAGCTCCTCTCTGAAACGCTTCCATTTGGAAACAATATTGTCAGGAGGTACGTCATCCCAACCGCAACCGTTTAACCAAAGCTCTTTAATGAGTAGCTTTGCAAATAACACGACTGGGGCTACGAATCCCATTAAATCCCAGATTCTAGCGACGCAGGACAAAATGGCGCGTTTTGTACACTTCTCAGCGGGTTTAAAAATTGTAATACTGAACAAGACATAAAAAACATTTTTCTGCTAAGCGGCGCGTGTCACAGAGAGTCGATGGGTCGCCCTTAAATGGGAGCGCGACAGTATAACGACCATCGACATCGCGTGACGTAGTGCGACGATAAATATCCTCACACTCCTTATCATCTGGGCTCAGAATCGGCGGAACGTCCACCTCCTCGAGTTCCCAGAATTTGCGGATGGCGGCCTCCATGGGCTCGCCGAAACAACAATTTGAAACAGTAGTGGATGCGGGTGCGGTAGCGGGAGCGGTACCCATAATTACGTACTCTAGAACGGTTTGTAATGCGAAAGGTGTGATATTTGCGGACTCACATTGAATCTTTTGAGATAATAGGAGGTGCGGGAAAATTGATGCACCGACTAAAACGTCGACTTCTCCTGGAATGTGATATGTATCATCGGCCAATGGCAACCCCTCAAAGTTTGTGAGCATAGACACATTGACGTTGACGGTAGGCAGACGCTCGGTTACCTTATCGACGATTAGTGATTCCATATTGAACTTTATGGCTTTATTTAGCCGCGAATAAAATTCCAGGTGTACGGAACCTTAAATAGTCTTAGTGGTACCTCCTATACCTTTAACGATAGTGTTAGTCGCTCTGACGCGAATTTAATCCTAGGCGTTCGCAACATTTTCTAGAAACGAAATTACTCTGCGAAGCGCTGTTTAATAAAGCGCGTATGTAATGTTCACGACCTTGAGTGTCAAGCATCACAACGCGCGCGGTAGCCAACAAAACTGTGGTAAGTACATGTCGGTTATTTGCCGAAAAAGTACACAACGAGACATCATCCGTGTGGCCACTAGCAGGCGACGTCACAGGTGCCCGTGAGCATGGGCTGTTCACATGCGACGGTGGCGCCGCGGATACTGTACTACCACTAACATCATTGGCATTTATAGTAGAAGTAGCGGGTTTATTTTCGAAATGTAACATCGTGTGATGCTTAAGTTGACATTTACGGCAAAGCGAATTAGACTTACAGTTAGATAAACGGTGCTTCGCGCTCAAACAGTTAACACAACAAGATTGCGACTTAACAAATTTAAAACGCTCGATAGGATTTAATTTTGAAAGCTCGAACATTTATACAAATGTTCATGCGCGGAGTTGCATAATGAACACCGAGGTTGAGAGGGCGCGGTAGACGTATTGATATAACTATGCGTTGATTTATGCGGTTTTGATGTCGTGTCTGTGGGACGATCGACAGTCTTCTTAACTTCCTTGGAAGTGCGTTGCAAAATTTTAAGTTGATCGCGGACAAATGTAACTAGGTTGTCGAAAGACGGAATATTAGATCCCTTATTATCTAATTCAAAGGAGCGAGCGGTTTCGGGATCCAACTTCTTCAAAGCGATATACAAAAATACTAAGTCTGACAGGTCATCAACCTTCAGGTTTTTGAGTGCTGAAACCGAAGTGACCAATTTATCAAGAAATATCTTTAAATTATTTACATGAGCGGAATTAGAAGGCTTTAACTCGAAAATTTGATCTAAATACGAAGTTGCAAGCAACCTTTTATCTTCATATCTATTTAATAAAGTCTCTAAAATAATTTTGTAGTTCTCAGCGCACGGAGTAATACCTGCGAATACCGATTGAGCCTTATTTGTCAATTTGCCTATCAAATAATGTAATTTTTCAGAGTCCGACAGGGTCGGGTTATCATGTACGACAGTTTTAAATGAAGAATAAAATAGCGGCCATGACTTAATGTCTCCATTAAATTCAGGAAGCTGAATTGGTGGCAGTTTTGGTCTGTCACGCTTGATAAAGAATGAATTATTCTGTAATTCAGGCATAGGCTCAAGCGATTTTGCGGCGCGTTTAATTCGACAGTATAAATCCTCAAAAGTAAGAAGCGGCTGGTAGTTAACCATGTATTTAGGATTTAAGGTCGATTCAATAGAATTAATTTTATCCAAAATATTTTCAAAGTCCGTACGCAACCTGTCTACGGTTTTAATATCACATAAAAACGATTCTTTAATGCGTGGATCAGATAAATCTTTCGACCTATTAGCGATAGTTTATATGCGTGTGAAAATTATATCTCGCTTCGCGTGAAGAAGTGACAACTTGCTTTCGTCTTTCTCCATGATCTAGTTGATCAGCGAAATAAACAACAAGAAACGAATTAATAATGCACTTTCCGGTTTGTCAGCCTGTATAATTATGCAACCGATCACCCTGTATATTGCATATGGTAACACACTGCATAACGGTGACAACCTGTATTGGTGGTGCGGCGCGGTTTTATTTATATAAGTTAGTACTTTGACTTGAGTTTCAGAATTGATGACAAACTGTGCAATATTAATCCGCAATAACACCCTATTAATTAATGAGCGTAATTGCGTAATGAAATTATACGAGTTTTTTAACCTCGATCACAACGACGAAACAAATACGTGTATCCAAACTCGTTATGTAACTAATAACTTAATTACAAAGTTTTATTATTAGAAAATTAAACTTATGTATTTTGTATTATATATATAACACATAAGTTTTGCGGTGCGGCTCATTTACAAATTGAAGCAGCTATACTTCCTATTTAGGTATGTATAGTGCGGCGCGTATATACGTATATATTAACAATAGCTGCAATTATGTAAAATGACATTAGTATGTAACTGACCCATTACCTAGTGAATAGCTTTGAATTAAGCGGAGCGGGGGGGTGTATTATAATAAAATAGACAAAGTATCACTAGATCAGGTTTGATTACGTAGGATAATCGTATAAAAAGATCATGAGACAACGAAATTAATGTTTAAAATTGTGGGAGGTAGATTTGAAATTAATTATCTCGCCACAGCGATTTTCAAGTTGAACATGAATTAAGCAATAATAGCATGCTATATGAACACAATATTAATTTACTAATGCGAATATTAATATCCGAATTTGGAATACTGACGTTGATTCTTAAAAAATGTTATGGGAAAAGATTGTACAATATCCCGTTATGGAACCAAATTACTGGATTTATCCGGATCGTAATGGACCAAAAATAAATGGTTGCGCGAATGGGGTTTAAATGGACTGTATATTTAGGGAATAATTACGGGATAAAAGAGGACTATTATGTAGGAAAATGAAGGAATCTCTCAACTCGCAATACTGCAACAGATGATCACGTCACAACTCGTGGCTGTCTTTTCCGACGAGCACGAATCTTCAAATCCTGGTTTTCAGCAATTACGAGGGGCCCCTTAACTTTCTCAAACACAATAGCACAAATAATTAGTGTTTTATGCGACAAATCAATCGGATGTCGTTCGCGTTGTGAATCGAGTATTGCGGCGGTATTTTTGTTACGTGCGGCGCGCGCGGCGATCTCTGAGCGGAGGGTGACCTCACAAAATAGGCCGGCTAATGCGAGTCAGTTGAGATTAGGGCTGGGATATGCGGATCGAAGGAATCGATACTATACTAGTGAAGCGAAAGTAGTGAAGCGGTTTAATAAATAAGAACGGCGCAACCATATATAAACATACCAATTACAAAGATCCTTAAAAACTACAGTTACAGCATTCATCTTTGATTGATTTGACTCACTACATATATATTAATCGCAAAATTAAACAGCGTGCTCGATATATATAGATCTATATCCATGTCTTTACTGAAAAATACCAACCAGTCGAACAAGAAGGTTTTAGAAAAGGTTTCTCAACTATTGACCACATACATACCCTTGAACAAATAATTAAAAAATATGAAGAAAAGCAATCTCCACTGTACTTGGCCTTCATTGACTATGCTAAAGCGTTCGATTCAATCTCACAAGAAAGCATATGGGAAGCTTTAGAAGACTGTAACGTACCAAACGAAACAATAGAGCTTTTGAAAGATATCTATAAGAAAAGTAAAAGCAGAGTCAGACTAGAGAAAAAAGGTCCAGAAATAAAAATATGTAGGGGTGTGAGACAGGGTGACCCGCTGTCACCCAGATTATTTATTACTGTTCTTCAATATATCATGAAAAGCCTAAAATGGACTAAGAAGGGAATTTTCTTAAATGGAAAATACCTAAATAATCTCAGATTTGCTGATGACATAGTAATATTCTCTGAAACACCATCACAATTACAACAGATGATTAATGATCTGAACAATATCAGTCGTAACATAGGCTTAGAATTGAACATCACTAAAACTAAGATTATGACAAACAGAACAGAACAACCGATCAAAGATGATAATAGCCCACTAGAATATGTGCAAGAATACATCTACCTCGGAAAACAAATCTCTTTCAAGAAAACCAGACATATAGATGAGTTAAACAGACGTATAAACTTAACATGGAAAAAATTTTGGAGCTATAAGGAAATACTAAAGTCAAGTCTACCAATCAACCTAAAGACTACTGTGTTGGATTCCAGCCTACTGCCGTGTCTATCTTAAGGATGCCAAACATGGATATACAATAAAAAAACCGAAAGGAAAATTCAAACCTGCCAAAGAGCAATAGAGCGGAGTATTCTAAACTTAAAACGCATAACTAAACAAAGAAACACAGACATAAGGAAACGGACCAAAGTAATAGATGCTCTCAACCACTGCAAAAAACTAAAGTGGAAATGGTCAGGCCATGTGGCACGTATGAATACGGATAGATGGTCTTACAAAGTGACGCACTGGGCTGGCCCGCTCAGGAAAAGGAAACAGGGAAGGCCCCTCGACAGATGGCTTGACGAAGTAAAAAGAATTGCAGGAGAAAACTGGATGTTAAAAGCCAAAGACAGAACATTTTGGAGAAGAATGGAGGAGGCCTTTACTCGAGAAGAGGTCCTTACGAAATAAATAAGAAAATAAATAACAATAGATTTATAACAAATTCATTGTGAAGGACAATAAAATGGCTTATAATAATAATAATCCATGTCTGTGGGTTTATTGACTAAGTTCACGTAATAATTAATGCAAACAAAATTTGATAAGTTTGAACCTGGAACCTTTGGCTCATAGGCTCTTGACCACTGAGCCACTACCGCTTTAAACAATTAATATTACTTTATAATTAGTACAAACTCAGCCCGTCCATATGAACAACTTTTCCTATGAGACTACGTTGGGGCTAAAAAAAATCCATACTAAAGTGTTAAGGCACTTATTATGAAAGTATCGATTTTTTTAGGGTGACTCAACGAACCGAAAGTGCTTTTCAATAATTTTTTAATCAGATAATTTGATAAGAAAAACTGACCGCTTATTCTTTCATACCTATACCGAGAATACATTCAATTACCTTAACAGCAACATGCCGGCAACCTAACTATTTTTTTTTTTTTTTTTTTTTTTTTTTTTATATTTTTCAGGTACCCGAGGACCCCGATGGTCCAGTAGGTCTGAGCATTATTAGCGGTTATGTATATTAAGCATCCCGGGATGCGGTCCCCACTGGATCGGTGGCCGCAAGTGGCACAAAAATATCTCGAGCTCCTCCGTGCTTCGGAAGGCATGTTCCTACTTGTCATCATTGATGGCAGTCGTTAAGCTACGTCAGATGCCTTAAGGCAGCTTGAAAAATCTGACACCAGTGTTGGACGAACCACACACTAACAACAAGATTAAAGATACCGTGAAAAGTTAGGTAAAAACTGTTTATATTTTTGTTACAAGTAATTTCTCAAAATTTGTAAAAGGCGGCCTAATACGTAAGTACATATACCTATGTACTTACATATTAGGCCGCTCCCAGGTCGTAGAAAGTATATCAATGTTCCAAAAAATAATTGAGGCCGCACTAAATATTTCAAGGGCCCTTTGAGCGCGGATTTATAAAAGGCCCCATGCGATTCATCAGCGCCCCGACCGCCAAGCCCGAAACTTGGAATTTTACCAGAATTTTCGCATTTTCCTCAAAGGGCGAACGTGGCATTCCGGAATCCGAATTTCCATATTGACCCCATAGACACCCTGACGCATTTTATAGAAGTATTTACGTCTTTGAACAGATACCAGGGCGGGAGCGATTTTAATATGAACATACTAGCTTTTGCCCGCGGCTCCACAGGCTTTAGTGGAAAAGTAGAATTTCCCGATATGAAAGGTACCTTATGTCCTTCCCCGGGCCTCAAACTACCTCCATACCATTTCATCCAAATTGGTTCAATGGTTGAAGCGTGAAAAGAAGACAGACAGACAGAGTTACTTTCGCATTTATGATACAAGTATTAGTATGGAAGTATGGATTTGCGGTTGAATAAAAAACAAGGTAAATAAAGCTCATTTATTTAGTATCAAGCTAACATTACTCGAAAAACAAAATTCGTTATTTTTTTGGTTTCTGATGTTTTCGCAATTGTTACATAAAACCATCCGACACCGTGAGCTAATTCAATTCAAATTCAATTCAAATATAATTTATTCATCATAAGATACTTTACATATCATTTGGTGAACGTTAACATTTATTTACAACAAAGGATTGTTGACGTTAATTTACTTAAAGCTTAGTTTAGAGCCGCTTCCAAAGCGGAGTGCAGAAGAAGCGGCAACAAACTGCACAGCGCATTTTCTCCAGACGTCAACTTACAATTTATAGTATACTAGCTGTTGCCCGCGGCTCCGCCCGCGTTAATGTCGTTCCCTTGGGAACAGTAGAAATGATAAAAATTCCATACAAAACCCTCCCCCTCTGCTTTTTCCCCTTAAGGGGGAAATTAATACAATTCACCTGCATAGATCTTTAGCCCTTAAGGAGGGGATTTTGTCCATTTCACCTAAACAGATCTTTATTAATTTTAATTGAGAACTTGTGTACCTACTTTCAAACTTCTAAGTCCAGAAATGAGAAAATTCCATAAAACTTCACCCCCTTTCATTTTCTAAAAATCCTTTCTTAGTGCTCACTTACATTATAAAAAGAATCCCTGTGCCAAATTTCAAGTTTCTGGGCACAGTAGTTTCGGCTGTGCGTTGATATATAAGTCAGGTTTGCCTTTGGCCCGCGTATGTGTCGATTTCTCAGGAACAGTAGAATTACCCGGAATACATTAGTTCATGATTTTCAATGAAACACCTTAATATTGAATTTCAATTGAATAACTTCAAAAACGGAAAGTTTCATACTAACTTTGCATCCCCGTAATACCCCCTTTTTGAGAAAAATATTTTACTCGTGTTTCATGCCTTTCAGTAAAGAACCTTCATGCTGAATTTCATATGACTAACTTCAAAAATGGCAAAGTTTCATGCTTACTTTGCACCCCTATTTTACCCCCTCTTAAGGGATAATTTTTGAGTAAAATATTTTACTCGTGTTTCATACCTTTCAGTAAAGAACCTTCATGCTGAATTTCATTCTAATAACTTCAAAAACGACAAAGTTTCATACTAACTTTGCAACCCGTTTTACCCCCTTAGGAGATGAATTTCCAAAAATCCTTTCTTAGTGCTCCCCTACGTTATAAAAGAAACCCCTGTGCAAAATTTCAAGTTACTAACCCTTATAGTTTAGGCCCTGCGTTGATATGTCAGTCAGTCAGCTTCTACTTTTTTTTTAGTATGGATTACTATGGATTGTATGGATAGGTATAATCACGGAGGGTATAATGCTGTCGTATAATGATGATGATTGACTTTGGATTTTAATTTTCTTATATCACTTATTATTTTCTTTTATATTTTTGCTATATGTTTGCAGACAAACTCATGCCTTGAGTTCATTCAAATGACGATAACTTCTTTTTTAATGAACCGATTTTGATGAAACTAACTTTAAATGTTTTGCTGAGTTAAAACAAAGCAATTGGTGAAAGTTTGAAGTAAATAGATTCAGTATTTTCGGAGATAATCGTGATCATACATACAGGCAGACAGACAGACAAACAGACAAGAAATTCGAAAAAAAATTTTTTGCTTTCTATTATTCTTTTTAAGTGTCCCTCTATCCATTTCAGTCAAAAATTCTAAATGTACAGACAAAATATTTTTACTGTTTTATTATATGTATCATCATCATCAGGTCCTTTTTAGTCTCCACTACAGGAGCACGACCCTCTCTGTACTACTAGGGCCATACTTGGCCAGAGCAGATTATATGTATAGATTACTTAAAACTACATAAATTTATATGTGGACTGAGATTACATTGTCATTTCATAATTCAAATTGAATACAATGTCAAATTGTATTGAAAGGATGTCAATAAAAAATAATAATAATATATATATACGTTCAAAATAAACCAAATTATGACATTATTTGAAATACAGATACGTTATTTTAGTCAGCCAATACTGCGTATATCCAGAACGTTACTAATAAATATTGTAGGCGGTAGTTTTGCATAGTTTTTATAATATAAAAGACAAATGTCAACTTAGTGTAGGTAGATTATGCCATTCGAGAACCTTTTACCCTATCGGCTGTCGGTTACGCCCCACATAGCGCGTAACCGACAGCCGATAAGGTAAAAAGGTAGTAATTTAATAGGAGTATAAATAGCTTTTCTTTTACATAAAATCAACCGATTTAATAAAAACAAACAGGCGTAAAATACAACATTCATTTGCGTCCTAGTTTATTCGAATAAAACACGGAAATTACAGCTTTTCAACTCCTACATTTTCTTCATTTTATAACACCCACCTAAGAAAAATATAACGTTTTTTATATAAGTTGTAGAAATGGCACTGTCTGTGACTAGGTATACTACAAAATATTAAATTTCCTTCTTCTTTACGTGTCGGTGCCACCGACACAATAAGAAGACAATCATCGTTTGAATTGAACTTGTCGCTACTATTGAGACTTATTATTATCATTTCGTGTAGGTGACACGGTCAATCGACCATGCACACCCTGGTGTCAGAGTTCTTCGGAACCGCCTCTCGGCCTCTGACGTGATTCCTTTAACGACTACCAGATGGCAGCCGGGACCAACGGCTTTACGTGCCTTCCGAAGCACGGAATCATCTTTATTATCAGACAATCAGGTGATTCAAGCCTGCAATATCCTAACCAAACTGGAAACAACTAAACAAAGTATGCTTGCCGTGGGAATCGAACCCACGACCCCGGGTCAACAGGCAAACGCCATAACCACCAGACCACGGAAGCAGTTACTTAAGACTCTCCGCCCTCCCCGTTCCTCGCTTCTTTAACTGTTATAAAATTTTATTTCGGTACAGAAATAAAATAATATTTAAAGTATTGTATGCAAAACATCCAAACAGGTCTGGTATACAAAATTAGGTACTGTTATTTTACTACTCCTATTTGAATACCTTATACCGATATGCATTTCCTAGGCCAGTATAAAAATTTGGGTACTGATATTTTACTAGTACTATTTAAAAAAGTATTACCGATATGCAGTCCCTGGTCGGTGGCTCGAAACATCAAAAAAATGGGTAGTCTGAAAAGTCGGTTTACGTTAAAAGAGATAGATGCGTCTCAAACCGAAAGCTTAGGCCGGTCGTGCCTCCCTATCGCTTGTTTCCCGCCCTCGCTTGCACAAGGGAACGTGACACTTGTTCGTGCGTGCAGCCGGCGTTCATCGATTTATAAGACGTTGTCACATCAAATATTATTTTGTCCCTCTAGTAGTTTGCGACGGCCACGCCATTCGCTGAGGCAGTGTTGAGATCGTACTTTGTGCAGGTAGTGGCGCATAAAGGACACGTCAAAGGCATGACATGGTCTGATGACTACATTCACACTGAACGTTTTCCTGGTCGACGTAGTTATGAAATGAAATGAAAAATTAAATTAAATTTTATTGTAGAAACACAAAGAAAAAATACAATGACAACATAAAAAAATACAACTAATTAAAAGTGTCTACAATAGGTGTCTCAGTGTTACGCTGGAGACATTTGTGACCAGCACTTACTTTCAGTCGTTACCTTTTGTGACATCAAGGATGCTCCAATACGCCTAAAATGATAATAATTATATGATAGTTGGCTAAGATATGCTCACATCCGCCGAAATGAAAAATATTTATGGAAGAAACACAAACAAAAAATACAATTACGACATAAAAAAAATACAACTAATAAAACTGTACTACAATAGGTGATGGCGCAGTGTTACGCTGGACACATTTGTGACCAGCACTGTTTTTCAGCTGTCCCCTTTTGAGATATCAAGGAACCTCCAATGCGCCTAATAATGATAATAATTATATGATAGTTGGCTAAGATCACATCCGCCGAAATAAAAAATATTTGCTGTAGAAACACAAACAAAAAATACAATTATAACATAAAAATACAACTAATAAAAGTGTACTACAATAGGTGATATGGCTCAGTGTTACGCTGGACACATATTTTGTGACCAGCACTGATTTTTAGCCGTCACCTTTTGTGACATCAAGGATGCTCCAATGCGCCTAAAATGATAATAATTATATGATAGTTGGCTAAGATATGCTCACATCCGCCGAAATGAAAAATATTTATGAAAGAAACACAAACAAAAAATACAATTACGACATAAAAAAAATACAACTAATAAAATTGTACTACAATAGGTGATGGCGCAGTGTTACGCTGGACACATTTGTGACCAGCACTGTTTTTCAGCTGTCCCCTTTTGAGATATCAAGGAACCTCCAATGCGCCTAATAATGATAATTATATGATAGTTGGCTAAGATCACATCCGCCGAAATAAAAAAAATTTGCTGTAGAAACACAAACAAAAAATACAATTATAACATAAAAAAATACAACTAATAAAAGTGTACTACAATAGGTAATGGCTCAGTGTTACGCTGGACACATATTTTGTGACCAGCACTGATTTTCAGCCGTCACCTTTTGAGACATGAAGGACGCTCCAATGCGCCTAATAATGATAATAAATGATAGTTGGCTAAGATATGCTCACATCCGCCGAAATGAAAAATATTTATTGTAGAAACACAAACAAAAAATACAATTACGATATTCAATTTATACGATTTACAATTATGATAATAATTATATGATAGCTAGTTGGCTAATGGATATGCTTGCTTACATCTGCCTACCCCAGTTCGAAGGCGGTTGAGACTTTTCCATGTATGGGCGATGAGGCCCGGAGTTAACAGCGGAATCAAAAAAAATAAAAAGCTTCGGAGGGGGCTTTGTTACGATGAGTAAGAAATATCGAAAAGTTATAGACATATTTAATCATCATACATCATAATTTATAACTTACACATACATAATTATGTATACAAGTAGATTTTGAACTATTTGGCAGTGTTTTGATGTTGGAATCGAAGTTCCTAATATGATATAGACCTGCAGGAATAAAAAGAAAAAATTATGAAAAAAATTGGGCCTCCCATACAAATTATTATTTTATTTTGTATTGAAAGTCTTAGTTTTTTTTTTCATAAATAACCTTTTTTTTCTTGCGGGTGTATATTAGGGATTCTGATTTCAACATTGAAATATTGCCAGGTAATTAAAAATCACCCTGTATAAACGAAACTTCTTTTATTATTTGTTTCCATTGAGGTTCAATAGAGTTTATTTCGGCCGCGTGGGTTCGTGGGCCCGATTTCGTATCCTGATTTATTAATTGGTTTCTGGCAATAGACTTATATATGTAAGAACTCTGACAGCAGTTTACCTACATAAATCATTTTATCTAATGATTTAACTATTTCAAGCTACAACGTATCGATTTTCCGTTACAATGACCTTGATCGATCGCAGTAGCGATTACTGTCCATAATTTTTTCTCAGAAGTTGACATGTTGTTTCAGCTTTAATGACACTTATTCAAGTTGTGCAACTTTGGAACTCGCTCCCAGTCAGCTTTTGCTGGGCCCGTAGTCGACTAGCATTTAAGAGTTCAGTATGCGCACATCTCTCTCACCAAGTTCAATGAGTATGATTTTTTTATATACTATATGTATATGTATGTATAACTATATTTTATATATTATTTAGTATATAACTATGATACTTTTATTTTGGTTTTTGTATGACTTTTATATTAATATAAGATTATTTTGTACTCCTACTTTAATTAATTCTCAGCATCGTAACGTCACATAGTCTATCACCAGCGGACGGTCAAGACGCAGCTAACGATGTTTTATGGTAAGGAACGTTAGTTAGTTTAGGAGATCCGGGATAAACGAACATACATAGCGGTAAAAACCATAACCCTCTTTTTGGCTTCGCTGTAGTCGGGTAAAAAGATTCGTAACAAATAAATCCCTATCCTTATCCTTACTTCCTTACTTCCTTATCCTTACTAATATTATAAATGCGAAAGTGAGTTTGTTTGTTTGTTACGCTTTCACGCCGTAAATACTGAACCGATCTTCATGAAATTTTGCAGACAAGTACTCTGGAGTACGGAGAAGGACAATGGCTACCTTTTATCCCGGGAAAAAGTACTATTCCCGAGGGATCGACATTGACGCGGGCGGAGCCGCGGGCGAAAGCTAGTAAGCTATAAAATTGACAATGAAATGTAGCAATCGACTGTATCGATTATTCGTAAGTGCCATTTGAAACTTTGTAGTGGGCTTAATGGACTGTTAGTTATTGAGGAGTTTACAATAGTGACATTTAGTGATGTCACAGATTACTAAATAGTTACGTGATATGCCGGAGAGAAATTTTCTGTTCTCATGAATTCCTTCTCACGGAAATTTGCGGGAAATTTCCAATAATTCTCGAGAATTTCTCAATAATTCCTGCATTTAAGAGAAAGAAGAAGAAATTCTCAGGAATAATCCGACCTGTTGAGTTGATGAACTAACACGCTAAACGTGGCTTTAAGGTCTTAAAGACCTTGGCTCTGTCTACACCGCCAGGGAAAAGACATGATAGTATGTATATAATATATGGAATGAAAATATCGTCATAAGAAGGTCGAGGCAAGGGGAACTCAGGAACATATTGCTATATTGAATTTAGTTTGACGTCATATTGCCTGTAACTAGCGGGCAATCACAAGACTCTTCTAATAATACATCACTTGAAAAATAATGTTGGGTAGTATTGAAGATATGAAAGAACAAACGAACATTCATACCTACATATTTACAAACATTCAATGTGCTAACTATAAGCGCACACGAAACCCCTGGGCACTGTCTATCCCACAAGGGAGGACGTCATAGCTTATATGTTAATTAGTGTTGTTACACATACAAAGCGGCCAATTAAATGTCTTCCTAATAGTATTAAAACTTACTCAAGATAAATGCGAAAGTGAGTTTCACGCCGTGACTACTGAACCGATCATCATGAAATTTTGCATACAAGTTCTTTGGAGTACGGAAAGGACATAGGCTACCTTTTATCCCGGGAAAAAGTACTATCCCCGAGAGATCGACAGGAATCGACAACAGGCGAAAGCTGGAAGAATGGTCTTCATATCAGACCGAAACTAGTTGGCGATTCCAACTGAATAAACGTGAGTGAAACCGTGTTTTTATAATAATAATAATTCATTTATTTCGGTTTCCCATTTAATACACTAGCTTTTGCCCGCGGCTCCGCCCGCGTCAATGTCGATCCCTCGGGAATCGGATAGCTGGCCATATGAGATCTTAACTAAATAAATTACAAAGAATAAAGGCGTAAACAAAAAAGGCTAGTTTTCTTAAAATGTTCACCTTTAACAATGACATAAAACATGGCCGTCCTTTGTTGAAACGCCGTAACATAGTTTATTTTTGTAAAAGGGTAACGTTTTTCGCTCACTAATAAAATGGGTGTAATTCAATTTTGTCATTTCCTGGAGGAGTGGTTGACAAATTAGATTTTACCTCAAGTATAATGTTGCTAAGCTGTTTTATAATAGCAAAGGCTAGTAATAATACATTATTATTAGGTTTTGTCCGCGGCTTTGCCCTCGTTAATTTAGATCCCTGGGGAATAGTAGTTCCTGGATAAAAGAGACTTGTGTTCCTCCCCGGGCCTCAAACTAACTCTATATGAAATTTTACCGCAATTGTTATAATAGTTGATGCGTAAAGTGGTAACTCTCTAAGTCTTTCCGTGGATGTCGTAGAAGGCTACTTAGGAAATACAAGCTAAACAAAGCTTATAAACATCTAAGAGACCTCTCCAATCCGTCTGGCCAGCGTGGAGAGTGTAGGCCAAGTCCTCTGGCTGCTCTGGCCAAGTATGGCCCTAGTAGTACAGAGAGGGTCGTGCTCCTGTAGTGGAGACTAAAAAGGAACTGATGATGATGATGGTGATGAAAGTGGTAACTACATCTTCACTAATATTATAAAGAGGAAAGATCTGATTGTGTGTTTATTTGCAACAAATAGGCCCGAAACTACTAAACCGATTTAAAAAAATCTTTCACCATTAAATTCCTACATTATTCCTGATGAACATACGCTATAGAATAAATACCTATATCTACCCGTGCAAAGCCTGGGCGGGTCGTTAGTCATATATGTATAATATATATTATATTATATAGTATGGATTATAGACTAGCCTTCGGCCGGGAGTTTATTCGGGTGCGTCTCTTGGATAACATATCATAACTTATAATTATGAATGCGAAAATACATTTGTTAATTGTTTTGTTTGTTTATTTATTCGAATTTTTGTCGACCTTATGTGTGGCCCAGTTTATCTCAATTGCAGGGTCCCGGGTTCAATCCCCAGCCCAGTCATGCCAGAAAAGCGATCTTTTCAGATTGGCCTGGGTCTCGGATGTTTATCTATATAAGTATTTATTTAAAAATATAGTATCTATGAACGAATTATAATCCTACGATACAAGTTCACAACTAACTGTGGGGCTATATATATATTATAAATGCGAAAGTGAGTTTGTTTGTTTGTTTATTTGTTTGTTTGTTTGTTTGTTACGCTTTCACGCCGTTACTACTGAACCGATCATCATGAAATTTTGCATACAAGTTCTCTGGAGTACGGAGAAGGACATAGGCTACCTTTTATCTCGGGAAAAAGCACTATTCCCGAGGGATCGACATTAACGCGGGCGAAGCCGCAGGCGAAAGCTAGTATATAATAAAAGAGACCACATCAATTTATTGAACAACTAAATTGAAACTAAAACTATGAGTTAGCCGCAAAGTGAACATTTGCTTTAGTCTAGTTAAAAATTTTAGTTCAACTATAATAATCCGCAAACAGATCCACTGAAGACAAACATCAAATGGAAGTTATATTAAATCCTGGAGCCGCTACGGTTAGTATAATCATTCGAGCGGTATTAACTAAATTCATGCTTAGTATTTGATGTGCCGTTCGGTTTCTGACTAACAAACCACAGGTTGCAAAACGCTACTTCTTCTTTTTTCTTTATCCTTCTCCTATTATTACGTGGGGTTGGCACAGTACGTCAATCTCTTCCATTTTGCTCTGTCGCTTGTCCAGTTTTCTGTTAACCATCATCATCATTTCGTGTGTCACGGTCAATTGACCATGCACACCAGTGGTGTCAGAGTTCTTCGGAACCGCTTCTCGGCCTCTGACGTAGTTCCTTTAACGACTACCAGATGTCAGCCGGGACCTGGCGCTTAGCGTGCCTTCCGAAGCACGGAATCATCTTATCATCAGACAATCAGGTGACTAAAGTCTGCAATAACCTAACCAAACTGGAAGCAACTAAACAAAGTATGCTTCCCGTGGGAATTGAACCCACGACCCCCGGGTCTACAGGCAAACGCCTTAACCATTGGACCACGGAGGCAGTTTTCTGTTAAGCCCTTCCTGTCCATATCCTGTTTGACGCACTCAATCCAGCGTTTCTTTGATTGGTACTTTGGTAGGTCTTACCTTTGCAAAACGCTACTGTAAAAGTATAGGTCTAACTTCGTAACAATAAGAATTTACAACATTGTACATGTACAAATCATTCGCTGTGAAAAAACAGAGCTAAGTTGTTTAGACTTTCCTTTCAACAATCAGCAAGCGAAATCGTCGCCTAAATAAATCTAAATGCCTAAATAAATCTTAGTCTGAATTTATTTGCTCAGGCTACGCGATTTACAATCCTAATTTCAGCTCTAAGCCTTCGATTTAGCATACCTAATCACGCATTGTTTTACACTCAGTATTTTTATCTTAATGCTTTTAAAATAATAGAACTAGCCGTCCTGGCTTAGTTTAGTAATTTTTTTGCCGTAAATATTTCTTATATTTTAATAATGCTATTCGGAGTGATAAAAAACCAGTAAATCAAAGATAAAAAAATATCACCCGTTTTTAAGTTATAAGTGTTCGAACAAATCCGATTTTGTTTTATATATTAAGATTTTTACTGAATGTATCGATTCCCTCACAGAATGTATCGATTCATAAGGGAATCGATACATTTTTGTGAGGTAGTATTTTAAATCAAAAGAAACTATCTTTAAACTCATAAATTAACAGTTTTTACTCGACTTTCGAGGAGGGAGGACTTCGCGAGTATCTTGTTTGTTTGTATATTTATTAATACCTCATATCTTCCAAACGGCTAAATGTATTTCAATAGATATGTGCTGAAAGGATAAATAGGTGGCGTTTTTTTTAATCTGTGGAAAAAATTTTCTTGTATATGTATGAGTGTTTATTTTGCATTCACAATTCTATTTTTAATTTAATAAGAAAATATTTCTTGTTCAATCTCATTGTACCTACTGGTTAAAATCTGACCTATTGGTTAAAATCTGACCAACAATTTCTAAGATTATCTTTTTATATTTACACGTATACAAGGAATCGTTTGTTTAATGTAATAAGATTACAGTTACATACATAGTATCACATCTTGTTCCCTTGCGGAGTAGACAGAGCCGAGGTCTTTAGGACCTAAAAGCCACGTTTAGCATGTTGGTAGGTGTTAGGTGGAAAATGGAATCAAAATAGTGATGGGTTGCTAGCCGCATCGCCTACTAATATGATTCGTCAGATTTGCCTATTCCTTCGATCGACTTTTACGATCTACGCGGGAAGAGAAACACCCCCAGCAAACTTTTAAGGAGTGACTCAGACCACGAATTTGAACAACTTTCATTGTGGGACCAACTTCGACATCGTGAAAAAAATATTTGCTTTTTCATACAAAAGTGGAATGTTCACTTGGCCAAAACCTTTTTATCGCAATTTCGGAGTTGGTTCCATAGTGAAAGTTGTTCAGATTCATGGTCTGAGTCACTCCTTCAAAGTTTGCTAATGAATTCAATTTCACCTGTATAATTGATAATTGAAATGTAAGATTACGGAAAGTAATCTACATACAAAGTAATTTAATCTACACGCGTGTAATTAAAAGCTGTGGCATCAACTAGTGAACAACAAAAATGGGAACCTTTATTCTTCATGTTTTTATCAATATTTCTTTGTCTTTAAAAATAATTTCAACGTATTGCCACGTAGTTCTATGAGTTTTATTTTCAACTTGTTTATATACAACCTACATTTTATTTGCAATTTAACAAGTGTTACCGTAAAATTGAAAGGTTCGTGATAAGTAATAATTTTCTAAAGTTTAAGGAGTAATAAGAAGCTTTAACTTTCTCAGAAACGAAAGCACGCGATTAAACAGAAAGTTTTTATAAATTCTAAGAAACATTAAAAATAGAAAAACTGAAAACCAAGTTTATGTATTCTGAAACCGTCGTTTTTAGACATCAAAATATTTTTAATACAGATCAACTTTTCAGGATTTTTTGATAACAAATAAAATAATATACTACCTACTATTAATTTATTTTTGTCTAATACTTTATGAACAATGTGTGGAATAACTAAAATAAACTGTTACGGTGCGGCTGTACAGCCGCACCGAGTGAGTGAGATGAGATTTTATTTTAGTTATTCCGCACATTGTTCATAAACAACACCAAGTTAGTTGTTTGTTTTTCGTGTGTATAAGTAGCCGACATTGGATTCAAATTTTTCAAGCTGCCTTAAGGCATCTGACATAGCTTAACGACTAATGGCTTGACGTGCCTTCCTAAACACGGAGTTCGAGAATTGTTTGTACCACCTGTGGTCACCCATCACAGTGGTGACTGCGCCCAGAGTTGCTTAACTTACGTTACCGGTATTAATGTTCACGACCACTGGGACATCGGGCTCCTCAGCGGTTGTAGTGAGATAGAGAGCGGACTTATGTTTGTCCGCCTTGCTGCGTCGTCTATGATCAAGCTAAGTTACTAGCTGTTGCCCGCCACTTCGACCGCATGAAATTCCATTTCACAAGGCAATTATCACCATGGTTGTTTTGAACTTATTATGTGTGGTTGTTTACTACAAAGCAAAAAAACGGTTTAAATCATAGGGCTTTTCTTAAAGATAAAAAAGAGAAGGTTAAAAAGGTTACGCAGAGATTACACTGTATTCAAATCCATTCAACATTTTTGGAGATATTGAAGAACATACACATAAAGGAAAATGAAACAGATCATAAATTGTTCAGCCTAGAAATTTGTAACGTCAGAATAGTAACCTCAATGGTTTGATTGACATTCAAAAAGAAATTTGTCAGATTACGTAACTGTCCTCTAGTGTAGTCGGTAAGGCTGCTTTCTGGTACCTGAAAAGCCCAGCTTTTCAATTCTCGGTTTTTTTTATTGCTTTGGAAGATATTTTTCATCAACCTGTTTAGACAAAGCCAGCAACAACGCTATAAACACAGCCCTTTTAAGCAAAATTCGTATAACCAATTCAGCTTTCTGCTACCTCAAAAGCTCAGCTTTTCGATTCTCGGTTTTTTATAGCTTAAGAAGATATTTTTCATCAGTCTGTTTAGACAAAGTCAGTAACAACGCTATAAGCACAGCCGTTTCAAGCAAAAATCGTATAACCAATTCAGCTTTCTGCTACCTGAAAAGCACAGCTTTTCAATTCTCGATTAAGGTTCCGTTCCCAAAGGGTAAAAACGGAACCCTATTAATATTGTCTCCGTTGTCCGTCTGCCTGCCTGTCCGTCCGTTCGTCCTTCTGTTACCAGGCTGTATCTTATGAACCTTGATAGTTAGACAGTTGACATTTTCACAGATGATATTACCACCATAACTACAAATACTAAAAAACAGAATAAAATAAATATTTAAGGGGTTCCCATACAACAAACGCGATGTTGTTGCTTGATATAGATAACGGCAACAGGTAGACGCTTAAAATATTCACACAATATATGGTTAAATATTCACTTTAAAAATTAATTAAAATAAAATCAATACTCAAATTAATATTAATTATATAATTAGTTAAATTGAAATAAAATTATAATAATGGTGCGGAACACTTCGTGCGCGAGTTCGAGTGGCACTTAGTCGGTTTTTTTATTGCTTTAGAAGATATTTTTCATCAACCTGTTTAGACAAAGCCAATAACAACGCTATAAGCACAGCCCTTTCAAGCAAAAATCCCATAAACAATTCAGGAGTGGATCTTAATAATTGAATAACACGGTTGTCTGAAGGCGCCCCGGGCCGCCCTTAATTTTAATTAAGTTCCCGTAATGCAATACGTATAATGAGACCCGTAAACAAACAATTCCCGTACGGATTCCGTGCATGGAATCTTAGCTGCCTTGTCAGTCTCGTGTAAATATACTCACGGACAAGTCAATTAAAATTTGGATATAATTTCGCTTCTCGTATTCAAATACAAAACAAGCATGCATCTTTATAATAAACTAGCATTTGCCCGCGGCTCCGTCGATCCCTCGGGAATAGTACTTTTTCCCGGGATAAAAGGTAGCCTATGTCCTTCTCTGCACTCCAGAGAACTTGTATGCAAAATTTCATGATGATCAGTTCAGTAGTTACGGCGTGAAAGCGTAACAAACAAACAAATAAACAAACAAACAAACTCACTTTCGCATTTATAATATTAGTAAGGATAAGGACTAGCTATTTCCCGCGGCTCCGCGTTAATGTTGATCCCTGGGGTACTGTAGAATTTCCCGAAATTGAAGGTACCCCATGTCCTTCCCGGACCTCACCTACCTCCGTTCCAAATTGGTTCAATAGTTGAAGCCTTAAAAGAAGACAGACAGACAGACACAGATAGTTTTACTCTCGCATTTAGAATATTAGTATGTTATGGTATGTATTAAAAGTAAAAAACTTTTTAAAGACAAGCTTTTATGTTCCCGGTGCTCTCCGTGCCTTGTATAAGTTGAAAAACTTTCTCCCCGTGCATATTAAAACCATGTTAGTGTACACCCTGATTTTTCTTGGACTATGCTGATGTATGTTACTCAGACCTGAATTGTAATTTCCTCAATAAACTCGATCGGCTTCAAAATAACTGTTTACGCTTCATTTTTGGGCTACGCAAGTACGACCATGTGTCGGCTTGTTGCAATCAACTCAAATGGTTACCCATTCGCCAACGTCGCAAGTTGCATATTCTCACAACTTTATTCTCCATCCTTTTCGACCCGAAAACTCCATCGTACTTAAAGTCCAACTTTACTTTTCTGGGTGACACCCATGTCAGAGAACTTCGCTCTTCAAGCAATGTCCTTCTACATACGCCTCGTCATCGGAGTGGGTTTTTCGAACATTCTTTTACAGTACAGCTTTGGAACTCCCTCCCAGTCAGTATTCGCAAGGCACGCAGTCGTCTGACTTTTAAAAACGCAGTACGCGCTCATTATCTTAATGACATAACGAAGAGTATTTGAAAAGTATTTATGTAAATAGTATTTATATATATGTATCAATATTTGGTATTTATGTATTTTGGTATGTAAGTTTATTATGATTTTATTTAACTATATGGGTACAGCTTTTGTTTTGCACTTACTTCTACATTTTGTTCTCGGCATCACCTGTTGGTTGACTGGTAGATGAAGCCTACGGCTTTAAGTCCGCCAATTACTTGTTTGTAATGAAGTTTTTAAATAAATAAATAAATAAAAAAAATAATGTTTGTTTTAATTTTCATAGGAAAAGTTGTTCATATCGACGGGCTGAATCATCCCTTTAAGGGTCCAGAACGATCCAAATTTCAGCATGTATATCCGTATACATATATATCACTTTCCATCTTGATTTGTCCTTCGATCCGAAGATGTTTTCGGTATCACTGAGCGCATGAACCACCAAAATTCACGTTTTATTATAAACTAGCTTTCGCCCGCGGCTCCGCCCGCGTCAATGTCGATACCTCGGGAATAGTTCTTTTTTCCGGGATGAAAGGTAGCCTATGTCCTTCTCCGTACTCCAGAGAACTTGTATGCAAAAGTTCATGATGATCAGTTCAGTAGTTACGGCGTGAAAGCCGTAACTACTGAACTGATCATCATTTATGATATTAAGTAAGGATAAGGATAAGGATTATTATAAATATTTCTCGTAATTTTAATTCTCAGGCGGCCAAAGTTATAATGAGAAACTAAGTGACAATAATTTTATTAGTAACTCTACCCAACCATGTCTCTTGCGAACGTAAACTATTAGATACAGTAGGCCCAAAAGGCATTATTTACTTCTTAGCGTGATAAAATGGTTTTTATTTTCACGTATTGTTGGTGGGCGTTAGGAGAAAACGGAATCAAAATAGCGATAGGTTGCTAGCCGCATCACTTACTAACTTATTCTTGACTAGCTGTTGCCCGCGACTTTGTCCGCGGCAATTTCTGTTATT
Organism: Elegia similella; assembly: GCA_947532085.1. Lineage (NCBI taxonomy): Eukaryota > Metazoa > Arthropoda > Insecta > Lepidoptera > Pyralidae > Elegia > Elegia similella. Next base: position 18,939,602 of record OX383940.1, on the reverse strand, counting down.
ATGAGTATATAAGTTTTTTTATTAGTATAGATGAATAATTTTCACCCATTTTCAAAACATTTTTTTTTTATTGATGCTTCGCTCCTATTGGTTGCAGCGTGATGTTTTAGCCTAAAGCCTTCCTCAATAAATGGACTATCGAACACAAAAAGAATTTTCGAATTTGAACCAATAGTTCCTGAGATTAGCGCGTTCAAACGAAAAAACAAACTCTTCAGCTTTATAATATTAATATTATATAGTATAGATTTTCTCCCATTCTGGTGCACCGCGGCGCCCGAGCCCTTCATCTCCTTTATCGGTCGTCTCAACAAATTTCCCGGGTTGAAGAATTTTCTTCGCACTGTATTCTTCGATGGGAAGAGGACAAATGGAAGTGAAGTTGGCGAGCTCCGTGGCGCAGTGGTTAAGGCGAGGCCTCAAATGTTTGGTACCTTCGCTCGGCAAAGGACTGATCAAGTGCGCGCAAGGGATAGCGCTTGGCGGTTGAGCCCGTGAATGATGAGATAGGAGATAGTCTCGAGTCGCTCAAAGAAAAAAACGTAAGCGCCTAATTCGTTATTTCTATTTTATATAAAATCAGACCGGTTAATTGTATTTTCATATTTACATTTTGATGAATTACTAATAACCTATCTTTTAGTCTAAAAATCATTATTTCATTCGTCGCATTTGAGCTACAATAACAAAAACTCTGCGAACGAAGACCATTTTTCAAAAAATATTTCTATCGAGAAAATTTTATCATAACGTGTTTTTATCTTTAATTTTTGGAGATGAAATAGTCAAAAATCATATTACTTAGATTTGAAACTCCTAATTTAAGTATTTTGCGAGATAAATAAGGTTCAGAACGACCTTATTTACAGTGGTATCACCTTAACAAGCTAGCCTGCGACTCGAGCCGATTCCCGGTCAGGTCAAGATGGAAAATGATCATTTTCAGATTAGCCTGAGGCTTGGATTTTTATTTATATATGTATTTGTTATAAAATATAGTAAAGTTGAGTAAGCATCCCATAACACAAGTCTCGAACTTACTTTGGGGCTAGCTCAATCTGTGTGATTTGTCCGTATATATTTATTTACTGGCGTTCGTCCGCGGCTTCGCTCGCTTTAATGTGAATCCCTCCCGGACATATGTCTTTCTCCGTACCATAGAGAACTCATGCAAATTTTCACGATGATCGGTTTGTATAATACATACAATCACGTATTTGCGGGGTAGAGAGAGCCCAGGTCTTTAAGACCTAAAAGCCACGTTTAGCATATTTGTGGGCGTTGGAAAACGGAATCAAAAGAGTTAAGGGTTGCTAGCCGCATCGCCTACTAATATGATTCCTCAGATTTAGCCCATTCCCTCGATCGGCTATTACGATCTGAGCGAGAAAAGAGCCAGCTGGTATACTCTACCTTTTTTCTTTTCTCCGAAACCAGCACGGAAGAGTAGAAAAGAGGTTCAGTACTGTCATCGTAACAAACAAATAAGCAAACCAATCGAAAAACAAACTCTATTTCGAATTAATTATGATTATACGATATGCGCTAAGAGAAACGATAAGCGGAATTCTATAATTCTAGTCTTATGTGACTAAGAACATTGATGGACACGGCACCCTCGTGTCGCAGGCTGGCGTGTTAACCACTGCGCCATGGAGCTCGCCAAACTAGTTAGCTAGTAGAAAATATAAAGTAATGTAGTCTTCTAAATCGCAATTCTCTTTCACATGCTCCGCACCCGTAACGTCTGCTGAGTCGAAATCCCTCAGGACACAGCGTTAAACGACGCGACAGACGGCGAGCCGTGCACTTACGTAACCTACGTACTAGGGTGGTCCTTATTTGTTCACAAAAAATTTTTTTTTGAAATGTTATTGTGGCACCCTCACAATGTGATATATAGGGTTAGAAAGTAAAATGTATTTTTTTTTTTTAGAATTTATTATTAATGTTTAGGGGTCGCGACGGGGCTTTCAAAATGGAAAAGTAAAAATAAAGACTTTTTTTATATAAATTACCACATTTATTAATATCAGCGGAAATTAAATGTAAAATTATTTAAATAGTCAACTTTAAATATAAAATAGGCAAGCCAGTTAAAAAATTACTTAACCAGGGTTGATTTTTTAGGGTCGGGATATTTTTTTTTAAATACTTTGACAATCAAAAGTAGATATTGCTTTTGCTGTTCATTAATGGTGATCAACTTATTATATTCTTCCAATAATGTAACACCACGTTCTGCAATATCATTAACTATTCTCAATTACCGCACAATGTCTCTACCACCTTTATACTCCTCATAGCCTGGCCAGTCAGCAACATCCTTTTAAAAAAATAAATTATGATATACCACGTATCTCAAAGAAACAGAATGAATTACTAGACATGAAATCTTTTTTCTTGCAATATCTTTGGTATCCAGACTTATTCGCTTCGGAGAGAAATCGAGACCTTCGTTATCCAATGCCTGTACCATTTTTTGTTTGGTCTCTAAAGCAATTTCGTCATCAAAAATGCAAATGATACGAGTTCCTCTGACATGTACCACAAATGTCATTAAGATTTTTTAAATTTTAAATTGTCTGTCGCGACCCCTAAATGTCATTTAAAAAATGAAATAAAAAATCTGTATTCATATACAAAGCACAGAGAACATAATTAGAGGGTGCCCCGTTGATATTTTTCACTTTGAAAAATAAAGACCACCCTACTACGTACTAACTTTAGTGCCCAGGGAGTCGATTGCTGAAACATTCGAAGGGCAACGTATGCGGATCATTAAATATCCGCATTCCAATTTTTATTCCGCCGTTTTTCAAAATTCAAACCAGTTGAATTTATTTCGAAGTAGGTATTATTGTAAAAGCTGTTATAAATCTGAGAAGGCCTTCAGACAGCAAATTATTCTCAAAGGACACCTAAATCTAAAGCCTAGCTAAGCTAGCTAAAAGATCATGCTTATTAACGAAACCTAGTCATTTTGTTTTAATAAGGTATGGTAACTTATTTTCATTACATTAGTCTTGTACATATAGCATACAATTGATAACTATACGTAATCATACGAGTTTTCACGATACTAATAAAACTGATCTATCTGTATCAGCCCTCCAGTAGAATCAAATCTCATACTCAGGTCAAAACCACAAGAATTTATTTTTGAGACGACATCACGAATATATATTGCTTTTTAAATAAGTACTCGATGCAATAATAAATTACTTTCTGCTCAGTGCAACAATCTACTATTACTTCTTAATTTTGTGTTTATTTTGCTTTATATTTCTTTTGGTACCTAAGACTAAGACTTAAAGTATCCATAAAAATTATGAGTGATCAAAAACAATCCTGGGTAATGTTAAAAAAATCTGTCTGTAAAGTCGGTTTACGGACGATAATTTTACGAGATATCGGTGGAAGAGAGATAGATGCGTCACAAACCGAACGCTTAGGCCGATCGTGCCTTTCTATCGCCTGTTTCACGCTTTCACTTGCACATGGAACGTGACACTTTTTCGGGCGTGCAGCCGAATATTTATATTTATAAACCGTTATCACGTCAAAAACATAAAGTAAAATACCTATAAAGGCTTTTAAGCTTTCACTCAAATTTATTTTATCTATGTAAATGTTAACAAAATGCCTTTCTGGTAAACATCTGTCGCTTACGCCATTAAAAGGGGTTTAAGTAAACACAGAGATACGATCTCCGCTCCGTTAAGGAAGCAAATAACTCGCGGCAACGGCAGCTGACACGGACAAAGAATATTCAGTCTTGTGGGAGATATAAAACAAGCTTTTGCCCGCGGCTCCGCCCACGTTAGTGTTGATCCCTTGGGAACACTAGAATTTCCCGGAATAAAAGGTACCCTATGTCCTTTCTTGGGCCTTAAACTACGTCCGTACTAAACATCCAAACTGGTTGAAGCGTGAAAAGAAGACAGGCAGACAAACAGACAAAGTTACTTTCGCATTTATAATATTAGTATTAATGGAGTATGGTTGAAAAATTGTTAGATTATTTTATTCCAAGCTGGTCTTTGTAAAGAAACAATATACCTTTAAATTAAGACACGCTAGATATTTTTATTATTTTAAATACATATTTATTAAAATCGATAAATCAGCTGTTTTGATCGTTGAGGTCAGTGACCTAGTATTCATAGTAGATAGATATTAGTAAAAAGTTATTGACCAAAAAAGTGTTTATTTGTACACAGGGTGTTTTTTTCATTTTTTATTTTAAATGTTCAAACCTCATTAACTAGCGTGCCGATTTTTTTTTTATTTTGCTTCTAAACCATTTTTCTAGCTTATGGGAGTCAGACTTTAAAATAATTGCGCTTAATTTAGATTGACCTTATAGAACGCCAGCGTCTCTTGGTGAATATTGGTCAAGGGAATAGAATAATCGCCACAGGCGATTTGGCTAACAACCCGCTGACTGACGACTTTTGTGGGGCTGTGGTACTGCAAGTGCCTGTCTTCTTTTCGAGTTAAAATGGTTATTTATGCCTTCTTTTATACAGTTTTTGACCAGTAGGTGGCCACAGCGACACCTTTGTCGTTTGCCTTGTAACGTTGTTACATGCCACCTGCATGCTGCATTCTTCCAACCTCATTTCTTACTCATCCTGTCCACTTTTTATTCCTCATTTTATTTCAAACTTCATTCCATTCCATTTTTAGATCATTTTCTCTCTCGGTCATCGCTCATTCCACCATCATCTCTTGGACTGTTTACTTGATCGGTCTCTAATCTGTTATGTAAAAGTTAATATCCTTACTAATATTATAAATGCTAAAGTGAGTTTGTTTGTTTGTTACGCTTTCACACCGTAACTACTGAACCGATCATCATGAAATTTTGCATACAAGTTCTCTGGAGTACGGAGAAGGACATAGGCTACTAATCCCGAAGGATCGACATTGACGCGGGCGGAGCCGCGGGCGAAAGCTAGTATTTATATAAGGTGACAAATAAAATTAATCTTCTTGTCTGTTGTGTCGAGTCTCTGTTCTCCACTACTTCCTTATGTGTGGGAACTCGACTAGAGCGCCGGGACGCTCGAGGTCCCACATTGGCGCCCCACGTTGGGCGCCAATCTCGACTAAGAGCGCTTGGCCGGTCGACACAGCCTTATTAAATCTTCGATTGTACAGGTGGAGGGACAGTTGGGGCACATCATGAGGTGATTCATGATCGGCAAGTGCCTTTATATCGCAGGGCCCTGTTCGATCCCAAAAACTATGATCTTTTTCAAGTTGTTCTGGGTTTTGGATGTTTATATATATATAATCCAAATAAATATATAAATCCAAATATATATATATATATGTATCTATTAAAATAGTATCGTTGAGTTGATATCCCACGATACAAGTTCACAACTTTATATAAGGAACTATTTGACTTGTTGTCTGCGAAGTGACACACTTGACGAATTTTTAAAAAATGAAGAGACTGACATGTTTTTTTTATTTTTATTACGAATTATTATTATTTAAATCAATTTCATATTTTTACTTGACATGATTTTAATGTTTAGAATATTGACTTATTTTATTGTATCATCACTTTATTTAATTGGACATAATGTATTGTACTACCTTCTTAATATTTTAACGCCTACTTGGAAATATGTATATAGTCTACTATGGATATTTGTACCCATATTTCGTAAATAATCATCATCAGGTCCTTTTTTTAGTCTCCAATACTCCTGGCACAACCCTCTCTGTACTACTAGGGCCATACTTGGCCAGAGCAGCCAGAGGACTTGGCCTACTCTCTCCTCGCTGGCCAGACGGGTTGGAGAGGTCTCTTAGATGTTTATAAGCTTTGTTTAGCTTGTATTTCCTAAGTCGCCTTCTACGACATCCACGGAAAGACTTGGAGTGGTCCTATTCTACTCTGCCGGATACCACACGGCTAAATAATGATTCTATTCTATTTAAGCTAGCACAATCTGTGTGATTTACTATTTTGATTTCCTTTTCCACCTAGGTATATGTACACCTTCATGGTAAAGGTAGCCTTTAGGTTTTACGGTTTACGCATTATCTAGTTCTTAATTAAGGGATAACGCATGTTAGAAAAAAATATTAATAAAATAGTTTAATCTATACGAAACAAGTAAATTTAAAAAAAAAAACAAATAAGAGAAAGAAAATGCCGAGACTAAGTTATATGTACCACTGTGAGTTTGCTCGGCAACCATACCTGTTGTTTACCCAACCTTAGCTGTGAAAAAAAATCAAACTTAAAATATTTCTAATAATTTTAAACTTATTATAAATAATGGTACGGAACCCTTCGTGCGGGAGTACGACTCGCACTTGGCCGGTTTTTTAAAAATAAACACATGATACTTACTGCACAAAATGAAGAAGATTTACGAAATGTTATAACTCAGTATTTTCTCGACCATCTTAGGCTAAATTAACTCTTCTTATTACTGAAAAGGCCATAAGTTCAATTATAGATAAATTGCTAAGACATTTGTAACCATTTGTCGTGAGCATCCGGTCTTATTGGAATCGTGCCAGGAAAAAATACTTCTTAAAACGTTGCGTCTTTTCTAAAGAAAGGTTTGTCGTAACGACTCGATCCTGTGACCTTCGAATTTTCGGTCTCATTCTTATATGGGTTGTAAGGGTAAACACCTTTGTCCCTCAAACAATCAAATTGTATTATCAACATGAACAACTTTAGTTATGGGACCAAAGCTGGGAATTTCAAAAATAATCATAATTTCCATATGAAAGTGTTCGGCCGGCCCGGCAATTTGGAAAGAAACTGTTTTAACAATGTTTCTTTTATTTAATCAGATTCCCACCTTTGGTCCCATAGAAAAAGTTGTACATTTTGACAGTCTCCTTTGATGGTTTGAGGGACAATAGTGGTGAACCTAATATCCTAGCATAGTTCATATAATACGTAATAATTATAATTCTGATTTAAGAATAGGTAACAAAAAAATAGATATTTTATTTTCCACTTACAGAACCAGGTAAATTAATTTCTAATGTTATGTATATAAGTATATTTTCTATTTTGCATAATATAACAACAAAAAAATTGTTTATCGTTTTGCAATTAAAATATCCATTGTATTTTTCTTAATACATTTTTCGCTCTGCTATAGTTTATCAACAGCATACTGTGTTTTTCATGTACATTTCCATCCATAGATAAGATATGTCTACTGTTTCTCTAAATAAGTATTCTTGTGTTTGTGAAATAATAACATTATCTTACTTTTATTACAGGTAATACATACATGTTGCCGAGTTAAGACATGATACAAACTACAATTTATTAGTGAGTATATCTAAAACATTAGTTACACATGTGTCTAAGTTACGCACAAATTAGTTCCTTATTTATATTATCGAGAAAGTTCTTTCTTATGTTATTATAAGAAACTATGACTTGGCAGTACGCTCACTATTTTTGATTCACGGAATATTTTCTTCAATACCTACTAAAAGAATATTTATTTTTTAAGAGCTTCTTAAAGAAGAGACGTACTGCTCCTCTTTTATAAAATGACTAGCTTTTGCCCGCAGCTTCGCTCGCGTTAAGAAGCATAGTTTCATACAAACTTTCATCTCCTATTTTATCCCCTTGGGGGTAGAATTGATCAAAATCATTTCTTAGCGGATGCTTACGTCATAACATCTAACTGCATCCAAATTTCAGCCCGATCCCTCCAGTGGTTTGGGCTGTGCGTTGGTAGATCACTATGTCAGTCAGTCACCTTTGAGTTATATATATTAAGATAAGAAACTATGACTTGGCAGCACGCTCACTATTTCTGATTCACGAAATTCTTTCTTTAATACCAACCAAAAGAGTATTTATTATTAAAGAGTTAAATAAAGTGCTTCCTAAAGAAGAGACGTACTGCTCCCCTTTTATATAATTATATGGCATTTCATAGCACATCTATTTGAGTTTAAAATCCAATAAAGCCTTTTTATTTCCGTCATTTATTTCAAATGGATGAAAAGCATTGAATTACAAAACGTTCGAATAAAACGGCCATTACATTTAGTTTACGTTACAGTATACAACAGAGCAGTGGGATAGGTTTAGAGCGAGCGTAAACTTCACCATTGGATTGTAGGCTGTACTCGTAAAGTGCTCCATGAGTGCTTGATTCAGGTTTCACATCGCACGAGTAGTGTAGTTAGTACAGTAACCCGACCGTCAACTCGTGAACGGGTGCTGCTAGGGGGGACAGGTCTGCTCGGCCTCTACTGTGTATAATGTAAAATATTATCATTGCACACTCGATCGCTAACATAATATGTTCCAAAAAATAATAATGTACCTATATAATAAAAATTGTAATGATAAAATGAAAAAAAAAAATTATAAATGAAGAAATTAGATGATAAATGATAAAGATAGATGATAAAATAAAAAAGCCCTTCAGGCGACCAATACTGTTGAAAAGAGTTTAATTGGCGTTTCTTCTCTGCAGTGGTCGGTTCCGAAACGCTAGTAGTCTGTAGCTTTTGCATATTAAGTAATAATATAAATATGACTAAATTAGATCCTTTAAAATGTGATTTGACGTGAAAAAGCCTATTTGGCCTATTTTCAGAATAAACGTTTTGTTTTTTTTTTTTTTTCGACCAATCTAATTGGATGTATAGAATTCTCAGGGTGGTTTTCTTCAAAAGTTAGATTTTTTTACAAAAACATATATGTATAGAGAAATATCCAAGACCCAGGCCTACGTGAAAAAAGATCATATTCCGTCTTAACCTGATTGGAGATCGAATTCGGGACCTCCCTAGCATGATGGCCAATATTATCATCTGAAAAAAAAATTCTTAGAAAAGTTAGTACATTTTACGTCAAAAACAATAATTCTTACATGACAATATTTATATTTACATCTTGGAGGTCGCCACCTTTCTTATTTTTTTTTTATAAAAATATAAATTTGAAAATATTTAAGACTTTTCATCTTTTACACAATCGCCTAATGGTTTTGCGCAGCCTAATGGCTTGCGCAGTCGCGACGTTTTTCGTTCGCGCGGAACCCGCTTACGCATTTCAGAAAACCCCTAATTTTTGACAATCCGAGAGCCAGAAAGTTCACACACTAAGTGATAATAAAATAGTCTGTTATGACAAAATATTGTGTGCTAACTGTATTAGTACTCTATTCACAGTATTCATGAGTCAAGAATGTATTCTTGACTCATACCGGCAAGTATACCGGTAAAGTAAAATATAGTCCTCCTCACTTCGATTACAACGACCTTGGACAATAAAAGTGTAATGTCTAGCGTGAGCCCTTATATTTATTTATTTAATAGTGCACAATACAGTTTACAACGACTAATGCTACAATTATTTGTACACTTAGCATGCATGTAATAATATGACAAGAAAACATCGAGTAGAGAAAAAAAAAAAAACAGTTACTAGGAAAAAATAACTCAAAAACCAAAAAAGCAAAACGGTAATTAAATTTAAAAAAAAGAAAGAAATAGAGAAAGTATAAAGAATGTTAACAATATGACTAGCAAAGCCATTTTTTTAGAGTAATATGTATCGAACCCCTCTAATTTGGTATCACTAGCGTAGCTTATACGCAATTTAGTAACTCTGACCTTTATCTTATCTTATCTTCGATGGGGCCGATTCAGAATCGGAAGCATGTCTAACCTTTGGGTTATTTTGTACCTACCCCATGCCTTTCTCACCCCACACGGTATTCCGAAGAACGACTGCATGAGCTTGAGAACATCGCCCAGTGCGTAGTGCCTGTCTCTCTGTAGTCCTCTAGCTCAGGATAAGCTGATCCTAAGAGGTCCAAACGCTTACCAGCCAACGAGTCGCAAAAACATAAAATGTGTCACATTCTCTCCTCCGATTCCTCACATGCCCTACATAGTACAACTCTACCCTTTACTCTCCCCATGTACACCAGACGTTAGGAACATTTATCCATTATTCAATGCGTCGACGGACGGCTAAGCACGTAACATCGTCAACGTGTTGGTTCACTGCCACAATGTAAGATCAAGTGATTACTTCACTGTTTCACTGTAAATTTACATTTTTAGCCAATTCAGTGATATTCTTTTAGGTATGTAGTAAACTCGTATTCAATTACTGTATACGAGTTTAGTATTATCGCTAACCTAAGCTAAACGTTTAAAAAGTTATTGAAAATTAAAGTTTTTATAGCTTATTTGTCTGTTTTATAGCGTTTGCATGATAATTTAAATATCGACAAGAAATCCCTAGGGCTCTTGTCGCCATTCACTTGCCAACAATTAATAAGCATTGCCATCCAACATGACAATGATGGTTTTTCTTTCTAGCTTTCAGCTTACTAGATACTCTTCCGAACCGTGGGTAATTTATTTATTTACTAACTTTCGCCCGCGCCTCCGCCAGCCTCAATGCCGATTCCTCGGGAATAGTACTTTTTCCCGGGATAAAAGGTAGCCTATGTCCTTCTCCGTATTTCAGATAAGTTGTATGCAAAATGTCATGATGATCGGTTCTGTAGTTACGGCGTGAAAGCGTAACAAACAAACAAATAAACTCACTTTCGCATTTATAATATTACTAGCTTTCGCCCGCGGCTTCGCCCGCGTCAATGTCGATCCCTCGGGCACAGTACTTTTTTCCGGGATAAAATGTACCCTATGTCCTTCTCCGTACCCCAGATAACGTGTATGCAAAATTTCATGATGATCGGTTCAGTAGTTACAACGTGAAAGCGATAAACAAACAAACAAACAAACAAACAAATAAACAAACAAACTCACTTTCGCATTTATAATATTAGTTAGGATAAGGATAGTAGTTGTCTTTAGGTAGGTTAGTAACGTTTATTTATAAGCAGTTGTTTTAAGTTTTTGTTAGTTACATCTAGTCTTATATCTGACTAAAAGCGTAAATAATTTTTGAAAAATACTTCAAAACTGTTTCAAAACATTAACGAAGTTGTTTAAAAATATTCACTATTATTTCAATGAAACTATATTTTCAATACAGCTAAAGTTCGTAACTAGGTCATTACGTCGTTAAAGTGTCCGTTTAAGACATTATCTATCGGTTGGTCCATTATTCACATTTCACCAGACGGCGATAGTCTAAAAATATCAGTAAGCTCACTTACTCAACGCCAATATAATGTCACATTAACTTTAGCTAACTACCTTATACAGATCCATTATTTCCCTATACCGCTAGTTGTTTAAAAAGTTATGTCGAGTTAGAGCTTAATATATTTAAAAATAATGATTCTACATGGAATGGTAGCGGCCTAGTGATTATTATGCCAGGCTGCCACACTGGATGTCCCAGGTTCGATCCCCGGTCTGATCAAGATGAAAAATGTTCTCTTTTTCAGATTAGCCTGGGTCTTGGATATTTATCTCTATTTGTATTTGATATAAAATATAGTATCGTTGAGTTAGTATCCTATAACACAAATCACAAATTTGTGATTTGTCCATATATGTTTCTATTTATATATTTGAATAAATATATAGACATAAATCACACAAACTGAGCTATCCTCACAGTAAGTTGTGTCATGAAATACTAACTCAAGATACTTATATTTTTATAATAGATACATATAAAGATAAACATCCAAGACCCAGGTACATTTGAAAAGGTTAGTTTTCTATCATGACCTGGCCGGAGATCGAACCCGGGACCCTAGGAATTAAAAGCTCTTGCGGTACCACTGAGCCACAGAGGTCGTCATAGAAAATGTAACCTGTAGAGAAGAACAACCAGACAAGTTGGTCATACGAAATATTTCGCTTCTCTTCGCCATTGCCCGCAATTAAACTAAGAGCTTTAAGCGCCTATTAGACCATCCTGCATATTGGATCCGATGGGAGGGACACCGTTATACGTTAGACACGATACGAGATATCTCCAATCGTATCGCACGTATTGCGGCGTCCCTCTCATCGGATCCGATTTAGGATGCGATTCACGATGGTATAATACCCCCTTTATTTGAATTTAGTTCCTTAAGTAGATAGATAAGAAGTAATGGCTATCACTGAGTAATATTCCAGAAATGGGAAACGTAGTGTTGGGCGTCCGGCAGCTAGGTGGGTCGACTACATAAAGCAGATACTGGTAAGAAGTTAAAAACTAGATTGCGAAGAATGGCGCAGACAAAAGGAGGCTCACACACAGCAGTGGGTTGTGGAAAGCTAAGTGTCCTAAATGCACAAAATCTTACATACTTTGTAGTCGCTTAATACCTATTTAGTAATAATATCTATATTACTTACTATTATTTTTTTGGTGGAACTCTATAATGAAAGAAAATCTTAAATACTAAAACTTAATCTAAAAACTTATTATTTTATAAAACTAAAACTTTAGTAAGTTTTAGTTTTATAAAATAATATAAAATAAAATAATATTATAAAATAATATTTCATGACACAACTTACTGTGAGGATAGCTCAGTTTGTGTGATTTATGTCTATATATTTATTCAAATATATAAATAGAAACATATATGGACAAATCACAAATTTGTGATTTGTGTTATAGGATACTAACTCAACGATACTATATTTTATATCAAATACAAATAGAGATAAATATCCAAGACCCAGGCTAATCTGAAAAAGAGAACATTTTTCATCTTGATCAGACCGGGGATCGAACCTGGGACATCCAGTGTGGCAGCCTGGCATAATAATCACTAGGCCGCTACCATTCCATGTAGAATCATTATTTTTAAATATATTAAGCTCTAACTCGACATAACTTTTTAAACAACTAGCGGTATAGGGAAATAATGGATCTGTATAAGGTAGTTAGCTAAAGTTAATGTGACATTATATTGGCGTTGAGTAAGTGAGCTTACTGATATTTTTAGACTATCGCCGTCTGGTGAAATGTGAATAATGGACCAACCGATAGATAATGTCTTAAACGGACACTTTAACGACGTAATGACCTAGTTACGAACTTTAGCTGTATTGAAAATATAGTTTCATTGAAATAATAGTGAATATTTTTAAACAACTTCGTTAATGTTTTGAAACAGTTTTGAAGTATTTTTCAAAAATTATTTACGCTTTTAGTCAGATATAAGACTAGATGTAACTAACAAAAACTTAAAACAACTGCTTATAAATAAACGTTACTAACCTACCTAAAGACAACTACTATCCTTATCCTAACTAATATTATAAATGCGAAAGTGAGTTTGTTTGTTTATTTGTTTGTTTGTTTGTTTGTTTGTTTATCGCTTTCACGTTGTAACTACTGAACCGATCATCATGAAATTTTGCATACACGTTATCTGGGGTACGGAGAAGGACATAGGGTACATTTTATCCCGGAAAAAAGTACTGTGCCCGAGGGATCGACATTGACGCGGGCGAAGCCGCGGGCGAAAGCTAGTAATATTATAAATGCGAAAGTGAGTTTATTTGTTTGTTTGTTACGCTTTCACGCCGTAACTACAGAACCGATCATCATGACATTTTGCATACAACTTATCTGAAATACGGAGAAGGACATAGGCTACCTTTTATCCCGGGAAAAAGTACTATTCCCGAGGAATCGGCATTTTAGTTTTATAAAATAATAAGTTTATATAGTACTAACTTAAAATAACTGAAACATTTGGGGAATCCTGCATTGTCCCGAGGATGCTGGCAGCATTTCCTCGCTGAATCGCAACGCTAATGCGCTGTGCGAGGAAACTGCCAGCTCTTCGGTCCCCTGTAGTTATACCTACCTAATACCTATTTTACATTCACATAACGAGTTTCGTTCAAGTGCCAATTTAATACATTATTATCAGTTTGTCCATTATTCTCGTTTCGCTAGACACGATACATTAACAGCGATAGTCTAAAAATATCAGTACGCTCACTTACTCAACGTCAGTTAGTGTCAAGTTAAATAGAACTGCTCTTTGCGACTGGATCTTTTACTTACATGAACACACGGAAAATGTGAATCAGTTTAAAATAACTTTAGGGGACTAAAGCAGACCGAGTTGATTTTATAAATACTCACTAATATATAGCCGTTTTGATAATTCTTTTTTAGGGTTCTGTCGCTAAGGGAACCACGTCAGAGGCCGAGAGGCGGTTCCGATGAACTCTACAACATTATTTCGTAAAGGTGACCATGTTCATTCATTCATTACGAGTAGGTGACACGGTCAATCGACCTTACACACCCTTGTGTTAGAGTTCTTCAGGACCGCCTCTCGGCCTCTGACGTGGTTCCTTTAACGCCTACCAGATGGGAACCGGGACCAACGTCTGTCTGTCCGTCTGTCACTAGGCTGTATCTCATAAACTGTCATGGTTTAGACAGTTGAAATTTTCACAAATTATGTATTTTTTGTTGCCGCTATAACAACAAATAGTTAAAAACTCTTGTAGTAGTTGGGGGCTCTTATAACGTAACGTATTTTTTTTGCTCGTTTTTGCTTTTGCTCGATATTGATAACGGCAATAGATAGACGCTTGAAATATAATAGATTTGTTTGCCATTTTATAGATAACTAGCTTTCGTTCGCGGCTCCGCCCGTGTTAATGTCGATCCCTCGGGAATAGTACTTTTCCCGGGATAAAAGGTGGCCTTTGTCCTTCTCCGTTTTCCAAAGAACTTGTATGCAAAATTTCATGATGATCGGTTCAGTAGTTACGGCGTGAAAGCAAAACAAACAAACAAACAAACAAATAAACAAACAATCAAACAAACTCACTTTCGCATTTATTATATTAGTAAGGATAAGGACTAGCTTTCGCCCGCGGCTCTGCCCGCGTCAATGTCGATCCCTCGGGAATAGCACTTTTTCCCGGGATAAAAGGTAGCCTATGTCCTTCTCCGTACTCCAGAGAACATGTATGCAAAATTTCACGAAGATCGGTTTAGTAGTTACGGCGTGAAAGCGTAACAAACAAACAAACAAATAAACAAACAAACTCACTTTCGCATTTATAATATTAGTTAGGATTAGGATAGGATGGTACGGAACCTTTCGTGCGCGAGTCCAACTTGCACTAGGCCAGTTTTTTTAAATTATAATGTATGTTAGTTCGGGCAAAACTTAGCAACAAAATTTTATGGCATTTACCTATCCTCAGTGAATGAGACTAGCTTTTTTACGCCATTATCTACGGTCCTGTTATCGTAGAAATAGCACAAGAAAGGGAGGCCTTTGCCCAGCAGTGGGCTGATGTGGGCTGAAAATGATGACGACGATGATAATGATGACCTATCCTTAACCAATTGACTTTTACGTACATGTGTAATTCGGATTACAATAATATATTATGGAATCAATGAAAAGTCCCGCTGGAATAAGCACATAGCTATTTGAAATCCTTACCCTGTAAAAGCCTTGCAGCGTGAACACGCTTTAGTACTTTTTTTACCAAATAAACACTTATTCAAGGTCTTATGCATTAGGAGGATACCGTAAGATATAGACGTATTTAGCTCGTATATAATTCTTCCGTTCAAAAATCTTTAATTTTTTGAACACATCAAAAACACAACATTAAAATAATACTTAAACCGCTCTCAAGAAAAATCTGTTGTATCTTAAATATACAACTGGCTAGTTTTTATTACATTCAGGTAAGGTGACCATTCATAATACTAGCAAGAAGAGAAATTTCCTACCTTTATATCTCAAGACAGGCGTTGAACTGAACGCATAAACTGTAAAATGGTATAATGTTTTCCGCAGTACATTTCATTACTCACTTCTTTCTCGAGCTGCATTCAACAGTGTAAAAATATCAGTGTGATAACTTTGTGTTAGTAGATCTAGCTTCAATAATCTGATACCAGTGTTGGCCACTTGCACACACGAAATGACACAAACAAGTAGATCTAGTACTACTTGATATTGGTTGTTTTTGACTAAATCGTTCACTTTCGTTACAACAAGGCATGTAAATCGTTTATTTCGTGAGCTTATTTATTTTCTGTGATCTATGCCTCGTAGAATCTCCGTTTCATTGAATTTATGTATGTCAACGTCTAGAAACATTTGCTTCTTGTTTAATTTATATTTTGGATTGAATATTGCGTTAGTCTTCCTGCGACCTTGGTTAGGTCGTCCGACCACCTGGTCGGTGGGTGTTAAACGCTGCGCTTGCCTGTACGTGGTCGCCATTCGAGCACCTTTCTGCCCCAACGGCCATCGGTTCTTCGCGCTATGTACCCCGCCCACTGCCACTTCAAAGAGCTAATCCGCTGAGCTATGTCGGTGACCTAGGAAGGTCGCAGGAAGACGCTGGATGCAGGCCGCTTCCAACCGGTGGTATTGGAAATCCTTGGGGGAGGCCTATATCCAGCAGTGGACTTCTTGCAGCTGAGACGACGATGATGATGATGATTGCATTAATCATTATTAGAAAATGTTGTTCAATATGCAGTATAAAAACCAAAGAAGTTACTGATAGAGTTCCGAGTACGGTAAACCCTTTGCACTAAAATTTCATCTAAATCGTAGTAACCCCTTCCATGATTATCTAGTTGTACGTTACATATTTTCCCGAAATTCCTCATAACATTTATTATTTTCCGAAATCTTTACTATGTATAATATAACATTAAATATATGATTTAAATCACAAATGATCACTAAAGAAAGAGTATTTTTTTATTACTTATTAATTTACTTAATATACATAATTTACTTTCACAGTATTATCTATCAAATAACAATGAAGTTGTAGATGGAAGAGCTCTTGATCATAGAAATGTAGGTCATTCTGTAGTGCGAAATAAACGCTTCACTTTACGTAACACTAATTACATTCCCAGACAATTCACCGTCCATTCGCTAAAGGAAGCCGCAGTGAACGTTACAATGAAACCAATCACGATCTACGATTCTAATTTAGAACTGCTTCGTTGCCGCACTGATCTCCGCAGGCTGTGGGCGAGAAAACTCTTTATAAGGCAGTTTTCGACCTTATCTCTGCAGCGTAAGGTTTATTTTCTGAAGTCTTTATTACCACAGTGTAGAGTTAAACACGTTACGCGTCAGTAGAACTACACTCGCACGTCGGCTACAGAGAGTTTAAGCCGCAGACATGTATTATTGCTTTCTGCAAAGAGCGGACATTGGACATGTGGACAGCTTCGGCCACAAGCTATTGCAGAGCTGGTGCTTAATAATAGAAATTAGTTTTCATATGCAAGAGGCAAACTGGTAAGCTTATTTTGGTCTCATTGTCCTGAAACTTTAACTTATGTTCAGTCCGATCAAGTAATACAAATTTTCTAACATAACATGGGACTGTACATCTATACATATAATAATCTATACATATAATAAAACAGTAAAAATATGTTGTCTGTACATTTCGAATTTTTGACTGAAATGGATAGAGGGACACGTAAAAAGAATAATAGAAAGCAAAAATTTTTTTTTTGAATTTCTTGTCTGTCTGTCTGTCTGTCTGTCTGTCTGTCTGTCTGTCTGTCTGTCTGTATGTATGATCACGATTATCTCCGAAAATACTGAACCGATTTACTTCAAACTTTCACCAATTGCTTTGTTTTAACTCAGCAAAACATCTAAAGTTTGTTTCATCAAAATCGGTTCATTAAAAAAAAAGTTATCGTCATTTGAATGAACTCAAAGCATTCGTTTGCCTGCAAATATACACGGTAAATTTTTTAACGTTTTGGACCTTTAAAGGGGTGACTCATACCATCAAAATGAACAACTTTTCCTACGGGAACAATGCTGGGAACTAAAAAAAAATTCGACATTCCCATACAAACTGGCCGGGTGGCGGGACTCTTTTTTATGGAAATGACGATTTTTTTTGAGTTCCCAGCATTGGTCCCATAGAAAAAGTTGTTCATATTGATGACCTGAGTCACTCCTTTAAGGGTCCAAACTGTTCCTGAGGGATGGACACTAACGGCGGCGTCGTAGCCGCGGGCAAACGGCAAACCAACCGAAACTGCTGCGCCTAGAAACTTGAAATTTGGTACAGGGGTTCTTTTAATGATGTAAGTGAGCGCTAAGACAGGATTTTTAAGAAATTTAACTTCTAGAGGGGTAAAATTTATATGGAATTTTCTCATTTTTGGACTTAGAAGTATGAAAGTAGATATAAAAGTTCTCGATTAAAATTAAAAAAGATGTGTTTGGGTAGATTAAATTTGCAAAATGGGGGTGGGTGGGTGGTATAAACTTTGTATCGAAATTTTCTCATTTCTGGACTTAGACGTATGAATTTAAGTATATAAGTTCTAGGTTACTATTAAAAATATCTGTGTAGGTAAAATTGACGATATTTTCCCCTGAAGGGGTAAAATAGCGGAGTAAATATTGTATAGGAATTTACTTATTTCTAGACTTAGAAGTATGAAAATAGGTAAATAAATTCACGATTACAATTGAATAAGATCTGTGTAGCTCAACTGGAAAAAAAACCCCCAGAAGGGGGGTAAAGTTTGTTTGGAAATTGGAAATATTCTCATTTCTGGACTATGAAGTATGAAAATAAATAGGTATGTTCTCGATTACAATTAAAAAAGATATATATGGGTAAAATGGACAAAATTCACCACTAAAGGGGTAAAATGGGAGGGTAAAGGTTTTATGGAAATTTTCTCATTTCTGGACTTAAAAGTATAAATAATATCCATACTTCCATACTAATACTAAAATTATAAATGCGAAAGTAACTCTGTCTGCTGTCTTTTTACGCTTCAACCATTGAACTGATTTGGATGAAATTTGGTATGGAGGTAGTTTGATGCCCGGGGAAGGACATAGGGTATATTTAATTCCGGGAAATTTTACTGTTCCCGAGGGATCGACACTAACGCGGGCGGAGCCGCGGGCAACAGCTAGTTTATTAATAAAACAAAAAAAAAAAGTCAAATTTTATGAATTCTATTCTTGCTCGATGAGTTTTAAAAACTAGAATACATTTTTGTTGTATTAGAAAAATGCTATTTTACTAGTAAGGTTTTATCAAAAACAAATCGCTCCATTGAATTAGTTTACTCTACCTAGAAAAACTTGATCATGAAATATCAACACGATAGGGGTCAATAATATTAGAAAAAACACTAGTGTTATTGCTAGAAAATAGTTTAATAAAATACTGAATAGAAATAAGAGATCGAATACAAGATAGAATCCACTAACTATTTTATGTAAAACTGGCTAAGTACAGGTTGGCAGTTGCACACATTAAGGGTTCCGCATTTATATATGTGTTTTATTTTGCATTTACAATGCTATTTATATCTTAATTTAAAAAGTGTATACGAAAAACATAATTCATTCATGAACTAACTGCCTCCGTGGTACAGTTGTCTGTAGACCCGGGAGTCGTGGGTTCGATTCCCACGGGAAGCATACTTTGTTTAGTTGTTTCCAGTTTGGTTAGGACATTGCAGGCTTGAATCACCTGATTGTCTGATAATAAAGATGATTCCGTGCTTCGGAAGGCACGTTAAGCCGTTGGTCCCGGCTGCCATCTGGTAGTCGTTAAAGGAACCACGTCAGAGGCCGAGAGGCGGTTCCGAACAATTCTGACACCAGGGTGTGCATGGTCGATTGACCGTGACACCTACTCGAAATGATGATGATGATTCATGAACTCAGTCGATTTTGATATAAAAGAATGCATGAAACCACTTCCATTTAACCCCTCTTCTGAGGTTAACAAAACTCTATATTGCACGGTCACTTTCAAATAAAGAGCAAGTTTGCCAGAAGTGAGAATCGGCAACGTAACACGTTTCTTGTATGTGATCACCCTTATT
This sequence comes from Elegia similella, assembly GCA_947532085.1. Classification (NCBI taxonomy): domain Eukaryota; kingdom Metazoa; phylum Arthropoda; class Insecta; order Lepidoptera; family Pyralidae; genus Elegia; species Elegia similella. The sequence goes on along the minus strand of OX383940.1, from coordinate 18,919,795 downwards.
TTTGACGTCATAACGTCTTATAAATCGATAAACGTTGGCTGCACGCATGAAAAAGTGTCTTGTTCCGTGTGCAAGCGAGAGCGTGGAACAAGCGATAGAGTGGCTTGTGACGCATCTATCTGTTTCCACCGCTATCACGTAAAATTATCGTCCCTAAGCCGACTTTCATCATCATCATCATCAGGTCTTTTTAGTCCCCACTGCAGGAGCATGACCCTCTCTGTACTACCGGAGCTGTACTTGGCCAGAGCAAACAGAGGATTTGGCCTACACTCTCCTCGCTGACCAGACGGGTTGGAGAGGTCTCATTAATGTTTATGAGCTTCGTTTAGCTTTTATTTCCCTAAGTCGCCTCTTACGACCACCATGGGAAGACTAGGAGTGGTCCTATCTACTCTGCCGGAAACCACACGGCTAAAACCGACTTTACAGACAACCAATTTTTTTTATAACTTTTTATGGCGGCAATAGATATTTATCTTGACTAAATATCTTTTGAGATGTAAATATCTCAAAAGATATTTACATCCTGTGACAATTTCAAGTATTTATCTATTACGGTTCAAAAAGGACAGCCCTGTGAGAGACAGACGGACGGACAAACAGCGGAGTAATAGAGACCCATTAGCACCCTTTGGATACGGAACCCTAAAATAAAGGTATCTTCTTCTTCCTTTACCTTGTCCCGCTTTTTTTGTGGGGTCGGTGCAGTCTGTCAGTTCCCTCCATTTTGATCTGTCACCTACCATATCCATTGTCGCTCCTTTCTTGTTCATATTCTCCTTGACACAATCCATCCATCTTTTCTTAGGTCGTCCTCTGTTCCGGGTTCCATTCACCTTCAGTTCCAAAGCCCTCCTTGCGATATAACCTTTTTCGTTTCCCATACCAACTCAGTCTATGACTATCGAGCTTTTCTATTACTGGCGCGACTGTCATACTTCCCCTTATATACTCATTCCGATCCGTAATCGATAGGAACCCTAAAATAAAGGTATGCTGTTACAAAAGTTACGTACACGAGTTGTATGTTTTCAAAGTTTATACATGTATATGAGACTAGCTTTTGCCCGCAGCTCTGTCTGCTTAAATGTTTTCCCTTTAGGAACAGTAGATTTTTAGGAAAGGTACTCAATGTCCTTTTTTGGGCCTCAAACTACCTAATATCAAATTTTATCACCATTGGTTTAATCATGATTTTATAGTCGAAGCGTGAAGTGGTAACAGACACTCAGTAAGACAGATTAACTCCTTGTTACCTACGTTTGCATTTTGATTATTAGTAGGTATGGATTTTTAAATTCCCATAAAACTTGTAAATGCCTGAAAAGATTTTGATAAGTGAGGAATTGTGTAAACCATTTTCATAGCCCTCTCGAGTAACATAGGCTACGAATATTTTGGCAGAGCAGACGAGTTACTATTTTTCTTTGAAAAAACTTGTTCGTATGATTAATCAGAAAGTGTATTTTAAGAAATGAGGTCAAATGTTTGTTTGTTTTTCATGAGTGTAAATGGTCAACACTGGTGTCAGATTTTTCAAGCTGCCTATCGGCATCTGGTATAGCTTAACGACTGCCATCAATAATGAAGGTTAATGTACCTTACGAAGCATGGAGGAGCTCGATATATTTTGATGCCACTTATGGTCACCCATCCCATTAGGGCCCGCACCCGGGGTTGCTTATCATACGTAAGCGCTAATAATGCTCACATCTACTGGACCCGTAAGGGATAAAGACGTGATAATATGTATGTCATCATCATCATCATCATCAGGTCTTTTTAGTCTCCACTGCAGGAGCACGACCATTTCTGTACTACTAGAGCCATACTTGGCCGGAGCAGCCACAGGACTTTGCCTACATTCTCCACGATGGCCAGACGGGTTGGAGAGGTTTCACATATGCTTATGAGATTTGTTTAGCTTGTACTTCCTAAGTCGCCTTCTACGACATCCACGGGAAGACTTGGAGTGGTCGTATTCTACTCTGCCGGATACCACACGGCTAACTGTTACCTGGCAATATGTATGTATATGTATTGTAGATAATATAATTCCCAACCCTAAGCTTTGTTAACTCCGGAAGAGAATTAACTATACTTGGTTACACTACACATTCATTTCCGTCTCACTACAAGTGCCTACATGTATTATTACTTAGTCAAACTAAGTGCATGCTACAGTAACCACTATTCAGTTATAGTGGCGTATCGTTGCATGTATCAGGGAAGGCCCTTTCATCCCTTCACGCGTGATTGAGTGGACAATCTCCTGATAAGTCATTACACTATAAGTACATGAACATGTATGAGTACTTGCCTGGGGTAGTGTATTAGAATTGATCGTTTCTCTTTTGTCTTAAATTATGATGCTTCAGTGACTAAGTTCGTTTTTATCGACTTCAAAAACGGAGGAGAATATTTAGGGGTCCGTACCCAAAGGGTAAAAACCAAAGGGTAAAATTTCAAGCGTCTACCTGTTGCCATTATCAATATCGAGCAAAAACAAGCAAAAAAATCACGTTTGTATATTATTTTATATATTTATTTTATTCTATTTTTTTATTTGTTGTTATAGTGGCAACAGAAAAAATCATCTATGAAAATTTCAACTATATATCTATCACGGTTCATGAGATACGAGTACAGCCTGGGGACAGACGGACAGACAGACAGACAGACATCGGAGCGATATTTATAGAGTCCCGCTATAAATATCGCTCCGATGTCTGTCTGTCTGTCTGTCCGTCTGTCCCCAGGCTGTACTCGTATCTCATGAACCGTGATAGATATATAGTTGAAATTTTCATAGATGATTTTTTCTGTTGCCACTATAACAACAAATAAAAAAATAGAATAAAATAAATATATAAAATAATATACAAACGTGATTTTTTTGCTTGTTTTTGCTCGATATTGATAATGGCAACAGGTAGACGCTTGAAATATACACAGAATATTTAGTTATGTATTTATTTTAAAAATAAATAATGAAATAAAAATACAATTAATATTAAAGGTGGGCTCCTATACAACAGACATGAGTTTTTTGCCGTTTTTATAGATAACGGTACGGAACCCTACGTGCACTAGTCCGACCCGCACTTGGCCCGTTTTTTTTTCTTTCTTTTGTTTATGGCTTTCATGCGCGACGTATTTAGCCAGTATCAAGTATTAAGGTGATACCACTGTAAATAAGGTCGTTCTGAACCTTATTTATCTCGCAAAATACTTAAATTAGGAGTTTCAAATCTAAGTAATATGATTTTTGACTATTTCATCTCCAAAAATTGAAGATGAAAACACGTTTTGATAAAATTTTCTCGATAGAAATATTTTTTTAAAAATGGTCTTCGTTCGCGTAGTTTTTGTTATTGTAGCTCAAATGCGACGAATGAAATAATGATTTTTAGACTAAAAGATAGGTTATTAGTAATTCATCAAAATGTAAATATGAAAATACAATTAACCGGTCTGATTTTATATAAAATAGAAATAACGTATTTGGCGCTTACGTTTTTTTCGTTGAGCGACTCGAGACTATCTCCTATCTCATCATTCACGGGCTAAACCGCCAAGCTCTATCCCTTGCGCGCACTTGATCAGTCCTTTGCCGAGCGATGGTACCAAACATTTGAGGCCTCGCCTTAAGAGGTTTTCCGCGCTTTTTCTTAGTCTTGTTAATCAACGAAATTATGGTGTAGTTCATACATATTCCACGTCTTTATCACTTACGGGGCAGACAGAGCCTAAGGTCATAATTAAAAATTTAAAGTAATAGGTACCAGTGAAAGATATTCGTTCATGGTATTGGATCGGAATAAAACTCATAAACAGGAGGAGGTTCTTTATGAAACGATTTTAAAAAATATAACATATTCCGCGTTTCTAACGTTTGATTCATGGTTAATAATAATAATAAATAAATTTTTAGTTTATATGAAAATAAATATGTATTTTAGGGCTGTTTATAGTCTGATGGCATCATGTTCTCAAATTTATAAAGAAGTCTGTTTTTTCTTTAATTTTTGAAACAAGCGGCGGCAGCAGCAAGCTAATAAAAAAATAGAATAATCAAATATCAATTTAATAATATTTTGTTTTCGTAATTTTTAATTAAAACAACCTTCAGCAGGCTTACTTTCGGTAAAAACCTATCTGTGTGCAAAATTTCATCTGTTTTGACATCTCCGTCAGGATTATCTTATCTCTAATGGTTTTGACGTGATTGAGTGTCGAACATCTAATAAACATTCAAACTTAGAAACTTTCGCATTTATAATATACAAGCCATCCGCCCCGTCTTCGCACGGGTACGATAAATTATACATATAAATCTTTCTCTTGAATCACTCTATCTATTTAAAAAACCGAATCAAAATCCGATGCGTAGTTTTAAAGATCTAAGCATACATAGAGACAGACAAATAGCGGGAAGTGAGTTTGTTTTATAATATTATAATATATAGCTTTTAGTTATAAAGCAGGAATAGTAGGAATAATTATAGGTACTAGCTTTCGCCCGCGGTACCACCCGTGTTTGTTTCGATCCCTCCATATAGACATAGTTCTTTTTCGGGATAAAAGGTCATCATCATCAGGTCCTTTTTAGTCTCCACTGCAGGAGCACGACCCTCTCTGTATTACTAGGGCCATACTTGGCCAGAGCAGCCAGAGGACTTGGCCTACACTCTCCACGCTGGCCAGACGGGTTGCAGAGGTCTCTTAGATGTTTATAAGCTTTGTTTAGCTTGAATTTCCTAAGTCGCCTTCTACGACATCCACGGGAAGACTTGGAGTGGTCCTATTCTACTCTGCCGGATACCACACGGCTAAGCTTTTCGGGATGAAAGATTACCAATGTATTAATCTAAGGTTAAAAATGTCATCAAAATTCGTTTTACTTATCCAAACATACATACAAACTTTCGCATTTATAATATTAGTGGGAAAGAAGTATTTATAGTCTTGCTAGATATATTTTATCCTTATTTATACACACTCAACTCTTTCACTCAACTGTTTCATGGGCTCCATATACATTATCGAAAATAACTTTCAAAGCGCGAAATAGCGAAACGTGTTTATGCGAAAACTGCGATTTCGCTGATGCGAATCGATGGAATAAAACGTTATATTCTCGAAGCACGAACTCATATTATTACTTTCATGCTGGTCTCAATGTGCCAGCTGCTATGTCAATAGGCGATGCGGCTAGCAATCCATCATTATTTTGATTCCGTGCTAAATGTGGCCATATGGTCTTACAGACCTAGGCTCTGTCTACCTCGCAAGGGAACAAGACGTGATATTATGTACGATCTAATATAAACACGGAACTACAACGTTGAACTTGTATGTTATGCTTGCTTTTCTTGTGTGTAAGTGGCCAACACTGTTGTCAGATTTTTTAAGCTGCCTAAAGACATCTGATATACCTTAACGACTGCCATCTAGTGATGACGGCCGGGAACAACGGATTAATGTGTATTCTGAAGCACGGTGGTGCTCAAGATATTGTGCCACTTGTGGTCACCCAACCCCGGGGGTACCACGCCTGGAGTTCCTTTACATGCGTAAGAGCTTATTATGCGCACGCTAACTAGGCCATCGAGAGCGGGTGCCGCGCGAACGAAAAACGTTGCTACTGCGCAAGTCATTAGGCTGCGCAGAACCAATAGGCGTATAGGAAAAAAGATGAAGACTCTTAATATTTTCATATTTAATATTTTTTTTACAAAAATAAGAAAGGGAGCGATCTCCGAAATGTAAATATAAATATTGTCATGTGAGAGTTATTGTTCTAGACGTAAAAATTACAAAGTTTTCAAAGAAAAATGTTTTTAGATCATCATCATCTTCATCATCATCTCAGCCGCAAAAAGTCCACTGCTGGACATAGGCCTCCCCCAAGGATTTCCAATATGACAGGTTGGAAGCGGCCTGCATCCAGCGTCTTCCTGCGACATTGGTTAGGTCGTCCGACCACCTTGTCGGTGGGTGTCCAACGCTGCGCTTGCCGGTACGTGGTCGCCATTCGAGCACCTTTCTGCCCCATCGGCCATCGGTTCTTCGAGCTATGTGCCCCGCCCACTGCCACTTTTAAGATATCATAACATATTTATATATATCATTTATAAATTTCATGTGTATATGTTTTAAATTCCAACAAGGGGGCGATGTTGTTCAAGCATCGAACTAAATTATAAAAATACTTTTGATGTATTTAATTAATTCAGCGCATAGTACTAGTGATTTGAAAACACGTCAATTTTCACAATTTCGTGCAGTACCGTCTTAAACGGTTCGATCAACAATACCAACATTAAACGGTTAGTTCGGCTGTTAAATACCGGAAGACAAATTTATCGATTTTATAATGTGTTAAGCTAAAACGGAAGTCATGTAGTTTTGATTAATGTTTTGACATGGTAAGTGAGCCACTTAACTTCGTTTTAGCCTCTGAAGCAAAAGGAGGGGTGTTATAAGATTAAGCCATGTTTGTGTGTGGGAAGGACACTTTTTAAATTGATATCGAAAGGTCTTCCATGACTTATGTCTTCCATGCTGGTCTGGGAGAAAAGAAAAAACGTAGAATGTATCAGCTGCTACTCTCCCCGCGCAGATCGTAAAAGGCGATCAGGGCAGGAATCATATTAATAGGCGATGCTGCTAGTACCTCATCACTATTTTACATTTTCCACCTAATGCCTACCAACATACTAAACGTGGAGACTGGGCTCCGTCTACTCCGCTAGGAAATAAAACGTGATAATATGTATGTATCTCGAATGGTTAAGTTCGCGTAATGATCCATTATAGTTGGGTGAACCAGTTTATTCTTAAAGGTATAAAAATATCTACTAGATAATATAGCAACTTTTGTTAAGAAGCTATTTCCTGAAACGAAACACTAGTCGTGATAGAACCACGCTACAGAAAAAAAACATTTTTGCTAGTCATCAATGGGCCGGCTCGTCCGGAGAAGTAGATTTTCACAGAAAATTTACGTTTGACTAGAAGCTTTACCTCTTCTATGTCTGTTCGGTGAGTGAAGAGCCGGAGGCCCATTCTTCCACCCCAACTAACATGATGAAACGTGAGACTCGGAACAACCTCCTCCCTCTTAAACACCTCACATAATATATGGATGCCCCCAGTTAGAAAGCCTTCCCATGGCATTACGAATAAATAAATTTAAGTTGCCGGCTGTGACACTAAGTAAAGTATCTTAAACACATTTTTACTCACACATAGCGTCACAACTTTGCGAAGCATGAATAATGGGCTAAGTTACTCCAGCAAAACATTGAGTATCTCACCTTAACAAATGCAGAGAGCATACACTCTGAATTCGCGAGGAACAGATGTGATTTATGGCTAATATGCGACCGGCTTTATGCGAATTGAATATCAATTGGGGAGTTCGAATTTTAAACAGCTATTCTTTCAGACCAACACTGGCCAGATGGAAATATTTTTTAATGATTTTACGCGTCACGTGTTTAGCACGATAAAGCGCGGGAAGTATCAAGTAAAACTTCCCGCTCTTTATTTTAGTCTTATTTTCAACAAAATCATTTCGCTGATTTGACGGAGCTACTGGCGACTAGTGACAATTTCCACGAATCTATTGGTTTGATCATAGACAACGCAGCAAGGCAGACAACCTTCAGGCCACTTAGGCACTCTCTCTCACTACAGCCGCATCATGGCAGTTTTTTTAGTTACTCTACACATATTTCATAAACATGGGTATTTATAACACCGAATTACACTAATTTCACATTATAAAGTTGACTAGAAACAATTTGTAAAACAGTCTAAAACAAAAAAACATGCAGTCCGCGGAAACTCCCGCAAAGAACACTAAATGGAAATATTTGAACACAGAAGAGAAGTTCATCATCATCATCAGGTCTTATTAGTCTCCACTGCAGGAACATGACTCTCTCTGTACTACCGGATATACCAATCTTGGCCAGAGCAGACACAGGATTTGGCCTACACTCTCCTCGTGACCTTTGTTTAGCTTGTATTTCCTAAGTCGCCTCTACCTCCATGGGAAGACTAGGAGTGGTCCTATTCTACTCTGCCGGAAAACATACAAAGAGAAGTTGACCATGTTTTTTTAATAGATTATTTTTCGAGGTATTGACTGTCGAAAGGTTCTTAAGTTTTGTTCAAAAACACAAAATGAGTCAATATCTGTTCAGATAGATAACAGACGTAGCGTTAAAGGGAAATTTATTACTATTTTTATAAAGCATTTTGTAATATTCAAAATCAAGTTGAAAAGAGGTAAATACCATATGCAATTCTAGAAAAGAAACAGGAGCGCCCCGGTATTCCACGTTTGTTTCCTTTATAAACTAGGTCTATGAAAACGCTTGACAAACGCTATGGCCAGTGCGTGAGTTACGTACAATTTTGCTGAAATGTTTTTATTTTAAATATCCCAAAAAGAACCCGATTAGAATAACCTTTTTTTACATGTGGAAAATGCGTTATGCATACTGATCTGCGGAGGAAATCGCACTCGCTGAAATCCACATGACTGCCCTCTCCATGCCATTTTACTAAAGGGTGAGCACGGTGGAGCTACCGCCACTCTTTTAACCTAATCTTAATTTTATACTATACTAGCTTTCGCCCGCGGCTCCGCCCGCGCCAATGTCAATCCCTAGGAAATAGTACTTTTTCCCGGGATAAAAGGTAGCCTATGTACTTCCCCGCACTCTAGAGAACTTGTATGCAAAATTTCATGATGATCGGTTCCGTAGTTATGGCGTGAAAGCGTAACAAACAAATAAACAAACAAACTTACTTTCGCATTTATAATATTAGTAAGGATTTCACTTGCCTCCATGGTCCAGTGGTTAAGGCGTTTGCCCGTAGACCCGGGGTCGTGGGTTCGATTTCCACGGGAAGCATGCTTTGTTAACTTGTTTCCAGTTTGGTTAGGACAATGTAGGATCACCTGATTGTCTGATAAATAAGGATGATTCCGTGCTTCGGAAGCACGTAAAGCAGATGGTACCGGCTGCCATCTGGTAGTCGTTAAAAAAATCACGTCAGAGGCCGAGAGGTGGTTCCGAAGAACTCTTACACCAGGATGTGCATGGTCGATTGACCGTATCACAACAACCGTATAACAACAAAATACATTATCTGAAAAAAAATCTACTGTCTAACTATCACAATTCATGAGATACAGTCTGGTGACAGACGGATAGACCGAGACGAACAGCGGAGCCAATAGGGTCCCATTTTTACCTTTTGGGTACGGAACCCTAAAAACACTAGCACATTTAATATATTCGCGTGCCATTAAAACTTTCAAACGCCCTTTCAATTCCAGTCCATATTCAAAACTACTAGCCAAGTTTGGAACCGTCAGATGGCTATAATGACCTCTTTACATAACCTAAAAAGGTTACATAGTATATACTACGTTTCAAGTTGTGACCGCGTTACAAACACTAATAAATTACCACCCTTTATTGAAAACCCTTCACTGTATCAAAAGGCAAACTGACGCTTTACCAAAGTTATTATACACGCTATTTATTTAATGAAAACGAGATATTTTGTTTAATAAATAATATTCAGGTAATGTAAAATAATTGGCTGTATGTATGTCGCAGGGATTTAATCAGAAACTTGGTTTTATAATTTTACTAGTGAATTTATAATTACACAGATTATTGTAAATAGCGACCGATTTCCATGATTTCACAATCTCTTTTCAGTGATATTGCAATTTCACGGGGCCGCAACAGTGATATTTTAATAATCCTAGGTATCCTTACTAAAATTATAAATGCGAAAGTGAGTTTGTTTGTTTGTTTATTTGTTTGTTTGTTACTCTTTCACGTCGTAACTACTAAACCGATCATCATGAAATTTTGCATACAAGTTCTCTGGAGTACGGAAAAGGACATAGGCTACCTTTTGTCCCGGGAAAAAGTACTATTCCCGAGGGATCGACATTTACGCGGGCGGAGCCGCGGGCGAAAGCTATTATTATATATTTGTTTGTGGTGGGGGTTCCACGCGTACTGATTGGTTAGTTAATCAGTCGCCATTTACAAAAAAATAGTAGTAAACATTGGAGCGTGCTAAATTAAAAACATTTTTATTACATTAATTTTGCTGTTTTAAGTTGCGTGCAGCCAACGTTCATCGATTTATAAGGTGTTATCATTTCAATATATATATACTAGCTGACCCGGCAAACGTTGTTTTGCCATATAAATATTTTTAGGGGGATGAAAAATAGATGTTGGCCGATTCTCATAGATACCGGATAAGCACAAAAAAAATCATCAAAATCGGTCAAGCCGTTTCGGAGGAGTATGGCAACGAAAACTGTGACACGAGAATTTTATATATTAGATTAAAATATTTTATAGTCTGTTCCTGCGTTGGAGGCTTTTTCCATAATCTAACGTATTCATGAGGTATTCGCAAGTAAACATCTCTTCCTGGAAAGTATGTATATTCAATTTGTCATATAAATTAAGGAAACGTAAAATGGATCGTTTATTTGCTGTATGAAATGGAATGGTATCATAGATTTAAAAAAAATATGGTATACACATCTGTAAAACATATCGTATTCTCATTTTACATTAATCTTGTTTGAATTTTGAATAGTCATGTTGGTCAGGTTTTTATATTTTGTTAAGTCATTTTGTAACAATTTCCGCAAAATCAAAGATATTAAAATTTTGTCTCATATTTCTTATAAAGTGATTAGCTTGAGATCTTAACTTCCGAGCTGCTATTTGCTTTTCCTCCATTCGTCCGAGTGAGAAGTATCCCAATTCCTACATTCTCACCCCGAATTCAACAAATTCCTATCCTTCCCCACTTAAAAAATGCTTTCGATGGCCAAGAAAGACGTGGATTTAATGTGTAAGAGGAGATATGAGGGAGGGGGGGGTAAATATTAATATGGTTGGGGATAGAAAATTATGGAGAGAATCGACATACAGAGCCGACCCCAAATAGGGAAAAGGCGAGGAAGAAGAAGAAGAAGAAGCAGCGTCAGAAGCATAAGAAACCAAAGAAACTGCGCCCGCCAATTCGCTTAGCTTAGTGAGTATGGCAATATCCTTCCATAGATCAAACAATCTTTTAGATAGGCTTTTGTCTAGCAGTAGACTTACTCCGGCTGAAATGATGATGATGATGAATGATTATCCTAACTATCCTATCCTAACTAATATTATAAATGTGAAAGTGAGTTTGTTTGTTTGTTTGTTACGCTATCATGTTGTAACTACTGAACCGACCATCATGAAATTTTGCATACACGTTATCTGGGGTATGGAGAAGGACATAAGGTACATTTTATCCCGGGAAAAGTTCCTGAGGGATCGACAGTGACGCGGGCAGAGGGGCGGGCGAAAGCTAGTTTCTTAATATTTTGCAGGTATATCTCGTGATCAGCTGCATACTTTCCCGATCTATAAAAAATAGCAATCATGAAAAGATTACACGTTTGGAAGAGTGGTTTTATAGTCATTTGATTGGTGGCGAGCCAATGGCGGACGCATTTTATATTTTTCGGTTTATGGCCATGCCCGAGATGACTTCCTGAGACGTGAGATAGAACTATAAACAATACTACTCGTGTCGTAAAACATATGATTTGAGAGGAAAATCCAATCAGAAAGTTATAAAAATATATTTTTACTTACAATTTGAGATTTATATAAAAATAAGTAATGAGAACTGGTCTCTCCACTGGTTTAAGTATATATTCCGAAATTTTTTGCAATATCAAATGGAATCCACAAAAAAATATTTGTAATGTTTTAGTGATGATGGTTTTCCTTTTGATGTTTGGAGTTTTGAGATAGTCTATTGAATCTGAGTCTATGGATGGTTTTGAGTTAGTCTAATGAATCTAAGTCTGAAGTTGGGTCACCTTGGTACTTGGCATGACAAATTATTTTCTTATATATTTCTTACTAGCTTTCGCCCGCGGCTCCGCCCGCGTCAATGTCGATTCCTCGGGAATAGTACCTTTTCCCGGGATAAAAGGTAGTCTATGTCCTTCTTCGTACTCCAGAGAACTTGTATGCAAAATTTCATGATGATCGGTTCAGTACTTACGGCGTGAAAGCGTAACAAACAAACCAACAAACAAACAAATAAACAAACAAACTCACTTTCGCATTTATAATATTAGTAAGGATCCTAGATTAAAACATCTAAAATACTTGGCAATTGCCAATCTCAAGATTACCATACAATTCTGCTTAACGTACATAAATTTTCAAGCACACAGAGGAACACGATACACAAGATAAATTGCCATTCTTAGCCATCTATAATTTGGCCAAAACGCGATGTTTACTTTTCCCTCATTTCTTACAGCGTATCATTTTTAGGGTTCGGTATAAAAACAAAATAATAATTATTATTATTATGCACCAGCAACTAGCTTTTTCGGTATGAGTTTGTGAAATCCGAGGCCAATTCTTAAAAATGGTCGTGCCACGCTCTATTGGAATCGATCTGTCATAACCGACAGGACTATTATCACTAGTTTACACGGTTTTTATACCCCAGCTGAAAGTTGTTATTTTATTTTGTGTTCAGATAGAACTATCCAGAAAAAAATAATAAAAAAATTCTGTCACGTCTGGTTTAAAAAATATTTATTTTCTTGAAGGGAAATACAAAAATTTTAGGATTAATACAAAAATAAATTAAAAATGACTATTTTTTTCTTTCTTTTTATAGTTATTTGAATCAGTTTCTCTTATGATAGACCAACAGTAATCCCCTAACATATTTTTATCCCAAAATCCTTGATGTCGTTCTTCGAAAGTCCTTAAATCTTGGTGGAAACGTTCACCCTGTTCGTCACTCATACTTCCTAAGTTTTCAGGAAAAAAATTCAGATGAGAGTGTAGAAAGTGAATCTTTAATGACATGTTTACTCCCATATCATGAAAGTTTTTCAATAAATTGTTAACAATTTCTTCATAATTTTCACTTTTTTTATTTCCCAAAAAATTTTCTACAAGCATTTTAAATGAGTTCCAAGCAGACTTTTCTTTAACCGATAAAAGGTTTTCAAACTGAGAATCTTTCATAATTTTACGGATTTGTGGACCAATAAATATACCCTCCTTCAGTTTTCCCTCTGTAATGTTTGGAAATATTTTTTGCAAATACTGGAAAGCACCACTGTTTTTGTCAAGCGCCTTTACAAAGTTTTTCATGAGCCCCAGTTTGATGTGTAAAGGGGGTAAAGTGACGTTATTTGGATCGACCAACAGCTCGTGGTTAATGTTCATTTTTCCCGGAATATACTCATTTCGAACAGGCCATTCTTTCCTTACATAATGATGTTGTTTCGCTCTACTGTCCCACAAACAAAGGAAACAACAGTACTTCGTGTAACCACCCTGCAATCCCACTAACATACCGATGACTTTGAGGTCGCCGCACACTTTCCATTGATGTTCTTTATTCTTTATTAAATTAATCAAAGTACGCATCGTTTCATAGCTCTCTTTACAATTCACTGCGTGTCCTATTGGTATGGAAGGTTTCTTATTTCCGTTATGTAATAAAACAGCTTTGAGACTATATTTTGAAGAATCTATGAATAGGCGCCACTCTGTTTTATCATAGTTTTGATTCATTGCTTCGAAAAGTCCCGGGATATCTGTGCAATAACAATATTCACCTTCTCTTTTGAAAAATTCTGAGTAAACTTTGCTTCTGTTTCTGAAAAACGTAACTTTTGTATCTGATAGTAACAAGTTCCATTGTTGTAAGCGGGAGCCAAGAAGCTCTGCTTTAGATCTTGATAACTGTAAATCTCGTATAAGATCATTTAATTCGGCCTGATTAATTAAATGTGGAGTGTTTTCTTGAGGTGAAAATTCGTCAGAATCACTAGAAATCGACTTGAATTCAACATCACTGTTATTGTCATCTAATATATTTGCACTCGAACTACCGGGACAAACTGGATGGGGTAGATCTTTTGAATGTAAAATTGGCTTACTAACAGACGGAACATCGGCATACATAATACTTGCCTTATTTTTTTTGTTATATCCCAATGTCTTTGTAACACAAAAGTAACAATCATTTTCATGATTACTAGGTTCTCTCCATAGCATTGGCGAACCAAATGGAAGGTAAACTTTTTCTCCTGATGACCACTGGAGTAAGATGATTCTACAGCTTTCGCAAAACACGTGAGGCACCCACTTTTTATCTTGATTTGCAACAGGAAATCCAAAATAATGAAGATATGCAGTTTTTAACGAATCTACAATAGGTCTTCTCTTTTTTGAAAATATAAACTGTCCACAAACATAACAAAAACGGTCAGAACTTTGTTTGCACTTTCTGCTAGCCATTTTAAATCAATCCAAAGCAAAGTAACTGTCGTTTGAAGCGAACGAATAAACAATAAAATATCACCACCACGTCGGGTAGTTAAAAAAAAACAATTGACGGCAGAAAAAAATTCCGACGTGATAAAATATTTCTGCTAACACTTTTAGGTTTAGGGAAGGTAGATTAACATATTGACATACATTCGGTTCGGGGTATAAATAAAAAGTAAAATTTTGTAAACTAGTTATCGCCAAAAAGCCTGGCATCGTGCTGATAGATCTATCGACATGCCAGGCAGTGCTCGTTGATATCACCATTCCACATGACGAAAACCTCGTGAAGGCCGAGAAGGACAAACTTAAGTACCTTGACTTGCCTCACGAGGTAACACCGGGTGCCATGTGGAATATAGATTCGACAGTCATTATCCAGATAGTCTTGTCTGCAAACGGTCTTATAGCGAAGAGTCTCGACCAACATCTCAAGGAGCTCTCGCTGGATGGTTGGATCATGGGACAGACACAGAAGGCAGTACTCCTGGATACGGCACGAATAGTCAGAGGTTTCTTTCTCTGGGGCCCTGACCGCCGATAGCCCTGCCCCACTGCTGACGGCACTCTAGTTTTATGTTTTGTATTATATTTTTATATTTTACTTTTATATAAATATTGTTAAAACCTTAATCTAAATATTAAAATAAATAAATATAAAAATAATTAAAGGGACCATACAAGAAACCTGTGCTTTTGGCGTTCTTTCTCGTTGCTTTCAAAGTCATTTCTTATTTATTTCTGAGTTAAACCACAAATAATTAAGAACAATAGTGTTAGAGCTTGAGAGAGTATGGTTAACCTCTTTTTAGACGTAATTTGAAAGAGGTTTTACACGTTTTTATACAACCAGAGTACCACAAGAAACGTCGATTTTGTAGGTATATATTGTATGGTAATACGGGACCCTTACAGTTCGAACTACGACACACTTGGCCAGTTTTTATAATAGTATTAGATAGCTCTCCTGAGCGAAGAATAGTTTAAATGTAGTATTAATTGAAATCCGCGTTGTATAAGACGAAATGAGTCGCATTATTGAGTATTGTAAGAGCTGTATAGAATCTAAGGTCGCCGTGTTATTTTAGAGGAAAGTCACAAAGGCATAATAGCTGCGAAAGGTAGTCAGGCTACCTGTCTATGGACACCCGTCCGATATTACCATTGTATGCACATGACCGCGTATTGTGTGTGCGACACAATGAAAAGATGATATCGCTGTGCAGCAAAATTGCATTGCAGGTCATTGTTTGATATGGCCCTTTAGAATGGCATGATTCGGCTAAAGAACAGTTCCCCTCAGGAAAATACATGGAAAATACGATGTCGTTAATTTTCTTCTTTTCGTGATTGTAAGTGGCCAGTAGAATAAAATAAGAAAAAAAGTTTATCATCATCGTTTCGGCTGCAAGAAGTTCGCTACTAGACATGGACTATGTTTTGAAGGATATCTAAAATAACGTATCAAGTAGTCTAATCACCTGATCGGTGAGTGTCCAATACTGCTCTTGCTAATAGTTGGTCGCCATTTAAGAACATTTCTGCCCCATCGGCCTTCTTATTTGAGCACTATCACGTATTTTTTTCCTTGTTGGGTAGACCGAGCGAGGTCTTTAAGACCTAAGAGCCACGTTAGCTGGAAAACGGAATCAAAATAGTGACAAAAAGGTTACTAAAAGAGTGTAGCCGCATCCGCTACTAAAACATAATTCGTCGATTTTCGTCCATTCGGTCGATCAGCTTTTAGGATCTGCTTAAGAAGAGACGAAGCTAGTAGGACGAAGCTAGTAGGTAGCATTCTATGTTTATAGGGTTCCGTAACTCAAAAGGAAAAAACGGAACCCTTTTATGATCACTTGTTTGTCCATCTGTCTTTCGATCTGTCAAGACCCTTTTTCTCAGGAACGCGTAAAGGTATCAAGTTAAAACTCATATCAAATATGCAAGTCTACTGTCCCTTGGAGCTGTGAAAAAATCTCTGAAAACTTCTCTGAAAGCTTCCACTTGGCTGCTTTTTTAGCTACGAATTAAAGAGGAATGCCAGGTCCCTACATAGTGTGATGCCCCGGGCCTGCTCGCCACCCCTCTATAATGACATAGGGTACATTTTAGCCCGGGAAAAAGTACTGTTCGCGTCAATGTCGATCCCTCGGGAAAAATACTTTTTCCCAGGATGAAAGGTAGCCTATGTCCTTCTCCGTACTCCAGAGAACTTGTATGCAAAATTTCATGATGATCGGTTCAGTAGTTACGGCGTGAGAGCGTAACAAACAAACAAATAAACAAACAAACAAACTCACTTTCACATTTATAATATTAGTAAGGATAGTAAGAATGTACGGAACCGTTAGTGCGCTAGTCCGACTCGCACTTGGCCGGTTTTTTTCTATTCTTCCAGACCAGCATGGAAGCGCGCTGTGTTAACTGAAATTGGTTGACTTTTATGTAGTTCAGTTAAAAAATTGCTAAGAGGACCTGATATTTCATTGCTGACATTATTTCTTTTATTTTATTAAATAAAACTCAATTTTTACTACCTCAAACGAGTTTTACACGTGTAAAATTAATAATGTGAATACAGTAATTGTTAAGAATCCTTTTGGACCAGCATATTCATTCACGAAGCGTCACGTCATTCACACTTCATTATGCACCAAGTTAATTAATAAGTCGTCCGTGTAAATGGAACGGTATTTTTCAGCCTTAACCGAACAATATTGACTTATCCATACATCCATACTATCCATACTTCCATACTAATATTATAAATGCGGAAGTAACTCTGTCTGTATGTTACTTTTCACGCTTCAACCATTGAACCAATTTGTATGAAATTTAGTATGGAGGTAGTTTGAGGCCAGGGGTAGAACATATGGTACATTTCATTCCGTGAAATTCTACTGTTCCCGGGGATCGTAATGACGCGGGCGAAGCTGCAGGCTATAGCTAGAAATAATATAAATGCATCAGTTTCATATTCAAAAATTTAAGCAAGATTTTTTTAAGTCTATTTAACAATAAATGATATAGAGCCTCGAAGTTCATAAGTGGTTCGTGACGTCACGATTTTCTTAAAAGTTTGGCAAATTGTGATGGCACACGGAGTTTGAAAGGGCTATATTTTATGATGAGAAAAGAAGAAATATGTGTCCAATATTTTTTGATTATTTAACCGACAGATAAATTATACATTTTTAAGGATATTACCTATTATCGTGCTATCTCGAAAGCGGACCCTGGGCTCCAAAGTATCTAACACTCTAGGATGAAAGAGAAAGTTTGATATCTCAAACACCAGTTTGAGTATAATGTCAAACCTTAAGGACTGAACGTCGTAATTACCTGTTCACCGCATATTATTCATTCACGAGGCATCACCGTCATTGCCGCTTCATTATGCAACGAATTAATAGTCGACGTAAATGAAGCACACGTTGCTGGGTTAGTAACGTTGACGACGAAAATTTATCTTTACTTTTTTACTTATAACATCAAATTGAGGATAATATAAATAAATAAATAAATGAAAATGTTCTTTATTTACTTTTGGATTTGTACATAATTTTAACAAGTTGATAGTATTGCAAACATACATGTTGTTACAAGTAGTACAAATTAAGCGTTAGACCCTGATTTCCAAACTAGGTACACAGACCTGTATTTTGGGAGTCTGTGTTCGACTGTATTATGAAGTTTGTGGAATACAACTGGTCGATTGACCGTGTCACTTAAGTACACGAAAAAAATAAAAATAAACAAGCGTAGGTGCTAGGCTAGAAGTGCTAAAAAAAGAGGAATACAAAATATTAGATCTTATATCTTTCTCCCTCCAAAAAAACTATAATTAAATACAAAATATATGTTTATAGATTTCCGCTTGTGTGATAACAAGATAAGTATTCGTCTTTATCACAGCTGCGACACTCCCTGTACGTGTGACTTCGAGCTTTGGTGACCTTGAATCGCAACGTGAAAGCGCTAGGGTTGACACCATGAAACAAAAAAAAGAGGACGTACGATCGCTGACTTAATATTTTCTATGTACAATGTTCCAGCATTTAAGCTAAATCTAAAAAATGTGGCCAAGTGCGAGTCGGACTCGCGTACGTTGTATGATGAGGAGCCCCCTTAAATGTTTATATTTTACTCTATATCTAGTATTTGTTGTTATACTGGATAAATATAAATACATCATCTGTGAAAATGTCAACTATCTAACTATCACGGTTCATGAGATACAGCCTGTTGACAGACGGACAGACAGACAAACGGACAGCAGAGCAATATTAATAGGGTCCCATTTTTACCCTTTGGGTACGGAATCCTAACAATAAACAGACTCACTGGGTTCTTCATCAGATTTTGTATCGGGGGTCACATTTATCTGCCCATGACTGTACACTCATTCACATTTACGTCAACTATTAGTTCGTTTGTTTACGAACAAATAGTTAACGTAAATGCGACTTCAATTATCTTTCAATAAATATATAGTAACACTTTTAATATGCATACACATATACATTTTGACAGCTCCGTGGCGCAGTGGTTAACACGCCAGCTTGCAACACGAGGGTGCCCGGGTTCGATCCCCGGCCAGGTCAAGATGGAAAATGTCAATCTTTTTCAGATTGGCCTGGGTCTTGGATGTTTATCTATATATGTATTTGTATAAGGTCAAATATGTATTTTATTATGAATATATAATTAGGTAATTATACTAACTAATAATAATTACAACTACTTAAAAAAAAATATATAAATATTTACAAATTGTATAGTCCCTGCAAACCGTCATTCTGCGGCAACGTGCCCAAAAGGCTGGCAGCATTGCCACGTTGGATGGCAATGCTATTGAATTAGGTTGGCTGACGGCAGGGCCTGCAACCAAAGCCCGGATTCCCACTCCGCCACAGCCAAAAGGCGGGCACGCTCTACAGAATTGCCAGATGTCTCAAGTAAATTATCTTGAGCAATTTTGCAAAGCGGCCCATCCCATTGTCTTTGCGAGGATAGGTAATCAGGGAATTTGGAATTTGGAGCTAGAACTCGCCAGGCGTCTCTGGCCTCTGTTGCATAACTAATGGTTATTTCGTCATCATTGAGGATTTTTTTGAAAAGCTTTTCAATGCTATGCACAGAAGACAGAAACGCTGGCAGAGCTACATTAGAAATTTTTCTGATTCCCAAACCTCCATACCTGATAGGTAAGGAGGCTTGGTCCCAAATGCGGTCGCTAAAATTAATATTTAAAACTGACGAAAGGGAGTTTTGAATGAATGCATCTAACTTGTGGAGGAGTTGTGGATGTTTCCATAGATGGCTACAACGAAGGTTATACGTGAAATTTGGAACAAACAGGCAGTGTCGGATGATAATATAAGCGAAATGAGATTGAATATCCAAAAGACGAACAGAAGCTTCTTCAAATTTTTTAATTTTAATGTCGATGAAATGGGAAAATGATTCCTCGAATATAGGCGAGCCAAGGAGGTGGAGTGAACTTTTGTGTAAAATTTTGATGCCTGGACATAGTGCGTTAAAATCAGCCAAAATCTTTTCTTTTTCAGTGCACGAGTCTGAAATGAATAATTCACATTTACTGAAATTTAGATCTAAGCCAATGTTACGGAGGCTGTTGGTGAGGACCTGAAAATCCTCTAAAAGAGTTTGGGCCTCCGAAACCAAACAACCATCGTCTAAATACCATGTATTGAATTTAGAATTTAGCTGTTGTATGATAGGATGAATAGCGAGGCTGAATACTGCTGGTCCGAGTGGGTCGCCTTGCTGACATCCAACAAAAGAAAGTAAAAGATTGTCCTTATACATTAATTTTGAATTTTGACTATAGCATTGCCAAAGATATTTGTAAATAGCAGGAACTTTATTTTTTACTTCTGTCAGCAAAGCGCTCCTATCCACAGAGTTAAAAGCATTTTTCACATCCACCTTAAGCAAAACCTGCCCCTCTTTATTGCCAAGAAATGATCTTAATGAGTGGACGGCGGCTTCACAGCCACCTTTAGAGCCGAAACCTACTTGTAACGGTTGAAAGTAATCTGTAAGGGTGGCTGTGATGGCTCTGCAGCATATTTTTGATGTAAGACGTCTGTAAGTAGTCCCAACAGCTATAGGCCTAATGCCGCCATCCTTTTTCTTTAGTGCGCATAAGTTGGCGCCATATAGTATATCTGTGATACCGGTTACAACTTCTCCAGCGAGCATCAGGTTAACCAGGGCCGTAATGTCCTTCAAAAGCTCGAAGCCGGCATTCCCGCAGTCTCCTCCAACCAAGTCTTTCAAATGCTGTGGAGAAAGGCCGTCAAGGCCGCCAGCCGAACCGCTTTTGAAAGACATAATTGCCCCGGAAACATTCTCTGGAGAAGTTGTCAGGGGTTGGAGGGTTGGTTCGGGGGGATCGGGAAGGACAGGATTGCCAGAAGGCAGATGCTTATCTCGCAAAGAAGAAAGGGTATCCGGAGTATTAGGTGCAATGGCATCGTCGGAGAATAAAATTCTTGCTGCTCCTTTAATGTCACCGTCACTTATTTTGGATTCTACATATTGGGACAACGATTTGTAACTTCTTGCACTTGTATGAATGTACGAAATATTGGCCAAATTGTGATTAGTTTCATTACAATTTTGTTTAATTTTGGAAGCTAAAGAATGTGAATCTTTTCCCCCAACATGTAGAATCCTATAGGGGAAAGTGAGTAAGTGCTCCCATGAATCCTGTGTGTTATGGGTGATTACATTTTTAATACATATGGATAAACTTTCGGCTACACGTAGGCGGGCACTTTTGGGAATGCGTTTTACTAAAGGTTTGGAACTTTTCAAAGTCGAGAGATATTGATAAAATGGTGTGTCTGGTAGAGATGTAGGTGAGAGTGATGAAAGATTCACAGGAGTAGGACAAAGGGGCCCATCGGGTGTATTTTTATGCGCCCTTGCTAAGTGGATTTTCAAGCCCCTTTGTCCCTTAAAAAAACGCGGTTGAGAGCACTTACCACATCGAACTAAAGTCCCCGACGATGTTTCCGGGTCTATCCAACTGCTGCTACATGCGCCGCCATTTGGCAACATTAAAATTTACTTACAATTTTTTTTTAAATCATCCTAAAAATAAACTTAATAAACATAAATATTTCATTTGACACAATTTGTGACAGCAAGGCCGGATCATAGAGAAGGCTTCGTATAGGCTTCCCATTCACGAAGAGACGCTGAGATTATAATAAAGTCGAATGATGTCGTGTTGTACTGGAAATTTGTCGTGGTGCCGCGCACTTTTTGAAATCTCTTTGCGCGCCGGGCCGTACGTAGTTGTACGCAAGGCGACGTGCCAGCGTCTCCTTTCTTCAAATTCTGTTGTTGTCTTTGGACTGAGATTTCGGCGAAATTTTCTGTTTGTATTGTAGCTTTTTTCGTTTGACGTTACCCGTCAGATAATGTAAAATCATGAAAATGCTATTTTGATGATGTATTTCAGATATTGCATAATAATAACGATTTCAATTTATATAAGGGAAACAGAAATGATGAAAATGGTAATAATTTGTGGGTTTTGTGGATAAAATAATAATAATAAAATTATTATTATTTTTATTATTATTATTATTTGTTTTTCCGTACATATTTATTTATATACATAAAATATCTCCTAGAAGATATGAAAAACAAAACGCTTTTTTTGGGTGGGGGTTAAATCTGTCTCAGCAGACTGTCTTTTCATGAAGTATCATCGTCATTCCCGCCTCATTATGTAAACGAATATTTGCTGCCGTAAGTAAATAAATATATACGGACAAATCACAAAGATTGAGCTAGCCCCAAAGTAAGTTCGAGACTTGTGTTATGTGATACTTACTCAACGATATATATTTTATAAAAAGATGTGTATATATATATATATATATATATATATATATATATACATCCAAGACCCATCACCTCAGCCGCAGTATATTTATTCAAAGTTGACATAATTTAAGCAATAATTGTAGCCTAAGCCTTTGAAGGCAAATCTAAAATTTATCATCAAATTTCCCCTTAAAATATCTGTCGGACCACTCTCAGCCGAAAGAAGTCCACTGCTGGACATAGGCCTCCCGCAAGGATTTTTATCACCGGAGGCTACCACGCTTGGCAGACAGGTTGGTGAGCGCAGATTTTTTTGGCTTATCTGGGTTCTCAACGCTGCTACCCATCCAAACCGTTTTTGAAGATAAGCTTCTTAGCGGCGCACTTTATGGGATGGGTAAAAAAAGTTTAACTCGCGTCAGGACACGTGACCTGATCGAAAATCCGTAAGACGGACACGCGACCTGTTCCGCCGGCGCAGCGTTGTAGAGGAAGTAATATCCCCCTCTCTTTGTACTGTGCGGACTATAATACTACTCTTTTTGCGTTGTAGACTACAATATTCAGTTCATAATTACCTCTGTAGTGTGTTTATTGAAAATTGAAACCGTCTTTCTGATCTCTTCATTATTAAAAGCTGGCGTATATTTAGCAGAAGTTGCTGTCTAAATATTTGTATCTTCACTAATGAAAATTCAAGAAATAATCAGTTAAGTTACTTAGTTTCTGTTTAGATTACAGGATTTTTTTACAAGCCTTTAACTTGCAATGTATGTACCTATGTTTGTTCGAGATGAATCTTGCAACTTAATTTTGAAGCAGATACCTTCCATCAATTGAGCTAAAATTTTGTATACTCATTTAGTTTGTATAACAATGCATGGTCATTATGTGGCGTCATTCTTATTCAACAATGCGATACACCCAAGATGGCAAATTTTTTATGTGCATAAAAGCTTGCTATAAAAAGTTTTTTGCTTTTTTTATATTATGAATTGCAAACAAAATAATAAATATGATATAGCTCTTTTGAAGTAGGCAATGCGTTGCTGTCATTCTCGCTTTATTATGTAATAATCGACGTGCTTAACGCGCCTTACGTGCTTCGGAAGGTACGTTAAGCCGTTGGTCTCGGCTATCGTAATAGATTGCATTCGTTAAGCTACGTCCAATACCAGTGTTGGCCACTGTGTAAATCTGAAGGCAATGTCATAACCACTCCATTATTTCATGCCAAAATATTAATTGTGCGCGTTTCTACGCAATGACACTTTGACATCAGAAAGAACTTTTTTTTAGTCTTAAGGTTAAACCTTGTAACCTCAACGTAATACCAAATTACATAGTCATCATCATCATCATCATTTCGAGAAGGTGTCACGGTCAATCGACCATGCACACCCTGGTGTCAGAGTTCTTCGAAACCGCCTCTCGGCCTCTGACGTGGTTCCATTACACAGTGGGACCATTAGTTCCGCATCATTACCCCAAAAAATTGATGGAGATTGATAAAGCAATACTTTTTACCCTTGTTTACCTTAACAGTTATAACACTAGAAATGTTCTCCTATTAGTTCAGAAAATTACCTTGCAAAGTGTTTGATAGAATCCCTTGTGTGTGATTGTTTATAAAAAAAAAAGAATTTCAGCTTAAATTGAAACAATATTTTTCAGTTTTACTTGATTTTATCAAGTGTAGGTTAAAGTCATCTAGTGACGGATCCACCCATTATTATTATTCTTTTTATTCAATTTTAATCTTAAGTCTAGGTTTTATAATATTTGTATGAAAAGTAAAATATAAAAATATGATACAAAACATAAAAGCATTATAAAACCTAAACCTAGCTCGCCGTCAGCAGCGGGGCAAAGCTCAAGCTACCGGCGGTAAAGGCTGCAGAGAAAGAAACCTCCTGACTATGCGTGACGTGTCCAGGAGTGCTGCCTTCTGTATCTGGCCCTTGATCCAGCTATCCAGCGAGAGTCTCTTAAGGTGTTGGTCGAGACTCTTCGCTATAAGGCCGTTTGCAGATACAACTATAGGGACAATTATTATTATTATTATCACGAGCCGTTAATGTCCCAATGCTGGGCAAAAGCCTCTTTTTCTCTCTTTTCCATTTTTGTCAGTCTGGTGGAAATAAATGTCATGACCTGCCAGCATGCTTCCTAGGGCGTCTTGTACATGTTTATAGCATGCCAATATTTTTGTATGAAGTTGGCTGGCAGTCTAGACTAAGTGTAATGTACCTACATTAATTTGTATAATGCATGTACATTAATTTGTGTAAATTTTTAAGCAGTCCTTTTTATCTCAGTAATTATCTCAACAGTAAATTCATTATGCAAACGAAATAATAGCCGACGTAAATGAAGCAGTATTTTCAGGCTTGCAAGTCATCTGATTTACGTTCAACTGACTGTTTAACTGAATGCTGAAATTGAATTTCAGCAAGTACGTCAACGTTTCGTCAAATAATTATGTAAACTACTCAAATTTTTTAACTGTGGTTTTTTCGAATACGAAATTGTACTTTGTAATATACAGTACACTGTACTACATAGTTGCGTTATCTTTTCCCATGACGTTGGATGATAAACCTTCTCGCAACATCATCAAACCTAGCCAGGTCAACGCTGAATAGGAATGGACCAGGTAAGCCTACTGGAATGTAGTAATTCTTAAGGGTTTACGTTTCGAGGGCCAAAACATCCCATCATACCGGTGTCTGTTCGCAGACAACCCTTTAAAGTAGCCAACGACTCAATAGTAATCCTCCCAAAACGCAACTTGCTACACTTCTGAACGCACTGGTGTAGGAGACTTTAGTTTCTTAATGGCTCTTTTTATAAGTTGAAACTTGCCGATTAAATGATGTATGGACTGATTTAGTGCAAAAGTGTTTGCTTTAAGACTGATAAACATATGTATCTCTACTAAAAAAAGACCTTAATGTAAAAAGTCAAGTACAAAATTCGAAAGCTCCTCAACCAGAAATAAATAAAAGAACATTTTAGTACATACGTAGTACTAAAGCCAATGTTGCGAGCAAAATTGAATACCGCACACAATATTAAGCCGAAACTTAGTTTGGCCAACCTTTGACGTCACATACGCCTATATGAAACTCCATTTGCTCTTTAAGCAAAGACAAGCTTGGAGCCCTCCGGCGGAATAACTTATCGAAAACTTGAACGTCTAGTAGCTTGACTGTCAATATTGATATTAAGGGTATAATCGAGTGGACTTTCAAACTTTAAAATTGTGTGACAACTTGTGCCTGTGTTCAGAATCGGTTAATAGTGTCTTTTCATTTATAAGTGACAATCTGTTTTAGGAATTACCTACAAAGATTTTACTTTTAATGTGTGATGATGTTTTTCTAACCTAGATTTTCCCACCGCTGGGCAAATGAAATTATATATAAGTGATTTCATGGATTATTGATTGTTTTAAATCGGATAAGAATATCTCTAATAAAAAAACACCTTTACGTAAGACGTCAACAACACATCACGTACAAATTTCTAAAGCTCCTTAACCACAAAAATATCAAAAAACCCTTCAATCCATACGTAAAGCCAATGTTCCGAGCAAAATTGAATACCATGCACAATATGAAGCTGAAACTTAGTTTGGCCAACCTTTGATGTCACAAACGCTTATATGAAACTCGATTTGCTCTTTAAGCAAAGACAAGCTTGAGGCCCTCCGGCAGATTAACTTATCGAAAACTTGAACGTCTAGTAGCTTGACTGACAATAGTGATAATAGAGGTATAATCGATAGAAGTTTCTAACTATAAAATTGTGTGACAACTTGTGCCTGTGTTCAGAATCGGTTAACAGTGTCTTTTCGTTTATAACTGTTATTCTGTTTTAGGATACCCTAATAAGTATTACTTTTAATGGCTGATAATTTATCTCTAACGCAGTTTGTCCCACCGCTAGGCAAATTAAATTATGTATGACTGATTTCAAGGTTTTCTTCAAATCGGATAAAAATATTTTTAATAAAAAAAGACCTTAACGTAAGACGTTAACAAAACGCACGTACAAATCTCTAAAGCTCCTCAACCAAAAAAAGATAAAAGAAACCTTTAATCCATGCAAAAGGTTGCCGAAACTTAGTTTGGGCAACCTTTGACATACGCTTATATGAAAATCAAAGACAAGCTTGGAGCCCTAGGAATAACTTATCGAAAACTTGAACGTCTAGTAGCTTGACTGTCAATATTGATAATAGAGGTATAATCGATTGGAGTTTCGAACTTTAAAATTGTGTGACAACTTGTGCCTGTGTTCAGAATCGGTTAATAGTGTATTTTCGTTTATAACTGTTATTCAGTTTTAGGATTACCTCAAAGGTGTTACTTTTAATGTATGATGATTTTATTTTCTAACCTAGTTTGCCCCACTGCTGAGCAAATTAAATTATGTATGCCTGATTACAAGGATTAGTGTTCGCTTCAAATCGTTAAAAATTATCTCAAATAAATATGACCTTAACGTAGAATGCATCACATTACGTACAAGATTCAAAAGCTCAAACCAGAAATAGACAAAAGGATTTATTAGACCATATGTATTAGTAAAGCCAATGTTGCGAGTAAATAATACCGCACACAATATGAAGCCGAAACTTAGTTTGGCCAACCTTTGACGTCACATACGCTTATATGAAACTCGATTTGCTCTTTAAGCAAAGACAAGCTTGGGGCCCTCCGGCGGATTAACTTATCGAAAACTTGAACGTCTAGTAGCTTGACTATCAATATTGATAATAGAGGTATAATCGATTGGAGTTTCAAACTTTAGAATTGTGTCTAAACTTGTGCCTATGTTCAGAATCGGTTTATAGTGTATTTTAGTTTATATCTGTTATTTAGTTTAAGATAACCTAAAAAGTATTACTTTTACTGTATGATTTTTTTTAACCTTGTTTGTCCCATCACTGGGCAAATGATGTATGACTGATTTCATGGCTCAGTGTTTACTTTAAATTTGATAAAATATCTCTTATAAAAAGACCCTAATGTATAATGTGACACGTCGTCTCCTTAACCAGAAAAATATTAAAGAACCCTTCGATCCATAAGGAAAGTCAAAATTTAATGCCGCACACAATATGAAGCCGAAACCTAGTTTGGCCTACCTTTGACGTCACATACGCTTATATGAAACGCGATTTGCTCTTCAAACAAAGGCAAGCTTGGAGCCCTCCGGCGAAATAACTTATCTAAAACTTGAACGTCTAGTAGCTTGACTGAAAATAGTGATAATAGAGGTATAATCGATTGGAGTTTCGAACTTTAAAATTGTGTGACAACTTGTGCCTGTGTTCAGAATCGGTTAATAGTGTATTTTCGTTTATAACTGTTATTCAGTTTTAGGATTACCTCAAAGGTGTTACTTTTAATGTATGATGATTTTATTTTCTAACCTAGTTTGCCCCACTGCTGAGCAAATTAAATTATGTATGCCTGATTACAAGGATTAGTGTTCGCTTCAAATCGTTAAAAATTATCTCAAATAAATATGACCTTAACGTAGAATGCATCACATTACGTACAAGATTCAAAAGCTCAAACCAGAAATAGACAAAAGGATCTATTAGACCATATGTATTAGTAAAGCCAATGTTGCGAGTAAATAATACCGCACACAATATGAAGCCGAAACTTAGTTTGGCCAACCTTTGACGTCACATACGCTTATATGAAACTCGATTTGCTCTTCAAACAAAGACAAGCTTGGTGCCTTCCGACGGAATAACTTATCGAAAACTTGAACGTCTAGTAGCTTGACTGACAATATTGATAATAGAGAGAGGTATAATCGATTGGAGTTACTAACTTTAAAATTGAGTGAAAACTTGTGCCTGTGTTCAGAATCAGTTAATAGTCTTTTCGTTTGTAACTCCTATTCAGTTTTATTATTAACTATAAACCTACGAACTTTTAACTATTACTTTTAATGTATGATGATTAATTGAATACAGGGTCTAAATGTACAATTGATTCGTCTGTAAAGGGATGACTTAGCACGTCAGTGAACAACTTTTTGTACAAAAGTCGGGATCTCGATAAAAAATCATCATTTTTATCGAGATCCCTACATATTAGCCAGTTAAATGACACCTAAGTGTTCATTTAACTGGCTAATTTGTCTATGTTCCTAAGGTCATTGGTTTAAGCCCCGCCTGCATGAAATTTTTTCACCATATTTTACTTCTTAATTTAATAAGAGTATATCAATATATATTTTTAAAAATAAAACACAAAAATATACCACTAAATTGATGAGAGATCGTAAAGAAACTACAAAATAGAGCTTATTACTTATTCGTAGAAATAGTCTTAAATATTTCAATCAGCGCTACGGTTTCCCATAGGTCCATACAATGTGAACACTTATTCGGCGTAATAACGCTACTCATTAAACATTCCTCACATATTTGTTGTGCGGTTAACGAAACTGCTACGAAATATTTAATCGATATTTCTATTATGTGACGAAAGTACAGCACTATTAAGGCACGATTCTATTAAGCGAGTCTTGTTCAAGTCTGACAACATATTTACAAATTGCATCTCACTTGAACAACCTACATACAAGTTACAACTTGCATATAAGTTGTAGCAAGATGCGTTTTGGGTGAGTTACGATATGAATCAAGCAACACAAAGGGTCATCTAAATGTAGATGCTGGTTGGAATGGGATGATTTGAACCCAGAATTTTGGGCTGGAAATCGATATATATGAAATCGGCTTACCAGAATCCTACGTCGATTTGGAGTAGACCAGGTAGGTGGATACTGCGAGTTGTCGAGGAAAGGTTTGCCAATTAACACAATAAATTTCCGAAAACACCACGCTCCCAATATGAATATTGGGAGTGTGGTGTTTTCGGATATTTATGTTGTTAGAACTAGAATGATAGATGAAATGACAGCCTAGTTCGTATTTTTATCGATATGAATGCGTTCAGATATGAATAAGTTCAGTTATTGTAGTAACGATACATAGCTGCTAGTTGTCGAAGAAAGGCTTGCCAATAAACACAATAAATATCCGAAAACACCACGCTCCCAAAATTCAAAACGATGTTGTTAGAACGAGAATGTTGATGAAGTGACATTTTCTTTTTTTATCAATATCAATGCTTTCAGATATGAAGACGTACAGATAATGTGGTAACAATACATAGGTTGTTTAAACTTATACTCAAACACTATATGAATTGCAAACGACTGACGTGTACGCGCATGGTGCCTCATCTCCACTTTTATGCAAAACCTGCATGCAATTTTCACACCATCAAAAACATGTTTAATAAAACCAAGTTGTTCACAAAAGTGACGTCATACTTGTAAACAAGATTTGCCTAATAGAATAGCGCCTTTAGGCTGCTTTTCCACTAAAGACACTTAGCAGAGTGGAGCGTGGATTCTTTGCGAGACAATGTTCTCCAAACCTTAGCGGTGTGAATTATATGTAAGGCGTGTTTGACTGTGGTAATTGAGGTTGCGTAGTGAGATTTTATTAAAAACTATTTGGTTACAGTGACGGAGAGATAAAGTCGCACGAAACCCATTTCTCTCTTGTGTGTTTCCACCAGAGCAGTACAGTGTACACAGCAAAATTAGGTAAAATTAATGAGTTTTCCTCACATACAGTTTTAGTGAAAACGTGGTCTTACGCGGATAAATACGAACCAGAATGTAAGCCTCTTGAGTCTGTAATCTCAGGAGTTCTTATAAGGCATTGAAAAGGATTACGTATGATTTATCAAATTACATTTGCTTAGAAGCATTGAAATAAGAAGACATTGGTAGGGGTTGAATAATCCTTCGCTTATTTCTAGCATTCACTCGCGGCTTCGCTTCCGTTATTGAAGATCCCTCGGGAATGGTCTTTCTTGAAATGTACTTTAAGTATTTTTCGGTACCTTTGTCTTTTATACTAAATTTGAAGCGATAGCTTGATAAGTTTTCATATAAATTTTCAACCCCCTTAAGGGATAAATTCACAAAAAGTTTACGTTTGTTTTAAAACTAGTCTTAAATTTACTCAAGATAATAAACACCGACCTTTACCGCAATGATTTAAAATATCCATACTTATGTTTAACCTCAATTTGACTCCTTTTAGGTATGAATTTCAAGAAGTTTTTGAACGGGTTCTTATTGACTTATAATAAAACAAACTTCATGTTTATTTCTACAATATCCTCCAACTTTTATAAAAAGATATTTTTTCCTATTTGAACCTTATTTAAACCCCTTAAGAGATGAATTTTCAAAAACCCTTTCTTAGAGCTCGCGTACATTATAATAAGAACTTTTGCAAAATTTCAAGTTCCTAATCCTTATAGGTACGGCTGTGCGTTGATATGCCAATGTTTTGATATAAATCTATACTAATATTATAAAGCTGAAGAGTTTGTTTGAACGCGCTAATCTCAGGTTAAAATTGAAAAATTATTTTTGTTTTGGATAGTCCATTTATTGAGGATGGCTTTAGGCTATAAAACATCATGCTGCGACCAATAGGAGCAAAGCATAAATAAAAAGCGGGTGAAAATTACATTCATCTATCATCATCATCATCATCAGGTCCTTTTTAGTCTCCACTACAGGAGCACGACCATTATACTATTGCATTTATCTATACTAATTAATAATAATAACAGAAATTGCCGCGGACAAAGTCGCGGGCAACAGCTAGTTTAATATATAAATGATAACTATTTCCCGCAAAAGAATACGTTGTAGTCAGTGTTATATAAGTATGAATCAAAAATTTAGTTCTAATGTCACTTAAAGTATAACATTATTATTATAGCAGCATATTGTTTTGTTCTTGTTGAAAAATTCTGTCATATCACGTACAGTGTTAAAAAAACACGTATGTCACGTATATCTTTTTAATTAAAATTCATATAAATGAACTACCAGTTATTTCTTTTCAATAAAAATATTGTTTGTAAGTACTGTATTGTATATGTGTAATTAGCACTAAAAATTTAAAATAATAAATATATTTTACCCTTATATGTGCGAACTTAGCCGTGTGGTTTCTAGCAAAGTAGAAAAGGACCACTCCTAGTCTTTCCATGGAGGTCGTAAGAGGCGACTTAGGAAATACAAGCTAAACAAAGATCATAAACATCGATGAGACCTCTCCAATCCGTCTGGCCAGTGAGGAGAGTGTAGGCAAAATCATCGGTCTACTCTGGCCAAGTATGGCTCCGGTAGTACAGAGAGGGTCATGCTCCTGCAGTGGAGACTGGAAGGAACTGATGATGATGATGATGATGATGTGCGAACTATTGTTGAATAAATAAATATTACATTGAATATACATGATGATTACCTTTCTTCCTTTTGTTTTATGTAATATTACCAAGAGACAATTATAACCTCTTTTGGTAACCCACTCACGTTTTCGATATAGTGCCTAGTACCTATAATATGAGACAAATGAAACATCAACCAATCGGAGTTTCCCTTATTAATCGTTATTCCTAATATCCATTGATATTAATAGGGTTGCTAGGATGATAGTAATTGAATATGAGTGTATATTTTCGTTATGTGTTTTCATAGGAAACGGATACGTTAGAGACTATTCACTTTCTTTTTACACAAGGTATGATTCGCCAAAAGGAGCTCTAAGGATAATTAAGCTTAACTGATATAATAAAAAAATAAAGGCTGTATTTTAATGAACATTTCAGATTCTTAATAATTATACTAATAATACTTTTTGGCTAGCTCCGTGGCGTAGCGGTCAACATGCCAGCCTGTGACACGAGAGTGCCCGGGTTCGATACTCGGCCAGGTCAAGATGGAAAATGAACTTTTTCAGATTGGCCTGGATCTTGGATGTGTATCTATATTTTTCCTGGAATAAAATGATTTATTATTATATTATATATGTATTTGTTATAAAATATAGTATCGTTGAGTTAGTATCCCATAACACAAGTATCGAACTTACTTTGGGGCTAGCTCAATCTGTGTAATTTGTCCGTATATATTTATACTTATTTAATACTGTATAGTAGTGAAATGACTAGTTGTCATTTTAGTCAGCCAATGAGATATCTGACCCCCTACAACAGCGCCATTTTTCGCAAACTAAAGAAACATCCGTGGTTTAAACCCAAAGATAAAAATATACAAGTGTAATATCCTTTGCGACTAGTGCCATCTATTGAATTGTGAATGAACAAATAAGGTTAATAAGCAGAAATCTAATACCCTTGACGACTAATGCCATCTATTCGATTTTTGATAAATAAAACAGGCCCTAGCATACGATACGCTTATTTCAAAGATACTTCAATAGTTAGATGTGGCGCAAGTGGCAGGCACTACGGTTTAATAGTTAGTGTGATTATGAATGAACAGGTTCAAATCCTCCAAAGCTTTTTATTTTTTACAAATATCACCAACTTCGTATTGTGATGTTGGTGTAATTTTGGTTGTTTTAACATAATGTTACCGAGCTAATTACTGTGAATAAAAAGCATTTTAAATTTTTAATTACTTTATTACATCAAAAAAATGTAACAGTGAAATAAATACCTGCCTACTTAATTCAAACTATGATTAATCTTCTGTAGAGAGAACCAACATGTTACTTAATAAGTAACAATTTACATCTCTCAACTTCTTTTTAATCATAGTATTATATTTTTTTTAAATGTGTAGGGTCAAATAGTGCTATGTGAATAACTTTGCTTCGATAATAGTATAAGAATGAATATAACCCTATGGCATTAAATGAATTTTAATATGGGAGAGGGTGACCCCCATTTTGAAGCTTTTGTTCAAGTCTATTTGCCATTTCACTTACCATGTTAGATCAGATCACATATCACTTATGCGCATATTTATTAATTTAGTATAACCTTTTTGTCTAAATTGATTTAAATCAAACTTTACTCGTGTCTCGTGTCCCAGTTAAGCACTATTTGACCCTACAATCTGGGATTTTAATTGGTCACTCAATAACAGTTAGATCACAGAACAATTGTCTTAAATAAAATAATTCTACATTGCAAACTGTTGGAATCACCACATCTCATAAATTTTCCAAGTATTTTTCTTTATTCATCCGGCCGCCGAATTCTACCAGCTCCCCTGGGCCCATTGAAGACATCTGTCCCCAATAACCTGCAAAACAATAATACGATCAGTTACCTATTATTCTACACTGCGTAATACACTAGGTATTAAATATTATTATTATTTTACTTCACTATTTAATGAATATTTTTACCTAATGTTATCCTGCCACTGTTCTCAAAGGCAAATTATTTTGATGGCTATACGCTGGCCATGTCTTCTCCGCAATATTTTTCTGCCATCATCATCAGACTTAAAACTTTTTTCATCAGAATAAAATACGATCTCGTTCTTGTTGAATGTTTCCTCACTGTTTCAATTGAAATATTGTAGTGTATATGTTACGCCAGTTGACTCCGAATCCACAAACGGACGGTGTTTCTCTGTAAGAGATATATTTATCTTAGACATTTATCACAAACCCTATGTTTTACGGAACAAAAAATAGTGTGACAATTAAGTAAGTATATTAAATACTTATAATTTCTACTTACCGCGATACCTAACTCTCTAGATATAGATACTTTAAATACAGTGGTTGTCTTCACAATACAATATTAGCTTTCACAAAATCTGCTATATAAGATGAAACGGGATGCCTAATAACTGGTGGGGTTTTGGATCACTACACAGTAATCGCAGTATCTTAATTGTGACGCGAGTGAACAATATTTTTGATTAGTTGGTATCAGGTATAAATAAATCTTATTTATACCTGATACCTTATATCTTAGATTACCCTCAATTTATTTGTTAAAGCAATGCGTTGCAGTTGGTGACAATGATGTCATAGCAGTAGAAATAGATAGCCAATTTCGCCCGAGAAGTCATATCGTCGGTTGGCGTATTGAGATGAGCGCTAGCTTCTCAAGTCGTGGGTCCATGGTTCGAATCGAACTTTACGTAGGATTGTTTTTGATTCTTTCTTGTTCTTACCATTGATGATTACTTGAATTATTAGCTGAGATTATTAGAAATACAAAATTTGCAACTGAGCAGGTTATCAGAAACAAGTTTATACCAGCAGTTGTCTGTCTACTTGCCAAAAATCACGGTAGGTGGCGCTTCACAGCAAAGTGTGAATTTACGTTTTAAAAGTCAGGGGGTCAGGTATCTGCTTGGCCGACTGTACTAAATTATTGCTAGATTGTACTAATATTGGTAACACCAAAATGGTTTAGAAAAAGAACTGATACAAAGAAGGAGAAACAAAAGAAAATCTGTATTTTTTTATTCAAAACAATAGCCTGCTCCAAAATTGAAACTTAGA
This sequence comes from Elegia similella, assembly GCA_947532085.1. NCBI lineage: Eukaryota > Metazoa > Arthropoda > Insecta > Lepidoptera > Pyralidae > Elegia > Elegia similella. The sequence continues at coordinate 18,885,085 of OX383940.1, read as the reverse complement.
ATTTAAATTTAAAACCTGATTAATGGCTTGATCATTAACTCTTAAAAAGAGATTAACTATTTAAGAAATCTTTTAGTATTCGGCCGTAAGATTTGATAATTCAAATTACAAGCTTGACGACCTCTGTTAGTCAGTGGTACCACGAGTGCATTAGTCCTGACTTCAATCCCCGGCCAGGCTAAGATGGAAAACGATATTTTCAGAGTGACTTGGGTCATGGATTTTTATCTACGTGGATATAAGAATCCTTACAAAATAAATTATCGTTATGTTCTCGCCAACCCACCTGCCAATCGTGGGGAGTATGGCAATATCCTCCCATAGAACAAAGAATCCTTGAGAGACGCCTTTGTCCAGCAGTGGCCCTCTTACGGCTGAATTGATGATGATGATAGTATTCTACAACACAAGTTTACAACTTAATCTGGTGCTAGCTCGATATGCATGATAAATAAAAAAAAAGGGGTTGCACTCTCCTACGCCGCGGCGGCGGTCTCAGGTCACGTGTACGTCTTACAAATCGATCAGTTCACGTGCCCTGACGCGAGGTTAAAATTTTTTACCCATCCCAAAAAGTCCAAAACGCCCATAGAGAAGTTTCAAAAACAGAAGTGAACTTTTTTTAATGAAAATCATTCCTTGCGTGACAATGAATTTATGATAGGTATTTCATATCGATCAAAATCATCTCTAGGCTGAGCAAGAGAGATTGCTGCGCGTTTTTGCCTGTTTTGCGCTACCTAGGCTATAAATTACTGGGTGACGTGCAATATTGATAACGCCGAGTTTCTGAGCTGAAATGTGCTAAGAAATACATTTAGCGCGCAGATTTATTCTCTTTTTATCTGCTGGGATATTCAGTAGCAAAATATATGTTTGGGTTTTTGTGTACACGATTTCTGTGGATTTAGATAGAAAACAAATAAGTTTCTATGAGGGCCAAAGCCTTCGTTGTCCATCCGTCTGTCACAGGGCCGCATATATTAAACCGTAATAGGTAGGTTAGAGCAGAAATCAAAATTTGTATATTTGTTGCAGATATATATTTTTTTTTCATACCCATATTGTCCCGCTGCTGGGCAAAGGTCTCCCGCATTTCCTTCCACTTGTTTCTGTCCAATGCAATTTCAGACCAGATATAAATAAAAAAAATAAAAATAATTAAACTAAAAATAAATCGAGGGGCTATCTACCCTGCCCTTGTTAGCCCTCAATTTATTTCTACTCTTATTAGATTTTTAGATTTATTTTTCGCTTTTTCACGCATGCATTACGTGTCACAATCACTTTATGTTTCATGTAGATGTCTTTATGTAGTTTGTACGACAAAAACAAGCGCGGACGATCTGATCTAAAAAAAATCTGACTTGACATTCATGGGCGTACCCAACTTCTGAGCTGGGTACACCCACGAAGTCCACTGTCCACCTATTTGTACGACACTTTGTGCAATAAATTTTAAATAAAAAAAAAAATCGCTTCGGAATCCATCACTTTTAGATAAATATTACTAGGCTGTTAAGATATACCATAATCTGTTTTGGCATTCAAAAAATATATTGGATTAAAAAACTCACTCTTTTTTCTCGTAAACATAAACCAAAATTTACCGTCTTATAAATCGAAGAACGTCGGCTGCACACACGAAAAAGTGTCGCGTTCCGTGTGCAACTTAGAGCGCCTAAGCGTTCGGCTTGTGATGCATCTATCTCTCTTCCACCATTATAACGTAAAATTATCGTCCATAAACCGACTTCAGACAACTAATTTTTTTATAATTAAATGACGATAAATATAGCCCGCAAAATAACCGCCAAAACAGGGCAACACATCAAATTCCCGCTAACCCCAGCGCGTTATTTGGCGGCAAATAAAAGCCGCATATTAGACATATTGAAATTTTGGACACCGTCCATTTATATGTTATAAACCGCAGGACAAAATGACGACAATACAGAATAGGTAATATGTATTAATATAAAAAAAAAGTAAGTTTCCGGTAGTCGTCCTACAGCATGTTCGCTGGTAATAACATCGGACATAAAGAAAAAGGATAATTAGGACAGCCTTCATGAACAGTGTACACGCAATCAAAAAAAAATTGTCACTTTCATACAATTAGTTTGCAGCTTTGTTCCCATAGGAAAATTTGTTTATTTTGACGGGCTGTGATCCCTCAAACGGTGATAATAATAACCCTAACATCCTGTATATTCGTATCGGGGAAAAAGTTTTTTCCTATTTTAATGTAAAAATTTGTAGTAAAATATTTTCGGTTATGTTATTTGTATCCAACTAAATTTGATACCATTAGGGAGGTGCTATTTAAAAGAATTATACAAAAAGATTAAAACATATTTCCTACTTTATTTAAACTATTTTTAACTTTATATTAAAATGAGAGAATAATGCAAAGTAGGCTGCCAATAAAATGTCAATGTTTATGAAACTATTACAATCCGAAGTTTGCAACCTTTATTTTCGTTTAACGCCGTAAATTGTTGCACGCGCCTAATGTATGCCGCCCACTTCTTGCTCGATAGGTCAAATTCCTCAACTTTTCCGATGGGCATTTTGATGTTTCGCACTGCACACATTGTCCCGAATACCGTAACTTGATTTAAGCGTTAAATCTCATCGCCAGTAATATATTCGGGATATTATCGGGAGCGACACAAGGAAACACAGGCGTACAGTGTATGACTGATTTATTTTTGGTTTACCCACATACCATTATATATGTAAAATAGATATATTTGCTGAAGTGGCAAATCTGTTATCTTTTTATTTTGGCCACGATCACACAAATGGGTTTCAATGTAGGTACATAGGGCGCACTGTAAGTTTCCGGAACTGGCCACTTACATAAACAATATTTAAAAATTTATTGCAACATTTGAAAATAGAACTCTTTGGCTGTAGAATGCAGTTTGTTTCATTTGACTGTCTTTTGTTTTTACCTTGTGGCGCCATTTAAAAAATTGTGGGTCTGCATTAACATAGATTTAACTCGGGAAAATTTTCGTAGTATAATTTTCTACGAATTTAAGTGTAATTTGACAGCTCAACAGAGCATCGTTTGGCTTGAAACAGCTTTTGGCAATGAAGCACCATGCAAGACAACTGTTTATAGCTGGTTTGCAGAATTCAAGAGAATTCAAGCGTGGTCATATCAATCTCAGTGACGAATCTCGCGATGGTCGGCCGTCCACCGCTGTGACCAACAAAAACATCAATGCTGTGCGCCGTATGATTGAAACAGACAGGCATGTGACCTACCATGAAATTCGCGCATCCTTAGAAATAGGCATGAGTCAAATACAATTAATCCTACACAAACATTTGGGTGTGAGAAAGCTGTGCTCGCGGTGGATCCCACACAACTTGACCGAGGCTCAAAAAACGGACCGCGTCACTTGGTGCAGTGCCATACTTACCAGATTCAACGAAGGTGCGTAAAATTTGGTGTGGGACATAGTAACAGGTGACGAAACATGGATTTATTGCTACGATCCCAAAACAAAGCAGCAATCGAGCGTATGGGTCTTTCAAGATGAGCCGAAACCAACCAAAGTGGCGCGCGTGAAAAGTGCATCTGAGCGGATGATTGCTTCTTTTTTTTAATAAAACTGGACACGTGGCTACTGTTGCTTTAGAGAATCGTCGTACAGTAAATAGTGACTGGTACACGACCATTTGTTTGCCGGAAGTTATTGACGAACTCCGTAAAAATAACCGTAAACGCCGTATCATCCTGCACCACGACAATGCTAGTTCTCACACGGCCAGACAGACAAACGACTTTTTAAAGGCGAAAAATGTAGAACTCATGAGTCATCCTGCATACAGTCCCGACCTGGCACCTTGTGACTTTTTTCTGTTCCCAAAAATTAGGAACCAATTACGCGGTCAACGATTTTCATCACCAGAAGAGGCTGTCGAGGAGTATGAAAAACACGTTTCAGAGGTCACCACAGAGGAGTGGCACAAAAGTTTTCAAAACTGATTTCATCGAATGAAAAAGTGCATAGACGCCAAGGGAGATTATTTTGAAAAACAATAAATTAATTTTGTACCTTTAATAGTATTTTTTCATATTCATTCCGGAAACTTATAGTGCGCACGTACAAGTTTTTAGATAATATTATAATTATTGGTTTTATTACCATTTAAACTATTTTAACCATAAGGCTTTGGCGGAGCTTTTTGAAGGTTTATTTGATATTCCTCATATGTTGTAATTGATTATTTTGTTTGGGTTTTTGAACACGAACATTGTATTTTTTAAATAAAAATAAAACGAAGAATTTATGTGACAGACAACGATTCTTATTTTTATTGTATAAGAAAAAGTAAGGTTTGGCAATCATTAATGAAAATTGATATCGCACAAATGTCCACTACGAACTATTAACTGTATATTTAACTGCAACCGTGGTGGTTACAGTTAAAAAAGCTCTTTCTATTTTAATTGAACGGGCTTGGTACGAAATACAACTCGATAATTATTCTGTAGCTGATGTACGTCATTTTGCGATCCGGATCTGCATCCATTGGCTGCGGTCTACATTAATTACCACATAAGAGCCATCGATGTTTACAAATCAGACAGGATTTTACCAATGTGAGCAAAATGTGGTTGCCCAGAGGGGAATATGTACATACATGATTTAGGTTGGGTTTTTAACAAAACATTGTTTTTAAATAAAAATATAACGAAGAATTTAGGTGACAACGATTCTAATTTTTATTGTATTTGAGTAAGGTTTGGCAATTATGAATGAAAATTTATATCACACAAATGTCCAATACAGACTATTAACTGTATACTTATTTAATTGTAAGCGTGGCGGTTACAGCTAAAAAAAACTCTTTTTCTTTGAATTGAACGGGCTTGGTACGAAATACAACTTGATAATTATTCTGTAGCTGATGTACGTCATTTTGCGATCCGGATCTGCATCCATTGGCTGCGGCTACATTAATTACCACATAAGAGCCATCGATGTTTACAAATCAGACAGGATTTTAAATCAATGTTAGGAAAATTTGGTTGCCCAAAGGGGAATATGTACATACATGATTAATAATAAGTAGATAGTATATTATAGTGTGTTTTTTCATCACATATTTTCATTATTATTATTAAGACATGAGTCATTTAAAAATCTAGAAAAGGAGCTCGAAGCCGATTGAGCGTGAGCATTGCTATCGCTTACGCATGTTAGGCATGGTCTCCTTTGGGATGGGTGACCGCAATAACATAAAAAAATCTCAAGCTTCTCTGTGCTTCGGAAGGCTCGTTAAGCCGCTGTTCCCGGCTGATATTCTTGATGGCAGTCGTCAAGCTGTATCAGATGTCAGGGATACTTAAAAATCTAACACCAGTGTCTGGCCACTTACACACACGAAACACAACAACAGATTAAAGTGTATCACCTGATGGTCAGTGATCACCGCTGCCTATGGACAACTGTAACACCAGGGTGTGACAGGTGTGTTGTCGGCCTTTCAAAGAGTTCGGAGAAGGAAATGTGGAAGTGAGGGGGAAGGATGGTTCTCCGGCTCTCTCACTCACCGAACGAAGTATAGAAGCGGTAAAGCTTCTACTCAGACGTCGATTTTTCCGTGAGAGTGTGGTATTGCCAAATTGTATACTAACCCAGACACCCATAGTCTGTACTGAACTACGTCGTGATCATTGAAATCACAATCGAATTGGAGCAAAGTACATACGAGCTCAGAGCAATCTGAGAATGTATGCATTTTGCTTGCTTGTATGTAAAGCAAACTGTGACAGGCAAATATCTGTTCTACTTGTTTTAAAATTTCCCGTAATTTTTTTAATATTTCTCCACACATGTGACACGCTCGAATTGCAAATAATTGTTTTATTTGTGAAAGAATAACCTTGACACGTGCGTAATTGCTAATTAATTTACGGCAAAAAAAGGAGGCAAGATGGCAAGTGGCGCAAGTTTTAAAAGACAAGGCAGGCATGTTAGCGCGCCGTGCGGAATCAAAAAAGATAACCTGTCTGCACTCGCATGCATTTTACTCTAAATTATCGATGCTATATTACGTACGACACTACACCAGGCGCTGGAAAGTATGGACGTCTGGACTCGTATGTATTTTGGTCTAGTATTTTAAAGCAAAATGTATTTCGATTTAGACACTCTCTAAATAAGGATACAGTTTGCTCTTTAACTATGAAGGCAAACTGCGATCGAACTCAGAGCAACCCCGGTTTGGGTCAGTATACAGTTTGGCAATACGCTCCCCAGACAAACCGGCCCATTCATGCTACTAGCAATTACTTATAACACCCCCTTATTTGAGTAGAGGTCTGGTTTGGCCACGCAACATTTCAGTTAACCTCTGTACATTTATTGAAATTATTCTGTAGCTACATGAACATCATTTTGCGACCCCGTATCTCCATCCATTATTGCGTTGCGGTCCATATTAATTACCGCACGACAGCCATCGATGTTTCCAAATCACAGAGATTTCGGGCAAAAGCATTTATTTTATGTGAAATACTCGTTTATCTTAATAATTTAAATTTTATTTGTATCTCTATGGTTTTTTTAAAATCAGGCTTGTCAACATAGGCAATTTATAATTTAGGTATAACATAGTTCCGGCTCTGTCTTGTCTACTACATAAATAAGTAAATCTGTGTGATTTTGCTTTGTGTCAAAATTAAGGTCAAAATAAAGGAAAAGAGACACATATTGAAAATTATTAAGAATAGAAGAGGGAAGATGGTAGGACACCTAATACGACATAACATGAACATCATAGGAGAAAAGTTAGAAGGGAAAAGAGGTCCGGGAAGACCGAGGCACACTTTTATGAAACAAAAAAGTATACTTCTTATAAAGAAGTGAAAGAACTGGCGAAAGAAAGACAGGAATGGGAAAAGGTCTACCAACAACAGCCCAGCTCTTAAATTTTAATGAACGAAAACGACATTAAAAATTTTTTTTTTCATTAAACATAACATGCAGCAAAGGCTCGCACATTAAGTTTAAAGAAACCTGCATCTGGCAAGTCCCGCTCTTTCACACTATTTCGAAACGACATAGCCTATTCATCATCATCATCATCAGGTCCTTTTTAGTCTCCACTACAGGAGCACGACCCTCTCTGTACTACTAGGGCCATACTTGGCCAGACCAGCCAGAGGACTTGGCCTACACTCTCCACGCTGGCTAGACGGGTTGGAGAGGTCTCTTAGATGTTTATAAGCTTTGTTTAGCTTGTATTTCCTAAGTCGCCTTCTACGACATCCACGGGAAGACTTGGAGTGGTCCTATTCTACTCTGCCGGATACCACACGGCTAATAGCCTATTCAATTACCATGAAATTTTATAACACAATATCAGCAGTTCAAAAAGGGAATCTATGACACATTAAAAAAAAACCTGGCCTAGCGCGAGTAATTTTCGCACATGCAAGGTTCCATACCACCAAACAGTATTTATCTACAACATATGCCAATAAAGTACGTTTTTTTGTATGGAGCCCCATCTTATTTTTAATTTTATTATTTGTCTCTACCTAATTAGTTCTAAAGATAAGCCCTGCGACAGACAGATGTACAGCAGAGTCTCAGTAATAGCGTCCCGTTTGCACCCTTTGGGTACAGAACCGTAAAAGAGGGAATGTTTTTTCAATGGAATAAAATCATCAAATATACATATCTAGAAATCCAATAAAGGTTTATGAACCCATCTTAGATATAAGGTAAACGTTCGGAGTTTGGTCTGACTCTGTTTATTCCGTAACGGAAAACTCTCCAATGGAGTCAGCTTTGAGATATACGTGACCGCACCTCATCTTACGTGACTTAGAGATTGTTAAGGTATTGTAAAAATATAAGGGAATATTTTGATATACTACTTTTATATACGAAAACGGGAACTTAGGGTTGTGGGTAGCTAATATCCCAAAGAAAAATAGTATATACTCAGATACTAAGTGGCTCTGTCATACACTTTATGGACGAATCTCTCCACCCTTACGACGACGAATAGAGTCGCAATAGTTTTTCGCGGCAACCTAATATTAGCGCCAAACAACTCCATCCGTGGTCCAGTGGTTAAGGGGTTTGCCTGCAGACCCGGAGGTTGTGGGTTCGATTCCCATGGGAAGCATACTTTGTTTAGTTGTTTCCAGTTTGCTTAAGACATTGCAGGCCTAAATAACCTGATTGTCTAATAATAAAGATGATTCCGTGCTTTGGAAGGCACGTTAAGCCTTTGCTTCCGGCTGCCATCTAGTAGGCGTTAAAGGTACCACGTCAAAGGCCGAGAGGCGGTTCCGAAGAACTCTGACACCAGGGTGTGCAGTGCATGGTCGATTGACCGTGACAAACAAATAGAAGCTATTAAAATCTAAATCTATTACGTAATCATGTAAAAACAACTAACTACATAAAAATACACAACAATATAGAAGATTTATTAGAGTAGGAAGTGAATGTTTTATAACATCAAACAAACTTTTGTTCTCAATCAAAAGACCGCAATCAGAGACGAAACATTGAGACAACAAAGAACTAATGCACTGACTCGATTAAAACTCGCTTCTGCATACATAATTATATCCAGAAGTTGACTGCCGTCTGTCACAAACTAATAAGATTACAGAAGAATAAGCCAAATAAAAATAACTTAAAATAAACAAATACAAACATTCAGATTAATAAGAATAAAATCCGTATTTTCATATCACTAAATAAACTTTTGTTATCAATTAAAAACTGCAATCAGAGAGGAAACATTGGATTTTATAGAACGAATGCATTGATTTGATTCAAACTCGCTTCTGCATACATAATTATATCTATTAGTAGTTGACTGCCGTCTCGCAAATAAGGAGCTTACTCGTATTGCTTGTTTACTGCAACACGAATTTCGGGGAAAACCTGTTTAGAAATACCTTTCAATTTAACTGAATCATTCGTGTCTGAAGTCCACCGTTAGGACAGAAAGGCTACGTAAGTCACTCGATATGTTTTGAGATGCTCGTAATTTAAAAATGGAACGCATCTGCATTATATATTTTAAAAAAGCGAAATATTTAAAAATAGAATGCATGTAGTCAGATAGCTGGTAAAAAAAAAGGAAGATGTGCCAGTCATTTTACTACGACGCTTCCCGCGTTTTTCTTTGCAACGATTGAGCTTAACCGCGAACATCTGCGCGCTATGATCTTTTATGATTATAAATTTGGTTTAACTGAACAACTTAGCCTTCAACGATTACAATCAGCGTTAGGGGAGTCTGTTTCATCTCGAGCAAAAGTTTTTAGATGGTTCAGTGAATTTAAAAGGGGTAAGACAAACCTCGAAGATGACCCTGGAAGTGCTCGCCCACAAACGGCAGTAACTGCAGAAAATGTGTGGACCACCGAAATTATGGTGCGAGAAGACCCACGAATTACTTACGATGTCCGAACTTCGAAAAGATTCTTAGCGTTATTTCGGGGAGTGTAAATGTTATTTTACATCAGCATCTAGGAGTGAGGAAGCTTTATTGTCGTTGGATTCCGCGTTTGCTCCCAGACACTGAAAAACAGGCCCGTGTGGATTGGTGCCGCGAAATGCGTCTACATTTTGAAAATGGATCAGCAAGACGTGTTTCGGAAATCGTCACAAGCGACGAAACGTGGATTTACCAATATGATCCAGATATGATTCAGCTGCATCACGACAACGCTTCGTCACATACGTCCCTCAGAACAAAGGCGTTTCTTGCAGAATCCAGTATTGAAACCTTGCCACATTCACCGTACAGTCCAGATTTGGCTCCCTGCGATTTCTTTTTGTTACCCATAATCAAAGAAAAAATAAAAGGAAAATTTTTTCGTGCGCCGAAGCGGCCGTGGCCGCCTACCAATGCGCAATTTCGGACCTATCGGATCAAGACTGGCAAAAGTGTTGTTGGGGATGCGTGGGGTGCGAAGAAAAACGAAATAAGGTAGGTTTTGAGTTTTAGAAGATTCCGAAGGGTGCCTTGTTTTGGATCGCGCGCGGCGGCGTGCGTGTACGCAGTGTTACGCAAAATTTTGAACTAAAAAAAATCCTTCGAGTGCCGCGTCGCCGTGAGGCGGCGCGGGGGAAGGGCGCGAGCGCGGGGCGTCCCACCACCGCGTGTGCGACACAAGTACATACACATACCCTTGCCTCCTTCGGGAGCTTCACGAACTATTTATTTTGATCAATTGTTTACAGAAACATGGATAGAACACAAAGGTTGTACAGCTATAAAAGGTAAGTTTATATTTTTATATATTTCTAATTATTTTACTTTACTTTTTTAACATTATTTTTCTATTTATTTTACAGGTGCCGAATAAGCCGTTTTAGTTCAACGTGTCATTAACAAGTGTTTTAATAGATGGTTTAGGCGAATGGAACTTTGCATAGATAATGAAGGAGAGTATTTAGAAAAGATGTAAAATAAATATTGTTAATATCTTGTATATTTTTTCTTATCTTAAAACTTATCGAGTTACCGTAATAATTCGGACAACTATTTTATTTTAGAATTGATTACAGAAAGTATGCCTTTAAGCGACTTAAAGTATAATTCTCGTGTCTATTTCATAATTTCTTTTAAAAGACAAGAATATTATGGACGGGTCTCTTACATAATTTCTTTATTTTGCGCATCGGTTAACGTTTTAAAAGGCAAGCTGTCGCTAAAATTAGACTACGGAACTTCGGTTTTTCACTAAATTAGTATACATCGCCGTTCTAAAATGAAAGACATTCATCGCGTTTAATGAAACTGGAGCAATGAACGTGTAACTGGAGGAACGCTCGTTGACACATTAAAACTTTTAGGTGTTTGACAATTTAACTTGCTCTGTACTTAGTGTTTGCTTGTGTTTGGATTTAATTCGTTGTGTTTTGCATAAGTGATTACTTTACTGAGTTGATGTTGTCGTATTTAATTATCTTTTTAACCGAATAAAAAAAGAGGAAGTCGATTTGACCTGTATTTATCTATAATTTGATTATTAACTATTAAATTTTAATTTAGTGTTAGGTTATAACGTAAAAGCATATACTGAGCATAAACCTTGTATCAAGATTCCTAAACTACTACTATTGTTATAAATGTGATACCTAGTTTGTTTGTTACTAAGCTTTTAGGCTGTAACTACTGGTTCAGTAGTTACAGCCTAAAAGCTTAGTAACGAACAAACTAGCTCATCGTGAAATTTAGCATACAAGTTCTCTGGAAGAGATGGACATAGGCTACCTTACATCCCGTAAAAAAATACTGTTCCCGAGGGATTAACGTTAACGCGTTCGAAGCTGCGGGCGAAAGTTAGTCTTACATAAAACACATAGAAACGATAAAATACTAATACCTGGAACTGAAATTTTAATGTACTCGATGGAAATCGAACTAAGATCCTATAAATAATAGACTAGCACCACAAAAGCCTACTTTTGTACACTATGTAAATTTACCATCGTCATTCCCTTTAAGCGGTGACTCAGCCAGTCAATGATTGAACGAATGAACATTTTTTTCTATGAGACTTAAGGTCGCAGGTTCAAATCCCGCCCGCTTGAAATTTTTTATTGCATAGTTGTTTTTGGTTGTCATATGATGTCGTTGTTGTGAAACCATATCAAATGCCTTTGTGCTTGGAAAGTATTGAACCGGTGATGTTCAGTCTACAAAAAAAAGAAAATTTATATTATAAATCATAAGCAGTCAATGTATAATATATATCAAAATCTACTGTTTCTTAGAGCTGTAAAAATTATCTAAGCCAAAGCAATCAAAAGACGTTTATGCCGCATATTTTCGACATTCGCAAGGGAATCAAAACCTACTACTTAAATAAATCGTATTTATTTATTTACTTCCCGTGAACTCAGAAACTTGAAATTTGGTTCGAAGCAAACGTCTCAAAACACAGATAATGGAAAATTGCAAAAAGCATAAAATGATTATAAATAATGGTTAGGGACCCTTCATGCACGAGTCCGACTTGCACTTAGCCATTTTTTGTAGTTACTTATTGTAAGGTGGTACGAAACCTTTCATGTGCGATGCCGACTCACACTTGGCAAGTTTTTCATTTCTTTTGCCCAGACTAGCATGGAAGCATCTCTTGACCTCGCTGTGGCATAAACCTTCAGTCAACGATAATAATAATAATAATAATAATAATATATGTTTATTTTCTCTTTAACAAAGATAAGCCTTAAAAGTATGGGTCCTAAAAACTATGGTTGTACAATTTGTTGCGACTTGTTCTCTTTGTTTGGAGACTAGTCCTTGAAATAGGTTCCTATTGGAACCTGTGCCACAAGTGACTAGGCCCCTCCCTCGGATCACTGAGTCTTACATACAGTGTAGAATAGGTATAAAAAGTTACATATTGTTTAATCTAAGTTGGGGAGCACAGGTAGGTGTAAGTGTAAGATTTGTGTCTGTATATGTGTGTGTGGGTGGAAGTGTGAGGGTCAGACAGGTGTTAGTGTTGTGTTAGAGTGTATGAATGTGTAGAGTGTAGAGAATGAAAGTCAGTTTTAGTTTCGTTAGCGTCAAGTTAGTTGTGGGAAGAGTGAGTGTCAGTGAGTAGGTGATTGTAGTATCAGTCAGTAAGAGCGTGAACGAGATCAGAAACGGCGGTCAGGGACAACGGTAGGTAATGATGAGTCGTTAAGAATTTTGCTGGTGATATTTTATTATGTTTATAAGTGTTTCTAGAGGAAGTATTTTTGATAGGTAAGTGTGTGAAGGTAATTAATTCATGAAAGTGGTGAATGGTAGAGGTATATACGATAGTTAGAAGAGAACGGCAGGGAGTGATTTGAGTGATTTTATATGTTAGGTGTAAGTAAGGCTTCCGTGTTAGTGTAGTTTAAGGTTTTGAGGTATTTGGTGACTGTGGCTTTGCATGAATACTTATGAAGCGGGAATATATTGAGTAGTGTGTTTAGCTTATTATAAAGGTACGGGCCGAGATAGCAGAAAAAGTGACTAGAGGTTGCCGTTGTTAGTTTATTGTACGCACAGATAGGTTTCCTTCTACGTACGTTCGTAGTTGCAATTGGGGTAAATTGTGTCTGGGAGTGTTGCTTCAGAGTGGTATAGAGCACGAAAGACTGCCTAACGGTGAGTACGTCCCAGAGCTTATATAGCTCGTGCGTTGGGTGGTGGAAAGGTAGTCCTGCCGCAACTTTTAGTATTGCGCGTTGAGCTCTTTCCACTTCGATGAGGGAGGTTTTGGCTGTGCCTCCCCAAGATGTAATGCAATAGATCACTAGCGACTGACATAAGGCGTTATATACCATCTTGATCACTTGCCGGCTGGCCGAGTGTCTTAAGGTTTTAAATATATAAATGAGTTTCCTTAGCCTTGCCGCTAGTGATTCAGCATGGGGTGCGAATGTGAGCGTGTGGTCTACTATGACGCCCAAGTATTTGATGGTGTCAGTTCTTTGAAGGGGAGGGCAGGAACAGCTTAACTGGTTTTGGGAACAATTATGTGCGATTATGTTTAAGTTCATAGATGGTAAGTAATTTCTTTTTAGCGCGAAAGGAATGTATTTGGTTTTCTTCACGTTAAGGGTGAGTAGGTTCTCTGTTAGCCATTCCTCTACTTGGTTGAAGCCTATTTGCGCGTTACAGAAGGTGTTTTCCCAGGTCTCACCGGTAAAGAATAGTGCGGTGTCGTCGGCGAAGGTGAAGATTTTCCCATCCTGGAGTTGGAGGCGACATAGGCTGTCGATGTAGATGAGGAAGAGAGTCGGAGAGACGGTGCTGCCTTGTGGCACGCCAAACGTGAGGGGGGTTTCGTCACTGGTCCACTCTCCTATTCTGGTACGTTGAGATCTGTGGGTGAGGAAGTCTGTGTAGAGTTTGAGTGGTATTCCTCTGACTCCTATGTACTCCAGTTTGGCCAGAAGGTGGGGAATGGACACGGTGTCGAACGCCTTGGTAAGGTCCAGAAAGATGGTAACACACTTCTTTTTGCCATCCAAGGAGGTGATGATGGAATGGACTAGGTCATGGACTGCGTCGCTGGTGGATTTCCCGGCACGGAATCCGTACTGGGATGGCGCCAACAGGTTGTTCTTCTCTAGGTATTGAATTAGCCGGTCGTTCATTATACGTTCGAGGATTTTGGGTAATGCGGGTAAGATGGATATAGGTCTAAAATTGTCGACATGGGTTTTGTCGCCGTTTTTATGGATAGGCTTTATAAGGGCCTTTTTGAAAGCTTCGGGGAATACACCTTGCTCTATGGATAGATTGCAGATGTGGGTGATAGGTTTGGTGAGCAGCTGGACATATCTCCTAATGGTTTTAGTTGAGATTAGATCTAAGCCAACTGCACACCTCTCTTTTAGACCTAAGATGATGTGGAAGACATCCTCTTCCAGCACAGGCGCCATTTGTAGACTATGCAATGAGGGAAGGGACTGTTGTGTGGGGCGGTTCCTCACGTGTCTGCTAATTGGTATCGTTCCAGCAAGATTTCTACCCACATCTGCAAAGTGTCCGTTTACCGTGTTTACGCTATCCTTTGGGGCATTATCCGAAATAAGTGACATTGAGTGGTCGGGGGGGTGTTTGGAGCCACTTATGTTTTTTATAACCTCCCAGAGACGCTTTTGGCTACTGCGTGCATTTTCTATTTGTTGTTTTTCAAACATCCTTTTAGCCTTTTTTAAAATTAAAGAGCAGTGGTTCCGGTATCGTTTGTATGTGGTCGACAGGACTTGATTGTCTGGGTCCTTTTTGTGTTTTTTGTGTAGGTTATCCCTGTTTTTGATGCATCGTAGTAGACCTTCGGTTATCCATGGTTTCCGGGTAAGTTTACGCTTTGGACTCTTTCTTTTTTTGGTGCATTTGTTTATAGCTACGGATAATGTGTCTATAAGAAGGTTGGCGGCGGTGTTTGTGTCTGCACTGGCCAAGATCGAGGTAAAGTTTATTTTACTCATTGTGAGGTCTAGCGCTTCAAAGTCGAGATGGGTTGTAATGTCGTTTCTTAGGGGCGTATTTTGTTGCAGGTTGAGATTAAGAGCTACTGTGAAATGATCTGTTAAGGTGGAGTCGATAACCAGACATGATGCATCGAGCTTAGTTTTAATCATCATGTGGTCGTAGCAGGTCCGGCCATGGGTGGGCAGGGTGTGTCCAGGAAGCATACCATGAGAGGCTAGAAGGTTAAGGTATTCATAGTGGCGTTTATAAAGATTATTAGGTATTATGTCGATATTAATGTCGCCACACAAAATTATGTTTTGGAAAGATTTTAGCTGTGAAAGGGTACGATCAAGTGAGTTGAGAAAGTTGGAGATATCTTTGTAACCTGGCGGTCGATAAATGCCTACGATGCAAATAGTGTGATTGATTTTTAAAATAAGACAATTGGCATCTTCTATTTGGGGCTCTTCCACCGTTGCCTTTAGGAGCTTATTGTAATATATGGCAACTCCTTCGTTTTGCGTCCTATTTTGGGCGGTGGCGGCCTTAGAGTAGTTAGTTAACTCGGGAATTTGTTTTATGCCTGGTAGCCGACATTCAGATAAAATGATTACATCCCAGGGGGTTTCCGTAGTTTGCAATAGCGCTTCAAAACCGGGCATATTGCAGTTTATGCTGCGAATATTTTGTGTGATAATGCTCAGGGATCGGTTATTACAGGAAATGTGTCGTTTGATCTCGTCCGAACCACATTGTACTATCCTAGCCGGCGCAAGGGAGTCGAGATCTTGGGCTATAGTTTCAATATTATTCATATTATATTGTATGTGTCAAGTATATAGGGATAAGATGCTGCCACGAAACACGCGTGACAATAGTAATATAAGATTTTTTTCAATATAGCCCAGATCTAGGCCCTCCCCGCAGCCTGCGGAAGGACAGTACGTATTGGTATTTATGTCACTGTCATAAAGTAAATGCGTCGTGTGGTAAGAGTGTGTGTGTGTGTGAGTGTGTGTGTCTAAAGGTCTTGTGGGGTGTTTGTGTAGTTTAGGGTGTTGAATGGATATCAAATTGTATTTTTGTGAGGTGTGGGTGAACTGTAGTGGTTGTGCTTCCCGTGTAATAAAGTTTTTAACAATTAAAAATATTTTGAAATACTTAGCATGCGAAAAAGTTTTAATAATATGAGGTAGCAGATAATATTTACACAATGGTATATTGTAGAGGAAAAAGAAAATAAGTAGCGAACTGCAAGATAGTGCCAGGCCTAGTCACAGGCTGGAAGGTAAGAGTTGGTCTTCATCCTCGATTAAAATTGGCTTGCCGGTCTCTTCTTTTTTTACGTACACCTTCCCGAAAGATGTCCATGTTGCGAATAAGTTGTGATTTTTGACTCCTTCTCTAGCTAGGTAGTATATATGCTTGGATTTGCCTGTTAGAGATTCGGCTATGTATATAGTATGTTGCGGCCCAGGAAGATTGAGCAGTTCAGTGTTTAGAGACGGTATCTTTTGTAGTCTACGGTTCTTGTTGAATACTTTATATGATGTTATTAGAGATTCTTTGCGTAAAGAGGTGGTAAGATCCATCACAATGGTTCCGGACTTAGTCCTGTGGATGTTGCTTATATCTGTATCCGTAATAGGGGTAGGCATATCTAGGATGGTTGAGATGTCCTTCGCTATACTTATGAGAGTATTTTTGTTTTCATCCTTTTGTTTTGGCAGGTTTCGATAACTCAAGCATTCTCAGGATATCCTCATTCTTAACTCCGCGGATAGTAATTGCCTTTGTGTTGTAAAGGAACAATGTCGCAACGACAAGAGCAATATAAAGTTCTGATATTGAATTTTATAGGAATTTAAAAAAAAAATGTATGCCCATTGATAATTTTATATATAAATAGTACCTGGGCGACCGAGCTTTGCTCGGTTATTACTATTTATTATAATATGGTGGTGTTTAGGTGATAATCTATATTTATGAGAAATATAGGTATATTGTTATCTCAAACATTGACTATATTTCTTAAACTTGTTTAAAAAAAAATTAAAACATGCGTTTTCCCAAATATAAGACTAATCTAGATTAATTGCTTATCCCCGAAAACCCCCATATACCAAATTTCAATGAAATCGTTAGAGCCGTTTCTGAGATCATAGAAATACATTTATATATATACAAGAATTGCTCGTTTAAAGGTATAAGATATAGAGACACTGATCCATTTAGCGTGCGCATTATTAGTGCTTACGCATGTAAAGCAACCCCAGTTTCAGTCCCCTCTGAGATGGATGACCAGAAGTGGGAAACAATTTTCTTGAGCTCCTCCAAGCTTCATCATTAATGGCACTCGTTAAGCTACATACAGCTTGATTTTGAACCTCCTAGATAAATTGAAATCTGGGAATCAGAACCCCTAATGAAATACAGAATTGCAATAAGAACGGTATCATCATCTTCATTATTTCGTGTAAGTGACACGGTCAATCGACCATGCACACCCTAGTGTCAGAGTTCTTTGGAACCACCTCTCGGCCTCTGACGTGGTTCCTTTAACAACTACCAGATGACAGCCGGGACCAACGGCTTAACGTGCCTTCCGAAGCACAGAATCATCTTTATTATCAGACAATTAGGTGATTCAAGCCTGAAATGTCCTAACCAAACTGGAAGCAACTAAACAAAGCATGCTTCCCGTGGGAATCGAACCCACGACCCCCGCGTCTACAGGCAAACGCCTTAACCACTGGACCAGGGAGCAGCAGAGCAAGAAGTGGAAAAGAAAGATCAAAACGAAATCATTTGATCTTACATAGAAATTCGTCCGTCTGATCGGCGACATTGTATGGGAGACCTATGTTTTTTTTACAATCAGCTTTTTCCTTGCAATTCTATATTCTATTAGGGATCCTGATTCCGAGAATCCAATATAGGAGGTTCAAAATCATGTTGTAATCTGATATCTGCATTTAGGCAAGTTGAAAAATCTAACACCATTGTTGGCTACCAACATGAAAGAATTCCAAGAGGCAAAAATTCCTTTTCAAATTATGTTGCAAAATTATTGTCTGCAAATTATTATGATCTCTTTTGAATAAAGAAAAACATTATCTCTTCCATGCTGGTCTGGAGAAAAGAACGTAGAATGTGCTAGCTGATTCTCTTCCCGCGCAGACCATAGAAGCCTGTCATCGGCGAAAATCTAAAGAATCATGACATTAGGTGATGCGACTTGCAACCTATCACTATTTTGATTCCGTTTTCTACTTTTAGGCCCATGAATACGCAGAACACTTCTTGGTCTTATGACCTTAGACTCTGTCTACCCCGTAAGTGATAAAGACGTGATAATATGTATGTATTAGTATAGATTCCGCACTAAACAACATATTTGTCTAATGAATTGATAAGATAGCTTGCCCTTGAAAAGCTTATACAATTACAACCTGATTGAGTTTGCACTAAGGCCGTATAAACAATAAAATACTAATACCTGGAACTGAAATTTTAATGTACTCGATGGAAATCGAACTAAGATCCTATAAATAATAGACTAGCACCACAAAAGCCTACTTTTGTACACTATGTAAATTTACCATCGTCATTCCCTTTAAGCGGTGACTTAGCCAGTCAATGATTGAACGAATGAACATTTTTTTCTATGAGACTTAAGGTCGCAGGTTCAAATCCCGCCCGCTTGAAATTTTTTATTGCATAGTTGTTTTTGGTTGTCATATGATGGCGTTGTTGTGAAACCATATCAAATGCCTTTGTGCTTGGAAAGTATTGAACCGGTGATGTTCAGTCTACAAAAAAAAGAAAATTGATATTATAAATCATAAGCAGTCAATGTATAATATATATCAAAATCTACTGTTTCTTAGAGCTGTAAAAATTATCTAAGCCAAAGCAATCAAAAGACGTTTATGCCGCATATTTTCGACATTCGCAAGGGAATCAAAACCTACTACTTAAATAAATCGTATTTATTTATTTACTTCCCGTGAACTCAGAAACTTGAAATTTGGTTCGAAGCAAACGTCTCAAAACACAGATAATGGAAAATTGCAAAAAGCATAAAATGATTATAAATAATGGTTAGGGACCCTTCATGCACGAGTCCGACTTGCACTTAGCCATTTTTTGTAGTTACTTATTGTAAGGTGGTACGAAACCCTTCATGTGCGATGCCAACTCACACTTGGCAAGTTTTTCATTTCTTTTGCCCAGACTAGCATGGAAGCATCTCTTGACCTCGCTGTGGCATAAACCTTCAGTCAACGATAACTCAAGCATTCTCAGGATATCCTCATTCTTAACTCCGCGGATAGTAATTGCCTTTGTGTTGTAAAGGAACAATGTCGCAACGACAAGAGCAATATAAAGTTCTGATATTGAATTTTATAGGAATTTAAAAAAAAAATGTATGCCCATTGATAATTTTATATATAAATAGTACCTGGGCGACCGAGCTTTGCTCGGTTATTACTATTTATTATAATATGGTGGTGTTTAGGTGATAATCTATATTTATGAGAAATATAGGTATATTGTTATCTCAAACATTGACTATATTTCTTAAACTTGTTTAAAAAAAATTTAAAACATGCGTTTTCCCAAATATAAGACTAATCTAGATCGATTGCTTATCCCCGAAAACCCCCATATACCAAATTTCAATGAAATCGTTAGAGCCGTTTCTGAGATCATAGAAATACATTTATATATATACAAGAATTGCTCGTTTAAAGGTATAAGATATAGAGACACTGATCCATTTAGCGTGCGCATTATTAGTGCTTACGCATGTAAAGCAACCCCAGTTTCAGTCCCCTCTGAGATGGATGACCAGAAGTGGGAAACAATTTTCTTGAGCTCCTCCAAGCTTCATCATTAATGGCACTCGTTAAGCTACATACAGCTTGATTTTGAACCTCCTAGATAAATTGAAATCTGGGAATCAGAACCCCTAATGAAATACAGAATTGCAATAAGAACGGTATCATCATCTTCATTATTTCGTGTAAGTGACACGGTCAATCGACCATGCACACCCTAGTGTCAGAGTTCTTTGGAACCACCTCTCGGCCTCTGACGTGGTTCCTTTAACAACTACCAGATGACAGCCGGGACCAACGGCTTAACGTGCCTTCCGAAGCACGGAATCATCTTTATTATCAGACAATCAGGTGATTCAAGCCTGAAATGTCCTAACCAAACTGTAAGCAACTAAACAAAGCATGCTTCCCGTGGGAATCGAACCCACGACCCCCGCGTCTACAGGCAAACGCCTTAACCACTGGACCAGGGAGCAGCAGAGCAAGAAGTGGAAAAGAAAGATCAAAACGAAATCATTTGATCTTACATAGAAATTCGTCCGTCTGATCGGCGACATTGTATGGGAGACCTATGTTTTTTTTACAATCAGCTTTTTCCTTGCAATTCTATATTCTATTAGGGATCCTGATTCCGAGAATCCAATATAGGAGGTTCAAAATCATGTTGTAATCTGATATCTGCATTTAGGCAAGTTGAAAAATCTAACACCATTGTTGGCTACCAACATGAAAGAATTCCAAGAGGCAAAAATTCCTTTTCAAATTATGTTGCAAAATTATTGTCTGCAAATTATTATGATCTCTTTTGAATAAAGAAAAACATTATCTCTTCCATGCTGGTCTGGAGAAAAGAACGTAGAATGTGCTAGCTGATTCTCTTCCCGCGCAGACCATAGAAGCCTGTCATCGGCGAAAATCTAAAGAATCATGACATTAGGTGATGCGACTTGCAACCTATCACTATTTTGATTCCGTTTTCTACTTTTAGGCCCATGAATACGCAGAACACTTCTTGGTCTTATGACCTTAGACTCTGTCTACCCCGTAAGTGATAAAGACGTGATAATATGTATGTATTAGTATAGATTCCGCACTAAACAACATATTTGTCTAATGAATTGATAAGATAGCTTGCCCTTGAAAAGCTTATACAATTACAACCTGATTGAGTTTGCACTAAGGCCGTATAAACAATTTGTTAAGATGCGGTCCTCACACGACCCTCTCACTAATCTGCCACCTTACGACCGAGCCGAGGCCGTCAAATTCTGCGTAATTACATATCCGAACGACTCCCCTCCACCATAAGATTTAGGGCCAATCGGCGACCGGTGATTTAATCGCTTTTCGATAGATCGTAAACCAAGTCAACCCGAACAGGAATCGAGGATACGGCGAATTTGGAAATCCACTTGCGATTTACTTCGAATTTTATGTGTCTTTGTCAACTTACTTATAAGAGATCGGGCAAGTGAGAACCACGACAGGACTCAAATCAAAATCAAAACATTTATTCAGAATATAGGCAAATCACATTTTAAAGGAATTAATTTAGTAATATTTATATTATTAACTAGCTGTTGCCCGCGATTTCGTCTGCGGCAATTTCTTTTATTATGATTAATTCGTTTTTTTATTCATATAGATGAATAATTTTCCCCCGTTTTCAAAACATGTTTTATTGATGCTTCGCTCCTATTGGTTGCAGCGTGATGTTTTAGCCTAAAGCCTTCCTTAATAAATGGACTATCCAACACAAAAATAATTTTTCAATTTGAACCTGTAGTTTCGGAGAATAGCGCGTTCAAACAAACAAACAAACTCTTCAGCATTATACTATTAGTATAGAAGTATAGATTGATGTGCAAAAGCTACAGACTACTAGCGTTTCGGACGCAACTGACCACTGCAGAGAAGAAACGCCTAAAAAACCCTTTTCAATAGTATTGATGGTCGCCTACTCGCCTGAACGGCTTTTTAATTTTATAACTATTTTTATTTTCTTTTCTGTTCATTTCTAGTAATGAATACAATTTTTAAAATACATGATTATTTTTTTACTTGAACATATTAGCGACATTCCTTCCTTGATTCCTTGATCTGCCCTACTTGCTTACTTTTGACATCTACGATGTACAACGTCTTGATGGTAATTTCAACATCCATTTCAGTTTATTTAGCTTGAATAAAAATAATCAATAATACGAAAGCCGCAATGTACTTTATATATTTTAAGTGGCGATCAAAATCTTATACACCGTGGTTGTCAAAGTTAAGGAGGTATTATACTATCCTGAATCGCATCCTAAATCGAATCCGATGAGAGGGACGCCGCTATACGTGCGATACGATTGGAGATATCTCGTATCGTGTCTAACATATAGCGGCGATCCTATCGGATCCTAAATTCAGGATGGTTTAATAGGCGCCTTACTGAGTAGCCCTGCTGCATGGTTTTTGCAACGTAGTCTCTTTGTTTCATGATCCTAGACCTTGACCACTATACAGCGTGATTTTGTACCTATGAACTATATTAAAATCTAGGAATCAGAATACTTAGTTGAATACAGTATTGTGAGGAAAAAAGGTAAAAAACGAAAAATAAAATTGGACCTCCCATACAAAAATGGGCGCATTTCTATGAGAAGTCGAATTTATTTTTTAATATATTACTTTTTTTTACATTTCCGTATTCAATTAAGGATTCCGATTCCAGGATTTAATATAGTTCATAGGTACAAAATCAAGCGGTATAAGGTTCATTTAATTTAAGCACAATAAATATTTTAAGGAATAGCACCCATAAGTCAAATAATACTTTAGTAGCAAATTTAAAGAAATCGACACGCTAGTTTTGTTTTAGTTTTTTTATACAAAATAATTATTTTTAATTATTTTGTATAAAAAATTATTATTATATAATAATTATTTTTTTACGAAAATTGATAAATTAGCTATTTATATGGAAGACTTTAGCGACTTAGTATCCTTATTAGTTAATAGTAAAAAGTTGTACGCCAAGACAGTATTTTTTGTTAGCAGTATTTTTTTTTGTACACAGATTGATTCTTGCGTCTGTTTTTCTAGATGTTCAAGTAAAGATATCCCAAATACAAGCGGGTCGTTTTTTTTAAATTTGCTTCTATTCGTTTTTCTAGTTTGTGAGTGCCAGTTCTTAAAATATTTGCGCATAATTTAAATGGATCGTATATATAGGTGACGACAATCCTCAGTCCTTGCAAAAGAAAATAGATACGTACATTTCTAGAATTATTCGTGGGGCTATTGATATTAAAACATCCTAATAGAGAGAATGGTTGTAAATTTTTGTTTGTTTTTTGTTTGAACACCATTTTCCGATTTACTACTCCGTTACTGAAATATTTGGTCTTGTAGTGCTTATTTGTGTAGAATTCAGTGTCCCATCCCCCATCTGTCTACTGAATGGTTGTATCTGAACACATGAAAAACTTCACTGTAATAGTAATAAATACTTTTATAAGAATATCAAATCGAACTTTAGTTTTCTACTATGCGTCTTTTTAACGATATAAGTACCATACTAAACAGCACATACCTCCTTTGATGCTGTGTAGCAGACTGCAGTTCAACGCTACGATGCATTAATACGCATGCAGCATCTTGCAGTTCACTTGCGTAATACTTCAACTCCACCAGAGAGCTTCGTTCTTGGAAGAATTTTATTCAAAAATAAATATGAGCCAATACATGTAACTTGATTTTGATATGTTAATACACAATTTAGTTATTTAAATTGAAAATAGTGTTGAATTTATATTTTCAATTTAAGTACAAACATTAATAAAATAATCTACCTATTTACACATTTTTTTCTGATTTCATATTATAAGAAGAACGCATTCGGTTTTCTTGCAGATGAAGATGAAAAGATGAATGTTTATTTTCAGGACTAATATAAATCTACTTTTCCTACACCTACCTTACCTTTTGTTTTCAAATTCCATGTGACGATTGCTAATAAACTTATTTGACAATAATCTCAAAGAGTATAAATTATATCAATTACAGAATACTCTTTGCTATTGTATATAAAAAAAACCGACCGAGTGCGAGTCGGACTCGCGCACGAAGGGTTCCGTAACGTTATCATAAAACGGCAAAAAAATCATGTCTGTTGCATGCCCCCCTTTAATATAAATTTAAAGTATATTTTTAAAGTAAATATAAAATAAATTATTCTGCGAATATTTCAAGTGTCAAACTGTTGCCGTTATCAACATCGAGAAAAAACAAGCAAAAAAAATAACTTTTATTGTATGGCCTTGTATGACCCCTTAATAAATATGCCATGGACCAACGGCCTAACGTGCCTTCCGAAGTACGGGATCATCTTTATTATCAAACAACCAGGTGATATGACTCAAGCCTGCAATGTCTTAACCAAACTGGAAACCACTAAACAAAGTATGTTTCCCATGGGAAACGAACCCACGATCCCGGCTCTACAGGCAAACGCCTTAACCATTGGACCACGGAAGCAGTTATATTAAAATAGGAAACTTAAGTCATTTTAATTCACATTTGACTAGCTCCGTGGCGCAGCGGTCAACACGCCTGCCTGCGACACGGAGTGACCGGGTTCGATCCCCGGCCAGGTCAAGATGGAAAATGATCTTTTTCAGATTGGCCTGGGTCTTGGATGTTTATCTATATATGTATTTGTTATAAAAATATAGTATCGTTGAGTTAGTATTCCATAACACAAGTCTAGAACTTACTTTGGGGCTAGCTCAATCTGTGTGATTTGTCCGTATATATTTATTTATTTATTTATTTATTTAATAAAGACCTATCGATTGTTCGCCCGCTTTCTACGAATAACTACGCTTATGACCCGTCAAAAGTTTATAATTGCCTTCCGATAAATCGAAATCTCACCGAATGAATAAATAATGAAACAACACAGTTTTTCATTTTAAACGACTATTGTCGACGTGAGCTAGACTGCTTTTGAATACTTAATTACGGCTGAGTATTTGAAAATTCCAGACGGCTAATTAAGCTATATGCTGACAGTTTAGTTTATTTAGGTTTGCAAACGAAAGAACTGATTTGCTTTCGAATTGACTTCAGCGGAGTTTTATAACGGGATTGGCAAAACACTGTAGGCTTTGCTCTGAGGAAAAACACTTGAAAACATGGCCCGAGGTTATTGTTAGCTTTGTAAGAGATGAAGAGATACTTGATTCGTTTCTGCTTTGTGTTACCTCAGTGCCGGAACAGCCCTTGGGAGGAGGGAGAAAGCTTAAGTTATGGCTAAGAATATTGATTAGTTTAAAATAACTTTTAATAATAGGAATTATTACCCTCATTTTAGAGGTTATGGTTCATCCATTAATGAAATTTCTAAATATTTCTTAAATACACATACATACATAGTATCACGCCTTTTTTACCTTGCGGGGTAGACAGAGCCTAGGTCTATAAAACCTGAAGACTATCTGAATGGTAAAGTCAATTCTTTACAAAAAAACATTAATAGAGGAACCTTTATCCAGCTGTTTTTGTCGAACTCCATGGAGCAGAGGTTAACACACCAGCTTGTGACACGGGTTGCCCGGGTTGGATCCCTGGTCAGGTCAAGATGGAAAATGTTTTTTTTCTGATTGGCCTTAGTCTTGGATGTTTATCTTTATAAGTATTTGTCAGCTAGTATCCCATAATACAAGTCTTGAACTTACTTAGGGGCTAGCTCAATCTGTGTGATTTGTCCGTATATACTTATTAATAAATTATTATTAAAAAAAAAAGGTTCAAACTCCTTACGGCTGAAATAATGATGATGATGACGACACAGTTTACATTAATATTTACGTTCTAGTCAGTTATTTATTTATAAATATCAAGTTTGTGCCGTTTAAATAAATTGTGAAAGCACACAAGTTCAGGATGCGATATCTTTTCTAGTTCGGCGACAACTTTCATAACAGTTTGCGAAACTCAAGCCAGCTGCCAACTAGCTGCTGTTACTTTCCTAAATGTTCTAAACTCTAAATAAAATTTAGGGGGTCTTAGTTAGGAGCTCGTCTGTATAAAAAGTTTTTAACTTGTCCTCGCTAAGCAGCTATGCTAGGTTCAAGCGCAGGATGAGATATCGTTTCTAGTTCGGTGACAACTTTCATAACAGTTTGTGAAATTCAAACCAGCTGTCAACTAGCTGTTACTTTCCTAAATGTTCTAAACTCTAAATAAAATTAGGGGGTTCTAGTACGGAACTCATATGTACTTATAACAAGTTTTTAACTGTATGTCGCTAAGTAACTGTAAGTAGCATGTATATAGACAATGTTTTACTATGAATATGTTAGTTCTTTATTCCATACAGCTAAATGAACCAGATGCTTCTTTTCTCTCGCAGTACATACATGAATGCCGGCCGAGAGACAAGGTGAAAATGTAAGTAATGATGACAATATTAAATGCGACTAGCAACCCATCACTATTTTGATCCTGTCTACCGCCTTTACCACTGATGTTCTAAAAGTGGCATTTGTATCTTTACTCTTGGACTATGTCTACCCCGTAAGGGATATAGAAGTATAATATGACTATGTTAGTTATATGAGTGTGTTAGTAACAAATCACTTGCGTAATACTTCAAGTCCACCAGAGAGCTTCGTTCTTGGAAGTATTTTATTCAAAAATAAATATGAGCCAATACATGTGATTGACAACACACTTGATTTTGATGTGTTAATATACACCATTTAGTTATTTAAATTGAAAATACGTGTTGAATTTTTATTTTCAATTTAAATACAAACATTAATAAAATAATCTACCTATTTACACATTTTTTTTCTGATTTCATATTATAAGAAGAATGCAATCAGTTTTCTTGCAGATGAAGATGAAAAGATGAATGTTTATTTTTAGGACTAATATAAATCTACTTTTCCTACACCTACCTTACCTTTTGTTTTCAAATTCCATGTGACGATTGCTAATAAACTTATTTGACAATAATCTCAAAGAGTATAAATTATATCAATTACAGAATACTCTTTGCTATTGTATATAAAAAAAACCGACCGAGTGCGAGTCGGACTCGCGCACGAAGGGTTCCGTAACGTTATCATAAAACGGCAAAAAAATCATGTCTGTTGCATGGGCCCCCCTTTAATATAAATTTAAAATTATATTTTTAAAGTAAATATAAAATAAATTATTCTGCGAATATTTCAAGTGTCAAACTGTTGCCGTTATCAACATCAGGAAAAAACAAGCAAAAAAAATCACGTTTATTGTATGGCCTTGTATGACCCCTTAATAAATATGCCATGGACAAACGGCCTAACGTGCCTTCCGAAGTACGGGATCATCTTTATTATCAAACAAACAGTTGATATGACTCAAGCCCGCAATGTCTTAACCAAACTGGGAACCACTAAACAAAGTATGTTTCCCATGGGAATCGAACCCACGGCTCTACAGGCAAACGCCTTAACCATTGGACCACGGAATTAGTTATATAAAAATAGGAAACTTCAAAGTCATTTTAATTCAATAAAGACCTATCGATTGTTCGCCCGCTTTCTACGAATAACTACGCTTATGACCCGTCAAAAGTTTATAATTGCCTTCCGATAAATCGAAATCTCACCGAATGAATAAATAATGAAACAACACAGTTTTTCATTTTAAACGACTATTGTCGACGTGAGCTAGACTGCTTTTGAATACTTAATTACGGCTGAGTATTTGAAAATGCCAGACGGCTAATTAAGCTATATGCTGACAGTTTCGTTTATTTAGGTTTGCAAACGAAAGAACTGATTTGCTTTCGAATTGACTTCAGCGGAGTTTTATAACGGGATTGGCAAAACACTGTAGGCTTTGCTTTGAGGAAAAACACTTGAAAACATGGCCTGAGGTTATTGTTAGCTTTGTAAGAGATGAAGAGATACTTGATTCGTTTCTGCTTTGTGTTACCTCAGTGCCGGAACAGCCCTTGGGAGGAGGGAGAAAGCTCAAGTTATGGCTAAGAATATTGAGTAGTTAAAATAACTTTTAATAATAGGAATAATTACCCTTATTTTAGAGGTTATGGTTCTTCCATTAATGAAATTTCTAAATATTTCTTAAATACACATACATACATAGTATCACGCCTTTTTACCTTGCGGGATAGACAGAGCATAGGTCTATAAAACCTGAAGACTATCTGAATCGTAAAGTTAATTCTTTAAAAAAAAACATAATAGAGGAACCTTTATCCAGCTGTTTTTGTCGAGCTCCATGGAGCAGAGGTTAACACACCAGCCTGCGACACGGGTTGCCGGGGTTGGATCCCCGGTCAGGTCAAGATGGAAAATGTTCTTTTTCTGATTGGCCTTAGTCTTGGATGTTTATCTTTATAAGTATTTGTCAGCTAGTATCCCATAATACAAGTCTTGAACTTACTTTGGGGCTAGCTCAATCTGTGTGATTTGTCCGTATATACTTATTATTAAATTATTATTATTTTATTATTAAAAAAAAAGGTGTAAACTCCTTACGGCTGAAATAATGATGATGATGATGACACAGTTTACATTAGTATTTACGTTCTAGTCAGTTATTTATGTATAAATCAGTTATTTATGTATAAAGAGATGTTCAAAATCGTCCTTTGCGTAGCGGCAAAAACCTTCGCCTTAAAATCCCCGCACATTCTACTGAGTTTTTCTGTCCAAGCTGTACATCTTTGGAACTCACTACCACTTACTATCCGGTGTGCTCAAACGCTAGCCAGCTTCAAATCCCAAGTAAAATCGCATTTTCTATCTTTATGATATTTTTCCAACGTAGGCTTTCTGGCTATCACCATGACTTTCTGCTGCTTTTGTGTAAGTTGTATGTATTTATGTATAGTATTTGTGTATGTTTATTTATGCTATTGTATTTAAGTATGTTTATTGTAGGTTACTATGTCATTTGGTTTGGTTTTCTACCCCGCACCATAATATTTCTCTCGCATTGTTTTATTTTTCTGCAAAGGTTGCCTTGAAGAAATTGCATTGCGATAAGGCCGCCTTTTGCACAATTCTTATATTTTAAGTTAATATAAATTATGTAAACTGTTCCTTTTTGTGCAATAAAGGGTATTGTATTGTAAATATCAAATTCGTGCCGTTTAAATAAATTGTGAAAGCGTCAAGCTCAGGATGAGATATCGTTTCTAGTTCGGCGACAACTTTCATAACAGTTTGCGAAACACAAGCCAGCTGCCAATTAGCTGCTGTTACTTTCCTAAACGTTCTAAACTCTAAATAAAATTTAGGGGGTCTTAGTTAGGAGCTCGTCTGTATAAAAAGTTTTTAACTTTTCCCCGCTAAGCAGCTGTGCGTAATATTTATGTAGACAACGTCGTTCCTATGAATATACCAGTTAATTATTTTATTGTCTGGAACAGTCGTAGAAATCGTAAATTGACTGCGATATCCTTTCTAGTTCGGTGACAACTTTCATAACTGTTTGCGAAATTCAAGCCAGCTGCCAACTAGCTGCTGTTACTTTCATATATGTTCTAAACTCTAAATAAAATAAGGGGGCCCTAGTTAACAACTCGTGTGTCGTATTACAAGTTTTTAACTTTACGTCGCTAAGCAACTGTGAGTAATATTTATGTAGACAACGTCTTTGCTATGAATATATCAGTTAATTATTCTATGTTTGTCTGGAATAGTCATAGAAATCGTAAATTATGCAAGCTTCAAGCGCAGGATGCGATATCGTTTCTAGTTCGGCGACAACTTTCATAACAGTTTGCGAAATTCAAGCCAGCTGCCAACTAGCTGCTGTTACTTTCCTAAATGTTCTAAACTCTAAATAAATTAAGGGGGCCTTAGTTAGAAACTAGTCTGTATAAAAAGTTTTTAACTTTACCTCGCTAAGCAGCCATGCTAGGTTCAAGCGCAAGATGAGATATCGTTTCTAGTTCGGTGACAACTTTCATAACAGTTTGTGAAAATTCAAACCAGCTGTCAACTAGCTGCTGTTACTTTCCTAAATGTCTAAACTCTAAATAAAATTAGGGGGTTCTAGTACGGAACTCATATGTTAAGTATATACAAGTTTTTAACTGTATGTCGCTAAGTAACTGTAAGTAACATGTATATAGACAATGTTTTACTATGAACATGTTAGTTCTTTATTCCATGCTGCTAAATGAACTACATGCTTCTTTTCTCTCGCAGTACGTACATGAATGCCGGCCGAGAGATAAGGTGAAAATTTAAGTAATCATGACAATATTAAATGCGAATAGCAACCTATCAATATTTTGATCCTGTCTACCGTCTTTACTACAGATATTTTAAACGTGGCATTTGTATCTTTACCCCCGGACTATGTCTACCCCGTAAGGGATATAGAAGTATAATATGACTATATGAGTGTGTTAGTAACAAATCTTACTTATTTTAATGTATGTAACTAGATGACAAAGACATTACATTATGACAACACCGCAATTTTACAGTACAAAATCGCTACATATATCGATTTTTAAAACGACTATTATATCTTCAACAAGTTCAGTTTTAGATTTTATTGTGAAAAAACTGTGATTCTATTTTCACCTAACATGTTTTAAGCTATAATACCTACAAAGCCGGGGGAGGCTTTCGCCAGTGACGTGATTATCACAAATTTATATAATTTATCAATAATGACGCATGCAATTAATAAATGTCATTGAACTAATATGAAATTAATAACTTATTAATGAAAGTAACTTAAATAATAAAATTAAGAATTATAATATTAGCAGTTTAATGATGATTATACAAATAGAATCTAAATAATATTTTTTACCGAAAATCACCTAAACTTTGTGGTAGAATAACTGTTTCACAAGCTTTTATAATGTATGTTGATAACTATGTTTATTCGGGTGGAATCCTGCAGCTCAATTTTGAAGTAGATACTCGCATCTTCCACCGGTTGAGCTGAAATTTTGTATACTCGTTGTGTTTGCATGAAATGGTAAGCTGTGTTGCGTCATTCTAAATTCAACATGGCGGAACACCCAGGATGGTGGACTAGCTATATTTGATATACTCGAACAATATCTATGGATATAAAATTAAAGGGCTCGCTGAAAATAACTTGAAAAGTAAAGTAATGTACATAAAATCTTGTTTTAAAAGTTATTTACTTTTCATTTTTAATTTTATTTTATATCAACCTACATTGTTTTGTCCTGTAGCTCTTGGTTGTACAATTAACTGTTTAGATTCATTTTGTTTAGCGAAATAGCGAAGTCGTTGAATTGTCAAGTAGATAAAAGCAATTCTATGTCAACGTCCGTTGCAATTAGTCGCTTTATTTATTCATTACTACGAATTGTGCAATAAAATATTTTCTCGGAACACGAATTTTAGGTTGTAAACCACTCACGTTACCAAAAAGCTATTAGGTTAGTTGTTAACAGATATTTTAGTTTAATATATCAAAAATAACATGTCAGCCATATATAGGCCACTAGGAGTCTCCGAAGGATTCTTCATTCTATGGGAAAATATTGCCATACTCACTAATATAGCCTATTTTGCATCCCCTGATATAGCCATTACAATTCTGAAAAATAAAGTAAACCTTAAAGATAAAGCTGTTAAAATCTACTGCGATAAGACTCCCTACGAGCAAGAATGCATGAACAATTTGAGAGAAGAACTACAAGACCGTGCTAAAAAAGGTGAGAAAAATCTCACTATAAAATATGTGAGAGGTATTCCTAGAATCATACAATCTTACCCAAAAAACTAAATACGAGAGAAAATACATTAAGCCCTATGAATAAAGGTGATAATACAATAACCTATGAAGTCACCGACAATTATTCTACCATAACAACTAAAACTAAGTCGTTGAAGTTTCTATACGCCAACGCCTGTAGCATTGTCAAAAAAGAAAAATTGGATGAGATTAGATGTGTCATAAATTCATTTAAATCAACCTTGCATGTCATGATTATAACAGAAACATGGATAAAGAATGAACAGGACGCACATAAATTAAAAATACCGAACTATACACATTATTATAATTACAGAGCAAAATATATGGGAGATGGTGGTGGTGGAGGAGTCTCTATATATGTACACAATGATCTGAAGCATGAATTTGTAGATGAGCAGCATGAGAATGGAAATCATTATCTATGGATACACTTGCAAAAGTATTCTTTAGATATTGGAGCTATATATAAACCACCAACTGCGGACACAACCAATTTTCTGGAAACATATGCAAATCATCTATCGAAAAGGAAAAGAGTTCTTATATTTGGAGACTTCAATTTTGATTTGCTTAGCCACAAGCGGTTTGTCAAAGAGTATAAAATGCTGTTGCGGGAAGATGGAATACAAGTTCTGAATAAGATACATAAGAATTATTGCACTCGTGTAACTGATAAAACTGCAACAATAGTTGATCACATATGCACAAACCTTAAAAAAAAAAACACATTTCATATGGCAAATATTGAAAATGCTCTATCGGACCACAGGCAAATTTACTTTGAAATGGAAGTTAATAAACCCGAACGACCAAAGCGAATCAATTACGAGGCAACTGACTATATTAACTTGCATAAAACAATTAAGGAGACGGTCCTTTCAACAAATATTGACTGTTATTACGAGAAATTAGAAAATTATATTATTGAAGCAATCTCTAAAAATAAAAAACCAAGACGAAAGTACAAAACCCACCGAGAACAGATTGGATTAACAAGACCTTAATAACATCAATAGATGAGAGGAATAAGCTTTGTCACAAATTGAAACAAACACCCGACGATGAGTCACTAAGAAAAGACTTTATCAAAGAAAGAAACAAAGTACAAGACGATATTCAATCAGCTAAGAATCAGTATTACAACCAAGAATTTAATAAGTGCATGAAATCTCCTTTAAAAATGTGGCAACTTATTGGTGATCTAGCAAGCAATAACAATAAAAAACAATGCGCCCCCGTAGAACTCAATTCATCAGAAGGGGAAATTACTAACTTAGAAGACATATGTAACTGTTTTAATTCATACTTTTCTACAATAGGGTCGAAACTTGCTGAAAAGATACCTAAATGCTGCCACAGCGAGTTGAATTCTTCTGACAGAGTGAGCATAGATCATGCGGTATTATCTGAGATGAGACCAGCTACAGTTGATGAAGTAATTAGGAAAATAGATAAATTAAAACCAAATACTAGTTGCGGCTTAGATGGAATAAGCACTAAAGTAATTAAATGTATTAAGGACTTAATCGCTGATTAATTAACATTATGTATTAACAAGTGTCTTAGCATGGGCTACTTTCCAGATACATTAAAAACAGCCAAAGTAACTCCCGTTTTCAAATCAGGGGATAAGAAAGACCCCGGTAACTATCGTCCAGTATCGGTGTTGCCAATAATATCAAAAATATTTGAAAGAATACTGTATGATCGCCTTAACAAATTTCTTAGTTCTTTGGATTACATAGTTAAAAAGCAATATGGCTTCAGACCTAAATCCAACACCCTCTCAGCCACTATTGATCTAGTTACAAACATAAAATATAACATTGATAATAAGAACATAGCACTAGGTATTTTTATTGATTTAAAAAAAGCTTTTGATACAGTCAGTCATATAAAACTTCTAAACAAATTTAAAAAAAATGGGCGTAACAGGAACAGCTTATAAAATATTTGAATCGTATTTGACAAATAGGTATCAAGTCGTAAAAATTGAAAATACAGTTAGTAGACCTCAATTAATAACGTATGGTGTACCTCAAGGATCGATACTGGGGCCATTATTGTTTTTAATATATATTAACAGTATGCACGGCATTGGCTTAAAGGGAGATATTACTTTGTATGCAGACGACACTAGTCTCTTTTACTTTGGCAAATCAATAGGCACACTAATTGAACACGCACAACATGATTTAGATCTCTTGCATTCGTGGCTTCAGGAAAATCTTTTAACTATAAATACTACTAAGACAAAATACATAATTTTTTCTGCTAAGAATAAACCAATAGGTACTTAGGAGGAGTTAGCTATAGATGGAGAAACAATTCAGAGAGTTAATAAAGAAAAGTATCTTGGTTTAATTTTGGATAGTCAACTTACTTGGAGACCGCATATTGATAAAATTCGGACAAAGATATCATCCTTGTCAGGAGCCCTGCGAGGTATTACGAAATGTCTTCCAAAGTATGTTAGGTACATAATTTATAATTCATTGATTAAATCTCAAATAAGTTATTTAATTGAAGTATGGGGAACTGCAAGTAAGACGTTACTGAATAGACTGCAAAGATCGCAAAATAAAATTATAAAAAGTTTATATAAATATCCATATTTGACACCAACAGTAAAAGTCTATAAAGAAACAAAGCTTCTAAATCTCCGGCAACTGTATAAATACAGCACATGTATCTTGATAAGAAAAATCCTTACTAAGGATATCCACTCACAAATTAATTTTACTAAAAGGATACATATCCAAAAACGCATTACAAGACAGGCCAATAACATACATTTAATTGCTCCTAGGACTAACTATGGCAAAAAAAATATTATGTATGAAGGGGCAGCTTTACAATAAATTGCCAAAAGATATAAAAGAAGCAAAATCACTTTTCACATTTAAAAAATTGCTAAAATGTCACATATTAAAGGACCTCTCATAGCACATATACAGATTTTATAAGTATATTAGCTATCCCGACGAACTTGTTTCGCTGGAAGATAAAAACTATCCTGTCTTTTATGTTGGACAAAATTACAGACAGATACGAAGTTTGATCAAAATCGGTTCAGTAGTTTCCAGAGTTATCCCAAACACACATCATAACATGAGATTTTTGGGTATATATATATATATATATATGATAAGTACATAGACACACGTCTATATAGATTTTGTATATTAAAATAATGAATTATTAAAACAACTTATGATAATTTCCATAAACTTCAAGTAATTAAACTCTAAAATTACAAATCATTAGAAACTGATGTTATCCGCTTCCGCTTATGCACTCAGTCTCCCCTTAGTAAACAAGTGTAGCAGTTTAGTTAAAGCATGAATGTAATCTACCCTCAATTAATTTTATTTTGTTATTACTGGTTTGATGTTTTACTTGGAGATGTGATGTGATTTTCAATAGTCCTAATTCTTACATGCCATTTTATTAGATATTAAATGTAAATGTAATCAGTGTATGTTCTTATTCTTATAGTGTAATGATGGAATGTGCACGAATTAATGAGTGTGATGTAATCTTAGTCTACAAATTGATCATAGACAGGTACGTTCATTAGATTAGATATAATTTAAGTTTACCTATGTATTTTCTCGATAAGTGAATTGTGTAATTCTTCTGAGAAAATAAATTCTTTAAACCTTATACTCACCACCCTTGGCAGCGAGTTGGCGAACGCAGTTTTTGCTTTTTGCTTCCGACGCTGCTGTCCAACGGAAGTATTTTTAAGCTAGAGAAGGATAGGAATTTGAAATAAGTTGAATAATATTACCCAGAGATGATGGGTTTACGTACCTTATAAAATACGGAGATATCTTTTATAATATTTAATGTATGCAGTTTTAATATTACGTCATTATGGTTTTAAGCTGCGATTCCACCGAAGCTGTGCAAGAGAGCTGAGCGATTTGAAGAAAACATCCACCAACAAATAATGCTTTATTATTCTGGAGTTCTATTGCAAACGATCTACCGGGAAATGTTTCTCATACGCTGTAGGCGCAATTTTACTTAAAAAGTATTTCAGAAAAGATCTCGCTTACGAGAATCAATGCAACATACAGTTTAGCAACTTTGCCATACATTTTCGCACAGGTTTACGGAGAGGCAGTACAAGCTAAATCTCAAATATCGAAGTACAGGGCCGTTTACGGAGAGAAGTTTTTGTAGCATTTACTTGAGATATTACGTTTGGTTATGTGACACACGCCGCGGGCAACGTGGGGCGTTGGACGCGGCTGTGCACGCTACATCGATGACAGAGAAAGTGTGACGAGTATTGATAAATAAGTCACATGATATTAAATTGAATTAACTTGAACAAACTGAAATCAAGCTTAGACCAATAACATAAAACTGCTTTTCTTTAGTGATTATATATGACGCGCACTCTGCGGCGTAACACGCCACGCCATACGCGGTGCCATATACGCCATTAACGCCGCATCTCTGTAATCGAAAAGCGCTCTACCACCCTACGCGCCACGCAATGCTACGCCTCTAAACGAAGCCTTATATTGCTACAGAGCCTCACAATCACTTGCCGTTTTGTAACACACCTAAGGCAGACTGTCTGTCAGGGAACATGACCAAGCAATGTAGTTTAGATATAGATAGAGCTTGTTGTCTTGATAGAGATAGTTAAGATAGAGCAGGCAAAATTGCCGTGGGTCTCATGGTATTAATAATAGTGATTGAAACCGCCAAAGTTTAAATTTTTTTTAAGCCTCGCTTTTATATACACTTACTCATCTTCCACCAATATATATTCCACAAACATGCTAAATGTGGTCTTCGAGTCAGTAGACTTGTGATTTGTGTGTAATTAAGCACTCATATATATCTTAGCATCGCTCCGCTTTCTCGAATAGCTAAGTGGAAATGCAGCTTTAAAGTAAATATTTCTGTGAACTGTTCCGCAGTGCGCAGCGGAAACGTCGCTCGGAAGCAGTGCAGCGACGTCATGGTAACTTAGTGGAAACACTCATACTTTGCTGTTTGCATAATTACGCGGCTGCTCAAAAAAGGGGGATAATGTGTAAAGACTTCATTACATTGTAGGTCGATGACGTAAATATAGAGGCTTTTGACCAGTAATGGGCTAATGTGGGCTGAAAATGAATGAATGAATGAATACTGTATGTACGTATGTGAACTTATAAAGAAGGAAAACTATTTTTAAAAAACCCATCTGCTAACAATAAAATTGTGTGCGTTCTTGCCATGCCTCGACATATTGTAGTATATTATAAGTTTAAGATGTTTTGAAACACTGACATTATATGAATAAAAAAAAGAATATGGGTAAGAATTATTATTCCATCACTTCTAAACACACACCGGAGTAAATCTGGACGTGTTGAACTATAATACTGACAATAAATGGAGACCGAACTCTGGCTGTAAAGTTTTTCATTTACGTAATGAAATTCTTTGATAAAAGTGTAAAAGCAGTCGCGAAAACTCACAAAATCGCACTGGGAAGACCCAATACCCAGACACTAAGCCAATTTAGGAAAGTTGTTACGAAAATTGGCCCGAACGGAAATCGATAGGACTTGCATAATAGGTGGCGACTGTGGTTTGCACAGACCTTATTTCAACGGAGTTGGTAGCATATGAGTGTCACGGGTACATGGGATGATCTGTGCATTTTCCGTGACGTCAATAAAAGGGTCCAACGGGAGACAAACGCTCTCAGTTACGTACAGTCACAAGTATTGATATACAGGGTGATTTTAAATTGGTAACATTTCAATGTTGGAATCAGAATCCCTAATAGAATATACATCCGCAAAAAGGTAATTTATGAAAAAAATACTTAGACTTTCTATAGAAATTTTACCAGCTGATCGATGAATTTGTACGGGAAGCTCAATTTTTTTTTCATCATTTTTACCGTTTTTTCTGCAGGTCTATAACCTTTTAGGGATTCCGATACCAACACCAAAACACTGCCAGGTACCTAATTCAAAATCACCACGTATAAACAATTCTAATACATTTAGGTTAAAAACATTAACATTTACATTAACTTAAAAACCGATATGTGAACTGCGCAAACATAACTTTCTTTTGTAAAAAGATACAGTCATCGTTCGTTTTAAGGTATTCCCAGACAGTAGTTATGTAACGTTAAAACAATGTATAACACGATAATATTCTGGACGATCTATATATAGTATATAGAATGTTATCGTTGTAACACATTGTTTATTAACGTTGTAATAACTGCTGTATGGAAGCACCTTTAGAGCGACGAGTGTTGTTTACGACTAAGCACTTAGCGATACTATCTCTGTAAAATAAAATGCTATTTGAGCTGCGATATTGACAGAAAATAGTAAAAATAGCAAAGTAGGAGTATAACAAAAGATCAAAAGGGCACATTGAACATATTGACGAGTGTATACTAACTTCATTGAAATCATCATCATCATTTCGAGTAGGTGTCACGGTCAATCGACCATGCACACCCTGGTGTCAGAGTTCTTCGGAACCGCCTCTCGGCCTCTGACGTGGTTCCTTTTAACGACTACCAGATGGCAGCCGGGACCACCGGCTTAACATGCCTTCCGAAGCACGGAATCATCTTTATTATCAGACTATCAGGTGATTCAAGCCTGCAATGTCCTAACCAAACTGGAAACAACTAAACAAATTATGCTTCCGGTAGGAATCGAACCCACGACCCCCGGGTCAACAGGCAAACGCCTTAACCACTGGACCACGGAGGTTGTTGTTCATTGAAATGGAGTTGTTTGATTAACTAATGGGATTGCGCATTGTTAGATGAGAGAGAGGCCAATGACACTTGGTTGGCTATCTCACTCGCACAATCAAATATTTTTAAAGATTATTAAAAAATGTGTCTTATTTTTACAAAAGTGTTTCATTTTTATCATAGATGATCAACTAATTTACGCTATCGTATACTAAAACGTGTCTAAAATATCTACAATATAGTTATCTAAGATTATAAGGTCACAGGTTCAAATCGGCTTGAATTTTTTTTACCATATTTTATTTCTTAATTTAATAAGAGTATATCAAAATAGCATTGTGAATGCAAAATATAACACTTGAAAAAATATGTTATAAAATCCCTCTTTTTGCGTCAGGTATAAAAAAAAGGTATAATGTAATTATCTACCTTTTATTAATGTAATAGTAAGTAGTAATAACCTACCTTTTATTAATATGAGAACTTTCCGCACAATAGCGAGAATTTTAGATAAAACAACGGAAAGGTTTTAGCAATGAACTGGAAGGACGTAATACCAGATACTAAGCCAATTTAGAAAAGTTTGTTACGGAAAGGCCTGAACGGAAATCGATCACTTGCTTAATAGGAATCCGACCTGATGACAAGGATGCTTTAGGTTTAAAAAAAATGTTCTCTCTCTCTTTCTTTCTCTCAATACGGAACAAGCCATAAAGAGGCACGATCGGCCTAAACGTTCGGCTTGTGACGCATCTATTATTCTATGCATCTATTATATTGGACAAAATCAAGTATATTCCACTTGATTTTGTCCAATGCAGTTTTGACGGGCTGATTAGATGTTTTAGGGGCAACGTGTGTATCTTAACATCACAACACTTACATTCAAACATACATACATGAACTGCGCAAAGATAACTTTCTTTTGTAAAAAGATACTGTCATCGTTCGTTTTAAGGTATTCCCAGACAGTAGTTATGTAACGTTAAAACAATGTATAACACGATAATATTCTGGACGATTTATAGTATACTAGCTTTCGCCCGCGGCTCCGCTCGCGTCAATGTCGGTCCCTCGGGAATAGTACTTTTTCCCGGGATAAAAGGTAGCCTATGTCCTTCTCCGCACTCCAGAGAACTAGTATGCAAAATTTCATGATGATCGGTTCAGTAGTTACGACGTGAAAGCGTAACAAACAAACAAACAAACAAACGAACTCACTTTCGCATTTATAATATTAGTTAGGACTAGCTTTCGCCCGCGGCTCCGCCCGCATCAATGTCGATCCCTCGGGAATAGTTCTTTTTCCCGGGATAAAAGGTAGCATATGTCCTTCTCCGCACTCCAGAGAACTAGTATGCAAAATTTCATGATGATCGGTTCAGTAGATACGGCGTGAAAGCGTAACAAACAAACAAACAAACAAATAAACAAACAAACAAACTCACTTTCGCATTTATAATATTAGTAAAGATATAGTAAGGATAAGGATAAAGATAAGGATACAATGTTATCGTTGTAAAACATTGTTTAATAACGTTATAATAACTGCTGTATGGAAGCACCTTTGGAGCGACAACTGTTGTTTACGACAAAGCACTTAGCGATACTATCACTGTAAAATAAAATGCTATTTGAGCTGCGATATTGAAAGAAAATAGTAAAAATAGCGAGTACAAAATAGTTGTAGAGATTCTAAAACTGTACTTAAACAGTTTTGGGATCTCTTTAACTATTTTGTTGATAAGATAAACATTAAAAACGTAAACCTGACTTCATATTAAGCCATGACAAGGTAGTGCTGCTGTCTGAATAAGCTCGAATAGAATTAATAGTTATATGGTCTTTAAGCAAATTATACATGTGCGATAGAACTTTTGCTAGAAGCACCGCTGCGCTTAGCTCGAGTCTATTTACCGTGGTAGGTTTTAAAGGAGCTACTCTAGATTTTCCAATCAGTAAACTAGTCGCAGTAGAAATTCTGGGCTCATTAGTAACCACACAAATATACACACAACAACCATAGCCTTTCAGAGAACCATCACAGAAACCTACCAAGTGTACTTCCATCGGATTGGAAGGTATAACTAGCCGCGGAAGAGAATTTTTTTGTAAATCAGACAAATTGGCCGCTATTAAATGCCATTGTTTGATTAAATGTTTTGGAATAGTCTCATCCCACGATAAATTTAACCGCCATATCTCTTGCAACAGCGATTTTGCTGCAAAGACTACTGGGCATATCCAACCGAGTGGATCGAAAATGCGGGCTACTAAAGAGAGTATGGATCTTTTAGTAAATTTGACTTCGAACGAGTCTGAAAAGGCATATGAAAAAGAATCATTAATGGGATTCCATCGTATCCCTAATATTTTGACAAACTCATTTCCCGATTCATCGAAGGATTTGGAACTTTGACAAAATTCAGGAGGAACATCCTTAAGAAGACGAGGAGCGTTAGTAGTCCATTTCTCGGGTCTTATCAATATTTGCCGATACATACGACGGATGTCGGCAGTAAAAACTATTTTGTGAAGTCTAAATTTTGTCACTAAATCGACAATATCCACTTGCAGCTTAGGACCCACATGAACAATATTATTGAGTGACAGATTATTCGAGGTCCGACTACTGGCATCGAAGACTACTCGTAAACGTGTCGTTGTACTATCGGGTCGTATTAGACAATGGTGAGGAATAATATAACGGTCAGTAGACAAAGATTCAGCAGGCTGCATATGTCCCAGATCTTCGTACTGCTGCATAAATTCCTTATATTCCGTTTTCAACTCAGTCTGGCTGGCAAGACGCTTTTCCAAGTTGAGAAAACGGTTAAGAACCTGATGATATAATTCTCCTAAGGCTGGAGTATCATCTTTAAGCATAATTGGTACAACATAACGACCTTCGGAGGTACGACATGTGCCATTTTTATATTTTTGTTTACATATTTCATCCTCAGGACCGGAAATTTTACATTTCGACGGTTCTTCGGATTCCCAAAACCGTTGAACGATCTCATCAAGCGCACAAGAAGACGCGATGAGTGACGTAACGGGTGTGGCTGGAGTTTGAGCCACTTCACATATTTCATCCTTAGGACCGGAAATTTTACATTTCGGCGGTTCTTCGGATTCCCAAAACCGTTGAACGATCTCATCGAGCGCACAAGAAGACGCGATGAGTGACGTAACGGGTGTGGCTGGAGTTTGAGCCACTTCACATATTTCATCCTTAGGACCGGAAATTTTACATTTCGGCGGTTCTTCGGATTCCCTAAAACGTTGAACGATCTCATCGAGCGCACTAGAAGACGCGATGAGTGACGTAACGGGTGTGGCTGGAGTTTGAGCCACCACGTTTTGAAGAAACTGACCACTTATCACCCAGCCGAATACACTAGACAGTGCACATGGAAAACCAGGACCTGGGCAATAACGGGAACCAGTATATATCTGGTCAAAACAGTCTACTCCTAACAACAGATCGATCGGACCCGATTTATCAAAATCTTGGTCGGCGAGATCCAGATGTTTAAACTTTTCCTTGACAACCGATGGTAATGAGGTTGAAGGAATCATTGAAGTGATTTTAGGCAAAACCACTAATCGTATATCGAATTGGGGCGAGTCATTTGACCTAGGCACAATAGAGCCAAAAGTATAACCTTTAATATTACAAACATAATTTTGACCGAGACCGGTTACATTTAAACACGGAGTACATACGAAGAGGAGTTGCCCTAAGGAATATTTTCTATGAAACAATGCGTGGCACTTACAGGGGGTGAGGGGAGTATTATCTGTCTCACTCTACTTGCTCTGTCTCACTCTACTTGCTCTGTCTCACTCCCTCCTTTATATCCATCTAGCGGCGAATAGCCCAACTACTTAATAAGTTCGATGTTGATTTTTCTTTTTAGTTTATCTATCCGTCACTAGATGTCCCTAACACCTACTGAAATCTAGTGTCGGATAGCTGAGTAATTAGGGTTGCCAACCAGACTGTTAAAAACAGTATAATACTGTTTTTGCTAGTTAATGCTTTTTACTGTTCTATTATAAGAGAGTTTGCAAAACACTGTTTACACGACTGCTGGTAAAACTATGGTTAGAAACATATAAATTTAAAATTTTCCACAAATTAATATTTCTTTTAAAATAATTTTAATAACATAATATTGTTGTATATAGTATAGTTCTGTACCTGTTCAAAGTAATCGTTTATTTGGAGACTACATCTTCACAGCCACAAAAACAAAGAATCAATATGTTTTATGTAAATTATTTTCTTTCTGTTTTTTGTCATAGATAATTAATCAAATTCCATAATAAAACCACATAGTGTCAGTGACCATATCATGTAAAAGAGTAGTCAAAATCCAGGCAGCATACGAGTTGACGCACGGGCCACCCAAAACTTAGCCATACTAGAGGTGACTTGAGCTAGTAGTAGTACCAGCCTGCCTTCGACGCCGCCACAAGTTTGTATATTTTTTTGACCCACATTCTCGACCCACATGTCAAAAAAATATACAAACTGGTGGATTGATCTTTTGTTGATCGTTGATCTTATCAAGAAATTACATCGATCGCATGACATTTTTCCATCATTAATAATAAAGGACATAGGGAGATATTGGTTCCAACAGTAAAAATCAAATACAATTATGCTTCAATCATATATTTCTTGAAGTATTATGATTTAATAATCATAGCATAGAGTGTAAATAAGCTTAAGAATAGCCATTAATTTTTTTCTTACCATGAAAAATCTACATTAACAGACATAATCTCAATCAATTGAAAAAGTATCACGTAACGCCAAAGTGCAATATTCGATTTGTATGAATGTCAAAAAATGATACAACATGTACAAAAGTTTTATTTACAACTAACTTAACTAACAAGCGGGATCAGAAAACGAATGGGATGTACAGATCAGCCGGCCTATATGCTAACTCGGTGTACAAC
The DNA here is from genome assembly GCA_947532085.1 of Elegia similella. Lineage (NCBI taxonomy): Eukaryota > Metazoa > Arthropoda > Insecta > Lepidoptera > Pyralidae > Elegia > Elegia similella. The sequence goes on along the minus strand of OX383940.1, from coordinate 18,841,774 downwards.
GTTTTGATAGACACTTCAAAATGCATTGCGGCTTTCGTATGATATTGTTAATTTTTATATAAGATGTATTTGATGTGACCATCAAAATGTATTTTGAAGTGACCATCAAAACGTTGTACACTAAGTTAGCAAATACTGGCAGGTCTTTTCCATGTCTTTTTCATTTTGGAGAAATTTTTGGCCAAAGGTCAAAAAATGTACTGCGTATTCGTAGATTTGGAAAAAACCTATAAAAGAATTGTGGTCGATGCTGTCTGCATATGGGGTGAGCACTCACTGAAAGTAGGTTTCTGTGATGAAAAATGCTCTCGGGGTGCTCAGAAACATCATTATTCCCTCATCTTTTATGTAACTTTTTATAACATTTCAAAATCCAATCGTAGTTTTATCAGCGGTTGAGAAAACAGTATTTTGTATACTGTCTTTTGATAAAATAGTAAAAAGTATTAACTAGCGAAAACTAGGTGGTTGGCAACCCTAGAGATTTTGCCATGTATGGCTATTATTCGTGAACGTCCAGATGACGGGACCCCGCCCGGTTTTGTGAATATGATGTAACTATGATGTAGTACTTACCATTACGTACGTAGTAATATTAGTGCTATTTTATACTTACATACGTGCTATAATAAAATTGTACACTCAAATTATTTCAAGATATTCAACAAAGAAAGTGGTCCCGCTATTATAATATCAAAATGGCGGGACCACAATTCAGTTCTTAAAAAACACTTCAATTGTAAAAATAAAAAATATTTTCAACGATTTTTCTGGGGAAATTCTACAGATAAAAAATTGGTTTTTAAAATGCAAAAACGGTGTACCCGCTCTATGTTTGGTCTACAAAGCACTGATAGCTGTCAATCTTATTTTAAACAATATAAAATACTAACACTGCCATCACTGTATATATTTGAGATAGCTGTATTTGTTCAAAATAATCCCCATTTATTCAAACGTATATGGGATGTGTGTGCAAGAAACAGAAGAAATGGCGATAGACTTTGTCTACAGCAATAAAAAACAGCTCTGTTCCGAAAATTTATAGTAAAATCCCTAAGGAATATAAAACTTTAAATATAAATCTATTTAAGAAAAAACTGAAATCATGTCTAAACCAGAAGTGTGACTATGATATAATTGCGTTTTTAATGATAAAAGTTAGTGTTTTTTTTTATCTCTCTATTTATATATTTTTTGTGCTTATTGTACATATATTGACTTATTTTGTAATTTAATATTATTTATTGTTTATTTTATGTGGTACTAACAGTAGCTCATCTGATTCAATATTTGTACACCCTAACGGTAAGCATGTTGATTCCTACTTTTATATTATACACATTGTAACACATGTTTGACAAATAAATAAACGAATAAGCTCCTGAGGAAAAAGTGAATTTCAAAGCCAAGTAGCATTATACTGCTCTTACAATTTGCTTAGGCGTTTGTTTGACAGTTTTATTATGGAGGTTATTCTACACTGAATTTGTTTTAATTTACCTTTGCCTAAAAATTAAGTGCAAAACCAAAATGTTAAAACATACACATTATCACGTCTATTTCCCTTACGGGGTAGAGAGAGAGCCTAACCTCCATAATAAAACTGTCTCCATAATAAAATTTTATTATGTAAGTATAAAATAGCACTAATATGGTACTACATCCTAATCACATCATATTCGCAAAACCGGGCGGAGTCCCGTCATCTTGACGTTCACTATTATTCAACGTTGACGACAGGTGGCGCATTGCTGAAAAGAGAATTATGAAACAACATAAACATAATCTTTTTGTCAAGGTAAAAGTCTTTAGGTATAAATTTAGAACAAATTTCAGTATTTATGGTTATTATTTATTACGATAATTAGCTTTAATATATTTTTATAGTTCATACGTCCCATTACGCAAAGTGGTGCCATCTAACGATGAGTAGCACGGAACGTCACCAAAAGATTTTTCTAGAATAATTTAAGTAAATTACGAATAAATATACTTACAAATGAAATGTGATTCCTTCCATAGCATCTGAACGTTTATCTGAGTAGTTTTTACATGATATAATGCAACACTTCATGATTTTCTTCGTAAAAAACAAGATAAGTCCGAAAATCTCACTGTGTGCACAGAACGAACCACGTACGAACATTGACAGCTACAACAGCAGACTAATAGGCCACGCCTACTCTCGATGATAACGTGATGACGTCAGGACCTAGTTGGAATCACAGTGCACAGTAGCTAACGCCGTCTCCACTCTGTATGTACTCCGTGCATTTAAATTACACTTTTTTATATGTAAACCTAACTGTCGCACACAGCTACTTGTAATGAAAGAGTCCATCGAGCCACTATCTATGATTATAAGAGCATGCTGCAATGAACCATCCACCCTTCTCAACCGAACCACTGCTGAACCAATAATTTTGGTACTCATAGGTGACTTTGACATGTTGGGCTGAGTTGTACAAGTTAGGGAAGTGCTCATATTGGAATTCTCAGAAGCCTTTAGGTCAATGGTATTAGATAATAAACTTTTATGTTCTTCATGTAATAATGTGTTATGTTTTGAGTTACAAATGAAACACATGGACTTAGACTTGCAGTCTGCACTAGTGTGACCGGGCCTTAAGCAGTTTTGACATAATTGTAACTCTTTAACTATTTTTTGTCGCTGTCCTATATTCATAGAATGTACTTTACCACAGCGATACATTGAATGATTTTCATGACAATACGCACAGACAGCCTGATTAGGTTTATTATTATTTGAGTTCGAAGAAGTAATTAAGGAAGAATTTGATTGCCGAGAAAAATTATCTTTCTTTGTATTATTGTGGTTTTGTTAATTTGTAGAATTGAATGACTGTAAATTACTAGGTTGACTAACCTCTAATACCTTTATATAATTCTGCAAATAAACAATCAAATTATTAAATTTAGGAATTTCTTCGGTATTTTGTAATTCAAACCTTTTCCTAGTTTCTGTATCAAGGTGTACCTATTTGTTATAAAATATAGTATCGTTGAGTTAGTATCCCATAACACAAGTCTCGAACTTACTTTGGGGCTAGCTCAATCTGTGTGATTTGTCCGTATATATTTATTTATTTATTTATAATAAAGACATACATGATTTTGCGACCTACAAAAGGAAACGTATCGAGAGTTGCATGTACGTTTGGAGCTCTCGATACGTTTCCGCTAAATAAAATGTTCTTTGAGCTACGGTATTGAAAGGAAATTGTGAAAGTAACGTGTGTAAACACAGTTTTAGGACCCGAATCAAATTTTGTTGAAAATGGCTTTTTTATATGTTTGAGTAGAAGCTTTAGCGTTTCTATGCTTCGTTCGGTGAATGAGAGAATCCTTCCCTTCCCATGTACTTCCCGCAACTTATATATTTTGGCAATCTCCTTGGCGCAGTGGTCAACACGCCAGCATATACTTGTGTGCCATAGATATACAAAAAGGCTACAGCTCAGCTAAACGCTACCCCGAGAGAGTAGCAGATTTTCAGCTGGCGTGCTTGAGATTGCCCGAACGAAAATACAATTTGATGTACGTCTTAAGAAACAAATAAATAATTTAATAAGGCGAGATATTTATAAAGTAACATTATCTAATTATATTAACAGCATAAATTACAACTTAAATAAATTGATCAATAATAAAATTGGTAAGTAAAGAAAATTAATATAAAAAAAGTAGAACGAATAAAAATTTAAAATTAAACATGACTGGCAACAGAACCCTTCGTGTGTGAGACGCCAACATTTGCCGCGTCTTATTAACCTTATTCATATTTTACGTATAATTTAAGTAGGTGACTGAAAGTTCTATTTCAGTCTTAAGAGATTTTTGCTGTACCGTTTAACACTTTTTTGTTTAAGGCCGAAGTTTGCAAGTGGATTAAAAGTTGGCGATGCATTGTTTGAATGCACTTTTGAAACAGTTTTAACTTCTATTTTTATTTTAACTCGTATTTTATCCTTAGGCTGTTTCTAATTTAAAAAGCGTTCATTATCATCATTATATTAGCTGCAAGAAGTCCACACTGATGGACATAGGCCTCTCCTAAGGATTTTTAATACGATCGGTTGGAAGCGGCCCGTATCCAATCCAGCGTCTTCCTGCGACCTTACTTAGATCGTCTGACCTTCTGGTCGGTAGGTGTCCAACGCTGCGCTTAGCGGTACGTGGTTGCCATTAGAAAATACTTATCATCATCATCAGGTCTTTTTAGTCTCCACTGCAGGAGCATGACCGTCTCTGTACTACCGAAGCCGTACTTATCCAGAGCAGACAGAGGACTTAGCCCACACTCCCCTCGCCGGCCAGACGGGTTGAAGAGGTGTCATTGATGTTTATGAGCTTTGTTTAGCTTGTACTTTCCAAGTCGCCATTCACGACATCCACGGGAAGACCTGGAGCGGTCCCACTCCACTCTGCCGAAAACCACACGGCTATCTGCCGAAAACCACACGGCTAGCTGAAGTGTAGTCTGGCATTTATTATAGTGTATCTATTACACACCAAACTGATAGCGCAGGCAAGTTTCCAGGCCTATTCTTTTTTTTTAATTTGAAGATTTGGCCTGCACTCTCCACGCTGGCCAGACTGGTTGAAGAGGTCTTATTGATGTTTATGAGCTTTGTTCAGCTTGTATTTCCTAAGTCGCCTCTTACGACATCCATGACTTGAAGCAGTCCTATCCTTTCCTCTGCCGGAAACCACACGGCTAAGGCGGAGAAACCTTCTACCCCATCGAATCTGTATTCTACGTTAAAAGCGTTAAACCAATATATTAATTGCCTTATTCACCTTGATAATCCTATTTGAGTTAAAATAATTATATTTTGTCCTTTCATTCCGTTCATTCAGTGTTTATTTGCATATTTATTCATTTAAGGTCCATTTAAATTAAGCGCAAATATTTGAGGAGCTAGCTCTCATAGTTCAATGAAATACTTTAGTAGCAAATGGCATGACCTGACATTTCGGCCCGCACAAGCTAGGTCCAGGCCAATCTGAAAATATCGTTTTGCCATCATGATCTGGCTGGGAATCGAATCCGGAAACCTTTGATTCAAAGACACTTGCATACAACGAGCCACAGAAGACGTCGAATAATATAACGGAAAACAAAATATTCTATAATAACGTTTTCACACTTCGCTTTAATATTCTAAAAGCACTGTCAGACTAATACAAGCTCTGATCGGAATACCAATGGAAAAGACTTAAATTAGAAATACGCGAATAGCATTCGGTGCAAGCGATTTGAAATGCATATTGGCTGAGCTGCTAAAATACTAATTTTTTGTGTGCTGCTATTTAAAATCGTCTGCTGGTCAGATTCCCACGCTCCGGGTTCCAAATCAAAATAAAAACACATATAGGTACTCAGTTAACAGAATATAATCCTAAACATAAAAACGTGAATAAAAAAAGAAACAGTATTTATTTACAAATCGGGACTATACTATTTGTAAATAAATTACTGTTTTGTAACGGAAAAGGGCTGCATGTACAGGAGTCTCCGCACGCATTGACTCCCCGCAACAATCTGCAGGATGGTAAATCCTTTCACTATATTGGCTAATAATATTTAATACGAATATATATGTATAGCCACTTTACGACTCAATAAAAACGAAGATCCTGAAAAAAAAGGGGTTCCCGAGAGATCTAAATTTATGCGAGCGAAACTGCGATATCTCAGATTCCAAAAAAGCAACAGAAAGGATGTTACACATCAACAATTTGATATGAGTGATGAGTGCAAACGATTTATATAAACCCCTACTAACCTAATTAGGTTAAAAACTAGTTGAAAGACAATTAATTTTGTTCCGTGACTTGGTGTGTGAAAAAATGTGAAAGGGGAGCACTGTTTCCGTAACTAATTGACCTACATATTACGTTGTTATTTTTCTCTGTCAGATAATGTTACAGTTCATAATTATTTAGTGCCAGCAGAAATTTGTGCTACAATTCATTTTAAAGTTTGTTTACATAATAAAGTACTTTTTTACTAGATTGTTAGGATTTATAGCGACGCTATTTTATTTTTTTCCGTAGCATATTTTGATTAATGGGCTTATGAGGGGTTTTCTAAGTATTGCTACGTACATAAACCTATTGGTATTGCGAAATTTTATTGATCAGGTTTTTTTTATAAATTTATTCTTATTAGGTAACTATTTTTACGTTTTATTACAATAGCAGCGAACATACTGTCATCTGACGATGACATTTGGAAATAAGCTTGCCTTAAGATAAGATTAATATTATTCAAGATATCTATTCCTCTATATTTTTGTAATTTATAATATCTATTTTAATATTCACTTTTATTTGTTACAGATATTGCAACAAGAAATGGAACGAGTAACAAAGTATCTGATAATCATCGCTTCACTGATGACCGTAAAACTGACAGTCACAGAAAGCAAGAATGAGACAAAAATCAAACCCGACAGGAACTACTACCACATGCCGATTTTCATCAACGTGTGCGACATAAGCGATCGCCGAGCGAAAGTACACTGTTACTGCAACAGTAATAAACAAAAGTCTGCCAGCACTGCCGATTGCTGGGTGTTTAGTGGAGGCATTACAGAAGATGACACCATTTGGCCCAGTTTCTCCTCGCAGCCTGAAATAGAACACCTTATGTTTAACGTCCGCTCAGACGACGCATTAACGTTTGTGCCAGCTAAAGCTATAGTCAGACTTGACAGGTTAAAGACTGTCTCAATACAATTTGGGACGATGAAGAAAATTCAACCGTATGCCTTCACGAATTCGTCTTCACTAAGACAGATTATTCTGAAATCAAATAAAATAAGCGTTTTGGAACGCCATTCCTTTGCGCAGATGATGATGTTATCAAACTTGAGCTTGGAGGACAATCAAATTTCTGAACTGAGAAAAGACATATTTTTCAATCTACCGAACTTACATGTTTTACATCTGTCAAACAACAATCTGAGTTTGATACACGAGGGTTGTTTCAGGCATCTTAATAATTTAATGGAGTTAAGGTTAGATAATAATTACATATCAGTTATAACAAAAGAAATGTTGGAAGGGTTAGAGAACCTTTCCCGATTGAATTTGAGGAACAATAAATTAACTATGATTGGCAATTTGGCCTTCAGTGAGTCGTGGGGCCTAAAGGAATTGCTGATTGATAACAACGCTATAGAATACATATCAGAGAGAGCGTTCGGCGGACTCACACAGTTGAGGAAACTCACTTTGTCTGGGAATAAGCTGACAACGTTTTATGAAGACATATTGGAAGATATACGGAGCCTAACAGTGTTGGATCTGAGAGACAATCTCTTGCAAACGATGTCATACGAAACCATCCGCCCGGTCGTCGAGAATGATAAGTCTGTTTCAGCGGTAGTTTACTTGGATGGTGAGTCCAACTTTTCTAGTTATTTACGACTTTAATGCTATTACCCCGAATATATAAGGGTTTGCGTCTCGTACGTCTTTATCGGAACCCGCCCAGAAATTTCTTCAATATATCAGTTTAGGAATTTAATTCTTAAGTAAAATAAATTTAAACTCGATCATGTAGGATGCAAATAAAATGATTGTGCTTATATTTCTTGCAACACTTGCATACCAAAAAGAATAAATTACTTAATTTTCTTTGTGGTATTATAAAAACGACTAAAAAAGGCAATTTATAATAAAAATAAAAATATGCTAAAAAATTAGCTTTCCTAATTGAGATTGGACAGCTCTGTAAATTTATTTATCTACATCTACACTTATACACAATATAAAGTTGTAATGAAATGTTTGTATTGAATAGGCTCTGAAACAACAGGGCTGATTTTAAAAAATCATTCGCAATTAGAATCTTACATTATTCCTTATGAACATAGGCTATAGATTAAATACCTATACTATTAAGGCTGGGGCGAGCTAGTGTTATACAAAAATTAATACAAGAATTTTGTTCTATGTTAATTCCGTTATGAAAGTTACGCAAAGTTGTGGACTAATTCACAAAAAAGAAAACTTACAATACTTTAATTTAATTGTATGACATAGCCTTATAATTCATTGTTACTTTACACGACACTTTATATTTATCTGACTTTGCAACGTTAGAGAGAAAAGGTATCGAGCCTTGCGAGTGGAGTATTTCGTATATCTGTATTCTTAAAGCAATGTTCCGTCGTATTTATGTCGGGGCCAATATATTTCCTGTCGAAGTAGTTTTTCGAATAAGCATTATTCTTAGGAGTGACGTCTAATCGTGGTAGTGTGTGTTGATTTTCAGAGTAAATGATGCTATTTTTCCTAAACATTATATAACGCATTTTTTTTTTTAATCTATGTAGATTACGAATTGAGCTGAATTTTTGAACGCATTTTTCAAAGGTTATGAAACATGAAAAGTTCACCGACCAGCAAACAATAACAAGGTTTTCATTTATTATATTTGCGCTTATTATGTGACGTTCCACGGGTAAGGGTTCCTTATGGATGCTGGCGCTTAAGACGTTTATAAAAATATTTCATAAGTATAATTATATATTTTTATACTTATTTTATTTGCATAAGCCTGTGGTAATAACATTTTATGGATACGCTACAATTACCAAATATAGCCTGTTATGGTTACCATTACTAGTGTGCAAATACATATGAGTTAAGAAGTCATGCTACTAAATTAAAAAGAAAAGAAATATTAGTACTAATTAGTTTTAGAATAAAAATAAGTACTATATCTCCTTTTCTTACTAATATTATGAAGAGAAACGATTTGATTATGTGTTTGCAATAGATAAATTCAAAAATGACTCAACCAAGTTTAAAAATGAATCTACGAATAAAAAGCTTCATTCAGCGAATAACAAAAGCTACAAAATTCTTGCATAAAGTAGAGAGGAAATTGCTAGTATTCAATACTTATATACATATACAATACTTATAAATAAGTACTACATCTAATTTTGTTACTAATAATATGAAGAGAAACGATTTGATTATTATGTGTTTGCAATAGATAAATTCAAAAAATACTCAACCAAATTTAAAAATGATTCTACGAATAAAAAGCTTTATTCCGCGAATAACATAAGCTATAAATTCTTGCAGAAAGTAGAGAGGAAATTAGTATTCAAAAAGTTAACAGTACAAACATCAGTTTCAGCTTAATGCACGTTGTATATCACAAACAATACTAAATCATTGTCTTAGCCAATAATACCACATTCTCGGAAATTAGGTTACCAGACATAAATCAACCCCAACAATAATATATCAGGAAATATCATTATCATAAAATATGCATGAGGGTACTTACGTGGCATAATAATTTACTACATATGAAAAGTCTCAGATACGGCATGATTTATCAGAATCGAGGCCCAAAATCACTATAGCTATAAATTTTGATAACACAGTGAATTGTAAGTTAAACTGGGTTAAACTGGTTGTTCTTTTTGTGACAGATTTTTTTTTAGTGCATGGTTATTTTGCTATAGAGCTGATATTTTTTTGTTTTACATAATGTTATATATTGAGAATCTAAGAATATAATAATGAAGTAAATGTGCGAGTGTCTTTGGAAGGACCTACTTCGGCTCCAATGGATGACCAGCGCTGATTTATTCAAACTTGATACATCGAGCTAAATCTGAGTTGCAACCTATTAGAGCGATTGTTTTATTTTATATTTTTTCTTACATAGATTAATATGAATACACATCAGTTCTTAAGTCAATTTGATTAGGTCTAAAATTGAATACAATTGTGTATAATAACGCTCGCAACTGTATTTTTTTTGTCCCAAATAAAGTATCCTTATTCTTTATTATATCATTGTTTAAGGCATTAGCGCTTTGATAATCTCATTGTAGTTGAATATTATTTCTGAATTATCATTGGAGCGTTTTACCGGTTGCAACCTTATCTGTGGTGCGTTGGAGTCCGTTAAAATAAATTAATATATCACACAAATTGAGCTAGCCCCACAGTAAGTTGTGAACTTATGTCGTAGGATACTAACTCAACGATACTATATTTTATAATAGATACTTATATAGATAAACATCCAAGAGTTTGTCCCATAATGAAAGTTATTCAGATGCGTGGTCTGAGTCACTCCTTAAACGTATGCTAATAAATTCAATTTCACCCGGTATAAACGGCATCGCTAGATGGCGCCATGTTACTGGTGCTTGACTAGCTGGAGATCTATGAAGTACAAGTATTTGTCCACACGAGGAGTCGAAACCGGTGCTTTTAGTGTATCAACAGCGTGTTAGCGACTATCACTACCTCTAAATGACAATAAGCAAATCTTTATCTTACTTGTATTTCTTGTATAGTTTTGAGTGCGTTAACTTTAGTTTTAAACGTGCCCCTTAACGATACCGAAATCATTATTTTTATATGGATAGCAATCTCAAGAATATACTTGTTTTTAGCTTTGAACTATATCAGTCATCAATGTCAAATATATATTACTAGCTTTCGCCCGCGACTCCGCCCGCGTAAAGGTCGATCCCTTGGGAATCGTAAAAGGTAGCCTATGTCCTTCTCCGTACTCCAGAGAACTTGTATGCAAAATTTCATTATGATCGGTTCAGAAGTTACGGCGTGAAAGCAAACAAACAAATAAACAAACTCACTTTCGCATTTATAATATTAGTAAGGTTATGGATTCTATAGGAATTATTATGTAATAATGAAAATAATGCTAGAATTTCAGAGAACTCTCATTTTAATTACAACAAATAAAGTTATTAATTATTTCATGACCATATTTCATTTAATATAATGACTCTTTTAATGAATAAACATTTTCATGTTTACATCGAAACTAAATAGACAATCCTTACTAATATTATAAATGCGAAAGTGAGTTTGTTTGTTTATTTTTTTTTTTATTTTTTTTATTTATTTATTTGCATCAGGCTACAGAATACTTATAAAATATTACAGGCCCATAGAATATACATATACCTTACAGACTAACATACATACAAATATAATATAAAACTTAAAAACTACATTCCACGTTGAGCCAGCGACGTGTTGCGCGTCATCGGGGTGTCGGGTATCGTCCCGCGAAAACGGCGATACACCACACCCTTCGGCCAGAACTTTTCGTCCATGAAGTCGCCAGCTTCTCCGTCGGGACCCGCACCACAAACGACGTGAAGTTCACGTCATGGCGCGACTCCAACTTGACGACCCTCGGCGTGATGTTGGTCTTCACGCGGACGTATTCCACCACTTCCTCTGCCTTGGTAGAGTGCAGAAAACTATGAATTCATTTTTGGGTTTAGGAGTACGCTTCTATAATAAAATTCCTGCAGAAATATTAGGTCTGCCTTTACTTAAGTTCAAAACGATTGTAAAAAAACAGTTAATAAAAAAGGCTTATTACTGCATTGATGATTATATTACTGATAAAAATGCGTGGAAATTTATATAAATTTATTTCATGTTAACAATTATTAAATGTTAAAATTAATCTATAGTATGAAAAATTGTATTTAATGTTAACAATGTATTCAGAGCCCTTCAGGCACGTAGGGACCAAGGCTGGATTGAGTTTCTTTCGGCGTATTCTTCTCACCAGTGGTCGTTCCGAAACGCTAGTAGTATTTCAATTTTGCATATATAAAAAAATATATAAGAAATAAAAATATGACGTTCAAAAAGAGATACATGTATCCAATTTTGAATAAAAATCTTTGACTTTTTTTTTTGACTTTTTGAGTGGAAGAGTCGGGACACGTACATCTGCGTCGTCGGGATGGCTGGACGCAGCAGATGGTTGGCTCCTGTTGGTGCGGTTCCACACTGATTCCGGCAAGGAAGCTTTCTCTTTTTTCGTTCGACTTTAGTGAAGCCCTCCTTGTCTACCTGTTCCTTGCTAGGAAGAACAAACATCTGTCCCTCCGGGTTTTTTCGCTTATTGCGTTTCGGTTCTCGCTGACGCGGTGGGACAGCCGGGGCAATATTAGCGACAACAGCCCTATCGGTGGTGGCATTGTCGCCGACGGCAACAGCAGGGGTGTTGACGACGGCAGCATAAGCACGAGTCGGGGTCGACGTGCTCGTCTTCTCCACAAGGGCAGTGGAGCGGGGAGCGGGGCGCGGCGTGTCATGCGTCACTGCGACGGCCGGCGAAGCTTCAAATTTCGCTGATTCGAAACTTGCTATTGACACATTCTGCGCACCTCGGCGCGTGTTAATGTTCGAGGCCATAGGTGACCTACTTACCGAATCATTACTCTTTAAAGATAATAATTCGGCACGTAGCTCAGTGATGGTAGTTTCTGATGCCTCTACTCTTAACTGCATTTCAGCCAGGCTGGACTTAAGGGCTGTGATGTCCTTTAATACTCTGGTCACATCGACGTGATCGAAGCTCACCGGTGGCAATTTATGTAAACGCCGAGCACAAAATGCGGGAACTTCGTCAGGGTCGGTCTCCTTGAGTAGGTTGATAATGTCTTGGAGACTCTTCTCACCTTTCTCATCCCTTCGCCGGGAAGGCATCTGCGCGGCTTTACCGAGCGTCTCATATAGTAGCGTCTTGCCACTATTAATCTCTTCCAGGGTGAAGTTGCTCTTGCAGATCTGCAGGATGCTGACTTCGTCCATGCTGTCCTTAGCGTAATCAATAAAGGCCAGCAGCTCGTTGGCTATGAGTTGCTTAGAGCAACTCATAGCGTCGGTTGGTGCAGCGGACATAGCCGCGCTTATCGTGAATAAAAATTCGAAAACTGTGCAATTAGCGAGGCGCGTGCGTCACCGAGCGCGCATTGCGATGCACTCATTATTTGTTTGTTCGTTTGTTTGTTACGCTTTCACGCCGTAACTACTGAACCGATCATCATGAAATTTTGCATATAAGTTCTTTGGAGTACGGAAAAGGGCATAGGCTACCTTTTATCCCGGGAAAAAGTACTATTCCCGAGGGATCGACATTGACGCGGGCGGAGCCGCGGGTGAAAGCTAGTAATATAATAATTCACTGAATAGTAATCCTCTTTCAATTTAATTTAATAGTTAAAAGTTCATTAATGATGTCGGTATAATTATCTGTTTGTCGATAGTTATATCGACATCGGTTGGTTCTAATTTTTTGTTTAAATTTATGTTCTATCCGTAAAGTTATTAATAGTTAATGATCTGTTAATATTCATTATAGTTATATTTTGCACACATATACGACCACCAACACGAACACGGCCTTTAATTAAATTTTAATTTTGGCTATATCAACCCCGTAAGGCATAAATACTTGGTCGTACACGTATATAAGTATATTGTGACTTTGTAATTAACTTTTAATTAAATTAATACCTTATAATTGTTCCCAAAGATAAAGTGCAGTAAAAAAAGTATCTACTCGTATATTCAGCCGGCGTTGCAGATATTGCAGAAGTTGCGATCGAGGTGACCTGCACGAAAGATAGTTTGGAGAAAATGGCCGTTAGCCGACTTAGCACGTACTGGATATTCAGGACTTATGTGTTTTCAAACACGTTTAAATAAAAACTTTTAAATCCGTCAATATGACAACTGTAGCGTTCTACACGTAATATCCTAAGAATTAGATTGAATGTTTGTTTATTTATTAAGCTTTAACTAACCAGCCAATGTTTCATAAAATTGTATTATCTAAAGTAGTATAAACATATGCAAAAGAACTGTTTCTAACGAACTGTTGAACCGAATTTTTAAATTTTACTATAAAATATAATTAACTAAGGCCTTAACTGCTAAAGGTGAAAGGTATGATTAAGAACTATATATAGATAAACCAAACAAACTACTGATTGTTAAAAGTATATCACTATAAAAAAAAAACACTATTCGGTATAGACAGAGCCTAAGGCCATTAGAACCAAAGACTACGTTTAGCGTGTTGGTGGGCGAGAAAAAATGGAGATAATACCTATATATGATAATAATTAAGCGTATAAATCTTGAAATATAAATTGGTGTACGTAGGAAGACTAGGAGTCTTGTTTTTGGCCCATTAGCATGTCATCGCCAATTCGGATTATATTAGCTCATCAATCACATTCATATGTAAATATTATTAGGATGCTCCCGTATTTTACATCTTTCTTGCATTCAAACGAATTCAAATCAAAATCTTTATTTTTTTTTAGGGCATATGCTTTTTGGTTTGAGGGCCAAATCTTGTAGCTTGTTTTTGTAGCACTTATCCTTAGCTGATTGAGATTAATTTTGTCTGTAGTTAAGTAAATCAGATGCCAATGCGATACTTTAGTATCATAGACCTCATTTGATCATGGAGTCGGAAGGTCATAGGCTAAATATTTGATTTTAGAAAGCTAGCACTTAACAGTATGAATCGCTCATAGTAAAAGCTTCTCACAAAGCGCTTTAAAAAAATGACTTTATATATACCTAACTTTGTATACACTTGTGAAAAAACAAATCCAATAATTTTGGATTCTATAAATTAAAAAAAGTTTCAGTAAGAGTCCAAGAGAGTAGCAATATTAAGAAAACGATATAAAATAGTAGCTTGTGGTGGAACTTAATGGTTATGTTTTAACAGTAGTGGCAACTTCTTTTTATGAGTACACCCGGGGAATAGCAATTATAAAATAGACATTGAGCTAATGACGATTCGCATGCAAAATATTGATGATTTGCATTTATTATGAGTTTATAGTTTTATTGTGATAAAAACGACTTAAATCTATTATATTTATCACACAGGTAATTAATTGTCAATATTACATTACGAAAATTAAAAAATGATAAATTAATACAATACTAAATTATTTAAAATACAATTTGTCATGGTATAAAAATAAAATAAAAACAAATTAAAAAGAAATAAAAAAATGCATAATTAATTGTGTATACATGTATTTTGTGATGTTATTATTCACTTTCGTCATCGTATTATGGAGCACACGGTTCAAAAATTGCACTCCAGGTCGTATCTACATTCAACTGGCGTTGCAGAGTCCGCTAAAGTTTCGGTGACCTGCAGAATAGATAGTTCGAAGAAAAATTGCCGTTACCCAGGTTGCACGTACTGAATACTTATTCTGAAAATCTGTGCTGCAAGTTTCTTTTTGTGGAATTGATTTGAAAGACACAAATTGAAATGTGTATTTATGTGAATGCCAGTCAGAGAGATATACAGCCTTCCATTCACCCTCTTATCCTTCTTGCATTAACCTAATTGAGCGCCATTGACCACTTAGTTGCAAAACGGTCGTGTGACTGAGACGCCATTCAAATAAATATATTACAATTTGTACTAGCCTGGCGTCGGGGGTAAAGTAACGTAAGCATGAAAAGTTTAAAAAAGCATTCGCAAATAATAATAATAATGCCAGTCAGAAAGCGGTAGTGGTTCGGTGGTCTAAGCGCATGACTAATGAGCGAAAGGCTGATATGTAACATCCTCGTCTTCATCGTCATTTACCATCAGGTGAGATGAGAGACAAATGCCTAATCCAACATTTAGTAAAAAAAAGGCTCCGCGTTCAAACCCCGCCCGGCCCGACTGTACCTCTGAGTTTGTAGATCAATCTGACTAAAGTTCGTTCATCTTCATCTACCACTACATGCTTCCGGTGAAGGAAATTATCGAGAGGCAGCCTGCATACCAGGGGATTTTTTACTACATACATACATTATTATCACGTGTTTATTATCCCTTACGGGTAAGATAGAGCCTAAGGTCATAAGACCGAAAGGCCACGTTTAGCGTGTTGGTCGGGTAAAGGTGGAAAACGGAATCAAAATAGTGATGGGTTGCTAGCCGCATCGCCTATTGTCATGATTCTTAAAATTTTTGCATAATATATTTTACTCGGATTACTCTATAGAAACCGATTTCATATCTAAATTCAACCGGCATTTCAGATTTCGCTTAAATCTCAACCTCAACGACCGTGCCTACCTAAGATAACTTGGAAAAATGGCCGTTACTGCGTTAGCACGTACTCGATATGCTGGATTTTAGTGTGTTTTCAAAGACGTTACGATACTGTAATAAATCTGATAAAATAACTGTAAAATATAAGACACTTATTTATAAAATAGTCTCATTCATCATCATTTCAGCCGTTAGACAGATTTCGCTAAAATCTCAACCTCAACGACCGTGCCTACTTCAGATAATTTGGAAAAATGTCCGTTACTGCGTTAGCACGTACTCGATATGCTGGATTTTAGTGTGTTTTCAAAGACGTTACGATACTGTAATAAATCTGATAAAATAACTGTTAAATATAAGACATTTATTTATAAAATAGTCTCATTCATCATCATTTCAGCCGTTAGACAGATTTCGCTAAAATCTCAACCTCAACGACCGTGCCTACCTCAGATAACTTGGAAAAATGGCCGTTACTGCGTTAGCACGTACTCGATATGCTGGATTTTAGTGTGTTTTCAAAGACGTTACGATACTGTAATAAATCTGATAAAGTAACTGTTAAATGTATTGATATAAGACATTTATTTATAAAATAGTCTCATTCATCATCATTTCAGCCGTTAGAAGTCCTCTGCTGGACAATGGCTTCTCCCAAAGATTCTACTAATTCCACGGGAGGATATTGCCATACTCACCACGCTTGGCAGGCGGGTTGGCGAGCGCAGTTTCTTTGGCTTATTTTGCTTCTCACGCTGCTGCCCATCGGAAATATTTTTAAGCCGGGGAAGGATAGTAATTTGTTGGATTTGGGAAGGGAATGGAGGTATAGGGATACTACTCACTCGGGTGAATAAGGAAAAAGCAAGTATCAGCTCAGGAGGCCGGGTGTGCGTACCCGATGCCCCATGCAACCACCGGACAGACAATTGAGGATGACTGACCAAAAACAGTCTCAAAGTATCTTAATAACAGATGGTGTTGCTCATTTCGCTAAAATGCAACCGCGGCGATTGGGCTAATAGGTAGTTTTAGAAAAACCGGCCAAATGTATATCAGGCGACGCCCACTGTAGGGTTCCGTAGTTACATGTTACTAATACCAGTCATTAAAATGATAGAAATAGTATAAGCTTGTTTCAATAATTGAAATTATTTTAAGAAACAAGCGAAGCAGTTTTAGAAACTTTTTTTAATAGCTTACTAGCTTCTAGATTCGAGTTATCGGCTTTTATTAGAAAATACTTCATGAATTAGAGGAAACATCAGCAATTTACATCCAGCTTACGTTGCAGATTTAGCTAAAGTTGCATTCGGGTCGCTCTGCCCGGATAGTTTAGAGAAAAATGGCTGTTATCCCAGTTAGCACGTACTGGGTACTTATTCTGAAAGTTTGCGCTGCTATCGGTAAATCTCTGGATTTTGAAGGAAAAATGATACATCCTGTAGGCACTATATTCAAGGTAAAAGCAAACATTAATAATAACGATTCATTATTATTCAAAGGTAGATAAATATTTTTTAAGCTACATACGTACATAACTTTATATTATCACGTCTTTATCCCTCACGGAGTAGACAGAGCCTAAAGTTATAAGACTAAAAGGCCACGTTTAGCGTATTGGTAGGCGTAAAGGTGAAAAACGGAATCAATATAGATTCAGTTTTTCACCTCATGTTAAAACATGAAAATTATATTAAAATATGTAACAACGAGTAACTCACGTAAGAACTCAGTCAACAACAGCAAATAGGGCCGACGTGTTTCGACCTCAGGGCGAATGTGGATCTTAAATAATAGAAGATAGAAGGAAGAAATATATGAAGGCTTTACTTTAAAAACACTAATGAGCGCGGTCAGGATATAGTTCAGTGCTCAAAATAACTAAAATTGCAAGCTTAGCATTGCTTGCAGTCACTGATATTTTCTACTTGGGGTAAAAAGTAACGGCTTTAAGCTAAGCTTATCTCTACTAAAAGCCGAAACAGAGCTGTGTATACGTGGATTTTTTTCACCGATAGCTTTAGTTTGGCTTTGGACATTGCAAAGTTCAAGACTGATTTTTCAGAGATTTTAGATCTTCTCTTCTTCTTCTTTTTAGTATATTTGCGTCCACTGCTGAACATATGCCTCTCGATGTGACTTCCACTCTGATCGTAATGCGGCGATCCTGGTCCAGGTCGACTCTGCCCTCTTTTTAATGTCGTCCGACGATCTGGCTTCTGGTTTACCCACACTTCGTTTTCCTGTACGGGGTCGCCAAACAGAACCCTCTGGCTCCATCTATTGTCATCTCTGCGACAGATATGCCCCGCCCATTGCCACTTCAGACGTGAAACTCGTTCGCTTATGTCAGTGACTTTTGTGCGTTGGCGTATGGTTTCGTTCCTTATCCTGTCTCGCAGAGTGATTCCGAGCATTGAGCGTTCCATGGCGCGCTGGACCACTTTAAAGCGGTGTACCGTCCCGACATTAAGTGTCCATGTCTCACTAGCATATGACATAACTGGAAGAACACACTGGTCATATACTCGAGTCTTCAAACTCTGGGGTATCTTTGATTTGAAGACATCTGTCAATTTCCAAAAAAACTGACTAGATAATTTTACTCTTGCTGAATCCAAAAGCATTTGAAGATGTACGCTCAAATAACAATATTTTCGATATAACAGAATTGAAAAATGAAGGATTATTGAGTTATTTAACATAATAAATTTCGTGTTTTGAGACGTCATTTTTGCAGTCGCATTTTTTCTTATCCTGATTTAACCCTGTATTATAAATTTTATCGGAAAAATAATTCGTTTCTTAATTAAAAACATCAAACCTGAAATTGACTTTCTTAGAATATTGATTTTCCGCCTTATACAAATAATGTAAAATGCTGCCGTGAAAAAGCCTGCTGGCCGTGCTACGCGCGCGAGCACTCCTTTTGCAGGAGGTGCCACTAACCTTGCGAACTCTCATCAACTCAATAGAGATAGATATTTATATAGAGAGATATTTTTCTTTTTTCTAAAGATTGAAATATACAACTTTTTGAATATAGAAAAAAAAAGGAATGCACTCTGGGAGTGTTAGCAGAAGTGAAAACTCCGCGCGGTATAAAGAGAGAATATTACTTCCTCTCCTACGCCGCGCCGGGGGTCTCACGTGTCCGTCTTACGGATTTTCAATTAGGTCACGTGTCCTGATGCGAGTCTAACATTTTTTACCCATCCCAAAAATTTCACAACGCCATAGAAGTTTTCACTTAAAAAAAAAAGGTTCAACGCCCAACAATAGGCAAAATATTTTTCAGTATATTTTTCTTCTGTGATAAAAGTAAGGCACGTTTCAACTTGGAACAACTATTTCTCTCGGGATTGCGAGGCAACTATCCGATGCAAGTTGCGACGATGGCAACTCTAGTAATTTGAGCTCAGAATGCAAACAATATGCCGAAGATCTGTCAGTAGTGTCAGTAGGTATCCCTCGGGAAACTAATATTAATATAAAAAGTGTCCTTTAGGTGTTAGTTCACCGGCGTTTAGTCTTCATCCGAAGTGTTCAGTGATTGAGGGGTGATTGTGTAGCTCATCATCATCATTTTGAGTAGGTGTCACGGTCAATCGACCATGCACACCCTGGTGTCAGAGTTCTTCGGAACTGCCTCTCAGCCTCTGACGTGGTTCCTTTAACGACTACCAGATGGCAGCCGGGACCACCGGCTTAACGTGCCTTCCGAAGCACGGAATCATCTTTATTATCAGACAATCAGATGATTCAAGCCTGCAATGTCCTAACCAAACTGGAAACAACTAAACAAAGGATGCTTACGGTGGGAATCGAACCCACGACCCCCGGGTCAACAGGCAAACGCCTTAACCACTGGACCTCGGAGGCTGTTGATTGTGTAGTTATCATCCAAACATATTCTTTTTTACATCCCACTATTACATATTACTATCTTTCGCCCGCGGCTCCGCCCGCGTCATGTCGATCTCTCGGGAACAGTACTTTTTCCCGGGATAAAATGTATCCTATGTACTCCGTATCCCAGATAACATTTATGCAAAATTTCATGATGATCGGTTCAGAAATTCAACGTGAAAGCGTAACGAACAAACTCACTTTCGCATTTAATAATAATATTAGTTACAAAGGATTAATATTCTTATATTATAAATGCGAAAGTTTTAGCCGAACTTTGTAGCCTAATGGTCCTGGGTTCAATCTCCGGATAAGTCAAGATGAAAAATGCTCTTTTTCAGATTAACCCAAGTCTTGGATGTGGTTATCAGTAATGTATGTGTTATAAAATATAGTGTCGTTGAGTTAGTATCCCATAGAAGTCTTGAACTTACTTGCTAGCTCAATCTGTTTGATTTGTCCGTATGTATTTATTTATTTATGTTTGTAACCCAATCACGCCAAAACGACTGGACAGTTTATGACGAAATATTTTACACAGATAGGATTACATGGATTAACACATAGGTTTTTCATCCTGTTCCTGCAGGATAGACATTAAACGTTATGGAGCCGCGAGCGATGGAAAGTTGATAGTAATTTATATTTAAGTTTCAAAACTCGAGTCGTTTGCAATAGAAAATAATGTTAGAATAAGTTTGCCGCAAACAATAGATATAACGAGGATTTGGCACGTGCCAGCTCTAGATAAAACAATTTTTCTTACATTGCAAGCTTGCAAATAAAGCAAATATTTGTAGTTTGCAAATAATGCAAACTACGAATATTTAAACTAAGCATTTTTGTAATTGTTAAGTAGGAAGCTGAAAATTAATTACAAAATACTACTAGAATATTTTCCTTATAGGTGCTTTCTTAAATAATGTACAATTCCTTCTCCATTTTCACAATTTTCATTTTTATGTAACTAAGAGACATTTTAACATAAGAGGGTCATGCTCCTGCAGTGAAGACTAAAAAGACCTGATGATGATGATGAAGAGACATTTTAATACTTAAATATTACACAAAGACTAAGCAGTTTGCAACAGAAAAGTCGTTACAATAAGTTTGCCGCAAACACATTGTTTTGTATGGCGGCAAGCGTAGCGTCGGACATCCACCAACCAGATGGTCGGATGACCTGACTAAGGTCGCAGGAAGACGCTGGATGCAGGCCGCTTCCAACCGGTCGTATTGGAAATCCTTGGGGGAGGCCTATGTCCAGCAGTGGACTTCTTGCGGGTGATATGATGACATTGTTTTGTGAATTTGCCACGTACTGGTACCATTATTTCTCCTTTTACCAGTTCTCAACAACGGCACCAAAATTGTGTTTTTACTGTGAAAATACCTTTTTATACGGGGGATTCCCATTAAATCTCCAAATTTTAAGGAACAGAATGTAATAGCGAGTACTTTTAAATACCCTGGTGGAAATCGGGGATCTAAGTCGAAAGACTGGTATTTTCGTTTAAGAATTAAAAATCTTCAAGGAACCGAGAGTGATTTTAATACATACATATTATCACGTCTTTATCCCTTACGGGGTAGACATAGCCTAAATTCATATGACCGAAAGGCTACAGGCTACATTTAGCATTTTGGTGGGCGTAAAGGTGGAAAACGGAATCATAATAGTGACGGGTTGCTAGCCGCATCGCCTATCGTTATTATTCTTCAGAATTTTGCCCATTCCCTTGACTGGCTCCTGCGGGCTGCGCGGGAAGAGAAGCAGCTGGCACATTCCATGTTTTTCTTTTCTCCTAGACCAGCATGAAAGATTTAATACACCTAAACGTTACTGAAAATTCAAGCAGTTTGCAAGAAAAAGATTAGGATAAGTTTCAGCGAATAATGGATAGGATGAGAGTTCGGCACGTGCCAGCTCGGGGCACTGCCATTTCTCTCAGGTCGCAAGCTTGCAAATAAAGCACATTCCTTTCTCAATATGGAAGATTTTTATTTTAATAAGGATTTTTTTGCCGACCTAGCCCTTTCTGAGCGCATACGACAAACATGTCCCACCTAGTTTCACTTAAATCTGATAGTTTTTAGGTGGGCTGGATTGGCTACCTTTTGGATACCGGAGTGTCGTCGAGGTAGAGATAGAGCAAGAAAGAGATGGAGAGATGATCTCGACAAGTTTATGAATGGATAGGCGGAAGTTGCAATGGATAGAAACGAATGGAAAAACTGGGGGTAGGTCTTTGCCCAGCAGTGGGACATAACATCAACAGGCTATAATTTCTTTGTTTGCATTGACAATGCAACAACGATATAAAAGCAGATAAATAATAATAAATAAATATGTACGGACAAATCACACAGATTGAGCTAGCCCCAAAGTAAGTTCGAGACTTGTGTTATGGGATACTAACTCAACGATACTATATTTTATAACAAATACATATATAGATACACATCCAAGATCCAGGCCAATCTGAAAAAGATCATTTTCCATCTTGACCTGGCCGGGGATCGAACCCGGTCACTCCGTGTCGCTGGCGTGTTGACCGCTGCGCCACGGAGCTAGTCGAGAGTGTTAAGAACTGGATTGCGAAGGCTAATGACAGGGAAGAATGGCGCAGATAAAAGGAGGCTTATACCTAGCAGTGGGTCGTGGAAAGCTGACGATGATGATGATGATTGACAATGCTCTCATAATATACTCTTATTAAATTAAAAAGTAAGTGAAAAAAAATCCACACGGGCACAATTTGAACCAGTGACCTCAGGTCTATGTACGACCTACTCTGTCGATTGAGCTACCGCGTTTCAATCCTGGGCGTCAAAAGCTTGCAAAAAATGAATATCCATATTTATTTGAGTATCATAAATGGATTCATTGAAGAACCTAGACATGAATTTATAGACATTCTTAGTATTCACAGAGTTAACGTGTGTTTAATTTTAGACATTATTCAAATTTGATTAAAAAAAATTTAACTATATTTATAATACAAATTCTGTGAATAATTCAAGCAGTACATAAGAGTACATACTCTACTATTACGGTTCAAAAGATATAGTAATGTGACAGACGGACGGTCGGACATCGGAGGCGTAATAGGGTCCCGTTTTTATGGCTACGAAACCCTAAAAAGTTATCAAATAACCTAGTAATTTGTAACAGGAAACGACCTCAAACTAGTTTTCTGCAAACACACTAAATAAGTTGAGGGTTTTGTACGTGCTAGGTCGGCAAACAGCTACTTCTCTACACAATGCGAGCCGCACCAAGTTCAAAGCTTGCAAATAATGTGCATTCCTTTTATTTTTTATAAACCTTTATTTAAAGTTTCCGAGTTTTATTTTATTCGTGTGAGGACAATAAAATGTAAACAATAAAAATTACAATTAAAAAAGAGACTCCAACGCCTCGCCGCGAGGCTGGGTACCCAGAAGGCTAGCAGCATTACTCCTTTGCACTGCGATAGAAATTCTTTAATTCAAAGGGTCAATTTATATTATAATAGAATTGATTGATTTGAAACAAACAATAACCAAAATCTTGCTCAGTTATCATTTTAAACAACTCATAAATATGGATTTGTTGTTTAAGTAATCATTTTCGCTAAAATTGTACTTGAAGCAAAATTCTGTTTAAACCAATATCAACAAAGGAACCACCCTAAGAAAACCAGACCGCTGAATAATCAAAAAACCGGCCAAGAGCGAGTCGGTATTGCGCAGGAATGGTTCCGTACCATTATATATAACAAGTAAGAAATTACTAAAAAAATTTTTATTATATGATGTAACAAAAAATTTAAGCTTTTTGCAATTTTTCCTATATATGTGCCATAAGACGTTGCTTTGTACCAAATTTCAAGATTCTGAGTTCACGGGAAGTACCCGTTTCACGGGGAATACCCGTGTAGGTTTTGATTCCCTTTCCGAATGTCGAAAATTTTCGGCAAAAGTTTGATATCAAATATTATTTGATATGAATTTCAGTTTGATGGTCTTGACAGAAAGACAAACAGACAGACGGACAACAAAGTGATCCTATAAGGGTACCGTTTTTCCTTTTGAGTTACGAAACCCTTAAATCGAACGGGCTTACACAATGGGTATAAAAGCACCTAATAAACAAACAAGATTTTTGCGAATAAAAGCCGAAAATGTAGAGCAAATTTATTGAGTCCCTTTGTAGGTACGTTTGGGCCCCAGCGGCATCTGATTTACGTGCAAGATAGCTATGAAACGTAAGAAATAAAAGGATTATATCCCCTGAACCCAATATCCGGATAGAATATGGTGCAGATAATACCGCCTATATTGGCTTCATTTGTGAGCTCCTACAAAAACGGGATTGTCCGACCCGCGTTCGATATTTAAATTGGTTTCGTTAGTTCCTGACGCCATTTCTTGGTCAGTTCGTTTTTGTGCCAAATGAGCTACTGATTTTTGCTTCGAATGCGTGTACCTATAATATGTGATGAACAAATTCGCCGCGGCGATTTGAAGCTACGGCAGCTTAGTGGTTGAGAGCGTCGACATGCCACATGTCGAAGGTTTGTAGGTTCAAATCCTGCCTGTGGCGAAATTTTATGTAGCTAGCTCCAAGTGAGTTTTCGCTACTTCACCGGACGTTTGGGATGAGGGCAGAGTGCCCTCAACCTTTATAGACAGCATCACCAAAGGGCCCCCAGGATAGATGGACCTCGGCTTTGGGCGTTGCCTATATGCGCAAGGCTTGGAGAGACAGCAAACTCTCATATTGCCTGATAGGCCGCATATACGTGCTTGCAAAGCCTGAAGGGCCAATCTGAAAATCAATGGCAAAAGCCTTCGGAGAGCACCAACACTCATCTTTTGCCTTATGGGCCGAAAGCTACGTTGCCAGAAGGGCCTATCCTGGCAAGTCACCCGGGACTGCCTGGCGATCACCAGTAACGGAGCTAATCCTACTCTACGCACTCTGTTCCTGTAGCGAGTGCGAGGGGTTCGGATGATGGGATTTCTCTGGCTATTCGGAGCCGAAGAGGGGTCGAGGTGGGGACAAAGATTACGCCGTATTGCTTTTTATACTATGTGGGATTGATCCTTATTTTGATTTTTCATATGGGTTTCATATCTTCTCCGTTGGTATTATTATATTGTTATTATGATACTAACGGAAAAATTATAACAGGGGAAGAAAGTATATTTGATGAATCTACATGGGGAAAATAATCCCACATGGATTTAACTTGGTAGAGCTGGCACAATCGCACAACCTTAAGATATAAAATCTCTTGTGGTTTTTGAGCTCTTAATGCCACGTCTAGATGGATATGAAAACAGAACTTAAATAATAACGGGATTCTAGCCGCATCGCTAATTGATTTTTCAGATGGCCTATGCTTTTGTGATTTGCGTGTAAAAAGAGCCGCTGTTTTATTTAACGTTTTTTTCTTTTCTCTTAGACTTACAAAGAAGAATTTTTGAACAGCTTTTAGGCAAAACTCCAGATTAGACGCCGGAGATAATTAGTTCATTATTTAGAAAGACCGGGGGGAACTAGGTTCAAGAACTAATTGGTGTTGGGATATTATTTATGTCCTAATTACCGCAGAGAGGTTTTGTAACAACAGACGGAAATAAAGTTTTTTTTGCAAAAATTAAATTTTTGAGACAATCTTTTATTATAAACGAATCTACACTGTTTCCAAAACAAATCAAATGAGCCCAAAAATGATTGGGGTGTGTCTTGTTTACTTTAATAGCTATCTTCTTAGTCCATCATCAGACCAGCGCAACGAATCCCTAATATTGTATTGTCATCCAATTAACACAAGCATGCAATATTTTAGCTCAATCAGTAACTGGAAAGTGGATCAAAAGCACGCAAGATTTGATTACAGACAAACATCGGGACAGGTGAAACGAAATAAAAGATTTAAAAACAAAACCCACCCAAATGCGAGTCAGACTCGCACACGAAGGGTTCCGAACCATTATATATAACAACTTAAAAATTATTACAAATGTTTTTAATATAATAATAAAATAAAATAAAAATAAAAAAGCCTATATTTCTTGCAGAAGTACATGGTACAAAATGCTATGTTAGTATTAAAAAAAAATTAGGTCTAGAGTGATTAGTAACTTTTACATATTATACAACTAACATAAATGTATCTTTTATGAGAATAATATAAAATTTATATATTATTCTCATAAA
Source organism: Elegia similella (assembly GCA_947532085.1). Classification (NCBI taxonomy): domain Eukaryota; kingdom Metazoa; phylum Arthropoda; class Insecta; order Lepidoptera; family Pyralidae; genus Elegia; species Elegia similella. The sequence continues at coordinate 18,815,717 of OX383940.1, read as the reverse complement.
AGTTTAAAGTACTTAGTAATTCTAACTTATTACTATTATTGGTAATTATTCTGCAAGAACCCCTCTGCAGGTAAAGGCCTCCTCCAAAGTGAGCCAGTCTTCTTTGGATTTTGCTGATTGCATCCAGTTGGGACCCGCTATGCGTTTGATTTCGTCCTCCCATCTGTTCGGAGGTCTCCCTTTCTTTCTTTTGCCGACCGGACCTTCCCATGCTGTCACACAGTTTGTCCATCGCTGGTCTTGAAGCCGTGCCACATGTCCAGCCCATTTCCATTTTAATGCGAGAGCTTGTGCTAGACCGTCTGTTGCTTTAGTGGTGTTACGTATTTTGGAATGTCGTATTTTATGTATCCTCTTTATATTTAACATACTGCGTTCCATTCCGCGTTGGCAAGTCATAATTCTATGTCTTACGTTTTGATTAAACTTCCACGTCTGGCAGGCATAGGTTAAACGTGGCAAGTGTTCATGACCTTGGTCTTTAGACTGATTGGCATATTGCTCTTAAATATTTCCTGTAATCTCCAATACTTGTTCCATGTTAACTGTGCCCTGCGTTCGGCCTCTTGGTAGTTACTTGATCTGTCGAAGCTGATTTGTTTACGTACTTTTCGGTATACCTGAGAACTTTGTCGTCGACATATACATTTGTATCTTGGTACTGTTTGTCATTATCATTGATTTTGAGAGGTTAATTTCTAAGCCAGCGAGCTTACTAGCAGTATTTAATGACTCTACCATGTATTGTAATTCTGTACCTTTCTCTGATATCAGCACCAGATCGTCGGCAAAGCGTAGGTGGCTTAAGTATCTCTTTTTTATTTTTACTCCGCATTTTTTCCAGTCGAGCTTGCTTATTATTGACTCTAATGTGGCAATAAACAGCAGAGGTGACATAGGGTCGCCCTGTCTTACCCCTCTATTTACGGGAAACCAAGGACCTGCCGTTTCTAGTTTAACTCTACTTTTGCTGTTGTTGTATATATTTTTGATTACTTGAATATATTCTTGTTCCACATTCTGTGATGATAGAGTTTCCCAGATATAGTTATGTGACACTGAGTCAAATGCTTTTTTGTAATCTATATATGCCTGTATAGGTACTGCTCGATAAGTAGCTCTACTGTGTGGATATGGTCGATCGTCGAAAAACCTTTCTTGATTCCTGCCTGTTCTATGGGTTGTCTTTTTTCTATCGTAGGGCTTATTTTTTTGGTAAGGATTGTGGATAATAACTTATATATGCTCGGCAGTATGCTTATAGGTCTGTAATTGCCTATATCCTTTGGGTCACCTTTTTTGTATAACAAAATGATATTCGATTCGGACCATTGGGCGGGCGTCTTTCCAGTTTCAAGGACAAAATTGAATATATTGGTAAGGGGTGCGGCTAGTATGGGGGCAGCTATTTTTAAGGTTTTGTTTGTTATGTTGTCGGAACCCGGGCTTTTGTCTGGTTTTTTAGTTTCTTCAATGCCCCGATGACTTCGCTTACTTAAATTTTTGCTCTATTTCCTTTGCTGCCCTCTGTGGTGCTATCTTGGATTTCGTTGCTTGTGTATTTTGGCTCCTTAGCGCTGTATAATTGCTTGTAGAACTCAGTTGCTATGCTGACGACGTCGCTGCGGTTATTTTTGGTTGTTTCATCCCGTTTTAGGCCTTCGGTCCAAGCTTTGTCGCGCCTTTTTCGTACTTCCTGTGTGGGTCAAGTATTTTTCTATAGTGTTATATCTATAGTCACTGTAGTCCTTTTTTATATACTTGTTAAAAAGCTTGTAAAGAGCTGAGATTTCGTTTCTTATGGCTCTAGTTTTGTTTCCTCCTTTTTGCAGCGTCTGTCTTCTCGTTAAAAGTGGTAATGTGCGTTCTGACAGTATTTTGTGTTTTTTCTTAGAAGTTGGTGCTTCACGTGCATATTGCAAACTTGTGGTAATAAGTCTGATTAAGTTATTGTAGTATTTTTGGACTGAAGTAATATCCTGTCTAAACAATAGGTCTTTCGTGATGTGGGAGTATAGATATTCTTGGAATTTCAATATTTCATCCTCGCTTTTTAATGTGGTACGTTGAGGATTAGTATAGCGTGTTCTACTCTTATTTGTTTTCGTATCATATGTTATTGTAGCTCTTACTGGTCTATGGTCCGAAGGGTAGTTAATGTTTAATACTTCTACGTTTTGAAATAAATGAGGTCTGTTTGATAATACAAAGTCGATTTCGTTTTTATATCTCCCATCTGGTGATCGCCAGGTCCATTTTTTTTTTGTTTTTTTTTTTGAAAATGGTATTTAATATTGACAGCCTGTTTTCAATAGCGCAATCGATTAATCTTTGTCCTCTCTTGTTTCTAACTCCATATCCATGTGTTTTCATGATAAGACGTTCCTCTTTTTTTGGTATCCCAATTTTTGCGTTGAAGTCGCCCATCAATATGTAGTCTTTATATGCCAATTCTTTTGCCTTTTTCGTTGTCGTATAAAAGTTATCTATTTCGGAGTCGCTAGCTGTTTTTGTAGGGGGGTACACTTGTATGATGGATAAGCGAGTATTTTCAAATTTCAGGTTTAGTATTGCTACTCTTTCGGAAAGGCTTATAACTTTCTATATTATTTTTGAGATGGGATTTTATTATGAATCCTACGCCATATTGTCCAGGTGTGTGGCCAGTATGACACAAAATAAGGGTTTCATGTTCTTCGATTTTGTTTCCTAAGCGTCTCGTTTCTGCTAGTCCGATTATGTCATATTTAATTTCTTTGAGAGCTTCAGTCAGTTCTATTAAACATTCGTATGATGAGAGCGTTTTGACATTGTATGTCATTATGTACAACTTTTTTGTTTTATCCTTTGGAGGGTTTTGGTCGTGATCTTCCACGGTGACCAACCGGCTTGGAAGATGGGTTTTATATTCTAATAGAAGTTTTTGTATTTTGATGCTGCGAGAGGGGGGCGGTGTTTGCGAGATGTTATCGTTTTTGTTGTCTTGATCTGATACGTTGTTTGGGTTTTTGTTGATGAGGTAATTCAATAATATATGATTAACTAAAAGTTTATGCATTTTGCAATTTTTCCTTTATTTGTGCTATAAGACGTAGCTTCGTACCAAATTTCAAGATTCTACGTTCACGGGTAGTACCCGATAGGTTTTCTAAGTTTACGGGAAGTACCCGATTGATTCCCTTGCGAATGTCGAAAATGTGCAGCATAAACGGCTGTATCTTTTAATTGCTTTGCTTTAGAAATTTGATTTTGTCCCAGCTCCAAGGGACAATAAATTTGAGTATTTGTTATGAATTTCAGCTTGATACCTCCACGCGTTGAGGAAAAGGTCTTGACAGGCAGACAGAGAGACAGACGGACAATAAAGTGACTTATAAATGTTCCGTTTTTTTCCTTTTGAGGTACGGAACCCCAAAACAGCTTTATTTGTCTTAGGTACGATATACTATAAACAGTAAAAGTAGATAACAATATGTTGAGCAAATCGGTGTCAGAGGCGCAACAGAAACAGACAGGCCGACAGCACCAGAAACAAACTAGGTCACCCCTGTATTTTGGAGGGCTGCCATATGTCAGACCCGCTGCTCCTCAAAACTGTTACATATTTGTACGAAGGTAAGGTACCTTAAATTCTATGGGATATATACTCAAACCTACCCACACCTGTGACTTAATTCTTTGAAATAATTTTAGTACCTAAATAATAGTTTTATTCTCATTTCTAAAGATTAAAGAAAATGATTGGCGAACTCCGTGGCGCAGTGGTTAACACGCCAGCTTGCGGCACGAGGGCTCTGGGTTCGATCCCCAGTCAGATCAAGATGGAAAATTATCTTTTTCAGATGGAACTGGGTCTTGGATGTTTATATGTATTTGTTATAAAATATAGTATCGTTGAGTTAATATCCCATAACACAAGTCTCGAACTTACTTTGGGGCTAGCTCAATCTGTGTGATTCGTCCATATATATTTATTTATATTTAAACGTGATATAGCCAGTCGAGTGGGTTATTAGTGCTTACATATGTAACCCCAGGTGCAACCCCACTGGATCCATCCTTCTAGCAAGTGGTATAAAATATCTAGAGCTCCTCCGTGTTTCGAAAGGCACGTAAGGCCATTGATCCCGGCTGTTATCATTGCTGACAGTTGTTAAGCTATGTCAGATGCCTTACGGGCTTGCCAGCTGGCGCAGGCTGACGTGTTAGCTACGTACATGAGACCTACATTCTGCTTGAAACAATTTACACCAATTATGTATATAAACGGGACTTAGCACGATCTTTTTATTGATTAGTCTCATTGTGACCATGATGGATGTAACTCCACTGAAACGTCACTGGAAACAAAAATTTAAAAGGTTCGTGCTAAGTCCCGTTTATATACATTATTATGATTTAAAGCTCGAAAGTTTAAAAAAGAACACCTTACATCAGTATTAGCTTTATAAGAAAGAAAGATTTTCATAAGTACTTACCAAATCTTCTATGCTTTTTAAATGTATAGTCTGGTCTGGGAGAAAAGAAAAAACGTAGAATGTGCCACCTGCTTCTTCGGTCGGTCAAGGGAATGGGTGAATATCTAAAGAATCGTGACAATAGGCGATGCGACTAGCAACCCATCGCTATTTTGATTCCGTTTTCCACCTTTAGGCCACCAACACGCTAAACGAGACCTTTTGGTCTTATGACCTTAGGCTATGTCTCCTCGTAAGTGATAAAGACGTAATAATATGTATGTATAAGCATAGTTACCAAATCGACACTAAAAATAAGTTACAATAGTAACAAGTTAAAATAAGTTAATCAACATCTTACTAAAAACAACTATTAATAAGTTTATGGTTTACTAGCTTTCGCCCGCGGCTCCGCCCGCGTCAATATCGATCCCTCAGAAATAGTACTTTTTCCCGGGATAAAAGGTAGCCTATGTCCTTCTCCGCACTCCAGAGAACTTGTATGCTAAATTTCATGATGATCGGTTCAATAGTTACGGCGTGAAAGCGCAACAAAGAAACAAACAAACAAACAAACTCACTTTCGCATTTATAATATTAGTAAGGATAACTATAATGAAGTAGGCTTTTGTTACATTACCCTTAACGAGCGCCGTTGACTCTCCAAAATGGTCCCTTAAAATTTATTTGCCGAATTAAGTTACACAATTTGGGGTTCTATTTTTGAACGGAACGATTTTTATATGGTAATTCGGTTCCTTTTTTAATAATTGCTATATAAAGTTGCTAAGTACACGTGGTCGCCGTAAAGTTCGCTTGTCACAAATTAACCTCCCATTTAATATGGTGGTTATGATAATTGCAGACTATAATAATCCTAGGGACACTAAATATTAAATATTATCTGTCGTGGTAGAGCCATGTTACCGGCAAAATGAATTGCTGGTAGCACGAATGGGCCGGCTCGTCCGGGGAAGTACCACACTCTCATAGAAAATCGACGTCTGAGTAGAAGCTTTACCGCTTCTATGCTTCGATCGGTGAGTGAGAGAGCCGGAGGCCCATCCTTCCCCTCCCCTCCCAACTCCTTAAAAGGCCGATAACGCACCTGCCACACCCTGGTGTTGCAGTTGTCCATGGGCGGCGGTGGTCACTTACCATCAGGTGACCCGCTTGCCCGTTTGCCGTCCTATAACATAAAAAAAAGAATTATTCAGTGATTTAATAAATAGCGTCCATGCTGGCTTGGGAGAAAAGAAAAAACGCAGAATGTACCAGCTATTTATCTTCTCGTAGAAGCCGGCCGAGGTAATGGGCAAACCTGACGAATATTTGTTGGTGATGCGGCTAGCAACCCATCACTATTTTTTTCCCACCTTACGCCTACTAACATGGTAAACGCAGCTTTATGTTGTAAAAAGACGTGATATTATGTACGAGTATCTTCATTGCTAGTTTTGCTGAAGTAAACAATGTTTGCTTGTCGATTTAGTGTAATTAACATTATTATACTGTGTATTTGGTGTTTAGACTAGAACATAACTCCTCCAGCCGTTGTGCAACCTATACGCTATTGAATAAAATACCTATAGTGTTTTTAGGGGTCCGTGCCTTAAAAGAAAAAACGGACCCCTTATAGGATCACATGGTTGTCCGTCTGTCAGTCTGTCGGTCTGTCAAGAACCTTTTTCTCAGGAACGCGTATAGGTATCAAGCTGAAATTCATATCAAATACTCATGTATACAGTAGACATGATCCTTGGAGCTTCGTGCGCGAGTCCGGCTCACACTTGGCCAGTTTTGTTTTGCTATATTTGTCTGGTAATAGCTTCGATCAAATATAATGATAGATACACAGTCTCATACAAAAAAACAGCTTAATAATGTCCCCGATTCAAAACATCATGCATACTTACAAACAACGATAAAAACGGTGCATAATGAAGGGTGTTATTTAACAGAAGAATATTCGTATTTTTGTTAGCAAAAAAATAAATCGGTCATCTAAAATAGCTATATGAGCAGCAATTTATGGTCAGCAAAAGTTCTTTTCTGCCCTCAGTTTTACCAGTTGGTCATAAAAAAATAACCTGAGCCTTACTTCTTTTCTGCCCTCAGTCGTTCCAGGTGGAAAGCCAAAGCTTATCCAAATATGTTCTCTGCTGCCCCAATTGTAAAATCTTGCTGCCCAAATAATTCTTTAGCGGCCCAACTAATTACTTTCCCATACTGAAAGTATAACTCTCATCTTTTTTTTTCACTTTTGGTGCGTAGTTTTTGCATCTTTACACTGTACCTTCGTCATCGCGACACGTGCGAGTGCTAGCGCGGTTTATTAAAACTGAGAACAAAACAGCTCCGAAACTCGTTTAGTGCACTATTTTGCCGGTGCCACTTTTCAAGCGCGAATCGTGTATCTACCATTATATTTGACCGAAGGGCAATATTCTGTGTTTATACTATGTAGTGATGTCTGGTCAGTTATCCTAATAATCTAGATTCACCCATAAACGTATACAGTGTTATTATAAAAAAACGGCAAAACCTAGGTTTAAACCGGGTCTACCTTAGTCCGGACTAACGCTGGATCAACCTCGGTTTAGCAAATTAAACTTTGTTTCATTACAAAAAGTGAACTAAGTCAAGACTAACTTAGACCTGAGACGATCTCTGGATGATCTAACGGAAGCAGGATTCATTCAATCATTCGTTCAGTATGCTACTACTACGTTGCAATTGTCACTAATAATAAAATGAATCATAAAATTTATTGTTTGAAACTCGTATAAAACTAAAAGTAATAAAATTGTAATGGAGAAACATGTTTATTTTTGTCATAAACGATATACTCAGTGGTCAAATAAAAAAATAATATTTTATACAAAACGATTTAATAATTTTACAAACCTGAAACGGAACGCGTGTGCGCGCGCAACAAATTGAATTTGTTCCAAAGTAACCTCAAAGTTTGTTTACAAATATGATTGTAAAAAATATATTTTTATTTAATGAATTAACGGTGCATTGTGTCGAAAGTAATTGTTTTAAAGTTGCTGTGAGATAAAATTTACGTGACTAAAGTAAAAGTGAATATGGTGTAAAAATTTGTTTATATTTGTACCTAAAAAATACTTACTATATAGATGATTTGTACAAACTATTTTTTCCTAATATAAAATTAAGGTGTCTAAAAGTCATTGTTTTGTGGCTGTTGTGAAATATAAATGACGACAAAAGCGTTGGAAATCATCTAATTAAATGTTTTGATATGTTAAAATGCAAATAATTAAAATATATTTTCATAATTTTATGTGTTGGTTTTATTCATTTCTTCGCATTTCCAGGTTTTTGATCATTGCGAATAGGGTAATAGGATTTGACATAGATTTTAGCATCAAAGTATTTTTTTTGGTGAAAAGTGACCTTTTTTTTTTGTAACAAAATAAGTTAGTACTAGAGTTAAACTAGGGAATCGTAGGTTTATCTTTAGACCTAGGATCATCTATGGCTTAAACGATAAACCTCGTTTTATAATACGATTTTCCTTAGTACTTGACTTGGACCCCGGCTTAAACCTGGTACTAACTTTAGTCCTTGTTTTATAATAACACTGATAAAGTCTACTGTAGTGTAGATCTATTACAGGTACATTTTTTTTACAAATTATTGAAGAAGGCTTTTGTCTCCTATCTCACCTGATGGTAAGTGATGATGGAGACGAAGATGCTACATGCCTATTCAAGAGATACCCATTTATTTATTATACGAAGCTTCCCGTCCGAGATAAATACACCCATATTTCATTTTTTTTCATGTATGGACCCGGTTGTTCATGTATGGACATGAAGAAATGGGATATACCACTTCAGGTCCATGTAGTACTACTACACAAACATAGCTTCCAACGATATGACAAGTTGACAAGTTTAACGTGTACGTGTCAGTATTGATGGGAGGGATATGGGTGTATTTATTGACAGCTCCGTGGCGCAGTGGTTAACACGCCAGCCTGTGACACGGAGTGACCGGGTTCGATCCCCGGCCAGGTCAAGATGAAAAATGATCTTTTTCAGATTGGCCTGGGTCATGGATGTGTGTCTATACATGTATTTGTTATAAAATATAGTACCGTTGAGTTAGTATCCCATAACACAAGTCTCGAACTTGCCTTGGGGCTAGCTCAATCTGTGTGATTTGTTCGTATATATTTATCTCGGACGGAAAGCATCGTATAAGCTGTATAAGTAGTTATACAGCATGTACCTGTCGTTTAGCTTAGCTTAGTAGGCTTTCTTTACGAGCCTAATAAGCCTAGCTTTATGTTTCCTAATTGAAATTTATTTTCCAAATTAAGTGATATAATCTGAGTTGTGACTAGCGAACATAACTGTGCCACGTATGTACACAGTAATGTTCATTGGTCACGATCTAACCTTCTGTTTGACATGACGGGTAAGGACACGGCCAGTTATAATAACTCTAGGGGACTATAAGTGCTGTAATGGAATATCTTTTATTAAATTATTTAGTCATTAGGCAAATTATGTTGAACCTCTTTATTGATTTAGTAAGGTAAAGTGGTTTGGTTAATGATGTTTTTTCCTGATCGTTGTAGTGATAAAATCCATTTTTTATTATTTTTACTAGTTTTATATCTCACTAGCTTTTTCGCCCGCGGATCCGCTCGCTTGAATGTGGAAACCTCGGTAACTTTTTTACGGGATGAAAAGGTAAAAATCTAAGGAATAGACGATGCGGCTAGCAACCTATCACTATTTTGATTCCGTTTTCAATCTATACTCCCATTAAGCTGTATCATCATCATTATCATCATCATCATCAGGTCTTTTAGTCTCCACTTCAGGAGCATGACCCATTTAAGCTTTATATTCACATATTATTCAGTGATTTGGTATATTGAGTTAGTAAGTCATGGTGATACTGTTATTAGTTTATCCTCAGATCAAAACAACATTTTTGGCTAATCTGGTTATAATGACCTGTTAAATGTTTAGGGTTACCAAATCAGTTCATCACTATTTCATCTCTTATTGAGGTGTATCTTTTTTTTTTTCTTCTTATTTTACAAATTGAATTTTATTTTATGACATGACAATGTAAGCTCAAGTCCACACCTTTAGTTCTAAGTATGTCGTAGATTGTAAGTTGATGTCATTTGTAAAAAATGCGCTGTACAGTTTGTTTCCGTTTCTTCTGAACTCCGCCTCGGAAGCGGCGTAAACTTAGCTGTATGCATAGATTTAAAAAAAATGCGTCTCTCATACTTCTATGGCTGTATGTTATTGACGTCAACAATAATAATGTTGTAAATAGAAATGTGTAATTTAAGTTAATGTTCACCAAATTATATTTAAATATCTTACGATGAATAAAATATTAGACTATTGAAGCTTAGCGTAATTTCACTTATTATTGAACGGAGAAAAAATGCGCAGTACTTACCTCCGTACCCTTACCCTAATTTGGCAAATATTTGCCAAATTAAGCTGGTAACATTTCCCGCTTGCTTGGAGGACAAGCTAAATTAAGCTGGTAACATTTCCCGCTTGTTTGGAGGTTAAGGAGATTGTTGATTATAATAACTGTTTACGATTAACACAAGATTCTAATCGATTTGTCAATTGGTGAAATGGACGCGTTACTACTGAACAACTTGTATACCAAGCCTTGGTTTTTATATTGGAGGCAGCATAAAAAAGACCATTAATAAGGGATCAAATCGATACTCTTAGTAAATAAGTTACGTATATGCATGTAGTTTATTTATTTAATGTCTATAGGTAATTAAGATTTTATTTTAATAATAATTTTGTAACAAAAATCTACATACATAGGGTTAAATCAGCATCACAAAATAAGATATGTATTTATTTAATATCATGGTACAGAATCCTTTGTTTTTAAAATCTATAATATCAAAATATTGTTATTTAAGCGTCTATCTCGAAATTGTGATATATTCAGTCAGCCAAAAGAAAAGTTAGCTAAGCGAATTATTACAATATCTGACGTCTCTTTATAAGCTTATTCATGAGTTTTGACAGCCTCCAAAATGGCTACTTAAAATGTATATGCCGAATTAAGTTACTTAAAGTACTCGTTAAAACTTGTTTAAGCGAAAGGTGATTGCTGGTTATAATAACTTTTGGGGAGTATATGTTGTAGTGACAAATACTTTAAATAAAAATTATACTGCAACTTGCAAAAATATGTTGTACCTATATCAATACTAATCTATACTAATAATAAATCTGAAAGAGTTGGTCATAGAGTAAGTTACTTTGTTTTCAGAGATATCGTGTTTAAAAGCTCTATTCATAATACTGAAACTAAATTAAGGATTTTTACATTTTTTTTCTTTATGTATATGTTTCTTCGTAACTCTAAAACGAATTGACTGAATTTTATGAAACTTGGTAGATAAAAAATTAGGAGTACAGGACACAGGATAGGCTACTTAATTTTTTTCTCCAGTTATGATAAGACGTAGCCCCCATACAAGCATAATATAAAATGTACGTGAACGGAATCGCGGGCACTGCTAGTACTAATAATAAATCTGTAAGATTGGTCATTCAGTAAGTTATTTTGTATTCAGAGATATCATGTTAAGCTATAATATATAATACTAAATCCAAATTAAAGATTTTTAGATTTTTTACTATACGTATATATGTTCGTATTTACTATACGTATGTCTTAAACGAATTAAATGAATTTTATGAACGTTAGTAGATAAATATTTAGACATAAAAGACACAGGATAGGCTACTTAAATGTTTTCTCCAGTTATGATAAGACGAGCATGGAAGATAGAAACGATAATTATAATAAATGAAGTCTATTTATAAGTTTATGGCTCGATTTTTTTTCATTGAGCTTTAAGTGACTCCAAAAGAACCTTGGATTTGTATTGCGTACGGTAAAAGGCTTCACAAATATCCACGCGATCATATCGCTGTACAATGCGCTGGTTCGCAGTAAATTGGAGTCGGATTCTATGGTTTGGGACCCACACGAAGCCAAGTATTGTCTCATGTCAGGAATAGTACAGAACAAGTTTGTTAGATACTTGTACATGAGACTATATGGAGTTTATCCCTTCCACCCGCTAATGTATCCAACTCTTTATTTTAGGTATCATCATCATCATCATCATTAGGTCCTTTTTAGTCTTTACTACAGGAGCACGACCCTCTCTGTACTACTAGGGCCATACTTGGCCAGAGCAGCCAGGGGGCTTGGCCTACACTCTCCAAGCTGGCCAGACTGGTTGGAGAGGTCTCTTAGATGTTTATAAGCTTCAGATCGCTTAGCATGAATAATTAATTATTCGTAGTTGCTTAGGCAATACGGCCTCCGATTTATTATGCTTTATCTTTATTATCTTACAATAGCTGCCACTCACTGGTAGGTTAGCTAATAGCTACCACCTGGTGGGATATGCTCCCGAAGAATGAAGATGATTTTAGGTATGGTCGGATACAATGAACTTTGGGTCAGATCAGAAGGCGTCTATGCCTGATCACGTACATATATAAAGTACTAAGAGGAAAGCTTAAGCATACGGATGTGTTAGGGCAGATTTGTTTGTGTGTGCCGGACCGGTACGTATGGCGTCGACGCCGCCCGCCGCTGCTGGCTCTGCCCCGCGCGCGAACTAATCTGCTGCAGGAGGCTCCACTGACGCGCGCGCTTCGCACACTTAACTTTCGAGATCGACATATTCAATTGTACTCTGAGTGAATTTACACGAATATCATGAATGATAATTTGTTATCAATTATAATACAAAACATTTACTACACTATTGCATTAGGTAAGTCGACCTGTAATGATAGTTGTAAGATATATCCTTTACTTACTAATATTATAAATGTGAAAGTGAGTTTGTTTGTTTGTTTGTTACGCTTTCACGCCGTAACTACTGAAACGATCATCATAAAATTTTGCATACAAGTTCTCTGGAGTACGGAGAAGGACATAGGCTTCCTTTTATCCCGGGAAAAAGTACTATTCCCGAGGGATCGACATTGACGCGGGCAGAGCCGCGAAAAGCTAGTGAATAATTAAATAATAAAAAAAAATGCCTGGATAATAAAGTTTATTTACCGAATTACGTTAGTATATTCACGATTACAAAAACGTTCACTGGTCACGATTACCTAAACCGCCCGCTTATTATTGCGATTAAGGGAATTGCCAGTTATAATAACTCTAAGGGTCTCTAAATGTAGTAATGGAAGCAATTATTCGGTATATTGAATTAGTAAAGTAGTTTGGCTCGTGTATCTTTTATGGGTCGTTTTATCTACGCAAATTCTTATTTACTTGGTTTATTGATATTACCATTTAGTCTATCAAATTAAAAATCATTTGTTGAATAAACAAATTGTATAAATTATGTCAGTAAAATATAGCAAAAGTAAACAGAACATATATTTGTATACTAAGTATTGAAGTAGGCATTTATATCCCATCTCACCTGGTGGTAAGTGACGATGAAGACGAGGATGTTACATGCATATACAAAAGATACCCATTTATTCTACTTTTGAATATTCCGGGACTGTACTTGTCTGGGAATATAGACGCAGGCAATTAATTCCACACCTTAGCTACTCGAACCAAAAAGGAACTGTCAAAGCTTTGGTTAGCCAGTCTTTACAGTACGCATCCAAGTCGTCCGGCCATCTCCATCAATAAAAGGGTGAAATTTCTGTCTGCGTCTCGTAGTCCGTTGGAGAAATGGTGAGGGTTCTACTAGCCCAAAGTGCGCTTTCACACTCTCCAAAATGGAGAGAGTGCGAATTTTTTTTTTTGTAGTATACGAATTAATAAATTTGGCCAAGTACGAGTCACACACATTTAGAGTTACGTTAGTGTGTGCATACATCTCATTAGCAGCCCGCCTTGGCTTCATACGGTAAGATGTAGGAATGTATTTTATAGCCTATGTTCCTCAGGGATAATAGAATCCGAAATTATTGACTAATTTGAAAAATCTTCAAATTAGTTAATAATTTCAGAATCTATTCAATTGTTTGTTTGTTTTTCGTGTGTGTAAGTGGCCAACACTGGTATCAGATTTTTCAAGCTGCCTAAAGGCTTCTTAAATAGCTTAACGACAGCCATCAATGATGAGAGCTGGGACCATCGGCTTAACATTCCTATCCGAAGCACGGAATAGCTCGAGAATTGTTTGTACCACTTGCGGTCACCCATCACAGTGGGGACAGTGCTTATCCTATCTATTCAATGCAAACAAACGACCAAACGATGAAATCTCTCCTCTTAATAATATTAGTGTAGATGTGTAGACTACAAATTCACGCTTCTTGTATATGGATTCTGATGCAATGCCACATGAAACCTCTTGTATGCGACTTCTATTGTGAGGGGAACCAAACTCTTTCTTAAATAGACACTGTCGTTTTTAATTATCTGTGTATGTCGTCTGAGTAATATTACGAAAATAATGTCAAAATTGATTAAAAATAAACAACGGGCTGCACTCTGGGTCATCATCATCATTTCGAGTAGGTGTCACGGTCAATCGACCATGCACACCCTGGTGTCAGTTCTTCGGAACCACCTCTCGGCCTCTGACGTGGCTTAACGTGCCTTCCAAAGCACGGAATCATCTTTATTATCAGACAATCAGGTGATTCAAGCCTGCAATGTCCTAACCAAACTGGAAACAACTAAACAAAGTATGCTTCCGGTGGGAATCGAACCCACGACCCCCGGGTCAACAGGCAAACGCCTTAACGACTGGACCACGGAGGCTGTTTGCACTCTGGGTGTGCCGGCAGAAGTGAAAACTCCGCGCGGTAGAAAGAGAAATATCCCCTATATTACTTCCTCTCCGACGCCGCGCCGGTGATGTCACGTGTCCGTCTTACGAATTTTCGATCAGGTAACGTGTCCTGACGCGAGTTTAACATTTTTACCCATCTAAAAAAGTGCACAAAGCGCCAAAGAAGTTTTCATTTAAAAAAAAAAGAATGATATATACATAATTACGTAATTATCATTTTTTTTTATCAACCGTAATAAGTAGATAATTATCTACTTATTACGGTTCATTATATTCAGCTGTCCCACTGAGAACCCTGAAACTGTAACTACAATCTGCACATTTTATTAATTGAATCCTACAATATACTAAAAGCTCGCCTCAGCTTCACTCCGATAGTTGCCCATTAGATATAAGTATTTAATTATATAGCCTATGTTCATCAGGGATAATGTAGGATTGTAATGAAATCATTAACCGACTTAACAAAAAGAGGAGGTTATCAAATTGGTTGTATGTTCTATATTTGTTTTCTCGGAACTCCGTCATTTATGAACGTTTTTGAAAATTATTTTTTTTATTTGAAGAATATTCTTTATAGTTAGTCCAATTATTTAAATTTCATTAAAATCGGTTCAGTAGTTTCGTAGGTTGTTCAATTCAAACAAACAAAAAATCAAATCTTACCTTTTTAAAATACTATTGCAGAGTGTAGATAAAATAATTAAACCACCAATATCTAAGTTATAACGGAAACCATAATAGAGGAACACTGTTAATTAAATTTCCTATGTTTGATAAGTTGACCGTAGAACCATACGTTGGGATTAAACTCAAACTCAAATAACTAACTAATAATAACCATGCTTTTAAGCTTTCGTGGTTACAACCACTATTCGTGGTTACAATCACACGCTGAATTATTGTCCGCTAAATATGTCAATAACTCTAATTAATATTATCAATGCGTTTGTCTGTTACGCCTTCAAATTCAAAATTCAAATTCAATAACGTAATTTAATATAGGTCATTTGGACACTTATTAATTGTCATATATTTACAACTGAGAATTGTTGACGTCAGTAAACGCCCTATCTACTGAACCGAACGTCGTGAAATTTTTCCCATTGTCTGGGGTAAGGAGGACATAGGCTACATTTTTTCCAGGAGATAGTACTCTTTCCAAGGGATCGACATTGACGCGGGCGAAGCCGCGTGTGAAAGCTAGTTATGATATAAGATCTATATTACTCATATTTATGTAAATAGATGATTGATTTCTGATGAATACGTTACATATCACAATACCACATGAAACTCAAAACTAATCGTGATTACGTTTGTATGACTAAAAGTACATACTTTTTTCGAAATCAATCTCATTTGTCAACTCTTGTGTAGAATCGACCATGATAATAATATCTACATTGTGCAAACATCTAATTTTATCTTTCTATTTCAGGTAACCCACTCAACTGTAACTGCCGGCTGTCCTGGGTGTACGTCCTTCGCAACGAAACTAAACACACCAACCTTAGGAACGCCCTCGAAAAAATATCATGTATCAACGACGCTTCTAATGACAGGCACTCGAGCCAAGAGGACATTGAGAACGATAATCAAAACGTACTCTCAGATGATAGCTACGACTATTACGACAAAAATGAAGATTATAATAATAGCAAAGTTAAAATAAGTAAGGCTAAGAAATTAATTGACATTCCGTTAGAGACGCTGCCCTGTCCGAAGGAAATTATGCAGTCTATAGAAGAAACTTACGGGCATCCTGTCCAGAACGAAATTAGGCTAAAAGCATTCTCGTCTGTTGGTAGGATTGCTCCCAGTTTAGTCGTTATTATAATGTTGGCAATGTTTTAAGTTGTTTAAAAGACAAAGATATTTGTGATATTAGGTGTTAAATTTATGTAAATGTATTCTATAATTAGTTGTATTTGTCATCGAAATTAATCGAAAGTTGCTTTCTCATAAGATTTTATAGTACATAGTCGTTTATTTTATACATTTATCTATATATAAATTGCAGCACTGGAAGACTGCACAAAATAAAAAACCGGCCAAGTGCGAGTCGGACGAAGGGTTCCGTATCGTTACTAATATTATAAATGCGAAAGTGAGTTTGTTTGTTCGTTTGTTTGTTACGCTTTCACGCCCTAACTACTGAACCGATCATCATGAAATTTTGCATACAAGTTCTCTGGAGTTCGGAGAAGGACATAGGCTACCTTTTATCCCGGAAAAAAATACTCCCGAGGGATCGACATTGACGCGGAGCCGCAGGCGAAAGCTAGTCTATAATAAGTTTAAAATTATTAAAAATATTATTATTATTATATGATGTATCTCAAAATTTATGCTTATCACAATATTTCTTTATCTGTGCTAAGACTTGCTTCAAACAAAATAGGTTTTGATTCCCTTGCGAATGTCGAAAATTTGTGGCATAAACGGCTGTATCTTTTAATTGCGTTGGCTTAGAAGTTTGATTTTTACAGCTCCAAGGGACAGTAGACCTAATTATTTGATATGACTTTCAACTTGATGCCTCCACGCGCTACTGAGAACTTTTTGACAAACGACAGACAGGCAGACAGACAGACGGACAACAAAGTGATCCTATAAGGGATCTCTTTTTTCCTTTCGAGGTACGGAACCCTAACAAATAGATAATCAGAAGAATAAAGTTCCGATATCGCTTTTGCATGACACGTATGAAGTTTTTCATACTAATAGGCTAGTTTCCTAAAAAAATATAATTAGTCCGTCAGTTAGATAATCAAAAAATATTCGACACGTATTTTTTCTTTTGTCGATTAAACAAAAAATGATAAAGATATAGCCCTTTGAAGTTCCGTGTGACGTCATAGTTTGCTACAATTTTTAGCAAACTTTGACGTCACGAGCCCCCACTCCTGAACTTTGACGCGCTTTATCTTTATTATTTATTGTTTATTTGACAAAAGAAAAAATACGTGTCCAATATTTTTTTTATTATCTAACTGACGGACTAATTGTTATGTTATTATTACGACCCAGGAAACTAGCCTTAAAATAGATGGCCATGTACTGTTTAGTGTAAAATTGGATGTTAATGGAGTCATTGTTGTTAAATACATTAAAGTTTTTGCTAAGTTATTTAACATTCATAAAACCAAATAGTTATTAAGTTTCTGACACTTTAAGCCTGATCAAGAAAACCTCGATGTAAAGGTAAGTTGGAAAGGGATTATTAAGCAAAGTTGTAAACTTTGACCGTCTATTTTTTATTATTTGCCCAATCACTTTCACTTCAATCAATAATATTCATTTCATAGTATAGTATGAAGTGAAAATTATTGATAGTCTCATCCATATAATATATTCTGATTTTTTTTGCGTTAGACATGTTTCTTTTTTTGAGATAAGAAAATAGGATCCATCGTTAAACTTGATGAGTTTGTTGACCTTTTCAAGTTGGGTATAACTAGTGTAGAGCCGTTCTTGAAATTTTCGAGAACAGTGAGAACTGGTCGGAATTTTTTCCCAAAGATTTCTTCTTCTTTCTATCAAGTGCGGGAATTATTGAGAAATTCTCGACAATTTTAGGAAATATTCCAAGAATTTCCGTTAAAAATAATTCATGAGAGCAGAGATTTTCTCTCCGTTACATCACTGGTATAACCTTTCCACGTGATAAAGTGCTCTCGTCGTACTCATAAGTTGACAATTATTTCCCTAACATTAGGGTTTTTATTTTATATAGAAGCAAGGGCTCTTTTCCTTATTTAGTGAAATAGAAAAAAGAAACGTTTTCTTGTTCATGCTTAAATGTTGAAGTCTGTTCTGTAAATAATAAATAAGATTCAAATAAGGTTAACGAAAATAACAACTACCTTTGTAAATTATAATCAAAGAACAATTTCTGTTTTTAAAACTCGTAATGATCACTTGACATTCAGGACGGCTTCGTGCCTGTAAGGTTTAAGTTATATTTTTTTTTTGCCAAACAGCCAGATTCTTTGTATATTCTGTTGTTGAAATAAACCTAAAATAAGAAAAATGCGTTGTGTAAAAAATTACAGTCAGTTTTGTAAATTAAAGTTAAATGTTACATTGAAACAAAAAATTCTGCACATCCGAGAACATTTTCTGTTTATAAACCTAGTAATGATCACTTGATATTCAGAATGGCTTCGTGCCTGTTTAATTTAATATATAATTGTTCGGAAAATAGCTAGGCTTGTAAAATAATTTGTTGTTGAAATAAACCGAGAGTGAGAGAAATGTGTCACGTGTGAAATCACTGTTACTTTTGTAAATTTAAACTTAATGTAAAATTCAAACGGAAAGTTCTGCAAATCCGTAAATCCAAAAAATATTATTATTATTATAAGATGTATCTAAAAATTTATGCTTATCACAATATTTCTTTATCTGTGCTAAGACTTGCTTCAAACAAAATAGCAAGATTCTGATTTCATGGAAAGTAGGTACCCTGTAGGTTTTGATTCCCTTGCGAATGTCGAAAATTTGTAATTGTTCGGAAAATAGCTAGGCTTGTAAAATAATTTGTTGTTGAAATAAACCGAGAGTGAGTGAAATGTGTCACGTGTGAAATCACTGTTACTTTTGTAAATTTAAACTTAATGTAAAATTCAAACGGAAAGTTCTGCAAATCCGAGAACATTTTCTGTTCATAAACCTAGTAATGATCACTTGATATTCGGAATGGCTTCGTGCCTGTTTAATTTCATATTACATAATTTTCCGACAAATAGCCAGGCTTATAAAACATTTTGTTATTGAAATAAACCAAAAGTGAGATAAAATGTGTTACGTGTGAAATCACTGTTACTTATGTAAATTTAAACTTAATGTAAAATTCAAACGGAAAGTTCTGCAAATCCGAGAACAATATCTGTTCATAAACCTAGTAATGATCACTTGACATTCAGAATGGCTTCGTGCCTGTTCAATTTTATACGTATTTTTCCGACACATACCCAGGCTTATAAATTATTTTGTTGTTGAAATAAACCGAAAGTAAGAGAAATGTGTCACGTGTGAACTCACTTTTATTTTTGTAAATTTAAACTTAATGTATAATTTAAACGGAAAGTTCTGCAAATCCGAGAACATTTTCTGTTCATAAACCCAGTAATGATCACTTGATATTCAGAATGGCTTCGTGCCTGTTTGATTATATATAGTTTTCCGACAAATAGCCAGGCTAGTAAAATATTTTGTTGTTGAAATAAACCTGAAGTGAGAGAAACGTGTCACGTGTGAAATCACTGTCCCTATTGTAAATTTAAATTTAATAAAAAATTTAAACGGAAAGTTCAGCAAATCCGAGAACATTTTCTTATAAACCTAGTAATGATCACTTGATATTCGGAATGGCTTCGTGCCTGTTTAATTTCATATATAATTTTTCGGATAATAGCCAGGTTTGTAAAATAATTTGTTGTTGAAATAAACTGAAAGTGAGAGAAATGTGTTACGTGTGAAATCACTGTTACTTTTGTAAATTTAAACTTAATGTAAAATTCAAACGGAAAGTTCTGCAAATCCGAGAACATTTTCTGTTCATAAACCTAGTAATGATCACTTGACATTCAGAGCAGCTACACTCTGTATAATTTCAGTCACAATTTGTCCGCTCTGTAAATAGCCGGGCTTGTTTCTTATTTTATATTTTGTAGTTGGAACCAATTTATTAAAGTGAGAGAGTGAAAAGAATAAGTAAAGTCAGTTTTCAAGATAGCAGGTAGAGAATATATTTGCAAAATGCTTGCGTGCTAAGAAGTAATGAAAGAATAACTGATTTAATTGACTTTTAGATATAACTGCGGGAATCAATTAGTTTATCGTCAACTTTGTCTTCAAAGAGTTCGGTATAAAACGTTTCGGAATAATGCTATTGAAGTCTTTGAGTGAATTTTTTGAAATCAAGTATGTGACCATATCCTTTCTTGGATATGGTCGTGAATTTATAACAATGCCACGTTCATTGGTCATCATCATCATCATTTCGTGTTGGAAACACGGTCAATCAACCATGCACACCCACCAGGGTGTACTCTGACACTAGTCAGAGTTCTTCAGAGCCGCCTCTCGGCGTCTGACGTGGTTCTTTTAACGACTACCAGATGGCAGCCGGGACCAACTAACAGCTTAACGTGCCCTCCGAAGCACGGAATCATCTTTATTATCAGACAATCAGGTGATTCAAGCCTACAATGTCCTAACCAAACTGTAATTAATTTGTACATTGTATATTGTGTGTGTTTGCCGTTACTGAGCAAGCAAAATAATAAATGAGTGTGATAAAAATGAGAGCTGGACCTGACGTAAGTCTCTCAAAAATTCGCTCGCCTAAAACTGAAAAAGATTAGAGGGTATATTTCTTCAAGCCTGCCATTTAAGATAAATGCCCAAATTTTCTTTACTTTGTAAAAATACATTAACGTTTTATAGAATAACCACAATACAAAATATAAAAGCAAAAATATGGAAATTCGTTTTCGTGAACAAAAACCCCACATAGGTATAAAAAGCGGCCAACATTTCTAAGTCAGCCTGGTTAAGGCTGACTTAGAAACATCGACCGCAACAATAGACAACTTTTGCTACGACACTTTAAAAAATATTATCGTCACCATAAAATAACTTTAATACAAAAAAAAACCTTATTTTCCGTAACATCCTTTAATCAAGTTAAAATATCACGCAGCCGAACAAAAAGTAAAAGTAAAAATTAAAAACGTAGTTCTCCGTAAGTACATAAATAAAACAATGAAAGTACATACAAGTTTAAGTAGTGCTTATCATGGACTATTGGAGACTGGACCCAGTTATAAGCAAAAACCTGTATCACAGTGATCCACAAAAAACAGAAATATATGCACAAAAACCGCGTTTTCCCCATAAGATATAAAAAGCGGCCGATATTTCTTAGTCAAGGTTCCGACAACTTGTGCTATCACATAACAAATGAGCATTACGAAAGTTTTGACGTGACCTTTGCGAGAACAAACACGGGGCTTTGCGGGATACTCTGGACATACGAGTATTTTGACCAGTAGTGCACAAATTAAAAACAGTAGCAGAAGTGGCAGCCATGTAGTGACAGTGCAGAGACTTACGGTTTTTCTTATCACACATAAAGGTAAATGAAGATATTTGCCAGCAAATTTCTACAAAATTGTGTCGCTATAAATATACTTTGAGAGTTTTTTCAGAGATTTTTCAAATAGAAATAAATTCTCAAAAAATATCACAACTGAAAGCACTTACTTTTTATATGAACTCTTGCTTATGATTTATGATATAACTAGCTTTCGCCCGCGGCTCCACCCGCGTCAATGCCGATCTCTCGGGAATAGTACTTTTTCCCGGGATAAAAGGTAGCCTTCTCCGTATTCCAGAGAACTTGTATGCAAAATTTCATGATGATCGGTTCAGTACTTACAGCGTGAAAGCGTAACAAACAAACAAACAAACTCACTTTCGCATTTATAATATTAGTAAGGATGAGCTTTCTCTCGCAAATCCGCTCGCCATATCCCCGGGATGAAAGGTACTCGTAGTCTTTATTTTTCTCCGTATACCAGACAATGCAAAAACAAACATTCGATGATCGGTTCAGTAGCTAAGACGTGAGAGGTAACATACAAACAAACTCTTTTACAAGAAACAACAAAAATGAGCACTTTGTTTCTCACTTAAATATTGGTTGGGATAGGATTATTTATATGAACTGTTTCGTTTTGCATATGGAATGTCATAAAACATTTCACAGCCTCAAAAAATTGGTTGGATTAGATTGTTCATTCATTTCAACCGTTTATACTGCTACTAGCTTTCGCCCGCGGCTCCGCCCGCGTCAATGTTGATCCCTCGGGAATAGTATTTTTTCCCGGGATAAAAGGTAGCCTATGTCCTTCTCCGTATTCCCGAGAACTTGAATGCAAAATTTCATGATGATCGGTTCAGTAGTTACGGCGTGAAAGCATAACAAACAAACAAACTCACTTTCGCATTCTTACAAATATTAGTAACTACTGAACAGATCAGCATGAAATTTTGCATACAATTTCTCTGGAGAAGGACATAGGCTACCTTTTATCCCGGGAAAAAGTACTATTCCCGAGGGATTAACATTTACGCGAGCGGAGCCGCGGGCGAAAGCTAGTTTATAATATTAGTAAGGATACTTTATACTTCTATCACTCGTTTTATTTTGCGATTGCGGTAAAAATGTGAAAAACTACCCGCATTTGTCATTCATGGTTTCTGCGCGGAACGTTGCGGTATGGGTCTGATGGATCACTGATGGCCATTTTTCTATTAGACCGCAACGGCCTTTTTTATGATACAACATAAAAGAAAATCATTTTTTAACCTTTTCAGGTTTCCGAAAATAAAGTAAATTACTATGTTTAGTAAAAACTATAACAAGGTAAACAAAGAAATTTGTGTGGCTGATATTTAAATTTGCTAGGAAGATTTTTATTAAATTTCTCAAGTAAAAAATGTCTTTATTATGCTTCTTCTTCTATCGAGTTTTCGACCAGTGCATTGCTACTGTGATTGCCCGTTTGTTTGCTTCATTCAGATCTTGTTAAGAGCAAGAGGTTGGGCTTTCTGGACACACCAAGAGGTGACCCATAGATTGGATAGCACCACAGTCGCACTCACGTTTGTTGGAGAAACCCCACCTGACACTATTTTCGTGGCATCTACCAAGATCAGCCCGCAGTCTGTTTAAAGACTTTTAGTTCCCAAAACAACTGATAACGTAAAAATGACTCATTACAATCTCTATTATGACTTAATTAATGACGAGACGAATGGAGTCTTAATGAGCTAAAATTCAAAATGGCTCCTTCTCTAATTAATAAGATAAATGTGCTGATCAAATTTCAGGAAATAATTACGGCACTTCATTAGATTTGTCTTGTTTTATGATTGTCTGAATATAAAAGATATATAATAATTGTGTTTGTTTGATAAAAAATGATTTAATTTTGAAATATTTAATACACGCAATACCTTTGACGTGATAACGTCGGCTGCATGCACGAAATAATGTCACAATTCGCCTGCAAGCGAGAGCGCGGAACAAGCGATAAAGGCACGATCGGTGTAAGCGTTCGGCTAGTGTTGTGATGCATCTTTCTCTCTACCGCTATCACGTAAAATAAAATGTATTTATAAATTAATTCATATCGTCCGTAAACCGACTTTACAGACAAACTCATTGTAAATCGCTTTAGTATGAGTATTATCTTATGGAACGTGTTAGGTGCGTTATTTGGCTAGCTCCGTGGCGCAGCGGTCAACACGCCAGCCTGCGATACAAGAGTGCCCGGGTTCGATCCCCGGCCAAGTCAAGATGAAAAATGATCTTTTTCAGATTGGCCTGGGTGTTGGATGTGTATCTATATATGTATTTGTTATAATATATAGTATCGTTGAGTTAGTATCCCATAACACAAGTCTCGAACTAACTTTGGGACTAGCTCAATCTGTGTGATTTGCCCGTATAAAATTTATTTATAGTCGGGGAGCACTGAATGCTAAATGTGTATTAACTCAAGCGTCGTGCGGACCTATTGAAATCTAAAGGTTATGTGGTAGAAAAAAGAAAAAGTTATATGACATTTTTCATTTCACCCAATTTTAGAAATCCCCTAGGGTTCTAAAAAAATTAAAACAAATAAATTGTCACATGAAATACCTACTCGAGCGCGTCTAATTAATACCAGCTGGTTTTGTTACATGCCAAAAATTGTATATACCAATAATCTTACGATTTGAATATGACGACAGAGGGTGAGAGAGTAACAAAAGGCAGACAAAAAAAATCACCAGTGTATCCTCGTGCGTGGATTTCTCTTTTTTACATGGAAGGCAATAATTCAAGAATAGCTGGGAACAGACAATCCGACAATATCCACACGTTGAAGCAAAAAAATAAATAAACAAAAACACACCCCTCTATATTAAAGTCAGATATGTGGTGGAGGTACTTATACTGTGTCTGAAGTATCACTCATATCTTAATTTAAAGCGCTCGAGTAAATCCCAAAACCCCCTTCTGGGCTCCAACTACTAGCCATTTAAAGCCCGTGATCATGAGAATAATGTTTGAAAACAACTGGGTAAAAATAAATGATTTTCTGCCGTAAGATTTAATATTTTTTAGACTAAGTTCCTTAAGAATTATGAGAATAGTCTTTAATAACAGTTTAGGTTAGTTAATTTGTTGTAGAACTTACAAAAGGGTTTCAAAAATAAGTCAGGGCCGTGTCGGTTCCCACGGCCGTTGGTTTTAACGTGAAACGACTATATCAACGAGTCGCTTTTAGTGTTAAAGATTGAAAGAAAACCAGATGCCGCGATGCAAACTCAAGGTCTTAGCAGCGAGCTGACTATATACGCTTATTAATGTCACTAAATTCATCTTTCTACGATAAATATTTTTTTAGACTAGCTCCGTGGCGCAGCGGTCAACCCGCCTGCCTGCGACACGGAGTGACCGGGTTCGATCCCCGGCCAGGTCAAGATGGAAAATGATCTTTTTCAGATTGGCCTGGGTCTTGGATGTTTATCTATATATGTATTTGTTATAATTATAAAATATAGTATCGTTGAGTTAGTATCCCATAACACAAGTCTCGAACTTACTTTGGGGCTAGCTCAATCTGTGTGATTTGTCCGTATGTATTTATTTATTTCAGACAATATAGACCAATTTGTTACGGTCCGGTTTTCTTACATGGTGCTCCATGTAAAGTACCGATTATCAAATAAAATAAAAATTAAACCCTAAATATACATACATATTATCGACGAAGAACCTCGACTTGCTACGATTCTTACAAACCTCTCTCGCTTTATCTACATCCATCATTCTATTCATGAATGCTCATCGGTTTCTAGTACTCCTAACTTGCCCTTTGGCGGGAACATCCGCAATCAGCCAGCAATTTGCTAACTCAGTGTGCAACGTTTTGAAAGTCACTTTAAAGTTTAAAATACATTTACATTTAAGTATATTTTGAAGTAATTATTAAAACTTACACTGAGTTAGCCAGTAGGCCAGCTGATCGCAGTATATGTGTTACGGCCGGCCCTGACCAACTCTTCCAGACAGACAAAACTATAGTAAATATCAAGGAAATGCAATTTTCCTTTATATTAAAAACTTCATTACACCTTACAGAAGCAAGTGTTTTCCTTATATTCTTTTCTAAAACAATTTTGCAAATACAGTCTCAGACTGGCACCTTTTCCCGCCATTTAAACTCTCTCACGGAAAATGGAAGAAAATTAACGAAGAAATTGTCACATTCCGCTGCATTTTTACATTGCGTTTTCAATCCTACTAAAAGCCTTTTGCTATTAAAGAAGAGAGGTATTAAATTATTATGAATCTATGATAATGACTGGACATCTAGCATACCTACTTAAATGTTTTCTTAGAATGCCTTCATACTTTTTTAAGTCTTGTTTTAATGTAACTGTACTTGAATTTCATGTTTTTTCTTAATAAACAAATCTTTTTAGTTATGGTAGAGCAAAATTCATTTTTGCTAGTAGCATGAATGGCTCGACGGAAGTACGAACTCTCACAGAAAATCGACGTGTGAGAATAAGCTTTACCGCTTCCATGCTTCGTTCGGTGAGTAAGAGAGCTGGGGGCCCATTCTTCCACCCCCCTCTTTCCATCTCCTTCCCCCCAACTATTGTTGAAGTTGTCCATGGGCAGCGGTTATCACAAAAAAAACATAAAACTCAATTACAGTTATTTTATTGTATATACATTTATAAAATAAATATTGTCAAAAACTGTTTCTTTTCTATTTTTATTTAAAGAAATAATAAAAGGATAACCCTGGCTTTTCGTCATTAAGAAGATTTTTTTTTATTCGATTGTCATTTTCGATACTTTATTACTTTTAGTACTACAATCCAACATCTAATATCATGATTGATAATTTAAAATAATGTTATTATTATAAAGGTGTTACTTGTACATACTAAACTTAAGTATATGTAGATATATTTGATCTAAGATATTTTGTGGTATTATTAAACATTTCAAATAAATAAACTCAATTATACTACTGCAATAACCGTTAAGTACCTGTAAACATGTAATTAATTTGTACTATTATTTAGTTTCTTAATAAATGTACAGAACATACGTACACATAGATCTTATGTATATTACAGATATTATTAGGTTGTGTATAGTCTTCAAGTCTGTTGTAATAAATATCTATTTCTACCCGTGGCCTCAGTGTTTCATTTGATTCAATCAATATCGCCCCCACGATATTCAAACAAATACGACGTGTAAGTCAATATCAGTATAACGATCAAGGTGAGTGGTATCGCGAGCAAAGTCTCAATTTAATAACGCCATAAAAAACCTAATATTCTTATGTACATGTTTTCTACGCCGCTTTATCAATGGTTTTATGTTGGTTGTCCTGTCTGATGTGGAAGCGTGGGGGGAGGAACTATCGCGGGCGCCACCTCGCCCTGACACTGCTGTCTATGAACCTTGACCGAAAAGGTTGTTTTTTGACCAGTCGCGCGCACCTGCATACATGTAAATGTGCATTATTCATTGTGATTCTAATTTGGGAATTACACGCCGCCCATCGACGCTGGAGCTTGTGAATCCATTTTAGTTGTGAAAAAAGGCTAAGGACTCGTAATCCTTTGTGTAAAGACTGACACGCGTACTGTTCACCAACACCCCCCTGAAGAAGTCCTGACGGTGGATAGCATCTACATGGACGTGCATCGGACGTGGAAACGAGATTCAGGTCAGTCCTCATATTAACATTAATGATAGCGGTTCTCCTCATATCCTTTTTTACACGCAGTGAAGATACCTTAGGCATCTTCATTCTTCGGGAGCATATCCCATTAGGTGGTAGCTATTACACGCTAACCTACCAGTGAGTGGCATCTATTGTAAGATAATAAAGATAAAGCATAATAAATCAGAGGCCGTATTGCCTGAGCAACTACGATTAATTAATTATTCATGCTAAGCGATTTCTTCAACAGCCCTGTGGTTTCCCGCAGAGTAGAATAGAACCACTCTTAGTCTTCCCATGGAGGTCGTAAGAGGCGACTAAGGAAACACAAGCTAAATAAAGCTCATAAACATCAATGAGACCACTCCAACCCGTCTGGCCAGCGGGGAGAGTGTAGGACAAATTCGCTGTCTGCTCTGGATAAATATGGCTCCGGTAGTACAGAGCGGGTCAAGCTCCTGCACCTGATGATGATCTCTTCAACGCTAACTACCGAGTAGGAATACTTTAAACAAGGCTTCGAGAAGCTAGTCGCGCCACAACGGGTTTACTGACACACCAATTGAACATCCATGCTGGTCTGGGAGAAAAGAAAAAAACATAGAATGTACCAGCTGCTTCTCTTCCCGCGCAGATCGTAAAAGTCGATCGAGGGAATTGGTAAGCTTTGAGGAATCATGTTAATAGGCGATGCGGCTAGCAACCCAAAACTAAATTGATTCCGTTTTCTACCTAAATACCCACCAACATGCTAAAAGAATACATTTACATACAAAAGTATAGGCTATTAATATGAAAATGTAAAAAAATAAATCACTGGAACCTCGTGGGTTAAGTTACATTCTGTATACATATAAACATCCAAGACCAATCTCAAAAAGATCATTCTCCATCTTGACCCGACCGGAGGTCGAACCCGGGGCCTCCGGTTTGGCAGCTTTGCAGCTCAGCATAATTTAGTAAAACTTAATTTTTTTTATTTAGTCGAAAGTGAACTTTTTTGTTTGAAGCAAACCACAAATTATTTTCATAATATAGTTTAAACTATTTTTAAGCCTGAGGAATTTGCATGTTTTTAGTGACCTCTAATTTCTATTCCCTTGTCAAAGCCTTTCACGATAATTTCCATAATCTTGGGAAACTTTGGGGCGTCCTGTGCCCTTTTGTTCTTTTATCTACAAAATTTAATAGACTTTCAAAGTCATTTCGCAAATTACATTTTTGACATGCATGAAATATTTTTGATGGTTTGGTACGAGTAGCTGAAACTCCTCATCTCATCTTTATATCATTTAAACGTGAGAAAAAGATATTATGACTAAAATCGGGTCAATCACGTGACATTTCCAACTATAGGCTAGGCTCCGAAGAGGGTCTAAAACTATAGTCGGCAATCCCGACGAAATAGCTTGTGAGTTACTTGTTTTTAGCCATAACATCTCAGCTTTTTCCCGGTTGCAGCCTTATAGCTGAATCTTTGGAGCCCGGGGACTGCTATTATTATAAGATAAATGCTCATGCTGTAATATGATTTGGCCAAGGTTTTACGTCCGGCCGCCTGTCTAATAATAACTTATCCTCCTCGGATTAGCTATAGACCCACATAACTGTAAAATGAAATACAAGTATTCGCCCGTGCCGGGAATCAAAGCTGGTACTCCGCGTAGCTGGTGTGTTAACTACTGCGTCAAGGATGCGTCCGAAGTAGCTGAAACACTTATATCAGTTAGGGACCCTCTGCCGCGCGTCCCACACTCACCTTGAAAATGGGTTCCCGACGAGTCCGAAACTATAGTCGGTTTGACTGATCAAAGATTTTTCAAGCTGCCTAAAGGTGTCTGACATAGCTTAACGACTGTCAACAATGATGACAATCAGGACCAACGGCTTAACGTGCCTTCCGAAGCACGGAGGAGCTTAAGATATTGCTGTGCCACTTGCGGTCACACATCCCAGTAGGGACTGTGCTCAGAGTTGCTTAACCATAAAACTTATGACTAGCTCCGTGGCGCAGCGGTCAACACGCCAGGTCAAGATGGAAAATGATCTTTTTCAGATTGGCCTGGGTCTTGGATGTGTATCTACATATGTATTTGTTATAAAATATATTATCGTTGAGTTTGTATCCCATAACACAAGTCTCGAACTTACTTTGGGGCTAGCTCAATCTGTGTGATTTGTCCGTATATATTTATTTATTATTATTTCCGGTAAATACACGAACAACGACAATAACACACTCGTTTCCTTGTCATATTTACATCGTACCGTTTTTAATATCGATATAAACAAAGCTCTCACAACAATGTCGTACGCCGACAAATCTGTCTTTTGTTAGGGCAGAAAATTAAACGAAACACGACAAAAGCCTCGTATGAAAAATATTTCCATATTCACTGGCTCACATTGATAGTTTCACGCGGAACAAAGTTCAAAGGAAATATGCTACGCATCTCAAAGTTGGATATTAAAAGTTTCTTTGAGAGATGTAAAATGGTATTTATGAAGATGGCGACGTGAGTCGCCATCTTCATAGAGACTGAGTGATTTTTATGTTCTGAGCAATGTTGGGTTCCATGCTGGTCTGGGAGAAAAGAAAAAACCGGCCAAGTGCGAGTCGGACTCGCGCACGAAGGGTTCCGTACCGTTATCTATAAAAACGCCAAAAAAATTATGTCAGTTGTATGAGAGCCCTCTTAAATATTTATTTTATTATATTTTTTAGTATTTGTTGTTATAGCGGCAACAGAAATACATCATCTGTGAAAATTTCAACTGTCTAACTATCACTGTTCATGAGATACAGCCTGGTGACAGACGGACAGACAGACAGACATACAGACAGCGGAGTGAAATTAATAGGGTCCCGTTTTTACCCTTTGGGTACGGGACCCTAAAAACTTAGAATATGCCAGCTGCTTCTTTTCCCGCGCAGGCCGTAGAAATCGGTCAAGAGAATGGGCGAAAATCTAAAGAATCATGACCATAGGCGTTGCGGCTAGCAACCCATTCCTATTTTGATTCCGTTTTCCACCTTTACGCCCACCAACACGCTAAATGTGGTCTTTCGGTCTTATGACCTTAGGCTCTGTCTACCCCGTATAGGGACGTGATAATATGTATGTAATGTAAAATTTTGGGTCCATATGACGAAATGACGAACTCGGTGGCCCAGTGGTTATTAAGTGATCTATTTAAATGCTTGCTGCCGAACAGATTAGTTTAAATAGTACAGACAAACAAACAGTGTATCTAGGTACTTGGTTGTTACTATTATTATATATAACTAGAGTGTGATGTCTTTGTATCCACAAACACATTGTATCCACAAAGCATGCAATATGCGTGTTAGGCAATTCTTACTATTTTGTGAAAGTGATGAACGTGAGTCTACTTGTACGTAATAAGTTTATTTTAAGTAATTATTTACCTTTTTTTGTGAAACTTATACTGCCTAAATACTGTAAGTGGAAGTTTACACTGTGGTATTTAGTTATATAATAAATAAATAAAAAAATTGATACTACGGGACTTATCATTAGTGAAGCCTGCAAGCATATACCTAAGCTTTCAGGATTCTACAGTCAGCCAAAATGTTAATTTTTGTTTAGCTCGGAGGTTGGCGACATTTTAGAGACTTTGGTGTTAGTAAAGTCTGCAAAGATCAGATAATATCTCAAGAAACATTTTAAAGGACCTAATTTAGTCACATTGTAAAAGCTACAGACTACTAGTTGTTGCTTAAAAGAAGATAATATTAGTAGCGTAAGCAAAAAATATCTAAGCGTTCTTTAAAATTAGGAGAATTGTCAATATTTTTACTACCTAAATGCATTTATATGCCAGTCTGACGCATCTATCTCTTTATAAAATAATATCTCTGGGCATACCATTTGTAGGTGTAAGGAAATTCGAGATATTATGCCGGCTGTATTTTCCCCGCCTTTATTTATTTTAGCTGGAAAGCACCTTATTGACCCACATTAAAATGAGAATTCTAATATTAAGATATGGAAATATTCGTAAGGAGGCTTCATTATTTTCCATTTGAATCATAACGTCTTACCTTCCTTATAAATCTAGATCGTAAAAAAACGTGATAAAATGAAATAAACGAAGGCTTTGTTTAACTTTTATAAAGAAATTTAATATCTAAGTCTTTGTTTTCGTTAATTGAATTCAGTTGGCGGTCGTTTGGCAGAAATCAAATGAATCCAATCAGTTTATGCTTAATAAAAATATGAAGTTGATTGAAATCTTGAAAGTCAAATACAAAGTTACATTTGATGAGATTAAAAGGCTTCTCGTGAAATACATATATTTTACCAACAAATAATTCATCGCTGTCAATTTTAAAAGGCGTTCGTATTGAATGCTTTAAACTATACAAGACTAGCTTTCGCCCGCGGCTCCGCCCGCGTCAATGTTGATCCCTCAGGAATAGTACTTTTTTTCGGGATAAACGGTAGCCTTTGTCCTTCTCCGTACTCCAGAGAACTTGTATGCAAAATTTCATGATGGTCGGTTCAGTAGTTACGGCGTAAAAGCGTAACAAACAAACAAACGAACTCACTTTCGCATTTATAATATTAGTAAGGATAAGGATTAGGAGCCCTTACGATCTGGGTCCAAGCATATATATACTTTCATCATCATCATCATTTCGTGTAGGTGTCACGGTCAATCGACCATGTACACCCTGGTGTCAGAGTTCTTCGGAACCGCCTCTCGACCTCTGACGTGGTTCCTTTAACGACTACCAGATGGCAGCCGGGACCAACGGCTTAACGTGCCTTCCGAAGCACGAAATCATCTTCATTATAAGACAATCAGGTGATTCAAGCATGCAATGTCCTAACCAAACTGGAAGCAACTAAACAAGTATGCTTCCCGTGGGTATCGAACCCACCACCCGGGTCTACAGGCAAATGCCTTAACCACTGGTTCACGGAAGCAGTTATATATATAAAAAAATGCTCTACTTCTTCTTCTTTATTTACCTATCTTACTTTTTTATGTGGGGTCGGCCGAGTATACCAGTTTTTTTTTTGTTTTTTTCTTACTACATGTTGGATTAGGCATTTGTCTCCCATCTGATGGTAAGTGATGATGAACACGAGTTTTCTTAATTTTTATGACACCTACCATAGCCTTTGTCACTTCTTTCTTGTTCATCCTCTCCTTGTCTTGATCAGTATGCATAACGCATTTTCCACATGTAAAAAAAAAAAAAAAAAGGTCGTCCTCTGTTCTGTGTCCCGTTCTAAATAATCTTCTACACATCAGCGAAAGGCCTATCAGAGACGCCCCCAATAGTTTGCAAATTTAGCCTGTACCAGACTTCAATTTATACTATGTACTAGCTGTTGCCTGCAACTTCGTCCGCGTAAATTTCGAATTGAATGTATAGTAATGATAAATAAATCAGTATACAAACCATATTAATGTAAGAAATATTTACTTAAATGACCTTGACCTTACCTTGACATTACCGAATAAAATATGTTTGGTCATACTATGTATGTAGACATTTGCCTGTTGAAAAAAAAAAAGAATTGGATGATACTTCCCCTAGAGCTATCTCTCTCAGCTCAGCGAAGCTCTATCGCCTCAGCGAAGTGCACCTTCGTGTTTTGCACCTATATTACACACTCCTAGTTTCTTTGATGGACATGAACTAGTAAACAAGATTACTATCAAGGAAACTAGCCTCTAGTTTCCTGGGTCAAAATGAGTATAAAAAATTAGTCCGTCTGTTAGTCAGATAATTAAAAAATATAGACACATATTATTCATTTTTCAACTAAACAAAAAATTACAAAGATCTCGTAACGTCACAGTTTGCTTAAAAGCCAGTTCGTCCGACCACCAAAGTGATCATAGAAATTATTAGTTAATAAGATTTTTTCAAATCAAACTACATATTATGCAGAACGGAGACACTATCTTAAAGATAGTGTCTTTATCTACCGAAAGGGATGAAAAAGTTTCGTATTACTGGGTCGAACATACATATACTACTAACCTCAAGATAAACTTTTAAGAAAATAGAGACAATATTTTTATATAACCTACATTCCTAATTTAAGACATACCATAAAATTTGTAAAAAAACGAGCGGGCTCTCACAAACGCATGGTGCCACACACGGAATAATAAACCTCATGGAAGGGACGTGTAGGCGTGGCCCGCGTGCCGCAGTTAAGCACAGCGAGTCTTAACCAGGCTCAATTACTCTGTTGTTGTTGGTGTGACGCGACGTGTGGCTGCCGGTGTATTACTTTGCGTGTTTCTTAAAAAAACTCTTATAAATGACTCGATGCTCTATCCTTGAGTGCAAAAACAATAGTAGTACTAAGAACTTACTACGATCAGGTGTTTCTTATCATCAATAAGTCGCTATTTACTCTGTATTTGATAAATTTGTTTTAGCATTAACCTCTGTCTATTTAATTGAAAATAAATATTAGAGTAAATAAAAAATTACACGTATGCCTATTGAGATAAAGTCTAAAATTGTATGATGCCTCGATCATGTACGCCATCTAGTGGCGAGTGGTAGAATCAGAAATTACGACACAAGGCGAAGTAAGCCATTCTATTTAATAGGGTTGTGATATCATCGAATATCGATTTGTAAAAGTATTAATTTTTGAATTATATATGCACACGCTTTTTATTGTCACTGTGTACTGGATAATTTAACTTTAATATAGTTGACGTTATTAACGTACTAGCTTTCGCCCGCGGCTCCACCTGCGTCAATGTCGATCCCTCGGGTATAGTACGTTTTTCCCGGGATAAAAGTTAGCCTATGTCCTTCTCCGCACTCCAGAGAACTTGTATGCAAAGTTTCATGATGATCGGTTCAGTAGTTACGGTGTGAAAGCGTAACTAACAAACAAATAAGCAAACAAACAAACTCACTTTTGCATTTATAATATTAGTAAGGATAATACTTAAAATTTAAGACTAAACCTACACAACATTTACAAGCAAAAAGGCCCGGCAGTTCGTTGCCCTACAATGCTCAGAAGGCTGGCAGCATTGCCACGATAGATGGTAATGCTGATTTTTGTGCAAGGCCAGTCCTGGTCAAAGAAAACATCTACTGACTTTCAGGCGAAAGTCAGTTGATGTTTCCTGTTATATATTATTTTAATAAATAAAACTAAAAATTAATTAAATCTTAAATAAAAACCTAGCTATAAATATAATCTACCTATAAATATTCGTTCATTTATAATATAAAATACAGATAAAAAATTTATAATATAATTATGTTCCCGAGAAACCGCTATTGAAACTAGTTTGTCTTGAATTCTATAGAATAAACTAATTTGGCCTAGGATGAACAGATTTTAAATATTCATCATCATTTCGAGTAGGTGTCACGGTCAATCGACCATGCACACCCTAGTGTCAGAGTTCTTCGGAACCGCCTCTCGGCCTCTGACGTGGTTCCTTTAACGACTACTAGATGGCAGCCGGGCCAACCGGCTTAACGTGCCTTCCGAAGCACGGAATCATCTTTATTATCAGACAATCAGGTGATTCAAGCATGCAATGTCCTAACCAAACTGGAAACAACTAAACAAAGTATGCTTCCGGTGGGAATTGAACCCACGACCCCCGGGTCAACAGGCAAAGCCTTAACCACTAGACCACGGGGGCTGTTAATTATTTATATATATTATTTTAAATATTGTTTAATTATGTATGGTAGTTTAAGTGGTAAAATAATAAAATATAAGAAATAATGAACAAATTAAGCCAAAGTAAGTTCAAGACTTGTGTAATGGGATACTAACTCAACGATCCTATATTTTATAATAAACTAGCTTTCGCCCGCGGCTTCGCCCGCGTCAATATCTGGAATAGTACTTTTTACGTAACAAATAAACTCACTTTCGCATTTATAATATCAGTTTAAAATATTAGTAAGGATAGATAATATAGATAAACATCCAAGTCCCACGTCAAATCTGAAAAATATAATTTTCCATCTTGACCTGACCGGGGTTCGAACCCGGGACCACTCGTATCGCAGGCTGGCATGTTAACTACTGCCCCACAGAGTTCGACTGAAGTCGGTCAGTATAGATCACAACAGTGAGGTCATTTTTAGAAACCAAGATGGCGAATGCTACTTTTCAACAATAATTATTGAATTACAATGAATTAACACCAATTTTAGAATCGATCGATTTCCTAGCGTCATTAGCAAAAAGATATGAACCCAATCCCTATTTGAGTAGCAATGACATTATTGATAAAACATTCTAGAAGAATAAATAATGGAGTTCAAATTGAAACCTTAAATCTTAGTAAATAGGGTGTAAAATTGTGTACAACTTTTAAGTACGACATCTTTTGGCGAATAGCTGAACTAAGTAGTCTGAGATCGTTAAAAGCACATTGAAAGAAGCGCCGACGTAGCATATGCACGCTGTCATAAAAACCACAAAGTGTTATTGCTTAATTCTACTTTATGGCGCAAGAAATAAGGTTTTTCTTTTTGTAATGCAAACTGATTGTTATTTCTTTGTGGTTTCAAGAAATTATAAGCTTTCTAATTCGTTAAATTTCAGTGTGCGTTAAATGTTATTGTGTGAGTTTGGCGACAGTGGTTTTCAGGGTTTTCAAGAAAAATATATGCTATGCCACTTCCTCTTGTTTTTTAAATTCCGTGGTGCCACATATGCCCTCGGACCCTTCCCATCCGTAAGGAACCTAACAAATCCATTTTATGACCGACCCAAAAGTCTAATCTCCTGATGTTTTGATAAAAAATCTCCAACCTCTGCGGTACCCAAATTGCCCAGAATGTTGCCAAATTGGATAGCATCCAAAATCAGGGCGCTAGTTTGCGTCGTCTGACGTAGTAAATTGGTGGATTATTGTTTATTTTAAAGTTTTAAATTTATTCAAGAATTCGCCGCAATATAGTGGCGAGCTCCGTGGCACATTGGTTAACATGCCAATCTGTGATACGAGGGATTCCGGGTTTAATCTCCGGTCAGGTCATGATGGAAAACGATATTTTTCAGATTGACCTTGTATGTTTATCTAAATAAGTATCTATTATAAAATAATAGTATCATTGAGTTAGTATCCTATGACAAAAGTTTACAACTTACTGTGGGACTCTATTTGCGTAATATGTCCCTATATATTTTTTTTATTTGGATTAAGTAAATAAAAAAAATGTTAAACTTGCATGAAACTCGTTCACAGATTTATCAAACTGCCTTCCAGCAACTATGAGCGTTGTCATTGGATTCAGGATTAGAGTTTAATCACTGATGAACAAAAAAAATAAAGATAATTTTACAGCTAAATTATAAAACCTCTTTATTTTTTTTTGATCTTGAAATCAAGATCACTACAAAATCGACAGGAGGAAACCAAAACACCGAAACTCATAATGTGGACTTTTCATTCTTTTTCTAGCCTTTTATTAGTTATCCTCATTTTAAAATATAAATAAAGCTTTAAATTTTGGAACAAGATTAACAAATGGACTGAAAATGATTTTGCAAGAAGGTACAGGATAATAAATAAATATATAGCGATATATCACACAAATTGAGCTAGCCCCACAGTAAGTGGTGAACTTGTGTCGTAGGATACTAACTCAATGATACACTATATTTTACAATAGATACTTATATAGTTAAATATCCAGGACCCAGGTCAATCTGAAAAAAATAGTTTTCCATAAAGACCGGACCGGGGATCGAACCCGGGCCCTCTTGTGTCGCAGGCTGGCATGTTGACCACTGCGCCACGGAGCTCGCCAAAAGATCAACTTGTATATGTTTTATCAATTGTTTCCTCACAAACTCAATATAACAGGTACCTCGAGTAGCACAGGGAATGGTCCAGATAATCCTAAGCAACGGCAGGTAAGCTCCACTAAGCTGCACGGACCCGATGTTAGCTTACTGCGAATTCAATTTGCAGATGTATACACAGGAATAGTGGCCTGTATAATCTAACATATGGAAATTCTCGGAAGAACTCCATGGCGCAGTTGTTAATACGCCAGCTACACGAGGGGTACCGGGTTCGACAACCAGCGAGTTTAATACTTGTAATTCATTGTGAAAGTTATTTGTTGCAGTTCTGGACTTACTCAATGATGTTTAGCGTCAGGCAGGCAACCGGCTGTTAAAACTTTACCAAATTATATAGCAGCATAAATGCTGACAAAATAGTGAACCCCAAGCTCCAATGCAACATGCCCTAAGTTCGGGCATACAATCGGCATGTTCAGATGATGATAATGAACATATGAAAATTTTCTAAACTTAGATCATTAGATGATCATCATCATCTCAGCCACAGGAAAACCCGCGGCTGGATATAGGTTTTCCCCAAGGATTTCCAATATAACCGGTTGGAAGCAGCCTGCACCCAGCGTCTTTCTGCGACCTTAGTCAGGTCGTCCGACCACCTGGTTAGTGGGTGTCCAACGCTGTTCTTGCCAGTACGTGGCCGCCATTCGAGAACCTTTCTGCCCCATCGACCATCTTGGCTATGTACTAGGCTATGTACCCTGCCCACTGCCACTTCGAATAGCAAATCCTCTAAGCTAAACTTGGATACGCAAAATTAATTAGAATAATATTTAATAGTAAAATTAATAAGTCACATCTTTTTAATTAAATTTCACTATTTAACTATAGTTTAATAATGTAGGTATTACAGCAAACATCAAGAAGTGGTTGTTATTTAACTTTAAAGATTTGATTCACACAAACATGTCCATAATATTTCTTTTACATGTTTTGTTTCGCATTCACAATGCAAATGGGAGCGTGTGCGATAATTATTTTCAAGTTACCATGAAAATCCAAAAAAGTAGGTACCTATTCTACCATAGTATGTTTTAAATAACATGTCAAATGAATTAAAAGAAACATACATGGTACCACGACTTTTTGCCTTGCAGGATAGACGAGCTCAGGTCTTTATTAAAATAGTGATGAGTTGCTAGCCGCATCGCCTATTGACATTATTCCTCACTTTTCGCCCTTTCCCTCGGATGATTGGCTTTTACGATTTGCGCGTGAAGAAAACCAGCTGGCACATTCTACGTTTTTTCTTTTCTCCCAGACCAGCATGGACGATGATAAAAAAAAACAGTTTTATTAATCATTTGCCACAAGCTGATCTAGGTGAAAATTCTCTAAATGCAACGTAGGTCTTGATTCTCCAATCTTTTAAATTCTAATAATTCATACTTATGACAAGTATTGTATTGCGATCGACGTGCAAAACCTGAAGCAGGCAGCTGGTATTTATAGACTATTGAATGAATCTTACTTTGTGTCTCTCAATTCCACCCCAGACCCGCTGGCAGCGCGCCAAGTCTTAATCTTAAGACTTGGTGATAAAAAACAGCAGCCAAAATGGATTAAAGACTTACACGTTCCGAGTTACAGCTCCAAACTAAGAAATTTTCTAAATCAGGTCTATTCACTGCTGCTTTTGGAGAAACAATAATAATACTAAATACAGTTTTTCTTGTGCGTTGATCCTAAATACAGATATATTTAGAATCCACAAGAAACCTTGAAGATTCTCTTGAAGAATAGACTGTAAACATATATAAGAGGAAAAATACTTCAAGAGACTGCAAACTTAATTAAGTGGTTGACATCTCTTCACTTTTTTGATAATATGATGATATAATAATAATAATAAATGTGGAATCCGTGGTACTATACTATAGGTACACACTAGAACCGATTCTCAAAAATGGTCGTGCTGCACTCTATTGGGATCGGTCTGTTATCACGGACAGGACTATTGTTGCCAATAAGCCTGACATCGTGCTAACATATCCATTGAAGCGCCAGGCAGTACCCGTCGACCACCATTTCGCATGACGAGAACCTTGATAAGGCCGAGAAGGGTAAACTAATTAGGTACTTAGTCTAGGCCAAGTCTAGACTTGGCCCACGAAGTGGCCACCATGTGGGATGTGGATTCAGCGATCATTGTCCCGATAGTCGCATCTGTGAAACGGTCTTATAGCGAAGAGTCTTGATCAACTCGAGAGGCTCTCAATAAATAGCTGGATCGAGGGTCAGATACAGAAGGCGGACTCCTAGATACGGCGCGAATCGTCAGGAGGTTCATCTTTCTGCAGTTTTAACCACCGGGGGCTTGAGATAGCTCTAGGATTAGGTTTTTGTAGTTGATTTTTTGTTTGTAATATTTTACTTTTCTATATATTTCTATTAATTATTTACCTTGTCCTAAGGAATCAAATAAATAAAGAGCGTAACAATAACCCAATTGTAGTCAGTTATCATGATTATGGCAGGTGTCCGACCCTTGGTAACCAATAGCCTAGCATGACTTTTAAAATGCAATAGTTCCTCCTTCCAAGACCTGTTCAAGGACGTATAAACATTGATATTTCCAGTTTCTGGCTGGAGACCAACATAACATCAACTTCCTCAAAGGGCCTCTATGCATTGGATCTACATACCTGCGTTAGCCTTCCAAAGGATCGGGGTAACACCCATGACTCAAAAGGAGATACAAATAATAATTGTAATCAGCTATCATGATCTATGGCAGGTGTCCGACCTTTGGCAATAACAGCAGCAGCACAAGTCCAGCCATATTCCAATCTAATTACTCATTATTTTTTTTTAAACGCAGTAGCTCCTCTTCCTGTCAAGACCTGGTTAAGGACATATCATACCTTATTATTGGATAATATTTGACAAACAGGAACAACAATTATGTAAACGTTTCACAATTTAATTTTTTAACAGCCTCCGTGGTCCAGTGGTTAAAGCATTTGCCTGTTGACCCGGGGGTCGTGGGTTCGATTCCCAACGGAAGCATACTTTATTTAGTTGTTTCCAGTTTGGTTACGACATTGCAGGCTTGAATCACCTGATTGTCTGATAATAAAGATGATTCCGTGCTTCGGAAGGCACGTTAAGCCGGTGGTCCCGGCTGCCATCTGGTAGTCGTTAAAGGAACCACGTCAGAGGCCGAGAGGCGGTTCCGAAGAACTCTGACCCCAGGGTGAGCATGGTCGATTGACCGTGACACCTACTCGAAATGATGATGACAATTAAATTTAAATAAAACTCTGAATTAACAGGAGAGTATTCACGACATGTTTTGTCAAATATGTTACAGATAGGTAATCTTTCTACTGAACCCTGAAAATTTAAATTGGAACAACTTGAAAGCATACCATTTCAATATATATTTTTTTTAATTTGTTATATGATTGATAACAATCATAACAAACATTAAAAATTACCGAATTGATAACCTCCTCCTTTTTTTGAAGTCGTCAAAAACTTTCAGAACTGTTTCCGTAACATGCTTCGTCAATACAACACATTGTTGTCCAATAACATCTTACTGCATCAACGCGTCAGTGAATTTCGGAAAACCCTCATAACCATAGAATTAACTATACTGACGTCATAATTTCAAGGACCGTGCTGCCTTGCCTAGCCTTGATGTTTGTCATTAATTATCTTCAGAAATACTGCAAGGATTAGATTACGGTATTTTACACTTGTATTGTGAATATTCTAGAAAGGAATGAAAAGGTAATAAGTCTCCTGTTGACGCGCTCTTCTTAATTTTTTCGAGTCGTAATGACTTTTAACTATAGTAATTTTGCCCAATATGCGGCCACGGCCACTACCCTGTCATTTGCCTCCTCTAGATCATTTTGTGTGCCGTGAGTGGGGCATTTAGGGCATGTCAAAAGGTGGCTCATTAATTGAATATTGCCGCAATCGCATGTACTGTTACCGGAAAAACTTCACCTAACCCGATTCCTCGGCTACTCCCTACACTAGCCCGTCGTGCTCTGATGAAACAATTTTTATTTAACTTAAAGCTATGGGTTTGAACGTTTAATTAAAATTATAATTAATAAAAAAAATAGGAAAGAAAAACAACGCAATAAAATCGAAATTCACACGGACGAACGAGACGGTCGCGCGTAACCGATAGTTCCTATATCATAGTTAAAAAATGTAATCAAGCTTCATATTTAACGCTTGTAGTTTTTAGCTTTTGAACAATAATTAATACTTTGAATATAATTTAATAAACATTATTTAAAAAGTGAATTGACGTGAAAAATTAACTGAAAACGCCTATTTTCTGAATAAATCTTTTAATCTTTGCTTAAAAGAAAATTTAGTAAAACAAATTCCCATGTGTTCTTTCTAAAGACATTTCAAAGTTGAAAACATTTTTTTACAACAAAGTGTCTTTGGTATCATACATAGTTCAGTCAAGGAAAAACCATAAATTTCATAGATTTACGACAATTACATCGGCCCGCACGGACACATTCTTACTACAACTCCAACTAGGGTTGTCAGACGTCCGGATAAGGCCGGACGCTTCCTGATTACGTGTCCGGTCAAAGTAGAAGGCTTGTTCAGCTTTTATTACGCTTAATGTTTTAGCGATTGTTACACATTTAAATTAAATCACTTAATACGGTTTTATTGCGTTTAATACATTATTATTATACCAAAAGTTTTAAAAACATTACAGTTTTGAGTAGCTGGCGACACGGAGCTCAAAATATATTCGGGCACACTGTCTAAATTTACTTTTTTAATGTCAATATTTTTCAGTGACAATTCGGACACCAATAAAGAAAAAAAATATTTTATACAGTCAAAAATAACCTTCCGATGATACTTTAAAAGTTGAAAGCTGTAAAAAAACAGTTTTTAACCGGATATTTATTTGTTCATCATGAGTTTTTAATATTTTTAATTCATATTCGAAGGTAGAGTAAGTAAGCTGTGTTAGGATTTTTAAATATGACCATTACTTTTTTAATTTAAGAATATTCTATGGTTTAAGTATAAATATTACGTAAGGCATTTTTATCCAAATATCCACCTCAAATGTCTGGGTCATCTAGCTTTGAACTGTTAGACCTGGCAACCCTAACTTCAATTATTCGAGAATTCGAAGCACTAAAATAGTTCGTGAACTGTTGCGAACTTTTATTGACGATTAAATTCACACTGTACATTGTAAATTAATATACTGCAGCAACTTATTTTGAGTGGTGCTTGTGCAAATTAATTTTTAAACTCCCAGTAAATAAATATATATACTTAACAAATCACACAAATTGAGCTAGCCCCACACTTTAAAGTTGTGAACTTGTTTAACTCAAAGAGTATTTGTAATATATTTATAATAGATACATCCAAAACCCAAGCCAATCTAAAGAACTTTATCCATCTTGACCTGACCATGGATTGAACCCAAACGCACTTGCGGAATCACTAAGCCACAGAGGTCAAATAAATAAATCATTTTTCTGACAAGCTTTTAGTATAAACACCATTCGATACCAATTATCAGAACAACTCAACAATTTGTTGACTATGGTGATAATAAATAAATATATTAAATATATACGGACAATTGAGCTAGCCCCAAAGTAAGTTCGAGACTTGTGTTATGGGATACTAACTCAACGATACTATACTTTATAACAAATACATATATAGATAGATACACATCCAAGACCCAGGCCAATCTGAAAAAGATCATTTTCCATCTTGACCTGGCCGGAGATCGAACCCGGGCATCTCGTGTCGCAAGCTGGCGTGTTGACCGTTGCGCCACGGAGTTAGCCTTTAATAGGCGTCAATAGCTATAAATATACCGTAGTGTTATCCGATTTACATATGTAAAATGTTAATGAAGAATCGAGTTAAAAATTAAATTATATTTCAGTTGATATTCCCTTTCTGTCTCGTCTTTTTAAATGACTCTTGTCATTTAAAAAGACGAGACAGAAAGGGCGAGTTAAATCAAGGTTTTATAATATGCTGAAACAAATTCCATGCGCCCAGGATTTGAAACGGCGATCGGTCTTGGTCAGCATATATATTGAAAAAGTTAGTATCTCTGTTTAGAGACACTAACTTGCCTGCCCATGCCTCCGAAGTTCCGCGACTCATTCTACGTTCTTACGTATTCGGAAATTGAATTCTTCCGCAGAATTGCGGCGCTTATGGTGTGATATGACACACCATAAGCGCCGAAATTCTGCGGAAGAAATTCGGTTGCGCTACTCGGCCCCGGTTCATCCCCGGAAA
Organism: Elegia similella; assembly: GCA_947532085.1. Taxonomy (NCBI): domain Eukaryota; kingdom Metazoa; phylum Arthropoda; class Insecta; order Lepidoptera; family Pyralidae; genus Elegia; species Elegia similella. The sequence continues at coordinate 18,772,459 of OX383940.1, read as the reverse complement.
TCGAACCGAACTTAAGCTATATAGAATACATTGCTGCCGAATCGCCCCCGAACTTACGCCTAACCGAAGTTCGGCTGTACGCTATAACGATACGTAATTTTCATCAGTCATTCAAGTAGCATTGCAAGCATAATCACGCCGATCTTTGGTCGCATACTTTCAGCATAGTGTGTTGACACACTTTGTATCAAATGGTCGCAATTGTAACTAGTACAGTACTCGTCTAAAACGCAACTCGAAACTTGTGTAAGTAGCAATACGTCTAAGTTGCAATTAGCCTAAAATGTTATTTTGTCAAGTTAGGTTAGTAGGTAGTCCAAAATTCATCATCATCATAATCTCAGCCGCAAGCCTATGTCCACTGCTGGATAGGCTTCCCTCAAGGATTTCCAATAGGACCGGTTGGAAGCGGCCTGCAGCCAGCGTCTTTCCGCAACCGTAGTCGAAGATTAAATGCAGTTTTTCTTTTTAACTCTCATTTATCAGGGATGATAAAATATATGAAGTAGTATTGGCTCAGTGGTCTATGAGCGCGACCTATAAGCGTGCAAGGTCAAGGGTTCAAACCTCGCTCGGCCTGACCTGTATCTGAGTTTGTAGATCAATCTAACTTAAGTACGGCTATTTACATCGACCACTACCTGCTATTGATGAAGGAAAACATCGTGAGACAACCTGCACACTATTGGATTGTCCACTAGTGTTTGAAATTGAGAAAACAATGGCAAACCACTTCGTAATTTCCTGCCAAAAAAAATGTAATTGCGTGCGTTTCTTTCCACTCAATGACAATCTAAAATACAAGAGAGATTATCTAGATTCGCCTCCTCCTTTATTATGCGAACCGCGAAGAAATGGAATTCCCTTCCCACGTAGCTATTTCCCGACTCGTTAGATTCAGGGATTTTCAAGGCAGGAGTGAATAGGCATTATTTGAGTTTGCGTGTAACATCCTGGAACTCATCTTTGCTTCTCATCAGGCAGATAGAGGTTAAACGCACTTAAATTTTTTAAAAATACAATATGTAAAGAAAACTCTGTCCGGTCCTTGGAGGGGTGATTCAGCCCGTGAATATAAACAACTTTTCCTATAGGATCAAAACTGGGAACTCAAACGGACATTTCCAAACAAAAATGTCGGCCGCCCGTTCAATCTGTATAGAAACGTCAAAAAAAAATATTTGAGTTCCCAGCTTTATTGGTCCCATAGGAAAAGTTGTTCATATCGAAGAGCTGAATCACCCCTTCAAGGTTTTCTTTCATGATCATCATTAGTAGCCTGCCGCAGTCCACTGCTTGACGTAGGCCTCTCCCAAATCGCGCCACTTTGCTTACTCATCTAATTGCTGCCAGCCGCCCTACGCAGAACGTCGCTCCATCTAGCTGGGTGTCCCATACTTCGCTTCCCTTAACGCAGTCTCCACTGCAGAACTGAAGGGTTTTCTTAACATATTGTGTAAGCCTCACCCAGCAAAGTATATTTGCGCCGATTGAGGGACTCTGCGATAACTCCAGCTATGCCAGCCTTGCGATTTGTACCATGGACATAGGAATGCATGAAAGTCGACGCTTATTGCGTCCCACACAAGCGGCCTTCCCATTCTATGATTATTCTACGTTTCCAAATATTTGCAGGAATTTACATTTAAAAATTAGCTGATAATTCCAATAAATTGTGTAAACTAACCAAAATACCTTTAAAGAGGTGTGTCAGACCCTTAAATGAGAAACTTTTCCAATGGGACTAATGACCAATGCAATGAAATTTTTTCAACATTTTCATACAAATTGATGGACAGAAACTTTGTATGGAAAAGTAAACAAATAAATAGTGGCACTCAGGGAGTGCCAACAACAGTGAAAAATTGAACAGTTGGTAACGAGTTCAATAGTTTTTCTTATCTTAAAAAATGCCTAACGAGCGTGAAGAAGTTTTCACTTAAAAGATATTGTTTGTCTATAAAGTCGGTTTACGGACGATAATTTTACGTGATAACGATGGAAGGGAGATAGATGCATCACAAGCCAAACACTTCCTATAGATGCGTCACAAGCCGAACGCTTAGGCCGATCGTGCTTATCTATCGCTTGTTCCCAGTTCTCGCGTGCACGCGGACCGTGACTCTTTTTCGAGCGTGTAGCCGGCGTTTGCCATTATCATTTAAAAAGCTTTTTTTGGAGTTTTGCCAGCATTGGCCCATATTAAAAGTTGTTCATTTTGATGGGCTGATTCACCCCTACGAGGGAATGTCTTTGGTAAATTTACACGCGGTATAAACGTTAAATAACTAGGCTAACATACTTTCTACTTACTAATTTTTCATGGTTTATACTATGAATAGGCATTTTCCTAAAAAAATTGCATTTAAAATAATTTATCCGTCTTATAGACTACCAAAAAATATTATATATGTATTTTTTTTTTTCAATCAAACAATAGATGATAAAGATAAAGCACATCAAAGTCTATGAGTCGGGGCTCATGAAGCAACTGGCCGGTAAAAATTGTACCGGATAGTGACTTCACTCGGAACTTAACGGGCTATATCTTTTTCAATGTTTGTTTAATTGAAAAATAGAAAAAATACGTATCTAATAGTTATCGATCATCTGTTCAACCTCCGTGGTCCAGTGGTTAAGGCGTTTGCCTGTTGAGCCGGGGGTCGTGGGTTCGATTCCCACCGGAAGCATTCTTTGTTTAGTTGTTTCCAGTTTGGTTAGGACATTGCAGGCTTGAATCACCTGATTGTCTGATAATAGATATAAGAATAAAAGATGATTCCGTGCTTCGGAAGGCACGTTAAGCCGGTGGTCCCGGCAGCCATCTGGTAGTCGTCAAAGGAACCACGTCAGAGGCCGAGAGGTGGTTCCGAAGAACTCTGACACCAGGGTGTGCATGGTCGATTGACCGTGACACCTACTCGAAATGATGATGATCGATCATCTGTAAGATGGACGAATTATTTTAATTGGTATTTTTTAAGGAAACAAGCCAATTGTTTCAGGCATGTAGCAAACTTATTTCGTAAGTTAGTTGTTCGCAATGTATGCCTATCAAAACAGTAAGTTAATACGGTATTAAAATTTCTCTGCGGGATAAAATCTACAAATTATATTCCCGTATTATAGTTTATTATCAACAAATAATCTTGTTCTCATATTAGTTGCCCTGTTGTTTTCAACATGTAATTGAACCATTTATTTTCCATTTTCTAAATTTTCGTGTCTACGTATGCGTGTTGTGTACATATACTTTTACTAGACGTTGTTTTTGGCTGTGTGTCGAAAGGAATTCTATTATATGTCTATTTCCTTTTTTATAGTATAGCACGGCAAAAGTAAGCAAAGTAAGCGATCAGCGCTGCCCATAGACAACTGCAACACCAGGGTCTAACAGGAGCGTTGCCGGCCTTTCAAGGAGTTGGGCGAAGAACATAGGGGGAAGGAAATGGGCGTAAGTATGTTCCTTAGGGTCTCTTAATCACCGAACAAAGCATAGAAGTGGTAAAGTTTCTACTTAAACATCGATTTTATGGTACTTTCCCGAACGAGACGGCCCGTTTCATGCTAGGTACAAGCAAAAATTAATTTTGCCGATATCGTGGCTCTACCACAACTTACTGATTGAACAAATTATTCTGACAGCATGATAGGAATTCCTCCTATAATATGACCAGCTTTTGCCCGCGACTTCATCCGCGTAGAAACCGAAAATTGGACCAAAGAATCGTCGTCCCATATAAAGCTTGCCCTCTTTTTGACTCGCTTAGGAGTAGAATTTCGGGAAATCTTTTCTTATTAGATAGATAGCGTTTATTTTACGAAAACTGCATCACACACAACAAAAGACATAAACAAAGACATGCTTACATTATTATACATTAGAAAACTTAAGCTAAATCAAACATATAAATAACTATATGTATGTGCTGCAGTAGTGCAAAAAGGGCCAAAACTCAGCGTACTTGGCCATAAAGACGGCACACTGGTTTTCAGTTTCAGCCTGAAATGAGGAGACGCAAGTGCAGATTTTACAAAATTTTAATTAAGGCTTGTGTTTATTCTTCTTCTTCTTCTTCTTCTTCTTCTTAGCATATTTGCGTCCACTGCTGAACATATGCTAAGTTTTAATATGTGTTTATTCAAACGTAGGTAATTCATATATATATATAGTTAATTAATTATAACAGTGATGTAATTTATAATCACATTATAAAATTAAATAAAATAAAATAAATTTTAGTCAAATACAAAATAAAAATTACATCAAATTAAAAACTTAATTAAATCGAATTAAAAACTTAATTAAAACAAATTAAAAACCCAATTAAATCATATTAAAAATTAAATTAAATCAAATTGAAACAAATTAAAAATTAAATTCTATCATATTAACATTAAATCAAAACGAAACTTTTTTACTGGCAAAAGCATTCGAAAGAATTGGTTTATAATAAATTACATAAAATAAAAAGGTGTAAACTTAATATGCTTTCAGCTTTCAGTTACCATGCGTCATAGTTAAAAAATAATTAAAAAAAAAAGATCTGTACATAAATACTGAGGTAAAATCACATTCACCAATCAGTTCCTCTGCTCACCTAGGAGAATAGATTTCAATTGTTTTTTGTAATGTGTGTATTGACGATTCTCAAAGTTGCCTTGACAGCCAGCACAAATTTTAATTTCAGTAGACATACTGTCACAAAGGCTGCGAAGAGTTGTAAATGTTTGCGAAAAAATAAAAACAAGAGAAAAAAAACGAGTCTAAATTTAGGATTCGAACCGGTGTCCTCCGAGTGCGAGTCGTGCTCTCTACCACTGCGCCAGCGCTCAATGGGGCCGAGCGGCGAAAATAGGCAAACTGTATCAGCGTAGCCCGGTCAATGAACTTTGTGAGGGAATGACCTTGAGGTGACTGTGCAGTAAACACGTTAAGTGAATGAGATTACAAGTGTTTTTAAAAGTAATTACTCACTTTGCACTGTAAATCCGTAAGTTACTGGTATGTGGAATCACTGGATTCCTTTTTGGACAGGGTTTATTATGACATAACTTTCAAGCCACAACTACGAGAAAAATCACATTAAATAATTTATTAACGATGAGTAACACAAAGAAACGTCCGTAGGGTAACAGCGCACCGCGCATCCTCCAAAATCCTTATTAGATACGTCTTACGTCATAGAAACAGAACTCTCAAGTATCAGGTCTCTACGATGAGCGGTTTTGGCTGTTCTATGATCCGTCAGTCAGTCATTAAGGACAAAGCATTTTATATGTATAGATTTGGCAAAGATTTTTCAGCCTGCCTGTTTGTCTGACGTTAACACTCCTTGGGTGGCTCCAAAACAAATACATAATTATGTATATAAACGAACTTAGTGCGAACCTTTTTATTACTTGTTTCTGTCGTATTACTGAAACAGCAACAGAAACAAATAATAAAAAAGTTCGTGCTAAGTCCCATTTATATAAATAATTATGTGGTAAAGTGCGTAAATAAAAAAAAAGACGCATAATAATACATTTTGACACTGAACCAGACATACAACAACAATAGAAGTTTTCGTTTACAGGCGGGATGTCCTGAAAAGTGTTAAAATGAAGTAGAAGTACCTATATGTCAGATGTATATGATGATGTTACATATACCTATCAACAGAATAAGTTCATAGGGATTTATTTCTAATATGCCGCGGGGCGCGCTCTTGTTCAAATTACATTATATTCCCTTTATTACTAAGTTATAGTCTTATTTATGTCTACACTTGATTACTTGAGAGTGATACAAAAAGACACTGTTATTTTTTGTGTTTACCTTTTCTTTTTTATAGTACAGGACGGCAATCGAGCAAGCCAGTCACCTGATGGTAAGTGATCAGCGGCCCATGGACAACTGCAACACCAGGGTGTAACAGGAGCGTTGCCGGCCTTTCAAGGAGTTGGGGGCCTTCCCCCAACTCCTTGAAAGGCCGGCCTATTTCTTCCTCCCATGTCCTTACATGGGAGGAAGAAATAGGGGGACGTATAGGCCTTCGCCTCCTCCTCTGAACAAAGCATAAAACCGGTAAAGCTTCCACTCAATCTACTAACAAAAACTTAAGTTTGCCGAAAGCATGGCTCTTACTCAACTCAATATTGTATCTTCTAGTTCTAAAAGATCACTTATATTGTACAAGATTATTTATAAAAAGTAAATTTATTACATCAGAGGTTAGAGGTGACATTCTCAACTGCATTTATTTATTTATCCATCAAACAAATACATAATCTTAAATTACTTAAAAGATGTACAAAAACCTTAAAAGATTTGTCCAATGGTTGCACGTAAGGCATCGGATACGCACACCCGGTCTCCCGAGCTGCTCCTACTTGCTTTTCCCCCATGCTTTCAAGTAGTATCCCTATACCTTAATTTCTATCCTTTCCAGATTGGAATGCTTCCGATGGGCAGCAGAGTCAGAAGCACAAAAAGTCAAAGAGACTGCGCCCACCAACCCGCCGGTAAGCGTGGTGAGTATGGTAATATAGAGTATATTACAAAGTATCCCTGGGCAAAGTTAAGGGATTGTATATAGAAGTTAGTCAGGGGTGAAAGTACTTGAAAAAATAACTTAGATAATAATATAATAATAGCGGCTGTATATAAAAGTAATGGTTATGGATAGCAAACAATAGCTCCTGTTAATTTTACTCGGTCTATCTGCCTTGACGAGGCTGCCTAGATACCCACATTTCGTCATAATATGTGTCCCAAAGTTGTGACGTAAATGGTCCGACGGAATCTCTTCAAAAATCTCTTAACTTAATTTCCTTTGAAGCATTTCAGACGGAAAGTACTGCAAATTAATTTGTTTACTCCCCAAATTTTGTGTGACATGCGGGGATTTTCGTCTTTTCATGGCGGACGATAAAAGTCTCTCGTACGTTTTACGTTATTTCGAGTAAAAGAGGACGTATTATAGCATTAATTTGTCTATCTTCCTTTGTAAGTTTGTGATGCATGAAATTGTATAGTGAAGGAAGGTAAATACTAATCATTTTTTCCGTTTGGGCTTGTGTTATGTTGTTTGGAAATATTTTCTTAAGAACGGCACGCGGTTCTTCTTAGTCGGAAACAAAGGAGTGATGATGCTCAATCAATATATATCAGGCATACGGGGCAAACTGTCTTACATCAGCAAAACGCAGAAGGAGAACCCAACCTGAACCTAATATGAAGTGGGGAGGGCTACTGCACTACGAGCTACGACAAGACGGGGCAATAACGCAACGGTACTTTACCAATGCGACGAAGGAGAGCGTCTGTGTCAACCTCTGGTTGCGACAAGGCATCATCCTGTATTTTTTAATATGTGAGTTACTAAATTGTACTTATCTAATAATTCTCTTTTTCACAGAAGAGTCCCTGATACAGAATGAACAAATTAATTTATCCATGATGGTTTTATTATCATCGCAACTGCAAGAAGTGCAGACATAGGCCAAGCATATCCTATCCTAGGATATCCATCGGTTGCCGTACTTACCACGTTTGGCAGACGGGATGGAGAGCGCAGTTGTTTGTCTTATACTCTTATCTTGGTTTTGACGCTGCTGTCCACGTAAGCGTAGGAATTTGTTGGACTGGGTGAACGTAACGAACGTATTTAGCCAGTATGTTTTAGGAGCGTAGATTTCCATTATTTGGAAATACACAATGTATCAACAGATGTTTCTTACATGCAGATAATTGAAGCGTTTAAACATGGATGTCTTATAATTCCTGATTGGCCCTATCCATACCATCTTGCTGCATGTGACCATTCGACCTAAGGGTAATTGAACTATCTGAAATATATTGAGCGCAACAATACACTTTGAAAAAAATCGTTCAATGTATTGAAAAGTGTGATATAAGTTGATTTATTTGATTAGGTCAAGGGTGTTATTTCCAACTGCCTGTCCGGTTATTGGATTGGGCTGCTACTTGCTTTTCCCCCATTTATCAGAGTGAGTAGTATCCCATTACCATCATCATCATGATCAGGTCTTTTTAGTCTCCACTGCAGGAGCATGACCCTCTTTGTACTACCAGAGCTATACTTGGCCAGAGCAGACAGATGATTTGACCTACACTCTCCACGCTGGCCAGATGGGTTGGAGAGGTCTCATTGATGTTTATGAGCTTTGTTTAGCTTGTATTTCCTAAGCCGCCGCTTACTACCTCTGTGGGAAGGAAGGAGTGGTCCTTTTCTACTCTACCGGAAACCATACGGCATAACCTTCATATTCTTCCCAACTCCAACATTGGAGTTGGGAAGAATATAAAGGCCCTTCCAAATATTTGGGAAAATAAAGTTGTGCTAAAAATGCTTCCGAAGGCAGCAGCGTCGGAAGAACTAAAAGCCAAAAAAACTGCGCTCGCCAACCCGGCCTACCAAGCGTAGTGAGTATGGCAATATCCTTCCATGGACCGAAGAATCCTTGGTAGAGGCATTCATCCTGCGGAGGACTTTCTTGTGGCTGAAATGATGATGGTGTATACTAACAATGTTAAAAACCAACTAGAGATTATTCTTAAGTGTAAACTTAAGTTTAAAACGCGCTTAAGTTGGCACAAGGAAGAAATTGCACCTCGACTGAAAGCACTCTCTTTAAACCACTTAAAGCATTTTAAGGAAACTCCTTTTGTATTGTTTCTCTTTTTTAAATTTAAAAGCACGGAGACGCGAACAATCGGCGCACACTATGAGCTAGATCTCACGAATGCTGGAAGTTTTATCTGAACTTAAAAGAAAGCTTTTAATTGGACTGAAAATAATCAGGTTCTTTTGCTAAGTTTGTTTAGTGTGACATTTTATAGGCTGTACTAAACAGCGACTGAATGACAACATGCTTTTTAGAACATTTTTGTTATAAGCTTTTATTATAATCGAATACACGTTGTAAAGTGCTTTCCATGAAAAATCATACGACCAAACACGATTAGTATACCTTGTTTTGAGTTCCTATGGCTACCTTCCAGATCAGCGCAACGATTCCATAATATTGTATTGACATCTGATTTACAGATGCATGCAAAATTTTAGCTCAATCAGTAAATGAGAAGTGGATCAACTTAAACTTGCAGGATTTGATTACAGACAAACATCGGACAGGTCATCGAAACTGAATAAAAGCTTGTAAATAGTGATTTTGAACATAGGCGACAGAGTAGATGTTAAACAAGACTGGGTTTCTGTATGACCTTCCATAAGGCACACCACATTCATGAAATATTGCTGGCAATATCGAGTCATATTCTGATGAACATTTATATAATTTTAACAATAATAATTGTCGGATAAAGAATTCATGATAAAGTAAACGGTTCCCTGTAAGAGATTGCATTAGCGATAAGTCTATCTATTGTGCATCTGTTATTTCTTGTGATCATTGTTATATGTGTTTTCTGGTGCAATGAAGCGTTATATAATAATTATTATACTTCTACGATACATAAATACTTCTACGATGCAAAACACTGTTTCATCTCGACATCAATAAGAAAATATGATCGCATAAGCTTGTTACGCTTATGCGACCATATTTTAATAATCCTACATTTAATTTCGCTTGCAAATTGCTCGCTAAGCATTTTTCGATACTTACTCTCGGTCGACTTAACGTGTTCTCGTAGGTACTTAAGTAAGCATAATTGTTTGAAATCCAGCGGCCGTGCGAGTGACGTGCAAGATTGATAGGCTCTTAGTGAGGACGTAAGGCACTGGAAGGGCTTCCCTTTCAATTCTATTGGATAATTAATTGGTAAAATATTGAACGGTTGGTCTAGAATAGGTCCATTTCATCTCTTCATCGTATCATGCGACTAAAAGGGCTCAGTACTATGAGTAATATTTTTTGAACTAAATGTGTTGTACCTGGCAGGCATGAAGATTTTGTTAGAAAACTTTACATTTCACTTTTCTTTATTTTATTCTGACGCCCGCTATAGCTTGTGTCACTCCATAGCAGTATTGTGCGTCGCGTTGCGCTTGCGCGGCGCGTTGGGTTAGTTAGTGCGCGTAGAGTTTTTCAGAAAGACGAGCGCGTCCAACGCAGCTGCGATTGCGGTATTGCATGCGCCGTCGCATGCTTAATCTTAACGGTATGAAGCTCTATAGTTTCGTTCAAGGAGAGGCGGTGCGTTGTTTTTTTTCTTTTCTTCTATTTGCCCTCAAACTTCATTCAGAAGCTTATTTTAACCAGTGTCTAGTTAATTTTCGAGTTATTTTTGTGTATCAACGAAATGATGGTGTAATTAATTTCGCTGACTCGACGGAGCCCCTGGCGACAATTCCCACGAATTCACGGATTTGATCATTTACAACGCAGCAAGGCGAGCAAACACCAGCCCGCTAAGTAAATCTCACTACAGCTGCACCGTGCACTTTATTTTAGTTATTCCACACATAAACATGGGCATCTATAATACCAAATTACACCGACTTCACATTATAAACTCTATTAGAAACAATTTGCAAAACAATCCAAAATAAAAACCGTGCAGTCCGTTGAAATTCCCGCTAAGAACTTGAGAGTTGCTTTGTTCGCGTTTTACGCTTTTTTTTTACTAAATATTGAAGTAGACATTCGTCTCCCGTCCCACTAGTTTTTTTTTAAAATTTTTTCTTGCTCATTAATTTATACATTTTTAGACTAAAAAGTTGGTAATTGTCGCTGAAAATATCAAGCAATCCGCGACGAAACTTTTCTGGATATAGCTTTTTTGCAAATTTATTTTGTTAGGTTTTAATATTTTTTTGAAAATATTTAGATGTAATCATTTATTTTGATCTTTGACCTGTACAGTTATACATTTTTAGACTAAAAAGTTGGTAATTGTCGCTGAAAATATTAAGCAATCCGCGACGAAACTTTTCTGGATATAGCTTTTTTGCAAATTTATTTTGTTAGGTTTAAATATTTTTTTGAAAATATTTAGATGTAATCATTTATTTTGATCTTTCAACTGTATTTCCTTCATACTTTCATAATGAGCTAGTATTCCATAAAAAATAAAGCTAACTGCGCGACGAAAAAATAGACGTTTTACGGTATTCTGCTGAAGCACAGCGCCTTATAAGGACTTTATAAACATTATCCAATTCAAAATTCAGTCACAGTTATTTGACACAAAGTGCTAAAAACCCATTTGCAAGTGGATCTCTTGACATCCTCAGACTCCGTTTGCGAGTGTAGGATTACTGTCAAAACCACATCTATTCAAAGTTTGTATTCAGAACCTTGCTTCTCAAACTGGAATATTGTTTATGTCATCTTAACTCTCATTATTCATAGTTTTTATTTGATTGATTAAGAAACATGCTTTTCACACTATTTAGAGTAGATATATTGTAATTTTTCTAGCAAGCTTTCGCTGGCGGCTACACTCACGCTAATGTTTATCCCTCTGGAGTAGTCAATCTTTTTCAAAGATAAAAGATGCTCGTACTCCATACCAATTTTCATCTCAATCTCAGAGATAAAATCGTGAATAGATTTATCTTTTGTTTAATGTGTAATTTTTACTGATAAGTTAAAATCAATTCTCTTTATCACAAAGTCGAAGCTAGGCGTAATGTGTCTAAACTTTATAGTATATTCAACTCTATTTCTTATCATATAAATTTCAAATTTCACATCGCGTTTTCGTATTTTATAACACAAATTTGAAGAGATTTCTTTAAATGTGATTTGAGCTAGATTTATGCCTAAAAGTCTTGAGGAAAACCAGCACTATGGAAGCAAGTGTCTGGTTATGTCGTTAATAACAGTTTGAGTGCGAACTTGATAGTTAAGAATATATAAATCGTGACAGATGTCTATAGGAAGAAGCTTATTTTTAACAAATGTGACATGACATTCTATTCTTCTGAATGTAATTTGATATCTACTGTAGCACCAATATAGCAAATTTGATTGTTTATAAATACTAACGGCAGCATTAGAATACGAGAGCGACGTACTGGGTGTCACAAGGTTGGATTAAGTGCCGAAGTCACAGTGCTTTGTTCAATGAAAAGCCTGTATTGCTGATGGGGACCGCAAAGCCGCGAAGTTAGAGTGGGATTGGGCGGGCCACATCTGCCGAATGCACCTAGATCGGTGGGCTGTTTCAACATGAGGAATGCCTGAGGATAGATGTAGGAAATCGGGCAGATCTCGGAAACGTTGGAATACTGACATCAAAATTTTCGAAAGATAATGCTCGGGCGTGGCACAAAATAAGTAGGCATGGAAACTTATAGGGATGCGTTTGCCCAGCAGTGGGATAGTACAGGTTAATAAAAAAGCAGGTAATAGTAAAAGGTAATGAAAGACAGCAGACCAATTCTCAAAACGTAAATTAAAAACCTAAATAAATATTTCTATATATAAAATTTTCAATAATGTAGGTATTTTTCTACACTGTAGTTTCAAAAGGCATAAAACTCGTACTGAGGAAATAGAGTTCGGAAAAGATTATTTCTTTTAAAATTTGGCCGTAAGCCAACAGCCAATATTCGGCCCAATAAAGAGGGGTGCTTACCACTATCGAGATTTTGGTACTACGATAATGAACAGAAACTTTTATAACAAGTTGAAACTTGGCCCAAGTCCAGTGTGTAAAATGTTATAGGGCTTTGCTGATGACCTTTTGATAGCATACTTTAAAATATGGGGTTTTAAATAATGCGTGAAATAAAGGTGTATTCAGTCAGTGTTTCTCAAACTGGGTAAATGAAAAATATTCACTTAAAAATCATCTAAAATTTAAATATTTTGTCATGAAGAATATATAAACCATAAATAGTTTTCTGCAGTTATATCTTTATGGTCAAAAAAGGTGTACTTAACTACAGAAAATTATTAATGGATTCAAAATTTTCTGTCATATTAAATTAAATTACTGTTAAATGACTATCTCATGAGAAATAACTCGTATATTTAATACAGCATTACCGTTGGTAATAAATCAAAGAAAACCTAATTATTATTTTATGTTTTAAAAGTCTTTTAAGAAGTACTAGATCCAACAAATTCCTATCCTTCCCCAGCTCAAAGACACAACCGATGGGCAGCAACATTGGAAGCACAAGAAGTCAAAGAAATTGCGCTTGCCAATTCGCTCGCAAATCTTGGTGGATAGCCATACCATTCCATAGAACGAAGATACTCGGTAGAGGCTTTTGTAAAATAATGATGATGATGAAATAAAACAGGAACTCAACTCTGAATATTAATATAATCTGTCATTTCACATAAATTTGATTCTTTTGTAAAGATAATCCATGTACATTTTTTTAAATATTAAAATTGTTGATAGATTTACCCTCTATTCCTGGAATACATTTAACAATTATAGCAGATACACTTATTTTGTAAGAGTGAAAAATTAAGAAATTACTACAAAAAAAAAAGCATCTACGGATTTTTATAGAGCCCGTATTCTTTTATTTTTGATGTTCACAATATACCAATAGCTAATAGGCAAAAAACAAATTTGGTATTAAAATAAAATTAAAAAGATGTTATAAAATAAAAATAAATATAATAGATAATCAATTTGGAGTAGCCGGCCCGTCACGTATTTTAAGTGTATTTTTGAACATGAGTATGTCATAAAACATATGGCATATGTGGATGATGATGTCCATGATAACTCAGACTCGGTTACGTTACATATCTGATATATAAGAGCTAGACTCGTGGCGGTGTCACTCTGTGTAAAGAAGAGTTTATTATAAACCAAAATGACATGATACACAAATAACAATCTGGATCGGAACCAACTGCGATAGTGTAGAACTGTGTTGCAGTTGATTGCGGCCTTTCCGGAAATTGTGTACATTTAGGTTAAAATACTTATTGGACATACCTACAATAAATTAAACTAATAGAGCATCAATTTATAAAAAGATATATAAATATCAATCAAATAAAATAAAACGTTAAATCTACAACAAGTCAGAAATGCACACAATGACTATTTTTGGCAGGTTATTAGGGAGTGGTTTGCTATTGCCTTCTCCATTTCACACATTGGTGAACAATTAACTAGAGTGAAGTTTGCCTCACGATTTTTTCCTTTTCTCAAAGCAGATAGTAGTCGATAAAAATGACCGTACTTGAGTTAGATTGGTCTACAAATTTAGAGGTACAGGTCGGGCCGGGCGGGGTTTGAACCCGGGACTTTTCGCTTATAGGTCGCGCTCTTAGACTACTGAACCAACGCTAAGAATTAAGATAAATTAATAAAATAAAATAAGTTATAAATAAACTTTGACTACCACTGTCCTTAAAGTTGGTTGGGACCGCCGAGAATATCCGGTGACTTGACTTAAGGCGACAGGACTAACTTCGCCCACTTGTTCCTAACCTACCTCCGAGCTATTTGTAAAATTGCTAATAACGCCGTGATCGTCTTGATATTCAGATTAGTTTGGAATAAAATTCTGCATTGATATTTACAAGTAATAAAAAAACTTTTCAGCGAAATACGTCAATGGAACTCGGCGGAGGTTTTTAAAAATCGAATAGTACATAGAACTTATGAATTAGTGTATCTACAATTGATCAGGGACTTACTCGATTTTTCAGCAAGGAGTCACGCGACACGTGGTGATGGTTTCGACTCTCGACTTGCTCTGATTGTCCAGCTCCCAGGGATCACATGCAGGTGGCTCTGTGTCAGCAGTTTCCACGGTGATTCATATGTTCTTCTAGGTTTCGCAATGTAAGTCGGTTCCGTGGGAACGTTAGGTATAAGGAGAGGGCTAAGAGCCCGTAACAAGTGGGGTTAATGATTTAACGGTAGCTGCATTTTGTTTATTTCATCATTCATTGTATTCGTTATTGATAAACTTATTTTATTGTTAATATACACCCTAATTAATTCAATAAACATATCGAGAAAGCCGTGTGGTTACCGGCACAGTAGAATAGGACCACTCCTAGACTTTCCATGGATTACGAAGAGGCGACTTAGGAAATACAAGCTAAACAAAGCTCATAAACATCAATGAGACCTCTCCAACCCGTCTGGCCAGCAAGGAGAGTGTAGGCCAAATCCTCTGTCTGCTCTGGCCAAGTATGGTATATCCGGTAGTACAGAGATGGTCATGCTCCTGCAGTGGAGACTAAAAAGACCTTATGATGATGATGATGATGAACGAGAAAGACAGAGTCCAGAAGTAAGATTATTAACCAAAAATTAAGCTTACTTCCAGTATTTTTCTGTCCGTGTACCTCACTAACTCGACGAATTTTCTGAGCTTACCAAATTAATCTTCGTACAAATCGGGACAATGGAGACTATTTGCAACATAATACAAACACTTGCCTGCAAATTTTCTGCCCATGGATTTGTTTTTAATCGACATTAATCGTTGTATATGAATTATAATGCAGGTTCCCTAAAGGTGCTCTTATATAACGTTACTAGCTTTTTCTCGCGGCTCCGCCCGCGTCAATGTCGATCCCTCGGGAACAGTACTTTTTCCCGGAATAAAATGTAACCTATGTCCTTCTCCGAACTCCAGATAACGTGTATGCAAAAATTCATGATGATCGGTTCAGTAGTTACAACGTGAAAGCGAAACAAACAAACAATTATACAAACAAACAAACAAACTCACTTTCGCATTTATAATACTAGTTAGGATAAAACAATGTGTAACAACGATAACATTCTATAACATCATAGATTATTAAGATTGTTGTCGTGTTACACATTGTTTTATAACATTATAGAACTGCTGACTGGGAGCACCTTTACGCGTCATACTGAGAGAGCAATTTTGTACACTTTTACACGACTTGTAGTCGTGTAAAAGTGTACAAAATTGCTCTCTCAGTATGACGCGTAAAGAGGAGTATACTAAATGTTTCTAGAGTTCATACATATATACTATCACGTCTTTTTCCTTGAGGAATAGACAGAACCTAGATCTATAAGACCTAAACTTTTTTTTTCTCTGATAGTGGTGCAATAAAGAGTATTTTCTTTCTTCTTCTTTTTTTCTTTCTAAACCTTTGTCATTTTTGAGGGACGCTAAAAGTTTTCCCTAAATACATATACTGGACGATTCATAGTGAATCTTTACTCGGTAATATTAATAATCTCTTAGATGTTAAACACTGTCATCTTGACCTGGCCGGGGATCGAACTGGCGTATTAACCATTGCGCCACGGAGCTCGCCTCATAAAGACTTTTTTAAAGTCTTTGGTAATTTGGCGCTGCAAAGTGCCGTTGTTGTTTGTTCCTAGCCATTTTCTAGTCATGGAATCAGCCAATCTGCTTTATAGTCTATTTTATAATTATAATAAATATCCAACTACTTACACAAAAAAACAATTAGGTGAAATGATTTAGTTTGTAAACTGAAAAAACTTTCAGGAAGTAGTTGTCCCCTATGGATTCGGCTTGGCCGTTATTTTTTTGCGAGTAAAATAAATTGACTTCCCAGAAAACAAACATCCATTTTTGTTGGTAAATTCAAGTGAAAATTCGATTCCAGGTAAAACGAATTACAATGTAAAAAATATCAAAGCCCGATTTAAAAATGTATACGTTAACATATCAAACACAAAAAGCAATCGACACGCCGTTCTTTATATTTCGCGGAAACTCCCTACAGATATTAAATTCCATTGAATGTTTAAAGGCAACAAAACGTATTCATAGAGCGACACTAAAAAAAGATCATCTTGGTGTGAGTCGGGCTCAAATCCGAAAGGTTCCGTGCCAACAAAAAACATTGTTAGCGCTTATGCTTAAACTGTTAGCGTGGGTGTTGAGGTGGGATCATCATCATCATCAGGTCTTTTTATTCTCCATTACAGGAGCACGACCCTCTCTGTACTACTAGAGCCATGTTTGGCCAAAGCAGCCAGAAGACTTGGCCTACACTCTCCACGCTGGCGAGGTGGGATGGATGACATAAAATATCATGAGTTTTCTTGCCTTGGACGCACGTTGATCTATTGATCCCTACTATCACGATCATACTAAATTTTCAATAAAAACGCGGCACTTGAGTATCATATACTCTAATGCGAAGGGTAACCTCGATGCAAAACAAATAAACAATAAACATTGAACAAATGAACATTGATCCCGAACAAACGTTAAGAAATCAGTATCTCTACCCATCGCAAATATCTGTGCATCTCACTGATTACTCGGCGTACAGAAATTTCCTAAGGTTTTATAGTGTATAGTAATCTTAAAATTAGGTTTTATTTTAATTATAATATATTTATTTATATACATTGATATTTCTCTTGTATTTGTAGTCATATCACCAACATACTTGTTATGTTTGTTATAGTAGAAAGACATTCACACCAAAACTCGCTTGGCCATTTAGCAAGGAACCCTAAAAAAATATGACGCAAAATCATAAAATTCGCCGATTTCACGCATTTTCGAATTTCAATGTGCGACAAAGCGTAAACAGAAGCTGGCGAATGAAAAGTTATGACAAAAGAGAATTTCCTTCGAGGATCCTTTGTGGGCTAATTCATTGAGCTGGTTGTTTTGTAAAAGATGTTTTTTTCCGAACAAACTATTTTAATTGAACGCGAGGCAAAGAGTTTTAAAACAAAGATGGAGCTGTGGGAAAAAGCGTAGAATATCTTGCAGGGAATTTGCTAAAGTATCTCTTAGCCACATACACTTTTTACTCGTTAAGATTTAAATTATAATAAGTTATTAAAATCTAAAATATGTGATGAAAAAATTTCGTCACAGGTAGGATTTGAACCCACAAACCTTCGACATCTAGCCCGTCGATGCTCTCAACCATCACATATTTTCGATTTTAATATTAAACCGAGAATTGTAATGCTATTAATATAATAAGTTACTTAAGATATTAATATAAAGGTCAAAGTCAAGTCAAACTCAAAGATTTCATTTAAAATTGGATACATATATATCTCTTCATGAAGGTTTTTCTTTTCTTTTCTTCTATTTGGCCCTAAAACTTCATTCACAAGCTTATTTTAGCCAGTGTCTAGTTAATCTTCGATTTATTCATGTGTATCATATTCAACAAAATGATGGTGTAATTCATTTCGCTGATTCAACGGAGCCCCTGGCGTTTATTCCCACGAATCTACTGGTTTGATTATATACGACGCAGCACCGCGAGCAAACACCAGCCCGCTCAGTAAATCTCACTACAACCGCACCATGACACTTTATTTTAGATGTTCTACACATTGTTCATAAACATGGGCATCTATAACATCAAATTACACCGATTTCACATTATAAACTCCACTAGAAACCATTTGCAAAACACTCCAAACCAATTCCCGCCAAGAACTCCTTTTGAAGGTTGTATTTTTTTTTAATTTAAGGGAAGACCTGCGAAACTAGCACCACCCATCATTTTATTCCCTTACTTAAACCCGAGCAAATCAAAAAATCGAATTCTGCTCTTCAATAGTAAATTACTTCTAGAGTTTTTTGTATTACTTTTCATTATTTTGAATTTCATAAATTAAGAGACCTTCTAATTACCGCTACAAGTGGCTAGTTTCGGCGGTAACTAGTAGTTTTCCTACACAATATCTTATTCAATCATCATCATCATCAGGTCCTTTTTAGTCTCCACTACAGGAGCACGACCCTCTCTGTACTACTAGGGCCATACTTGGCCAGAGCAGCCAGAGGACTTGGCCTACACACTCCACGCTGGCCAGACGGGTTGGAGAGGTGTCTTAGATGTTTATAAGCTTTGTTTAGCTTGTTATTTCTAATTCGCCTTCTACGACATCCACGGGAAGACTTGGAGTGGTCCTATTCTACTCTGCCGGATACCACACGGCCACAGGCATCTTATTCAATTATAAAAAGTAATTCTTATTCAATTTAATTTTTAATGTCTACTTCAATTATTTTAAGAATTTTGAGTCAAGTATGAAAGTCAGGTCAACTCCATGACGCAGTGTAGTGACTGACGATATTATGACCTAGACCCGTCCGCGGTTCTGGAGCTCCTTATGGACGGTTGTCTGGACGTGAAAACCTTATGCCAAATTATATCAGACATGAATCAATCATAATAGCGGACCCGGGTTCCGACGCGTCCCAGCCGAGGATGCAACTGGAAAGATGCTTGATTGAGATTGATTTCGAGACAAGTCAACTCCAAACGACGACCAATGTGACTCTGAGGATATCCGTATTTTCATAAAATCCATTAAAATAAAGTGAGTATCGTTAAAGAGAAAAATCTTAATTCTACGCGGAAGTAGGTTAATCTGAATTTCGTGGGATCGTAATGAAATAAATGTGTATCTTTAATATTCGCTGGGTAGATTTTCCTCGAATCTAAATATTATTTTGAGAAGACTCATTTCATAAACTTACAAATAGACGCACAATAGCAAAAAGCAACCAAGCGACATGTGTGTAGTCACTATCTGTCAATAATATTAATTATATATTGTTAATAATGTAAGATTTACGCATGCATTTTATATATTTCTAATAAAAGAAAGATGTTTACGTAATGTTGGAACAAATTAGGGCTGGTTCATAAAACTTTAATATGTATTTTCTCATTTATTTATTTATTAACTCTTACTTTAATTATTTACTTTATTTATAATATCATTTACTTTATTTATGACATCTCGTATATTAATGAATCGTTATCCCAACGTGATTTTCTGATATATGTATGGTGTTTGGTGACTTTTTATCTCTTTTGTGAACAAAGATATCCCGGTTTCTTATATCCGGATAGGAAAAGTATAGAAGTTTTGCAGAATTGTAAAAAGAAATCATGTAAGATTACGTCTAAAATTTTTATTGGCATGAACGGCAACTGTTTAATAAAATGGGACACTGAGTAGCATACCAATTTTTGTGACGGTTTTGGGAAGTCCTAGCTCAGCTATTTGCCACATATAAATTTTCATATCTTCTAAAAGCTCCGTAAAAATGAGAATGTTTTAATGAGTGTATGAAAGGTGTCGTAAATCTTGAATGTAGTTTCATCAAACTCTTAAATACATTAATGTTGTTGGCAGTCAGCTGTGATAAAATTTGGGCGAGAGCTTCCTGAATTCGTAACAGAAATCAGATTAAACTGCTCAGAACAATATGACCATGCTAATAAAGATTTTAAGCACAGTCAATTAATTCTACATATTTTTAGACAAATTATTCACTCTGTTCAAACTGTTCAAACTGTTGCTTCCTATCTGGATGTGAGTATTGGATATTATTTATTAATGAAGTGATCATCTATGCAATTCTAAACACTATCATATAATAATCTGGTCAGGAAGAAATAAAAATGTAGAATGCACCGACTGCTTTGTTGATGTGCAACCGGCCGAAGATATGAGCGAAAATCTAAGGAATCATGTTAATAAGCGATGCGGCTAAGCAACCACTGTTTTGATTAACATCAAAATTTTTATTTCATTTTCTACATAAACGCACACGAACATGGTTAACATAGCCTTTGGGTCTTATAGCCTTAGGCTTTGTATACCCTGTTAGAGATGAAAACATAATCATATGTACGTATTCTTTCATTCACTTCTTTCCCCGACATAAAAGAAAAACATGGAAAAATACCCGTATACACTTAACGTCTGAATTATGTGAGTACCTCTATTCCGTTAGCAATAATATTATCTCTATAATTCATACGCAGCTGTCCATTAAAAATAACAATTTTACGTGAGGGTTAAGAAAATTTGTTTTCCTTCGGGTTCGGTATTTACAGAGTCGTTTTAAGAGATCCAAAGGTCACATCTGGCCAATTTTAAAAATAGAAATGATTGAAAATCTCTTTAAGAACTTGTTTTTGTTGTGAGCAACATTTTTAATATTTTGTAACCGAATTATTTAAAGCAAGAAGATCATCAATATGCCACGTAAAGAAAAAAAAAACAAAAATAATTATGAAACTAAGTATTTAAATAGCACTGCTATCATATTTATATACTTTATGCAAAATTTTTGGTTTGTCTGGAGGAACACATACTCGTACATAAATGGACCGGCGGAGAAAACCGACGTATATTTCTTGAAATAAATTTTGATTTCCTTTTTAACTTACACGCACACCATAATTTTTGTTTTTAACGTTATTTTTATAATTTTTACAAGAAATAATGGCTATTCAATTATTGGTATGTATGTGTTGAAATTTTGAGTCCCTGAAGACGAAAAATTCTATATTTGATAGGATGCTCTTGTGAAGCGGCAAAGTCCGCCAATCTTAATTGTGTGTGTCCGAATCATCACGCCATATCCTCCTAGGTTTGCTCTGTCCCCTGTGGCCATCCGGTATCTACAAAGTAGCCGTTCTGGCCCACCTGTTTTGTAGCATGCGGCAAACGTGTCCCGCCCAATCCCATTGTAGCTGTGCTGATATCTTTTATTTTTTATTTAGTTATGAAAACAGAAAGACATCCCAGCCAATCCTAACTAATAATTTAAATGCGAAAGTGAGTTTGTTTGTTTGTTTGTTACGCTTTCACGCCGTAACTACTGAACCGATCATCATGAAATTTTGCATACAAGTTCTCTGGAGTGCGGAGAAGGACATAGGCTACCTTTTATTCCGGGAAAAAATACTATTCCCGAGGGATCGACATTGACGCGGGCGGAGCCGCGGGCGAAAGCTAGTAAGACATAAAAAAGGCTAATAAAAATATTACGTTCACAAAGACACTTACCTAATGTAAATATATATAACTCAAAGGTGACTGACTGACATAGTGATCTATCAACGCACAGCCAAAACCACTGGACGGAGCGGGCTGAAATTTGGCATGCAGGTAGGCGTTACGACGTAGGCATCCGCTAAAAAAGGATTTTGATCAATTCTACCCCCAAGGGAATAAAATAGGGGATGAAAGTTTGTATGAAACTAATTATACTATATTCATAACGCGTGCAAAGCCGCGGGCAAAAGCTAGTAAGTTTATAACAAGCAAGAAATAGTAGCGTGAGCTAGCTTAATAGACCACAATAGTCTATGCTTTCTCACTTTACTCTTGTAGAGTAGTTAAAGTTTCTTCAACAATTACTACGAAGAGAGTATCCATTAATAACTTTCTGAGTATGAACGTTGTAAAATACACAACACATGTTTACAACTTGCCCTGTTTTAGTATCATAGTTTTTAATTATCTTTGTCTGAGCGTATCGGATGCATCCTCTGGTTTCGTACTTTGAAACCTACGTTTAATAATAGCGGACTGTAGTCCGCTATAAAAGTACTATAAGATATATACTTACGTATTAAGCAGTTTCTACAACGGGCTTCCTATTTAACATCAATCTATCTAGAGGACGTTTCCTTTAGTGGCCTTGTTCGGTATCTACAGTAAATCAAGTGATTAGTAAATGGAACAAATCAATTGATTATCATTTCATTATTATTTTTTTACGGGAAATAATAAATCAAGCCACAAAATTATTTATTGGCCACGTGAGCAAACTTCTAATTTCATAACTAAGCAACGGGAAAATTACATAGCCTCGTATAAACTAATTCGTCTTTTTTACACAGCCAACTAAATATTCTATAGAAAGCGTCAAATAAAGATCATCAATGATCATCAATTATTATGACTTGTCCTTCTTATTTATACGTTGCCACCTAATTTACTAACTCGGCCACGGATTTTATATTTCGTCACCATTTTCCTTTTTACAGCATCAAAACTATGTCCTCAAAAAAATATTATTTAAGCTTATATAGTCAGCATCATTTATTATAACTTAGCATGTAAAATAATACATCATATGCTTTTATCGTAAAAATAGCCACTACATGATATGGCGTGATTCATATATCGATAGGCAGGAGAGCTGGTATCAATTTTTGGGTAGGTAGGTATTTGAAGCAAGTTGAAAAATTGTCACATACCTGTACCTCAACACGGAACTACAGACCTGGCTGGTGAGTAGCGGGACTAAATCAACCCCTATTTTTTTTTATATCCTTTTTTCATTACCAAAAATATAGATATTTGTGGTAATATGCAATTTTTTATGTTTTATGTATAAAAAATATAAGCCAGACGATTTAGTCGGGGTTTTAACATTACCAGATGCGTGCAAAAAAATATAAAAAAATCAATTTGAGGCCGGTTGAAATTTTAATAGGGTACTATTTTGGTGGGACTTTCTACCTGCCACGCTGCCAAAAAATTAGGGGTTGATTTAGCCCCGCTATTTACCACTAACCAGTCAGGTCTGCAGTTCCGTGTTGGGGTATAATAGGAGAGGTATGTGACAAGTTTTCAGCTTGCCTTAAATACTTGCCCAAAAATTTGTACCAGCTCTCCAACTATTACTATTAGTAAAATTATGGTAATTTAATAAAAAAAATAAATTTTCAGATATAAAGTCTTATTTTGGCTCTCCTCAATAGCTACTGGTAATATTAGTGGCCATAATATACTATTTGATGACAATTTTAGCTAAATAATGACGATTAATTATTTTGGGATAAGTTACATTTTTTACATGCTGAGTTAAAAAAATAGAAGCTAAATAATTATATATTTTGTAGTCAAAGATAAGTATTTTAGAAGTTTACTGTTAAAATGCAAGTTACAATTTAGATGCTAAATAATAACCATCATGCTGAGTTGTATTTAGAGTGGCTTACATAGAAGATAACTAGTGGCTAAGATTGTATTATTTAGATGCTCGTTAATTGTGGCTGACTTAGTAATTTAGAAGGCAACATACATTTTTAGAGGCGGATAATGCTATTAAAAAGAATCCTGTTTAATTAGCACCCATTTTTTACTATTTTGTAAAAAAATACAATATAGTAAATTAAAAATGATATCATCATCATCATCATCAGGTCATTTTTAGTCTCCATTACAGGAGCACGACCCTCTCTGCACTACCGGAGCCATACTTGGCCAGAGCAGCCAGAGGACCAAAAAAAAAATATGAAAAAAAAAAAATGAAAAATGATATGTAGAGTTGTAATAATTTGTTTATTTATTTATCACGCACAAATTACAAACTGCAGTCAAAAACATTATATAAACTTAGATGACCTGGTTCAGAACTAGACTACAATTCTAAGGTACATGTGCATTGCATGGTTTAGACAATTATGTAAGATCCTACAGAATGTTCATAATAAGTTACACAAATACGAAGCTTAAAAATTTAAAGAAAAGTATTTTTGACATACATACATATGTAAATACTACATGTAACTACTACTAATTATGTTAATAATACCTAATATCAATACCCACTTATCATACTCTCGCATATTTTTAAGAGCTAGGCATATAGGGTGTGCATGGTCGTTTGACCGTGTCACCTACTCGAAATGATGTCGATGAAGAGCTAGGCTCCTGTCGGTGTCATTGTATAGAAAGAAATGCACTTAATTACTTTTTGGCGTGAAAGATCCAGTAGTGTGAAGATTGCCTTATGATGTTTTCCTTTACTGGCATCAATTCAATACTTGACCCATGTCTATGAATATAATCGTTCATGAGTTAGATTGGTCTACAAACTCAGAGGTATAGGTGGACCCGGATGGGGTTTTAACCCGAAACCTTATGCTTATAGACAGCTCCGTGGCGCAGTGGTTAACATGCCAGCCTGCGACACGGAGTGCCCGGGTTCGATCCCCGGCCAGGTCAAGATGGAATATGATCTTTTTCAGATTGGCCTGGGTCTTGGATGTTTATCTATATATGTATTTGTAATAAAATATAGTATCGTTAAGTTAGTATCTCATAACACAAGTCTCGAATTTACCTCGGGGTACTCAATCTGTGTGATTTGTCCGTATATATTATTTATAGGTCGCGCTTTTTGACCACTGAGCCACTATCGCATCTTTATTAGTAAATATTACCATACAAAACTATATCTCGTTATTATCACAAAGCTGTACCTCGTTTCGGACGTATGCAAAGTGAAACGAGATCAGGGGTGTTATCCCGAGCTGCTACTTGCTCTTCCCCCATTCATATGAGTGAGTAGTATCCCAATACCTTCCATCCCCTTCTCAAATCCAACAAATTTCTATCCTTCCCCAGCCTCAAAATGCTTGCGATGGGCAGCAGCATCCGAAACACAAGAAGCGAAAGTAACTGCGCTCGCCAATCCGTCTGCTAAGCGTGGTGAGTATAGCAATATCCTCCCATGGAACGAATCCTTGGGAGAGGCCTCTGTTCAGGAGTGGACCTTTTGTGGCTTTATTGATGATACAAAAAAAAAACTTCAGTTTATTAGTTACATTTGAAGGTAATGGAGGGCCAATTACTAAATAAAATACAATTTGAAATAATGAATTCATTCTGTCATTATTAAAAATAATCGCCTACAGAATGTCCATAACCCGCTTACAGCTTTCAAATTCCTGGCTTATTTCAATTAATAGTACCAGAATTTTATTTTGAGTATTTACTCCCTTCTTTTTTTGTAATTTTTTTGATAATCACACGTTCAATTGCTACTATTTTGTTTAATTTTTACAATGACATACACACAATGTCTAATTCTTAAAAAAATATATAGGTAAGTTTGGGAATGCAAAATTTTACTAGTTTTCGATATAATTAATAACGGTAAAGCATACATGGATGTAGAACCCCATTCCATGTGATATGGTCCTGGTATCATGAGCAATTTAATTGCTTTATCAAACTTTGCGTATTCAATGAAAAATAAAACCTTGTCATTAAGATTTTTAGCTTTCAAGGTCACAATAACTATTATTTTCACTACGGGTCTTACCGCAATGATTTATCAGATTTGTCTGATATTATGGCAACATTGCAGCTGCCATCTTCGCAGACTGGCTTAAGAGCTGCAGTAGTTGTTTACGCTTGTGATTATCTACCGCAGCGCTTCATTAAATCTATGAACATGGCAGCTGCAATCATCATCATCATCATCAGGTCTTTTTAGTCTCCAATGCAGGAGCATGACCCTCTCTGTACTACCGGAGCCATACTTGGCCAGAGCAGACAGAGGATTTGGCCTTTTTCTCCTCGCTGGCCAGATGGGTTGGAGAGGTCTCATTGATGTTTATGAGCTTTGTTTAGCTTGTATTTTCTAAGTCGCCTCTTACGACATCACTTGGAGTGGTCATATTCTACTCTACCGGAAACCACACGGCAGCTGCTATATTGCCGAATTATTAATAGACAAACCTCAAAAATTGTTGCGTTTCGTCCCGAAATGACAGCAATAATCTAGAATTTCGATTACAAGACCGATTTATTACTGATAAGGACAATAAAATCAATTATCACAAATTATTGATAGTAACTTCAAAAACCGTACCACACAATTAATTGTCGTTTAAAAAATTACATATTTAGCGGCTGGCGGCCAATTATTGTATGAAATATTAATGACACGTTGTCATTATTAACGGTGTCAAAATAATCGCCAACGGAATGTCCAGTTTTAATATTCCGCTTCAGGTCATTAAAGCCCCGGCTTATTTCAGTATTTTATTTGTGGATTACCGGTTGATAGGGATTAAAAGTCATGCCTTTGACTTTTACTGGTAAACAGAGCAAAGTTGCAGGATCAAAAAGGACGTTTTTAATCAGATAATAAAAAATGGTTTCAACAATAGTAAGTTAGCTAATTTCTAAAAAGTAAAAAAAAACAAAGCAAATATTATGTTTACATTAATAATTAACCAAAAACTCATTTGCTGGGAATCATCGTTGTCCGCCGAGGAGTCACCAGCCGAATAAGTCAGTTATTATAATTATGACAAACGTCCGACCCTTTACTTATGACCCAAAACAAGTGCAACAACCACATTTTGAACCCATAACTTACTAATTTCTAACGCACATCTTTAGAAATTAGTATGTTATGGGTTCACGTCTTATAAATCTTTGAACGCTGGCTGCACCCTCGAAAAAGTGTCACGTTCCATGTGCAAGGGAGTTGTAGGAGAGCACGGAACAAGCAATAGAGAGACATGAACGGCTTAGGCTTTCGGTTTGTGACGCATCTATCCCTCTTTTGAGCGACCTTGAGCTTTCTTATGAGGCCCATAGTAAGGGACCACGTTTTGGACCCGTAAGTCATCACTGGTAACATACATTGATTATAGACTTTCGTCTTTAGGCACTAGAAGACATGGCGTCATAGAAGACATGATTTTTGACGAGAAAACATGGCGGACATTCCCGAACGCTGCCCAGCCGAGTCGGATTCGTCGAAATACTAGTCATCGAAGCTGGAACTGCCAACCTGGATCAATTGACCCAAGTAGACATATTGGTCCACAGCTTCAAGGACGGAGTTCCCAACAGATACCGGTGAAGGCATAACATGGACATTCGACATTACAAACAATAATTATTAATTAATTATATTAATACATTTAAACAAAAAAAGAACAAGCAGTTCGATCGGGGGCTTCTAATTTTTTTTTTATTTTTTCATATATTTTACTTTCAAAATCCCATCTAAGCATAGTTTGGCTTAGGGCTAATTAAATAACACTACGCTTTTTTGTTTGCAGGTAGGCATAGATTTAAAAAAAAATGGCGATGTAGGTAGGCCTAGTGTAAGCAGCTGAAATAGGTACATAGAAAATGACGGGAAAATGTCTAAAACAAAACCTCAGAAGTATGCCATGCTTCCGGATTATTGACTGATTGTTAAGTTAAAGATTAATCTCTCACACAATTTATTTTGGTAATAAAATAGTAGCCTCCGAACGTATTTTTTTATAAGCTTGGGATGGCATTTTTTAAAATCTTTTAGTTTTCTATGACTATTTTTCTTCATCCATATCCAATAAATAGAAAAATTTCCTCACTGACAGCATATCGATGAGACAGCCTAGTATATTTCTTATTTATAGTAGATCTAGATATACACAAAAGGACAGCATTGCCAAGTTGAATTCGATTCGATAATAATTACAAATCACTTTAAACTTTTCTATGTCAATGCTAGAATTACATAAGTAATGTAGTTTAAATTTCCATAAATCTTTAAAACTGCTACAAAACGGTTAATATTTGGCGAAAACTTTGCGTTAGTTTCCGCTACCGTGCGTGTTAAACGTACATAATGTGTGAAATATGGGCTAACTGACTGCTAATGGCACTGAACATCACACCAGCGAGGGTAGTTAAACTTTATCGACGAATTTTGTTACCATATCTGAACTTTAATACACAAGACATTTTAACAAAAATATGTATGTTACGTTAGTCGTGTGGTATTCGGCAGAGTAGAATAGTACCACTCCAAGTCTTCCCGTGGATGTCGTAGAAGGCGACTTAGGAAATACAAGATAATAAACAAAGATTATACACATCTGTGATACCTCTCCAACCCGTCTGGACTTGGCTTGACTGACAGGACTTGGCCTTTACTCTCCACGCCAGCGTGGAGAGTGTAGGCCAAGTTAGCCAAGTGGACAGTGACTTGGCCTTAACTCTCAACGCTGGCGTGGAGAGTGTAAGCCAAGTCCTCAAGCTACTCTGGCCAAGTATGGCTCTAGTAGTACAGAGAGGGTCGTGCTCCTGTAGTGGGGACAAAGAAGGACCTGATGATGATGATGATGATGTATGTTACGGCTACAAAGATTTTTTTTCATCAGGTCTTTTTAGTCTCCACTACTGGAGCATGTCCCTCTGTGTACTACCGAGGACTTGGCCAAGTTGAAGAAAGAATAAACATGTGATAATATTTTAGAGAAAATATCAACTTAGATTTAAGCAGTGCATTGATTTTGAAAAAAATTATGGGATTTATGTGAAATTGTACCTTAGGAGGGATTAAAAAGAGATTTTCTCATATCAGAACATAAAATAAATAACGGATTTATGAAGCAACAAACAATTGAAAAATGTGCTGTCGAATTAAGAATAGCAGGAAGTATTTAAGTCGGTTTAAAAGCTCTGAACCTGGAACATCTCTGCTAAGAACGCTAGAAAGATCATATAATCGCTTTGAACGAAGCCCTCATTTTTGGGAAAGTAGGGCTCTAGCCCTAATGGATGAAGATATCACCGCGAGGACGGAGCATTGACACCGCTGCATTACTCATCCAGTGACCACGACCGGTGCAACCTGGTCGAAATGCATTTAGAGAATTAATAGTTGTTCTTAAAGTTCTTCTGGTAGTTCTTGGCGGGAATTTCGGCGGATGCACGGCTTGTGTTTTGGATTGTTTTGTAAATTGTTTCTAGTGGACTTTATAATGTGAAATTGGTGTAATTTGGTGTTATAAATGCCCATGTTTATGAACTGAAATAAACTGATATAACTGAAATAAACTGACACAGTGGATATAGTGAGATTTTCTTAACAGGCTGGTGGACCGCTTCGCCTTGTTGCGTCGTCTGTGAGCCAGTGGATTTGTGGAAATTATTGCCAGGGGCTCCGTAGAATCAATGAAATGAACTATACCATCGTTTCATTGATAAAAAGACTTAGAAAGAACGCAGACGCGAAGGGTTTATTCGCGTCTTAGCTCTTCGCACTTGGGTTCATTCACGCCTCAGCTCTTTGCGCCTAAATTCATTCGCGCCTCAGCTCTACGTATCTCAGTACATTCGCACCTCAACTGCTCGCGACTGGGTTCTTTCGCGTCTTAACACTACACACCTCTAGACGCGAAGGGTTTATTCGCGCCATAGCTCTTCGCGCTTGGGTTCATTCACGCCTCAGCTCTTCGCGCCTAAATTTATTCGCGCCTCAGCTCTACGTACCTCAGTACATTCGCACCTCAGTTCATTCGCACCTCAGCTGCTCGCGACTGGGTTCTTTCACGTCTTAACACTACGCACCTCCATCTTTCGCACTCAAATTACACACTTATCTATAATTAATACCTTCTATGGCTACCAAGTAAGTAATAATTAAATTTTCCGAATCAAACAACAACTAAACGTTATCAGAATATCTCGGGAAGTTTGGAGCGTAACGCAATTATCTGTTACAAAATGGAGTTTCCTTGTTCTTCAGAAGTAACGTGTAATTAGTTAGGAGTTCTGACTATTGGTGATATCTGCTTTCGTTAGGCCTTATTTGTGATCCGAATTACATTGAAAACTACTTATATTTCGTCATCTACTTGTATGTCTTAATTTCCTTGTGACCTACACGAAATGATGATGATGATATCTTAAACGTCAAGTCTGATCCTGGCTAAGACAGTAGAATAGTCACGTATATTGTTGTTTTTTTTTCGTGTGTGTAAGTGGCCACTGGTGTCAGATTTTCGAGCTGCCTAAAGGCATCCGACATAGCTTAACGAATGCCATCAATGATGACTGCCGGGATCAACGGCTTAGCGTGCCTTCCGAAGCACGGAAGAGCTGGGAATTGTTTGTCCTACTTGCGGTCACCCATCACAGTGGGGACTGCGGCCAGAGTTGCTTAACTTACGTAAGCGCGATTAATGTTCACGACCAGTGGACCATTGGACTCCTTATATTACACCGACATTGACCATTTCAGCCGTAATAAGTCCACTGCTAGATAAAGGCCACTCCCGAGAAATTTTCGTTCCATAGGAGGATATTGCCATACTCTTTAGCAAGCGGGTTGGCGAGCGCAGTTTTTTTGTGCTTTCAACGCTGCCGCCCATCAGAAGCATTTTAAAAAAAACAAGAATTGAATTTTATAGTATCGTTGAGTTAGTATCCCATAACACAAGTCTCGAACTTACTTTGGGGCTAGTTCAATCTGTGTGATTTGTCCGTATATATTTATTAATTTCTTAATCACCCAATCTGTTCCATGCTGGTCTGGGAGAAAAGAAAAAACGTAGAATGTGCTAGCTGCTTCTCTTCCCGCGCAGATCGTAAAAGCCAATCGAGGGATTGGGCTAAAATCTGCGGAACCATGTCAATAGGCGATGCGGCTAGCAACCCATCACTATTTGCCCTCCAACATGCTAAATAGACCTAGGCTCTGTCTACCCCGCAAGGGACAAAGACGCGATACTCTGTATGTATCTATCTTCTTTTTTTTCTTTTTAATAGTAGTAGATCCACGCTACCGGCAAAATGCATTTCTAATAGCATAAATGGACCGGCTTGTCCGGGGAAGTACCCCACTATCACAGAAAGTCGACGTTCGGTGAGTGAGTGAGCCGGAGGCCCACCCTTCCCCTCCCCTCCCCAATTCCTTCCCCAGGTCCGGTTGAAAGGCTGGCAACGCACCTGTCACACCCCGGTGTTGCAGTTGTCACTTACCATCAGGTGAAACGCTTTCTCGTTTGCCGCCCTATATCATAATAAAAAATGATGTATCTAACCTCCCAATACTATTATGACTTGCTGCGTTATAAAGAAAAAGTTTAATAATTATTTTGAACATCAAAAGGTACTTAATACACGTCTCAACATTCCAAGAACTCCGTCTTATTACATACATTCCGTGTATCACATATTATCACTTGTATCACGTTGCTTCATTTTGACGGAATATCATAAACGAGTCTCTTATTGCATGTTATAAAATATTACTCGGTGTGCGATGTTATTATTACAAGCTTTTATTAAAACGAAACTTTAGGACCGTGGGGGCCATCAGCCCATAAGCTGTTTGGCACGATTGCCCATAATTTGATCGAGGTGACCCGTGACCAGAAGGCTGGTCTATACCTTGGCCAAAAGATCATCATTGCCATCCAACGTGGCAATGCTGCCAGCCTTCTGTGCACGATACCGCGAGGCAACGATCTACCCGGACTATTTTATTTGTAAATATATATTATTTTTTATTTATATTTAGTGTTAAGCTTTTATTTAACTTGCAATGTATGTAACTATGTTTATTCCGGGTAAATCTTGGAACTCAATTTTGGAGCGGATATCTTCTTTTGATTGAGCTGAAATTTTGTATACTTATTAAGTTTAGATCACAATACATGATAAGCTGTATGACGTCATTCTAACTCCAACATGGTGGAACACCCAAGATGGCGGAATAGCTATTTTTGATGCACTTCGACAATAAAAAATGTGAAAGAAATTTTTCAAATAAAAGCTTTTATTAGCTTATTTTTAAAAAGTTTTTTAACTTAATCTTATAATAGTGATATTGGAATGTTATAGAAGCAGGTCACGTGAAAATGGTTTTTTTTTTTCAGATTGGACTGGGTCCTTAGCATACTATACCACAAGTCTCGATCTTACATTCGCGCAAATAGAATATGTCATATTTAAAGCTCTTTAAAGCTCAAGCGAAAGATATAACATTGTTTCTTTTTTTTAATAAATAAATACATATATATGTAGATACAAATCACACAGATTGATTTTTGTCTCATGTGTTTTTACATAAAAATGCAAGTGGAATTGAAAAGAATAATGCGTGTGAAATTAATAAAAATCCACTTTTTTGAAGTTGGCTAAAAAACTTATTACTACTTGTACTCGTCTGCCATTCGCTATTGCTTGTAATTCAATTTTAGGAAACAAAAACTTGAAACGAAGGTGCCGTATCCAATACCTATCTCATTTGTGTCTTTACGGAGTTACAGCGTTGCGAAGACACGCTTCATCAGCTCGTAGCTACCTCGTAGCACTTGATGTAGAACATGCTACGAAATCTTTTTAGAAAACGGCAACAACAATGCGTTTGGGCTCTTGTCACACACCAGGTGTTGCAGTAGTCTATGGGCAGCGGTGATCGCTTACCATCAGGTAACCCGCTGGCTCGTTTGCCGCTCTATGTCATAAAAAAAACTTCTTTACGAGTACGCGCTTGCCCGCAACGTGCAACCGTCTCGTGTCCACGCGCGGTAGTACGCGGGTGGGCTCCGTGAACACGTGGCAGTCCTCGTCGCGTGTACCCGCTGCTGAGACCTAATCACGGACTAGGGATGAGACATTGAGTGCAAATCGATTAATTAATAATCGAATATTTATATTCCCATTAAAATTGATTTATGAAAAAGCTATTTTTTAGCCAAGGCAATCGAATATTTCAAAACTTGATTGTTCTAGTTAGTTCTACAAGAAAACTGAGATAATATGTAATTCATTTTACAATCCAATGGTATAATCATTAATAGCATAATAAATGATTCCTATGCCAATAAATGTCAATTAAATAAATTACTATAACTAACAAATTAACTGTTATTTACTCATGCATAGCCGTATTTTAAACGAAATATTAATATTTATATACCATTGTATATAGCTATTATTATTATCGAATTCGAAATCCGAAAATTTTATCGTGCACTCGTACAATGATATCAGTAACACAATATGCGTATTGTTTAAACACGATAAACATAAAACGACGACCACATTTAAAAGCCCGTTATTCCAATTGATAATAAAAACGGAATAACGAGAATAGCCTTTAAAGTACATTAAATTGGCATTTTATTATACACAAAATGTTTGGTGCAATTTGGTCGGATTTTGAGACGCGTCACAAGACCTTTTATCTCGGTAATGACAGCGCGCTTTGTTGCGCCCAATTATCTTTAGGGCACATCGGCTGTCCCCGAGGACATCTCAGTGACAGATGGACAGGAAAAACGCGGATTGTACAGCTCGGGACAGAATTAAAAGGAATTCCGGCTGAGGTATTGTTCCCTTTTTAAACAACATTTTTTTAAATGGATTTACCAAATTTATAAGGTGGAGGATCTTTTATTTTGTTTTAATCAACTGAATTTTATTTGTAAACTGCTTGTTTCCTTTTAAGCATTAAAATTTTTCATACGGATTTAATAATATTTACGTTATGTCTATAACACACAACGCTTTTTCCACAGTACTAAAACTTTTATATTAACTGGATTTTATAACTTGCACTAAAGAAAAACATAAAAACATTGGGTTAAATGAATTTTTGAGGCAATGTATCAGTGCTAAGAGCATATAACGTTAGTGTGAGAATAGTATTCATCGTATGATATCCAATGCTTACATATCCTATCACTTAATTCTAGTGCCTTCCCTTTTACAGCAAAAAACTGCCTTCCTTTTGTGCCTTGTTTTACTCTCCCTGCATTAACAATGAAGGCCTAAGACAAAGTTTCATCGAAAATTATACGCTGGAGAAAGAGGAACTGCGTGCTATACCGATGAAATGGGGGCTGCCGATAATGATAGCTTGAGACTTGTCTGCATTTAACTACTTTAAGCCCGAAACTGTGAGACCATTCCGCTATGGCAGCTAGGTCAGAATGGATGACATTTATAGCATGTTAAAAATTATCAAACGGGGCGGCTGTATATAGCTGCAAATCGTCGGCATATAGATGAAAGAAAGAAGAGACAGAGTCAGATATGTTAAATAATGAACTCGGAAAACAAGATAGGAGATAACACCCCTCCCTATGGAACACCAGCAGCTAGCTTGCACCAATTAGATTTAAACTGGTCAGTCTTTACCAACTGCTGACGACTCTGCAAGTAAGAGCGAAACCACTTTAAAGAGGACATAGAAAAATTTAAAGATTTAAGAACTCCAAGAAGAATGTCGAGATCTACAGCGTTAAATGCATTATAAAAAACGGGAAGTACTAAAAGAGTGAGCTTTCTGTTTTCAATGTTCAACCGTATATCATCAGCTATCTTTACAAGTAATGTCGTGGTACTATGGCCAGCTCTAAAACCAGACTGATATGGACTTAATATATTATTCTTAACGAGATATTTCATTAAATGTTGCTGAACGTGATGCTCCGCTACCTTTGATAAAAAGGGTGAAATGATGGAAATTGGGTGAAAATGAGGGGGTAGAGATGGGTTGGATCTTTTAGGAAGGGGTACGATGTGGGCCAACTTCCATGTAGAGAGAAAAACACCAGATAGTATTCAAATTCATCGTATGATACGCATTGCTTAATATTCTATCATTTAATTCTAGTGCTTTCCCTTTTACAACAAAAACATTGCCTCGCTTTTATGCCTTATATTAATCTTCCTGCGTTTACAATGAAGGCTCTGTGGCGATGTCGGATTTGTAATTCCCATCATTCCAATTGAAAATAAAAATGGAGAATAAAGCAAATAGCTTCAAGCGAATAAAATAGGAATTTCAGTAAACGCAAAAAGTTTCCGCTATTTGCTTGGATTTTAGGACTCGTCACAGGACCTTTCATCCCGGTAATGACAGCGCGCTTTGTTGGGCCCAATTATCTTCAGGGCACATCGGCTGACCCCGAGGACATCTCAGTGACAGATGGACAGGAAAAACGCGGATTGTACAGCTCGGGACAGAATTAAAAGGAAATCCGGCTGAGGTATTGTTCCCTTTTTAAACAACAATTTTTTAATGGATTTACTACATTTATAAAGTGGAGGATCTTTTATTTCGTTCAACCTTTGATCAACTGAATTTTATTTGTAAACTGCTTGTTCTTCGTTTTATTAGCATTGAAAATGTAAGTTTACCTAATCATATTTTAATAATATTTGCGTTATGTCAATAACACACAACGCTTTTCACTTACCACGTCGGCATTTTTCCGACTACGTTTTGTGATATATTAAAATGATATCAAGCGTAATTTTTCATAATATTGCAATTAATAATATTTGAACTATATACAAATGCAAAACATAAGTCAATTATTAAGAATAAAAGACATATTTATCCAAACTTAATAGAGTAGCTTAGTTGCAATCTTGTCAAAATTAGTAAAACTGACACTACCAGCATGTTTCTGATTATTTTTTATCAAGATAGTCTTAGGGTCAGTTCAGACAGGGAGGAGCGCATGTTACGGAGATCGTAAGTTCAAATCCTGCCTATCACAATTTTTGATAGATTATGATTATATTAAAGGATGGAAGGCGTTCAAGAGGGAAGTTAAGAACGAGATGGAGAGACGAGCTGTTTGCTTTGGCCACCGGGACCAACGGCTTAACGTGCTTTCCGAAGCACGGAGGAGCTCGAGACATGTTTATGCCACTTGCGGTCACCCATCACAGGGCAGACTGCGCCCAGGTTTGCTTAACATGCGTAATAGCTTTTCAGTCATTTAATCTAGTATTATGATGTTATAAATATAAACAACTAGCTTTTGCCCGCAGCTCCGGCCGCGTTAATGTCGATCCCTCGGGAACAGTACCATTTCCCGGAATGAAAGGTACCCTATATGTTGCCCCATCAAACTACCTCCATACCAAATTTCATATTAATTTGTTTTAAAGGTTGAAGCGTAAAAAAGGGACAAAAAGACAGAGTAACTTTCCGATTTATAATATTGATTGAAAAAATAAAATAATTAATTAATTAATAAGTTATTAAATAATACAATAATTAAATAGTATACTATAATAGTATTATTAGTAGTATGTAATGTATGGATTTACTATTAGGTTTCGCGAATAAAATTTAAGAAACAAACAGTTTGTATTTTATGGCGAGACGAGACATTTATAAAAATCCTTTCCACTTATTTAGGGGTTAGAAAAACAATCACAAAAGTTTTTTCTGAAACTTGTACTATAAGTTCCACAGTGTACTAAACTAAAACAATCTCTGAAAATTTCAAGAACTGCGAATCACCCATCATCAAAACCTTTTAGCACTAATGGAGGCAGGCCGTCCGGATTTGTATTTTAAGACAAAACTCCGGAATTTTGGAATTTTCTCGGATTCTGATGTTATGAGTAGATTTATTTAGCCTTGCTCTTCGTACATTTAATACCATGTCCTCAGGCGTAAATGACTGGACATGTTTAATAGATTTTTTCTGTTGAAATATATAGAGGTAACTAAAAAATCAATCAAGGGTTCGACCTAAATTTAGGGATTATTTTAAGTTCGCGAACTAATCTGCCGCGCGCTCCGTGACGGAAGGACGCTTCGATAAAAGCATTTAACGACATATTTGTTGTAAACATCGGCGAAATCTTAACGAATTAAAAAAAGAAAAATACATCTTGTGTAGTAAAGTGGTGCAGGAAACGCAAGGATCTTTTCTTGCGTTTCCTGCACCTCTTTACGGAAAGTGACACTGGAAGTAACTTATCATTGGTGAGTAAAATATTTTTTCAGTCATAATCTTTTGTTTATATCTTACAAAAGACAAATTTAAAATATGCTAATGTAATAAATATTTTCATTTGGTCTTGTTACTATCAAATTTTAAAATTTCCAGTGCAAATATAATCTAAGATATTTATTTTTCAATCCATAAATGTCTATTGTCTTTGCTGTATTGATGGCATATTAAACAAAGATCTACGAAGACCGATATACTAACATCGAGTTTACCGACCCCAATGGGTTTGTATGTTTTGATAACTTGACCTCTGGCTATTGAATGTTGTCAGAAAAAATAAAATGAGGAAATCTGAGAACAAACATTTGCTAAGGTCGTTGAATTTAGATTTATAAAGGCTGCCTTTTGAATATTTTTTTGTATTTCACTTTGCCCGTAATTTCGTTAGCATATTATTTAAACATATTATTTTTTCAAGTAGTAATGTGTTCATCGATACCACTTGGAAATAAATTAAACTACGGAGACCGATAATATGATGGAATGGAATGGCATACTTTATTTATTATAAACCAGCCTATATACTAAGGTAAATGTACGTACAATAGTGACCTCACTACCTATAACGGCTTTAGAAATACGAACGTGACCTGCCTGTTGAAAGGAAATAATATTGTTAATTATTGCACACAGACACACACATGTATTTTTAAATCAGCAAACTGGGTAGTATGCTGATTCGTATTTCTAAAGCCGCTATAAGTTTTATAGAATCATATTGTTTAAATAAGCCTCGTAAATTGCGATCTAATAATTTCAAAGTTCCACATAGTGATTGCATACTTTCTACGTACAACACATTTGGAACTAATAAGTAGGTATGCTATACTCGTATGAATACCATTACACCTTTTAAACTTGGAAGTTCAGTTGAGGCACTTCTTCTCATCATCATATCAGCCGCAGAAGTCCACTGCTGGACATAGGCCTCCCCCAATGATTTCCAAAATGACCGGTTGGAAGCGGCCTGCATCCAGCGTTTCCCTGCGACCTTGGTCAGGTCGTCCGACCACCTGGTAGGTGGGTGTCCGACGCTTCGCTTGCCGGTTCGTGGTCGCCATTCGAGAACCTTTTTGCCCCATCGGCCATCGGTTCTACGCGCTATGTAGGCAAGGGCGTCGCCAGCCGATGGCGCAGCGGGGGGCAAGTTGACTTTACCTACTACAATTCATACTTTTCTCATTCTCTATGAATGAGAAAAGTAGGTATGAATTGTAGGTAAAGTCGACAGCCCATGAAGCTTTTCACTTGTACTACGAGCCTTACATCTACAGCGATTGTAATAACAACAGTATCTTAGTACTAGATTTAGGACTTTGGTTGCATTATATTTGGCAACTTTTTTAGAATCTCTAGGGGGGGGCAGCTGCCCCTCCCTGCCCCCCCTTGGCGACGCCCTTGTATGTAGGCACTTCTTCTAACGAGACTGAATGTTTAACGGCTCGCCATTGGCCAGGCGGCGTGGCGGTACAAACGCGGATGGTCTAAACGCGTTGGCTACTTTGGATATTATCGTTTTTTAAGAATATTCAAGGGTTATTCGAAAAAGAAAAATACATGATGGCTGCCTTATCTGTAATGCAATTATAATCAAAAGTTTTAAGGTTAATTTTAATTTATTTGATGAATAATGCTGTATACCGAGTAAATTAGACGTGATTTGGAGGCAACTTTCCCTTTTTTTATCTTTCGAGAAAATTTAATGCAATCGTGTTTTTGAGTCAGATAGTTACCAGAGTTAGTCCTGAACTTTGATGTATTTTTATTTGAACTTGAGTATTTCATTATTATTGATATTACACAATCATGCAAAGCAGTGTGAGATAGTAAGGGCCTCACCGAACGGCCCGATCGGTCCACATAACAATACAATATTCATTGTGTCTGCATTCCTCGCGCTTGATGGGTTAATCGAATGGAACTGGATCTCAATGACGCATTGATCTCATTCATAAAATATTCGGAATTTGTGAGTTATTAAAAAAAGTTATTTATTGCCAACACTAAAATTCACTTTTACAAAAACGTGTTTAAAACAATGAGGACATATTCAGATCGATTTTTAATGTATTATTTATTTCATGAATTTTTATTATTTGTTTTCCATATTACCGTACTCGTATACATAAATAAGAAGCCTTATCATATCACAGTCTAGACAATACACAGATAATTATACCATGCTCACTTAAATCAGTGGCATAATTTCTCATA
Source organism: Elegia similella (assembly GCA_947532085.1). Lineage (NCBI taxonomy): Eukaryota > Metazoa > Arthropoda > Insecta > Lepidoptera > Pyralidae > Elegia > Elegia similella. The sequence continues at coordinate 18,733,219 of OX383940.1, read as the reverse complement.
TGAACTTCGAACTTACATTACGCATAGAACCAAACATCTCAACTTAATTTGGCAGACCCGTTGATCCGTCTGTTACGTCTTGATACGTAAGATACAATCCAAATTATACTTTACAGTGATTGTCTCAAGATACAAAGTCGAAAGATGTTTGCTTGAAACTCGTGCACCGAGAGCGTGACTTATGATGATGAATAGTTATTCCACAAATTTCCATATTAGTGGGACAATATTAATCTTATGACGCAGAAAACATCACATATTCATTTATTTATGAATATTACTCATCATCATCATTTCGAGTACGTGACACGGTCAATCGACCATGCACACCCTGGTGTCAGAGTTCTTCGGAACCGCCTCTCGGCCTCTGACGTGGTTCCTTTAACGACTACCAGATGGCAGCCGGGACCAACGGCTTAACGTGCCTATCGAAGCACGAGATCATCTTAATTATCAGACAATCAGGTGATTCAAGCCTGCAATGTCCTAACCAAACTGGAAGCAACTAAACAAAGTATGTTCCCGTGGGAATCGAACCCACGGCCCCCGGGTCTACAGGCAAACACCTTATCCACTGGACCACGGAGGCAGTTAATGAATATGACTTGAATAATGTCATAGGTAAACCCATTTTAATTATGAGTTCCATCTATTAACCACCAACACGCATAATGTGAGCTTCCTTTGTGTCTCATGGCCTTGGAATCTGTTTATTTTATATGTATATTTGTTTACAACATACGATACGTACGATACTATAGCAATTGCATTGATTCTTTTTTTTTTTTTTAATAATTATATCTGTAATTTAACGTAAAATCCATAATTATGATCCTAGGCTGGTCTGGGAGAAAAGAAAAACCGTAGAATGTGCCAGCTACTTCTCTTCCCGTCCCGATCGTAAAAGCCGATCATGGGTGTGGGCGAAAATCTGAAGAATCATGTCAATAGGCGATGCGGCTAGCAACCCATCACTATCTTGATTCCGTTTTCTACCTACACGCCCTCCAACATGCTAAATGTGGCCATAAGGTCTTATAGACTTGGGCTATGTCTATTCCGCAAGGTAAAAAGACGTGACGGTATGTCATCATCATCATCATCAGGTCTTTTTTGGTCTCCACTGCAGGAGCATGACCCTCTCTGTACTACCGGAGCCTTATTTGGTCAGGGCAGACAGAGGATTTGGCCTACACTCTCCTCGCTGGCCAAACGGGTTGGAGAGGTGTCATTGATGTTTATGAGCTTTGTTTAGCTTGTATTTGCGTAAGTCACCTTTTACAACATCCATGGGAAGACTAGGAGTGGTTCCATTCTACTCTGCCGGACACCACACGGCAAAAATATATTAGTTTTTCTTATATAAATACAATATCTGATGGTATACATGTATCCAAAATTAATAAAGGGAAAAACAGATGTAATATTTCGAAAACAAAAAATAAATAAAGCATATTGTTTCGATAAAAAATACGCTATCGATCATTCAAATAGATGAGAAACCTTTTATACCTAAATCGAAAGTAGACAAATAACAATAAATTTCGTTCGTATCTTGGATATCGCCCACAAATCACACAAATAACGTTTTCCAATGATACATGGCCGCAATCATCATTTAGTTTCTATTAAGCTATTCTCAAACTTGCAAATATTACAAATATATAATTTAAAAAAAAACGTTCGGAACCGCATTATCGGAGAACTATTTACTTTCTTTAAGAATGTTTTTATATGTACTTTTTTGAAGTCGGTTTGTTTCTGTGCATAAATTCTCTAGTAATACAATTTTGGACTTATTTGTCGTTTTTCTTCTTTTGTGCGTATCAGTAGTACTATTTTTATTTATAGGTATAGGTATACCACGTGTCATCATCATCATCATCAGGTCCTTTTTACTCTCCACTACAGGAGCACGACCCTCTCTGTACTACTAGGGACATACTTGGCCAGAGCAGCCAGAGGACTTGGCCTACACTCTCCACGCTGGCCAGACGGGTTGGAGAGGTGTCTTAGATGTTTATAAGCTTTGTTTAGCTTGTATTTCCTAAGTCGCCTTCTACGACATCCACGGGAAGACTTGGAATGGTCCTATTCTACTCTGCCGGATACCACACGGCTAAATACCACGTGTAAATAAACCATATTTTTATTCCCTTGAAGAAGTGACTTAGCCGTTAAAATGAACAACTTTTACAATAAACAATTAGTCATTTTTTACAAAAGTTGGTAGGCCAAAAAATATATTAGTTTTTCTTTTAGAAATAATAAAATACTAGCTATATTTCGTTTCATTCTTTTGTTCACAAGAGGAGTTATTGCTAATCTTGTAAAAAAGCAGCCCTAATATAATTTGCGCTAACGTCAATCTATAAAAAGTAGTCGAAAACTGAGGCAGTCTCGAGAGATAGCCTGCAACACGTGTTACGTGATCGCCACCGTATTCTCTGAAGATTGCTTCGGTAGCCCGAAAATGTTAGCATTAACTTATGAATCCCTCCAATTACAAATTCTATGTAACATAAATACAACTACAGATATATTTCTATGAATACAACGATATTAAGAAAAAAGTCTAGAGCTAGAAACTAGAACCAGTAGGTCACAGAAACGAATAAAATGTAGTATAAAATTCCCGTAGGACAAGTCTTGTAGTAACTGGCGAGATAATAGAAAAGTGAGCGTTATTACTAACAATATAGAACGATATATTAAAGGCATCTTTTTGAGAAATACTATTATGTAATTTTATATATTTAGATCGGGACAAATTTATATTACTTACTCTCATTGCGGGAGTCCCAACAACATTTAGCACGCTTGTCACCCTACACGGGTATAATGTAACGTTATGTAACTTTGAACAATTTATGTGACAACGTAACCGGTGGTGTTACGAATTAATTACTATGTTCACGGTCGGGGGTAATTAGGCAGGTAATGGGAGATATAAGCGGCCTAGGCCGGGATTTTTTAAGTTTATGTAAAGTGACAAAATACAAGTTGATTTTAAACCTCTGGAAATATTTAAATGTAGAATTCAGGATCTCTAATTAAACACATAAAAAAGAAACAGAAAATAAATATGTTTCATAGGAATTCACCGAAATCTATAATAATGTTTTTTTTTGTTTTTAATTATTAAGTTCTGCGTGTGTGTTGGATCTGATTCTGATTTCAAGATTTAAATATAACTAGCAGGTTTCAATACCGCATGTAGCATGATCTATGGATTCCAAAAGTAACAATATTCACACCTTTTGATAATATTTAAAACTTTTATATACCGTGTGATTTTGAACCTCTGAACTATACTGAATACAGAATGGCAAGAAAAAAAGTAAAAAACGAAAAAAGAAATCCTTCCATAGAAATTTGCACGGCTGATCGTCGACTTAGCCTTAATTTTCTTTCGATTTTTACCTTTTTTTATTTCTACACTTCATTACGGATTCTAAATCCAAGATTTCAGTATAATTCAAATATTCAAAATCTCGCGGTATATAAAGCCATCGGCCGATCTAATTTCTATTATTTATAATGTTTAATACTTTGTAAAATATAGTGATATAGGTAACTTATCATATTTATACGATTACTGCAGTTTACTGTTTGAACCTGGAATAACATAGTAAAGTATGTAACCAATGGATAATTGGGACGACTACCGCCTCTCACGACCAAAGTCATACGCTCGTAGCACTACAACCACAGAAATATCTCGATATAGAGACTGCAACATAGTCTCGAAAATTCGTTTAATTCAAAGTATTTCTACTTTTTCACGTTTTGAGTACATATTCTTCTTGGCTTCCTATGTCCCCTTGTCGGGGCAAAGAGCGGATACAAGTTGGCGCCATCAGGTTCCATCCGACGCAGCGTTCTTAATTTCACTCAAGGCGTATCCCAGCTTCTTTGCCTCAGCTATGACAGTGCGGCGCCACGTTTGTTTTGGGCGTCCTCGCTTTCATATTTTAAAAGCCAAGTTATTTTAAAAAGTTTAAGTACTAAGGAATAAAGTTACTCGAGTAGTCTTTGGGTGAACTACTCGAAAAAAATCTTACATGCGAGTCCATGTTTGCTCAAGCGGAGGTGAATGGCTTTGATGCAATCCTGCGTAAGAAAGGGGCATGAATGCTACACCGAATATGGGGCAGCTCTCACACTGTTCTGGAAGCAATAGCTGACAGCATGGACTGTCCGTTTGTCGGCTATTTAATTAAATCAACAATATCGCTAGTATATAAGTACTAACACACATCAATTTAAGTTTAGTAAACAAAAAAATTGTTGTCTGAAAATTAACTTCTATTTTATGTTATACTAGCTTTCGCCCGCGGCTCCACCCGCGTCAATGTCGATCCCTCGGAAATAGTAGCCTATGTCCTTCTCCGCACTCCAGAGAACTTGTATACAAAATTTCATGATGATCGGTTCTGTAGTTACGGCGTGAAAACGTAACAAACAAGCAAACAAACAAACAAACTCACTTTCGCATTTATAATATTAGTAAGGATAAGGATAAAGCGCTGTTCGTTATTGACAAAATGGAAATATTATTAAAATATTATTTCAATAGTAAATATTTAAATAAACCGTTTTACAAATAAAATTCAGTTGATCAACCGTTGAACGAAATAAATGATGATAAACAATCCTCCACTTCTCAAAATTGGGTAAATCCATTGAAAGGTTGTTGTTTAAAAGGGAACAATACCTCAGCCGGAATTCCTTTTAATTTTGACAATCCGCGTTTTTCCTGTCCATCTGTCACTGAGATGTCCTCGGGGACAGCCGATGTGCCCTAAAGATAATTGGGCCCAACAAAGCGCGCTGTCATTACCGGGATGAAAGGTCCTGTGGACGAGTCCTAAAATCCAAGCATATCGCGGAAACTTTTTGCGTTTACTGAAATTCCTATTTTATTCGCTTGAAGCTATTTGCTTTAATCTCCATTTTTATTTTCAATTAGAATGATGGGAATTTCAATGTGGTCGTTGTTTATTGTGTTTACGCAATACATATTTTGTTTAACTGATACCATTGTATGAGTTTACGATAAAATATTCAAATTCCAAATACGTGAAGATAAGTATATTGTTGTTATAAAAATATTAATTCTGTATTTATTCGAAAAGAAAGCGTTAAATAGTGATTCATTCTTACTTGGGCAGTCATGAGTTTTATTTTATACATATTTTTCTGTAAGTTATACTACTTTTTTATCTATACCTAATATTTTGAGTGCGTTTGACCTCCATCTTGCCTAATGGTTATAATTTATTATTCTAAATAATTTATGGAGTGCGTTATAAGAGTATAACAAAAAATACGACCAGCGGCAGTAGTTAAAGGAACTGACATACTGTATCGACTTCACATAATAGTAGGAAAAGGTAAAGCAGAAGATATTGACTTATAATGATTAGTTAAATCCTTACTAATATTATAAATGCTAAAGTGAGTTTGTTTGTTTGTTACGTTTTCACGCCGTAACTACTGAACCGATCATCATAAAATTTTGCATACAAGATCTCTGGAGTACGGAAAAGGACATAGGCGGTAGCTTATGTCCTTTTCGATCCCTCGGGAATAGTACTTTTCCCGGGATAAAAGGTATTTTATCCCGGGAAAAGTACTATTCCCGAGGGATCGACACTGACGCGGGCGGAGCCGCGGGCGAAAGCTAGTACTATAATAAGGATTCCAAAGGATAGTCTTTATGACTAGAACGTAAGAAATGCAATAAATAATAACAAAACCCTTTCATTACTAATTAAATAAAACTAAACTGTTTTTAAAGCATGTTTTACGGGTCTACGCCACAGGCTACGAGGCGGCTACGAGCCTACGAAACATGTCTACGCTACGCTGTCGTACAAGACCGCACACCGCCTACAACAGATTAGACAGGGACATTGTGATACGACCTTCATTGTAATGGTTCGTTTCCTGAAAATGAATTAAATAGCACTGCACACACAGGTAAGTGGCAGAGTAGTAACAGCAATTGAGCCTACATTGTTCACACCCACTAGCCGGTTTCTTATATACATACATACATATTATCACGCATCTTTCACATGGTGGTAGGCCTTTGTGGGGTGACCTCTAGTCTCTACTAGAGGTCACTTGCTACGATCCTTACAAACCTCTCTCGCTTCATCTACATCCATCACTCTCTTGAAGAGTCATGCTCGTCGGTTTCAGGTACTCCTAACTTGCCCTTTGGCAAGAACGTCCGCAATCTGGTCACGGTATGTGCATCGAGGCCGACCCTGACCAACTCTTCCCATCTAAAGTACAAAATTTCTTTGTAAATCTTCTTCTTCTTCGTATATACTCGTACAGGGTTTCATATCTATAAGTATTTTTTCGATCGATTTCAAAAGAAAATAGGTTCTCAATTCCACATACATACATAGTATCACGTCTTTTTCCCTTGCTGGGTAGACAGTCTTTAACATCAGAAAGCCACGTTAAGCATGTTGGTAGGCGTTAGGTGGAAAATGGAATGAAAATAATTATGGATTGCTAGCCCCATTGCCTACTAATATGATTACGTCAGATGCCCACAAATCTCAATTCCGCATGTTTGTCTTTTCGTTTATTTATCGTTGGTGTAATTGGCCAACTGGTGCCGGATTTTAAGCTGCCTACAGACAATCTGACATAGCTTAACAATTGCCATCAATAATTACATCCCAGATTACGGCTAAACGTTTCCTTCACATCATGATTTTTTTGTTTATTTTTATGTTTTAATAACTCCGTCATTTATGATCCGATTTGAATTTATTTTATCTTTTTTTATAACTTAGAAATTTATTTTTAATTATAAGGTAAATTATATAAATAAGCCCTACCTAATAATACTCTGACTTTAATTTTTGCCTTCTTTAAATATTTATTAATATATGAACAATTGAAATTAGGTAGGCCTTATTTGTATCAAGTACCTTATTCAAGTGTATGTTACGATAAATTAATTCGAAATTAGTAAAATAAATTCATTCCATATTGTGTCATCATCATCATCATCATCAGGTCTTTTTAGTCTCCACTACAGGAGCACGACCCTCTCTGTACTACTAGAGCCATACTTGGCCAGAGCAGTCAGAGGATTTGGCCTACACTCTCCACGCTGGCCAGACGGGTTGGAGATGTCTCATAGATGTATAAGCTGTTTAGCTTGTATTTCCTAAGTCGCCTTCTACGACATCCACGGGAAGACTTGGAGTGGTCCTATTCTACTCTGCCGGGTACCACACGGCTAATTTTAGGCCAATTTTTCGGCCATATTGTGTGTCTCTAATCTATTCATGGAATAATAAAAAAGGGAATCATCAGATCCGATATACTAGCACAGCTAGCGAGTATATCGACCCCATTGAGTTTGTTTGTGACATGACCCTTGGCTATGAATGTTATGAGAAAAAATAAAAAGAGGAAATTTGCAGAACAAACATTTGCTAAGGTCATTGCTCTCAGATTTGTAAATTGTGAAAAAAAAGTGTATTGAATATTTTTTTGTATTTCACTTTGGCGGTAGTTTCGTTGGCCTTAATGTTTAACATATTTTTTTAATATAAAAAGTAAAATATAATAATAAAATATTATTTATTTATCATCCATATATTGTCCGTATGTATTTTTATATTTATTTATTTAAAAACTAAGTTATTGAAAGTTTGTGCAAAAGCGTGATATTAGGTAAGCTGTAGAGGCTTGTTGTGGAGGAAAACTAAACTAGGTATCCTAAAAAGGTCACCAGGCCTACACTGTAAACATTTAAAAATTTATTCTGGGTTCATTATACGGGTTTAAGTCACACTTATATCACTAAGTTCCTCTTTATAACTCTAATAGTAATGTGTTCATCGATACCACTTACTTGGACTAGAATATCCGACCGAACTTCAAATTTTCAAATGACGATGTATAGTATAAATTAATTTATGTGACACAGAAAGTATACTATCGCAATGTAAAAGAACTTCGAAATTAGTTAAATCTATGTACGAGAAACAGTACATTCCTGAGAAAATATTTAATTACTAGCTGCTGCCCGCGACTTCGTCCGCAGCAATTTCTGTTATTATGATTTATTAGTATGGATGAATAATTTATCCCCGATTCAAAACATTTTTTATTGACGCTTCGCTCCTATTGGTCGCAGCGTGATGTTTTATAGCCTAAAGCCTTCCTCAATAAATGGACTCTCCAACACTAAAAGAATTTTCCAATTTGAACGAGTAATTCCTGAGATTAGCGCGTTCAAACAAACAAACAAACAAACTCTTGGGCTTTATAATATTAGTATAGATTACGTGCATAATATTATAAAGAAAAATCCCTTACTTTGCGATCGGATGATTTGTAAGTTCTCTATACAGTGATTACAGACTTTCTACGTCACATATTTCGAACAATTATTTACTCTATGAATACCGTATGTCATCATTTCTAAGTGAAGATAAGACGCTCCTTATGAAGGGAGTTTACGTGTAAAAAAGTTCATTGGTCCCATGAATATATAAATTCAGAAATTCGTAGCTCCGTGACATATCAATGTACCTATCTATTAATAATAAACGATGAACTTTATACACATATCACAGCCTAGACAATACACAGATAATTATGTCATTCTCAATTAAATCAGTGGCACACCTCCTGATATGAACTTGGAACTACATTACGCTTAGAACCAAACATCTCAATTTGGCAGGCCCGTTGATGTCTGTTATGTCTTGATACGTCAAATATAGTCAAGGATATATACAATTAAAATTACACCTTACAGCGGAGGTCTCAAGGTACAAAATTGAAGTACATTTAAAATTTACTCATAAGGGCGTGACTTATGATGATGAATAGGTATTCCATGAATTTACGTATTGTTCGGACAAAATTAATAACATGAATACAACTACCAACCTGGTCTGGGAGAAAAAAAAACGTAAGATGTAACTGCTGCTTCCCTTCCTGCGCAGATCATAGAAGCCGGTGGAGGAAATGGGCGAAATCTAAAGAATCGTGTCAATAGGCAATTTGGCTAGCAACCCATCACAATTTTAATTCCGTTTTCAACCTTTACGCCCACCACAGTTGGAAGGTGTGGCCATGACTAGACTGTTAGAGAATTGTAAAGAAAGAGATTGAAGGGAATTTAAAAAACAGAATTCAAATCTATTACTAATATTATAAAGCTGAAGAGTTTATTTGTTTGAACGCGCTAATCTCAGGAACCACTGGTTCAAATTGGAAAATTCATTTTGTGTTGGATTATCCATTTATTGAGAAAGGCTTTAGGCTACAAAACATCACGCTGTGACCAATAGGAGCGAAGCATCAATAAGAAACATTTTGAAAACGGGGGAAATTTATTGATCTACTATACTAATTTATCATAATTACTGAAATTGCCGCGGACATAGTCGCGGGCAACAGCTAGTTTAAGATAATTGGGCCGTTAGGATCATTAGCAATAGATTATAGAGTACAAAATATTCTATGGTTACGTTGTTAATGGATCAAGCTACGAGTAGCTGAGAGCGGAAGGAAGAATGTGATCAGATATTCGAACGTTGAATTAAATTAGGTTCATTTATTTTATATATTGTACTTTCATTTTTTTTTTTTGTAAAAACTGTCTGACCAAACTGCGCATAGGTGATGTCGCGGACGAATATTAGTTGGAGACTAAAAAACTACAAAGTTACTGCCAAATTAGTCACACAACTTTGTAGTTTTTTGTGAATTTGAAATGTTGAATTACCTGGCAGAGTTTTGGTGTTGGAATCCAAATTTACAGGAAAAAAAAATATGAAAAAATTGAGCCTCTCATACAAATTCACCAATCACCTGGTCAAATTTTTATGGAACGTCTAAGTTTTATTTCATTTAATTCCTTTTTATTCTTGCAAATGTGCATACTAATAGGGATTCTGATTCCAACAATGAAATGTTGCAAGGTAATCCAAAATCACCCTGTCACATCTCTCATGTATATCTCATGTTTTTTACAAAAAGAAAAAGACAAAGAAGAAAAAGACCTTGAACTTGAACTGATTGACCTTGCAATTAAGAATTCAATACGAAGGTCTGGCGTCGTCTGGATAATACTCGTGTAATGGTAAATTGCTTCGAGTAAACTTAATAAATTTCTTCTATTACGGGATTATTAAATTTTACTTTTTTCATTTCTTTTAAGAGATTTATTTGTTTAGATGTTGAGGTCCTTCATTAAAACTTAAATATTCACTAGTTGCTATCCATAATTTTGCTTGTATGAATTTCGATTAAAACTTTCACTATTCACTAGTAGTTGCTGTCCAAAATTTTGCTTGTATGAATTTCGAATAAGACTTACGGCGCGTAAGTTTCTAAACTTTCCATGATCACAATTTTAAATTAATTTTAACTAAATACGCTGAATACCAGTTGAAACACTACTTTTTTTGATAACACATTACTTTTATTGTGAACAGAAAAGCTTTCGATTCTTTGATTCACTCAAAAATCTGGGTAGCCCTAAAGGAACTGGGTATAAAGCACAAATGTATGAGAATTATAACAAAAATATTTATAGACACAGTTCGGATTATATCCGACTAGAAAAGGAAGGAAATATGTTTCAAATACAAAAAGGCGTATACACTTTCTCGCAAAACTATGCCCTTTGATGGCCAATGTAGGGCTAACCTCGTAAGAAAAAAAAATCTGTTGAGGAACCTCTGTCACGTGACAAGTGCTGAATACTCACTCCTAGTTGCACCGCATAAAGGAACTTCATTACATTAAAATGGTATTCTCTGTCCTCTCGTTTAGTTACTACTGGACTTACAATTGCGACGGTCTTGATACCCGCTGTATAAAACTTTTGGAAGAGTTTTATAGCGCGGGAATTAAAAAGTTAAACTACGATTTTACTTACATCAAGAAAGTGGGATCACCAATTTATCTTCGTAATAGGCCGCAAAAATTAGTGGTTTTTAAATTGACTTAATAACGTGAGTAAAACCATGAGTCAGTAACGTAAAGAAATTTTATTCAAATTTGGATATCATGTATCTCTTATTGATTTGTCATATTTTAATTTTTTAATATGGTAAATCGGTAATCTGCTAGTACCACTTTGCAGTAGAATACGCCGGAAGAAACTCAGTCAGTAATGGCGTTTTCTATACTGTACCTATTTCAAAATTACACCTACAGATTCCATAATAGTTGGTTCTCTATATCGATTTACTCTCTTTACCTAGAATTTTGAGGTTCTCGTAAGTTAATGCCAACATTTTCGCGCTACCGAAGCAATCTTTAGAGAATACGGTTGCGATCACGTCAATACGTGTTCAAGGCTTTCTCTCGAGACTGCCTCAGTTTTCGACCATTTTCTCTAGATTAACGTATGCGCAAATTAAATTAGGTCTGCTTTTTACAAGATTAGCTCTTACTCTAGTTTTTGTGAATAAATCTTCAGAATGAAATGAAATACTGGCATAAAGAACAGATATTTTATTACAAAAAAAATATATAAGAAAATCTAACATATTTTTCACTCAAATAGAACATTTAAGGATTGTAGGTGTAGGTATAAGTCACTGTTTGTTTCGTAATGAGAAAAGATAAAAAACAGAGCCTACTTTTAAGTTGATTTAACAAAAGATTTTATTCAATTCCAATTCAATGTAACGGTGCGAAGTCACTTTGTGAATTTGTAAAACGGAGATGTGCAACGGTCACTTTTCAGAATTATATTAATACTTACTTACTCCGCTGGCTCAGCGACCCGAAGTGGATCTTGGCCTCCGATACGAAAGAGCGCCACAATTTTCTGTTCTGAGCGATATCTTGTCTGCTGACTGCTTCCATATTAATAGGTTGGCCAAATCACAAAATAAATTTGCCATGGGTCTTTTTGATTTTTACTAGAGTCTATAGAATAATCTTCCGTGGCGTGGCGTTACACGACCTACCGTGGCGTGGTGGTGAAGTATGGCAAAATCCTTCCATGGAACAAAAAATACTTGGGAGAGGCCTTTACCCGGCAGTGGACTGCCGCAGTCTGCTAATGATGATGATGATTAAGTAACCCAGACTTTAGATTTTTATAATAAATACCCTTAATAAATGGATAAAGACCCTTGGAGCTGACTCCAAGGATCTTTATCCTGAGTATGTGAAATTCAGTTTTTTTTTTGAAAAGGTTCTTGATTGTCGGTGGACCGAAAAACTATAAGGGTTCCTTTAAGGTTTAAACGTACGCTTCCTGAAAAACGTACAAACTCATTCTCATCTAAAAAAATATTAAATCCCAAAGGCCGTATTCGCTACTTATATTTTTATGAGGCTGTCCGAAAAAGGAGGACGGGAGGAATACATAAACGTTCGAGGTTTATGTTATGTTATGTGAAGTGCTTATTAGTTTCGCTGAGCAGTCGATAGAAAAAAAAGACGAAACAATATTTTAGATTAAATATGTACTTAGCTATGTTATAATGAAACATACAGTCCATTTTCTTTTTTTACAATATGAATGTGAATATTTGTGATAATCATAATAATGAATTGTATTATTGGGTTCCAGAAGTGAAAAACACTGACACTTTAAACATATTTATTTTACTGAATATAATTTAATCAAGTTTTTACAATCACTTAAAGTTCAAACAACGCACAGAGCACTTAGGTACTCGAATTATAGATACGACCGATCTTTACCGATGCCTGGAACAGAATGCCCAACTAACTATTAATTAGTCCCCATCAACCTTGACGGTGAAAGCAAAACGTCACAAGTGGGGGCTTGCGACCGTTAATGGATTTATGGATTCAAAAAAACAACCGAACAGTATTCAAATAAATTATCAATAGAACATATCATTTATTAGTATAGCTACACATATGATTTATTAGTAAAACTAAAAATTGATTACGAGTATTTCTTGACTTTAGTAAAGATAAAGCTACAAATTCGTTTTGGAATTACCAATTTTTGCTTTTATTAACGACTTAAAGACCTCTATCTCTCTCTCTAATGTAGGTGACCTATTGCTCGGTTATTCCCCATTCTGTTTTCCATATTCCGCTCTCATACACAATGACTATATTTGAAATTTTATAAAAATTATTATTAATTAGTTATTTGTGGAAGTGGTCCCCTCTGCTTTAGGATTTTTAAGCTGCCTAAATACATTTGGCACTTCTGGTATAGCTTCTACTTTGTTTCTTCTAGGCTTAACGTGCCTTCCGAAGCACAGAGGAGCTCAAGAAGATTTTACACCACTTAAGGGCCTTCATAAATTAGTAAGCTATTCTTTAGTGCATAGATTCGCTCACGATATTTTCATTCTCAGAAATCAAGTGATAGTCAAAAATATATCCTTATCCTTATCCTTACTAATATTATAAATGCTAAAGTGAGTTTGTTTGTTTGTTTGTTACGCTTTCACGTCGTAACTACTGAACCGATCATCAAGAAATTTTGCATACAAGTTCTCTGGAATACAGAGAAGGACATAGGCTACCTTTTATCCCGGGAAAAAGTACTATTCCCGAGGGATCGACATTGACGCGTGCGGAGCCGCGGGCGAAAGCTAGTTATATATAAAAATACATTTCATACCTACATAGCTGTACCGACGAACTTCGGCTCGCCATTAATTTTTGTCGTTATCCATAACCTTATCCTTACTAATATTATAAATGCGAAAGTGAGTTTGTTTGTTTGTTTACTTGTTTGTTTGTTTGTTACGCTTTCACACCGTTACTAATGAACCGATCATCATGAAATTTTGTATACAAGTTCTCTGGAGTACAGAGAAGGACATAGGCTACCTTTTATCCCGGGAAAAAGTACTATTCTCGAGGGATCGAGATTAACGCGGGCGGAGCCGCGGGCGAAAGCTAGTTTCTTATATTTCAATAGTCATTCTGATATTCAGGGTGATAACAAACCAACCAATCTGTTAACGATCTATTAACCCATAAGGTAAAGGAAGTGGACTGTAGATTTTCCCAAGTATTCCGAATTGAAACTCCAAAATATTTCTTGATTTTATTTCTTGATCACTGGTATAATACAAACTGTGTCAGCTTTATATTACGAACGCATTAATAGACCTATTACATAGCGTTAAATTTTGCGGAGTGAGGTGAGGTACGGGGATTGGGAAAAGGTATTTGGTCTTTATTGGTTAAAATGTAGGCTTTGTGATTGGTCGTTACAATAAAAAAAAAATCCTAAATCAACTTTTACTTTTACTATGATTTCGATGTCGCTGCTATCTGTGTGGCTGTCGTCAACAGAATCAATAAAAATCGGTTTACCCGTTTTTAAGTTATAAGTGTTGCACAAACCCTACTTTGTTATATAAGCAGTTATATTAAGAGTATACCAAACCATGACCCAGTTTATTTTTAAGCTATTGCATAGCTTCTATCGCGGGCCGTGAGCGTGGAGACTGAATCCAGAAATTCCGTAACGACAAACCTAACACCCTCCACTCCGACCGGCACAGCGGTGATACTTTGACTTGGGTGTCGCGACAGGCTCGACGGAGTTACTGTTAGAGTGTTCATCATCATCATCATCATCATCAGGTCCTTTTTAGTCTCCACAACAGGAGCACGACCCTCTCTGTACTACTAGGGCCATAATTGGTCAGAGCAGCCAGAGGACTTGGCCTACACTCTCCACGCTGGCCAGACGGGTTGGAGAGGTCTTTTAGATGTTTATAAGCTTTGTTTAGCTTGTATTTCCTAAGTCGCCTTCTACGACATCCACGGGAAGACTTGGAGTGGTCCTATTCTACTCTGCCGGATACCACACGGCCACTGTTACAGTGAGTTAACTTAGTAACAGTAAGTTTATTTAAGTTAACTTAAGTTACTAAGTTACAGTTACAGTAAGTTAACAGTGAGTTACACTAATGGAGTTACTGTATAAAAAAAAATTATAATTGCATAAGTTGATAAAAAATGCTATGCAATAGCTTTACCGCGACAGTCCCCGAGTGCCACACGTCTTTTTTAAAATTACATTTACCTACTGTTTATTTGTGACTGCCTTTATATGTACATACGTCCGCACGTAGCTTTACATTTATGTACGTACATAATACAGTCTGTATACTTTTTTTTACTAAATGTTGAAGTACGCATTTGTCTCCCATCTCACCTGATAGTACGTGACGATGAAGACGAGGATGTTTCCTTTTCTTTTCCTTTTCTACTTTTGAATGTCCCGGAACTGTACTTGTCTGGGAATATAGACGCATGCAGTTCATTCCACACCTTAGCTACTCCAACCAAAAAAGAACTGTCAAAGCGTTTAGTTCTCATGTATAAGCCATATCGTTGTAAAATTACATCAAAATCCATTAAGTATTTTTAGCGTAAAGGAGTAACAAACATCTCTATGTCCATACAAACTTAGATATAAGTAGGATATAATAAAAAACATACAAAACAAATCATTGCTGGAGTCCCGACAAAATTTTGCAGGCTTGTCACCCTACACGGGTATAATGTAACGGTAACTTTGAACAATTTATGTGACAACGTAACGGGTGGTGTTACGAATTAATTACTATGTTCACGGTCGGGGGTAATTAGGCAGGTAATGGGAGATACGGTCTAGGCCGAGATTTTTGAGAATCATAACATGTGACTATACAGCGTGTAAGATTCCCTTAGAGGGGTGACTCAACCTGTCTAAATGAACAACCTTTGCTATGGAAACAATGCTGCAAACTCAAGAAAATTTTTACCTTTTCAATAAAAAAAATCTTATATGAATTTCTCGATTTTGTTTTTATCAGGGAGTCTTGAGTTTAAAATAAAGGAATCTGATCACAATTTATAATAAAATACGAAAAAATATACTGAACACCTTATATAAATTGAACAGTTGTGTCTTATCACAAAACCATCTCTATGAACTGCCTCCGTGGTCCAGTGATTAAGGCGTTTGCCTGCAGAATTTCCGAGGGATGTTCCCGTGTTTCCGTAAAAAAAAGTGGGAAGCATACTTTGTTAACTTGTTTCTAGTTTGGTTAGGACATTGCAGGCTTGAATCACCTGATTGTCTGATAATAAAGATGATTCCGTGCTTCGGAAGGCACGTTAAGTTTGTCTGGCTTTATTGTTTGGGTGATATCTTGCACCGATTAAGCTAAAATTTTGTATACTCGTTTATTTGTATTTATGGCGTCATTCTAAATCCAACATGGCGGAATACACAAGATGACGGACTAGCAATTTTTTGATGCAATCCCACAATATGGACATCAAAATAAAGGGCTCGCTGACTCGAAATATTAAGAGATGCACATAAAAGCCTGTTTTTAGAAAGATTTTTTAAAGTATTATATATTAATGAAAGCAACAGAAAATTAAAATTATTAAAATAGGATTTATAACTTGGTCTCCTTGTGTATATTTTATGTCAAATTCATAGAAATCAGTACCTATGTAACAATTCTCATTAAAAATTTAATCGTTTGAAGTCACCCCTTGTCTAAACTGAGATCGCATTATAAATTCAGCCCATCAAAGAGATTGTTTCTATACCTTAACCTTTTTAATAAATCCCGCTAATAGTTGGGAATGTTTAGGTGACTAAATAATATATAATAATAAATATATACGGACAAATCACACAGATTGAGCTAGCCCCAAGGTAAGTTCGAGACTTGTGGTATGGGATACTAACTCAACGATACTATATTGTATAACAAATACATATATAGATAAACATCCAAGACCCAGGCCAATCTGAAAGAGATCATTTTCCATCTTGACCTGGCCGGGGATCGAACCCGGGCACTCCGTGTCGCAGGCTGGCGTGTTAACCACTGCGCCACGGAGCTGTCAACTGAATGCCAGATATTCGGGAATTTCGGCTATTTATGTCGTGTGCGCCCTTCAATTGCCGTTAAAGGCTGGCCGGGATTCTTAATATCATTAAGGATTATAAAAGGATTTTTTTAATTAACCTATATTGTCCCACTGCTGGGCAAAGGTCTCCCCCATTTCCTTCCAGTAATTCCTATCTTGAGCCATCTCTGACCATTTTGTATTAAACTTCCGCATATCATCACTCCATCGCGTACGCGGTCTACCTCTATTTCGTCTCCCTCCTTCCTTTAAAAGCATTCCTATAAAAGGATTAAGAAACAAATTATTTACAATGGAAAAATAAGTGGGTTGTTAACTCTAACATACTCATAGTATGATTAGAGTGTTTTAGATTTTGTATAATCTTAAAGTTTTTGGACAGTTACAGAGCGTATAATACCTACGCGATGCGAACTGAGCGGGCGCACTTTTCTTTAAAAGTTTACTATTAAGTACCTATTATTTTCGTAAATATACGCTCCTCATTCCAATTACAGCTTTAAGGTTTTTTCATTACATTTTAACCGACTCCAAAAAAAGGAGGAGGTTATCAATTCGGTTGTGTGTTTTTCGAAATATTTGTTACGTTATTTATGAACTACCTAATTTGTAAGCGTCTTTTTTAATTTGAAAAGGTATATTTAACGTCTAGGATAAGATAGGACCATTTAATTTTTTTTATTGAAACCCGTTATGTACTTCGATCGAAGTCGGTTTTTAAGGTTCCGTACTTCAAAAGGACAAAACGGAATCCTTATCGGAATAGTTTGTTGTCCGTCTGTCTGTCTGTCGGTCAAGACCCTTTTTCTCAAGAACAAGTAAAGGTATCCAGCTCAAATTCATATCAAATGCTAAGGTCTACTGTCCCTTGGAGCTGTGAAGAAATTAAACTTCTAAGCTAACGCAATCAAAATATACAGCCGTTTACGCCGCAAATGTTCGGCATTTGCGGGGGAATCAAAACCTAGGGTACTTCTCGTAAACTTAGAATCTTGAAATTTGGTACGAAGTAACGTCGCATAGATAAAGGAAAAAATGCGAAAAGTATAAATTTTGATTTATATTGTATACTAAAAATATTTTTCTTAATATTAAAGTTCTAAATTTAAACAGTTGGTCTGGGAAACTCTTCGTTGCTGGTCTGGGAGAAAAGAAAAAACGTAGAAGGTACCAGCTGCTTCTCTTGCCGCGCAGATCGTAAACCTGATCGAGGAAATGGGTAAAATCTGAGGAATCATGTTAATAGGCAATGCGGCTAACAACCCATCACTATTTTGATTCCGTTTTCCACCTAATGCCCACCAACATGCTAATAGTGGCCTCCAGGTATTATAGTTCTATCTACCCTGCAAGGGAAAAAGACGTGATACTATGTGTTTTATTTATTTATTTTACAGTATTGTAAAAGGCGGACTTAAAGCTGAGGCTTTATCTACCAGTCAACCCACAAGTGGTGCAGAGAAAAGAATAATTTTGGAAGTTGGCGCAAATAAAAGAAGTTTGAAATAGATTATATTAATGTATGTATGTAAAATTTGAACAGATCAACTCGTCCTCTTGTCGGAACAAAGATCGCATCATAAATTCAACCCGTCAAACACAGACGTGTTCGTGCCTCAGCCTTTTCAATAAATCCTGCTAATAGTTGGGTATGTTTGTGTGATTGAATGCCGGAGATCCCGTAATAAGCTCGGGATTATCGGGAATTTCTGTTATTTATGTCTTGTACGGACTTTTATTGACGTCATTAGCAGGCTGGCCGGATTTGTCGAGGATTGTATGTATGTATGTAAACTCTTTATTGCACATAAAAAAGAAAATAACAAAGGGCAATTCTTAAAAAACTAGTAAAATGGCGGACTTATCCCAATAAGGGTTTTCTTTCAGTCAACCGGCATTCGAGAAGATAGGTAAGAAAGCTACAGGGTAGCGTAACAAATATGTACAATATTACACAAAGTGCGAAAATACTTAATTTCTAATAAAACAATAACATATTTAATCTTACATAAAATCTTATCTAAAAATCGTATCTCTTATCTCTGCCATTTGAGCCACTGTTGGATTTGTAAACTTATTACCTTATACCATAGCGTTATTTACATTTTTTTAAGAATTTGACCTCTATTTTTCCTGATGAGCCCTAGGGTTGTACACGCAAACTCAAATTATGCCTATTCAGTCTTGCCTTGAAAATTCCTAACTTTCGGGTTTCAGAGCCAAATGTTCAATATACTGCTAATTAATGTAAGAAATCCAACGTTTCCTAGCGCAGTGAATAATTAAAGCATTGCGGGAACCTTAGGCGGTGCTGATTACCGCTGACTCATACAGAATGCACGCTGCATGTATCGGGTGTTTAGTATACATTGCCAATCTTAAGGGCCCGTACTACCTCACACTGCTTTGCATGATTGACTGTTATATCAATAATAATTAAATACTCAAGTTGAAATAAAAATGCAGCAAAGTTCAGGACTAACTCTGGTAACTATATGACTCAAAAACACGATTGCGTAAAATTTTCTCGATAGAAAAAAATTGCAAAAGTTGCCTCCAAATCACGTCTAATTTATTCGGTATATAGCATTATTAACCAAATACATTAAAATTTACCTTGAAACTTTTGATTATTATTGCATTACAGATAAGGCAGCCATCATGTGTTTTTCTTTTTCGAATAACCCTTGAATATTCCTAAAAAACGAAAATATCCAATGTAGCCAACGCGTTTAGACCATCCGCGTTTGTATCGCCACGCCGCCTGGCATATGGCGGGCTCTTAATGCTTGGAAGCCAGATGCGAGGTCTAAATTGTTTATTTTCCCCTGTTCACATACAGATTATTACGGAGACCATCGCACTCTGTGTAGGTTAGTTTTATTTACCTAGAAAGTTTTTGGTAGTATGAAATTATATTACGTGTCCTAGGCCCATCGCTGTATTGTCTTATTATTATCAAGAATCTTCCTTAGTGATGAATTAGAATTCTGCTAATTCAAAGATTTTTATTCAAAATAGAATGTAATATCTGTTTTGGAACGTCATATTCTTTCTTATTTTTTTTGATAAATACAAAATGAATATACTAGTTGCGTTTTCCAACGACCACTGGAAAGAAAAATACGCCGAAAACAAACTCAATCCAGACTTTAATGTTGGAAACTGAGCTCTTATCACAGCAAATAATTTAAACATGGCGGGAACAGTTCCCTTAGTCAGTGCGGCTCATACAGAATGCAGCCGGCATACACTGCCAGTCGCGATGTTAGGAAGCTAGAAGCTAGATCAATATTTTTTTTATTTTCTCCCTTTCACTTACAGATTATTACGGATTCCATCACTCTGTGCGTGGTATATTATCTCTATTTTATAAGTGTTTATTTTGCTTTGACAATGCTATTTTGCATATCCTAGTCTTATTATCATGAGTATCAAGAATCTTCCTTAGCTTAAAGTCATATCAGTGGTGAATTAGAATTCTGCAAATTCAAAGTTAAAGTCAAAGATTTTTATTCAATATCTGATTTTTGAACGTCATATTTTTCTTTTTTATTTTTTTAATAAATACAAAATTAATTTATACTACTATCGTTTCCGAACGACCATTAGTAAGAAAAATACGCCGAACGCAACTTAATCTAGACTTAAATGTTAGAAACTGAGCTCTTAACACAGCAAATAATTTAAACATGGCGGAAACAGTTCCCTTAGACAGTGCTGATTACACAAGCTCATACAAAATGCACGCAATGTAGCCGGCATCGGATGTTTAGCATACATTGCCAGTCTCAATGCTAGGGAGTCTGAAGCAAGATCTAGATTGATTGATTTTCCTGGGTTTTTCAACTAATGCCAAACAAGATGCTAAACTTGGCCGTAGGTCTTAAAGACCTGGGCTCTGTCTACCCCGCAAGGGGAGAAGACTTGATAATATGTATTCTGATTTCCCCCTGTTCTTTTTTATAGTATAGGACGGCAAACGAACAAGAGAGTCACCTGTTACTGCAGCGGTGACCGCTTACTAACGTAAGCGATCACCGCTACCCATGAACTACTTCACTAGGGTATATCAGGAACTCTGCCGGATTTTTAAGGAATTGGGAGAAGGATATAGGGGAAGAGGAAATGTGGGAAGGATGGACCGGCTACTAGCAAGAATGAGGCAAACGCAGCATTGCACACTGCGTATAGAAA
Source organism: Elegia similella (assembly GCA_947532085.1). Taxonomy (NCBI): domain Eukaryota; kingdom Metazoa; phylum Arthropoda; class Insecta; order Lepidoptera; family Pyralidae; genus Elegia; species Elegia similella. The sequence continues at coordinate 18,712,117 of OX383940.1, read as the reverse complement.
CTTCATACTCTATACAAGACGCGACGCGTGTGACATTGCGGTTTACATCGTTAAGCACGCGTTAAATTTCGCTCATACACAGAGTAAAGAAAAAACAGTTATATCATTATAGATCTTCGGTCGATTCGAGTTTGATCAAGTAAATTTGATTAAATAATATTTGTCTTTTGTATCAATACCGCAAGGTAAGGAGTAATGACTGCGAAAAATGCGAACTTTTCCTGTTACCGACGCAAACGCTCGAAAAAATGCCACTCCCTAAACGGCCTCCTACTTTATATTTTGAAAACGGGTCACTCACGTGCTATATTGTTGGGATTGCCGACTATAGTTTCGGACTCGTCAGGAGTCAGGAGGCCTCCTACTTCATCATATTATTATGTAGATTTTGACAGTACGCGCCGCATGACGCGCCGTCTCTCCATAAACAAGGCCTTAGTTAAGAGAATATCAATAACATGCTAGAATTCTGCTAATTACTGTCAGAAACCCAGCTACACATTTAATATTTCATTCATTTCGAGTAGGTGCCACAGTCAATAGACCATGCACACCCTGGTGTCAGAGTTCTTCGGAACCGCCTCTCGGCCTCTGACGTGGTCCTTTTAACGACTACCAGATGGCAGCCGGGACCACCGGCTTAACGTGCCTTCCGAAGCACGGAATCATCTTTATTATCAGACAATAAGGTGATTCAAGCCTGCAATGTCCTAACCAAACTGGAAACAACTAATCAAAGTATGCTTCCGGTGGGAATCAAACCCACTACCCCCGGGTCAACAGGCAAACGCCTTAACCACTGGACCACGGAGGCTGTTAATAATAAGAGCAGGGTAGAAACAGTTCCCTTAGTACTGATTACACCAGCTCATACAGAATGCATGCAGCAATGTAGCTGGCATCGGGCGTTAAGCATACACTAAACTCAACAGTCTTATAGCTAGGGAACCTAGGGCGAGGTCTAGATTGTTAATTTTCTCTATTCACTTACAGATTTTAACAGAGACCCTTGTTCTTGCTCATGTTTGTTGTAGAGACAAACAGAATATACGCTGCATGTAGCTGGCATCAGAGGTGTAAGCAGACACTCACTGTCTTATTATAAAACGCAGACTAACTTTAGTACCTACCTGGTTCAAACCATTATCTGACTAAAATAAGTCGACACTTATTACTTTGACGTTTTGATAATTGTCATTGTCAATTTGTTTTGGGCGAATAATGGTTTAAACCAGGTACTAAAGTTAGTCCTCGTTTTATAATAAGACTATCACAGTCTTATTGCTAAAGAAACTTGGGCAAAATCTACATTTAATGGGCGAAAATGTAAAGCACCATGACAATAGGCGATGCGGCTAGCAACCTATCACTATTTTGATTCTGTTTTCCAAATATACGCCAACCAACACGCTAAACGAGGCCTTTCGAAAGACGTATAATATGTATGTATACAACGTAAATCCTCGGGGACCATGTTCAACAGACTTCTTAAGATAATGATGATACAATTATCACTAAAAGCAAACCATAGCCAAAACTAATTCACGTAAAATCCTAAAGAGCTCTTTGGTTCTTAATACAGATCCGACGCAAGAATGCTCTCTGCAAATTTTCCCTGTCCAACTAGCGCAGTTACAGACAAACTTAGACGCGTGTACTAATGGAATTAATTCCGACCAATGTTTTAATAATCTTCTGCTGGAAACACTTCTCTTGTACTTATTATTTCATAGCTTAATTTTCTTACTTACACTAGCTTTTCGTTAATACTAATTTTGGGGTGGCTTTTTTTGGAGAAATGTTTTTGCGCGATTGTCAAGAAATAGTTATATTTTTTGCATGTTTGTAAATTTATTTATTACCTTTAATCTTTAAAATGAAAGAAAGATGGGCTTATAGAACAACCTCATGGATACCTACTGATGGGAAACGGTCAAGAGGCAAACCAAAAACAAGATGGACAGACGACTTCACTGTATTTGATGAAACTTGGAGAGAGATGGCAAGAGATAGAGCAAAGTGGAAAAATAAAGGGGAGGCTTTTGCCCAGCAGTGGGACATAAATAGCTAGTAAAAAAAAAATAGTACATTACTGCAGAGGCCGGGAAATAAGGGATTGCCGGACGACTAGAGTTTTCAAGGCCGAGCGTCAGCGAGGCCTTGGAATAAATACGAGTCCGGCAAGCCGATTCCCGGCAAAAGCATGTATTGTGCTTTTCTCAATAAATGTGAAATGAATGTGTAATAAAATACGTACTACTGGGAATAAATGAGTATAATATAAAAAACAATAATAGTATGTACATTTTAAAAAATTCTTAATGTTGATGACATCGCCATTAACATGTTAGCAGAGGCAAAGGAAACCTGGTCAGCTCTCTGCCCCGAAGACAGCATCCCGGTGGGAACACATCAGCAAGGACTCTGGGATGCTCCTTTGGTTCAGAGAGCAGCTGCTGATTTGGCTCAAAATTATATAAATGATGATATTAACCGCGCTCGGCTTCAAGCTGTATCCTCAAAGGAGTCCAGCCAATGGCTTCACGCCATCCCCTCTTACACCATCGGAACATTGCTGGACAACAACAGCTTCCGCACCGCTATTGGACTCCGTCTGGGAGTCCCCGGATTAGCATAGCTATCCAACGGGGGAACGCAGCCAGCGTTCTTGCCACGATGCCACACGGGGAAAATTTCGAAGAAATTTCTTTCTAGTGCTCCTTTTTTTTTACTTTATGTTTATATTGTACATAATTAGTTTTAATCACTGTTTTTTTAAAAATATAATTACCAGTTATATTCTATAGCTCACTTTGAATTAATATTAGAAGGTTGTACATTTTTATTTTCATATTTGTTTTTATTTGGTGTTCTACGCCTTTTTCTTCATATTTTTCAACGTTTTATCAAAGAAATGATGGTATAATTCATTTCGTTGATTCGACGGAGCTCCTGGCGACAATTCCAACGAATCCTCTGGTTTGATCATAGAATACGCAGTAACGCGAGCGACTACCAGCCCGCTATGTAAATCTCTGAATTCGCACCATGACACTTAAGTTAGTCCACACATTGTTCATAAACATAGCCATTTATAACACCAAATTACACCGATTTTACATTATAAAGTCCATTATAAGCAATCTGCAAAACAATCCAAAACAACAACCTTGCTTGCAGTAAAATAAATAATATTACATTCCCGCGTTATTATCTTTTTTAATTTCAATTGTCATTTCGTGCTAAGGAAACATAGCCCATACAGCCCAGGCATATTTTACCCAAAAAATGTAATACCGTAAAAATCTGCTTTCCCGCGTTTTTACTTTTTATTATTGGTATATTTTTGTGTGATTTTACCAACATTTTAAATTAATTATTTTCATATTCATATACTTATATGCTCGATGAGGGCATTCTTTTATAATGTGATAGCCATTGGCTGTATGACAAGTTACATAGTACAAGTTACATAGATTAATTAAAAAGTTTTGAGTAGCGGCCAGGAAGGAATTTTCATACTTACTTTCCTGGCCTAGGCCGTTAAAGTATTGCATCAGCCAAGAATTACAAACTTCGTGGCTTCATTTTACTACAATAATGCCTACATTTCCGAGCATGTTTGAGAAAAATACATATCATTAGATTCGGGTTATTCCGTACGCATCCCACGAATTCTCAATCCAAGCATTTTAATACGTATCATTATATTCGGGTTATTCCGTACTCATCCCATGAAATCTCATCCCATGCATTTTTCGTCTCTGAAATCCGAGGTCCACTGGCACTAACCAAAGCTATCAATAGTATCAAATTATAGAATTATATGATAAAAATTAAGCATTTATAATCTGTTATAAGTGCTTGTAAAACAGAATTTTCAGTTCCGGGAGTTCAAATTTAAAATTCATAGATTGGAATAATCTTTCACAAGAATTTGTTGAGAAATTTGACGGATGGCCAGAAAGACATACGAAAGAATATTAGCCCAAGCTGAGGAATACACGCCTTACGTACGATCACTCGATTAGAAAGTTTTCACGCTGCTTATAGAACTTAAATTATTTTCCAGGTCTTGGTCTACTAAAATTTGAAATAACTACGTAAAAAAAAGAATTCGATTATTTATTTATAAGTACAATTGTGTAATTATATGAAAAAAAAAATCTTTTTAATTAAAATTTCAAGGTAACGCAAACTAAACTAATTAGACAAACTAGACTAGCATCATAGTTTTTTTTAAATTACTTAGTTAATTGTTTAAATTACTTATAATTATGTAAATAACACTAAATTAATGCTACAATCAAGTCATCTAATAGGCACTGTAAAATACATTGAAGCAGTCAAAAGACGTCAGTGGCCCTTTTCCCTACTTTCCATAGAAATTAGGTCGATGTCATTTATAGAACAAAATCAATACAAATTTACCGGTAATTATAGCCATTTAACGGCTATGCCAACAGATTTTCAGCTTCGATGGCATGAAATTGGGCATTAAGGTGTAAAAAACCCATATTTTCTATGGATATTGTATTTTGACTTTCCACGTTGATCAGGGGGCAAATAAAAAAAATTGGTTGGGTGTAAAGTGGGTTTACGGACGAAAATTTCACGTGATAAGGGTGGAAGAGAGATAGATGCGTCACAAGCCAAAAGATTCCGATAGATGCGTTACAAGCCGAACGCTTAGGCCGATTGTGCCTCTCTATCGCTTGTTCTGTGGTCTCGCTTACACGTGAAACGTGACACTTTTTCGTGCGTGCATCCGGCGTTCATCGATAAGACTTTATCACGTCAAAAATTGAAATTTACCAGTTATTTTGCGTGTCGCTCGGACCGTATAAATTGATCAAGGAAATGAACATAGATACTTGAGCAATAATACTAATAATTAGGCGATGATCTATCTGTTAAGTACTATTTCATCTATCCTTATATTCATGGATAAACGTAGTATGTACCAACTGCTTCTCTTCCTACGCAGATCGTAAAAGCCGATCAAGGTAATAGGGGGAAATCTCAGAAATCATCATCATCATTTCGTGTAGGTGTCACGGTCAATCGATCATGCACACCCTGGTGCCTTCCGAAGCACGGAATCATCTTTATGATCAGATAATCAGGTGATTCAAGCGTAAGGCACGTTAAGCCGGTGGTCCCGGCTGCCACCTGGTAGTCGTTAAAGGACCACGTCAGAGGCCGAGAGGCGTTTCCAAAGAACACTGACACCAGGGTGTGCATGATCGATTGACCGTGACACCTACTCGAAACTATTACTTGTCCTAACACGGTCTTTAAGTCCATAAAAATAGAAAATATCAAAGAATAGCCGTGTGGTTTCAGGCAGAGTAGAATAGGGCCACTCCAAGTCTTCCCATGGATGTCGTAAGAGGCGCCTTACCAGAGCCTAAGTATATAATACCGAAAGACCACCTTTATCGTGTTAGTACCCATTGACATGATTCTATAGATTTTCGCCCATTCCCTTGGCGGACTTCTACGGTCTGCGTGGGAAAAGAAGCAGCTGGTACATTCTACGTTTTTCTTTACTCCCAGACCAGCACACATTGAACGAACAAAACTTCGGATATTTCATAGTACTCTACTCCAGATATTAATTAAAAAACGGCCCCGTACGGAATGATTTAATTACCAAAAACTCCTTCGCGGCGAAAGCCCAAGAGCGTCAAGTTCGGCAAAGCATTAATGTTGCAAGAGTTCAATAAAGTTATTGGATCGGCGCCAGACTAACTTACACGAACCATGCTTATACAAAATGTATGTTAATTTGCACGCTCGAACACACATACTTACTGCTTTAAGATTTGACACGGTTAAGTTGAGAAGCCAAGTATGTACTAGGGAGTGGGCGCAAATCTAAGAAATCATGTACCTAAATAGAGATGCGGCTAGCAACCTTTAACTATTTTGATTTCGTATGCCATCTTTAAGCATCAAAATGCTAAACGTGGCTCGTCTTATGGCCTTAGGCTCTGTCTACCCCGTAAAGGTTAAAGACATGATACTAGGAATGTACCTAGTATGTTTCTCAAATGGTTTTTATGCTAAATAAAAACGAAAAATATATTTATTTATTTATTTATTTATATTTATTGAGAAAACCAACAGCGTATTCAATTTTTTATAACTTAATTATAAGGCCAATAAAAGGTTTCCCTTTAATATAGTAAATAAAATCCTATTTATGAACTACTTCTCTTAAGGGATCAAAGTTGGGAACTCAAAAAAATGGCTATTTCAAAGCAAAAATGTTCGGCCAATTGTATGGTTCCACCAGTTCAATTTGTATGAGAAGGTCAGAAAAAATGTTAAGTTTCCAGCATACATGTCATGTACCTACATCCGACATGCGACCATGAAAACTGCAAAGTTTTCGAAACTTTAAGTGTAAAAATATATGAGTCTAAATAAAATATGTAACAATCGCGTAAACGTTGGAAAACGTCATACATTATACTTATTGCTTTAAGATTTGATGCTGCCAAATTAAGAAACCTAGTATTTTTTTCCATGGTAGGTATACTTTTTAAAATGTTATTTCTGTGAAACGAATAAAAAATACTGAGCAATACTGAGCATGCCCTTTATTTATTACTAGCTTTCGCCCGTGGCTTCGCCCGCGTCAATGTCGATCCCTCGGGAACAGTACTTTTTCCCGGGATAAAAGGTAGCCTATGTCCTTCTCCGTACTCCAGAGAACTTGTGTTGATATGACAGTTAGGTGGTTATGGTAATTTAGGTATATCTTCAAGATCTCATTTAGACATTTCAAATATTCTAATTAGTGAGACACAGGTCAGGATTGGATCATAATTAATTAAACCATACACCAATTACGAGAGCACATTGACCGATCACCCGAATAGTGTTACTCGTGTTTCAATCTGCTTATGTCTGATTGTGTTGTCTATATTATTTGTACTTCTTATCGCTATGATTTGTACGCAGCATAAACGTGCAATATTAGTTACACACGTCATGAAGCAATTGGATCATAACTCAACCATGAATGAACTAAGGATGTTGACCAATCAATCAAGTGTGTACCTTGTGTTTCAATCTTCTGATATTTGGTTGTGTTGCCTGTATTGTTTGTATGCAACAATAACGGGCAATATCCTTATCCTTAGTAGTATTATAAAGTGGCTCCGCGTCAGTGTCGATCCCTCGTGAACAGTACTTTTTCCCGGGATAAAATATACCCTTTGTCCTTCTCCGTACCCCAGATAACGTGTATGCAAAATTTCTGTAGTTACAACGTGAAAGCGTAACAAACAAACAAACCCACTTTCGCATTTATAATATTAGTTAGGATTAGGATTAGGAAGCGAAAGTGTTTTTTTACTCTTTCACTCCGTAACTACTGAACCGATCATCATGAAATTTTGCATAGAAGTTCTCTGGAGTACGAAGAAGGACATAGCTGTACTATTCCCGAGGGATCGACATTGACGCGGGCGGAGCCGCGGGCGAAAGCTAGTTAGTTATATATTCGTGTGTGTGACCTGTTTTAATCAGAGATACATACATGATGAATAATAACTCAACCATGAACCAATTACGAGAGCACATTGACCGATCACCCGAGTCGTGTACCTCGTGTTTCAATCTGCTTATATATGATTGTCTCCTATATTATAAGAATGCAGCATGAACGTTATATGTTCGTAAATGAGTGAACTGTTTTAATCAGAGATACACACATCATGAAGCAACTGGAGCGTAACTCAACCATGAATAAACTAAGCATGTATGACCGATCAATCATGTTTTATACCTCGCTTTCCAATCTTTTTATATTTGATTGTTTGTATGCTGTATAAATGGGCAATATAAGAAATATTTAGATGTGTGTAATCAGTTTTAATCAGAGATACGTCATGACGCAATTGGATCATAACTCAACCATGAATGAACTAAGCATCTTGACCGATCAAATTACGAGACGAGTAAAATGAATACATATTAACTTCGTTTTAAGAAAAACGGGATGTCAACACGAATCATACGCCACACTTAGAAAGATAATTGACATTGAAAACAGGGAATTCGGGTTGGGTTTTTATTTTATCACTTTATCACAAAACCCTATTGGAGCTTATTTAGCACAACCAAAGCTTTTGCTTGTTTGTAAACCTTTATTGTACTTAAAAATAAAGCCATATACAAAAAAGAAAAAATAAACATACAACGGCGTACTTATCCCATTAAGGGTTCTCTTCAAGTCAACCGGCGAGTAATGAGAGGTATGTTAAATATCTACTTGTTACGGTAAAAGTAAGGTACAAAATATATATGAATTCAACTACAATAATACATATAGGTAATACATACTACATAAATATATGTTTTTATTACAATAGTAACAAAGAGTAAACATTTACAAAAAATGTTAGAGTTTAGCATGACTTATTTTAATCAATAAGACACGTGATACAGGGCCATTGGATTAACGCTCAACCATGAACTAATTACGAGAGCACATTGATCGATCACTCGTGACGTGTACCTCATGCTTCAATTCTGTGTATATCTGAAAGCCTTATCTGTAATATTCTTCTTAATTAAAAATATTAATAAAGTTTAGGATACCGATTTTCCAAAAAAATACGGAATCCTTATAGGATCTTTTTAGGAACGCGTGGAGGTATCAAGCTAAAATTCATATCAAATATTCAGGTCTATTTTCGCTTAGAGCTGTGAAAAAATCGAACTCCTAAACCTACGCAATCAAAAGTACAGCCGTTTATGCCGCAAATTTTCGACATTTTCGGCAATCGTAAGGGAGTCAATATCTACAGGGTATTTCCCGTGAACTCAGAATCTTGAAATTTGGTACGAACAATGACTTATAAGACAGATAATGGAAAAATTGCGAAAAGCATAAATTTTAAGTTACATCCTTACTAATATTATAAATGCGAAAGTGAGTTTGTTTGTTACGCTTTCACGCCCTAACTACTGAACCGATCATTATGAAATTTTGATAGGCTACCTTTTATCCCTGGAAAAAGTACGGTTCCCGAGGGATCAACATTGACGCGGGCGGAGCCGCGGGCGAAAGCTAGTCATATAATAAAAACATATTTTTAATAATTCTAACTTATTAACTTATTATAGATAATGGATAAAGGGTGCCGTACGAATCCTTCATGCGCGAGTCCGACTCGCACTTGGCCGGGTCTTTTTTATAATAGGTACTATTTATCAAAATCTAGCTGTCAAGAATCTAGCTTTTGTCTATTTTAAAAATAGTATAAAAGTGTAGAAAACATAGTGCGTTTGAAATGACTATGTATTTTATGTTTGTCATCAATTAGAGTTTCAACGCGTAATACAGGGCCTTTGGATTACCTATAGCTCAACCATGAACTAATTACGAGAGCACATTTATCGATCACTCGTGACGTGTACGTGTTTCATTCTGTGAAGACCTGATAGTGTAGTATTCATCTGGATTGAAAATATTAATACTTTTTTTTATAATATTATAGATATATACAAACGCAATTGACGTTTTTTATTTGTAGGTTAACAAATATTGGAACTAAAGATATTCGAAAATAATACAAAACCTACTCCTCGCAATTGTATACCGTAATTTATATTAAAACATATATACTTAGTTTGTTGAACTGAGTATAACCTAGGTCGCCTTTCAGGCAATTTCAATATATGGCATTGATCTCCTTGATACGGCTCATAGATCAAACTTAATAAGATAATTGATTTTATTGACGGGTCAAAACAATATTTTAGAAGGTCATTCGGCACATTTTGAGCTTTTATTTGCTCTTAGACTGCTATGAAAGAGACTCATTATAAAAAGCTATTAGATACAGTAAGCTTAAGTAAGTTTACTCGAATAATTTGTCCTTATCTGTGAAACAAATATCATAGGGTAATTGTATCATAACTCAACCGTGAACTAATTGCTAGAACACTTTGGCTGATCACTCGAGTCATTGTTTTAGTCGTTAGTATCTCATACTCGATGCGTACAAACAATACATATATTACGTTACCTATTATTACTATTTCAAAAGGTCTTAAAGATAGTGTTAGTATTCGTGTAGTTAGTGTGGTAATGGTTACAGAATAACCCATGGTTGTTTTCTTTCATGTTCGATGCATGTTATGACACAATTTTTTTATAGATCATATCTCTTGCCACATCAGTTGATACTATGGAGACACGACATCGAAGGAAGTTCTTGTTGTTTGCCGGTGTGCCAGAAGAGGGTGCTGATAATCTTCCTGGTGTTATTGTGAACATAGACAAGCTGGATATTCCTGTCTTAACTCCAGATAAAATCAGCGTATGTCACCGCATTGGCAAGCAAGAGGAAGGAAAATCGCGTCCAGTTCTGGTCCGTTTCACTGAATTGTCGCTTAAGTCTGCTATCTGGAGTAAGAAGACGACACCGTTCAGCGTCTCGGAGTTCTTGACTCGTCAGCGTCAGACAGTTTTTATCAAGGCGCGTAAACGTTTCGGAATGAGAAGATGCTGGACGTCCAACGGCAATGTCGTGGTCAAATTTAAGAATGGCTCGAGGCGTAATCTTTTTTCTGAAGCGGATCTAGCTGAGATTGACTGCAGTGAGGATGAGCAGGCGGCGGCGCCGAGTGCGCCCTAGATGACTGCTCCAGCTGGTCAGCAGCCGAAGCAGAAACGGACAGCTCGTATGAAGAAGTGAAGGCTTTTATTTTCCCTGTTTTTGTTTTTTGGTTAGTTTTGTATGACGGCAGTTTTTTTATTTCATTTAATATGATGATTTGTTTATATGGTTTCACCGTCAACCTAATTAATTTTCTGTTTTGCTTGTAATTTACCTTACTTTAAATATTTTTATTCACTTGGCTAGCTGTCACAGTTAAATGTCAGTCAACAACAGACAAGACAAATGTTATGTCAACCCATAGTGTCAACCATAATGTTTTTCTCTGTTGCGTTTTGTTTTGGCAGTAGCAAAAAGTATTTGTAATTATAACTCTCAGGCAACTGGCAGGACTTGAAAAAAACTAGTATTTAATATTTTTTTAATTACTAGTTAATTTAGTTCTTAGTAGTATATTTTATTATTTATTTTCTATTTATATATTATGTCATCTGATGATTCGTTTCTGTCTGCTCTCAACGATCTTAATAACAGTTTTTCTTCAAGTAGTAGTGACTCTTTTCGTGAGCCGGATACTTTGCACACCCAGCTGCATGATGCTTTGGACAAAACATGCCACGCATTTAATGTGTGTCACATCAATGCACAAAGTATTCCGGCCCATTACTCAGACCTTCTTGTTACTTTCTCTTCATCCTTTTTCCATGCTGTTCTGATTTCTGAGACTTGGTTTCCTGCTTTTCTTCCTTCTTCATCTTTTGCTTTACCAGATTTTGTCCTAATCCGTAACGACCGAGTTGACAAAGGTGGGGGTGGCGTGGCGATTTATTTGCGTAGCCACATCCCCTATAAGATTGTAGCAACCTCTCCTTCTCCGTATGCGGATGCAGCAGAATATCTATTCCTTGAAATTTCTGTCAACGGGGTTAAGGTACTTCTTGGAGTCGTATATTCCTCACCCTCCCTTGATTATTTCGCTCAATTTGAGTCTGTCCTTGATTCCCTCTGTTCGGACTATGCACATCACATAGTAATGGGGGATTTTAACACTGACCTTCTTGGAACCCGTGGTGATCCACGTATTTTGGCACGCTCTCAAAAACTTCTTAATATTTTAAATTCTGTTAATCTTTCTTATCTTCCACTTGATCCCACTCATATCAATGCTTCAACTGATGATACATTACTTGACCTCATTTTAACTTCATCTCTAGATAGTGTGTTCAAGTATGGTCAATTATCTGCGCCCGCCTTCTCTAAGCATGACCTGATTTATCTACAATACAAATTGAAGCCCCCTAAATCTACCCCTAAAACTATTTTAATGCGTAATTTTGCCCGGATTAATATAGTTTCTCTTGATAAAGATGCAATAAATATTGACTTCTCGGACGTATTTAATGCACCTACAATTGATGAAAAGATTTCTCAGTTTAATGCTTCTGTTCTAAAGTTGTATGATACCCATGCTCCTTTACATAAGGTTAGAGTAAAACGGCCACCAGCACCTTGGATTAGTAGAGGAGTCAAGATGGCAATGACACGTCGGGATCGTGCTTTTCGTGCATATAAACGAGATAGGACGGTTGAACTCTGGAGTACATATAAGAAGGCTCGAAATCGTTGTAATCTAATGGTAAGAACAGCTAAGAGTGAATATTTCGATTCTCAATTGGCAGGTTCCTCTTCGGCAGATATGTGGAAGTTTCTCAAATCCTTTCATATAGGCAAGACTGTCGGTAATTTTCATTCTTCTTTCACTCCTGATGATTTTAATGATCATTTCTCCTCTGTTCAAATTCTTGATGCTTCTGTTAAGTCTCATACCATATCCGATATATCTTCCATGCGAACTCTTCCTATTGATTCATTCTTTTTTTCTCCAGTCTCTGAGGATGAAGTAAGAAAAACGGTCCTCTCTATTAAATCCAAAGCCTTGGGCTGTGACAATGTGAGTAGGCTGATGATTGTTACCTTACTTGATGTGTTTGTGCCTATTATTACTCACATTATCAATTTCTCACTTTCTTCTGGTGTATTCCCTGCTCTCTGGCGAAAAGCTTTTGTTCTTCCTCTTCCAAAAATCTCTAACCCTCAAGCCCTAAATAATTTTCGTCCTATATCGATCCTACCATTCCTATCCAAAATCCTTGAAGCAGTTGCGCATAAGCAAATTTCCTTTCACGTTTACAATAATAATTTACTATCCTCACTTCAGTCCGGTTTTCGCCCTGGACACAGTACTATCACTGCCCTTCTCAATGTCACCGAAGATATGCGTCTTGGCATGGAGAATAAAAAGGTCACCATTTTAGTTCTTATTGACTTCTCTAATGCTTTCAACATGGTAGATCACGATATCCTCCTTGCCATCCTTAAGCATTTAAATTTCTCATCCTCTGCACTGGAATGGTTTTCTTCCTATCTCCATGGCCGTCAGCAAGCGGTGCAAATGAATCGTGAACTGTCTCTATGGAATAATCTCATCTCTGGTGTTCCACAAGGTGGAATACTCTCCCCCCTTTTGTTCTCTTTATTTATAAATCTCCTATCATCGTCCCTTAACTGTTCTTACCATTTCTACGCAGATGACCTCCAAATCTATGTACAAACACCTGTAGAGGATATTGATGCCGGAATATTTTAACTTAATGCAAATTTATCCAAAATTTTCTGCTGGTCACAACGTTTTGGTATCTCTGTTAATGTTTCTAAATGTCAGGCAATTATAGTGGGTGGCTTAAAACAGTTGTCAAAAATTGATCAAAGCCATTATCTCCAGTTATGCTTAATGGTTCTGTAATTAGTTATAAGTCAGTGGTTAAAAATCTTGGTCTCTTTGTTGACTCGTCTCTCAACTGGATTACTCAAATCACAGAGATTAGTCGAACGGTCACATACTCTCTCCAGTATTTGAATAGGATTATAAATTTCCTCCCCATTAAAACAAAAAATACGCTAATCCAAACTTTAATCCTCCCCATCATTGACTATGCTGATGTGTGTTATCCAGATCTAAATGAAAATCTTCTTAATAAACTTGACCGTCTTCTCAATAATTGCATTCGCTTCATTTTCTGTCTGCGTAAATACGATCACATATCTGATTACCGATCCAAACGCAATTGGCTTCCCATTCGATTACGCAGACAACAGAGATTACTTTGCTCTCTTTTTTCTGTACTAAAAAATCCTCTTTCTCCCGAGTACTTGAAATGCAAATTTCAGTATCTCGCGGACACTCATAATCGACAACTTCGCTCTTCTGATTCTCTAAAGCTATACACTCCTCTTTTTCATTCTGGATATATGTCAAATTCTTTTACTTTGCAAGCTATACGACTCTGGAATTCCTTACCCGAAGACATTGAGGAAGTCTCAAGTCACTGCATTCTCCGATCAACCCTAGAATCACAGCAAGGGAAACAGTAAGCACTGACCTTGGATCCAGGTGGACAGGGCTCTGGGAAGAAATCGCCTGCGGCAGGCCTCGTGGCGGCTGGCTGGCAATTTCCTGGGCTTGAACTGTATTCCTTTTCTTACTGCTTACACTATTGGTACACCAACACACACGCACGGGTTGTTTTCGGCCAGCGAAAGTCCTTAGAAGTCCTTATTTTTGGAAATATATCAGCACACACGCTGTTCAACAACCTCGATCGCCATATTTTTTTTCGACTGTTGGGGCGACCAATCACAGATCGTCGCGGCGAATTAGGAAGTATGTATGGAAGGGGAAACGGAAATATAGATAGGTAATTTTATTAGGGTTTTAAAGTTAATGCTTACACAGTATATGTATAAGTATTATATAGTTATGTTTATGTCTATATATATTTATGTATATGTATAGTTTTAGGCAAGTATGTATGTATGTATATATTTGTATATATTAATTATGTAAAACTTTGCTCTATCTTTCCTTTTACTTATATCTTTCTGATTAGTGACACCTATTTATTTTGTTTGTTTTATATTTTTTCCCAAAGGTTGACTGGGAGAGAATGCTTTTAGCATTAAGTCTACCTAAGTCTACCTACTGTAGCTTTTTTTGGCTCAATAAAGATTTTAAATAAAAAAAAAAAAAAAAAAAAACAACATTTGTGGCAGTAAATAGGTGTAACAATTTATTTATGGTCCTAGTTACATACAACCACCTGATAGCAATTACTAACCTGTGACAGTTATAAAAGTTTTGTCACCAATGTTCTTAGCCAATTTTAGTTAATTTTGCAGTTACACAGAATTAGCTTTTTCCATTTACTCAAAACTATAATTATGTAAAAACTTCTAGAAAGAATTTTTAATCACTTCATCATTGAGACCCGTCATAGAGCAATTAGACCATAACTCGACCGTGAACCAAAATTACTAGAACACATTGGCCAATCACTTGAGTCGTGTCGAGTACCGTGCGTGTACCTCGTATTTAATACCTGGTATAGAATGCGTACGAATCTTCTTCATGTTTTCGAGTCGGAACATTACGTTGTTTCACCACAGATCACCCAATCTGCATTACCTGTTTTTTTTGTTGTCTGACTAGAATGTTTTCGCAGATTGATGCCCAAGGTTCGATGGGAGCGGGATGGATGGATTCAATGCATCACACGGAGAATTCCATCATCCCATGAGCAAGACCACGTTATTTATGATTCTATGTTTTTACCCAAAAATATATATTACTACTGGAGCATCGCCGTAAAGTTGCTTGCCTATTGGTTTTTTATAGGATTCATTTTGGAGAGTGTGCGAAAGCGCTCTTTGAGTTAGTAGAACCCTCACCATTCCTCCATCGGACTACAAGACGAAGACAGAAATTGCACCCTCTTATCGTTGGAATACCAAAGAGTCGGACTAAACGCTTTAACAGTTCTTTTTTGGTTGGAGTAGCTAAGGTGGAATGAATTGCCTGTTTATATTCCCAGACAAGTACAATCCCGGGACATTCAAAAGTAGAATAAATGGGTATCTCTTGAATAGGCATGTAACATCCTCGTTACATACCTATCCAAGAGATACCCATTTATTCATCTTTTGAATGACTTTTCAGATTTTCCAAAAAATATGATGGACTAAGACGAATGCAAAAGCTAGTTCGACTAGAACTAACAGATTTTGATGCCAGAGGAGTGTGAGTAAATTTTCGAAGTTCTGTAGTTTGGACGCGAGCCAACGAGCGGTTTCCTGAAGGTATATGCAACTTTTTAATCTCATGTATAAACTACGGTCGTACGATACGGTACGGTTGGATATTATCTTTATCGTCACTTAACATTATATGAGATTTCCCATCTCATATAATGTTAAGTGACGATGAAGACGTGGACGATAATGTTAAGTGACATGCATACTTCAATATTTATAACTTCAATATTTTTTTAGTAAAAAGAAAAAAAAAAGATTTACTAACAATAATCTAAATTCATAATCTCTGAAACGGTCTCATATAAGGTCCATTTTAAAAAATATTATAAGGGCTGGCACCCATTGGTCAAAGAAATGCTTTAGTAGCAAAATTTTAAGAGATCGACACGCTCGCTTTTGCTCTCGCTTTTAATACAAAATATTTTTTTATATGAATACCAGTAATCTGCTGTTTTGACTGTTGACGCCAGTGACTTGGTACCCATTGTAGATAACAGTAAAAAGTTTTACACTAAGAAAGTGTTTTTTGTACACACAGAGTGATTTTTGCGTCTATTTTTCTAAATGTTCGAGTCGAGATATCTCGAAAACTAGCATGTGTATCTCTGTGTAATGGGTATCTCTTGAATAGGCATGTAACATCCTTGTCTTCATCGTCACTTACCAGGTGAGATGGGAGACAAATGCCTACTTCAATAATTAATTTAAAAAAAAAGATTTTATTTACTTCTAAAGCTTATGGGTGCTAGCACTTAAAATATTTGCATTTAGTTTAAATGGACCTTATATAATTAAAAATCCCGTGTGGTATCGGCAGAGCAGAATAGGACCACTCCAAGTCTTCCCGTGGATGTCGTAGAAGGCGACTTCGGAAATACAAGCTAAACAAAGCTTTTAAACATCTAAGACACCTCTCCAACCCGTCTGGCCAGCGTGGAGAGTGTAGGCCAAGTCCTCTAGCCTAGTAGTACAGAGAGGGTCGTGCTCCTGTAGTGGAGACTAAAAAGGACCTGATGATGATGATAGAATAAAAATAGCGGCTCTATGAGTTATAGACCTCACGAGACTTATCACAGCAAACTCACATGTAGTATTTAGGTTCATTAAGTCCTTTTTGGTATTCTTGTCAATGTATAAGCAAATGATCGGAAGTTTTTATTGATTGCGATATAGTTACGTACAGACCTAACTTTAAGCTTGAAAACGTTACTTTCTTTCGCATATACATACTATCACGTATATCACTCTATCACTCTTTCCTTTGCGGGGTAGACAGAGCCAGGTCTATCAGATCTGACGTACACGCATATATAATATTATAATGTCACCTTAAGGCTCTAGAGCGTAAACCAATAGTCAAAAATCAAGGACGTGATAAGCGATAAACGGCGTCGGGAAATAATGCAAGCAGGAATAACCGTTCGCAAAATGCATACACAGAAAGTACTGCACGATATTAGGGAATATGGCGTATGCTTAAATCTAAAAATACGCCTACTTCAAATTAAATCTAAAAAAATACATTAAAATTATTTGTATGGTTTAGGTCTATCCTTGCACAAGATCACCGCTTTGGTGGAATTTGATACATTCACAAAATGTTAAATGTTATGATAGGTATCTAAAACCATTTTCCTTCGAAAAGTTTGTAAATTTTACGTCTAAAACAATAATTCTCACATGAAAATATGTATATTTAAATCTCGCAGATCCTTTTCTTGTTTTTTTTTTTTTATAAAGCTATAAATTGGAAAATTTTAAGACTTAAATTTTCGTGCGGTACACTCTTAACAAATTGCAAAGTACTTATAAAATGCACATTTTTATTTTTCACTGGAATACAGTGTTCAATAAATTGTTTATGTATCTATTGTCATTTTATGATACGTTGCACTAACAGTTTGGGTATCCATTTAGTGTTTTTGATAGTTTTAACGATACAATTTTTTTAAAGTTGGCATCGTACTCGTTATTTTCCCGGGTGTTAAAAGCTTTTTTGTTGACTGAATAACGATTTTATTTGGTTATTTTTATGTTTATCTTTACACAGTATAAAATAAAGTCGTTTCCACTGTCTGTTCGCTTAGATCTTTTAAATTACTCTATGGTTTTTAATGCAATTTTTAGTAACAGACAGAGTGGTTCAAGAGGAAGGTTTATATGTATAATTTACTGACCCATATTAGTATCTATATTGCACTCGTGTGAAGCCGGGCGGGTCGCTAGTATGATATAAATAGTAATAGAATAAGAATTATATATTTCCTTGAACTGTACTTAATCGGTTATCATTCTTTCGCTTCGAGATGAAATCAGAGGACTACCCTCCCGCTCCATCCATATACAAATTTAACCGATTTATAAAAAAAAAAAAATTATCTATGGCTGTGTTTCTATGTTTTATTTTTCTAATATAATCACGTCAAATTTGTTTTCTTAATAAATAAATATATACGGACAAATCACACAGATTGAGCTAGCCCCAAAGTAAGTTCGAGACTTGTGTTATGGGATACTAACTCAACGATACTACATTTTATAACAAATACATATATAGATACACATCCAAGACCCAGGCCAATCTGAAAAAGATCATTTTGCATCTTGACCTGGCCGGGGATCGAACCCGGTCGCTCCGTGTCGCAGGCTGGCGTGTTGACCGCTGCGCCACGGAGCTAGTCATAATGTTTCAATACAACGGAAATTCTTATAAATTTTTCAGGTTTTTGAAGGTTCATATCTCTTTGAATAATTCAATTATGAAATAAATTAAGACAAAGGGACATCCTAATATATCAATAGATTTTTTTTGGTAAAAAATCATTGCTCTTCTGGTATTATCTGGCGATGTATCAGGGAATTATGCTTGTATGGAAATACGGCCCTCCTTTTTCCTCTTAAGTTGCTAACATTCAACCAAAAAAATAAATTAATAATTATTTTTGTATAAAAGTAAAATGAAACAAACGTGGCTTTTAACCGTTTGACCGCGAACGTCAGATAAATCCAACATACATTTTCTATGAAAATGTTTGATTGTTGTGTTGATACGACATTCGTGGTCAAAGGGTTAATGATATAGCAATCTAATTCTGCGAAGTTATTAGTGTTTTAAGGGTTCCGTAGCCATATGGCAAAAAACGAAACCCTTATGGATTCGTCATGTCTGTCTGTCTGTCCGTACGTCACACCTACTTTTTTCCGAAACTATACTGTTGAAACTTGGTATGTAGATGTATTCTGTGTACCGCACTAAGATTTTTGCCCAAAAGAGGAAAAAAAAACAATAAATTTTGAGGGTGGCAGACAACTTTTCTTCACATTTAGAACTCGGAAAATATCGGCTTCATAATGAAAAACTACAATATGAAATTAAATTATTGTACCCACACTAAAGAGAAATATTTTCCGAACCGAACACACAAGGGCACAGTTTATGAGGCGTGTAATTACGGAGCAAATATATGGTATGTGGCTATAATTAAATATCACCCTTATTACATTGTGATAATGGATTTTACCCACACGTTTTTCTTGTTTATACTTAGGCTGTCTGCTCTACTTAGTTTTTGAAGAATTTCTTGTTATTTCTTTTTCGGACTTTTATTTAAGTACTTACAATTTTTATTTCCAAAACAGCACATTTTACAACTTATATATAGAAAAATCTTCCAAATTCTTGTTATTGATGTTCTTGTTTGAAGTTAAAATGGTTCCATTTGAAAAGATTTCTTTTGACCAGTGTTTGGTTACGCTGATCGCCTTATCATTAGCCTCATTGAGATTCACCGTGCAAATAGCGAGGCAGTTTGGTCACGACAGAAGGTGAGACATGGACTGATGGTAAATTCCCAACGCTCCACAAGTTCTTTGATCTCAAAATGCTGCCTATACGAACGGTGAAATTTTGATCGTTCTGGACCCTTAAATGGTTGATTCATCCCGTCGATATGAACAACTTTTCCTACGAGACAAATGCTGGAAACTCAAAAAAAAATGGGCAGTTCCATACAAAAAATTTCGGCCGCCCGGTCAATTTGTATTGGTCCCATAGGAAAAGTTGTTTATATCGATGGGCTGAATCATCCCTTTAAGGGTCCAGAACGATCAAAATTTCACCATGTTTAACTATTCCCAGCCGGCTCTACGGCATTAAAAAAATTGTTTCAACGGCTCCACGAGTTTTTTAAGTACTGTCGGCTACAGTTATTGTTTGGCACCGCAGTCACACAATTTGTTATTGATAATACTGCAACCCTAGATAGTCACTCAAATTTTTATATGAACATAGTATAAATATAAAGTATTTATGACCTTTTGCTCGCAGCTTCAGTTAAGATTTCGGTGTAAAATACTGAATATTATATATAGTAGGGGTAATTTTTTTTAATTAAAAATAATATTTTTATAAAAAATTTAATAAAATTAAATTTTATTTTAATTAAAATTATTTATAATAAATTATAATTTTTAAACAATATAAATTTTAAAATTTTTAATATTAATAATTTTTATTATAAACTTTTATTTTAAAGCTTGAATGTCAAATGAGTTTACTCGAACGTCGTGGAGACAAATTGGACTATAAAGATTAGAAAGTAAAAAAAAAAAAAATTTTTAATATTTATCATTACATAAATAGGGAGAGCAGCTACAGGGTTTCCAAATTTTAAAGAAATATCACATTCACAAAAAAATACTCGAGCGCATCTAATTAATGCAAGTAGGCTTTATATAATGATTTAAATTTCGACGATTGCCTCAAACTTATAAATTTTAATTGTAAGTGTTTTTAGAGATCTATTGACAATATACGTAATTTCTGTAAAACTCATGACATAATTTTAATTCAAGAGACATAGTTGCTTCCACATGACTTACCACTTCTAGGTACTGTTTCAGATCAGTTTGAATTTATCGGTAGATCAGCGGTTGATACGTCTGTAGTATTACTGATTGGAAGGCCATATGGAGGCGTAGCTATTCTCTGGAGGAAAGGCATTTTCGATAATGTTAAAATAATAGAATGTAACAGTGTCCGTTTGGCTGCCATAACTGCTACTATAGGACTGCGATCTATACTTATAATGATCGTATATGCCTACGGACTCAAATAATAACTTGCCTATATACACAGAGGTGCTAGGAGAAATTACGGCAGTAATTGATAGTGCTAATGTCGAAAGTGTTGTTGTTATGGGCGACTTTAATGCACATCCTCACGAGCTATTTAATATTGAATTGACAAATTATTGTAACGAGGAGTCTTTACTCTGTGCCGATGTAGAAAAACTTGGTATAGGATCTGGCAGCTACACCTTTGTCAGTGAGGCCAATGGAAGTAGGCGATGGCTTGACCATTGTGTCGTTTCGAATTCGGCATGGCAAGCAATCTTGAATGTCAGTATTTTTGATGATGTTTATTTATCTGACCATAGGCCCTTAAGCATTACTTGTGATATGAGGGTGGTAAGATCAAAAATTCAAGCATGTGACTTTCCTCGAAACTCCGTGATTTGGGGTGAGAGAAAAGAGAGTCAGGTAGATAGATATCGTAGGCTGTGTCATTTGAGATTGCGAAATATACATTTGGCTACTGATTTTGAAGAATGTAGCCGAGGTAGATGTAACAACGCTGAGCATAGGCATGTTTTAGATAAAATGTACGGCGAGATTGTTAGTATATTATGTTATGCCGCTAAAGAAACGAGTAAAAAATGTATCAATGAGCCCATAAAAGGCAAGCCGTTATGCGGTTGGAACCGTTATGTTCGAAATGCTCATAGGGAGGCCAGGCGGAATTTCGAGACTTGGGTCTTATGTAATAAACCAACCGAGGGAATTATACATGAACAAATGTGTGTCTCGAAAAACTTTCAAAAGCCGTTTGAAGTGGTGTCAGCAAAGTCAAGATAAAATTAAAATGGATATTTTAGCTAAACATAGGTCTTCAAATGATTTTGGCAAATTTTGGAGGGCCACAAGGAATACTGGGCCTAAGCCTGGCCTTCCGTCTTGTGTTGATGGAAAAAATGAACCTAATACTATTGCTGACATATTTAAGGATCACTTTAGCATGCGGTTTCCACTGGGTCCCTCGGTATCATCTTTTGACGATATGTCTGAATGTGAGGGTGAGATGCCATCCATTACTCGTTTCAATGGAAAACAGGTGAGAGAAGTTCTCAAAAAAATGAAGGGAGGTAAATTGCCTGGTCACGACGGACTTAGCGTGGAGCATCTGAGACATGCTGGTATTCATTTGCCGAGGGTACTCGCAATGTTCTTCACAATGTGTATTAGTCACTCTTATTTACCTCTAGACTTAATGAAAACAGTTGTTGTGCCCATTGTGAAGAACAGAACGGGGGATATTTCCAATAAGGAAAATTATAGGCTTATATCGTTGGCGACCATTATTGCCAAGGTACTGGATGGTTTGCTTGATACATGTTTACAAAAATACCTAAACTTGCATGATGCCCAGTTTGGTTTTCAGCCCGGGCTATCCACTGAAAGTGCGATACTAACTCTCAAGCATACCATCCAGTACTATACGGAGCGAAAGACATCGGTGTACGCCTGTTTCCTTGATTTGTCCAGGGCTTTCGATCTTGTGTCCTATGACAAGTTGTGGGCAAAGCTGGGGGACAGAGGGGTACCGGTGGAGGTTCTAAATATTTTTAAATATTGGTACAATGGTCAGACCAACTTCGTGAGATGGGCCAACTGTTTGTCGGACCCATATGTGTTGGAATGTGGGGTGAGACAGGGTGGGTTGACCTCGCCCAAACTTTTCAACGTATATGTAGATAACCTTATCGCTGAGCTGAGCAACACCCGCGCTGGCTGTAGTATAGGGGGCGTAAGCATAAATAACTTTAGCTACGCTGACGATATGGTGTTGCTGAGCCCAACGGTAGGCGGTCTAAGACAATTGTTGGCCATATGTGAGAGGTACGCTATCAAACATGGTTTGACATATAATGTAAATAAATGTGAGTACATAGTTTTTAAGGCTGCCGGTAAATGCCCAGAAGCTATACCAGATATAACATTAAACGGAGTGTGCATAAAACGTGTAAATAAATTTAAATATCTTGGTCATTTCCTTACCGACGACCTTAAAGATGATGTAGACATCGATAGAGAGCGCAGAGCCCTCTCAGTGAGAGGTAATATGCTTACCCGCAGATTTTCCAGATGTACTGAGAAAGTCAAACTGACACTATTTAAAGCTTACTTAGACTTTCTACACTGGAAATCTGTGGGTTACATATACCAAAAGACCGCTGGACGTTCTGCGTGTTCAGTACAACAACGTTTTCAGAATGCTGTTGGGGCTCCCTCGCTTCTGTAGTGCATCAGGGATGTTTGCGCACTACCACACTGATGGCTTCCATGCGATAATTCGCAAAAAAAACCGCATCCCTGATCAACAGAGCGAGGGGTAGTCGCAACATCATTCTGAAAACATTGGCTGAAAATTGGACCTCTCCATTATGGAAGTGCCTGATAAGTAGAGTAATTTATTAATTAATTATAGACAGAAAATTGAATTATAAATTGAATTCATCATCATCTCAGCCCGTCTTCCGCCCACTGCTGAGCATAGGCCTCTCTTCGTTTCCGCCATCCGTCTCGATCCTGTGCTGATCTCATCCAGGAGCGACCCGCGATTTTGACTATATCGTCAACCCATCTCATCGGAGGACGTCCGACGCTTCTTTCCCCGGTTCTAGGCCACCACTCGGTTACGTTCTTGCTCCATCTTCCATCACTCCGTCTGGCCAGGTGTCCTGCCCAGTTCCATTTAAGGTTCATGACCGTTTCTACGATATCCCGTAGTTTAGTACGTTGTCGAATTACGGTGTTTGGAACACGATCTAGTAACTCGATGCCGAGCATGGCTCGCTCCATGGCTCTCTGTGCGACTCTTAATTTGTACACAGTCTCCTTCGTGAGCGTCCATGTCTCAGCACCATAAGTCATAGTAGGCAGAACACATTGGTTGTATAAGCGGGTCTTCAAGCATTGGGGAGTGTCGCGTGATTTGAATATGTCGTCCAGCCTATTAAATGCCGCCCAGCCTAATTGTATTCTCCTATCGATCTCCTTATTTTTATTACGCATCTTGTTTAAATTATTTTGCCTTTTCTTCCTATTCTTCCTGTTTTCTATTGTTCCTAAGGATAAATGATGCCCAAGGTAGACATACTGATCGACCCTCTCTAGCATCTCACCTGCAACTGAAACAGTTGGATTCAAGATGCTAGAGATGTTCGACATTACCTTCGTTTTGGACATATTCATCCTTAGGCCTGTTTTCATAGACGCCTCGTGTAGATCTTGTAACATTTTTTGGAGATCCTCTAGGTTATCTGCAAACAGCACCAAGTCATCTGCGAATCTTAAGTGAGACAAGTATGCACCATTGATATTAATACCTTGTTTGTCCCATTCAAGCGTTTTCACTATGTCTTCTAAAGCTGCAGTGAAAAGCTTGGGTGAAATGGTGTCACCTTGTCTCACTCCCCTTTTAATGGGTATGGGGCTGCTAAGTTCATGCAGACGTACCTGCATAGTCGCCGAGCTGTATAACTCCCGGAGCAAGTCAATATATCGTGTGTCAATGTGACAGCGATGGAGAGAGTTGAACACAGCCCAGTGCTCGATGCTGTCGAAGGCTTTTTCATAGTCGACAAAAGCCATACACAGGGGCTGGTTGTATTCATAACTCTTCTCCATCAACTGCTTAACCGTGTGAATATGGTCGATCGTTGAGAAGCCACACCGGAAGCCGGCCTGTTCTGGAGGTTGGCATTCATCGAGCTGTCGCGTTAATCTATTACATAGGACTTTTGTAAATAGTTTGTATATACAGCTGAGAAGGCTTATGGGACGGTAGTTGGATAATTTGGCAACATCTCCTTTTTTATGAATAATTATGACTTCTGCGTTTTTCCATGAAGTGGGAGTGCAAGAACCAGTCGAGACGTTGTTAAAAAGCTTCACAAGAACTTCAGTGACAGGTGGACCGCCTAAACGTAGTAATTCAACGGTTATTCCATCGTCACCTGGGGCCTTGTCTGATTTCATATCAGACAATGCCTTAATTATTTCAGATGGTAAAAAAGTTGGTATGTTATCCAGGTCCTGATGAGGTGTCGGTGGAGCTCTAATATCTACCCCATACGATTGCGTATCAATGGATTTCGAAGTATATAGGTTCTTGTAAAACTCTTCAACCACCGTGATGATCTGATTTCGATCTGTTATAACTTTATCATCTGCATCTTTTAATTTAAATATTTGTTTAGTACTAGGTTTTAATTTTCTTCTAAATACCTTCGGTCCTTTATGAGCTTTAATAACGTTATTTATAAGTGTAGTGTTGTATTCTCTCAAGTCCTTTCTAATCGCCTTACTTATATTTTTTGTTAATTAAATTTAGGTTCCGATTATCAACAATAGTGTGTTGTTTCATCTGCCTTCTTTGCTCCATTAAAAGAACCGTTTCTGGTTTTATTTTTTGTTGTTTTTTGTGCGATTTTGGTATAATTTTGTCCGCAGTCTTGGCAATAGCATCACAAAGACGTTTATTGATCTGATCAACGTCCAAATTTGACTCGAGGAGCCTATCAAATTGATTACAAATTTCAACTTGAAAGGGATCCTGTAACGAAGAAAAATCACCTTTGGAAGGAAAACTTTTATGAGATATCATTTTTGTTCTTTCTTGTCTTAGGTTGAATTTAAATGTTGCTCTCACCATACGATGGCTACTACCGGTTTTAAAATATGAAAGGACTGAAACATCTGTAACAATATATTTATGGGAACTTATTACATAGTCAATTTCATTTTTGATTTCACCACCTGGACTCACCCATGTCCACTTCCTGGATGGGCGCTTTTTAAAGAAGGTGTTCATAGCATAGAAGCGATTTTTTTTTCCAGAAAGTTTACTAGTGTTTGCCCCCTATTATTTCGTTTACCTAGACCAAACCTACCTATAGAGTTTTCATTTACAAGCGGGGAGCCTATTTTTGAATTAAAATCTCCTATTAATGTAGAGTAATGACACGGAGAATCATCGAGGGCCTTCTGTATTTCGTCGTATAATAATTCTACTTCCTCGTCTGGGTGTGTCGACGTAGGAGCGTATACCTGTATAATTTTCAAAGAGTATCGTTTATTTAACTGTATAATTGTAAAGCAAACTCTGGCGGAAATACTTTTTATGTTTTTTATCTTCGGTACTATTCTTTTGTGTATGAGAAATCCTACACCACCATATGAGGAATCCTCGTGACCGCGGTGGAAAAATAAATGACCTTTATTGGTTATGCTAAGGTCTTCGCCCTTTCTTCTGATTTCTGAGAGTCCTATTACATCCCATTTGATAATCTCCGTTTCCATTTGGAATTCGTAGAAGCGTTCGTCCGTTCGCAACGTCTCGGCGTTGTAAGACGCCAAGGTCAGGGTCATTATGTTATGACAGCCTGGTCTAACCCAGAGATTCTTCGCACCCTCTGCCCCGCCGTTACCGAGACCGCTGCCGTGATCTGGAATAGCGGGGCCGCTGGGGACTGAGGGCCTTGGTTCTGGCGTACTTATCATTTAGTTAGCCGTAAAACGCCACGCTGGCAAGTGCGTCTTGGCGAGTTTTTCCTGCCACGTTGGCCTGAGCTAAATAGTTTTAAAATAGTGTAGATTATTATAAAACTATTCAACTCAGTTTACCAGGGGGTACCGCTTGGAGGTGTGGACTCGGAATTGGTGTAACAATATCGTACAACACAAAGTGACAATACATTATATTAACACTTTAAGGAACACAACATTGATACTCCCTTCACCCCCCTTAAATTGAATTAATATTATTAATAATTGTATCAAGCGACGACTGTTAAATGTGACTTAAAATATGGGCCAAGTAGCCTGAAATAAACAAATTTTTATTTTATGACATACCAAAAAATTGTGTGTAGCAATATATAACGATTGTACCATGACGTCAGAAGTGGACGGGAAACAAATGCGCTGACAAAAGTCGAAAACTTCATCAGTGCATCCTCGTACTGGTTGGCTTTTTTAACTTAGGAGGTAATAAAATAATATATATGTTGGCAAAAAAAAAACCAACGGGTTGCACCCGTTGGTTTTTTGCACTGCCGTTTGAAACGAAGTGAAACGAGCGAGAAGTGAACCTCCGCGCGTAAGAAATAGAGGGGAATATTACTTTCTCTCCAACGCTGCGCCGGCGGTCTCAGGTCACGTCTCCGTCTTATGAATTTTCGATGAGGTCACGTGTCCCGACGCGAGTTTAACATTTTTTACCCATCCCAAAAAGTTCACAACTCCGCTCAAGAAGTTTTTACTTCAAAAAAGCAAGCACATTTGATTTGATTTTTTGATTTGATTATACTGTGTCCGAGGCATCTCGCTCGAGCAAACCCAACATCCTTGGGCTCCCCAAATTATTATATCCCTGGCAACATGTGTGGAAAATTACCTGATCGTCGATATTGAATGATTTAAATTTGTTATGCGAAAGCAATCAAGTTACTATAGTCATTAGAGATTTAACATTTTTTTTTATTTTCATTTTTTGACATTTTTGTAATTTGTATTGAATGCATATTTAACATTATTTTCAACACAAATGAAAGTTTGTTATGAAATAAAGAAATTGAATTGAGTCAACAAAGTCATAGTTTTATTTAGAAAATTCTTATCCAGTGAAGTCTATTTTATTGAACATCCTAGATTTTACGATGCATCTACTAGAAAAGAAGTAAAATCTAGAACAGTCGCGAAGTTTACACGAGCTACAATACAATGCAGACTTCAATCACAGTCTCTCATTCGTTCGTCCTGTGCTTTTTCCCCAATTTCGTCCTATTTTCTAGTGCTGGTGAAAAACTACATAAAACGGCGCCGCCAAATGGAATATCGCCCTAAACGCACAGTTCACATTTGGGGAGTAGACTTAAGCGGACAATAGTTTTGATTGCGTATGGTAATGACTTATAGTAATGTATCGAATTCATTCTTATGAACCAACTTTTCTTCTTTTTCTCGAGTCAAAATGGCTATTCTTAACCTACTTTTAAAAAGGATATTGTCAATCCGAATGGTATGTAGTACCAGCGATATCATGTACCTTCATTATAGTAAACAGTCGATAGAACAAGTGCGATGCAGCGACCGGCGATGTAGTGACTGGCGATATTGTGAAAACGGATCGAGGGTTGGGCTAAAATCTGCGGAATCATATCACTAGGCAATATGGCTAGCAACCCATCACTATTTAATTCCATTTTCCATCTACACACTCCAACATGCTGAATGTGGCAAAAAGGTCTTACAGTCCTAGGCTCTGTCTACCCTGCAAGGGAAAAAGACGTGATACTATGTATATATGCATATCTTAAAATCTAGGCCGATTTGTGTACGATTCTAATTCGCTCTTGGCCGATTCTATTAAGATTTGTCATTTTTGAAAGTCAATCTTACACAGACAATACCAAGGAAAACCGTGTACATACTAGTTTACACGTGACACCTTTTCTTATTAGAATAAACTTACTAAACTATTATGAATTATACTTTTGTGTCTGCTTTTATTACGCCGAAGAGAAATCTCTCAATATTTTAGGTTATTATACGGAGCAAAGTTTACAGCATCAATTACAATCAAACTCGCCTTATTTAAACTTTTCCTTCTTCCTGAAATGGAAAAACTACACTCGAATGGAAATATCGCCTTAAAAAGTTGAAAATAAAGTTAATGATCGATAAGTCGTTAGCCCGCCATGTTTTTATCGAGGTGTCTCCGTCAGGCGGCAGATGTAAAACGCATTAATCACCTTTTTGACTGTCGGCTAACATCCGGCGCTTTTTACGCCAACTTGAAGAATTTTGCCGTCTAAATGCTTCCTGAAAATTGACGGAAATTATATTTTATGGCTTTATTTGAACTTCTTTATTAGTTTGAACTTAAAAATGTTTAATTTTGATTATTTTTTCTCATGCTTACGAGGAAACGCTGCGCTTGAGATAATTTATTATTTCAAGTAGGTGTCACGGTCAATCGTCCATGCACACCCTGGTGACAGAGTTTTTCGGAACCGCCTCTCGGCCTCTGACGTGGTTCCTTTAACGACTACCCGATGGCAGCCGGGACGAGACAATTGAAAAATAGGTATTTGTAAAATCTATTGCTGTCGCGCTGTGTGCCCAAACAACCCCTGTAGAGTGCGATAGAGACAACTGCAACTCAGACCGAAAATACCTATAAAAATTACATAAAATTAACGCTTCATACTCGTAGTCCCCTGGTTTGTTCTCTAAAACTTAACCAATTTAATTTCTCTATTCATAAAAATATTAAAATAAGCTATGGCTTTGTTTCTATGTTTTCTAATATAATAGCGTCAAATTTGTTTTCTTGATGTTTGAACACAACGGAAATTCTTACCAATTTTTCAGATTTTTGAAGGCAACATGCTGATATATCGATAGACTTTTATTGGAAAAAAAATATTGCTCTACTGGTACTATCAGGGGACTACGGTTGTATGGAAATACGGCCCTTCTATTTCCTCTTAACAATGTTAGTAATAGCTCATTAGAACTTAGTAACAGGAGCGGTAGTAATCCATCATCCAATAGTCTAGGAATGAAACTATAACCAAAGTTTACATATTTGATTCCCACCCGGCCTGACCTGTTCCTCTAAGTTTGTCGTCGAACCTGACTTCTTCATCCGAGCGTTATGTCCTGGTTGGTTTCTCGTATTTAGATATATAAAACGCAAATTAAACTTAACATAACTCAGTACTCTAGTAAAATAAAACACAATTTGCACCTATCAATATATTAAAACCATAGGTGACATATTTTGTCCATCAGTAGATAGTACTTAATCAATATTTTGTAAAAACACGAAACATTTTCTGCTATATAACTGCTAGACGCACGTTTCTTCTTGCCTCCCGGACAAGAAATGCTTAAAATCACTTAGGGAACATATATGATAAAGCTCAACGCTTGATAAAAAAAATTATAGGTTAACTTTATAACTGCCATTATATAAACCTGCATTATAAAAATAACTTTACAATAAAGTTTTTAAAGATTTTTTTTTTAAACTTATTCAACTACCTGCTTCAATGCGGCTAGTTTTAAACCGCCGCATTTCAAATTGCCCTGTTTTTGACAACAGCTAGCCGTAATGTAAAACAGCGGATTATACAATCCGACTGTAACATACATAATATCAATATAAGTAGGCTTAGTAAGTTCTCTAATCCATAGCTAAGGTTGCAACCTAGAACTTTTTTAATCGAGTAAGAGAGATATTTGTTATATACACGGAGCAATAGGTTATATACGAGTATAAATGTATATTATAACACGGGTTAGCAATGCGTATTGACAGTAACTTTATAGTCGGGGAGCCCTGGGTGCTAAATGTGTATTTACTCGAGCGTCGCGGGGAACCATTGAACTTGAAAGATTACGTGGTAGCAAGAAAAAAGGTTATATAATATTTTATTTCATCGGTTTCAGTTGTTAGAGCAGCTAGGGGGTTAAAAAACAACGGGTTGCGCTCCAGGAGTGAAAACTCCGTGCGGTTGAAAGAAAGAGGTGGACAAATTTTCGATCAGGTCACGTCAGGATACGTGACCTTGAATTTTGAAATATGTTGCTATACAATCTGATGATTTGACCATGACGTCAGGAGGTGGGACGGTAATAAAAGTGCAGACAAAAAAGTCGAGAAAATCACTATTGTATTCTCGTAACCGTGTGGTTTCCGGCAGAATAGAATAGAACCACTCCTAGTCTTCCCATGGAGATCGTAAGAGGACAACATAGGAAATACAAGCTAAACAAAGCTCACAAACATCAATGTCACCTCTCCAATAAGTCTGGCCAGCGAGGAGCGTGTAGGCTAAATTCTATGTCTGAAAGTATGGCTCCGGTAATACAGAGAGGGTCATGCTCCTGCAGTGGAAACTAAAAAGACCTGATGATGATGATGAGCCTCGTGCGTAGTTAGCTCTTTTTTATTTGGATGGTATACTCAAGAATAACTGGGGACACAACATCGACAATGTCCATATAATCTAGCAAAACATAAAACATAACCCCTATTTAAGTCAATTATGGGGTAGAGGTACAGTCAGGTACCAAGATACCTGACAAGGCCTACCTATATCTTAAATTTTCTCTTATTTTCTCTTATATTAACATTAAAATGTACCTATGTTCCGAAAGATTGTGATGAAGTCTTTTTGAATATACATTTTCAGGTTAATATTATTATTAGTTTCAGAGAGCCTGGTCAGGTATCTAAGTACCTGACTGTACTGTGTCCGAGGTATCCCTCATATCTGACGCGGTCGAGTAAATCTCAAAATTCCCTCGGCCTTGGGCTCCCGTACTATTAGAAGAATTTAATAACTACACCGCGCGAGCATATTCCTAGCACACGATACGGTGATAATAGAAACAATTTGATTTATCGTGCAAAGTTTCCCTGGCTGCAACTATCAATACACTACTCGTAGTACCCTAGTGTGTATCAGTAAACAACTAGTTTCTCTGCAACTTTTTCTACATACATAAGGGTACATACTTATGTTTGATTTAATTGACAGCTCCGTGGCGCAGTGGTTAACACGCCAGCCTGCGACAGGCAGGATGAAAAATAATCTTTTTCAGATTGGCGTGGGTCTTGGATGTTTATTTTTTTATATGTATTTTTTATATAATATAGTATCGTTGAATCCCATAACACAAGTCTCGAAATTACTTTGAAGCTAGCTCAATCTGTGTGATTTGTCCGAATATATATTTCATATATTAATATTATTTATGTTAGTTCTACTTTTATCATTACTTTTTTATGATATAGGACGGCAAATGAGCAAACGAGTCACCTGATGGTAAGTTATCACCACTGCCCTTGGACAACTGCAAGACCAAGGTGTGATAGGAGCATTGCCGTTCTTTGAAGAATGGGCCCCCGGCTCTCTCACTCCCGAAAAGAAGCATTACTAAACGTCGACTTTCTATAAGAATGTAGTAGCTCCCCAGACGAGCCGGCCCATTCATGCTACTAGCAAAAATAAATTTTTCCGTGACTCTACCATGACTAATCTATCTTCTATACTTTTACGTGTAGATGTTTGAAATCAAGGTATTGGTTTGTATTTGTAGCGCTATATGACTAGTATGAAAATTAAGGTGCCAGCATTGGTCTCATACGAAAAGTTGTTCAATTTGACAGGTTGAATTACCCCTTCACGGGAACGTCGTTGGATAAGTTATACGCTGTATAGTGACTGTACAACAACTCATGCAAAATATCTCTATTATTTTTGGAGACGTTCAATCAATGAGCCACTTGTTATCTTGCTCTAAATGCTCCAGCACCTGCACAAAGGACGACCTGTAGCTGCGAATACAAGCGCCATTCAGTATTGGCAGGATATAATTTAATTTACGATTTTACGGTTTGCGAACGACTCGAAAAGAAGAAGGGGGCAGGTGTAGCAATGTGCCAAATTATGGAAAAATTAAGCAATTTGAAATTTACCGCTAATTGTGCAGTGGCCTGAAATTATTAAATAATCTATTTGAAATGAGCAGCAAGAGGTCAGCATAATGGACTCTTTAGACACAATATAAATATAGTGCAGAAGAATAATCTAATTTAAATTGTGAAGGCATAGTTTGCCTATGTCAGGGATACAAGTAACAGATTTTAAACAATAATACAGTAGATATAATTTTATAGTTGTATATAAATTGCGGTAAGGTATAATGGTAAATCGCTGCAATTATTACATCTTTTTTTAAATCGACTCTTCGATCGAATTTAAATTCGTAACACTGCGTCGTATGACTGTGACGTTTACGTATCCTAGCAAAATATATTGCACTCAATGTATGTGTCTTATGTGTTACAAAACTATTACTACTTGCGATATAAGCAGGCGTCACCTAACGATAACATAGTCCAGTCATATTAGGGTTTCACCTCGGAATTCGTCGTTCCTCCTTGGCGAGCTCCGTGACGCAGTGGTAAACACGCTGGCGATACGAGGGTTCCCCGGTCAGGTCATGATGGAAAACGATCTTTTTAAGATTGACCTGGGTCTTGGGTGTTTATCTATATAAGTATCTGTTATAATATCGTTGAATAAATATCCTACGACACAAGTTCACAACTTAATGTGGGGCTAGCTCAATTGGTGTGATGTGTCCCTATATATATTAATATCCTTTAGCATGCTTCATAATGGCTGTGTCAGTTCTATACATTCCTTATTTTATTTCAGAACTATGCCAACAAATGCTGCAGTGGAAAATGCACAGATTAAAAACACAGTGGACGGAAATGGATATGGCTTGTTTAAAACTCAATAATCACATCGAACTTTTTCTGTGGAAGCCGACTAGCAGCTGGATTTTCTTTCTCATTTAAAATACAATTTGTGGAAATGGGGACGGCAAATGAACGGTTTTGTGCAGATCGATAAGTTTGAATAAGTTGAATA
Source organism: Elegia similella (assembly GCA_947532085.1). NCBI lineage: Eukaryota > Metazoa > Arthropoda > Insecta > Lepidoptera > Pyralidae > Elegia > Elegia similella. The sequence continues at coordinate 18,678,747 of OX383940.1, read as the reverse complement.
CTTTAATAGGAGGATTATATTTTAAAGTATACCTATTATATTGAATGTGATCAACCAGTTTTTTAGTTCCTTAAAGCAAATGCTGGGTTGCTTAAAACTAGTTTTCTTGAATGTGGGTCGATGGCTAAAATTCACGAATTTGAAACGCGCGATTTAATATAATATCCATGTGGTTTCCGTCAGAGCAGAAACCATTCCTAGTCTTCCCATGGAGGTCGCAATTGCCTATTGCGACCTCCATGGGAAGACTAGGAACTTAGGAAATACAAGCTAAACAAAGCTCATAAACATCAACGAGACCTCTCCAACCCGTCTGGCCAACTAGAAGAGTGTAGGCCAAATTCTCTATTTGCTCTGGCCAAGTATGGTACATCCAGTAGTATAGAGAGGGTCATGCACCTGCAGTTGAGACTAAAAAGACCTGACGATGATGATGATGATGATGAATTAGTATAATACAAATCGATTATGATTTTCCTTAAAAATATTTTTCAAAAAATTTTAATTAATATCGGGCGTCTCTCACGTCGACAATTTCGGCGAGCATTGCTCAGAGCTTAAAACAGTTAGATGAGTTAGATATGATAAAGTATTAATTCGTTCTCTGTAACAAACAAGTAACATGCAAATATATAAGAAATTTAACAGATTCAATATAAAATAGAGGGCCAACATATTACTTCTGTGCCACAGTGACACAAAAGGGCCACAGTTTAGCCAAAGTGTTACCCAAATCGAGTAATAGGTGATTTTCAGCTGGCCCCCGTGTAATACGAACGAAATCAGGTTTCACAGTAAATATTATTTAAATATACATTAATTTATAATAAGATTATAATTTTTTTTTTTTTTTTTAATATGACAACAATCTTTATATAATAATTATTTGTATATAATTTTATGTGAAATGCTCCTCAGACTGAAAAATAAATAAGTTTATATATATATTAAAGTTAATGTGAGTGTCCTTCTATAAGATAGTCAGACCATAAGTTGAAAGTCGCAGGTCCCTCCTGGATGAGAGGAGAACAGGACAGAGACGGATAGTGGAAAAGGAGAGTATGCGGAATATGGACTGAAATGATTTAAGACTTAATCAAGAAACGGAACCAACTGCAATCAACCACGTCTGCAGTCTCTATAGATGCTCTAGAAAACCCAACCACTATATGCGTTTTGATAATCCTCAAGTCCTTACAAAGGAATACAGATATATTCTAAGAAAGAAAAAAAGACCTAATTTGAATAGAGAAGATGGTTGGCTGTTAGTTACCATCAGCTTTTGATCCTGTCATCAATTTAAAAAAATCTCAAACTCGTTAGAATACTGCAAGACCTTTACACACCGTGAGCCAATACTGCGTATATCCGAAACATTAAGTGTAAAAATAATGTAATACATACATACATAGTATCACGTCTTTTTCCCTTGCGAGGTAGACCTAGGTCTATAAGACCACATTTAGCATGTTGGTGGGCGTGTAGACGGAAAACGGAATCAAATAGTGATGGGCTGCTAGCCGCATCGCCTATCAACATTATTCCGCAGATTTTGCCCAATCCCTCAATCGCCTTTTGCGATCTGGGAGGTAAGAGAAGCAGCTGGCACATTCTACGTTTTTTCTTTTCTCCCAGACCAGCCTGGAAGAGAAAAGGATCCTTACTAATATTATAAATGCGAAAGTGAGTTTGCTTATTTGTTACGCTTTCACGCAGTAACTACAAAACCGATCATCATGAAATTTTGCATACAAGTTCTCTGGAGTACGGAGAAGGACATAGGCTACTTTTTATCCCGGGAAAAAGTACTATTCCCGAGGGATCGACATTGACGCGAGCGGAGCCGCGGGCGAAAGCTAGTAATGTAATAAACGCGATAAAGCCGTAAGTGATTTAATTTAAACGGATGTTCCAAAAACATTGTGACATCCTGTCAAGTATATAAAGTAAGCCGGTCAGAGCCTAAAAAGGGATAATCCCTAAACTAACGCTTAAGCTCACATTAGGGTGCATAAATGACGTGCCACGTCACGTATGACATTATGTGATTTTTAGGGTTCCATACCCAAAGGGTAAAAACGGGACCCTATTAATGTCGCTACGCTGTCCGTCTGTCTGTCTGTCTGTCCGTCTGTCACCAGGCTGTATCTCATGAACCGTGATAGTTAGACATCTGAAATTTTTACAGATGATGTATTTCTGTTGCCGCTATAACAACAAATACAAAAAATAGAATAAAATAAATATTTAAGGGGGCTCCCATACAACAGACATGATTTTTTTGCCGTTTTTATGGATAACGGTACGGAACCCTTCGTGCGCGAGTCCGACTTGCACTTGGCCGGTTTTTTTAAACAGGCTGTTTAGAGTGTAGTTTAGTAGTCAGGGTCTATGACTTTTTGAACATCAGATTGTTTTTTCTGATTTTACTTCCAAGCTACCTTTAAAAACATATAGACTATCACGTTGTACAGTGTAATTGTACATGCATTTGCTGATGCCGCGACTATAATATACGGTGAAACTAACTGTGATGGTTTGGTGTCTTCACTCTGCACTCTCAACTCAACTCAAGCTGCAATCCAACTTTACCATACTTCAACTTGCATCCAATGGCAGCCACGCTTATCTCATACTCAACTCTACAACTACACTCTAAACACGTCGTTGTTCCTTGCAAAGTAGACTAGGTCTATAAGACCCAAGCCACGTTTAGTATGTTGGTGGGCGTGTAGGTATACAATGTATTCAAAATAGTGACGGTGTACGAGCTTAGCTCGCACATTTGGGTGACCCGCGGCTTACATGATGTAGGTCGCGTATTTTTTTGATAATATAAATGAATATATAGGGATATATCACACAAATTGTGCTAGCCCCACAGTAAGTTGTGAACTTGTGTCATAGGATACTAACTCAACGATACTATATTTTATAATAGATACTTATATAGATAAACATCCAAGACCCAGGTTAATCTTGAAAAAGACTGTTTTCCATCATGACCTGACCGGGAATCGAACCGGGCGTGTTGACCACTGCGCCACGGAGCTCGCCAAATAGCATATAATATATGAGATACACACATTGATCGATACTATAGCGCCTAGACATTATTATTTTATACCTAGAAAGAACAATAAACTACTTTCTCCGTGACGTGATCTGGTGTTTCCACACCACCATCTTCAACTCAGCAAGTAACAATATCTCTTCATGTTAGGCGTTGAGCCTAACACCAAGTCTAGTACCAAAAAGATGGGCAAGCCCATTGACATGGTTCCTTAGATTTTCGCTCAATCCCTTGACCGAGTAGTCGCTTCGGTTCGCTTTTACAATCTGTTGACAGCCTCCGTCGTCCAGTTGTTAAAGCGTTTGCCTGTTGACCCGGGGGTCGTGGGTTCGATTCCCACCGGAAGCATACTTTGTTTAGTTGTTTCCAGTTTGGTTAGGACATTGCAGGCTTGAATCACCTGATTGTCTGATAATAAAGATGATTCCGTGCTTCGGAAGGAACGTTAAGCCGGTGGTCCCGGCTGCCATCTGGTAGTCGTTAAATGAACCACGTCAGAGGCCGAGAGGCGGTTCCGAAGAACTCTGACAGCAGGGTGTGCATGGCCGATTGACACCTACTCGAAATGAATGAATGAATCAGCGCGGGAAGAAAAACAGCAGGTACATTCTTTTCTCTCTTAAATCCGCATGGAAGAGAAAATAATTATAAGCATATAAAAAAAAATGGTTGACTGTAAAGTTGATTTACGGAAGATTTTTATGGTATTTTACGTGAAAACGGTGTATGATGTAGCACGAGGGGGTGTACTAATGAAACACTGTCGTTGAGGTTCGATCACTGAATGCCTTTATTGTCAAGAATATGAGTTTATATACAATGCCAGAAATAGGACATAGGTACATAGATTTTGTAGGGCACGATTATCTAGATTAAGGTGAGTAATCTAGGTGTTCCGAATAGAAAAGGTTATATGGTTTAGTAGAACAATAATGGAACGTGCGTCACACATCACAGGTGGAAGAGAGATAGATTCGTCACAAGCCGAACGCTTAAGCCAATCGTGCCTTTCTGCGTGCTTATTCCGCTCTCTCGCTTGCAGATGGAACGTAACACTTTTACGTGCGTATGGCCGGTGTACATTGATTTATAAGACGTTATCACGACGTCAAAAACATGATGCCGAAAATTTGAAACAAACCAACAAACTATATATATTTTATTTGAAGATTATTCGGTTTAGATGAAACTTTGTTCAATATCTGCGCATATTACTTGTGACTTATATTGTAACAGAATATTAATATTGGGTGATCCTTTATTACCACAGCTCTTTATAAGTCTTTATCGATGATACAAACGGGATTAATCTGTCTTAAATCCATCATAATACATTTTATTGAATTCAGAAATATAATTAATTGGCTATGAGTTTACGAAATTCAGACAAAAGTTCATAACTTTTGTACTTATCTAGACTATCTAGGCATTTAGACATTTATTTATAGAGATTAGGGTGTTTGTTTGACATAAGTAAACTAATAATCTTTCATATTAAAAACCCGACCAACGAAATTTCATAACCTTATTCATGAAATTCAAGTAAGATCAAAAAGAAAGCATACCCTTTCATATTAAAAATATTCTTTCGAATCGGATTAGAATTGACGGCATTATGAGATAACAATCATTTAAAATCATCTATCGGAATTGAGAACATCCTTCTTTGAAGTTGTTTTAAAAACTACTCGAACGATTACTCTTCACCAGTAGAAAGCTTCGTTATCAATAAGTTACATTGGATGTATTATTTTCAAATGGTATCCGTACAAAGACAAGTTTAAAAAAATGCAGGTAATGTTTGAGATAACAATATATATTTTAGTCGTGGAAGAGCCACGTTACCGGCAAAATGAATTGCTGGTAGCATGAATGGGCCGGTTCGTCCGGGGAAGTACTCTCACCAAGTTCTCTCACAGAAAATCGACGTCTGAGTAGGAGCTTAACCGCTTCTATGTTTCGATCGGCAAGTGAGAGAGCCGGAGGCCCATCCTTCCCCCTCCCCTCCCCATATCCTTCCCCCAACTCCTTGAAAGGCCGACAACGCACCTGCCACACCCTGGTGTTGCAGTTGTCCATGGGCGGCGGTGGTCACTTACCATCAGGTGGCTTGTTTGCCGTCCTATAACATAATATATATATATATATTTGTCATAAAAATGTGTAACATTTACCTAACAAATTAACCCATTTGCGCCCAACCCTAAACTAACTGAAAAAAGATGAAATAAAAAGCATTTATATGTAGAAAAATTAGACTTTGAATGAAATATAACAAAAAAAAATTAAATTTGTTTTATTATATATTGAAAAAAATACCGTGCTTAAATGAGGACACTGGGCTCATTCGGTATGCAGAGTTTCACAACAGGGTTTCTCGACACATAACGTTTTGATACGATTTTGCACTGCCAACGAGCTTTATAATGACAAATGATGCATCGCAGTTGGTTATTCAATTTCTCTACAACGTGGCCAATACCATCGAACTGCAGACTAGGGACTGTGGACGCTGTTGGACGTGAAGGCTGGTCTGTTTCTTGTCGCAAGTAGTGACGAGTAATGCTTCGTCTAAACTGCAGCTGACACACTTCACATCATTGCAAAGTGTGTGCAAATGCCAGACATTGCTAATAGTCAAATCAAGCATGTATAAACAGTATCCACCACCACTTTTTGCCTCAAATAGAAGTACGATATGTATAAAGAAATTGATTGATCAGCTTGATCAACACTACCCATACCTTTATGTAGCTGACGAATACTTGAGATATGTCTACATCGGTCTTTTTCTACTCAGCTGAACTCCAACATTTCACTTTGCCTAATGGTAGGACACTATGTTAGCTCCCATTGCGCAGACGCTATTGTCAACAAACTAACAATATTTTATTCGTCGTGTCAAATCGGTAGTCATGATCAGCACGTCTTTTTTTCTTCATTTCCTTGATAGGCATTAGGGAATATTTGCCAGTTAGTCCTTCTCGAACAGTCCCAGTTGCACGATAGCCCCTTTCCTGTTATTTCCGCCTTCCTCTTCATCAGTGAGAACACTAGATTTCGGAGGCAGAGCAACTAAATCTCCCTCTATATGTGAAGCATCATCTCTCATAACAGCTTCGATAGCTTCTTGAAGCCCCTGATAGTTATTGCTCGATGCAAACGTTCGTTTAGACATGTTTTTTCAAAGCCGACTTCTTCAAAAATAAAGGAATGTTTGATCCCTGTAGTGCCCGTAGTCCCCAATTGAGGACTCCTACGTATAAATCAACTTTATTCTCAATGTAGCCTTATAGTTCATCAAATGCTGTCTTTATTACTTAGTTACTATTATTGTCAAATAGTAAATGTGAAAAAATAACTGCTGTGGAATGAATAGAATAAAATAAAAGTACTTACATTTGGAGCGTACTGTAGCTCATTAATCTTGTTTATTTTAGACACAATATTATCAAATGTAATTTAGTTTATATTAAATAACTATTAATAATCAGTGTGCGAACGTGTAACGTTTCAATTACTAATGAAAATGTCACCTTCATATAAATGCAAAAAAAGTTGAGGATAGATTTGTAAGCGTTCCCAATTAGGCACGGTGAGCGCATATGGGTTAAGTAGAAGTAAGTTCAAATTTTACTTTTTAAGTTTATGTAGATTATCACCTAAACATAATATGTGATAAAACCGATGCCCACGCGGGCGAAGTCGCGGGAAACAGCTAGTATTATGTATAGTGATAGAGTTACGAACTATATTTACATAATAATGAGACGGCAATGTTGAAAATAATCTTGATAATAGTGATTTACTGTCAAAACTTTTCGTGGACCTATTAATATTATGAATCACGAAAATGCTCGAGACTTGCCAACGAAACTATGAATGTATATCGTTTTCGTGGAGTGATCTTGAAACGTTTATTCATCGAGGACTTTGGTTGGACAACCACCTATGCATACTTATACTTTTAATAATAATAAATTTATTTCAGACTAGGTGTTGCCCGCGGGTCCGCCCGCGTTAGTGTCGCTCCCTCGGGAACAGTAGATTTTCCCGGAATTGAACATACCCTATGTCCTTCCCCTGGTCTCAAACTACCCCATACCGAATTTCATCCAAATTGGTTCAACGGTTGAAGCGTGAAAAGAAGACGACAGACAGACAGAGTTACTTTCGCATTTATAATATTAGTATGGATTAGTATGGATAGGTATAACGCTGTCGTATGATGATGATGAATTGGCTTTGGATTTTAATTTTCCTATTATAAGTGCTATATATTTACAAGGCATGAGGCCTTGAGTTCATTCAAATGACGATAACTTTTTTTTAATGAACCGATTTTGATGAAACAAACTTTAAATATTTTGCTGAGTTAAAACAAAGCAATTGGTGAAAGTTTGAAGTAAATCGGTTCGGTATTTTCGGAGATAATCGTGATCATACATACAGACAGACAGAAAGACAGACAAAAAATTCAAATTTTTTTTTGCTTTCTATTATTCTTTTTAACTGTCCCTCTATCCATTTCAGTCAAAAATTAAAAATGTACAGACAAAATATTTTTACTGTTTTATTATATGTATAGATGTATAGATAACCTGATCCATAATAGATGTTAGTTATAATTGGCCTCAAAACCAATGTTAGTAAAATCCTGTAAAATGCTCCTCAGCTTATACTTCATTGTTATGATATATAGTAACTTTTTCAAATTTCTATTATTATAGTGTTCGGTATTTGACAGGGAGAGGGGGTTTCCTAAAAAATACAATTTAATTTTAGTCTGTGTTATAACACGGTCGAAGTGAAAGGACAGTATAGACTTCGACCAACTGATTGTGCAGAATAGATTATCGAAAAATATATATAGAGGATTTGGTCTACACTCTCCTCGCTGGCCAGACACAAGGGATTGGAGAGATCTAATTGATGTTTATGAGCTTTGTTTAGCTTGTGTTTCTTAAGTCGCCTCTTACGACATCCATGGGTAGACTAGGAGTGGCCCTATTCTACTCTGCCGGAAACCACACGGCTAATTTATGATATGTGTGTAATCTTTATTTTGTTTTCGTTTTAATTTATAGTGGTGTCCTTGGACCAGTGTTGTGATTATACCACAATATTATGGTGAGAGAAGTTTTTTTTTTATATACATAAATATGTTCACTTGTGTTATTATATATAATATTGTTTTCATACAGTCTTAGCGGCCTAACCTGGTTTAAACTATTATCCATCCATCCATCCAAAATAAATTGATAATGACGGTTGACCAGATGTCAAAGTGATAACTGTCTTTTATTTTGCTCGGATTATGGTTTAAACCAGGTACAGTCGGAGACAGAGATACCTGACCAGGCCCTATTCCTATATCTTGAATTTTCTCTTTAACTATGAATAATAATTACATGAAAATGTATATACAGAAAGATTTTAAAGAAGTCTTTCCTTAAATAAATTTTCATATTAACATTATTTATAATTTAAAAGATAATTCAAGTTATAGGTAGAGGGCCTGCTCAGGTATATCTGTACTAAACTAAACTGACTGTACTGTTAGTCCTCGTTTTGAAATAAGACGGATACTGACTTATTATAAAACGGATAACCTTATTATCTGGCATAAACTATTATCTGCCCAAAACAAAAAGTTAATGATTGCTCAGAAAAAGGACAGAAGTCGATGTATCGAATTTGATCACGAAATTTCACGAAAATTGGTCGAGATATGCGACTTGTAGCAGATAGACGTTATAAAGGATATTTTCCATGCTTAAACGGAGACACTTCGCTCGTGCTTGTAACGTATGTTATATTTACTTGAAAAACTTATAAATTTGCCAAACATATTTTATTAAAATTAATAATAACTTAATTAAATTAACCTTAACCTAAATAATTATTTAATAAAACATTACAAACAATCACTCAATAACACTAAATTAACCTATTAAAATAATAAACTTACTTAATACACTTAAAGTTACCAAACGGACAAACAAGAACCGGTCAATACAAAATTACTGGCTGTTCATTCTTACCGCGACATTCATGCACCGATCCCTTTGTTCTAAGTAGCTACTTAGCGCGGCCGCATTCCGAGCGGGCGCACAGCGTCGACTTCTCTCGCGCAGCAGACACGTACGCTCCTCTAAGCGCAGTGTCTAATTTCGCATTTTATTAATCTGAGATACATAAAGTCTAATAACTGCAATCATTGCCTTTATTTTTTACAATTAGTAAAACAAACTGTTAAAAGTAAAAGTGTTATCTATACCCGTAGATCGGTAAGTGACGAACTCAATTTATATTTTAATAGGGATAGTTATTTGTGAATGATTTTTGTGATATAGTGTTAACTTTTATCCTTTTCATGTTCCTTAGTGTTATTATGTAAGTAATTAAATATTGGCTGTAAGTTGAAGACGTAAATTGTGATCGATAGATATTGCATCAGCCGATTTATAAACAACTACCGTCGAGTTATTTATTAATAGCCTTAAAGTGTCTTATTTTCTTTTTTATCACATATTTCATTATTCTAAATTCTTTTATTTCTACTCTGTTCTCTTTGACCATCAGCCACATTCATGCCTACTTCGTAAATAAGGTACTTGTCCCTTCTTCATTTTCCTGGGCGTGGCTGACCGGTCAAAGGCATGATGAGTTTAAGCTCACACTGGACTTATAACTTTCCAGGGTCCGAAGCTTGGGCTTGGTTTTCTTCTAAAGAAAATTAACCACCTGCGTCGAAGAGAAGAGAAGTTCTTCTACGACGGCTACGGAGTGCTGACCCGTCAACATCGGACGACCCCACCCTCCACCTTCGCGGCGTCTGTCTTCGAGACTAAGGGCGGTACCTCTTATAGGACACGGCATAGGGCATAGAACCAATCCTGATTTTAAATTTTAATAAATATTTATTGTTGCTGACTAGGGCGTTTCTTTTATAAACCCCCTAACGTCACACTGGCGCTCAACGTGATTATTTCTTTCTTTCTTTCTTCTACTCTTATGCCGTTGTTCTATTTTCTTTCAGTAGTTGCATGTTTGTGAGCTTTTCTTTTCTTTTTCTGTTTTTGTGAAACGTTTATTTTTTCTTTTTGGTTGCAAGCAACTAAGGTGTACCACAAAGCACATTATCTTTATTGTACCTTTTTCTTTTAAAATTTAATACTATTGTGCTTCATTATTTGTTAAAACTAATATTTAATTTATCCACAGTCAAAGTTGTTACCACCATCATAACTTAAAATTGTTAAAACTAAGTTGCAGTCACTCATGTCAGCAGACATTTTGTTAAGTGACTAGTTCCGTTTTTTTTATTCGTTTGTGTTACACACTAGTTGCATTTTTATGTGCTTTATTTTCCTTTTATTTTATTTTTGGTTTGTGTTGTTTTTTATTTTATTTTTTTATTTTGGGTTGATTATTATTTTTTTAACTTTCATCAATGATAGCAACCCTAAACGTTCTTTCTTTTAGTAATTTTCTTTGTAAAAAACAGAGATAAGTTTTATTTACACAAATTGAGTTCACCATTTACTTATTTATTGGTTTACGATTACACTTATTTTTTTTTCTAGTCATGGCTTTTCCGATAAAATTTTTGTCTCTTCAAAAGAGCGAATTAGAGTACGAAGTCACTATTAGAGTTTCAAAACCCGAAACTACCGTACAAGAGCTCCGTAGACAAATTGCAAAACTAGCTCCAATTTTTCCATCGGAGGATATTTTAGATTCACCTCTTAGCTCGACCGAAGGACTTAGACCTTATAGGAGCGTCAAATGTTTTGACTAAAATTAAAATAGCGCTTGAGAGTGGTGATCTTGGTCGTAACAACATTTTAAGGATTAAAAACATATTAAATCACCTTTATCATCGCCTGAACAGGATATCTCGTAGTGAGACTGACTCAGCCATATACGTTTCTTGTGTTGACCAATTCAAATTGTATTCGCACAAAATTAGCCTACTTAAAGATAAAGATTTGATTGATCCTTTGTTATGCCAGAGTACCAGCGATACATCTGTCTCTGCATCTCCTATGAACATATCTGTCACTTGTGATCGCTCTTCTCAGGACATCAATAAATTAAAATATGATGGCAAAACTTGCGTCCGTTCTTTTGTCCAAAGAGCTAACGAATTTAAAAAGGCACGGAATATTTCTGGTGAAAAACTTCTTTCATATGCTACCGAAATTTTCACAGGTGATGCCCTTCACTGGTTTCGCAGTAATAGAGAACTTATTTCGGATTGGGACAGCCTCTTAGTTCAATTAAAAAACGATTTCGATAGGTCTGACTATGATTACAGACTTTTGTCTGAGATTCGTTCTAGAACGCAGGGTGAAACAGAAAACATTGTCATTTATTTATCCATCATGTCTGGTCTGTTTTCGCGCTTATCGAAAACACTCCCAGAAGATAGCAAATTAGAAATAATTTTGCACAATATTCGCCCATGCTACTCAAATATACTAGCTTCTTCACCTGAAATCCGCTCTATTGACGAATTGCGAGGTCTTTGTACTAACTTTGAAAGAGTACAAGCACGCCTTTCACAATTCCGGGAACCTCCGACTCCTTCTTCAGATACATTAGCACCCGAGTTTGCTTACACTAAATTTAACCTAAATTTAATCAAAATTACAACTATAATAATAATAAATCTAACACATATAATAATCAACGTAATGAACATAATGATTTACAGAACCAAAATAGAAACAATCAAAAATATGTACATGCTTTACAGACTTCTAAGCGTCGTTATTGCCCAAGATGTCGTACAGATTCTCATGGTTTACGTCAATGTACGGCTGATAAAACTAATATACTTTGCTTTGTTTGCGGCAAGAAGGACGTTAAAACTCCAGAATGTCCCGATTGCAATAAAAATAAATATAGCAACAAATCATATTCAAAAAACTGAATATGCAGAACTGCAGCAGTAACAATTTTGATAAAACTGATTGGCAAAATTGGTTACAAACAATTTCAAACTTTTTTAAAATTTATAAAGTCGCTACAGTTCTGTGTAATAAACCAATTGATGATTCTAGGCCTTACGCTTCTATTAAATTGAATGATTTAGTTATTGCCGGTTTACTAGATTCTGGCGCAGCTATCACAATCATAGGTAACAATGCCCATAAAATTCTTATGGATAAAGGTCTTCAGTTTAATTGTAAGAACTCTAGCCCTTCATTTATTATTGCAGCAGGAGGACAACAATTGAAGAGTATTGGTTCCATGAATCTTCCAATTCACTTTGAGGATGAATTTCACATTATCGAAGCTCTTGTTGTTCCTGAAATAAATAATAATCTGATTTTAGGTATTGATTTCTGGCGTAAATTTCACATTTGTCCTAAATATTTAAATTCTATTAGCTTGTGTAATTTTAATAATAATATAGCTTCTGTTCACGACCCTACAACGCATTTACAAAATTATGAAACCTTAGATGCCTCTCAAAAAGTTGTAGCTGATAACGTAATTAGTCAATTCGAGCAAATCTCTTCGAAGGTCAAAGGCTTAGGGAATACTCATCTGATTACGCACCGTATTGATACTGGGGATACGCAACCCGTACGACAGCGTTATTACCGCTTGTCACCGGAGAAGCAACGAATCCTCGTCGAACAAGTTGACGAAATGTTGGCTTTGGACGTTGTTGAACCGTGTGAGAGCGCTTGGTCCTCTCCTGTATTAATCGTGATGAAGAAAAATGGCGAACCTCGTTTCTGCCTAGATAGTCGAAAGCTGAACTCGGTCACGAAAAAAGATGCATATAATTTGCCTTATGTGTCGGAAATATTGGATAATCTTCACGATGCTCGTTATCTATCCAGTATCGATTTATCCAAAGCATTTTGGCAGATTAATATCCATCCAGACGATCGCGACAAGACGGCTTTCTATGTCTCAGGGCGAGGAACTTTTAGATTCAAACGTACCGCCTTTGGCTTGACAAATGCTCCAGCTACACAGCAGCGCCTGGTCGATATTCTCTTCGCAGAATTTGATCAAAAAGTCTTCGCATACTTAGATGACATCATTGTCGTAAGTAGTGATTTTGAAAGCCACGTTTCGACACTACTTCGCGTTTTGGAGAAACTGAGACAGGCTAACCTCACTGTGAATCATGAGAAATGCAATTTTTTCAGAGCGCGTCTTAAGTATTTAGGCTATGTGGTGGACAAAGACGGTTTGAGAACTGATCCTGAAAAGGTACAGGCTATCCTCCAATATCCTACGCCTTCAACTAAAAAGGACGTCAAACGGTTTCTCGGAACAGCCACTTGGTACCGTCGTTTTGTGCCAAATTTCAGCACCATAGCCGCGCCACTTAACAAGCTTACGTCAAATAAAAAGAACGCTCCACCTTTTAAATGGACGGATGAGGCGGATGCTGCTTTTCTTAAACTTAAAGAGTGCCTTGTTTCAGCACCAGTTCTCTCCTGTCCGGACTACAACCTTCCTTTCGAAGTCCATACGGACGCTAGCAATTATGGTGTTGGTGCTATGCTCACGCAAACTATTAATTCTAAAGAGCATCCAATAGCTTACATGAGCAGATCATTGTCCGACTCAGAACGTAATTACAGCATCACTGAGCGTGAGACTTTGGCTGTGATTACTGCTCTTGAGCATTGGAGATGCTATTTGGAAAATGGTAAGCGCTTCATAGTATACACCGACCACAGTGCGCTCAAATGGTTTTTGTCTATAACTAATCCGACAGGTAGACTGGCACGTTGGGGAGTGCGCCTGTCCTCTTTTGATTTTGAAATAAAACATCGTCGTGGCTCCGATAATGTTATTCCAGACGCGTTGTCAAGAGCAATTCCAGTAAGTGCCATTAGCTCTAGTAACTCTTATGTTACTACTTCTGACTCATGGTATAGAAATATTTATAACGGTTGCATTAACAATCCCCAAAATTTTCAAAATTTTATCGTTAAAAACAATACCTTATATCGCCTATCTAAAGAAAAATGTTGTCTAAATTCTGAATTTTCCTGGAAGGAGGTTATTCCTAGTGAATTGCGTGAACAGGTTATTTTTGAGAACCATTCCGAGCCTACGGCTGGACATCTAGGTATCTTCAAAACATACAGACGTCTTGCATTGCGTTACTTTTGGCCAGGCATGCATGAACACGTTGTCAAATTTATCTCTTCTTGTGATAAATGCCTAGCTTACAAAATGCAAAATCATGCAACGTTGGGTGAAATGGGACGCCCAAAACAATGTTCACGCCCATTTCAAGTTATCTCTATCGACCTGATGGGCCCCTTGCCAGTAACTCGTAGGCAAAATTCATATATATTCGTAATAACCTGCTGTTTTTCCAAATTTTGTTTAATTTACCCCATTAAAAACGCCACTTCGCAAATAATAAATAAAATTTTAGAAGAATCTGTTTTCCTTGTCCACGGTATACCCCAAACCGTATTTCTTGATAACGGTACACAATTTACCAGTAATCTTACTGATAGTCTTTTCAAAAAGTATAAAATCCCTAATATCTTTTTTACGCCTAAATATACTCCCCAAATTAATACCGTCGAGCGATATAACAGGACAATCATCACTTGCTTGTCAACTTTTGTTGATGATGATCATAGATCCTGGGATACTAAAATACCTTCTGTACAATTCGCCATCAACAACTCGGTGAACGAATCTACCGGTTACACACCCTCGTTCCTCGTTTTCGGTAGGGAGTTAGTCACTTGTGGATCACATTATGTTGACAATGACATAGGTAATGAATTAATATTTTTACCACGCGACATTTACGCTGAAAACCTCGGTTGTATGTCTAAAATATTCGACAATGTTCAATTTAAACTTTGGCAAGCACACACAAAAAACACAAGTCACTATAATTTAAGACGCAAACCTGCCGAATTTAATGTTGGTGACATTGTCATGAAAAGAGCGTATTTTCAAAGTGACAAAGACAAATTTTTTAGTAAGAAATTAGCACCAAAATATATAAAATGTCGCATAGTAGGTAAAAAATCACCTCTTGTTTATAACTTAGCGGATATGTCTGGAAATGACATCGGTACCTGGCATATCAAGGATTTAAAATTAGTTACCTTGTGATAATAAATAGTGATACAAAAAAAAAAAGAAAATATAAACATTACAATACCCATCTTATTTTAACAAACATCGTTGCATGAGACAACGGCGATATACTTTAAATATTTTTTTTTTTAAAGTTAGTCAGATAAATCACTGTCTTAACTTAATAATGTAACCGCCATAGTACTCAATTTTAATGTTTATTACGGCCGTTTGAATGTGAAAAGAATGAATGTGAATGTAAATGAGGTGAAGTATGAATATAAAAAAAAAAAATGTTATAAAATATATATACGCTGCGTTAAGACTTGCTCATGCGGAGTTTATTCTATAAAAATAATAAAATCCTTACGGACCCGAGGGGGTATTGTAACGTATGTTATATTTACTTGAAAAACTTATAAATTTGCCAAACATATTTTATTAAAATTAATAATAACTTAATTAAATTAACCTTAACCTAAATAATTATTTAATAAAACATTACAAACAATCACTCAATAACACTAAATTAACCTATTAAAATAATAAACTTACTTAATACACTTAAAGTTACCAAACGGACAAACAAGAACCGGTCAATACAAAATTACTGGCTGTTCATTCTTAAGCGCCTATTAGACTACGCGTTATTCAGCACACGGTATTCAGTCTGTCTTCGAAACTAATTAGACCGCTCGCTATTACACTAGACTGAAAAACGCGGGCTTGCTCATTCGCACGCAAGACGTCGACGTTGGCGGTTGTAATGGCACCTGCAATTTCTAAGCCCAAAAAATTTGCCGTAGCAAAAAAACATGTTTCTTTTGTAATTCTTGAATAATCTTGATGATTATTTTTGTCATAAACATGGCATCTCATGGTACAACTCTAGCATGCAGTCATGCTTAATAATAATTTTCTACCGACTTAAAAAAAAGGAGAGGTTAATATCAATTCGATTGTATTTATTTTAATGTTCGTTACCTCAGAACTCCGTCATTTATGAACCGATTTTTATAACTGTTATTGGTTCTTTTTTTTAAAGAGTACCTATGCTTTCAATTTAGTCCCATTAAATTTCATCATAATCATTTCATATGAAAGATATTTTTCTTTACTGCGCGCCATTATTGTAAAGCCGTGTGGTATCCGGCAGAGTAGAATAGGACCACTCCAAGTCTTCCCGTGGATGTCGTAGAAGGCGACTTAGGAAATACAAGCTAAACAAAGCTTATAAACATCTAAGACACCTTTCCAACCCGTCTGGCCAGCGTGGAGAGTGTAGGCCAAGTCCTCTGGCTGCTCTGGCCAAGTATGGCCCTAGTAGTACAGAGAGGGTCGTGCTCCTGTAGTGGAGACTAAAAAGGACCTGATGATGATTATTGTAAAGGTAACGCAAACAAGACAAGACACACATAATATGAATAAAATATACGTGGCGCACGCGCACGTCCGCTCCCTGTGGACGCGAGCGCAGACTAAACGGTCTAACGCTTATTACACTACTCGATATTCAGACTCTAAGCCAGTTAGCCTCGCCGAGCCCGATCTTGCGGACTGAATTCAGAGTAAGACGGTCTAACTCTTATTACACTACGCTAGTTAGACTTAGTCTGACTGAATACCGTGTAGTGTAATAGACGCATTACCGCGACATTCATGCACCGATCCCTTTGTTCTAAGTAGCTACTTAGCGCGGCCGCATTCCGAGCGGGCGCACAGCGTCGACTTCTCTCGCGCAGCAGACACGTACGCTCCTCTAAGCGCAGTGTCTAATTTCGCATTTTATTAATCTGAGATACATAAAGTCTAATAACTGCAATCATTGCCTTTATTTTTTACAATTAGTAAAACAAACTGTTAAAAGTAAAAGTGTTATCTATACCCGTAGATCGGTAAGTGACGAGCTCAATTTATATTTTAATAGGGATAGTTATTTGTGAATGATTTTTGTGATATAGTGTTAACTTTTATCCTTTTCATGTTCCTTAGTGTTATTATGTAAGTAATTAAATATTGGCTGTAAGTTGAAGACGTAAATTGTGATCGATAGATATTGCATCAGCCGATTTATAAACAACTACCGTCGAGTTATTTATTAATAGCCTTAAAGTGTCTTATTTTCTTTTTTATCACATATTTCATTATTCTAAATTCTTTTATTTCTACTCTGTTCTCTTTGACCATCAGCCACATTCATGCCTACTTCGTAAATAAGGTACTTGTCCCTTCTTCATTTTCCTGGGCGTGGCTGACCGGTCAAAGGCATGATGAGTTTAAGCTCACACTGGACTTATAACTTTCCAGGGTCCGAAGCTTGGGCTTGGTTTTCTTCTAAAGAAAATTAACCACCTGCGTCGAAGAGAAGAGAAGTTCTTCTACGACGGCTACGGAGTGCTGACCCGTCAACATCGGACGACCCCACCCTCCACCTTCGCGGCGTCTGTCTTCGAGACTAAGGGCGGTACCTCTTATAGGACACGGCATAGGGCATAGAACCAATCCTGATTTTAAATTTTAATAAATATTTATTGTTGCTGACTAGGGCGTTTCTTTTATAAACCCCCTAACGTCACATGCTACGCGGTTACTTGTTATTAAATAGGAAGATTTTTTTATTTTAAAATTACACTTCGATACAGACGTACTCAAATAAAGAAAGACTTATAACCTCGTCTCATTTAATTAGAAAGAAAACCTACTTTAATTATCTCGATCCACAGATTCACTTGAATAAAATCAAGAGAAAAACAACCAAACAGTGCTTGAAGGTCTACGTAAAAACGCTTTAGTCTGAATTCGAATTGAAGTGTGCTCCAAGAGCGACTAGTTAAGTGTTCCCTGGGGGCTGAACGATATATTACGCGCTGGATTTTTGGACGCCTTATAAGCTACAATGCTATTTGTCTTTGTCGAGACCCTATGTTTGCTTATCATTGTGACAAGTCGCTCGAAACAAAGCGAACATTCTGAAGCAATTTTGAGAGGACAGGGCCTCAAGTCTGTGGTTGAACCTAACCAAGAATTTTGTTTCTATATTATGAAGGGACATCACAACTCGTCTTATTGAGGAAACGGGAGACCCTAGAGCGGGCTGCTATTTTGCTCAACGAATCAGCATTGCTATACAGCGCGATAATGCTGCTAGTATTTTGGGCACGTTGCCTCAATGTGACGAGTTGGAAGATTACTTCTATTTATAAGAAGTACATTAATATCAAATAATTTATTTGAGGCAAATATCATATTTTGATAGTGTTTACAGCCTCCGTGGTCCAGTGGTTAAGGCGTTTGCCTGTTGACCCGGGGGTCGTGGGTTCGATTCCCACCGGAAGCATACTTTGTTTAGTTGTTTCCAGTTTGGTTAGGACATTGCAGGCTTGAATCACCTGATTGTCTGATAATAAAGATGATTCCGTGCTTCGGAAGGCACGTTAAGCCGGTGGTCCCGGCTGCCATCTGGTAGTCGTTAAAGGAACCACGTCAGAGGCCGAGAGGCGGTTCCGAATAACTCTGACACCAGGGTGTGCATGGTCGATTGACCGTGACACCTACTCGAAATGATGATGATAGTGTTTATTTAAAATAGTCAAATTTTATCAAAAAACAATTACAATTATGCAATCAAGAGAAAAAATAAAGCATAGAGAATAATAAATATAAAAAATGCTTTGCTGTAAACATTCACAAAAACATAAAAAATACCTAGTATGTTTCTAAGAATTATTTAGGAGTAAGTATTCCACCAATAAAGAATCAATACAATTAACGTTAGAACCATCTTATGTTATCGATATAATATTTTTTTCTTTTATAAAATTCGCGCATAGGTACTTTCTTTTCTGGGAACAAAAAATGCAAGTATAATTTATTGACATTGAATGGCATTATTTGTAGCCTAAAATGACTGGATAATAAATTAGACATGCCTAATTTGGGATCATTAAATTCTGGTGACCTATACAATCTTAGGATACCTAGTTCAGGCATCAGTCTTCCACAAAAACCCTGTACACCTTCACTATAATGTATGTACTATTGTCATGCAATATTTTGCACAAATTTTCACTAACTTTAATTATTAAGTTCAGTTTATGTTGTTGTTGTGGATGGAATATAAACAATACTTTTATTTATTTTTTATTACAGAAATATTTAAATTCTCAAGGGCAATTTGATAAGGCACTTACCGCCCTGAAATTGCTAAGAAACATGTTGACAAATTGGCGGTCCTGGTAGTGTGACAAACTATTTCATTTGTCCGGTTTATAACTCGTAAACTGGGGTAATAGGCGGCTGTGCGAAGCTGTCCACAGGGATATAAAAGTCGTGGCCTTAATTTGTGAGGTATGTTAGTTTAACTTCACATGATGTTCGGTGGACTTTAACCAAGTAAAAATAAAAATTGAAAACAATTCGTGAAAAAAAGGGTCCATACCAAATAAACGCCCACTAGTAGACCGTTGTCCCAACGCGATTTTCTGATGCATATGGTAGTATTCGGGGACTATGATATATCCCATCTATATATACACTTTATTAATAAAAATAATATATTCAATTTCTTACATCCTGTTCATCTGGTTAGGAAGCGTATAGGAGGTATAAAGTGAAAAGTTAAAATTTGAAAAAAAAAATGTAGGGGTGTTAAGTTATTTATAAGCAAGGTCGACGGTATTGTTTTAAGCAGTTTAGAATTTGCATACTTCTCTTTAACAATTTTTGAACTATTCCAAATTCTATAACTCCTATATCACGACTGCCATCCATGAACAGCCGGGACCAACGTCTTAACGTGTCTTCCGAAGCACGGAGGAGCTTGAGATATTTTTATGCTACTTGCGGCCACCCATTCCAGTGGAAACAGCGCCCGGGACCTGCTGATTCCCACTAGACCATCGGGCTCTGCAATTAAATGATTAAAAGAAGATACAAATAATAAGAAGAGCAATTAGATATTTCAAATCGGTATTGGACAAAAAACATATTTTAGTTCTTGATAAAAAAAATGGTGTCGAAATCCAATTTATGCTTTATACCTTAAAAATAGTGCATACAAATGGTAGTTTAGTAGTCCAAGTCTTAAGTCCTCGATTTTTTGGAATATTTTTCACACCATTTTGCAAGGGAAGATAGAAGTCAAGAGAAGAAAGGAAAGGCTTTTATAGCCGAAGTTTTTAATTCGGCTATAAAAGCCAAAGACGTGTAGAGGTCAGAGATAGCGGAGGATCAAAAAAGATGGAAAATACTCTAGCAACATAAACATTGTTCTTGATAAAATGATGATGAAAGTAGTCCAAGCATAAAATCGTAACAAACATAAAAACGAATTAATAAACACAAAAACTTAGTTTCGCATTTATGATATTTAAGCTTTTTTTAAAGCTAAGGTTCTAATAATGTTTATTTATATTAGGCGTACGCGTTCAAAGCGAACTTCTTCTAAAAAAAGATCCTTCTAACAGATGGTCGAGTAGCGAGCCTTCATTAGCACATTTAGGATGCATTTCCACCAAAGATCGCATGTCTCGCTTCGGTCGTTCGAAGGACGTGCAAGGAAAAATTCACTAATAGTACTTATTGCTTAATATCAGGGATGTTATGCTCAATTGCCTATCTGGTGGTTGCAGGTATGGCATCGGGTGTGCACGTCAGGCTTTCCGAGCTACTACTTGCTTTTCCCCCATTCTTCCGAGTGTGTACGCTTCTTGACGCGTGGTGACACTGTGAAACGGGTCTGCAGATGAGCGGTGCGAAGAGGTGTAGCGGGCTCTTTTTAGATGCGAGCCTATGCCGTTGCACACTTATGTCGCACAAATTCTATCTCGCTCAGATCCCTTGTACCCATTACTCGCATTAATCTCTTGCTAATGAATATAGGAAGAGTTGGGACGGGGTTTTTGTACATACAAAAACCACGGCCCGCTTAGCCATTTCCACCAGAGCTGCATTGAACGAGGCTAGATAAATGAAATAAAACTAGGTTCTTAAAAACACAGCCCTCGCCACGCATCCTTAAATATCTCTGATGGAAACACATTTACCCTGCACTCCGATACACACTCACAGCTCTACCATACAAATTAGCTCAGTTTCGCCGAAACACTCGTACTATTATTAAAATTGAAAATATGTGATGAAAAATCATACGAGACTAGCTCCGTGGCGCAGCGGTCAACACGCCAGCCTGCGACACGGAGTGACCGGGTTCGATCCCCGGCCAGGTCAAGATGGAAAATGATCTTTTTCGTATTGGCCTGGGTCTTGGATGTGTATCTATATATGTATTTGTTATAAAATATAGTATCGTTGAGTTAGTATCCCATAACACAAGTCTCGAACTTACTTTGGGGCTAGCTCAATCTGTGTGATTTGTCCGTATATATTTATTTATTTATTTATTTAAAAAGAACTCGGCCACAGGTACTATTTCGCTATTAACCTTAAAAGATATCTTCCCACCGCTCTGCTACACAGCACATATTTGCTGGAAATACCACCTTAAGATACGAAACCCTAAACACAGCAATCAAATAAATCCAAAGTAATATCATTAGCCGAATGGCAACCCATTTTTGTAAAGGCTTCCATTTCTCGGGGGTCTTTATCATCTGTTCACGAAGGCCTTCTTACACAGTCAACGACCTTCTTTACAAGTGTCAATGAATTGATAAATGTGGAAACATACACGTGTATCTTTTATCTACATTTTCATTGTTCATAAACCAAACATTTCGACGTTTGTTTTGTTGAAGGCGAAATTTGACACGAGTATTGTACTTAGCGGTTAATACTCTCTTGTTACTTATTACTTGCTGGGTGTAACCAATATAGACATTGTGTGAAAGGCGCGTCTCAGCTTTTCTATTTGAATAAGTTTTTCTATAAGAACGAGAATGTTGGGGAATAAAAACGAGCGGAAACTTTTTCAAGTTCTAACAATTTGATTCCATAGAATAAGATTTTCCTAATGACGTTATTATTTTGACTGATTGAGTAACCATTCAAGGTATGTATGTAGGCCCTCAAAAGAACTTTAGTTATTCTTCTTAGTGTAGGCCTCACGTTTTAATCGTCACTTCATAATATACATTGGGTGTTTCGTATGATTAGCTATTTTTCTGGTGAGCTCCGTTGCGCAGAGGTTCTAACCCAGGCCAGGTCAAGATGGAAAATGATCTTTTTTAGATTGACCTGGGTTTTGGATGTTTATCTATTTATATAGATAAACATACTTATGTATCTATTATAAAATATAGTATCGTTGAGTTAGTATCCTATGACACAAGTTCACAACTTACTGTTGGGCTAGCTCAATTTGTGTGATATGTCCCTAAATATTTATTTATTTATTCCTTCTCGCTAACATTTGACAACGCTTTTGTATCATCGAATATTTTTATTTGTTGAATAAACTGTATGAAGGTTGATTATCAAAATTTCGTACGCCGAAGTTTTAAAAAAAGTTAAAGAGTAGCACTGCATGGTTGTCCTTAAGAAAAAACAATACGGGGTACGATCAATTATACATATAAACCTTTTGGCCAAGTGCGAGTCGGACTCGCGCACAACGGTTTCCGTACATTATATATAATAAGTTTGAAATTATTAAAAATATTTTTATTACATGATGTAACTCAATCAATCCTTTACGTCGTTTTGTACCAAATTTCGAGATTCTGAGTTCACGGGAAATACCCGGAAAATACGGGGTTTTGATTCTCCTGCAAATGTCGAAAATTTGCTGCATAAACGGCTGTATCTTTTGATTTCGTTGGCTTAGAAGTTTGATTTTTTCAAAGCACCAAGGGACAGTTGACGTGAGTTGAGGGACAGTGAAGAATGAGGTACAAGCTGACATTTATATCAAATACTCACGTCTACGTAGAAGTTCCAACCGCGTTATTTCCCACGCCATACATATTCCGTCAATTTGTCACACTACCTAATTGTCAGGAGTTATAAATACTATCAACAATAGCCGAACCGTATTAATAACGATACGTTTATTTTCATAATAAATCAAAGAGAACATTAATTATATACGAGCCAAGGAATATCGGTGAAGAGTGTGTATAAATCGTGAAGACATTGATAAATTATTGTACTACTAGTTTTGAATGCTATTGTAGCTGCATACCGACATTGACTAGAAATAGAGGACTATTTGGATTACTTTCAGGTCACGAAGTCGGCAAAGTTTGACTTATTATTATTTGTTTAGTCTACATACGAGTATCTATTTGTAATTTACTACAGACTGGTCTTGGAGCGGCTGAAAATAAAAAGAAGGCGACCTATGTATGACAAGCAACATTGTCATTCGAACGATCAACATCTAAGTTTCACTGCCTGAAGATGCCTCGTGTAGAGGCGAAACACGTGTCGCGAGCACGACGGCCGACATTGCTGCAGCCTCAACGGATGCAGCAGTATCGACCAGGGTTGCATGCATCAACTATTGGTGGCGGGTATGAAAGGACTAACATTAGTGGGTGGGCGCTGGCCAGCAATAGTTTGCACGAACTAACTGGTGACGGAAGCACGCAAAATAAATTGTCTCAAAGTAAATGTAGCTTTGACTTCCGCAAAGTAACACCTGAATCTATTAACTAGGTTATACAGTCAATCGACCAAGCACACCCTGGTGTCAGAGTTCTTAGGAACTGCCTCTCGGCCTCTGACGTGATTTCTTTAACGACTACCACGATGGCAGCCGGGAGCAACGGCTTAACGTGCCTTCCGAAGCACGGAATCATCTTAATTATCAGACAATCAGACGATTCAAGCCTCAATGTCCTAACCAAACTGAAAACAACTAAACAAAGTATGCTTCCCGTGGGAATCGAACCCACGACCCCCAGGTCTACAGGGTAAAGCTTTAACCACGGGACCATGGAGGCAATTACAGTTAGGACGATGATGATGATGAAGCTTTATCTAGCTTTTATAAATCAGTAGTAAATGAGAATCAACATCGATCTCCAAATTGAAATGAGGTTTGTTTTACCTTTATGTAAATGACTCGTTTTTGTGTGAAATTCGCGAAGTTTCCAATGGCTGCCATTCGACTCGCTTATTCAAATATTGCTGCTTATTTTGTCCGAAACTGTTTTGTTTTGTGTTGTTTATCTCTATTTGTAAGCAATCGAAAACTCTACTAGAAATTCTTGGTGATAATTTTACTAATTATGTTTTGTTAGTCGCGTCGCTTCTTCATGCTTCTCCTGAAGATCAGATATACTACAGCTGCTTTTTCATGAATTATGTCGGCAAATGTGCAAGCAGGTCACAAAATAATGTTTTTATTTTTTTATTGTTATTTTATTATTTTAATCTAATGGTATCCGCAGAAAACCAGCGTCATGGTCAGACAGGCATGTTTTGTGTTTAATTTTATTTTTTTGATCCTTTTATTATTGATGATGTTCCTAGAAGACTATTTTTTTTTCTTTCTTTTCTTACAGGTCACCTGGTGGTAAGTGTTTTTTTATTCCTAGAAGATCTAAGTAAAAACAATCGACGTTTGCGAGCTGTGGGCAATACGGCTAGCACGCCAAAACATTTTTTTTTCTACCTACAAGCTAGAGAAAGAGCAGCTGTTACAAGCTACGAATAAGTAAAAAGGATACAGCATGTTAAATAAATAATGAGACAGCTCAGTATCGAGTTTCACTGTCAAAATAGAAATGAGGTTTGGTTCCCGCCTTTATGTCACGTCACGCCACAGAAATAAAAATAAAAATTTAGGCTGAACAGAGACTTAACATAAACATTTATTTTAATTAGTGTAAGCTAGTTGTTGTCGTACAATACTTACTCATCCTACGACATAGCTTACACTAGATTTAAGCTCTGTCGTAGGATACTTGCTAGTTATCACATGGGCCATCCATCTGCCGGCCCATATGATAAAAATAGTCACTCATTCAAAAGCCGAAATGTATTTTGAAGTGACTATCAAAACGTACACTGAGTTAGCAAATAGGCCGGCAGGGCTGGCGGGAGAATGAACCCTGATTCCTAAACAATTGCGGTCCCACTGACCTACAGAGGTCGTCAAATGTAATTTGGTCAAGTATTTACAGCCGGTTGCCTACCTGATGTCAATCCTTCTTAGGTAGCTCTAAAACCGCAGACAAATACCTGTGAAGATTCATACTAATATTATAAATACGAAAGTAACTCTGTCTGTCACCTTTTCACGCTTCAACGATTGAACCAATTTGGATACAATTTGGTACGGAGGTAGTTTGAAGCCAGAGGAAGAACCTTTCATTTCGAAAAATTTCTTCTGTTTCCGAGGGATCGATATTAACGCGGGAAAAACCTAGTGATATATAAGTATTTGAATTGAACCCAGTACCAATCTTGTAACAGGCCAGCTACAACTGATAAACTATTCAACAAAATATTTCCCTCAAACCAAGAAACGATTCCTCAAACTAAGATACATAAGACATCCAAACGCCATCTATAGCAATACTTTAAAGTCCCGTATTTATTCTCGTCTTAAGGTAATAGGAATGGCAATAAATCCTCATTACTCAGTACACAGAATCAGGACCAAGACGTCAGGTTTATTTAGCAAAATAAACGGTGATATTTCAGTGAACCTTGGTTTGCTCTCATTTGACATTCCTTTCGCCCCAGTTGATGATTATAGAAATAAGGAGATACTCTTGTAATTGCTTTATTTTACAAATGATGACCACCAGTAAATTATCAATACTAATAATAAATTTGTAAGGGTTGGTCATGAAGTAAGTTACATTATTTTTAGAGATATCGTGTTTATAAACTCTACACATGATACTGATACGAAATCGAGGATTTTTAGATGTCCGTTCCTCCTTAACTCTTAAACTAATTAACAAATTGTCATGCAGCTTGGAAGATAAAAAATTTGACGTACAGAATAGAGGAGAGGCTATTTAAATTTTTCTCCAGTTATGATAAGACGTGGCCCCCTTACAAATGTACGCGAACGGAGTCGCGGGCACAGTGAGTACAATATACTATAGAGGTATTCGTTAATACATACGCGCGGAAAACATTACCCTCGGTCCGGTCAGTCGGGTAAAAATAGATTATAAAATAATGAATTATTAAGTACGTTAATTGGTTGACAAACGATAAGGTCATTTGAAAGATGTAACACTGCTCAAACACCTAGTAAGCTTAGGCAAAACTACGGCTCAGCGTTGCCCTCGCCGATAATTTTTGAATCTATGCCGAAACTAGCGTTTTATTCATTTCGTGTGAGCCAGAGAGAACAGACTCAAGGATTTAAGTAATTTTCTTCTGGCATATAATTTTATTATGCTAGTAAATCTAGTAAGCAATCCATGGAGATATTTAATTTGCCGTTACTCAGAACGGCCAAATCGACTGGGTAGTAGGACATCGCTTACGAATTAAATCTAGGTCAAAACAATTACTCTGAAAATAAAAAATAATAAGCAAGCACCAAAATCAGATACACTTTGTACTACTATACTATACTTCTAAAACACAATATATCACTTGTATCTATTGCACACATAAGGCGTTTTGATTAGATATATGCTTGCTTATATGATCTCCGTTCCCGATATTGCATTTGGCGTTTTGAAGGACACCCGTGTCGGCCAGCTAAAAGGAAATCGGGCACTTATTAAACCTACGAAAATACTACTGGTAAACATAAAAAGACGTGTGGCACTCGGGGACTGTCGCGGTAAAGCTATTGCATAGCATTTTTTATCAACTTATGCATTATAAATATTTATTTATTTAATTTATGCAGTAACTCCGTTACTGTAACTCACTGTTAACTTACTGTAACTGTAACTTACTGTAACTTAGTAACTTAACTTACTGTCACTAAGTTAACTCACTGTAACAGTAACTCCGTTACTGTAACACTCCAACTGTAACTCCGTCGACCCTGTCGCGACACCCAAGTCAAAGTATCACCGCTGTGCCGGTCGGAGTAGAGGTGTTAGGTTTTTTCGTTACGGAATTTCTGGATTCGGTCTCCACGCTGAAGCGCCCGCGCTTAAAAATAAAACACTACCATCAGACCCAAATATTACTATTATATACTTCTAAAATAAATCACGCCACGCTAGTATCCATTACAGACACCAGCGTATTTTGTTTGGCAACTCTACTTGTATCTTTTATATTCGTTCCGGGTTTTTCATTTGGCGTTTCCCAGAGCAGCCATATCTAGTTGTTAGCAGGACATCGCTTACTAATGAAACCTAGGTAAATACGTCGCTGGTAAACATTAAAAAAACGCTGCAGTCAGACCCAAATTTTAGGTACTATTAAACGCTTCCCAAGTTAATCGTGCCACGCTAGTATCTCTTGCACATACCAGCGTATTTTGGCTGATCTACTTGTTTCTTTTACCTTTGTTCCGAATATTTCATTTGCCGTTTTGCAAAGCGGCCATATCAGGTCGGTTGAAGGACGTCTCGCACTAATGAAACCTGGGTAAATACGCTGTTAGTAAACATAACAAATTAAAACCCTACCATCAGACCCAAATATTACATTTATACACTTCTAAAATAAATCATGACATGCTATTATCTCTTGCACATACCAGCGTATTTTGGCAGATCTACTTGTATCTGTTATCTTCGTTCCGGGTATTTCATTTGGCGTTTCCCAGAGCGGCCATATGGGGTAGGTTGTAGGACATCGTGCACTAATGAAACCTAGGTAAATACGCCGCTGGTAAACATAAAAATAAAACGCTACCGTTAGACCCAAATTTTACTTTAAACGCTAAGGACGTCACGCACTAATGAAACCTAGGTAAATACGCCGCTGGTAAACATAAAATAAAATAAAAAGTTTAATAGTCAAATTTGGGTCTGATGGTAGCGACCATCAGACCCAAATTTGACTATTAAACGCTTCCCAAATAAATCGTGCCACGCGAGTATCTCTTGCACATACCACCGTATATTAGCAGATCTACGATTGCCGTTTTGCAAAGCGGCCATATCGGGTCAGTTGAAGTACGTCACGCACTAATGAATCCTAGGTAAATACGCTGCTGGTAAACAATTCTAAATTAAATCACGCCACGCTAGTATCTATTACAAACACTAACGTATTTTATTTGGCAAATCTACTTGTATCTTTTATCTTCGTTCCGGGTATTTCATTTGGCGTTTCCCAGAGCGACCATATCAGGTAGGTTAGGACATCGCGCACTAATGAAACCTAGGTAAATACAATGTAGGTGCATGTAAATAAATGAAATGACGTAGTGCCTATTAGGTGATACTGCACTGGGTGTAGATTAAAGTCGTATATTATTGGAAATTAGCCAAAAGTAGAAATTACTAATGGTGAATTCCGATAGGTATACAAAGTACAGGGACAGTTAACATAGGCATCATAGGTAAATAATATGTTGTTGATAGATGTTGCAAACAACTACAAAATAACAAATAGTTGTAGTTGGTATACCTGCTGGTAGCGACCAGATAATAAGCGTATTATTATAAACTAACATTCTGTCATGATTGTGGACTCTCGGCTCCTAAGTACGGTAACCGAAGCTGTAACAGGAACGCTTTGTATTTTTACACAAACACATTACTCAAATATATTCGGTAAAAAATGTTTTAATTTTTTTTTGTAACCATTGATATAGGTACTGTTAATTATATTTTAATACGCTTTAAAATATGCTTTAAAATAAAATTAAGAAGAAAAAATAATTTTAAAAGAAAATTATCACGTCTTTTTCCCCTGCGGGGTAGACAGAGCCGTGCTCTTTAAGACCTAAAAGTCACGTTTAGTATGTAGGTGGGAAACTGAACCAAAATAGTAATTGGTTGCTAGCTGCATCGCCTAATAACATCACTCGACCAGCTTTTACGATGTGCGTGGAAAGTGAAGCAGCTGATACATTTTAAGGTTTTCTTTACTACCTGACCAGCATGGTTTTATTATTTTCGCTCCGCTGTCCGTCTGTCTGTCTGTCTGTGTGTCCGTCTGTCACCAGGCTGTATCTCATGAACCGTGATAGTTAGACAGTTGAAATTTTCACAGATGATGTATTGCTGTTGTCGCTATAATAACAAATACTAAAAAATAGAATAAAATAAATATTCAAGGGGCTCCCATACAATAAACGTGATTTTTATTGCTTATTTTTGCTCGTTATTGATAACGGCAAAACGCTTGAAATATTCACATAATATTGATACAAATATACCTATATCATATAAATATTCGACAGCTCCGTGGCGCAGTGGTTAACACGCCAGCCAGTTAACAGCCAGCGACACGAAGTGCCCGTGTTCGATCCCCGGCCAGGTCAAGATGGAAAATGATCTTTTTCAGATTGGCGTGGGTCTTGGATGTTTATCTATGTATGTATTTGTTATAAAATATATATCGTTAAATTAGTATCCCATAACACAAGTCTAGAACTTACCTTTGGGCTAGCTCAATCTGTGTCATATGTCCATACGGACATATGACAATAAATATATACATATTTATTTATTATTTATATACACTTTAAAAAAGAAATATTAATGGTGGTCTCCCATACAACAGACATTATTTTTTTGCCGTTTTTATAGATAACGGTACGGAAACCTTCGTGCGCGAGTCCGACTCGCAGTTTGCCGGTTTTTTCTTTACTCCCAGACCAGCATAGAAGTTATTTAAAAAAAAGTTTGAATCCAATTATTTTTTTATTTTAACTCTCAATCGGTATGTTCATGTACCATCTTTCAAACAAAATACGCAATTCATTTATTGAAACTACGAGCATTTTGCATAAAATATTTATCTATAAAGTAGACGCGGCACCTTTTTCACTGTTTAAAACATTTAAAAATAGTATAAAACAAAATCGCTGCCTGCTGTCTGTCGGTCTCTATCTACTCTTAGATCCTTAAAACTATGCAACGGATTTTAATGCGGAGATTTAAAGTGATTCAAGAGGAAGGCTTATGTGTAAATTGCACCCGTGCGAAGCCGGGGTCCGGGCCGCTAGTTTATAAATAAAACAAAGATAAACTATGAAGCTTTCGCCCGCGGCTTCGCCCGCGTCAATGTCAATCCCTCGGGACCTATAGTACTTTTTCCCGGTATAAAAGGTAGGCTATGTCCTTCTCTGTACTCTAGAGAACTTGTACGCAAAATTTCATGATTCAGTAGTTATGGCGTGAAATCGTAACAAATCAACTCACTTTCGCATTTATAGTATTACTAGCGACCCGGACCCCGGCTTCGCACGGGTGCAATGTACATAATATACACCTTGCTCTTGAATCACTTTATCTATTAAAAAAAACCGCATCAAAATCCGTTGCGTAGTTCTATAGATCTAACCATACATAGGGACGGACAGACAGCGGGAAGCGACTTAGTTTTATATTATGTAGTGATAAATAAGGATAAGTAAGTAAGGATTACAATACGTTTAACATATCTGAAATATTACCGTAGCTGAAAGAAATAATGTTAAAAATACTTTTTACTCAAAAATTATGAATGGCTCCCTAGAGAAACCAGATAAGTTAAATGTCATAATAAGGCTAGCTTTTCACAAAAGCTGTACGAGGAAAACGAACAAAAGATAACTCAGTTTGATAACTTTTTTTTTTATTATCCCCAAACAAGTACAATCCCGGGACATTCAAAAGTAGAATAAATAGGTATCTCTTGAATAGGCATGTAACATCCTCGTCTTCATCGTCACTTACCATCAGGTGAGATAGGAGACAAATGCCTACTTCAATAATTAATAAAAAAAAAGAAAGTTAAATTTTATAAATCTCTACACATACATACATACTATCACGTCTTTTACCCTTACGGGGTAGACAGAGCCTAGGTGTATGAGACTTAAAAGCCACGTTTAGCATATTGGTGGGCGTGTAGGTGGAAAATTGAATCAAAATAGTAATGGGTTACTAGTCCCATCGCCTACTAACATGATTCCTTAGAATTTTACCCATTCCCTTGATCGGCTTTTACGATCTGCGCGGGAAGCTAACAAATAGGCAGCAGGCCTATTTGCTAACTATAGTAGTGTACAACGTTTTGATAGACACTTCGAAATACATAACTTAACATAAATTTTATATACCTATCCTTACTAATATCCTTATCCTTATCCTTACTAATATTATAAATGCGAAAGTGAGTTTGTTTGTTTATTTGTTTGTTTGTTTGTTACGCTTTCACGCCGTAACTACTGAACCGATCATCATGAAATTTTGCATACAAGTTCTCTGGAGTACCGAGAAGGACATAGGCTACCTTTTATCCCGGGAAAAAGTACCAATCCCGAGGGATCGACATTGACGCGGGCGGAGTCTCAAATACAAACTGTCAATCATACGAAAGCCGCAATGTATTTTAAAGTGACTATCAAAACGTTCTTCACTAAGTTAGAAAATAGGCCGACAGGTCTTTGGTATCATAATATTACATTGTCATCCAATTAACATTGAGCTGGAATTTTGTGTATATTTTTCTTCCTTTACCTTTTCCCACTGTTTCAAGCATGGTCGGTACAGTAGGTATATCAATAGGCTAGTTGTCCGGGTCAAAATAATGACATTACAATTAGTCCGTCAGTTAGATAATCATAAAATATACGACACGTATTTTTTCTTTTGTCAATTATACAATAAATCGAAAAGATAAAGCGCGTCAAAGTTCACGAGTGGGGGCTTGTGACGTCAAAGTTTGCTAAAAAGTGTAGCAAACTATGACGTCACACAGAATTTGAAAGGGCTGTATCTTTATCATTTTTTACTAAATCGACAAAAGAAAAAATACGTATCCAATATTTTTTGATTATCTAACTGACGGACTAATTATATTTTTTTAGGAAACTAGTCTATTCTCTACATTTCCTTCTATCGCCTACCATAGCCTTTGTCACTCCTTTCTTGTCCATAATCTCCTTGACACAATCCATCCATCTTTTCTTATGTCGTCCTCTGTTACAAGTTCCATTCTCTTCGAAATCCAATGCCTTCTTTGTGATATGACTTTCTTATCTCCACATCATATGCCCATACCAACTCAGCCAACATTATGTACGTAAGTTCACAAAATCAATCGGTTATGAATAAGTCCCTACTAATAAATTTAATTACGGCGAGCGGTAAAATGATGGAATGGAATAGCACCTTTATTTCTTACTAGCTTTCGCCCGCGGCTCCGCCCGCGTCAATGTTAATCCCTCGGAAATAGTACTTTTCCCGGGATAAAAGGTAGCCTATGTCCTTCTCCGTACTCCAGGGAACTTGTATGCAAAATTTCATGATGATCGGTTCAGTAGTTACGGCGTGAAAGCGTAACAAACAAACAAACAAACTCACTTTCGCATTTATAATATTAGTAAGGATAAGGATAATAATAGTTTATATACTAAGGTAAATGAACATACCGTAGTGGGGTAGTTTGCCGATTTAGAAATACGTGTTCTAGTACGTGCAATAATTAACAATATTATTTACTTCCTCCTGGCAGGTCACGTTCGTAGTCCTAAATCCGCAATACTAATTTGACTTTTACAAACAGACTAACATTGCAATTAAATAAAAGCTATTATTAATGATATAGTAAAGCTATTAACAAAGGAACTACGTCAGAAGCCGAGAGGCGGTCTCGAACAACTCTGACACCAGGGTGTGCATGGTCGATTAACTGTGTCACCTACCGGAAATAATGATTATAATGATAAAAAGTAATAAAGTAGTTATTTTTATTTAGATAAAAACTAAACAGTTTCAGAATGCATTTAATTCCTGTGTTTGCGAATCACCACAGCATTCGCAAAGCGGCAACAAATCTTTGCAGGAAGTCCCTAACGTAAATAATGCTTTCTCTCGTTAATGTTACAGTACCTAAAAATATTAAAATCGAAAATACGTGATGAATTTTTTCATCACTATCTTTTTTGCGCGTCCAGTTGTTTTTACACACACGAACAAAATCGAAAATACGTGATGAATTTTTTCATCACATATTTTCGATTGTTTCCTTTATACAATTATATTCTCAGTTTCGGTGCTTGAAATTAATTAATTTATTCTATTATTACTATATTTCTGTACATGTTCATCTGACTAATCTCTGAATAAGGTACATGTTTAGTTAGTTGTGTTAGGCTTATTATTTCGGTATGATTCTGTCTTAACTTCACCGTTTGTTGCTTTTTTTATTAAATCGACTTAAATGTATTCAATAATAAATTAAGAAATATGCTTCCGGGTGTTTTAAGATAGATGGCAGGTGCGACTTTTCGGAAACGAATATCCTTACACCGTTCCTTCAACTCTAAATGTTATTCGAAATGAAATCCTAAAAAATTAAACAAACAAAAAAAAAGGTAGCTACGTTTATTATATCTCATTTAAGTCTCGAATACATTTTTAATTATCTATCTTTTTTGCGCGTCCGGTTGTTTTTACACACACGAACAAAATACTGTTAAATTACGTGATAAAATATATAATGATAGCATCATCATCATCTAAAGATAATGGCTATGAAATCGCACTAATAGCCATTTTACATAATTTCGTTCCAAAATCACACAACAGTCTTGCCAAGAAATAAATATAGCCACTCGGGATTGTTGTTGTTCGTGTGTGTACGTGGCCAACACTTGTGTCAGATTTTTCATGCTGCATAACGGCATCTGACATAGCTTAACGACTGCCATCAATGATAACAGCCAGGACCAACGGCTTAACGTACCTTCCGAAGCTCGAGATATTTTTATGCCACTTGCGGTCTCCCATCCTCGTTGGGACCGCATCCGGCGTTGCTTAACATACATAAGCGCTAATAATTCTCAGAGCCACTGGACCATCAGGGTCCTCACTCGGGATGATAAGGATGACTAACTATACCATATATAGTGCCTCCACATCGGTATGACCATTAAAATATCACATATTTTTTAAGTAGTGTAACACGTAGAAAATAGAAGCAATGAGGCAAGCAGAATAAATTTTAGTTATTTTAATACTTTATTTAACTTACAATGTATGCTTATAATTTATAACTATGTTTGTTCAGGTGGAATCGTACAACTCAATTTTGAAGCAGATATCGTCCACATTGTATATTCGTTTAGTATGGATGACAATGCATGACTAACTGTGTGACGTCATTCTAAATCCAACATGGCGGAACACCCAAGATTTTTGATGCTCATCGACAATATGGATATCGAATTTAAAAATGAAACAAAGTGATGTATTTATTTTATTATAGTCAATTATTAATTCACTATAATAATAATTAAATTCACTATAGTAAAATATTTATTAAAATTTAGCTTTTATAAGCTTGTTTTTAAAAAACATTTTACTTTTTAGCACAACTTTATAAAATTCTTAAAGACAGATGTTTTTATAGTATTCAGAAATTTATAAATTGTAAATTGAGTTAAACTAACGTAAATGATAATAACTGACATATACTAAGTGACATTTTATACTATTACTAATAATTCATTATAATTGCATGATCTAATCCTTGTTTGTAAATATATAAATGTTTAAAAATAATAGTTTTGTATTTTTGCACGCCGACAAAGGCTGAATGTATAGGTCTACATATTATTACAAACAATATCTAAGTATATTTGACTCATTCAATGCAAATAAATTTCATTTCATTTTCATTTCATTTCATTTCATTTTCATTTCATTTCATTTTATTTATTTTAATACTTGGTCCGTACTAATGACGTCATTATAAGGCCATAACGTAGCAAGTTTTCAAGAATAGAATATCCACACATCGTTGTGGAATGAATGATATTCAAACCATTGATAAACGATCGTCTATTGTCCACCCGACGTGCTAGCCCTGCTGGTGAATTGATATATCTTTGTGCATTTTAGTGAATGTTTATGCTATAATTATACATTGGTTGTATAAATTATGGCAAACTCCGTGGCGCAGTGGTTAATACGCCAGCCTGCGACACGAGGGTGCCCGGGTTCGATCCCCGGTCAGGTCATGATCTTTTTCAGATTGCTCTGGGTCTTGGATGTATTATAAGTATCTAAAATATAGTATCGTTGAGTTAGTAACCTACGACGCAAGTTCACAACTTACTGTGGAGCTAGCTCTATTTGTGTGATATGTCCCTATATATTTATTAATTTATTTACTATTAAAATTATTTGATTGTAGTAGTAGCAGAGCCACGCTACCAGAAAATACATTTTTGCTAATAGCGTTAATGGGCCGGCACGCCCGGAGAAGTACCACAC
Source organism: Elegia similella (assembly GCA_947532085.1). NCBI lineage: Eukaryota > Metazoa > Arthropoda > Insecta > Lepidoptera > Pyralidae > Elegia > Elegia similella. The sequence continues at coordinate 18,643,302 of OX383940.1, read as the reverse complement.
TCTCACAGAAATTCGACGTTTGAGTAGAAGCTTTACCGCTTCTATGCTTCATTCGGTCAGGGAAAGAGCCGGTGGCCCATCCTACCCCCTATTTCCCCCCCCATGTTCTTCCCCCAACTCCTTGACACGCTCGGTAATGCTCCTGTTACACCCTAGTGTTGCATTTGTTTATAGGCAGTGCTGATCGATTTTTGACTCCATGGCAATAATTTAATTGCGGAATCAGAACCCCTTTCAAAATCCATACTATATTATTAATATTATAAATGCGAAAGTAACTCAGTGTGTCTGTCACCTTTTCACGCTTCAGCCATCACAAATTTCATCTAGATTGGTTTAATTTAGATGAAATTTGTTATGGAGGTAGTTTGAAAAATTAACTGTTCCCGAAGGAATACGTAATACATTAACGCGGGTGGAGCCGCGGGCAAAAGCTAGTCATTCTATTATTTTATTCTATAACGGCCAATATATACAAGGCATCGAGCTGAAAATATATATTGTTAGCGACTCGCCCCGGCCAGCACGGGTGCGATAAATTATACATACAAGCCTTCCTTTTGAATCACTCTATCTACTAAAAACGTATCAAAATACGTTACGTAGTTTTAAAGATCTAAGCATACATATGGACAGACAGCGGGAAGTAATTTCGTTTTATACGATCTAGTGGTAAATAAAAAGCTAAAGATTTATCCTAAAACTGCCCATAAATGTTTGAACTCTGTAACTGATCTGATTAAAACTCTTCCTCAACAAACGTTTACTATAATTTGTTAAAATAATAAATAAATACAAATCATTTTAATTAAATCACTTAAGGCGCTGTATCCCTTAACCGTTTGTATCGGACATCGCGAGATATTTTATATACTCGTGTCATACATGTCATCAGTCTCAGTTCAAACCCGTGTCTGCCATTTCAGTGTTAATTTTCACTTTTAATTTAATATTTCAATAATTATCACCAATTGTTGTATTCTTTTTAGGTATCCATCTTGCTCATTTAGTTATACTTTTTATAGACGTATAAAAGTTGGTAGTTGTCGCTGAAAAAATCTAGTAATTCGCGACGAAACTTTTTCTGGATATAGTTTTATTGCGATTATAATTAGCGAGGTTTTAAATATTTTTTTGAAAATATTTTGATGTAACCTTTTATTTTGATCTTTGAACTGTACTTCATATTTTTTTCATGCTAGTATTCCATGAAAAATAAGGCTAACTGCGCGACGAAAAAATAGTTGTTTTACGGTATTTTTCTGATGCACAGCGCCTTAATATGGGTTTACTGCGATTGATACATTATTATTATACATAACGTTATAAAAACTCCGCATTTTCATGCTCGCTGAAACTGTAAATTTTCGAAGCATTAGGTATAAAATGCACTAACGGGAATTAGCGCGAACATACCGTTTTTCTCCAGACGTTTCGACCAGGTTGCACCGGCCGTTGTCATTGGAACACTGGACGGTGCGACCTGGTCGATACGTCTGGAGAAAAACAAATGTGTTCGCGCTAATTCCCGTTAATGTATTTAGTAAATATGCAGCGCGAAAGTATAAAAGTATTTATTATTATTATTATCATCAGGTCTTTTTAATCTCCACTGCAAGGAGCATGACCCTCTCTGTACTATCAAAGCCATACTTGGCCAGAGTAGACAGAGGATTTGGCCTACACTTACGCTAGCCAGAGGTCTCATTGATGTTTATGAGCTCTTTAAAAGTATTCGTTAGATATAATTATAATAATTTAATAAACGCTATAAAACCGTACTAAGCGATTTACAATACAATCCTACCACGAACTCACATATTCAGTGACACTGAATTTTCGAGGTGTATATCAATTTGATGTGACAGCACAGCAGCGCCCTGATTCCAATAGAACTGAGAATTTGTATTCTTGCTGCACCCCACAGAAATATATCAAGATAGAACTGCGATGTCAGGATTTTGCTAAAAAAACGCGCGTGTCAGCCTTTGCATAAGCCGCGCCCCCGATTTGATATCATAACTAGCGAAATAGTAATGTGTGATGCACAGAAATAAATAGCGTTGTGAGGGCTCGACTCTCGACTATCCCGGCGCTCTAGCCGAGTTCTCACATAAATAGGAAGGGAGAACACAAGACTCGACACGACGACTAGATGTTGACTTCAATAAATTAATAACAAAGACTGTTATGCTCCAAGAGATGGTAGTAGACTCAAAGATGTTAGTAGACAGAAAGATGGTATCAGACTGAAAGATAGACTGCAAAATGAGTGATGAGAGAGAAAGAAAGTAATCTAAAAATGGAATAGAATGGAATGAAATTTGAATTAAAAATTAAATATGAATTTAAATAAGGAATGGACAGGATGAGAGAAATGAGGTTGGATGAGATGCAGCATGCAGGTGGCATGCTGCAACGTTACAGCGTCATATCGATCAACAGTTTTTACAGTTAAAAACCGCAGACAAAACCATGTGTTCACGTGCACGCTGTCTGAATAAACGCTTAAGAATCTTGCACGATTGTGCAAGATTAAGACTCGCGTGCACCGCCCACTTAGCCGTTCTATCTTGCTATATTTCTGTGGTGCACCCCCTGCCTAGAATTACATGACATTTATTCAAATTTACATAAACCTAAGTACTTTAGTAAAAGGTACTCGTATCAGTCACCCGATTAGTTAGTTCTTTATTTCTCCCTTCCATAGAAACTAATTCGTGAAGCTCATCGGTCTTTGTTACATCAATATCATCAAACCTCGGTGTCTTCCAATACAACTCTTCAATATTCTGAAGAGTCATGTCCTTAGTCTCTGGTAACAAGATCAACGCCACAGTCATCCCATAAGCTGTTATAGCTCCGTACATACAATACGCACCATGGAGACCCAACGTAGAAAATAAGTACGTCAATGTTTTTAATTTTACCGTTATATTCATAGCTAGAAACAATGTCGTTACCACTGTACACACGTTCTTATACTTCAAAGGAAATATTTCTCCAGATATAATGCTTACTATAGGAACAGTTCCCACACCAACAGCAAATATCAAAAAATAAACTAATGCAGCTCCTATGAAATGATGATCAAATGGTATCCACTGGTTCACTTTGGCGTAATAATAACCTGCAGTGACGAAATAGGCTACAACATTTAAACTTATGAATATTTTGATCATAAGGCGTCTATTTATCTTAGTGTTTAGTACAGTTGCGATCGAAGCTGACGCAATCCTCAAAATGTCCATGGATAATAACATGAAAGTAACGTTTGCATCTTTTCCGATTAAAACATGAAATATCTCAACCCCGTATGCATCCATCATTATAGTGCCACTCCAAGCATTGCAAATAAAAAGATGAGCCATTAAAATCAATGGTTTGTAGAATTCTGATTTCTTCATTGTAAGAAATGAGCTTCTGATTTTATTTTTTATTACATTTAACTTCATACCTTTTTTCTTGACTGCTTTACTAAGTTCAGCTTTTTTAATCATAGCTTTTAATTCTTCTTCTTCATCGAAACCTCTTAACCAGTGAAAAACTTCTCTACATTTGTCATATTTGCCACAACTCGCCAAAAACATGGGTGATTCTGGAGATAGTAATACCAATAACGAATCAGTTACTGCTATTCCAAGGCAGAAAAAAGCAGTGTTGTACCACGTGAAGTACGATCCTATGGTATGAACCACCAATCCACCAGACAACATAGTAAATGTCATCATAGTCAGAAATCCTCCTCTGTATTTTGGTGTAGTATATTCTCCAATCAGAATCGCGCCTGTTAGACTTGAAACACCAATTCCAACACCTTGAATAAAACGCCCGATAATAATGGCAGCAAAGTTAGTCGCTAAAGCTATACAAATCCAGCCGAGAACCATCAATAGTACGCTAATGAGGTTGGAATAGCGACGTCCGCATTTGTCTATTATGGATAAGACAAACAAGAATCCAAAAATGGTTGACAGTGGTACTATGGACGCTGAAATAATAAAAATACAAATATTTTTTAATCAGTAGGGCATGTACCAAAAATCCGCCCAAGTGAGGGTTGTATTCGTACATGAAGGTTTCTGTACCATCAAATAATTTACATATCTGCAAAAACACAAATTCAAATTTAAATTTAAAACGTTTATTCAATATAGGTTTCTTTGAACACTTATTAATTGTCATATTTCACTTCTCAACAATTGTTGACGTCAAAAATTTACGCTTAATTTACGCAAGTCTCTGAGATACTAGCTTTCACCCGCGGCTCCGCCCGCGCCGATGTTGATCCCACGGCAACAATGTATTTTCCCGGGATCAAAAGTACACTATGTCCTTCTCCGTACCCCAGACATCGGTTCAGATGATCGGTTTAGTAGATAGGGCGTAACAAATAAACAAACTCACTCTCTTATTTATAATATATTAAGTTAGGATTGCACTATAGTTAGGATATCTTATTGTGATTTTTGTTTGTTGTTATACCGAGAATACAACACATTCTTTTACGAGTTTTCTATCTCTATGTATTACAGTTTAAAGATAATACTGCTCTATGACAGTCGGACGGATGGATGTACGAGGGGACGGACAGTGAAAGCTAAATAATAGGGTATTCTTAGCACACTTTGTGTTTTTACTAAAATACTTACCAATCCAAGACGCGGAAGTATCGTTCAAAACAATGATGGGATTTTCTTTCAGTTGAGGCAAGATTATGGTGGTAAAGCCTATCACCAAACTATGTTCCATTACGCTGAGCGATACTCCAGCAGACACCATAAACTGAAAGCATAAATCACTATTTTATTAAAAACTAGCTTTCGGCCGCGGCTCCGCTCGCGTGAATGTTGATCCCTCGGGAACAGTACTTTTTCCCGGGATAAAATGTACCACATGTCCTTCTCCGTACCCCAGATAACATGTATGCAAAATTTCATAATGATCGGTTCAGTAGTTACAACGTGAAAGCGTAGCAAATAAACAAACCTACTTTCGCATTTATGATATTATCATCATCATCTTCATCATCATCATCATCAGGTCTTTTTAGTCTCCACTGCAGGAGCATGACCCTCTCTGTACTACCGGCCTAAACTCTCCTCGCTGGCCAGACGGGTTGGAGAAGTCTCATTGATGTTTATGAGCTTTGTTTAGCTTGTATTTCCTAAATCGCCTCTTACGACATCCATGGAAAGAGTTGGAGTGGTCCTATTCTACTCTGCCGGAAACCACATGGCTAATATATTAGTTAGGATTAGGATAGGATGTTTACAATGTTAATTTAAAAACCACTAATCCACCCTAAAAGAGTATAAAATATTGCTCATTTTAACTGAATACAATTTTTTTTAAATTCGGTTTTATTTTTTAATGTTTGTTACCTCATAACTCCGCCATTTATGATGATGGAAATTATTTTTTGTTCGAAAGGGTGTGCTTTCAAAATCGACTCATTTAAATTTCATCAACATAGGTCCAGTAGTTTGATTGAACTCGGTTTTTTATATAGAATAGAATAGAATTTTTTATTTGCCAGAATACAGAATTAAACATGTATTCAGCTACCATAAGGGGCGCGCAGGACCGACCTGGACCAGGATCGCCGCATCACGATCAGAGTGGAAGTCCCATCAAGAGGCATATGTTCAGCAGTGGACGCAAATATGCTAAGAAGAAGAAGAAAAAGAAGAAGGGGCGTGCAAATATTTAGACTAATGTAAAAGATTTAACTTATATGAAAGATTATGTACAGAATGAAATGTATGTGTGAGTACCAAATAAATAGTAAAAAGTACTTATAAATATCTAGTAGTTCAAATTACTATAGTATACTATTATCTATTTTTCCATTGCTAAGTATAAGATAATGTATAAGACCTAAAAGTGACGTTTTGTTGGTGAAAGAAAGAAAGAAAATTATTCATTTGGTGCAATAATTAACAAAAATATTACAATTACAATAAAAAATAAATATAAGTTAAATTAACAAAATCATAAATTAAAGACTTTTTTTTAAACACTTTTTGGGTCATACCTATGGCTTATGGTGGGCATGTAGATGGAAAAAGAAACAAAGATGGTTGTTAGCTTCATCGCCTACTAAAATAATTAATCAGATTTTTGTTCAATGCCATTGCTGGTCTGGGAGTGATCAGTTATATCCAGGTTTTCTCCTACACTATTGAGGTCAACTTTACTCAAGCAACATTTTAAAATTCTTTCTTCTTAATCAATTTAATTGATCCTTACTCTAAGGTTTAGGTTGACTGGAAGAATTGCACAGCGATACGTCCACCTTTGTACCTGTTATTTTATTTTTTAGTTGATTACATATTCGGCAGAGTAGAATAGGACAACTCCAAGTCTTCCCGTGAATGTCGTAGAAGGCGACTTAGGAAATACAAGCTAAACAAAGCTTATAAACATCTAAGACACCTCTCCAACCCGTCTGGCCAGCGTGGAGAGTGTAGGCCAAGTCCTCTGGCTGCTCTGGCCAAGTATGGCCCTAGTAGTACAGAGAGGGTCGTGCTCCTGTAGTGGAGACTGTAACAGACACAGTCATTTACAGAATTTTCATCGTATATTTTTTTATTTATATACTTATATAACAATACTGTGCTTTACAATTATTAAATAAAACTCGCTTTGACTCAATGTTCTAAGGAGGGGCATTTATCAATAAAAGAAAAGGATAGCTATATTTGCCTTAGCCATTCAGGGTGAATTAAGTAAAATTCGGAGAATTTAGGGGTGTGGCTAAGACAGGGAGATTGGCAGTGACGGGGGTGGAAGGGATCAGGTAGTCGGGCTTGGGATGCGTGTACGCATAGTCGTAGCAAAGATTAATTATTAGAGTTTCGTGTACGGATCGATTTTTGAGTTAGTCGGGAGTGTCTCAAAGAAAATTAATTAAAACAACGTATAAAAATTAGAAAATCACACTTAATTCGATAATTACGGGAGACAAGCTTGTTGTTTCGAGTCTTTAAAATAATTTGTATTAAATCTCGCGTTAAATTAATATTAAAATCAAAAATCTGCTGTAAATTTTAAATATATAATTAAGTGATTAGTGAAGTAGGGGCGAATCTTCACAAGACTGCGCAGATATCTCCTGGTAAATTTAACATCACGCTACAAAGTTTGTATGAAATTTATATTTTATTATTTTATAAACCTTATTATTCTATTATATTTCTTCATATATTTGCATGACAATTAACATTGTGTGATAATGTCAGAAGGCGAGGTTGTACAGTCCAGTCTACGTTGAAAAGTGAGATTATGAGTCGCTGCATTATACATATTTGTTTAAGTATTTATTTCTTGTGAATGTCTTGATGTCTAGCTGGAAATCATGTCAATATAGTAATGAATCTGAAATAATACTAGGTGTTTGATAGGGACGTATTTTCATCAAGCCCTTACTCTGACACTTGCTTTTTGTAACATTTCTTAAATTATCAGAAGCTATTACTAAATTTATTTTATTAGTTAGAGCGTCTGGTGACTTTTGTAGACTCCACCATATCACTATTACTCAATTAATTTAATTATAATTATTTTGCAGTCATAAGACATAGTAGCTACAATTTTCTACTCAAAGCTTAAGGCTTTCGTCTAGATACGGCAGTAGCCGCAGCGAGGGAAGCTAACTGTAGACAGCCGCAGTTCTAGGGAATATTGTCGAAAGAATGAGGTTTTGAGCCTGGAATTGATAGCTGTAATTATAAATCTAGAGCTAGGTGATCTGGAAGAGTCACCGGCGTAGCGTAGGCTTAGGAAAAGTAGGTTAAAGACGTCTGCAGACGAAGTAGGATAGGAAATAGGGTCTAGGGAATTTAGGTTAGAAGGTCGATCAGCCAGGTTGCAGGACACTTATAGCCAGGTGCATGTGGAACATCAGCACCCTCCAATTCTGTCTTGGAACTGGCTATAGTGTGGGCGGGTTGCTAGGATGGATGGGAGACCCGCATATATCCAATTTTTTCATAGGAATTCTACAGGTCTTATGACCTGCCTCAATACATTTTCTTCTAGATGGAGTTTTGGAGTTTAAATTGGTTTTTATAGCTTAGTTTAACTTGAATATTATATGTATATTTTATTTACTATAAAATGACCTGTAAGACCCCATCATATTTCTATTATATAAATATAAACTTGTGGGAAAACCTGTTTCATGCGTGAACGCGAATCGAGACACTCCTGATATGGCAGACGACAGAAATCGCGAGGCGAGATTATCATACGGGACATGATGAGGCGTCACTACATCACTGAGGCGACGCAGTATCAACGTCGGCAGTAATTCAAAGCTAAGTGATAGTTTTAGTCCTGCTTTTATTTTTATGCGTGGATTCCTTTAATCAAATGTATTAAACAACTACTTCGTAACTGATTTAAACAAAACACAACGTACGGGTCCTTGTAAGACAAATAAACGATCACATTTTCTGGCCATGACGACGATTACGCTTGTTTAAATAATGAAAATTAGTTTCCTTAAATGTTACATGGAGTAGAGGGTGATAGGAAAAATTAAGGTAAGGGTGTGAATGTTACAAGACTAAAAAGGACCTGATGATGATACATATTGTTGGTTTTTTTGTTTTCTCTTTTAATAATGGTGCAATAAAGAGCATTTTATTTCTTTCTTTTAATCTAAATGCATGTTTTTTTTTTGCTAAAATTGTATTTTTATGACAAGGTTTTAATTATACACGAATCCACACTGTAAAGTTTTTTCCAAGACACATCGAGTGAAACACGATTGGTGTACCTTGTTTAGTTTAAGAGTTCCTATGACCACCTTCCAAATCCATCATCAGACTAGCGCAGCGATACCATACCATTACCATTGTATTGTTATCCAATTTATACATGATTTCAGCTCAATCGACAACCGTGTAGTAGATCAAATTTAACTCGCAAGTTTTGTTTCAGACAAACATCAAAGTGAAACTAAATAAAAGCTTGTAAAAATAAAAAAAAAACGAAAATAAAAGATAAAATTAAAAACAAACCTGGTGTAAAAAAGGCTTTATTTTGCCCATCTTCGGTCCTAATATTCCTAGTATTTACCTCTTTTGCACTGTTTTTAAAAATAGAGCTTTCAATCACGAACAACATAAAAATAAAATAATATAAATAAATTACAAATAAAAAACGGTTTTTATCTGTAAATATAACTAAAATAACTGCACAATCTATGTTGCAACAGTATAACTTTTTGTATTTTGAATCTATTGCACTAAATAGAAACGTCAAGAAATTATTTAATATTTTTTACATCGCTAAAATATCGAGTAAAAATTTCTCTTTCAAAAAAGTCCTCGAGACACATTATCGCTACGGAGTACAATAACTTTATGGCTCTTTCATTGTGCTATAGTTTGTATATTACAGTCACACGTATTGATATGTACACACGTCGGTTCTTAAGTCAATGCAATACGGTCTAAAATAAAATACAATTTGATATATATAAGGTTTCGTGACTCTACAATAACAGAGACACTAACAAGTTTTATATATTTATGAAAAATTGTTCCGTACATTAATAAGACTTGCTCTAGAATATTCTTAGGGAACGACACATTTTTCCAGAATGAAGGGAACCCTATCCTTCCCTTGGCATCAACTATCTTTATACCAAATTTCATCTAAATCGATTTAGTGAAAGAGTAATAAAAAAACTCTTCCACTTTTACTAAAGTAGCATAGTATATTTATTATTATTTACATATAATACTCGTCAGGAATTTGTACTACCTACACTGTTTTAGCATGTAACAAAAAGGTTTTCCCCAAAATATATGCTGATCACAAAAGGCCATTAATATGTAAATGAGCGATAACTATTTGTACATGTTAAACGAGGGCCGTCACACCCCAAGCTACTTGCTTTTTCCCTAGTCATCCAAGTGATCCTAGTCATCCCAACAAATGGTTATCCTTCCCAGCATTAAAATGCTTCCGCAGTATCGAAAGCACAGCAACCAAAGAAACTGCGTGGTGAGTAAGACAAAATCCAATAAGGCATGGAACAAAGCATACTTGGGAGAGGCCTACTGCTGGACTAGCAGTGGACTTCTTACGACTGAAATGAAATGATAGATGATGATGATGATGATATATAAGAATCTCTTGGCTTGTTTCCAAATTAGAGTCAGTCCTCCTTGACTATTTTATGCCAATTCCGATATTATTCCCAATGCCTTCATATCTGATTGTACAGTCTTTATCCAGATGGTTGGGGGTCGTCTTCTGCGTCGTTTTCCCTCATCTATTCGCCAACACCTGCCCCGTAATGTGATCAGGACCACGTCGCATTACGTGACCATACCAACAAGCCTTTAATAAAAACAACGGGTTGCACTTCGGGACTGCCAGCAGAAGTGAAAACTCTGCGCGGTAGAAAGAGAAGTGGATATTACTTCTTCTCCTAAGTCACGTGTCCGTCTTACGAATTTTCGATCAGGGCCTCGCATCAGCGAGGGAACATTTTTTATCCAACGGTGTCTAATGTTTTCGCGATTGTTACACATTTAATTAAATCACTTAATACAATATGTTAGGTGTTAAATGCGATCTTCTCATCTTTTCGCGTAGGTGTCATGTTCAATCGACCATGCACACCCTGGTGTCAGAGTTCTTCGGAACCGCCTCTCAGCCTCTGACGTGGTTCCTTTAACGACTACCAGATGGCAGCCGGGATCAACGGCTTAACGAGCCGTTTTACGAAAAGAAAAAACGTAGGCACATTCTACGTTTTTCTTTTCTCCCAGACAGCTGCTGCTCTTCCCGCGCAGACCGTAGAAGCCGGGCAAGGGAATGGGCGAAAATCTAAAGAATCACACATCATTACAATGGGAGATGCGGCTAGCAACCCATCACTATTTTGATTCCGTATTCCACCTTAACGCCTACCAACACGCTATGCGCGAAAAATTGCGACATAACCAGCTGTATCTTTTGATTGCGTTGGCTCAGAAGCTTTATTTTTTTTTTTTACAACTGCTAGGGAGAGCAGATAATCAGTATTTGATATGAATTTCAGCTTGATACCTCTACGCGGATCTGAGAAAAAGGGTCTTGACAGACTGACTGACAGACAGACAGACAGATGGACAACCGAGTGATCCTATAAGGGTTCCGTTTTTTCCTGTTAATGTACGGAACCCTAAAAACTAATTTACATGCTTACAAAAACACGAAAAACTGTCCTTCTTATTGCAGTCGTGAAAAATATTCGAAAAGTACATCTGTCAAAATAAATATTTAAATTTGATGGCAACAATGAAACATATGGTTTACGTTAATACATGACGCATAGTTGTCTCCGTAGGTATACTCGTACTTATCGATAAATAACAGATGTATAATTTTCAGATTTCGCAAGTAGTACATAATAGTAGATTGTTGCATTGAGCAGAAAGTAATTTATTATTGCACCGAGTGCTTATTTGGAGGCCGATCTTTAGCGAGGGCTCTAAAAATCACGAGTGTAATATAAATTACTGAATGCGAGGTGCATAATCTGCTTTTCTTTCAACTACCACAAGAAAAGTATGTGAAAAAAACTGAAGGACATAACAATCAGTAACAATTAGTTGTTTACATTCCCGCCTTTTTTTTTCTTTATGGCCAGTTTTTTTTTAGGCCAAGCTATGCTCATGTCCATCCTTTTTTTGGGACACGAGACACCTATGGTCCCGCGATTTAATAAAAGAAAATTAAACAGTGCAGTAAAGGATTTCCATACATTTTTTTGCTCTAGAGCAGCAATGTTCCGCTTTGTGCTGGATATGTAGTGCAGTTATGATAGAATTGCAGCGTAGATAGAAGAAAATGTAATTTTTAGATTTCACACAATTTGTTTTATCAACATTGTGTCTGGCAACTTGATATTTTTTTACTGCTTTGTAAATTATTTATATTTGTGCAAAAAGGTATTGTATTACCTATATTCTTTCAGATACTATAACGACCTTCAACCAAACTTCTAAACCGACTTAATGACATGTAAATAGGACCATTTGAGAAGTATACCATTTCAAATAAAAACCAAATCCGTTCATCAATGATGGTGTTATGAGGTTACATCGGTAACATATTATGTACATTAAAAAAAACAGGCCAGGTGCGACTCGCGCACGAAGGGTTCCGTACCATCCTTATCCTTACTAATATTATAAATGCAAAAGTGAGTTTGTTTGTTTGTTACGCTTTCACGCCGTAACTACTGCACCGATCATCATGAAATTTTGCATACAAGTTCTCTGAAGTGCGGAGAAGGACATAGGCTACCTTTAGTCCCGGGAAAAAGTACTATTTCCGAGAGATCGACATTAACGCGGGCGGAGCCGCGGGCGAAAGCTAGTTATCTATAAAAACGGCAAAAAATCATGTCTCTTATATGGGAGCCCCCTTAAATATTTGTTTTATTTTAATTTAATTAATTATTTTTAAAGTGAATATATAACTAAATATTCTGTGAATATTTCAAGCGTCTACCTATTACCGTTATCAATATTGAGCTAAAACATAAATCATGTTTGTTGTATGGGGGCCCTCTTAAATATTTATTTCATTTTGTTTTTTAATATTTGTTGTTATAGCGGCAACGGAAACACATAATCTGTCTAAATTTCAACTCTCTAGCTATTACGGTTAATGAGATACGCCTGGTGACAGACGGCTGAACAGACAGACAGGCAGACGGACAGCGGAGCCATATTAATATTGTCCCGCTTTTACCCTTTGGGTATGGAACCCTATAAAAATATTAGAATAGACTAAAGATTTCAATAAATTGAAAACCTTTTACTCTTTTTTTAAATCGATTGAAAAACGAATCACTAAATGCTATAAAACAAAGTCCTTCGCCATGTCTGTCTGTCTATCTGTCTGTCTGTCTGTGGTAAATGGGTTGAAATACAACGATAAGTCGCTAAAAGTCAAGTCGCCCGGGAGCTTTCATCGAAAGCTCTGGTCTATGAGATATAACAAAATAATGGATTATAAGATATTCCTCTTTTTTAAACTTTCGCGCTTTAAACACATAATTATGTATATAAACGGGACTTAGCACGAACCAAAACAAATAATAAAAAGGTCCGTGCTAAGTCCCGTTTATATATATAATTAAAGATATTCCTCTTTTGTGAGATCTACAAAAAAATATCCGTGATGGCATTAGTGAACAGATACAAATGAATATAATTGCGTCATGTCACAGAGATAAGAAGTTTAAATCATTTTGGAAACAAAATACCATCGAGCTCTCAATCTCTCTTTCATCTGAGTGCTGTCCCCGTTGCATCCTCAGCTGTAATGTCCTCTCAATTCCATCGTGTTATCGTAAGTTATCTCCTTGAAAACTATAGTTTACATAACAAACGTTAAATATTATGAAAACTAGAAAGTAAAGTCGTCGGTTAATGTTAGTATCTGTATAAGTTGTAAAGTTAGCTCGGAAAGTAATGGGGGAAGTTATCAACTCGCTAAGAAGCTAAGCTATTCCAATAGTCGTATTTCTCCTTGATACACTCTACGCTTCTTTCTTTTATCCTTTCTGAGTCGGAGAATGTATGTTATGAAAGTAACAGGCGAACATACTTTTCTCTGTAGGCTTATAATCTCTGCTTTTAGCACACACGATAAACAAACATACATACAGCAACAACATACAGTCCTTTATACTGTATGTTGTTGGCTGGCAAAATGATTTGCTAGTAGCATCAATGAGCCGGCTCGTCCGACGTACCACACTCTCACAGAAAATCGACATCTGAGTTGAAGCTTTACCGTTTCTATACTTCGTTCGGTGAGTAAAAAAGCCGAAGGCCCATCCTTCCTCCCTCTCCTCCCCATTTCCTTCCCCCAACTCCTTGAAAGGCCGACAACGCACCTGTCACACCCCGGTGTTGAAGTTGTCCATGGGCAGCGATGATCACTTACCATCAGGTGACCCGTCTGCTCGTTTCCGTCCTATAACATAAAAAAGAAATGCCGTAAAAAAAACTAACTTATACTATAAATAAAAATTAATCGTATGTAAAATAAAAACCTATGAATAAAAAAGACCATGTAGATCAATGCCCTGTGGTAATGTGCTCAGGAGATCGGCAGCATGGCCAGGTTGAATGGCGATGCATATTATTCGGGCAATTATTTATTACTGCAAACCAACATGAGATGTCTCTAAAATCAGCCCCGACGACGCCCAGATCACGCTTACGCGCCCTACTTACCAACAATTCGCTTAGTAAATAATTAATGAAGATCCAATTCAAAATTCAACCCGATCCGGCCATATTTGTCTCAGAGCATCTTGTGGTATTCGCCTTGGATCCAAACAGTGGGTCCATTTTTGTTTAATTTAAATACTCGGAATTATGATGAGTATAAATTATTTAAAGAAATTAAAAATGCTTACAGTCATACATTTTTATGCGACAGGATAAATGGACCTCGGCTTTGGGCAATGTCTGTGTGCGCAAGGCACAGTAAACTCATATTGCCTGATGGGCCGCAATTTTATGCATACGAGAATCAATAGCCTTTGGAGAGCAGCAACTAACTATTGCCTGATGGGTCGAAAGCAACGTTGCCTGACGAGCCTATTCTGAGTGACACGACTGTCCGATTACTGGTGATCGGTAACCAGTAATCGGAGCTGATCCTACTCTATGCAGCTTATACTGGTGGCGAATGCATTTCGGTGTTCGGAGAGAGGGAATCTCTGGCTATTTAGAGATGGCGACACATTAAATATAAAAATTGTCACCGATTTTGCGGTCAAATCTTCCAATACGACTAAATTAAGGTGCTATTCGTCTTCTTCTCTTTGAAAACATGCAAAAGATTTTTTATTTACCACCGTGAACCATAGTCCATAGATTTATCAGCTGTGAGAACTCAACTGCTGGACACAAAGGTCTATTTCAAGGATTCTTAGTTCCATGGGAGGACATTGCCCTACTTACAACGCTTGTACATACTTCTCACTCGGATGGATCGAAAAAGTAAGTAGCAACTCCGGAGGCCGGGCACGCGTACCCGATACCTACAGCCACAGGCCAAACAGTTGAAGAGGACACCCCCATATAACCCACTAGCTGTTGCCCGCGACTTCGTCCGCGGCAATTTCTGTTATTATGATTTATTAGTATAGATGAATAATTTTTCCCCGATTTCAAAACATTCTTTATCGATGCTTCGCTCTTATTGGTCGCAGCGTGATGTTTTATAGATGGATTATCCAACACAAAAAGAATTTTCCAATTTGAACCTGTAGTTCCTGAGATAAGCGCGTTCAAACAAACAAACTCTTCAGCTTTATAATATTAGTATAGATGAGGTGACTTTAATTTCTGTCACTAATTATGTAAGATCTTTGTATTAAACAATTGAGTGGTGCGAGAAAGAAATATCATTGAGTGGTACAAAGGGGAACATACCGACATCTTTGGTTCGTGCGCGGAAGGAATCTATCTTGAATACAGCCGGAATGACTAATGAAATTCCCCGCAAAAGCGCCATTCTGCTAATGCGGCAAATAGGGAAGAGCGGAAAGAAAAGCGATTTATTTAGCAGCTCTCACAATTCGGGTTTGTTTAGGACCTATGAATGGATCTATAAATATATATTTTTGAAGTAAAAGCTTCTTTAGCGACGTTATGCACTCATCATCATTTCGTGTACGTGTCACGGTCAATCGACCATGCACTGCACACCCTGGTGTCAGAGTTCTTCGGAACCGCCTTTCGGCCTCTGACTTGGTTCCTTTAACGTGAACTTTTAGTAAAAAATTTTAAACTCTCGTCAGGACACGTGACCTGATCGAATTGCGTAAGACGGACACATGACCTGAGACCAGCGCAAAGGTGAGTTTTTTACTTCTGCCATCACTCCCGGAGTCCAACCCGTTGTTTATCTGATAATATAACTTTTTCAAAATTTCATCTTTAGGGTTCCGTACCCAAAGGGTGCCAAGAAAGGAACCCTATAACTAAGCCTCCAATGTCCGTCCGTTCGTCTGTCACAGACCTGTAACCCCTCCACCAAGCCCTTTCAATTTCATTGTATTTTATTGCATTATAAGAAAGGTGTTCTTTTTGTATTCTTTCTTTCCCGATTCTCTCAAAGTTGGTACTTATTTATTACTGAGACAAAAGAAGCCACTTAGAAGAGGCGTAATACATCAGTCCCCATACAACAAACGCGTATATTTTCTTACTATGTAGCTTCCTCCACGTGAGCTTTCGCTACTTCACCGGGTGTTTATCAAACGTCTTTTTGTAGTTAAATATTGGTGGTACGGAACCCTTGGTGTGTGTACTAAAGCGACCATCTCTTGGCCAGTTTTTATTTAACCTCATTAAGGTACATCCTCTGTGTGAAATAACCGAGCTTTATAGAAAGTTATCCGCTACTAAAACCGCAAACTGTTCGCATTTTGCACACTGAGGTTTCGAGTTTGAAAACTGTTAACAAATAACAAATAGTAAGGGTATAAATTTCGAGATTATATATCTTACTAGCTGTCACGCGCGGCTCCACTCACGTTAATGTCAATTCCGCGGGAACAGTACTTTTTTCCGGGATGAAGGAAAGCCTATGTGCTAATTCAGGTAATAACCTATCTGTGTGCAAAATTTCGTCAAAATTCATTCAGCAGTTTTGGCGTGATTGAGTCACAAATATACATACAAACTTTCGCGTTTATAAGTCAGGATTTTAGCTGTTCATTTGGGACGCTGAAAGAAAAGACATCAAGTAGCTGTACATCAAATAACATATTATGTACCCGTATAGTACAGTCAGGGACAAAGATACCTGACCAGGCCCTCTACCTATATCTTGAACTAGCTGTTGCCCGCAACTTCGTCCGCGGCAATTTCCGTTATTATGATTAATTAGTATAGATGAATAATTTTACCCCGTTTTCAAAACATTTTTTATTGATGCTACGCTACTATTGGTCGCAGCGTGATGTTTTATAGCCTAAAGCCTTCCTCAATAAATGGACTATCCAACACAAAAAGAATTTTCCAATTTGAACCAGTAGTTCCTGAGATTAGCGTGTTCAAACAAACAAACAAACAAACTCTTCAGCTTTATAATATTAGTATAGATTTTAAAGCTCCTAAGCTATAAATTATATTAAGGGGCCGTACTACCTCACACTGCTTTGCATGATTGTCTGTAATATTAGTTATAATGAAATACTCAAGTTGAAATAAAAATGCAGCAAAGTTCAGGACTATCTCTGGTAACTATCTGATTCAAAAACATGACTGCGTAAAATTTTTTCGATAGAAAAAAATTGCAAAGTTGCCTCCAAATCACGTCTAATTTACTCGATATTACAGCATTATTCGCCATAACATTAAAATTAACCTTGAAACTTTTGATTATAATTGCATTACAAAAGGCAGCCATCATGTATTTTTCTTTTTTGAATAACCCTTGAGTATTCTTAAAAAACGAAAATATCCAACGCGTTTAGACCATCCGCGTTTGTACCACCACGCCGCCTAGCTTATGGCGGGCCATTAAGAAAGACTTCACTCAAAATCAGCCTTGTGGGTCTTCCTATCACTTGCACCATAAATATATGCATTTGGCGAGGATAAACACAAGTCGAAGCTAGGAAAACAGGTTAAAACCATTAATAGTTTTCCCTAACTAGCGCGCGCTGGCAGAAAGCCAGCCTATACTGATCAGTGACGTGCAGTCCATATAGACTGTTAGACACTGTCTACCCTGCAGTCGCTAAATAAATACAATTTTTTTTCTAACAAAAAATTATAGTCTGTGCGCCTGCAAAATTCTGCTAGCAAATACTTTATAGTCGATTTGGTTCAAGTACGTCTTGCGGCCGGCGCGTGTCCGCACTAACCAGTATCTATACGCGTAAGCCGCGTTAGACAAAATTTCAAAGGTCTAACTTTTCACGCACACATAGAAAACTATTATACACCGACAGGAAATCGCTTTTGTAGTAGTACAAGTAAACATCTTTCATCGGCACACACATGCAAAGCAAATTTGCGCTGTGTGTGTGAATATAAGACACTGTCTACGAGATTTCTATTGGCTGTCGCGCGCGATGTAAATGACATCGTCACTTGTCAATGTCATTAAGGATTCATACTTATGTCAAGTCAATGTCATAAACAATGTCATTGATTTATGTGTTTACAAACAATCCAAGAGGAAAGTTTTATTTTAAAATTAAATGCTATAACAGTTAAATTTAATTTGTGACAAAAATATTTTCATGTGAAAGTTGTGACGCTTAGTGTATGCATGCCGAAACCGAAATATAAAGTGTTATGTGAACACGCTTTTGAACAAATCAAGCAACCGGTTAGTTATGGTTAGTTATTCTAAAGTTTAATCTTAAACCGTATGATATGTGTACGTGGCTCGCAGGTTCTAATCATATCTCTAATTTTTCGCTTGTTTTGAATACTTTTGCGGTCGAAGATCGAAAGACTATCATAATATTAAACGAGTTGTAGATAACTAGCCGTATAGTAAGGTAAGGTATATAGGTTGTATATTTATAAGGTAAGTTTTATAATTATGTCTACCCTATGATAAATGTCTGTGCACGTCACTGATACTAATATGTCCTCGAAAAGGCACAACCTCAAAATTCAAGGCTTAGTAAACCTACGGTTCATACAACTAGATTTTCACTGATATTAAAACTGCATCTGAAAGATTTTAGTCCTGCAAAAATAAATGCACAAAGGATATCGAAGCTAGGAAAACAAGTCACAGTCATTAGTAGTTTTCCCTAACTAGCTCGAGCTGGCAGAAAGCCAGCCTATACTAATATGTCCTCGAAAAGGCACAGCCTCAAAATTCAAGGCTTAGTAACTCTACCGTTTATACGGCTAGATTGTAAATGTTGTTTAGCTTACATCAGAATGATTTGCGTCATACAAAATACAAAAAGGATATCGAGCAAGGCGAAAGGAAGCCGTTTGCAGTATTTCCTTAGGTGGCGCGCGCTGGCAGGAAGTAAGCCTACTAATATGTCTTCGAAAAGGTTTCCCCACAAAATCCAAGTTCTATTTAGATACGGACATAGTTAAGCAAACCAGACCCAACCAACCAAAATAGAAAATTAGTAAAATTAATATTATACTTTAGGACTCAATATTTTAATCTTAAGACTATTTATTAAATAAGAATATTTATCAAATAAGAAATAGCATCCTAACTAATCCTAACTAATATTATAAATGCGAAAGTGAGTTTGTTTGTTTGTACATTTTCACGCATTCACTTCTGAATCGGTGATCATGAAAGTTTGCATATGTCGGCGGAATCGCCATACCTAGCTTCTATAAATTGCTCAAAGTAAAACCACGTGACTTACGTAAGCGAAACGGAGAGAGGACGATTGGTTGTTGTGTTAAGTGGGGAGCCGTGCTCCCCTCCACTAGTTTGAAACAAACGATGTGTGAGGTGACGGCAGGCAGTTCTCGTTGAGCACGCTCGGTGCACGGATCGCTGTCATACTTTGTGCAACTCATTTATTATGAAGTTTTGATAATCACTATGTTGTAATATAAGTGTGATTTTTATATTTAGTGTCGTGAAATAAATGTAATAGAATATTAATATAGTGTGATTCTGAGTGTCGTGAATAAATTGAAAGATATGCAAGTACCAATCTGCAGTTTCAATCATGAGTTAGGACTTCCCGATACATACACATTATCTGAGGTACGGCGAAGGACATAGGGAACATTTTATTCTTGGAAAAAGTACTGTTCCTGAGGGATAGACATTGACGCGGACGGAGCCGCGAAAGCTAGTCGATTATACTTAAAAGTACACAGTCAAAATTCTATTTCGTCGATGGAACAGTAAAATATCTTAAATGCAGATATTTTACTGTTCCATCGACGAAATATAATAAAACAGCAGAATGTGTTATACCAAAACGAAATAAGTAACCAAGTGAAATTGATTTTGTTCAAAATATGTACTAATGAGTGCATATAGGATCTAATCGAAATGGTTCTCATAAATTTCAATATAGAACCAGGTGACATGGGGATATAATTATTAATTTTATTTCCTGAAAATCATGTAGCTTGGATCTTTTCTCACGTTGCAAATATGTTCTTGTAAGGTATCTTCTTGTAATCTATCTTTGGGAATAATACATTTTTATGGAACATCGGACACTGATTATTTTTACCATAAACAAAAGGCCTATTTTTTTATACTTTTGTGTACATAACTCGATTTTGGCCAGGGTTGGTTGGCTCTGGTTTGCATATCTACGTCCACTTGTAATTGTTAGATTGAATTAGTTTCCTTTTTTATTCAAATAACTGTTATAGTTGCTGAAATATATTGAAAAACTCATACGAGTTTAACACTGATTAAAATAAACGTAACTAGCTGTTTGCAAAATTTAATACGAGTATCTAGTGTACATTAGATATTAGATTTGTACATACTAATGCAAAAATATTTAGTCATTTTAGTCTAGACTTTGTAGTCCATATTTACTATAAATAATGCTATTAGATATCGATTATGCTGTAAAATGTTTAAGCTTAGCTTAAGATTTTTATGAGCGGCCACCGGTATGATGTCAACTCTGCTTGGATATTTCGAAAACGCGTTTTCCTGTCTATACGCTTCTGGGTCCCGAATAAGTCTGCGCCTAAATGTTAAGCAAAGAGCTAAAATAAATACACAAAAGTAATCGGAGCCGGGCAAATAAAAAACAGACGTTTGTGGTATTTCCCTAGCTGGGGCGCGCTGGCAAAAAGCCAGCCTATACGAATATGTCCCCGAAAAGACACAGCCTCCAAATTCAAGGCCTAAGCGAAGCAGGGCGAAAAATGCCTTATAAATTTTTTTCTTAGTAACTTAGCAATCCTGCATTTTATATTTCAAAGAGATTCAGGATCACAAATGACAGGTGTTTACAAAAAATCCAATATTTTTGCTTCTTTTGAGAGTTCCGTACCCAAAGGGTAAAAACTTGACGCTATTAATATGGCTCCGCTGTCCGTCTATCTGTCTGTCCATCTGCCTGTATCTTATGAACCATGATAGATAGACAGTTGAAATTTTCACAGGTATTTATGTTGCCGCTATAACAAAAATACTAAAAAGAGATAAAATAAATATTTAAAGGGCTCCTATACAGCAAACGTGATTTTTTTTTTGCTCGATACAACAGGTAGTCGCCTGAAATATTTACAAAATATTGACTTATATTATTTACCTTAAAAATAATTAAATTAAAATAAAATTAATATTTAAAGGGGGCTCCCATACAACAGACGTTTTTGTCGTTTTTATAGATAATGGTACGGAACCATTCGTGCGTGAGTCCGACTCGCACTTAGCCGGAGTACTCTTTACGTACTTGCGTTTATTCAATGTCAAAAAATAATAAATGCTAAATAAATTTCTAAGCTAATGCATTTTCTGCTTTGCTTAAATTCTTCTTTGCCATCCTGGCTACATGATGTACTATTTAGTAACAACATTCTTATGATCAATATTTAATATATTAAAGAAATTGAAATTATACAAGAAAATTTGAAATTATACATGTTTAAAAATGCTCTATTTTAAAGCTGTAAATATTACATACGGAGAATTTAACAAACATTTTCCTGGAAATGACGGCAAACTGCAACGAGCAGAAAACGCATCCGCGGATTCACACAAATAATGAAAGTGTTTTATCCAGATAGTGTACATACAGCCAACCTCGACAATTAACAATTCCAATTTTCAATTAAGGAGAAAATTCTCGCATCGTTTATCTGGTTTATGAACAGTTCCAAAGTATAATAAAAAGTTTTTGGATCTATAACTTAACACAATCCCATTTATAATCAAATTTATATGTAATCACTAATCAAAAAGCTCGCGGCCGTAATAGAGGTCCACTTTGCGTGTATTTATTTATTGACAGTGTTTAAGAGAATGTGTGTTGAAAAATAAATATCATTATAACTATATTTTTTCCATTTACCAGTTTGTTCGTATATATATATATAGGCTTCAAATTCGAGTTGCAAGCCTTACAAACCAACTAACAGGGCAAGTTCTAAAAGCTTGTAAAAATTATATTACTATTACATAGGATAACCCGTAAAAATTATAGCAACTCTTAACAGGAGGCCAATCCCATAAACACAATCATCTTCAACATAATCTTCAGGTCTTTTTAGTCTCTACTGCAGGAGCATGAGCCTCTCTGTACTAACGGCGCTATACTAGGCCCGAGCAGACACAGGATTTGGCCATTTTATTTGTGACATTTGTCTATATGTGTGACGGACGTCACATCTGTCTGTCTTATCAGGGAGGTGTAATGGACTCACCCAAAAAAATTACTGCAACTTTTATATCTGAAAGAGGTTTTCGGCATTTTTTCAATGATTTTTGGAGCAACAACGCATTAAAAATATATATGGTGTACTCTCATTCATAAATGCTTTTGCGATTATTTTTTGATGCTTTATCTTTAGAAAGCACGTCACTCACATGCAATTTTGTCGGAATAGCCTACTATATACTAAATGTTTTTAGATACTTGCAGTATCATCATCATCTTTCCTCGGTAGGTTGGTCCTCCGCTGTGGTGCGTTGGAGCCCAGGACTCATGCTGAAGTATGACATTGGCAAAGTTTTGACAAATACCTGTGCAAATGAAGTACAAAGTATTCGCCCGCACCGGGAATCGAATCCAACGGCCCTCAAGTAGCTGGCGTATTCAATACCATCAAGATATAATACTTGCTGTAACATTAAAAGTAAATTATGGCACGCCGTACGATCAAAAAAAATTACTTTTAAGTTCAACAACTGCACAACGCGTCTTCTTAAGTACGATTCACACCTACGCGCTTCCGCGTCGGAGCGCATCGCATGGTACTCGCACACGCGCCGGCGGCCGAACGGAGCCGCCTTACGGCTATTTCCGAGGGCATGTTCGCACATTCGAAGGCACGATTTGACCTAGTACATTGATTTTAAAAGTGGGGGCGCGCCCCACTGAGGTGGCGCGAAGAAAATTTATTTTAGTACTTAATTACCCTTATTTTACATTTGCTTGGCGAGTCCACTTTCTGGGCCCTGGGCCAAGGGAAGGCGTGGAAATATTTATTTTAAGCAGTAAGGAGGCGTGATACTTATATGTTTGGGAACCCGGGACTAGTACCACATCACAGTCAGTCTGTTTCAGTGCTATCGTGTTGTTGCGTAATTTAATTATATATGACTAGCTTTTGCCCGCGGCTCCACTCGCGCCAATGTCGATCCCTCGGGAATAGTACACTTTTTCTCGGGTTAAAAGGTAGCCTTTGTCCTTCTCCGTACCCCAGAGAATTTGTAAGCAAAATTTTATGATGATCGGTTCAGTGGTTACGGTGTAAAAGCGTAACAAACAAACAAACTCACTTCCGCATTTATAATATTAGTAAGGTATATGATGAGCGAATGGGACGTGACAGTTGCATTGGAAGAAGAAGAAAATAATCGTAAAAGAAATAGGAAAAACTAGACAGAGTCTAGGCTGATGATTTTTGGATAAAAAGGTGCAGTGTCCGCGTACCTGAGAAGGTGATCGCGTACGCGAGTAGCGCGGCCCATTAGGCAATATGAGAGTTTGATGTCTCTCCAAGCCTTGCGCACACAGGCAACGCCCAAAGCCGAACCCCCCCCCCCCCCCCCCCTTTTTAGTGATGTTGTCTATAAAGGTTGAGGGCACTCTGCTCTCTGGAGCTAGCTACATAGACATTTCAAAAAAAAAAAAAGTACGTGAGTAGGTCGCGCAGTCCGAGCGCTGTTGGCTTCAAAGCTGCATAAATCGGTGCTATGCTAATATGGCACTTAACTACTTTTTGGATGTTTCAGTTACCTTTTCAATTGTAAATGGCAAATTGTAATACGCTTCGACGCGGCACGACGCGCGGCCGAAAGTGTGAATCGTACATTAGTGAATAATCCTCTTTTTAGGGTTCCGTACCCAAAGGGTAAAAACGGGACCCTACTAATATCGCTCCGCTGTCTTTCTGTCTGTCCGTCTGTCACCAGCGGTATCTCATGAACCGTGATAGCTAGAGAGCTGAAATTTTCACAGATTATGTATTTCTAAATACTAAAAACCAGAATTAAATAAATATTTAAGAGGGCTCCCATACAACAAACGTGATTATATTGCTCGTTTTTGCTCGATATTGATAACGGCAACAGATAGACGCTTAAAATATATCACAGAATATTTAGTTGTATATTCTCTTTAACAATAAATAATTAATTTAAAATAAAACAAATATTTAACCCCTTAAAGCAATATTATATGGAAGCATTGGAAGCCCCCGCTTCCAATGCTTCCATATAACAGCCATGATTTTTTTGCCGTTTTTATAGATAATCGTACGGAACCCTTCGTGCGCGAGTCCGACTCGCACTTAGCTGGTAGTTTTTGCTTTCGCGGCTAATCCCTCGTCCGATAGGTACGTCCAATGTGTTGCTAAAAATGCTCTTTGATTTTCACCGATAACGGTTCGAGGCCGTCTTTATTAATATGGTTTTAGTAGTGTATACATTTTATTGGTTTGTTTTACTTAAATATTTAACGTTTACTCTTAAGTTTTCTTTTGCCAACCGGTAAAAAGCAGTCGTCTTTGATGGTATTAGCTCCTGTTCCACGACCTCGTTCCCCATTAAATTTATCTTCATGCTTATTTTTTATTTATAGTTTCGATTTATACATCTATAAAACACATCCACAGACAACAATTTTTTTTATTTTAAGAATAGTAGAACTAATACTTAGATAGCCTTAATCTAATACGTTTATCTATTCTTATCTATACTCATATTATAAAGCGGAAGAGTTTGTTTGTTTGAACGCCCTAATCTCAGGAACTACTGGTGCAAATTGTTTTTTTTTTTGTGTTGGCTAGTCCCTTTATTGAGGAAGGCTGTAAGCTATAAAACATCACGTTGCGACCAATAGGAGCGAAGCATCAATAAAATATAGTTGACGTCAAATTAAAGAAATTTCGCTGTGACGTTTATTGCAGCTTCTTCTGCACTCCGCTTTAGAAACGGCACTAAACTTAGCTATAACTTAATTATTGACGTTAACAATATTTGTTGTAAAATAAATGATAACGTTTACCAAATGTTAAGTACAGTATTTTATGATGAATCCCTTACTAATATTATAAATGCGAAAGTGAGTTTGTTTGTTTATTTGTTTGTTTGTTACGCTTTCATGCCGTAACTACTGAACCAATCATCGTGAAATTTCGCATACAAGTTCTCTGGAGTACGGAGAACATAGGACATAGGCTACCATTTATCCCGGGAAAAAGTGCTATTCCCGAGGGATCGACATTGACGCGGGAGGAGGCGGAGCCGCGGGCGAAAGCTAGTAAATAATATTTGAATTGAATATATTATATTATGTTTAATAAACTATTAAACGAGAGGGCGTTTAGCAAACTAGCATACAAATTACATGGAATCGGTAAATTTAGATCATACTGAGCGATATCATCATCATATCAGCCGCAAGATGTCCACCGCTGGGCATAGGCCTCCTCCAAGGATTTCCAATACGATCGGTTGGAAGCGGCATGCATCCAGCTTCTTCCTGCGACCGTAGTCAGGTCATCCGATCATCCAGTCGGTGGATGTCCGACGCTGCGCTTGCCGGTACGTGGTAGCCATTCGCGAACCTTTCTGCCTCATCGGCCATTGGTTCTACGCGCTATGTTCCCCGCTCTGCCTTAATAGCGATATACTGCAATCTATGTCTAACTTTGTTTATCTTAAAAGATCGAATTAACATAAAACTTTTTGTCTAGATTTAGTCCACATAAATAAAACAGTAGATACCTCTTTCTTACCCAGGTTCTCGTAAGCTGTTTGTACAGAAGCTAATCTCCACATCTCCTGAATATATTTACATGCAACTTTCTCTAATGTATTCTTTTGAGTTAAGCCCCGACGGATGTAGGGTACATACGATTACAGTCTTGATCTGAACGGTGCTTTAAATCTAATTTCGAAAAAGGAAGGTAAAAAGAAAAGAAGTGAGAACTAAAAAGATACATTCCAATAAGTAAATCCTTACTAAAAAATTATAAATGCGAAAGTGAGTTTGTTTATGATGCTTTCACGCCGTAACTATTTAACCGATTATCATGAAATTTTGCGTCAAGTTCCCTGGAGTACTCTAGCCTTAGAAAATGATACTGTTCTTGAAGCTGCGGGCGAAAGCTAATTAAATATAAGTTAGATTCATTTATGTGATTTTAGATATTCACTTTAAATTATTCATACAAAAAAGAATTAGAATCAAAGAAATCAGGGTCTACATGAGAGGAGCTGCTAAGGAAAACTAGTTTCCATAAAATACCTATCATCATCATCATCTCATTATCAATAAGTCCACTGCTGCATATAGACTTTCCCCAAGGATTAAGATAAAGCTCTGAAAGCAACCTTGAGCTTCCTTATGAGACCCATAATATAAGACCTGGGTAACATACACAGGAAAAGACTAAAATAATTTAAGAATCATTTTTAAATTGTGTATTTTTAAATCCCTTCCATTCTCTTTTGGGACAATATATCATCCTTATCTTTTTAAACTTAAAAATTTACGATGTTTATTCTCCACGACACAATTACTGCTACATCTGGGAACACGCAAAAATCAAATATATTTATTTTGTTAAAATTAAAGCATTATATTATTATCTGATTCCACTTTTACCTACACGCTAAACGCGGCCTTTGGGTCTAATGACCATAGGCTCTTTCTACCCCGTAGAAGATAAAATCAAAGCATCAAATCGAAGATTTTGTCGAATTCATCCTTCTTCTATTAAATGTGGGATTTGACCTGTATATTTATTTTGAAGTGGACTAAAATGGAGAGCAGTCGGTCTTTTTCTGTTAATGTTTAATACTTTAAAGTGGTAAAAGCATTGAATTATAAAATAAATAATTTTTAAGCCCCGCCCGCTTTGATCTACTTTGTCTGGTGTCAGTTTTTGAGTGCAATGCTGCTTCCATAGTTTTTCTAATTCAATGGGTAAAAGGGATAGCAGACGGTTTTTTTCCCGACTGCTCTCCCTATAAGCACTTCAAAATAAATATACAAGTCAAATCCCACAAATTGAGCTAGCCCCACACTCAGTTGTGACTAACTCAACGATACTATATTTTATAATAAATTCGTATACGGAGCGGAATGCTGGGCGACGAAGAAGAAAGAGGAATATCGTATTCATGTGGCGGAAATGCGTATGCTTAAGTGGATGTCTGAAATCACAAGGATGGATAAGATTCGGAACCAGTACAAAAGACTGAAAGTCGCACCGGTAGTTGACAAATTAAAAAGCCAACGTCTAACATGGTATGGTAGGACAAGTAGATGGACGTAGGGGACGAGGGAAGCCAAGAAAGACGTGGATTGAATGTTTCAGAGGGGATATGAGGGAGTGGGGGGTAAATATTGATATGGTTAAGGATAGAAAATTATGGAGAGAGTTGACATACAGAGCCGACCCTAAATAAGGAAAAGGCGAGGAAGAAGATGAAGAAGACATATATAGATAAACATCCAATACCCATGCCAAGACCTGACCGGGAATTGAACCCAAGACCCTGCAATTTAAAGGTACTTCCCGGTGCTGCTGAGCCACACAGTTCGTCACTCTCTGGACACTTGGGATTTTCAGACAATCCCAACGATACCTTAACTGTTGAATTCTACTTAGCAGTTTGGGATATACGAAGTCACAAAGACATTTACAAACATACAAGATACGCGTGAAAGACATAACCCTTCCGGCCAGGATAAAAACTGACACTTCTTTTCCGTGTACATTTGTGAGTAAACTTTTTTAAATCTTTATACATAAATATAGTAGCATGATGCACAACTTAGGGCTTGAATGCGGGATCTCAAATTATACTCGCATCGAAATTCGTAATAACAAAGTAACAAAAAGTTGTATCGACCATATTTTTATGAGATCACGTAATCAGGACCTACACACTGCCGCGCTCGGAACAGTACTGGCCGACCATCGAGCCGTTGTTATTGCATGTAGCGGCGGCGACTCAGTGCATCATGTACAGGCTGCGTTAAAAGTGACACGCTACGATCAAAGCAAATTGAATGAACTGTTGGACAAAGTAGATTGGCAAAATGAAAGAATAAATAACAGTGAGTGTCCTATTGAGATTTATACATATATGAGTCAA
Organism: Elegia similella; assembly: GCA_947532085.1. Classification (NCBI taxonomy): domain Eukaryota; kingdom Metazoa; phylum Arthropoda; class Insecta; order Lepidoptera; family Pyralidae; genus Elegia; species Elegia similella. The sequence goes on along the minus strand of OX383940.1, from coordinate 18,614,994 downwards.
AAAATAAATACTTGTTATAAAGAATCGGAAATAAAAAAGAATATTAAATCTAGTTCTAAATGTTTAATAAATAAATGGAATAATACAAAGACTACGTGTGCGTGTAAATATAGGGACAAACTATTTAAAGAATTGTTAAAGGATACGAATAATTTAGTACTTAAGCTTCGATATAATAAAGCAAGGAATTACGCGAATAAAATCATAAGTAAATCGAAAAATAAATACATAAAAAATGATATAGTCAAAAACAAAAAAGACCCTAAAGAATTATGGAAAATATTAAATTCAATTGCAGGAAGAATTAAGCAGTCGGTTGACTGCGTTATCATTAATGCTTTTGAGAATCAAGGTTTAACAAGTAAAGATATAGCAAACAATTTTGCAAATATATTCAATGATAGTGTAACCAGCATAAGTCCAAAATGTAACCAAGATATATTAGACAGCAAGAGCTACACACATTCACATGACGTTACGATAAGATTTCAAAAAGCTACACCAACTAATTTAGAAAAAACCATTAGATCTTTAAACCCTAATAAAGGCCCGGGGCTAGACAAAATAAGACCTATAGACACAATAAGAATATTTAATAAAATTGCCCCATTGATCGCGCGATTTATTAATTTGTCTATATATACAGGCAAATATCCAAACGAGCTTAAAAGTGGACTAGTCAGACCTATACACAAAAAAGGGAGCAAATCTAATTATGAAAACTACAGGCCTATCACAATTCTATCAATAATCGATAAAATAGCCGAAAAATATATTACCCAACAAATGTACACATTTTTTAAAGATAATCATATATTAACTGATACACAATTCGGATTTCAAGCTGGCAAAAATACCTCTCAACTATTGTCTCAGTTCACGGATAACATATATCACCATTTAAATAATAAAATGCAGGTTCTTGTATTATTCATAGATAATAGTAAAGCGTTTGATACATTGCGACACGATTTGTTGTTAGACAGACTTCATGACAGTGGAATCAGAGGCAACGTATGGAAATGGTGCCAGGATTATTTGGACAATAGATCATATCGAGTTAGAGTGCAGGATGCTTTGAGTGACCAAATACCTGTTACAAGAGGAACGGCACAGGGCTCGGTAGCCGGTCCCTTACATTACCTAGCCTATGTAAATACACTGCCCAATGTAATTCACCATTCAAAAATTTTTCAGTTTGCAGATGATACTTGTCTAGTCATAGCAGACAGAGATATTAAATTGGCTTTAAGCCGTCTTCAAATTGATTTTACCAATCTGCTGAAATGGTCTCATGACTCTGGTTTGGTTATCAATATTCAAAAAACGAAATTAATGCATGTGAGCACTAGCCATAATAGACAAATCGCCGAACTTGAACTTATCGCTCATGACCACTCCTGTTTACATACTAACATCAACAACGCGGCATGCGGCTGTTCTAGAATATTGGTAGTTAATAAACATACTTATTTGGGCTTAATTATTGATAATAAAATGAAATGGACTGACCACATTAATTATGTTTGTGACAAATTGAAAGCTATTCTGGCCAAATTTTATATTATAAAAAATAAAATACCTTACTACACCGCATTAGTACTGTATAAAGCTTTAGGCGAATCCATTATTGCATATGGATTGAGCAGCTTCGGTCGCACATTCGAATCACATATACATCGAATTTATGAATTACAACTTCGAATAATAAAATGTATATTACCCAACAAAATTAAAAGTCAGTATAAAGATGACAATGAAGGTATGTTCTATCATTGCAATCTGATGCCAGTGTATGACAAGATTAAATATGTGCTACTTGTCGACAACTTCCATAATAAAACATTACAAAAAACCTGTTATGAAAAAAATGTTTCCTACAATATAATTACTAGAAATAGGAAAAACCCAAATCTTTGGTTGCCTAAATACAACAATTCGTACGGCAAAAATACATTACTATACAAAATACCATTTTTAATAAATCAGTTGCCAAAGGAGTTTAAAACTACATTAACAAAAAATAATATTAAAACAAAACTCAAGACTCACTTTATTAACAAATTACACACCACATAGTGTTCGAATACTTGCCACTGTCAGATTCTCGTTTTGAATCAGCCTGTATATCAGCATTCGCTTGCTTTGTCACTCGCTTGTTTATGAACTACTAACCGGTTTTAATACGAGCAGCACTCGTTCGTAGCGTAGATAAGTGCTTACCAATTTTATTGTGTATATTTTTATTTAGTGTATCTGTTGTAAACTTTAATGTAAGAATAAGTATTAAATCCCTGCGATGAATGTTCAGTGCATAGAAAAACTTAAGCTAAGTTTATTTTGTACTGTAATATACTGTATTTTTTGTTTTGTTAAATATCAAGTATAAATAAATAAATAAATAAAAATACCATAAAAATCGTATAATTTCGATGCAATTTGTTTATTCAAATTTCAAAACGTTTGTTTAATATAGGTAAATGACCTATATTAAACAAACGTTTTGAAATTTGAAGACATTTTCAACGGAGAATTGTTGACGTCAGTAAATTACTTATGGCTAAGTTTAATGCCGGCAACACATGCACAGCGCATTTTCTCCAATCGACGTCAACTCACAATTTTAGTTTATCTTAAAAACTAGGTATGTGGACTGAGTATACATTGTCCTTATTAAAGTCATTATAAATTGAATTTTAAAAATTATGTTTAAAAAACAAAATATTAAAATAAAAAAATGCCAAAATGTTATAAATAAAATGTCAACGTTAAAAATATTTTTTACCGAAAGTACCAAACATATAGTCATATATACAAAACTGCGAGATGTCCGCGCCAAGTTCAAGTCAAATATTATTTTCATTCAGAAAATCTTGAGTATACTATAATAAGCCTATTTGTTTTCTCATAAAACATTTAATATTTCGTCAAAAACGATTGTTTAATCTTTAGACTTAAAAAATAAATTAGTATCGTAGCTTAAAAAACATAATAAACAATAGCTATTAAGTTAATAGAATTCCAACTAAAGCACCGAACGAAGAGTCATCTAAAAAGCAATTTTGCTGAAATTGCAAACGTAATTAGTAAAATTTTCCACATTTTTAAGCATCTTAACGTTTTATAACGCTGGTTGATTTTAGTTTATTTAAATTTGAATTTAGAAGCACTAATAACGAAATTCTCTATTTAATTTCAAAGTACTTGTAAAGAACTTAGAAAATTAAACCGAAAAGCCGAACAAAAATTAACAGCAACATTTTATTATTTGGTCTACGTATTTGGTGTTATTTTACATTGAAGTACTAAAAAATTATGTGATATTTGGCCTGAATGAACCTGGATGAATCTTCTTCTTCTTCCTCGCCTTTTTCCTATTTGGGGTTGGCTCTGTATGTCAACTCTATCAATTTTTTTTCTATTTCCACCATATCGGCACTGGGTTCCCGTTCACGCATGTCATTGCTCACACATCTCCTCCACGACTATTTTAGGTTGAGTGATTTAACGTTTTAAGGTAACAGAAATAGACACGGAGCTCTTTTCGCATTTATAATATTAGATGTACTAATACTTATCTACGACCTCCTTAAATACCCCTTGAATAGGTAAGAGCTTTATTTATTAAGCTCACTCAATCAGTTAGCTCCTAAGTTGGTACTACTGATAGACAACTAGCAGAAAATAATTACTTAGAGATAATCTCTATCGCAAGATTTTGTACCTATGAACTAAATTAAAATCCTGGAATCAGAATCACGAATTAAATACAGAATTCGATGAAAAAAGGTAAAATACAAAAAATAAAATTGGACCTGCCATACAAAATTGCCGATCAGCTGGGCGTATCTATAAATGTATTTTTCGTTTATTACCTTTTTTTCTACAAAAACACGCTGTTAAAACGTTCTATCAAATGATGAATTATTAGAATTAAATAACTAAACTAAAAAATCATGAGGGGAATTAAATAAGACTATATTCGATGTTTAAAATTTAAAAAAAAAGAAAATGCCAGTTTAGTGTTCAGTACCCAAAAGACTTTAATACTGAACCTCAGATGTCTGTCTGTCATGGGCTATATCTTTGAAGCCGTAATTAGTAGACACTAAAATTTTCTAAAAAAAATAAAGCGGCGTTTGAAATGTGTTTTTTGAGATTTTTCCTAATCCTGTCGAAGTAGCTTTTTTTTTGTTCATGGCTTTCATATTTAGTCATTTAGCCAATATAAAGCCAATACAAGTAAAATAAAAAATTTCGGGCTTTTAATTAGTCTTGTTAATCAATAAAATGATGGTATAGTTCATTTCGTTGATTCCATGGCGGCAATTCCTACGATATCACTGGCTTGATGACGACGCAGCGAGGCGGACAACCACCAGCCCGCTAAGTAAACCACACCGCAGCCGCACCTTGACACTTTATTTTAGTTAATCCACACATTGTTCATAAACATGGGCTTTTATAACACCAAATTTTAATTTGTGATGTTTGAATTTGTGTTTGTACTATTGTATGATCTCTTTGTGATACTACTCTGTGACCCTACCTCTTAAAAGTGATTATTGCATTTGTTTACTAACATGACTATCTACCATGCATATGTTTTGGATTTTTGTCTGTAAATCTGTATGTGTATTTATAATTAAATAAATTACCGATATCACATTATAAACTCCACTAGAAACAATTTGCAAAACAATCCAAAATAAAGCGGTGCAGTCCGCCGAAGTTCCCGCCAAAAACTCAAAAAGTTGCTTCTCATTTATTATTGAAACGTCAAACCACAAAGAACTAAGAACAGTACCTAGTATCCGTGCAAGAAAGAGGATGGTTAGGTTGGGGTAAGAGGAGGTTCCATGAGTACTCATCTATACTAATATTATAAAGCTGAAGAGTTTGTTTGTTTGAACGCGCTAATCTCAGGAACTACTGGTTCAAATTGGAAAATTATTTTTGTGTTAGATAGTCCATTTATTGAGGAAGGCTTTAGGCTATAAAACATCACGCTGCAACCAATAGGAGCGAAGTATCAATAAAAAATGTTTTGAAAACGGGGGAAAATTATTCATCTATACTTTGTCGTATATTGCCGCGGACGAAGTCGCGGGCAACAGCTAGTATTATATACGAGTACATCGCCTCCATATTGGAAACATTTGCAGTTAAATAATAATAAATATAATAAATATAAATATACTAGCTGTTGCCCGCGACTTCGTCCGCGGCAATTCTTGTTATTATGATTTATTTGTATAGATGAAGAATATTTCCCCGATTTCAAAACATTTTTTATTGATGCTTCGCTCCTATTGGTCGCAGCGTAATGTTTTATAGCCTAAAGCCTTCCTCAGTAAATGGTCTATCCAACACAAAAATAATTTTCCAATTTGAACCAGTAGTTCCTGAGATTAGCACGTTCAAACAAACAAACTCTTCAGCCTTATAATTTTAGTATAGATACGGACAAATCACACAGATTGAGCTAGCCCCAAAGTAAGTTCGAGACTTGTGTTATGGGATACTAACTCAACGATACTATATTTATAACAAATACATATATAGATAAACATCCAAGACCCAGGCCAATCTGAAAAAGATCATTTTCCATCTTGACCTGGCCGGGGATCGAACCCGGTCACTCCGTGTCGCAGGTTGGCGTGTTGACCGCTGCGCCACGGAGCTAGTCAAGTTAAATGGTGGTACGGAACCCTTACTGTGTGCGATTCCGCCTCGTACTTGGCCAGTTTTATTCTTTACTCATGTATAAGATGAATTAGTTTAATTATTTCTACTTCTAATGCATAAACCTAAGTGTCTCTCGTGCTTCCCTTCATATAAATAATAAAGACGGTATGTATCTTTTTTTTATGTTATAGGGCGGCAAACGAGCAAGCGAGTCACCTGATGGTAAGCGATCAACGCTGCCCATGGACAACTGCAACACCAGGGTGTAACAGGAGCATTGCCGGCCTTGATAGGAGTTGGGCAAAAGGATATGTGGGGATTGTGGGGAGGGAATGGGGGAAGGATGGGCCCCCGACTCTCTCACTCACAGTGCTGCAGTGGTCGGTTCCGAAACGCTAGTAGTTTGTAGCTTTTAAACAATAATTAATAATTTGAATATAATATAATAAGTATTATTTAATTTTAAATGTGAATTGACGTGAAAAAGTGCCTGAAAAGGCCTATTTTCTGAATAAATCTTTAAATCTTTAAATCACCAAACGAAGCATAGAAGCGGTAAAGCTCCTACTCAAACGTCGATTTTCTGTGAGAGTGTGGTACTACCCCGGACGAGCCTGCCCATTCATGCTAATAGCAAAAATGAATTTTGCCGGGAGCGTGGCTCTACCACAACTCAATCTTCAAATCGTTTAGTTTATGGTTTAGTCATTGACTTCTATAAATAGAACACTGGCACTGAATCTAAAAGGTCGGCCTACGTGGCAATGAAAAACACTTGTACTTCGTTTTTACAGGTCTTTGTCCGTGGTTTTAGAACTACGCAAGAAAGGTCAAACGTCAGGCATAAGACCGGCGGTAAAAACTTTGCCAAGTCATATAACAGCATGACATACATCTCGATCTAGGAGAACCAGAACAAGGCAAGAAAAATTGTATAGGACCCCGGAGCCCAGGGTTACAATTAGAGACATAAGAAGATTTCCAGATGAAACGCTCCGGTAAAGCGCTCTGGTGATCTTGAATTTTTGACACCACTAAATAACCAAACCCAACGGCTTAGCATGCCTTCTGAAGCACGGACATTTTGGTAAACAAATCGACAAAACCTTTTTGCCCAATTAATTGGTAAGCTCATTAAATACATCAAACGCGTTCATTTTTACAGTATATAACCATGCCTGTTTATGTGTACGTAGCAATGATTTTTTTCTTATAATATGAAACCCACAGAACCCGGCAAGCTTTTATATAAGCCAATAGTATAAGGAATAAAACTTATCGCGTTTGATATATCGACGCTATGTCGTAATGCATGTACGTGGGTGTTATTTATCTTACCTGTGTTTCCCTTGGGAGCCAATAAATTAATATGTGCGGTATTGCAGGGGTAATTTAATCAAATTTTTGTAAGAATAAATGTAGATATACTCGTAAGAGATAAAAAAAAATCTGGAGATTCTACTGTAATTATATTTTATCTTCGCTTGTCTAGAAGAAAATATAAAAAAACGACGAATGGACCACCGGCTTCTTATCTCCACGTAGATCGTAGAAACCAGTCGAAGTAACGGGTGAACATCTAGGGAATTATATCGATAGGTAAAGCCGCCAGCAATTTATCACGACTTCGATTCATACTTCATGTATGCCAACCAACTTGAACCAACATGCTGTTAAGGCACATCACTAGTGCCTCTATTGCACATCACTACCGGAAGGATGGGCCAGGACCGTGGGGACCACCGGCGTTTGCGGCTTCGAGCAGTCAGGCAACATACTTAAAATAGGCGACACGCGCGCGCGATGTCCGCAACTAGTCCGCAACCTACGCGGCCATTTTTCCAAATTCATCAACCTCGAGGTTCAGTACTTGTAATGTAACTAAATGTAAAAATATTAAATACTAATTTTCCTGAAACGGATTTTTACTGAGAACTTCTCAAGACTCAAGACTCTTCCACACGCTAAACCTGGACTTCATGTCTTTTAACCTTAGGCTTTGTCCACCCTGTAAGGGATAAGGAAGCGATTGTTATATTTATTTATCTAACAAAGGCTACTGAATTCTGAAAGGTCTGTTCACCGCCAACAGTTCTCGGGTATAAAATATATCTCTTTTGATATATTTATGCTATCTTCGTATTGCACAATATAAGGGTGTTATTTACTATATGTACGGAGTTGTTATTTGTATTACCTTTGCTTCCATTGGGAAACAAATAAATATATGTTCGATATTTTTGTAATCATTTTGGAAGTCTTAGGTATACGCACAAGGATCATGTTTTAATCAAATGAGTATTTTCATTCTTCAGTCATACTTACCTAATCGGTTGCTATTGATTGTGCAATAAGGCCGCCGTTGTACATATTACTTATACTTATTGTATATTTTGTATTATTATTTAGGGACAAGCTGTGTCCTAATGTTAAAAAAATTGTTGAGTGAAGTAGTATTTTTGGAGAGTAAACATCCTATTACCATTACTTTCCACTGGATCACTGGTTAAAAAGTCTAAACAAGTCGTTTTAGTTAAGTTTATTAGATACTGCTTGTGAATTTTACTCGACCAGTGCGAACTATATTGAGCAGTGGCTAGTATTTGAGTACTAAAATACTCGATGCTCTACTAAAATACTTGCCGTGTACTAGACGTAAAGCTTATCTGTGTTTATAATATGTTTAGTAGAAGTTATTTCCGGCACAATGTAATAAAATACTCCCGACTCTACTAAAGTAGGTACTTGCACTGTGCGAGCTAGGCTTAAGGGTTAGTAGTTGCTGCTTAATGTTCACTTGTAAATTGTACTCGACCAATGCGAACTATTTTGGACAGTAGCTAGTTTTTGAGTACTAAAATACTACTCACTAAAATACTACTCCACTAAAATACTTGCCATGTTCAAGCTAAGCTTAAGGGTTGTTAGTCGCTGCTACATGTTTACTTGTAAATAGTACTCGACCAGTGCGAACTATTTTTGAGCACCGGCAAGTATTTTAGTACTAAAATACTAGCCATGTGTGAATGGGTTTAGAATCATTTACGGGGATTGAGGGCACGATAAATTGATATTTTAGGACTAATTTAAACTCTTTACTCAAGACGCAAAATAAACAACCTCCTTTTATAAAGTTGGTCAAAAACACTGCTAAATTTTCAAACAAAGAACGCTTAATATTTGTGTTTATTGTTTACAAGACTAGCGTGCGGCAAACTCATTCGCTACTCGAACTTTACTCCAAACAGAGTTACCGTAACTTTCTTACTTTGTACAAGTTCATATTTTATTTCGTGACCTTCCGAACATAATTTTGGAGCCGTTCTTTTCTATTAATGAGTTTTATGCGTAACTTTATAATCATTGGCTTTTCTTTTTTCGATAATTCTAATTATACGGTTGAAATCCTGATGAATAAATAAATAATAATAATAAATATATACGGACAAATCACATAGATTGAGCTAGCCCCAAAGTAAGTTCGATACTTGTGTTATGGGATACTAACCTAACCATACTATATTTTATAACAAATACATATATAGATAAACATCGAAGACCCAGGCCAATCTGAAAAAGATCCTTTTCTGTAAATATTTATTTAGTCAATAATTTATTCTGGAAAATTTTAGAACGTCTTGGATTAAATTAGGAATATAGAAGGTTTCTAGCTTATTTTTATAGTCTTCAAAAACCGAGAAGTGGTAGCGAAAGTAACGAGAGCTTTTAGAGCTTAATAACATACATACATATTATCACGTCTTTATCCCTTACGGGGTAGACAGAGCCTAAGGTTATAAGACCAAAAGGCCACGTTTAGCGCGTTGGGTGTAAAGGTGGAAAACGGAGTCAAAATAGTGATGAGTTGCTAGCCGCATCGCCTATTGTCATGATTCTTTAGATTTTCCTATAGAGCCTATTCCCTTGACCGACTTTTACGGTCTGCGCAGGAAGAGAAGTAGCTGGCACATTTTACGTTTTTTCTTTTCTCCCAGACCAGCATGGAAAAGAGGCTTAATAACGTATTTAAGAAATAAAAACATCCTCTTAACTAAGTCAAAATACTACAAATTTCCCAACAAAGAACACTTATTATCTGTATTTTATTGTTTCCAAGACTAGCGTGCGGCAAACCATTCTCTACTCGAACTTTCCAAACAGAGTTACCGCGACTTTTTTACTTCATTATTATATTTCGTGCAGGAACGCACGAGAAAAGATTATAATATATAGGAAATAGGCATTTCCATTAGTATACGAAAAATATTTAATATGTACATTCATCATCATTTCGTGTAGGTTACACGGTCAATCGAACACACCCTGGTGTCAGAGTTCTACGGAACCGCCTCTCGGCCTCCGATGTGTTTCCTTTAACGACTACCCGATGGCAGCCTTACCCGAACTGCTTAACGTGCCTTCCGAAGCACGGAATTATCTTTATTATTACACAATCAGGTGATTCAAGCCTGCAATGTCCTAACCTATTTTGTTATGTACATTGTACTCGTACATAACAAAATCGAAGTAGTAAGGGCTTTGCAGATAGAACTTAACTTGGGTACGATGAGAAAAATTAATGTCACAGAGATGTATAGAGTAGGCCTGCGGGCGTGACGGGTGCGAACTGTTAAATATATGTAATGCGACCTTTATTGCACACCTAACGCATCCCTTAGTGCACCATCATCATATTTCGGCTACAGTCCCGAGTGCACAGCCCTCCAGCACCAGTCTCATTCCATCATCCAACCTCGCTAGACGACTGCCTTAGATTTAAATAATTGTTTTCTCTTTTAAAAACCCTAGACTCCGAGACTCGTAACAGAACGCATTATATTTCTCTAAAACTTGACCGCGTTTTAGAGAAGGGAGTTTATGAGACGTGCTAAGTCCCATTTATATACATAAATATGTGTTTATAGCGCGAAAGTTTTAAAAAAGAATACACAAAAACGATATTATAGAATGTAATAAATAAATCTCAAATTTAGTAAAATTATACAAAAATAACTCGTAAGCGTTGACACCTTTTTTATTCAATGTACTTTACAAGAATAATAACTTATCCTGAATGTCAATCCGTTATTGTACAAAGTCAGATGTCTGATTAAATAGCTTAAAAAGAAAACAAATATGTAGACGTTTTTGTTTATTTTTAATCAACCATAAATAATATTTGTAGATGAGACTTCCAGCTAAATAAAAACCAAGCTAAATAGGTACCAAGCGTGAACGATGCATTGTGACATACCGGGGCCGCATTCTCTTGGATACGATAAAAATATTATTTTCAAAAAGGTGAATTTCACTGGATTTTAGTGAATTTCCTGCCACGGGGAGAAAGAAACCTAAAAAAACCCGGCCAAGTGTGAGTCGGAATCGCGCACGAAGGGTTCCGTACCATTATCAATAATAAGTTTAAAATTAATAAAAATATTTTTATTATATGATTTATCTAAAATTTTATGATTCTTGCAATTTTTTCATTATCTGTACTATAAGACGTTGCTGTGTACCAAATTTCAAGATTCTGCATTCACGGGAAGTACCCTGTAGATTTTGATTCTCTTGCGATTGTCGAAAATTTGCGGCATAATATGCGGCTGTATCTTTTGATTCCGTTGACTCCGAAGTTAGATTTTTCCGCAGCACCAGAGATAGTGGACCTGATTATTTGATATGAATTTAAGCTGGATACCTTTACGCGTTCCTGATAAAAAGGATCTTGACAGACAGACAGACAGACAGACAACAAAGTGATCATATAAGGGTTCCGTTTTTTTTCCTTTTGAGGCACGGAAACCTAAAAACGGGAATTTCACTGGATTTCTGTGAATTCCTGCGATGGGGAGAAAAAAGCCTAAAAACGTATGTAGATGCCACTATTATTTAATATATTTTAAAATGATAATTGGCTCTTAAGTGAAGTTAAAATTAGTTTAAATGATTATTTATTACTAGCTGTTGCCCGCGAATTCGTCCGCGGCAATTTCTGTTAAATGATTAATTCGTTTTTTTTTTATTAATATAGATGAATAATTTTCCCCGTTTACAAAACATATTTTATTGATGCTTCGCTCCTATTGATCGCAGCGTGATGTTTTATAACCTTAAGCCTTCCTCAATAAATGGACTATCCAACACATAAATCGTTTTCAAATTTTTACCCATAGTTCCTGAGATAAGCGCGTTCAAACAAACTTTACAACTTTATAATATTATAAGTATAGATAACGCTTTTAAATTTCATCTGAATTGTCTGTCATACACATTATTAAGGGTACTTAAAAGAACATTTAACCAAAAAAAAAGGACCTAATCAAAACAAACGTTTCCTATCTGTTACAAATTGCAGCCAGCCCAATATACCGAGTTAACAAATGTTCTTTTCAAACGTTCGCCGTAAATATGCCAAAGAGATGTTACGTTACGAGTATATACTACACACAAATTAAAGAGAGTTACAGATGATAATCCTCACCAGTGGTCGTTCCAAAACGCTAGTAGTATTTCGATTTTGCATAAGTATACTAAAAAATTAAGAAATAAAAATATGACGTTCAAAAACAAACACATTTTTTTTTCTTCTCTTCTATTTGGCACTGAAACTTCATTTAATTTGTTTTTTTAATTTTGTACCTTTAATGTTATTATTTATTCACACAAAAAATTATAAAACAAAAAGTAACAAATATATAAAAAAAAAGAAAATTAGTCAAAAATGCCACCCCGAATTGTACCTGGCTCAAAAGTACCCATTATGCTAGCAGCATCATTTAAATGCTTTAAAGAATCTTTATTTTAGCCAGTATCTAGTTATTCTTCGAGTTATTTTTGCTTGTGTATCAACGAAATGATGGTGTAATTCATTTCGCTGATTCGACGGAGCGCCTGGCGACAATTCCCACGAATCCACTGGCTTGATCATAAACGATGCAATGAGGCGAGCAAACACCAGCCCGCTAAGTAAATTTTACTACAACCGCATCATGACACTTTATTTTAGTTATTCCACACTTTGTTCATTATGGGTCTTTATAACACCGAATTACACCGGTTTCACATTATAAAGTCCACTAGAAACAATTTGCAAAACAATCCAAAACAAAAGTCGCCGACATTCCCCCCAAAAGACACATTTTGAATATATAAAAACACGTTGGTTGTTTGGATCTTAGAACAATAACTAAAGGTTTGGATCGAACTGACATTTATTTTTTCTTTGACAAGCACAATAAGTTACACATAGACAATGTAGATTATACAGACTAAGGAAACCACTTACTATATAGATGATACAGACTTCTGTTGTACACACGAGGCCATAGATGGGGTGGCATTTCTTTTTATTTTATTATATTTTGAAAAACTTTCAACAGAAAAAAAAATTTTTTTTTTTCAATAATATCACTTTAATACGGTAAAGAAAGAAAGAAAGAAAGAAAAATAGTTTATTATCGGTATTATCGCGTATATTACAATATTTTTTTTCAAATTGGTGGTAACTAATTACCACAGGCGCCCGCTTTGCTCAACATTGTGATGTCATAAAGCAACCCTTTCTTCGTCTATAAATGAGACACAATACTCGTAGTAATACAATAGGTAGATTTCCTAAAAAAATATAATTTGTCCGTCAGTTAGTACCAAAAATTATAAAGGTATAGTACGTTGAAGTTCCGTGTGACGCCATGGGTAGTTTGCTTTACTTTTTAGCAAACTTTGACATCACAAGCTCCCACTCATGAACGCTTTCATTCACACAAAAAATATGCAGAATATTTTTTGTGTGATTGACAAAAGAAAAAACAAACCAGCCAAGTGCGAGTCGCACTCGCGCACGAAGGGTTCCGTACATTAGATATCATAAGTTTGAAATTATTATAAATATTTTTTTTCTTATATGATGTAACTCAAATTTAATGCTTTTCTAAATTTTTTCCTACATTTGTTCTATAAGACGATGCTTCGGACCAAATTTCAAAACTCTGAGTTCATGGGAAGTACCCTGTAGGTTTTGATTCTCTTGCGAATGTCGAAAATAAAATATATCAATGGGATCAGTTGACCGATTCAAAACATTCACTAGGTAATCTGATCCCACGGGATAAGATCGCGCAGCCTCAGTTTACCAAAGAGCCGAAAAAACACGAAAATTTGCGGTATAACCAGCTGTACCATTTGATTGCGATGGCTTAGAAGTTTGATTTTTTCATAGCTCCAAGAGACAGTAAACTCGAGTATTTGATATGAATTTCAGCTTGATACCTTTACGCGTTCCTGAGAAAAAGGGTCTTGACAGATAGATGTCTGTCAAGACCCTTTTTCTCAGGAACGCGTAGAGGTATCAAGCTGAATCATATGTATCACATCAACTTAAATCATATACATATGAAGAGACTAGGTATGAGTCAAATTAATATTAGTCCTAGTTAGATATTCATATAATATTGGACACGTATTTTTAGGGTTCCGTACCTCAAAAAGAAAAAACGGAACCCTTATGGGATCACTCGGTTGTCCGTCTAGATAGATTTAAGGCAAGGCGTGTTTAAATAATACATATGATTTAAGCAACAGAGAAGCGCAAAATTTACAGCAAGTCTAAAATATGAAACCAGCTGTTTTATCGTCGATGTAAGTAAATTATCCTAAGTAGGTAAAGTGAAAAGCGATGTTTTGTAAACAGGGTGTTTCATGCGTCTGTTTTCAATCTTTAAGGAGAATATCTCTTAAACTAGCGTGTCGTTTTTTATTATTTACATTTAAAGCATTATTCTAGTTTTTGGTAGCTAGTGCTCAAAATATTTGCGCTTAATTTGAATAGAACTTATTATACTTTCCTTGATTTTGGTCATTCTCTCTGTTTATGCTGCCGTGGCTTCTTTTACGCACACGAGGAATCTGCAAAGCACTATGCAAAGCATTGAAATCGAATTTTCTGTTTGAATGTGCCGTTTCCGTTTATTTTATAAAACTCCAAGCAATCCGCTGGATTGGAATTCAATTTTTGGAAGGCATAAAAATTGTGGCTGTGTATGTTGTTGTCAACTCAAAAAGTTTCCGTTTGTCCGTCCGACTAGATTGTTCTAATAAAACCACGATGTTATAACTTTGAATATTGGCGGTGGTACCTTTGATATTTTAAAATAAAAGAAATCAATTTTCGATTGCAGTCGTAAAGCTGCGTCAGATGCCTTTAGGCAACTTGCAAAATCTGACACCAATGTTGGCCACTTACACATACGAAAAACAAAGCAACAATAAAAGGAAATGATACTCGCATCTTTTCGCTGTGGATAAAGCAAAAAATAAGTAAATTGTAAATTACTTATATACATTAGGTGAAGATTTACAATTCATATTTATTATGAACTAGCTTTCGCCCGCGGCTCCGCCCGCGTCAATGTCGATCCCTCGGGAATTGTACTTTTTCCCGGGATAAAAGGTAGCCTATGACCTTCTCCGCACTCCAGAGAACTTGTATGCAAAATTTCATGATGATCGGTTCAGTAGTAACGGCGTGAAAGCGTAACAAACAAACAAACAAACTCACTTTTGCATTTATAATATTAGTAAGGATTTGTTCCGGGTAACTATATGATAAGTCATCACAGGCCACCTAGTAACGGATTCAAGAAGAGATCTTCTTAAAAACGAATTCGAATTATAATATTAGACACTTTACTGACGTTTATATGCAAGCAAATTGAGTTGCTTTTTTTCCTTCTATGATATAATAAATTTAATATGTGACGTTCCACGGGCAAAGGTACCGTATGTACGCTGGCAGTTACGACATTATGTTTATCTAAGCTTAGTAAAATTGTATAAATTGGTTTCCTAAGCGTCTTAAGCGCCAGCGCCCATGAGGTACCTTTACCCATGGATAGTGATGTACCCGAGAGAAATTGTCTGTTCTCATGAATTCCTTCTCATGGCAATTTGCGAAAAAGTTCAGATTATTCTCGAGAATTTCTCAATAATTCCCGCACTTGAAAGAAAGAAAAAAAAAAAAACACTCGGGAAAATTGTCCAATCGGTTCTCACCGTTCTCAAAAATTTAGAGCACGGCACTACACTACCCGTGAAACGTCACATATGTTAATGTGCCTAATGGTGTGTAGTGGTGTCAGTAAGACACTACTAGACAACACTATCACTTTACTTATAACATTTTCTCATTTAAAATTCTCACAACAATAGAGAATACAATGAGCATTGGAGAATAAGCAGCAAACAAAACGATATTTTTTTGCTTAGTTAAATATTAAAGCCATACAAGTATGGCTTCGGTAGTACAGAGAGAGACATGTTCCTGCAATGGAGACTAGGAGACTCATTCATTCATTTCGAGTAGGTGTCACGGTCAATCGACCATGCACACCCTGGTGTCAGAGTTCTTCGGAACCGCCTCTCGGCATCTGACGTGGTTCCTTTAACGACTACCAGATGGCAGCCGGGACCACCGGCTTAACGTGCCTTCCGAAGCACGGAATCATCTTTATTATCAGACAATCAGGTGATTCAAGCCTGCAATGTCCTAACCAAACTGGAAACAACTAAACAAAGTATGCTTCCGGTGGGAATCGAACCCGCGACCCCCGGGTCAACAGGCAAACGCCTTAACCACTGGACCACGGAGGCTGTTAACTAGGAGACTAAATAGACCTGATGATGATGATGATGATGACAAGTACAAGAAGACAAGCAGCTCGATAAGCCGGGCGCGCGTATCCGATGTCATCCTGTAACCGCTGGTGGATGCAGGATGACATCGTATACGCGGGTGTCATTCACAAAAGCCATTTGAGAATGACACCCCTGGCCATAAGAATAAATAATAAATAAATAAATATATACGGACGAATCACACAGATTGAGCTAGCCCCAAAGTAAGTTCGAGACTTGTGTTATGGGATACTAACTCAACGATACTATATTTTATAACAAATACATATATAGATACACATCAAAGAGCCAGGCCAATCTGAAAAAGATCATTTTCCATCTTGACCTGGCCGGGGATTGAACCCGGTCACTCCGTGTCGCAGGCAGGCGTGTTGACCACTGCGCCACGGAGCTAGTCATAAGAAGATGTGTTGTTCTGTTAATTTCCTTAATTTGTGGTTATACACTACGTACAGCTGCGTCTGTGGCCGTGTAAATATCATTATTACGGGAAATGAATGGCCCAAATTTATTGTGCCCCATCCGACGGCCAATTTGAAGGCGATATTAAATTTTTTCTACATAATAACTGGAATTTGCATAAAACGAGGAAAGTAATTGAGCATTCTGCTGTGGAACATTAAAAATGTGTCCAATTATTTCACGTATTTTATCCGACTATAAACCTGAATATTTTTATTTGTATTTTCTTATATTTAACTACAATTGTAGTAAGTAAGTGTCGAAATAAAATGGAAACTTAAATTATTCTCAAAATTTTGGCATTGCCATTTCAATCTGCTGATTGAAATGGCAATGCCTATTATATATAGTTATGTTCAAAACAAGTAGTGTTATGAAACATAACTATTTTTAAAACTACCTAATCTAACAATAACTTAACTGTCGAAGTCCATCCCGCCGTTTGTAAGATACGGGGGAATAAAGAAATTAACAAACATTCAAGATAAGCGCCTTTTTGGCACTTGGGTAAATAACAATGTGGAGAAAAAACAAAGATTTTAAATAACTAAATAACTAAAGACTAGCTCCGTGGCGCAGCGGTCAACACGCCAGCCTGCGACACGGAGTGACCGGGTTCGATCCCCGGCCAAGTCAAGATGGAAAATGATCTTTTTCAGATTGGCCTGGGTCTTGGATATGTATCTATATATGTATTTGTTATAAAATATAGTATCGTTGAGTTAGTATCCCATAACACAAGTCTCGAACTTACTTTGGGGCTAGCTCAATCTGTGTGATTTGTTCGTATATATTTATATGTATTATTTATTTATTTAACTATTGCAAGAAGAATGGAACATATGATAGTGAGCGCAGAACAAACGATAGAGAGTCAAGATCGGCTTGTGAGGCATCTATCTCTCTTCTAGCGTTATCATGTAAAATTATCGTCTGTAAACCGCCTTTACAACCTTTTTTTACTCATTACTTAATAATGACAATTATAAACTATGGACAAAATATATAAAAAAATGGATAACCCTATTGCAGCTTGTTGCTATAAATTATTGATTAAAACTTATCATTATGATTCAAACGGACAAACACCTTTTCAAGCAATTAATTATACTCATCAAAACTCAATTAGGCTCAGATAACCTTTAACACCTTTATGGCACCTTGAAAGGTCGGATTTCAGGTGTTTGAAACTAAATAGATCCCGTATTGACTAAGTAAAGTTTTCAATACGACAACTGCAGAGATAAGTGCGAGGGATTCTACGAAGTGGGATTAGACTGAGCGGGATTCAATAAGTTGAGAACTTCGTATCGATAACGTGGTCAAATCTAATTAAACGGTATTAACGGTTTAAATTTGACGACCCTGTGGGTTAGTAGTCGTCATGCCAGGATGTTACACTGGAGGTCCAGGGTTCGATACCCGGTCAGATCAAGATGGAAAATGAGATCTTTTTCAGAATGTCCTGGATCTTGGATGTTTATTTATATATGTTATCTACATATGTTGCTATAAAATATAGTATCGTTGAGTTAGTATCCTAACACAAGTCTCCAACTTACTTTGGGGCTAGCTTAATCTGTGTGAATTTTTCTTATATATTTATTATTCGTTCCTGTTTGATTATATTATTAAAAGAGAATGGTATATTATTTTTATAATTATACTTAACCTTATCGTAAAGTAAAAAATCAGCGTAATCCATACAAAGCTTTCTGGACGATAGCCACTCGCGTATTTTTATTCTTTTATCTCCTTGAGAGACTTTACTTTTGATACAATATACAATATTTACGACGCTTGTTCGAATATATTATTAAGGAAGAAAGGTTTATTATTTTTGTAAATGTATTTATCCTAATCGTCGGTTAAAGCGCGGAATGCAATAAAAATCTGGCTAATCCTAACAAAGCTTCATAGACGATGGCCAGTCGCGTATTTTTATTATTTTATCTCCTTGAGAGACTTTACCTTTGATACAATATTTATGACAACTGTTTGATTATATTATTAAATTAAAAGAGAAAGGTATATTATTTTCATAAATATATTTAACCTTATCGTCGGATATAGCGCGGAAAGCAATAAAAATCCGCGTAATCTATACAAAGCTTTATTGACATCGGCCACTCGCGTCTTTTACAAACTTTTTTCTTCTTCCTACCTGAGACGCTTTTCTTTTGACATGTATGATAATCTTATCTCCTTAAGATGATATTATTAAAGTAAATAAACATATATCATCGATAAGTATATTTATCCTTTGCGTCGGAAATTCCGCATACGAGCAATAAAACCCACGTTCAAAGCTTTTTTTTCTTAACTTTTGATGGTTTGTCATTTACTTTGACGTTTTAATCTTACCAGATATTTGTTCCTTAGGCATCATTTCGAGTAGGTGTCACGGTCAATCGACCATGCACACCCTGGTGTCAGAGTTCTTCGGAACCGCCTCTCGGTCTCTGACGTGGTCACTTTAACGACTACCAGATGGCAGCCGGTACCACCGGCTTAACGTGCCTTCCGAAGCACGGAATCATCTTTATTATCAGATAATCAGTTGATTCAAGCCTGCAATGTCCTAACCAAACTGCAAACAATTAAACAAAGTATGCTTCCGGTGAGATCGAACCCACGAACCCCGGGTCAACAGGCAAACGCCTTAATCACTGGACCACGGAGGTTGTTAGTGTAGTTGGTGGGTTTAAAGATAGAAAACGGAATCATAATAATGATGGGTTGTTAGCCGCATCGCCTATCAACATGATTCCTTTGATTTCCGCCCATTCCCTCGACCGATTTCTACAGCCTGCATAAGAAAAGAAGCAGCTAGAATTCTACGTTTTTTTTTCTCACAGACCAGCATGAAGATCGATAAAATTATATTTAAAACCAGTACGCCTTTTATTTAAATCTATGATCAGAACTTACCTGAGTAAAAACGCACGTAGGCGCGAAAATTTTGTATGACAGTTCGTGTTATTGAGTTTTGGGCCGCTTGAGACCAAATGATTTTGTTATAGTTTATTAGAAAAAAATAAAATGTATTCAAGTAATGTTAATATGGGAGTAAATTTGATTTAATGGAATTATGACAGCGATATTGTTGCGTCATTTGTCAGGTTAATACGTAAATATGGTCTATTATTGCAGCTAGCCCTAATACTATTAGGTTTTACAGTCGGGGCAGATAAATTTGACCTCCCCTACAACATTAAATCTGTTGTTAGATGTTAGAGGTCACTTTTATCTGCCCTCAACTGTACATATTTTATTTGAATATGAAAATAACTCCTTTTTTGGTCATGTAAATATATTCTGGTAATACTTATTTCGTTCCATAAATTATTCATGACCGAATATTAAGGTACCTAATTCATAAGAATTCCCAATATATTTTTAATTGGGAATCCTTATGATTTTACCAAAGTAAGCAGAGTAATTTGTTCTATGTCAACGAAATCAAATCAGAAATAATAAAATTCATAAAAGATCACGGACAAAGATTTCATGTAGGTGGATTGTTTTTCTGAAGTTTCAGCACGGATAATTATATTTTTTAAGTAGTTTTAATTATTATTAGTATTATAAGTTAATTAGTTTTATTAACAGCCTCCGTGGTCCAGTGGTTAAGGCGTTTGCCTGTTGACCCGGGGGTCGTGGGTTCGATTCCCACCGGAAGCATACTTTGTTTAGTTGTTTCCAGTTTGGTTAGGACATTGCAGGCTTGAATCACCTGATTGTCTGATAATAAAGATGATCCCGTGCTTCGGAAGGCACGTTAAGCCGTTGGTCCCGGCTGGCATCTGGTAGTCGTTAAAGGAACCAAGTCAGAGGCCGAGAGGCGGTTCCGAAGAACTCTGACACCAGGGTGTGCATGGTCGATTGACCGTGACACCTACTCGAAATGATGATGATGATTAGTTTTATTTATTTTAAATTTTTTCCTTATAAGGGGGTCCTTGAAATTGTGCTTGATTGTCTAGGGGTCCGCGGACTTAAAATGGTTAAGAAACGCTGGTATAGAGGTATCTATCTACCGTACAGGAAAAAGGCGTGATAGCATATCTAAATAGGTGCCCACATAATTTATCCTTCCACAATTCCAGGGTAAGACAACCAAGATGTGCAAAAACCTTGGACAGACAAATTACGTAACGCAATTAGCGGGTAAGCTGTAATATGTCTAGCCACAACTCCGCACGTACGGACAGCTTTTGTGTTTCCTGCAGATGAAAATATACTCAGACCGTATTGAGTAAAAAGTAATATTTTCCTAAAATAAGAATGATCTAGCAACGTATGAGAAATACATACATATTATCACGACTTTATCACTAACGGGTTAGACAGATCCAAAAGTCATAAGACCGAAAGGCCACGTTTAGCGTGCTGGTGAGCGTAAAGTTGGAAAACGGAATCAAAATAGTGATGGGTTGCTAGCCGCATCGCCTATTGTAATGATTCTTTAGATTTTACTCATTCTCTTAACCGGCTTCTACGGTCTGCACGAGAAGAGAAGCAGATGGTATATTCTACGTTTTTACTTTTCTTCCAGACCAGCACTGAAGATATGAGAAATACCTGATGAAAAGTAGATACAATACGTAAAGAAAACCGATCATGGAAGAGTTGATTCAATTCGTCGATATGAACAACTTTTCCTATGCGGCCAATGCTAATCACTATACCAATACGCTATCATTATCATCATCTTTAGTCTTTTTAGTCTCCACTGCAGGAGCATGACCCTCTTTGTACTACCGGTGCCATACTTGGCCAGAGCAGACAGAGGATTTGGCCTACACTCTCCTCGCTGGCCAGACGGGTTGGAGAGGTCTCATTAATGTTTATGAGCTTTGTATAGGTTGTATTTCCTAAGTCGCTTCTTACGACCTCCATGGGAAGTCTAGGAGTGGTCCTATTCTACTCTGCCGGAAACCACACGGCTACCAATATGCTAATAAAGAGCTAATCGAATCGGCCTCTACTGACTCTGTGTGCTTTAAGTTATCATTCCTTTGAAAAATCGGTTTCCAGGTTGCAGGTAAAGTCTAACCTACACCCCGATAAAAATTTGGACGTCGACTTATTTCTACGGCATCTTTTATCTTTCGGGGAAAGAATGCCTTTTCTCTAGCCAGGACTTTGGCCTTGTCAAACCGGTTATAATATTATAATAATAGTATTTCAGCGATGGCTGACCCGTTTTTGGCCTAATTCTTCGAGTTTTTTTCTTCAATGATATAATTCCAATGAGCGAAATAGTGCCGACAAAAAGATTAATATAGAAATTATAAATTATACAGCGTGATTTTGAACCCCCTAGCTATATTGAAATCTGGAAATCAGAATCCCTAATGGAATACAGAATTTTAAGAAAAAAGGTAAAAAACGAAAATTACTATTCCCGAGGGATCGACATTGACGCGGGCGGAGCCGCGGGCGAAAGCTAGTTCATTATAAAAACACAGATTTCCGCCGTGTCGCCATCCCTAACACTCGCCCTGATGATGGTCTTCGTAACAGAACGAAACTAGTTGGCGATTCCAACTAAATAAACTTGAGTGAATCCGTGTTTTATACAGTAACAGCTGCTTTGTATTCCAGGAAATTTCCTTTTCTTCAAGACAGATGCAAGATGAAATCATATGTTAGATTATGGTAAAGTCCTCATAAATAGAATCAAAATACTAAGTAACGCACATTTACGTTGACGAGGCTCGTACCATGGCGTGAGTTATATGCTCATATTTGCATTTCTCCATGGTAACATGTCGCAGACATGCTACGCCATAAGTACGACAGTTAACTGAATAAACAGTACGGGTTTATCATAATACGTTTTTTGGAGGCCGCGTTGACAACTTGAGGAAAATATCACGTACACACATGTGTACTAATCACAGCATGGTACGAGCTGCATCAACGTAATACGTGTTAATAGATACGTTGTTCAAAACGATTATATCGTTGAGGAGGCCGGTGGTCTAGTGGGTCTATTATTAGCGCTTACGTAAGTTAAGCAATTTCGGGTGCGGTTCGCACTGGGATGGGTGACTGCAAGTGGCATAAAAATATCTCGAGTTCTTCTGTGCGTTGAAAGACACGTTGAGCCGTCGGTCCTGGCTATCATTATTGATGGCGGTTGTAAAGCTATGACAGATGCCTTAAGGCAGCTTGAAAAATATCTATCTATCTAAAAATTGCAAGCCAACCAACAAGTGATAATTATATCAAGTGGTACAGTAATGCTCACATTACTGCGCGCTCGCTGCATTGTGCACAGATTGAAGCTGATATCTTATCATTGCAGCTTGATTAAATAGCTTTGTCTGTCAAACTTTCACGTATAATACAATTATTATACGTAATAGTTTATTATTATACGTGAAAGTAGTAGTATAGTAACAGTGTTCAGAACTATCATCATCATCATTAGGTCTTTTTTAGCATTCACTGCAGGAGCATGACCCTCTCTGTACTACCGGAGCCATACTTGGCCAGAGCAGACAAATTTAGCCTACACTCTCCTCGCTGGCCAGACGGTTTGGAGAGGTTTCTTTGATGTTTATGAGCTTTGTTTAGCTTGTGTTTCCTAAGTCGCCACTTACGACATCCATGGGAAGACTTGGAGTGATGCCTATTCTACTCTGCCGGAAACCACACGGCAAAAACTGTGGTAGCAGTTAATACTATTATTAACACTGATACTATAAAGTAACAGCTTGAAAACTAACTATCTAAAAAGTGCCGATCATTGCGCAGCTCTTAGCGATGCCAAAGTTTATATCGCCTTTTATTATTTAAGTGAGAAGTTTTTTAGCGTTGTGCACTTTTTGGGATAGGTAAAAAAATTTAAACTCGCATCAAAACACGAAACCTGATCGAAAATTCGTAAGACGGACACGTCACCTGAGGCCGCCGCAAAGGTGAGTTTTTACTTTTGCCGGCACTCCCAGAGTGCAACCCGTTGTTTTTCTTTTTATTATTTTCATAATATCCTAATACTTACTTAAAATTTACAAATAAGAAAACATTAAGGCGCTGTGCATCAGAAGAATACCGTAAAACGTCTATTTTTTCGTAGCCTAGTTCTTCATGGAATACGAGCATGAAAAAAATATAAAGTACAGTTCAAAGATCAAAATAAATGGTTACATAAAATATTTTCAAAAAATATTTAAAACTTAGCAAAATAAAATAGCAAAAAAGCTATATCCAGAAAAAGTTTCGTCGCAAATTTCTTGATATTTTCAGCGACAACTACTTAACTTTTTACGTTTATAAAAAGTATAACTAAATGAGCCAGATGGATACCTTAAAGTGAATTTGAATTATTTAACTTAAAGTGAAAATTAACACGTAAATGGCAGACATGGGTTTGAAATGAGACTATGGACAGGCCAACTGGTATCGCCACTTTCAACCGCTACAAACGGTTAAGGGATACAGCGCCTTAATACAGCCTTTTTTAAGACGTAGATTTTCGTATCGAACATTAAACATGTTTTATAGTGGTTCAGTTTGTTTGTTTTTTTTTGAGCATGTTAGTGACCAATCCTGCTTGTATAATATATTCACTTGAGTGATGCTCTCGGGAAGTAAGGATTCTAACGATACGATACCTCAAACATCCAAATCCGTTGACGCATTAAGAATTACACTAGGCTGCGCAGTACCATTAGGCGAGTAGGAAAAAAGATGAAAAGTCTTAATATTTTCAAATTTATAATTTTATAAAAAAATTTGAAAGGAATTCCGAGATCATAATATATATATTGTCGCGTGAAAATTATTGTTTTAGAAGAATATGTTTTTAGATATCATAATCATGTATATCTCATTTTTAGGGTTCCGTACCCAAAGGATAAAAACTGGACCCTATTAATTTCACTCCGCTGTCCGTCTGTCACCAAGCTGTATCACATGAACAATGATAGTTAGATGGTTGAAATTTTCTGTTGCCGCTATAACAATAAATACTAAAAACTAGAATTAAATAAATATTCAATGGGGCTCCCACAACAAACGTAATTTTTTTGCTTGTTTTTGCTCGTTATTGATAACGACAACAGGTAGACACTTGAAATATTCACAAAATATTTAGTTATATATTCATTATAAAATTAAATAAAAATAAAATGAATATTAAAGGGGGGCTCTCATACAAAAGACATATTTTTTTTTCCGTTTTTATAGATAACGGTACGGAACCCTTCGTGCTTAACGTGCCTTCCGAAGCACGGAATCATCTTAATTATCAGACAATCAGGTGATTCACGCCTGCGATGTCCTAACCAAACTGGAAACAACTAAACAAAGTATGCTTTCGGTGGGAATCTAACCCACGACCCCCGGGTCAACAGGCAAACGCCTTAGCCACTGGACCACGGAGGCTGTTTAATTATATACATAATATAACAAAACTAGCCAACGCCTGCGGCTCCGCTAACGTTAATGATGATCCCGCGGGACTCTCCGTAGATGAATGGTAGCCTATGTGTTAATCCAAGTAATAACCTATCTGTGTGCAAAATATCGTCAAAATCTGTTTAGCCGCTTTGGCGTGACTGCGTAACAAACATCCATACATACTCTCACATAGAAGTATAAATGTCTATTGTTCCTACAATCTACTTTATGTTTTATTTTGTGTGAGAGAAGAAATAAAGATTATATTATTATTATTATACTCACAAACTTTCGCGTTTATTATATTAACTAGCTATTGCCCGCGGCTCCGCCCGCGTTAATGTCGTTTCCTTGGGAACAGTAGAAATGATAAAAATTCCATACAAACCCCTCCCCCTCTGCTTTTACCCCTTAAGGGGGGAATTTTATACATTTCACCTGCATAGATCTTTTTAATTGTAACCGTGGTCTTATATACCTATTTGCATACTTCTAAGTCTAGAAATGAAAAAAAATCCATACTAACTTTACTCCCCTATTTTATCCCTTCAGGCGAAAATTTCGTCGATTTTACCTACATACATCTTTTTAATTGTAATTCAGAACGTCCAGAAATGAGAAAATGTCCATACAAACTTCTAAAACGGAAAGTTTCATACTAACTTTGCATCCCCGTTATACCCCCTAAGGGATGATTTTTGAGAAAAATATTTACTCTTGTTTCATGCCTTTTAGTAAAGAACCTTCATGCTGAATTTCATTCGACTAACTTCAAAAATGGCAAAATTTCGTGCTTACTTTGCACCTCTATTTTACCCCCTTAAGGGATGATTTTTGAGTAAAATATTTTACTCGTGTTTCATACCTTTCAGTAAAGAACCTTCATGCTAAATTTCATTCGAATAACTTCAAAAACGGCGAAGTTTCATATTAACTTTGCAACCCGTTTTACCCCCTTAGGAGATGAATTTCCAAAGATCCTTTCTTAGTGCTCCCCTACGTTATAAAAGGAACACCTGTGCAAAATTTCAAGTTTCTAACCCTTATAGTTTAGGCCCTGCGTTGATATGCCAGTCAGTCAGTCAGCTTCTCCTTTTTTATTAGTATGGATTACTATGGATGGATAGTATGGATAGGTATAATGCTGTCGTATAATGATGATGAATTGACTTTGGATTTTATATTTTCTTATATGTCAGTTTTTTTTGCTATATATTTGCAGGCAAACTCATGCCTTGAGTTCATTCAAATGACGATAACTTTTTTTTTAATGAACCGATTTTGATGAAACAAACTTTAAATGTTTTGCTGAGTTAAAACAAAGCAATTGGTGAAAGTTTGAAGTAAATCGGTTCAGTATTTTCAAAGATAATCGTGATCATACATACAGACAGACAGACAGACAAGAAATTCGAAAAAAATTTTTTTGCTTTCTATTATTCTTTTTAAGTGTTCCTCTATCCATTTCAGTCAAAAATTCTAAATGTACAGACAAAATATTTTTACTGTTTTATTATATGTATAGATAAGGATAAAAACATATATAGGGACGAATCACACAGATTAAGCAAGTCACACATTAAGTTGTGAACTTGTAACGTGAGATACTAACTCACCGATACTATATTTTATAATAGATACAAAAGATAAACATCCAAGACCAAGTTCAATCTTAAGTTCGTTTTTCATCTTGACCTGAGCGGGGATCGAACCCAGGACCATGCAATTCAGATGCACTTGCGGTACCACTGAGCCATAGAGGACTAAACATTACCATCCATTCTTGGGCAGTAGTATAAAAAAAGACAAAAAAGAAAGAGTTAACCAGAAGTTTATA
The DNA here is from genome assembly GCA_947532085.1 of Elegia similella. Lineage (NCBI taxonomy): Eukaryota > Metazoa > Arthropoda > Insecta > Lepidoptera > Pyralidae > Elegia > Elegia similella. The sequence goes on along the minus strand of OX383940.1, from coordinate 18,587,897 downwards.
TTCAAAGAAAGCGGATATCAGATTCAACTAGTCCCAGAGGGAAGAAAAATCCTAGAAAAAGCTGTTTAAAGACTGGCTAAAGTGGATAAAGTCCTCTATTTGCTCGTAGCTGCTTTAAAAAATCCTTTAGTAAGTACTTGCATTTTCTAGTGCACTTTTAATCTAGGTTTTAGACAATTCCAAAGAAAAATACTCAAAATTGATTAAGGTAGACAAAGACGCAAGATTGGTGTTATATATTCTCCAAACAACATCTTAAAATTATATGAAACAAAGTCGGGTTTGTTCGAAGACAATATAACCTATTGTCTGTGGTTCGATCACTTATAACTTATAAACAAGTGAACCGATTTTTATACATACAAACGTACATATATCACGTCTTCATTCCTTAAAGGGTAGACAGAGTCAAAGGTAATAAGACCGAAAGGCCACGTTGTGTTTTGGTGGGCGTAAAGATGGACAAAACTGAATCAAAAATAGTGATAGTGATAGTCAGTAGTAACAAACAGAAAAAAGTTATCTGGTCATGGTCAGGGCCATATAGTACGCGCCTAAAAAGTTTCAACAACGAGCTCAGTTGCAATTGTCACCTAGTTTACTTTGAAAGCGGGCATAAGATTAAAGTAGTGGTGTGAAAGGCTCGAGTTATATTTTTTGGCTCGACTTTGATTACAAGATTCAACACAAAAATAGGAATTCTGTGCCCTTTGTTGCTTGAGTTTTAGATTAGACTTGAGAATTAGGTATTAGAGCTCAAGTCTATTTGTAAAATTGCAATGAATAGGATCTGAGATATAAACGGTAGGTTCGAATTGGTATTGTTGGTCGAAGGTTCGAATACAAGGAAGTGAGTCCTTATGCAAAACGTAAAATTATTAATATATACACAGATAACAGTTAGTGTCAGCAAATTTCTGTATGGGTTTGGACGCCAGACGCCAGGGAAAAAGAAGCCCAGAAAAACCTTGGACACCCTGGGAGGATGACATCTTAGGTATCGTCAGGTGGCTGGCAAGTTATTGAGAAGATATACACAATACAAGAAGAGGCAGAAAGAACTGAGACAGGGTTATGTTTAAAATGGTCTACAATATGCTAACTATGATGATGATGGTGAAATATTTAATTAACCTAAACTGTAAGAGTTTGTATGACTCGAATTTCGCACAGAACTCTAATAGAACTTAGTAGTAGTAGTAAACTCTTTATTGCACCAAAAACAATACAAAGAATAGTAAAATTGACAACTTATGCACAATAGGCGGCATTATCGCTTCTGCAATCTCTTCCATGCAACCAAAATGAGCAGTAGATATTAAAACAAAAATATGATAGGTGCAAAAGTAAAGACAGTGAGATCAAAAGAAAAATAAAACGATAAATATTTTAAGGTAAATTACTAAATGAAGTCTTTACTCGAATTGTATTGTAGACTTACGACTTACGCTTTACTCATGACACATTTGGTTTGCTGAGTCCTTCAAAATGAGCAGAATTTATGAATGTACAGTCAGATACTTAGGTACCTGACCAGGCCCTTTACCTTTATCTTGAACTAGTTACAACTAGCAGAAATTGCCGCGGATGAAGTCGCGTGCAACAGCACCGCGGCAATTTCTGTTATTATGATTAATTAGTTTTTTCTTAGTATAGATGGATAATTTTCCCCCGTTTTCAAAACATTTTTTATTGATGCTTCGCTCCTATTAGTCGCATCGTGATATTTTATAGCTTAAAATCTCCCCCAGTAAATGGACTATCCAACACAAAAAAAAAAAAAACAGTTAAACTAGTAGTTCCTAAGATTCAGCTTTATAATATTATATAGATTTTCTCTTAAACTAAAAATAATATTAACATGGAAATGTATGTCTTCATTAAAATCTTTCTGAGTATATATTTTTATTGACTAGCTCCGTGGCGCAGCTGTCAACACGCCAGCCTGCGACACGGAGTGCCCGGGTTCGATCCCCGGCCAGGTCAAGATGGAAAATGATCTTTTTCAGATTGGCCTGGGTCTTGGATGTTTATCTATATATGTATTTGTTATAAAATATAGTATCGTTGAGTAAGTATCCCATAACACAAGTCTCGAACTTACCTTGGGGCTAGCTCAATCTGTGTGATTTGTCCGTATTTATTTATTTATTTTAATATTATGAGTATATATTTGTAGTTTAAGAGAAAATTCAAGATATTGGTAGAGCACCTGGTCAGATATCTTCGTATCTGAATATGTGTATTTTCGAGTCTGGGTGTGATCCCAGACTCGAAAGTTTTACAACACTATATTCAACTAGCGTCCTAAGTGTGTAAAATTCCTGGAAAAAGTCAAGAGAACGAAATCCTAATCTAGATAGTTTTAAACTATTTCTTTGGAGACTGGATTCTCTCTAGAAAAATTTCGAAGCAAATGTAGGATAAGATTAAACGTCTGATTTTACAAAGATTTCTATTTTTATATATATTCCTGTTTATAGAATGCATCAATAATCAGGGTTATTATTTAACGATCTAGGTTTATTTAAATGTTCAATGAGTTTTGAAATTTAGAAATTACGGAATGAATGAAAACAACAGATGACATGTGAATACAAATTCCTCAGACAAATTCATATATCATCTGTTCCAATTTCCAGCAGAAGTGAAAACTCCGCGCGGTGGAAAGAGATGGGGCTATTACTTTCTCTCCTACGCCGGTCTTAGGTCACGAGTCCGTCTTACGAATTTTCGATCAGGTCACGTGTCCTGACGTGAGTTTAACATTTGTTCATCATCATCATCATCAGGTCCTTTTTAGTCTCCACTACAGGAGCACGACCCTCTCTGTACTACTAGGACCATACTTGGCCAGAGCAGCCAGAGGACTTGGCCTACACTCTCCACGCTGGCCAGACGGTTACTTATCCTAAAAAGTGTACAACGCCGCTAAATAAGTTTTTACTTCAAAAACTTTTTGTAAGTGTGTTGTAGTCAAGCCAATAATTTTCACCTACCCCCGATGAGAGTAGGTGAAATTGGCTTGGATCGATTTAAAATGTTGTAGGTGCGTCAGATTCGTCGATAACGTAATTATAAAGTACTGTCTACAAAATATTTGTTTTATTCTCTGTTTTGCCCGCGCAAGGGTTTTTAACCGACTTAATAAAGGAGGAGTATAATTATTATTGTCTCAAAAATGATCATGACTTACCGTGATCATTTTTGAGATTCGTGTTATGTTTCGGCTACCTTGCAGCGGCCATCTTCACAGACTGACTGAAGAGCTGCGGTGGATGTTGGAACTGTCAATAAGAATGATTGTGTCCGCGAAAGCTTAAAATCGTATAAGGAGTATAATTTCGTTGTAGTGAATTGGTTATAAATCGTAAAACTGCGACTCGTCAGAAACGAGCTTTTACTAGAAAAGTAGGTTAGGTTTGATTAGAACTGCGACCCCACTAGAAAACGAATCGCCATCAGAAACGAGCTGTTACTAGGAAAAATATATATGAACAAAATATATAAGTAAAAAGAATATTTGATAAGATACTCTCATTTAATGAATATCTAAAGATTAGATGTTCTGTTAAAAAAAGTCTATGAATAATAATTTTTTTGTTATAGAAGTGCTCTGAGTCTTGATTTTGTATGATACAAAAATGAATGATTTAAAATTTTAGCATTTTGATTGTTCTAAGAAGCGACAAGGCAATATGAGTCACTTCTGCCGGCACTCCGGGAGTGCCGGCAGAAGTGAAAACTGGCCTTTGCGGCGGTCTAAGGTCACGTGTCCGTCTTACGAATTTTCGATCAGATCACGTGTCCTGACGCGAGTTTAACATTTTTTACCCATTCCAAAAAGTGCACAACACCGCGAAAGATTTCACTTTAAAAAATCATTGTCTGTACAGTGTTACGGCAAGTTCCGTGGCTCAGCGGTCAACACGCCAGCATGCGACACGACGGTACCCGGGTTCGAACCCCGGTCATGTCTAGATGGAAAATAATCTTTTTCAGATTGACCTGGGTCTTGGATAAGTAGGTATCTATTATAAAATATAGTTTTGTTCAGTTACTTACGTAGGATACTCTACATCACAAGTTCACAACTTACTGTGGGGCTAGCTCAATTTGTGTGATATGTACCTGTATATTTATTTAAAAAAATATTAGGTGATGTTTCGCTGACAGTACTATTCTTATGGATTCCGGTACTCCCGGTAATGCAATGCTAATGGCATACAATCGGTGACCGGATAATCGATGTGACCACTTTGCCGGTGAATCATTACGAACAATCGGCGAGTGTGTATGTGTAAGAGATTATCTCTGGAACTCATGTTCGCATTCATCATGTCAGTATAATGACCATTATTGTGTCGTATGGTTTCGGCTTGAATAAGTCTCTTCATAAATTTTATATAACGTATGAATAGAACGAAATCCTTAACACAATCCTATCCTAACTTTTAATTTTAGTTTTGGTTTTGAGAATACATATAACAATGATATCAACATAAGATGGCGCAGTGACCCAAGTGGGTCTTGGCGTCCGATAATTCATCATCATCATCATAAGGTCTTCTAGACTCCACTGCAAGAGCATGACACTCTCTGTACTACCAGAGCTATACTTGGCCAGAGCAGACAGATTTGGCCTACACTCTCCTCGCTGGCCAGACGGGTTGGAGAGGTCTCATTGATGTCTATGAGCTTTGTTTAGCTTGCATTTCCTAAGTCGCCTCTTACGACATCCGTGGAAGACTAGGAGTGGTCCTATTCTCTTTTGCCACCACCACCACACGGCCTCCGACAATAAGCATCTCTACTTAGGTCTGTCCTGTGCCACCTAGCTCTTACCAGTTATCGGTCTTTAGCTGGCACATTTTCTAACAATGCTAGAAAATAAAAAATCATCAAGTTGTTACATTACCACTGATACGAATCCAACATAACCCACCTATAAAAAATCAGCTTGTAAATTGTCAAATTAAAAGCATCAAGTGTAATATAAAACGATTTGTTACGACCATTTTAAGTATTATGTGACACGTAACATTAGTCCTTCTATATAAAGCAATAAAAATAAAACAACACGTACGACCATTAAAACAATTTAATTGCCAGCAGCATAGGGTATACATTTTCATACACTTTCAGTTTTAACGATACATTATAGAGTTAAAACAATATGATGGAATCACCGCATTTTTTTATTTTACTCACATAACATGCAAATAGACGAGCTCTGTGGCCTGGTCATTATGCCAGGCTGCCACACTGGAGATCCCGAGTTCGATCCCCAGTCAGGTCAAGATGGAAAATGTTCAGATTCGCCTGGGTCTTAGATGTTTATCCATATATGTTTTTGTTACAAAATATAATATCCTTAAGTTAGTATCTTACAACACAAGTCTCGAACTTACTTTGGGGCTAGCTCAATCTGCGTGATTTATCAAAACAAGTCAAAATAATGTTAATTACTTTTTTTCTAGCTGCTTTATTCCATTAGATGCCTTTGAACCTGACATAAAAAGAATATCACAACTAAATCCGTCCACCCAATGATGCTATCATCCCGTACGGGGTAGACAGAGCCTAAAGCTATAAAGTCACGCGTGTGGGTGGGCCATGTAGAATCAAAATTGCTAGCCGCGACGCCTTTTGACATTGTTCCTTTAAATTTTGGCCCATATTCTCGGCCAGCTTCTGCGAACTGCGCTGAAAGAAAAGCAGCTGGTACATTCTATGTTTTTCTTTTCTCCTAAAACATGTAAACCTTATAACACCCTTCTTTTTGGCATTTTCAATGCATAGGTATACACCTTTTGCCCATTTCCATGTGTGATGGTGATCCCGAATCGTGCACACTAAGACATTCTGACGTATGACGATTCGATATGATTAATCACTAGTCGTTACTCATATGTACAGAATTAATGAAGTATAATTTACTTGCGCTATTTTATTGATTTTGTGTTAGAAAGATTGTTTAGATTACTTAGCCTTGCTTACTAAAATACCCGTTACGTTATGTTAGATATTCTACACGAGAGGATACGCTCCAACTGAAAACACCTTTTAATGAATCCATTAAAAATGGACAGTTCTAACTGTTTTAAAGTCTATGCACTTTCGTGTTCGAATCGTTTTTGTTAAAACGATACAAACTCACATCAACGCACTTATGGAATTCCTTAAATACTGTTCCTAAATTCCGCCCTTATAATCACGGACTTAAAATAGAAAATTGCATGAAAATCTTCGAGCTTAAATGTATTGGGAGCGTAGGTAAAAGTCTATTTATACTTTTCGATAAAGCGGACCTAGGAAGTTAAAGTTAAATCGATATAATCCCTAAGGTATTCGTTACACTTCGATAGTATAAACTTCACTTTATCCTAGTGTAAATGTTAATATTAACCGGATAAAGATAGTACAGTGTGTGTGTGCAGTGCACTAAATACAATTCTTCCTTTTGTGTGCATCGAAAGAATACCGTAAAACGTCTATTTTTTCGTCGCGCAGTTAGGCTTATTTTTCATGGAATACAGATTTGGAAGAAATTGGGCAAACAGTAGCACATACGAAGTGAACTAGTTCTTTAAAATAAGTTTGTAGGCAAAAATTTGTATGACACATACGACTTTTTGAGTTTCTTGTTGAGTATCTCTAACTACGGTTATCTATATATTTTATAATAATAACACTTGTTGGATCTATATCTCCACGCCTCTCAAACGACGGGGGTAACTCCCGTGAAGCAAAAAGAGATACAATTACTAATAAACCGCAGGGCAGCTTGTGGCGAGCTGTTGGTGAGAAACGACACCATGGATCCAAGTTCTCCTGAGACTCGGTCATAGCCCTCGTATCTTCATCGGTCGGGGTGGAAACCCAAATCGCAGGACCCTCAGCTCTGGCTTGCCTTAGACAGCCATCCAGAGTGAAGTCGTAAGAGCTATTGCTCTAAAAAAAGGGCATAATAAGTAACTTCGGAGAAAGCGCAGAACACCTTTTACACTCCTAAATCACCAGCACCGGTCTTGCCCCTTATGCCAACATTAATGGTCGGCCTGCCAACTAGAGTCAGGTATCATGATTTTGGCAAGTATCTGACCCTTGCAATATCCTAGCATTACCCACATTTAAATCCCACAACCTTATAAATTTTCTTTCAAGATGCAATAGTACTTGTCCCCCATTGATCCCAGTGAGAAGTATCCCAATGCTTTCATTTACTTTCCAAATCCAACAAATTCCTATATTTCCCCAAATTAAAAATGCTTCCGATGGGCAGCAGCGTCGGAAGCACAAGGATAAATATATACGGACAAATAAATATATACGGACAAATCACACAGATTGAGCTAGCCGCAAAGTAAGTTTGAGACTTTTGTTATGGGATACTAACTCAACGATACTATATTTTATAACAAATACAAATATAGATACACATTTAAGACCCAGGCCAATCTGAAAAAGATCATTTTCCATCTTCACCTGGCCGGGGATCGAACCCGGTCAATCCGTGTCGCAGGCTGGCGGTAATTGGCGACGAGACAAAGAAACTGCGCTTACGGACAAAATATAACCTCCTATGCAACGAAGAATTCTTGGGGAGGCTTCTGTCCAACAGTAGTAATGATAATGATGATAAAAAGTTGAAAATCTCACTAAAGAAATATTGCTCTTTAACAACGACATCGATACGGAACTGGTATTCTAAATGAATTAATCGGATGCCCTAAACGTACTTTAATCCACTAATTCGAATACTTCCCAAACTTTGTTGCGAAGGTACGGGCGGTTACAATGGCCATCCGTCCTCGCTCGTTGAGTTCACATATTTTAAATCCACTCAAATTGTGTTGAGTCCACAATCAAAACAAAAGTTGTACAGAAATATAAATTTTGCGTCAAATGGCGGGATAGAATTTAGGTTGCATTTAAAAAAAAATTACTGTGTGCAGAGCATAACGATGCGTTGCAAGGCTGTGTAAATATCTTCGATTGTAGACAGTACCGAGTAAAGTCAGTGCGTAGACCTTAGCAAATGTGAACTTGTGATTTTTTTAGAGGGGATATATACCCGCAACCAACGGGCAAACAGTTAAAGATGACCCTGACCACAGAGAGGATAGTGTCCAACACTGTATAACTTTCCATTTGTTACATATAGCAATAAAAAAATGATCTCAAATACATATAGGTTGATTAAGTTACCGCCATGTGTGACAGAAATGCTGTTAGCCGCCGCTTTGACCAAGCTTCCCATTCGCACTCCACTTAATTTGGGTTCCACGTGTATTCGATTCACTCGGGTTTGAACATGAACATATTTGGGTTCATCCCAAACTGTTTATTAGCCCTTCATTTCGACAGTCCCGTAAAATTACCGAAAACGCGTCGAAGTTGTTTTCAAACTCATGTAAAGGAAATTTCAGTTTATTTATTTTAATGCAAGAATGTTTTATGTTTATTTCGTCCATACTGTATTTTATGTATCACCGCAGTGTTTCAAAATAAGCAAGTGTGAACAATGTCTGAATTTCCATTTGGAAATATTTCATAACTTACTACTTTCAATTGAATATCGGAATATCGAAAACTTATATATTATAAATAAATAAATATATATATATATATATTTTTTGTTTTATGTATGTCCGACGGCAAACGAGCAGACGAGCCACCTGATGGAAAGTGGTCACCGTCGCCCATGGACATCTGCAACACCAGAGGAGCTGCTGATGCGTTGCCGACTCTTAAGATACCTGTAAACACGCCTTTTGAAGGACCTCAAGTCATAGCACACAGGAAAAACCTCGGGAGGGAGTCCATTCCACAATCTTGCTGTACGAGGAAAAAAACCACGTGACGCTCTGACATTTTTGGAGACCCAAGTGTCAAGGATGTGGGGATGGACTTTACTCCTGTGGCGAGCGGTGCGGTGGTAGAAAGGTGACGGTGGCACCAATTCAAAAAGTTCTTCAGAACACTCCCCATAGTATAGACGGTAAAATACACACAGAGAGCCAACGTCTCTCCGTAGACCGAGGGTGTCTAAATCGTCTGTGAGTGTGGGATCGTCGATAATACGAATTGCCCGGCGTTGGATGGAATCAAGAGGAAGGAGTTGGTATTGAGGTGCACCAGACCAGATATGAGAGCAGTACTCCATGTGGGGCCGGACTTGAGCTTTATATAATAAAAGTCTATGACCCGGAGTGAAGTACTGCCTCGCTCTATTGAGCACCCCAAGTTTTTTAGAAGCCATTATGGCTTTACCTTCCAGATGACTCCGGAATTGGACCTCCTTCGTAATATCGACGCCAAGGATCCCAATACTCTTAGAAATGGTAAGAGAGGTGTCCCGAAACTTCGGTGCTATGTTAAATGGGGTCTTCTTAGCGGAAAACACGCAGACTTGTGTCTTAGTAGGGTTGAATTGAACTAGGTTTAGTTTACCCCATTCAGAGACCTGCTCCAGAGAGGTCTCAATGTCAGACACAAGTCTCTTTCTGTTCTCCTCCACCTGTGTTTGAGGGATATTTGCACGACCTGCATAATATGCATCACCCGTACTGTCGTCTGCATAGCAATGGATGCTACTAGTGTTAAGCATGTCGTTGATGTGCAGAAGAAACAGCGTAGGTGATAAAACAGATCCTTGGGGGACGCCAGCATTGATGGGCATGATATCGGAGCATAATCCGTCTACAACGACCTGAATGCTTCGCCCAGATAAGAAACTAGCGACCCACAAGCATAGTCCCTCAGGAAGCCCGAAAGATGGTAACTTCGCGAGAAGAGCCTTATGCCAGACCCGGTCAAAAGCCTTTGTGACATCTAGACTAAATGCCAGTGCTTCTCCCTTGCTCTCGATGGCGGCTGCCCATCGGTGCGTTAAGTACACAAGAAGATCACCAGCACTACGCCCGTGGCGGAACCCGTATTGACGGTCACTAATTAGCTGATGATCTTCAAGGTAACCAAGGAGCTGGATGTTTATCACACGCTCCATCACCTTAGAGAGCAGGGAGGTTATCGCAATAGGCCGATAGTTAGACGGGTCTGTGCGGTCACCCTTTTTAGGAATAGGGTGAACGTAGGCTACTTTCCACGAAGACGGGACTTTTCTTGAGGTGTAAGACAGCGAGAATAGGCGTGCTAACACCGGAGCCAACTCAGGGGCGCATGTTTTGAGCACAATTGCTGGAATGCCATCAGGCCCGCTGGACTTCCTGACGTCGAGGGAAAACAGAGCACGTCGCACTGCACTTTGAGTGAACCGAATTTCCCGCATTGAGTGCTCGCATCGCGGTAAAAAGGGCGGCGATGCTCCTCCGTCATCAAGGGTAGAATTTGACGCGAAGAGAGTAGCCAAGAGATCGGCCTTCTCTTTTGCGGAGTGAGCCAGCGAGTCCTGACGATTGTGCAGAGATGGAAGTGAAGGGCGACAGAAATTCCCCTGCGCTGCCTTAGCAAGAGACCAGAATGCTCTACTCCCGGAGGGATAGCCAACCAGTCTCCTACCAATGCGCGCAGTGTGCGCAAACTTTGCTGCAGTGATCTGCTTCTTGTAGGCTCTTGAAGCTGCGTTGAACCGCTTCTTCAAATCAGAAGTATTACGATCCTTGACATTTCGCGCAGCAACCCAGGCTTCGTAGGCTTCGCGCTTGAGGTGGGCGGCATGCAAAGACGAGCAACGAAACCAAGGTTGAGACCGCCCTCCGATACGAACCGCCGAGCTGGGAATGTAGCACTCCATGCCCAGCAGTATCGCTTCGGCGACAGCTTTCGCACAAATGTCAGGATTTTCTGATGAGAAGCACAACCGTCTCCAATGGTAGGATGCATAAAACTCTCGCAATCCATCCCAATCTGCTGACCTATAATGCCACACACGACGCATACCAGGTGGTCTGGATTGCGTGGTCTGACCGGATGGAACCACAGCACGTACCAGGCAATGATCCGAGGTTCCTAGAGGGGCATCACGGAATACCTGGTAATCGTTTGGATGTGAGGTCAGCAGAAGATCCAACAAATATTTATTTATTTATAAAATATTATATATTATAAATAAATAAATATATATATATATATTTATTTATAATATATAAGTTTTTGAATACGGACAAATCACACAGATTGACCTGGCCGGGGATCGAACCCGGTCACTCCGTGTGTTAACCACTGCGCCACAGAGCTGCCAGTGTCAGTCAAATATAAACATATTTAATTAATATATGATCACTAGCCTAGCCTTTTTTTTACACAACACTACCATATTATAACAACTGGTTTATCAATTCTATATATTCATGTACGAAGATTGTGTACTATATATTTGTTTATACCGTCAGTGCTTGAGAGACGCGCGCTGCAAAGCTGGTATTTGCTCGTGGCTGTAAAGTGCGGACATTACCTTGCATAATAAATGGGGAGGTTGTCTGGCGTCATGCTAACATTATTTCATGTTCTTGCTTAAATATAACTGAGGTAAGAGTACTACATAAACTTACTTGTAGGTATATACTACGTGTGATTAATGTACGAAGACTAGTGTACCTAAATGTAGGTATTAAATATGATTATATACCGTCGGTGTTTGTGGGCAGCGCGCTGCAAAGCTAGGGTATTTTCTCGTGGCTCTGAATTGCGGACATTACCGTACATAATGAATGCGAAGGTTGTCTGGCGTCTTGCTAGCGTTATTTCATGTGCTTTATCTAAATATACTTTACTTAGATAAGAGTACCAAACATGACTTAGGTACTAGTTGATATAAATTACATATGATTTCGATACATAGATTGTACTACGGTGGTCCTTGTCCTATCAGGAGAGCCGCCTACGCTGGTACGGTCACGTTTTGAGAAAACCGGAAAATTACATAGGGAACAAATGTCTTGCTATGCCGCCTCCGCCGGGCCCCGGCAAAAGGGGACAACCCAAGAAGTGCTGGCTTGATGTCGTTGGAGAGGATATGCGTGCCAATGGTCTCATAACCAAGTTTGCCGAAGATCGTGCAAAGTGGAGAAGAAGAAGCCGGAAAGCGGACCCCGGGCTACGAAGCACACCAGCTAAAGATGCAACTGGGAACACGCTCAGATGAGAGAGAAACTACAGTGGTCCTTGTACTATCTGGTGTTACTGTAATACACCAATCTACGCACGTAAATCATCTGTATTATAGTAGAGGCGGCCTTGATGTTAATGTGGATTTACTTGAGCATCGTTGGGAACCATTCGATTTTGAAGCTTAGGTTGAAGAAAAAGGCAAAGGTTATACTTATGATGTTTTTCATTTCACCGGTGGGGGTGCAGTTAGCATTCTTGAAACAAAAATCATGGTCCCATTTAAAAACCCGGGTAAGGTCGTGTCGTGATCGTGCAATGCACGTACATGTGCAAGCTTAGAATCAGTGCTTTTTGTTTGTAGAACTTTGAATTTGAACGAAAGTAGTTGATAGAATTCAACTCTGACTTGAAAACCCTACTTATTTTTCTTTCATCTTCGTAAGGTATACGTGTATATACTACAGCCCTGGTTTTTTGTTCACGCATAAATAACCATTTAGCTGGCAAGGAGAAAAGATACTCCAACAAAAATTGGCACGTTGGGGCTAAATATATCAGAAACGGATACCTGAAACAAAAAATTGTGTTCAGACACCGACAATATTTTTGAAAGACCTATTCATCGACATTCTAAAGGATACAGAGAAAATATATTCAACTTACATAAAGGGGAAATCCAGATTGTTGTCAATTTGCCACAAAGTTAATTAGTCACGTTTTTAAACTTCATACATTGAAAGTTAATTCGTCACATGCATTAAAAGTATGTGTTAATTCGTCACAGGTAAGTTCGGGTTTTTAAAATTTCCACAAGTAATAAAGTACCGACAGCAATCAAAGTTATTGTTACGGTAAAACCTATTCTTCTGTTCGATGAAATACTTAGCAAACTTACGGTGAGTCTTCAAACTAATTGCATTTTTTTTACTAAATGTTGGATTAGGCATTTGTCTCCCATCTCACCTGATGGTAAGTGACGATGAAGACGAGGATGTTACATGCCTATCCAAGAGATACCCATTTATTCTACTTTTGAATGCATTATTCACACTGACACGCTGGATATTTTTATTAAAGTGTACCCAAGTTCTAAATCAGAAATGTTAAGTGAAATACCAGAGCATTATATAAGCTGGCATCCCGAGCACAGAATAAGTCCCGAGATAGTGCTTGCATCCCACATAATACTCGTACCTATGTACAATATATGAGTGGTTGAGCTAACCCACACAGATATAACAAGTACCTAATTTAATTAAAAAAATCTAAAAAACCCGACTGACCATTGACCCAGCGCCATCTATTTTGCAGCCATAGCGCCATATATCAATTTGCTATTAATCCTTACTAATATTATAAATGCGAAAGTGAGTTTGTTTATTTGTTTGTTTGTTACGCTTTCACGCCGTAACTACTGAACCGATCATCATGAAATTTTGCATACAAGTCCTCTGGAGTGCGGAGAAGGACATAGGGTACCTTTTATCCCGGAAAAAAGTACTATTCCCGAGGGATCGACATTGACGCGGGCGGAGCCGCGGGCGAAAGCTAGTATTTATATATATTAAGAATGCAAATCTAATGAGGCCTCATTCTTCAAATTGATGAAGCCATTAGGGCTACACGAGTTACGTTCGCTATATTGATATTTTACTGACGTCACATAGCCTATGGCACTCCAGGGAAAATTCAATTCTGTGCACTGTGATATGTATGACAAACTCAATAGGCGAAAATCTGAGGAACCATATTAATAGGCGTTGCGGCTAGCAACCCATCACTATTCTGATTCTGCTTTCCACCTACACGCCACCAATATATTAAACGAGGCTTTTAGGAATATATACCTAGGCTCTGTCTACCTCTACCCTGGAAGAGAAAGAGACGTGATAGTATGTATGTATTTTGACAAGCTGTGTGGCCTAGTGGTCAACATCGGAGTACCCGGGTTCGATCCCCGATCAGGTCAAGATGGAAAATTATCTTTCTCAGATAGGCCTGGGTCTTGGATGTTTATCTATATATACATTTGTTTTAAAATATATATATCATCATATCAGCCGCAAGAAGTCCACTGCTGGACATAGGCCTCCCCCAAGGATTTCCAATACGACCGTTTGGAAGCGGCCTGCATCCAGCGACTTCCTGCGACCTTAGTCAGGTCGTCCGACCATCTGGTCGGTGGGTGTCCGACGCTGCGCTTACCGGTACGTGGTCGCCATTCGAGAACCTTTCTGCCCCATCGGCCATCGGTTCTGCGCGCTATGTGCCCCGCCCACTGCCACTTCAAAGAGCTAATCCGCTGAGCTATGTCGGTGACCTTTGTTCTTCTACGGATCTCCTCATTTCTGATTCGATCTCGCAGAGAAACACCGAGCATAGCCCTCTCCATAGCTCTTTGAGCGACTTTGAGCTTTCTTATGAGGCCCATAGTAAGGGACCACGTTTCGGACCCGTAATTCATCACTGGTAACACACATTAATTATAGACTTTCGTCTTTAGGCACTGAGGTATTTTGGACGAGAAGACATGGCGGAGCTTCCTGAACGCTGCCCAACCGAGTCGGATTCGTCGAAACACCTCGTCCTCGAAGCTGGAACTGCCAACCTGGATCAATTGACCCAAGTAGACATATTGGTCCACAGCTTCAAGAACGGAGTTCCCAACAAATACCGGTGAAGGCACAACATGGACATTCGACATTATTTTCGTCTTGTCCATGTTCATTGTAAGGCCCACCTGTTGGGAAACTCCATTAAGGTCATTAAGCATGGTACTTAAGTCCTCCAGCGACTCCGCCATAACGACGATGTCATCAGCAAATCGAAGGTGAGTGATATACTCGCCGTTGATGTTGATGCCAAGTCCTTCCCATTCCAGGAGCTTAAAGGCATCCTCCAGAGCAGCCGTGAACAGTTTCGGAGATATAACGTCTCCCTGTCTCACGCCTCTCTGTAATGGTATAGCCTTCGTGCTCTGCTCCTGTACTCGAACTGACATGGTGGCGTTTCTGTATAAGCACTTCAACACTTCGATATACCGATGGTTGATGTGGCATCGCTGGAGGGACTGAAGCACGGCCCATGTTTCGACCGAATCAAAGGCTTTCTCATAGTCCACAAACGCTAAGCATAATGGCCGGTTATACTCTTTAGTCTTCTGTATAACCTGCCGCAGCGTATGGATGTGGTCTATGGTACTGTAACCTTTTCGGAAACCGGCTTGTTCGGGAGGCTGGAAGGCATCAAGCCTGTTCATGATACGATTCGTGATCACCCTCGAAAACAGCTTATAGACGTGGCTCGAAAACAGCTTATAGATAGTATCCCATAACACAAGTCTCGATCTTACTTTGGGGCTAGCTTAATCTGTGTGATTTGTCCATATATTTGCTTTTACTAAATGTTGGATTAGGCATTTGTCTCCCATCTCACATGATGGTAAGTGACGATGAAGACGAGGTTGTTACGTGCCTATTCAAGAGATACCTATTTATTCTACTTTTGAATGTCCTGGGACTGAATATATTTATTGACCAAGCGAGCGAAGCGTCTCAGTTTTCACTGACCCAAAATTCTTTTGTCCGTCTGTCTGTCTGTTCTCGCCTACAGGTCGCATTTCTCAACCGATTCTCATGAAATTATGTGAGCAGGTTCGGTAATTATATAGAATTGTATTGTCGTGACAGTTTTTCGAAATTTTAAAAAATGGCGCATATGTGGGGGTCCGAAACTTAAAAAAACTCATAGCACAGCGTGTAAAAAAGTTGTTCAGACAAAAAAGTTGCGTCTTAATGAGATTAACAAAAAAGTCTAATGACATTTTTGATTTTTATCCAAATAGGATAAAAATCAAAAATGTCATTAGACTTTTTTGTTATTCTCATTAAGACGCAACTTTTTTGTCTGAACAACTTTTTTACACGATAAACTTGAACGTGTTTATAGTCAGCAATTTGCCCAAAAGTTGTCTGAAATGGATTTTCTGTATATTTATGAAAGAAGTTGAAGTACTTGAAGTGGGAGAGGGAGTGAAATTGAACAACTTTCCCTAAGAATCAAAAATCAAAATATGAAAAATATTTTTTGCTTAAAGCATGATACTGCGTATTACTTTTATAATTGAAAACACTGAATAAACTTAGAAACCTGAAATAAAAAATAAAAATAAATAAAAAAGATTCACATGCTATCCTGTGACTTGAACCCGGGGCTTATAGATGCCGGCCACTTCTTAACGTAAAGTTCGCATGTTTGTCTGCCATAATAGTTGAAAATTAACGTCCTATTAAAATTTTGACCAATTGGTAACATAACAACTATGAAACCGGGTACTTAAACTTTGCCTCTTATTCACCCATGCCAAGTTCGCTATTCCGATATTTCCGATCTTGAAGAGGATCACTCCAACTTAGTTAATGTGTACAAAATCATACTAAACATGGTGCTCAAGAGCCGTGTTTCCATGCAAGAGTAGTCCCCTGATTCCTCGCCGGATAGTACCAATAGAGTAATGATTTTTTACTAAAAAAATCCGTATGTTTATTTTTTTTCATAATTTATTATTTAAAGAGATATGAACCTTCAAAAACATGAAAAATTGGTACGAATTTCCGTTGTGTTCAAACATCAAGAAAACAAATTTGGGCAATTATATAAGAGAAAGAAACGCAGAAACACAGCTAAAGCTTATTTTAAATTTTTAATGTAAAAAGAAATTAAATCGGTTAAGTTTTGGAAAAGAAATCA
This sequence comes from Elegia similella, assembly GCA_947532085.1. Lineage (NCBI taxonomy): Eukaryota > Metazoa > Arthropoda > Insecta > Lepidoptera > Pyralidae > Elegia > Elegia similella. Next base: position 18,571,073 of record OX383940.1, on the reverse strand, counting down.
GAGGACTAAAAGCGTTAATTTTGTGTAATTTTTATAAGTATTTTCCGGCCGAGCTTTAGTTATCTCTATCGCACTCTGCGGGGTTTGTTTGGACACGCGACGCGACAGCAATAGATATTGTAAATATCTATTTTTCAATTCTCTCGAGCTTAGTGTTTTCTCTTAAAAAAGGGTCTGGTCGGATCCTCTGGTAAGGGGAATGTAGGTTTAAATTTCCGTTTCCTCTGGTACCTAATAAAGAGCAGCGGGGATTGGGAAATAGTAACTGAAGGAAATCATCCTTTAGTCAATTAGCATATCAGTAACAGATATAATTTAAGGCACTGGAGGGCAAATGTGGATGTTGGTTGTAAGTGCTCGCGAGGTCTACTGTTCTCGCAGAACCACTAGTTTATCTGGTTTAAGAACTTTATTTCTCATCAAGGATTACATTCACTTACCTACAATGAGATATTACGAAAATGTATTATTATTTGCAAAAACTTCAATGAGATAACTTACAAACTATTTAATTATTTATGTATATTATGATTAAAAAATATTTTTACACAAGCATATAATTATTGACATAAAATTTTATTATTAGTGTTTATACTCTACACCACTTATCTCATTTTGTAACTGTAATTTAAATATGTTTCCATAATTTTCGAATGTGCCTTCTTTGCGAGAACACAGCATTGTGTTCGCTCAAAGAAGGCTGACAACGTGTATGCTCTAATTTTATGTGTATAAAAATGTGTGTTGTTCAACCAGTTAGCGAACCAAATAAAAAAAATAATGTATCCAAGCTCAGCATGTTATAAATGTAACAGTGAAATACCAAAGCATAATATATGTAAGCTAGCATCCCAAGATAGGGCTTACGTTCCACATCCGTGATAAAGTACAGTCTGTAGTCTATGTATATGACCTATCCTGCGCAGGTTTAATCACTCGTTTACAAACGGCGTCATTTCAAAAAAGCAGTTAAGGATCTAGTGTATCACTCACACATCTAAATCTGTTCAGGCATTCGGTATTAATGTGGAATAAACAAATTAACACACATTCATACTCTTTAAACATAACACTCCTTTTCTAGGCAGTCATGTAAGTCACTGATCGCGCCGTGATTTGTCCTATACAACGTGATATATTATTTAAACATCCTTGGAATACCTTTGTCTTTGGCAGAATTAGTTTCAATCCTTTGAACTTACGAAACCTTTAATTCCTGTGAAAACGATCACGTTATTAATACCTTTGTAGTTTGTTATTAGCCGTGTGGTTTCCGGTAGCCGTGTGGTTTCCGGTAGAGTAGAATAGGACTACTCCAAGTCTTCCCGTGGGTGTCGTAAGAGGCGACTTAGGAAATACAAGCTAAACAAAGCTCATAAACATCAAATGATGAAAAAAGCTTATATTGAAGACGACGCAGATGTTTATGTCCCGCTTGCATTAGTCTACTAAGGTAGAGGACGTCAAAGACTACGTGCTGAAGAAGTCCAAATTCACATTGAGGGTCGAACGGTTGGCATCTCGCCATATAGTAAGCTTTAATTAATTTGTCGTGAGAGTGCCGACCCACTGTCTCGGTACCTTCATGAAGGAGGACTTCTGGCCGCAGGGAGTCGTTGATCGGAAGTTCCGAGGATGGCTACCTGCTAATACCCCGCGCCTCACATACGCCGACAATACGTGTAAACTAGTTTTTAGGATATATTTACGTATGTCTGTAAAGTATAATAAATGAATTATTATATTGTTTGTTTGTGTTCTCTTTATATAAGGTTACATACGGATTCATTTAGGTCATTTATTATGGTTCGGGGTGACATCCTCAACTGTCTGTCCGGTGGTTGCAGATATAGCATCTGATACGCGCGCCAGGCCTCCCAAACTGCTACTTGCTTGCCCCCATCCCTTCCAATAAGCAGTATCCCAATATCTACATTCCATTTCCTTTCTTTTTCTCTTTATTTTTAAAGAGCTTTTATCCTAAAAGGCATGTCATTCCATTTTCTAATCCCCTATCTTTCTCCAGCTTTTAATTTCTTCCGTGCGCTCGCCAACTCTCCTGCCAAGCGTGGTGAGTATGGCAATATGAATGATATTACCATTAATGGAATAAAGTATCCTTGAGAGAAGCCTTTGTCCAGCATTGGACTTTGATGATGATAATGATGATGATTTTATGCATAGATGGCGAATGGCGTAAATAGCGTTTGGCGTTCTTCGACCATGTATATCTAGGGATTTTTCAAATTAAGTACATACAGTTGTAGCCACAGTGGTATATAGCAGTACCGCCGCCGTGGTCTTAAATATAAGGCCCTATAAAAATACAACACGACTAGTTAAAATCAAAACTAATTGTTATTATACCACTTAGTATAACGGCTACAAAACACCCGTACTTACGGACACAATAAGAATAATATTACCTCACAATCCCTTACGAAAACAAAGCCCACTGCAATACAGTGCGGTCAAATTGCCTCTCTTAACATTCCAAGTGAGTAAAGACAAGAGTAAAAACTAGTATAAATAAATCTTAAGAGATGCCTTTGTGATAAGAGAAAGCGGAACTTGACTGCCTTTCCGCCGGAAATACAGAAATTTCCAGAAACTGAAGTTGCGTATTCTTTCTTCATCATTACCATTAAAAGTCCACATCCTTACTTCCTTACTAATATTATAAATGCGAAAGTGAGTTTGTTTGTTTGTTTATTTGTTTGTTTGTTACGCTTTCACGCCGTAACTACTGAACCGATCATCATGAAATTTTCCATACAAGTTCTCTGGAGTACGGAGAAGGACATAGGCTACCTTTTATCCCGGAAAAAAGTACTAATCCCGAGGGATCGACATTGACGCGGGCGGAGCCGCGGGCGAAAGCTAGTTTTTTATAAAGCCATTTCTAATAAAGCAATGCTTTGAGTGTTTTTTTATTTTTTTTTTACTAAATATTTAAGTAGGATTTTGTCTCCTATCTCACCTGATGGTAAAATTTGGTGAAAACGCACCCTTAGTTGGCGCTGAAATGTATACTATTGCTGCAAATCTAAGTTAGTAAAGAACAACGAAACATTATTTTATTTTAATACTTTTGTGTTTGCGAATGACTTTCAACTGAAAATTTCTACAATGCCCTAAAATTACGCAATTTCCAAGAAACCTCGTTTTTTATTTTCATTCATAAAGCTTTTAGAAAGCTCTTTCCTCACATTTCATCAACGCTGACAACAGATGTCAACAACGAACAGTAAAACCCCGCAATAAAAAGTTAAGTGGCAAGAATTTTAATTCTGACATAAATATTTCCGCAGCTATTGCTTTCGCTTATCTCTTAGTTTATGAACCACCGCATAAAAAAATATTCAAGGCGTCAAGAAAAATCGCGACAATTTATTCAGCTAGCTGAATGAGGCGAATTGTTGCCCTTCGCGGCTACCATTTTGATCCCTTTCGCCGACATCGTAACATTATCTCATCCAACGTTTATTCTATCTAGAATGAAATAGAATCTGGTTGAGATCTCATTAAATTATTCTAGCATTTTCAAATTCAAAGGCTGGCTGCTGTCAATGCTATAACTGACGTTTATTATAATTTTATTATTTGATACGTCGCGTCTACGACCTTAATATAACATTTAAAATGACTTTGACACTTTAAATTTCAATTTTAGCCACAGCTTTTTATGTAACATTTTAAAGTTGCCATCGATAATATAAATTTAAACCATTGATTAAAAAAATGGCTTATGATTAAAACCAATATAAGAATAGATATGTCGATTTTGAAAAAAAAATTACTTAATAGGCTAACTTTGTAATACCAAATATAACAATAATATAAATGGACTTGCAGGGAGTTATTTCCATACAAAAATGTTAGGCCGGCTCGGTGGCACATCATATGAAAATGTCGAAAAAAAAGTTCCCAGTATTGGTCCCATAAGATTGGAGATATTCCAATCGTGTTTAACGTGCTGCGGTGTCGCTCGACAGTGACTAAATTCAGTAGTGTGATTGTAATTCAAAGTTTGAGAGAAATTGGATCTTTGTATGTATTTCTTCACATTAACAAGTATATTATGTATTATAGGTTTAAACAAGTATGTAATATGATAAAACCATACATATATCTATAATGTTGTAGAATGTATAGCATCATTTAATTGGATACTGCGTTGATTTCATCAATATCGGTTAAATAATAGCTAAACCTGGAAAAACCTATAATTATTAACTTTGACACGTTAAGCCGTTGGTCCCGGCTGCCATCTCGCAGTCGTTAAAGGCACCACGTCAGAGGCCGAGAGACGGTTCCGCAGAACTTTGATACCAGGGTGCGCATGGTCGATTGAACATGACACCTACTCGAAATGATGATGATGATGATTAACTTTGATATTGTTAAAAAAGATTTTGATTTAATGTTGTTATGCTATTGGTTTTTTAATAAATTAAATGTAATAAATATACTAATTCTATTTCCTATTGTTTGACAAATCTAACATTAGTAACATTTGACCAGCACTCGTACTGAATCTCAATCACGGCCTCAATTGTCATTATTTAACGGCACAATGCATTTTCTGATGTGACTGTTCCCGAAAATTGCTTTGTTTCCAAATGATAATAATTTACAAATATCCAATAATCAATAATTGCGTATCTAACAAAACATTGATATTGCGTACGTACACCATTTTGGTATAGCCTTTGGTAGGTTAGCGTGTAAATAGCTACCACCTGGTGGGATATGCTCCCAAAGAATGAAGATGCCTAAGGTATCTTCACTGCGTGTAAAAAAAGGATATGATAAGAACCGCTATCAATGTTAATATGAGGACTGACCTGAATGTTGTTTCCACGTCGATGCACGTCCACGAAGCTGCTATCCACCGCCAGGACTTCTTCAGGGGGGTGTTGGTGAACAATACACGTGTCAGTCTTTACACAAAGGATTACGAGTCCTTATCCCTTTTTCACAAAATAAATGGATTCACGAGATCCAGCGTCAATGGGCGGCGTGTGATTCCCAAATTAGAATCACAATGAATAATGCACATTTACATATATGCAGGTGCGCGCGACTGGTCAAAAACAACCTTATCGGTCAAGGTTCATAGACAGCAGTGTCAGGGGCGAAGAGGCTCCGCGCCATCTTTCCTCCCCCCACGCTTCCACAACAGACAGGACAACCAACATAAAAACATTGATAAAGCGGCGTAGGAAACATGTACATAAGAATATTAAATTTTTTATTGCGTTTTTTAAATTGAGACTTTGCTCGCGTTACCATGCACCCCGCCTTGAAACGTCGCAAGATGTTTCAAAACAAAAATAAATTTATACATGGTAAATCAGGAGATATATAGCGAATTTATTCAAATTATAGCTACCTAAACTAAATTTATACTAAATGCGTAAAGAGTTAAATGAATTTATTGTGTTGGAATAGGATATAATTTGGTAACAGCGCGTTTATAAATGCCATTCTGCGTTTTAACGGTCGCTACTCGAACGACGTTATCTGTACCCTTGTAGACATGAGTAATTATTCCTAATGGCCAAGTCAATGGAGCTGAGTTTTCCTGTTCTAATAGAACAACTGTTCCTATCTCTACAGGCTTGTCTGGTGTAGCCCATTTTTGTCTGACTTGTAACGTATGCAGATATTCAAGGTGCCACTTTTTCCAAAAGGATTGAACCATATGGTCGAGCAATTTTTTGCGTTCCAATAAACTATAGCGCTGATCTGAGAGATCAGTGGCAGGCAAATACTGCAGTGGAGTGGACATTAGAAAGTGCGCGGGAGTTAAAACTTCAGGGTGTGGATCAGAAGAAATGACACTCAAAGGCCGAGAATTTAAGATACACTCAACTTGCGCTAGAACCGTCAATAGCTCTTCATAAGTGAGCAACTGGTTTCCAATCACCCTATATAAATGCGTTTTCATACTTTTTATATTCCCCTCCCAAATTCCCCCGAATGTAGGGGATCGGGGTGGAATTGTTTTCCAATCTATTTTTCGAGACAAAAGCTCATTAGACAGTGCGTTTTTGAAGGTTGAACTTGTCAAAAAACTATAAAGCTCATCCAATTGTGCTTTGGCACCAATAAAAGTTGTGGCATTATCGGAATATAAGCAAGACACTGGACCGCGGCGGGAAATAAAGCGCTTGAATGCGTTTAAAAAACTGTCGGATGTCAGACTTGTGACTAAGTCCAGATAAATACCCTTTGTCACCATACAAATAAAAAGTACAATGTATGCCTTTTGAGCATGTTGACCTCTGCGACGCGAAAGGGTAATGCGTACAGGTCCAGCATAATCGCAAGCAGTATGAACAAAAGCTTTCGCTGTCTCTGTCACACGGTACCACGGCAATGCAGACATTATAGGCGTGGGATGCGTAGGGTTCAACTTGAAACAAGTGTTACATTTCCGACACTTAGACCTAATGACTGTTCTGGCATCTAATATCCAGTAGCGCTGTCTTATAATTGACATAAGAAGTCCAGGTCCAGCGTGACAGTTGAAAACATGAGAATGTTGAATTATTAGATCGACAATATGATCGCGTTTTGGAAGTAAAATTGGATGTTTAGCTTCATACGGAAGCATCGACCCAGAAAGTCTTCCTCCTATACGTAAGATTCCTTCAGCGTCTAAGAATACTGCCAAGTTCTGCAGCTTCTTTGAAGGTAACTTCTTAGCTTTGAGTAGTTTGATATCTTCAGCAAAATGCACTGATTGAACAGCAAGAATTAGAGCCCTTTCAGCAGCTGCTAATCCTGCTACAGATAGAGGATTGATTTTGAGTTTAGGTTTAGCGAATTTAAGTACATAGGCTATAATGCGTAGCAATTTTTGCCAAGAAGAAACTCGTTGTGCCAATGTACACAAGAGTGGTTCCTCTATATGCGTTGTGACAGCCATAACATTAGCCTTATGTTCAGGCAAATCATTACAATTAGCGGGAGCGAACGGAATAATAGGCCATTTTTCAGGCGGCTCGCGAATCCAAGGAGGGCCGTTCCACCACAGATCGTGAGACAAAAGTTGCGATGGCAACATGCCACGAGAAAGACAATCGCTTGGGTTAATAGCACCAGCTATCTGATAAAAATGTTTAGCGTCTAAATTTTCTTGGCACTGGGCTACTCTGTTGCTAACAAAGATTGACCATCTATGCGAGGAAGAATGAACCCACGATAAAGCTATCGTGGAATCCGAAAATGCGTATATGTCCACTATGGTCATGCGTTCAACGAATGTATCTCGTACAATTTTTATAAATTTTGACATGAGTAAAATAGCACAAAGTTCAAGGCGAGCGAGAGTGGAAATTTTCGTAGGGCTAATTTTCGATTTTGCGCAAAGTAGATGCGTTTCAATAATACCAGAAGGGTAAGTGCAATGATCATAAATAACTGCTCCTAGTCCATTCATACTGGCGTCCGAAAAAGCAACAAGACGCAGCTCACACCCGACCTCCACACCAACATGCCGAGGAATTTTCAAAGTGTTAAGCAAGTGCATCTCTTGAGCGAGTGCGTGAAAGCGGGCACGTATGTTCTCTGGAGCCAGGTCATCCCAATCACTCTTGCAGAGCCATAACTCCTTAATAAGCAATTTGGCTGCGAGTATCACAGGCGCAACTAGACCGAGTACGTCGAATAATCTAGCCACAACCGAAAGTATGTTTCTTTTAGTGCATTTTTCAGCAATTGTGATAGTGGTGAAAAACAAATTATCCTCACAAGGATCCCAGGAAAGACCTAAAACTTTAGATGAGTTGTTGTGTAAATCGAATTCGATTGATTTGCGGTGCGAATCAGGAAGTGAATCAAGTAGCTCAGGACAGCTACTCGACCATTTTACTAGGTCAAAGTCACCAGATTTGAACAAATTAATTAAATCACGAGCTAACAGCTTAGCAGAGCTTTTATCAGCTGTGGAATGGACCAAATCGTCCATATACAAACAGGTTTCAGCCACTTTAGCTGCTTCAGGATAGTGTGAACTCATGTCCGAAGCCAACTGTTTCACTGTGCGTAAAGCTATGTATGGACTAGACCTGAGACCAAAGGGTTGCCTGTTGAAAACGAAGGTGCGAATTTGTTCCGATTCATTGAATCTAAATAAAATGCGTAGGTATTTACGCTGCTCCGGCATAACGCCTATACGTAAATAGTGCTGTTTTATATCTGCGTTTATGGCGATAGGAAACATCCTAAAATTCAATAACAATACAAATAAATCAGCCTGTAGATTTGGGCCGATGTGTAAAATATCATTAAGTGAAAATCCAGTATGTGTTTTGGCACTTGCGTCCAAGACAATACGCGGTAACGGCTTATCAGGGCGTACCACGGCGTGGTGAGGTATATAATAACCATCAGAGGTCAAATCAGACACATCGACGGGGCTAAGATACCCATTATCGATATAATCTTGAATTACTTTATTGTAATTCTCGCGTACTAAGGGCGTTTGACGTAATTTACGTTCCAGCGAAATAAAGCGGCGGTAAGCGGTGGCATACGAGTTGCCAAGTTCAGCAGGGTCCCTGCTGAAGGGTAAAGCGACGGTATAACGACCGGAATCATCGCGACTCACGGTCGAAGCGAAAATATTTTCACACTCTGTCTCTTCAGGAGACAACAAGCGTTTTGTGGGCACTTCTTCGAGTTCCCAAAACTTCTGCACTAAATCATTTAATGCTAGCGCGGTAAAAGACGAAGTTGCGGGCAAAACATCTTTACGTGGGCATTCGCCCATAAATACATAACCGAGCGTGGTGAGAATTGCCGGCGGCGCGCGCGGTCCACAATCTGCCCTATCACCTAGGTATATATATGGGAAAAGCTGAGCACCCAGAACTAAATTAATATCTCCAGGGATATTCCAACTTAAATCCGCCAGGTGCAGATTGCGCGTGTCGAATTCTCGACAATCGATAAATCGCGAGGGTAATTGATCCGTGATACATTTTACTACCAATGCATGAATAGCATATTTTTTATCTGGATAGACACGGGACTCAATATTTAAATAAACATAGCCTAATATAGGACTAGAGTTCGAACCAACACCCTTAACAAAAGAATTACTTAAAGGCGTTATTGGTAAATTAAGCGAGCGGCAACATTCCGTTGTTATTAAATTATTTTGTGACGCGCTGTCTATCAAACAACGAACGATATATTTTTTATTAATACCATCTTTAGGGCATACATAAACTTGAGCGGTCGATAAAATAATATCACCCTTATAACTAGTAGCATACGACTGAGAAGACGTATCTGCGTTCATAATTGAATTCTCGCGAAGCATAGTAGTGACAGAAAACGTTTGAATATTATTATGTTCCAAAGCGGGCCGATCGACAGATACGGCTGCGCATGAAGTCGCGGTCGACTGTGACAAATGCTCAACGGCTCCGGCGCCTACATTCGCGCGTGATTTCAAATTATGATTATTGTTATTTGCAAAGTGCAACAACTTATGATGTTTTTTCTGACAGAAACAGACCGAAGTACTTTTACAATCCGGTAGCGTATGTAGGGTACTCAAACAATTAACGCACCCGCGTTTCGATTTGATATAATCGTATCGAGTTTTAGCATCGCGCATACTCTTAAACTGTGGGCAATCGTATAAATGTCTATGATCACTTTTAGCGCATAAGCTACAACCTGTATGTACATTAGTACCGGTCATAAACGTCTTATAGGTATGTGACGTCTGATCACGGGTTTAAGTTACGGGTTGCTTATTCATATATGATGAGTAACGAGGGTTGGAGCGCTCCAATATTTTAGCCTGATCTTGTACAAAGGAGATCAGCTGTTGCGTTGTTGGTATCTTTTCATCCCGAACAGATAATTCAAATGATTGAATACTTTGAGCATCCATTTTTCTTAAAGCGCATTGTAGCATAACAAAGTCTGTCAGATCAGGTATATCTAATTCTTTAAGTGCCGAAAATGATGCGGAAAATTTACTTATAAATGAGTCAAGTGCGTTCGCACTATGCGAGCAATTTTTCAAGTCTAAAATATTATTTAAATAAAATGTACCTAGGGCACGTTTATCATGATATTTTTTAACCAAGCTGTCCCATAAGATTTGATACGTTTCTCCACTGGGAACAATACCTGCAGTGAATTTTAATGCGTCATGAGTCAATTTGGCAATTAAATACTGCACGCGCTGCGAGTCAGACAATTGTTGATTCAAATGAATATTAGTCTTAAATGACTGATAGAAAACATTCCAATTTTCTGGGCGACCGTCAAAACTAGGAATTACTAAATGTTCTAATTTCACTACTGACTTGTTTGAGTCACTCGCAGTGTGTGAACTCTGCTTCAAGCTCTCGTTTATCTTATTTCGAGTTCGTTTAATCCGCGAATATAAATCTTCAAATGAGTCCAGACAGGCGTAGTCTGGGACCCCGATAGGTCTTGAACTCAATTTTAATTTATTTATTTCATCTACAATAGATTCAAACTTATGGCGCCAATCATCTAACATTTCTGATTCAGACATAAAATTTTCATTACTTCTTAACGACAAATCGTACGAAACAATCTTCTTCGATGCATCATACAAACGATTAACACGTTGAAATAATGCGTCCCTCTTACTGACTAACAAAGTCATCCTAACTTCGCTATCTCCTGATTTTTCCGTCATAATTGCGACTTAAAATCTTGATATTGAAAATCTGAGGGTAGGCGGTGCTTGGTACGGGCGAAAAAACTACAAGTTAAGAAGCAGCGATAAGTTAGTTTTAACCAACTAGATTATAACCAATTATGCAAAGCAATTTGCATCCATATATTGTATGTATTTACTGACAATACTGTATTTAACAGTATGGAATGCAAAAATGGGCGTCGGCCGGTGTTTGTGCCGGCACTACTAAATTGCGTTTTATGCGTAAAATTACGTGAAATAAGCGAGTTTATAAGCTGGAATATTATCTCAGCTTATAAACCAAACTACTGGGTAATGGGGCGTAAAATAAGCGTCAGCCAATGAATATGGCGGCGCTGAGAAATGCGTTTTTGTGCGTAAAATACGCAAAAATAGCGGGAATTTTTAAGCTGGATGTTATCCAGACTCGAAAGGACCAAACTTATGGTAGGTTAGCGTGTAAATAGCTACCACCTGGTGGGATATGCTCCCAAAGAATGAAGATGCCTAAGGTATCTTCACTGCGTGTAAAAAAAGGATATGATAAGAACCGCTATCAATGTTAATATGAGGACTGACCTGAATGTTGTTTCCACGTCGATGCACGTCCACGAAGCTGCTATCCACCGCCAGGACTTCTTCAGGGGGGTGTTGGTGAACAATACACGTGTCAGTCTTTACACAAAGGATTACGAGTCCTTATCCCTTTTTCACAAAATAAATGGATTCACGAGATCCAGCGTCAATGGGCGGCGTGTGATTCCCAAATTAGAATCACAATGAATAATGCACATTTACATATATGCAGGTGCGCGCGACTGGTCAAAAACAACCTTATCGGTCAAGGTTCATAGACAGCAGTGTCAGGGGCGAAGAGGCTCCGCGCCATCTTTCCTCCCCCCACGCTTCCACAACAGACAGGACAACCAACATAAAAACATTGATAAAGCGGCGTAGGAAACATGTACATAAGAATATTAAATTTTTTATTGCGTTTTTTAAATTGAGACTTTGCTCGCGTTACCAGCCTTCTAACAGAATTTGAACTAAAAATATGATAATGTTTTAGCGATCGTTACACATTTTTTAAACTAAATCAGTTAATACAGTTTTATAGCATTTAATACATTATCTTTACACAGAACATTTCAAAAACTTTACAGTTTTCAAGTTCGCAGGTAGCCTAAGTTGACATTTGTCTAATTGTGTTATAATAACTATGCAAAAAGACCGCCCACAATATTTATTGATAATGTTCCGAATGTACGCAGTACTGGCTCACGGTGTCTGAAGGTCTTGCAGTTTTGTACCTTGGGCTGAGTAACTGTCAACCATCATCTCTCTCTATTGAAATTTTAATGCTTTTTAATTTCAATTGCCTTACGAAGTATTCTTGGAATGTAATGTATCTGTTTTCTTCTGAAATCTTGATGATTATCAAGTGTAAAAGAATTCCTTAAATTTTTAGAAATCAATTTGTGGTTTCCGGCAAAGTAGAATAGGACCACTCCAAGTCCGTGGATGTCGTAAGAGTCGACTAAGGAAATACAAGCTAAACAAAACTCATGAACATCAATGAGACCTCTCCAACCCGTCTGGCCAGCGAGGAGGGGTAGGCCAAATCCTCTGCCTGTTTGTGCTAAGTTTAGCTCCGGTAGTACAGAGAGGGTCATGCTCCTGCAGTGGAGACTAAAAAGACCTGATGATGATGATGAAATATATAATAAGCTTGTTAAAGATAGAGAGTAAGAATTGCTGATTGTAGATTTTTTTTAAAACTTTGTTATAATAAAAAAAAACACTTCAAAAAAGGCAAGGAAGATCCCTTTTTCCCTTAGTCTTTTCCCTATTTGGGATCGGCCCTACATGTCAACTATCTCCATTTCTTCCTGTCATTAACAATATTATAATTTACCCCCCTGTCCGTCTAATACTCAGTCTTCCCCTTCCTCTGTAGCCATTAACTTTCATGTGGACTATTTTCTTTGCTAGATGTGTGGCATCTCTCCTCATAACAAAACAAAATACTCATCGGCCCCGTGGAGTTTTTAATGTGATTTGTATTATTGTAACAAAGTTTAACAACATGTGTATTTGTGTAACCAGCCGCATAATTTGCCTTCACCGTGCGTTTACCAGTGCGCGTGTAGCCGAAAATTGAATTGTTATCGAATGATTATTATTTACTATGGCCAGTAGGTATTTATTGAGACTTTCAAAACTAGGGGCCTCAGTCGACCCCCTGTTTTACAGGGGGCCTCCATCGGCCCCTGTTTCTGAAAGTCTCAATAAAGGAAATGAAATTATGGTTGTTTGGAGACTTTCAAAACAAGGGGCCTCAGTCGACCCCCTGTTTTACAGGAGGCCTCCGTCGGCCCCTGTTTTTGAAAGCCTCAATAAAGGAAATGAAATTATGGTTGCTTGTCATACTTTCAAAACAGAATGGCTCTCCTCTCTGTTTTAAAAGTATTAATGATGTCCGGGAATTACAGTTCACACCCGCTGTTTCAAACTCCATATGATTAAAATCGTCATTTAGTTAACGCTAACTACTACTAAGTATTAACACAAAATAACCTTACAGTGAAATAAATACAAAAGCAATACCGTAATTGTTCATTTTGCAAAAACACACCACAGACGTCAGTCAAGCCACGTAAACAGCATAATAATGAAATTTATAAAACAAAAGGAATCTTTAAAATTACAATGTATTTGCCCTACAACGCTAACGAGTAAGGTTAAACGACATGGCAACTTATTACCAAATACAATTCGTTGCATCATATGCGGTCCATCAAATTGTGGAAAGACCAATTTAGTAATAAGCTTATTGTTGCATGAAAATGGTCTACGCTTTCGTAATCTGTACGTGTATTCGAAATCCTTATACCAACCGAAATACTTATTTCTAGAGAAAGTATTAACTATGGTACCAGGTGTATCTTTTTACAAATACAGTCATAATGCCGAAGTGTTAAGTCCACATGAAGCCGCTCCAGACTCCATTATAATATTTGATGATGTTGCCTGCGAAAATCAAAATAATATTCGAGACTATTTCGCTATGGGGCGTCATAAAAATATTGATTCTTTTTATCTCAATCAAACTTATACCAAAATACCAAAACAGCTTGTGAGAGACAATTCGAACCTCATTGTATTATTCAAACAGGACGATGTTAATTTAAAACATGTTTATGATGAACACGTGGGTTCTGATATGTCATGGCTTCAATTTCGTAAAATGTGTTCTACTGTTTGGAACGAACCGTACGGGTATGTTGTAATTAATAAAGACTGTGAACGAAATAAAGGATGTTACAGAATGAAATTTAATACATTCATTGCTATAGAATAGCATACATAAGAAGCTGTCATGACTATGATTAGTCATTTAATTTGAGGTTCTGAACAAGAAAGTATCATAAAAAATGGAGGAGAAAAGTCTAAAAAAACAAATTGTAAAATCGGTAGCTGCTGTAAAAAGAAAGGTTGATTTGATACGAGATACGAAAAATACGAATAATATGACTTTAGAAACTATATTTAAACCTATAGTTGATCCGCTTAATCAACTGTCTAGTAAAAACTACAGAAAGAACGAAGAAAAAGAAGATAACTATATATTCCCAATGAAAAGAAATAAGTTTAGTGAAAGTGAGGAATCATACACTAGAGAAGATTTAGAACAACCATTTGACGACCTAGAGCATGATGAAGAAAACTTTGATTCTCTAGAACATAACCCTAACAAAACCCTTACTGTATCACCCACTGAACATAACATGAGTGATGAGTCCTTCAAATCTTTTTGCTCATCACCAAACTCTAAAGAACATACTTTATCATGGACATCCGAAGCAATCACCGATATTCCATTTGGGATTAGACATGATCGTGGAAAAATCATGCTAGGCAACACACGTATCTTTGACCGAGACCAAACATGGAAAATAGGAACTCGTGTTATTAAAAAGTCGCCCGGTTTAAAAGAGTTACTATTTAAGAAGACACCAAACATGGACACGATAACAGAGGAAGATTTACAGAACTATAAATTGCTGCTTATCGAAACAAATGCTCATAGACGTAATTTTGATCCAAAGAAGCCTATTAATAGCAACAAAGGTTTCAAATACATGAATATCATTAAACCTTTATTCAAATTTACAAGAAGTGTAACCACTAGTACCGAGAGCCTTTCAAAGGGGGCAGGAATTAAACTTTTGAAAAGCTTTAATAAAAATACTGATTTGATTTATTGGAATGATCCCAATGAGTTAGTAGAAAGATTACAATTATTATTTGCATCACGAGATGCAGGTAACACTGGATTAGATAATGAGATTATTTCCATCATCGAGGAACTACAAGAAGCAGGCATTCTTGATAGAAATATAAAGAGCATTCATTAAGAAATTTGAACAGTCTATTTACAGTATCCGATCTATATACTCTACTGTAATGAATATAGACAAATTTGGTCATCACGTTCACAAACGTTTAAGATTTTCTGAATATATTGACGCCGTAAGCGATACATTAACCAAGTCGGAAACAGGAGATTTCAATTTAAAACTTTCAAGGTTAAAGGGATTGTTGCATCCTGAGGAAGACAAC
Organism: Elegia similella; assembly: GCA_947532085.1. Classification (NCBI taxonomy): domain Eukaryota; kingdom Metazoa; phylum Arthropoda; class Insecta; order Lepidoptera; family Pyralidae; genus Elegia; species Elegia similella. The sequence goes on along the minus strand of OX383940.1, from coordinate 18,555,745 downwards.
GACGCTGTCAACAAAGCTTACTTGGATAAAGAAATTCAAGATTTAAGAGTTGAATTAAAACAAATCAACACTAATGTAAAAAATTACCTTAGTAGTTTGGAAAAAGCTGTTATGTCTAAAATAAGTATCAGTTATTATACAAAAGCTGATATAGATTCAATACTAGCAAAGTTAAATAAAAAATGAGTAAACAAAACATAGTTGACGAGCTCCATAAGCCGGCGAGAAGGAATTTTCCCCGTCGTTGTACGATCATAAAAGGAATAGATGATTTATGGCAAGCTGATCTTATAGATTTGCAAAAATATGCACAGTTTAATAAAGGACACAAATATATATTGGTTGTTATTGATGCTTTATCGAAATACGTCTGGGTTAATCCCATAAAAGCAAAAACAAAAGACTTTGTTACGAATGCTATGCAACGTATATTGACTGAGTCATCCCGAAAACCCAGCAATTTGCAAACAGATTTAGGGAAAGAGTTTTACAATGAAGCATTTAGAAGATTAATGAACAAATATAAAATAAACCATTATTCTACTTATTCTGTAAAAAAAGCCTCAATAGTTGAACGAGTAATCAAAACATTAAAATGTCACCTTTACAAATTATTTAGTCTTTACGGGCGGTACCAATGGTTAGGGAATAATTTGAAGTCCGTTGTTCAACGTTATAACAGCACTACTCATAGAATAACAAAGTTTAAACCAATAGATGTAAATCAATTTAATCAGACTTTGGTTAAGGCTAATATAAATAAAACGCAAAAACAACTTCTTACAAAACCCCTGTTTCATATTGGTGATCATGTTCGAATTAGTAAATATAAAGGAGATTTCAGTAAAGGTTATACTCCTAACTGGTCAACGGAAATATTTACTGTTAAAAAAGTTAACTGTACAAAACCACCTACTTATCAAATAGAGGACAGGCATAAGCAACTAATTTTAGGAACATTTTACGGATATGAGTTACAGAAGACTAAATTCCCAGATCTTTATCTCATTGAAAAAGTTATAAAAAGAAAAGGAACAAAATTGTTTGTAAAATGGTTAGGGCTAAGTGATGCTGAAAACAGTTGGGTTGACAAAAGTGCACTTTTGCAGTAATATAAGTCAAGTATTAGAGTGTTTGATATCAGTTTGTGCTCATCAATGAAGAAAGGAGGTGGTATTATTAATAATTTAATTGATAAGTTACCGTTTGAGCTCCATTTACCTGGATACCAGTTCTGCGGTCCAGGAACAAAATTACAAAAAAGGCTATTAAGAGGTGATCGAGGTATAAATCAGTTAGACGAAGCTTGTATGCATCACGATATTGCTTATAATAATAGTGATATAAACGTTCGTCATAAAGCTGACTTAGAACTTTTAAACATGTCTAATCAAAGATTGAAATCCAAAAATGCTGGAAAAAGAGAAAAAGTTGCTTCTTGGATTGTAAAAAATGCAATGAAAGCGAAATTAAAAGCAGGCGCAGGAGCGCGATCATTTATGAAAATTGTTAAAAATATACAATCACGTTTAAAAAAATTAAAATGTCTAGACAAAAACACTGCTATTAAATATGCTTATGCAGCTGCAAAGAAAATATTTACGAACAAAAGTGGTATGCGCTTGCCACGCTATATTCCCATTCCTAAGTGTGGTGGAATTTTGCCTTTGATTCCAATATTCGCCGGGCTATCGGCTCTCGGTTCACTAGCAGGCGGGGCTGCAGGTATAGCAAAAGCTGTTAATGATTACAAAGTGGCAAAACAAAATCTTCAAGAGTCTGAACGACACAATAAAATGATGGAAGCGGTTGCTCTTGGAAAAGGATTGTACATCAAGCTGAATAAAAAAGGAGCGGGGTTATATTTGAAAAGCCCAAAAAACCAATAAAAAGGCTACCTAAGCGGGCACTGACTAATTTAGATTTAATAGAGTATGCCAATGATATACCCTATTTTCGCGGTGTGTTTATGAGAGATACCTTGCCAACAAAACCAAGAAAAATAGAGTGTGCAATACTCAACCTAGATAGTTGTAAAAACCCTGGAACTCACTGGGTAGCCTACGTGAAGCTTAATAATTATTCTGAATATTTTGATAGTTTCGGAAACTTAAAACCACCATTAGAGTTACAAAAATATTTGAAAAATACAACTATTAACTATAATTACGTCCAATATCAGAACTTCAGTTCCACAAATTGTGGACATCATTGTTTGAATTTTTTAATTGTCTTCTGGAAAAATGTATTTAAGTAAAATCTATAATAAAAAATTATTAGTACAAATATGTCTTTCACTGTGTCAATAACTGGTGTGGGAGGCTCATTGACTACAAACTATTCTCCAACTCTAGAATTATGTGGAAACTACGAATGTGGGCTTTTATACTTTTCTACATTCAATTCGATTCCTAATATAGACGAGAGAAATAATAAGTTCTATTATGGAAATGAAGTTATCGAGATTCCAGAAGGATCATATGAACTTCAAGATATTCATGATTTCTTAAGGAGTAACATTAAAAACGCATTTTTTAAATTAAGTTGTAATAATAATACACTGAAAACTAATATTTTCTGTTCCGAAGATGTTCATTTCGAGAAAAGTAATTCAATTGGTAGGATTTTGGGTTTTGGAAGGGAGACTGTAAAAGCTAATATAAGTACCGTGTCTCGTTATCCTGTCAGCATTTTATCAACTACCCTCGTGCGAATCGAATGCGATGTAGTTAGTGGGTCTTTTGTGAACGGAAAAGCTAGTCATATAATTCACGAATTTGTCCCTAACGTGCCACCTGGTTATCGCATAATCGAAATACCTAAGAATATAATCTATTTCCCAGTGAATCAAAATTCAATTACTGCTCTAAATATAAGATTGTTGGACGCTGAAAACAATCAAATCAATTTACGCGGTGAGGAGGTTCAACTTTATTTACATTTTAGAAAAAAATGATAAAATTTGATAAAAACCCTATAACACCTTGTTTTCAAGTCAGTTACAAGAAAACATCCCGGAAAAGAACACCTCTTCAGTCAGTAAAGAAGCTTACTAAAAATAATCAAAAGTTTTTAAAATTAGTAGGTTTATTAAAATGAATATTTTAAATATATCTCAGCCTACGGTCTACGACAACAGCGTCGAGAGTTTCGAATTTCATTCGTACAGACCGTACGTGACAAGTTTCAACAAGAATGATGAGATTCGAATACCTATTAACCAGCAAGATTTGTATGTGTTACCCGCTCTCAGCACTTTGTATATTGAAGGCAAAGTAGAATTATACGATGGTAAAACTAAAGCAAAATTATCAAGAGTAAATTTTGTAAATAATCCTGCACTGTTTATATTTCAAGAGATTCGGTACGAATTAAACGGAGTTGAAATTGATCGAATAAAAAATGCTGGTATTACTACAACCATGAAATCATATCTATCGTTAAATGAAAATGAATCTAAATCTGCAAAAGTGTGGGGGTGGTCTCCTGCTGGCACCACTAATGTTGATAACGGCTCATTCTCTGCTTCAATACCACTTAACAAAATATTAGGTTTCGCAGAAGATTATGAGAAAATCATAATAAATTCAAAACATGAGTTAGTGTTATTAAGAAGCAATAATAACCTCAACGCATTAAAATTGGACAGTGAAGAAATTGTTGACGATATAGTTATCAATAAAATAGTTTGGCGAGTTCCACACGTCAAGGTATCAGACCGTGAAAGGATTTCCTTATTAAAACATTTAGAAAAAGATCGTGCTATAACATTAGCTTTTCGGAACTGGGATTTATATGAATACCCACTACTCCCCAAAACTCGCAAACATACTTGGGCAATTAAAACTACATCCCAGATGGAGAAACCGCGGTTTGTAATTATTGCGTTACAAACAAATCGTAAAAATCAAGCTCAAATGTCTATGGCAGAATTCGATCACTGCAATGTTCGTGACATAAGAGTATTTTTGAATTCTTCGTATTATCCTTATGAAGGATTGAACATAAGTTTCTCGGAAAATAAGTTTTCTTTATTATACGAAGAATATGCAAGATTTCAACAGTCTTATTATGGACGTCGAGCGGAACCGTTGTTGAGCTTGAAAGAATTCAGAGATATTGCTCCATTATTTGTAATTAACTGTTCCCGGCAGCAGGAGACTTTAAAAGGCTCTATAGACGTCAGAGTTGAAATTGAAACTGACCAAGAAATACCAGATCAGACAGCAGCATATTGCTTGATATTAAACGATTGTATATTCGAATACAAACCTCTGAGCAGCATTGTTAAAAAGATATCATGAATAATAAGACAATTATCGTAGATTTACAAGGTTTCAAAAATCCATGCAATGAATTCATAGTAAAGGAATTCGCAATAGCTACTGAAGAGCATACTCACATATTCCTAATAAAGCCACCGTATGCTTTCTCCCAACTTAACCCCGAAGAAAGGAAACGTGTTTGGTGGATAGAAAAACATTTGGGATATCGGTGGAGCGAAGGATATATCGACTATAAGGAATTTCGAAGGATTATAAAACCTTATTTAAATGATCGAAAAATTATTGTAAAAGGTGAAGAAAAGATCACGTGGGTGCAGGAGTTATGCAATCACAAAAATATTGAAGATATAACATATAAAAATATTCCTAATTTTAAAGAGCTTCAAGCTAAGTATTGTAAAGAATTATTGTCATTAAATTGTTTTGTTCACCCACAACAATGTGCATTAAAAAATGTTTTATGTATTAAGAAATGGTTATTAGAAAATAAAATAATTTTATAACGATAATTATTTTTTATTTTGTTTCTTCATAAAAAGTATATTTACAATATCCAGAATTATTAATTACTTCTAAATAACATAATTTATTTTATAAACACTCATACTTTTAACAACATCAAATCTTTATTTTCTCAGTATGAAATGAAAATATATTTTTACATAATCTGTCACTACCAAATAAAATAAATTTAAATATATTAAAACACTTAAATTTATATTTATTTATATTTATAGTATACATAAATTCATTATAAACTATTTACTTTAAGGAACGTCAAGTTAAAAGTTGTCGTTACTTAGTTTTTTACTAATTTTGCTAACAACGTTTTCCGTAAGGTCCATAATTTCATCAAAAGTATCACTCAACACATACTGCGCCGTAAGTATTACATTTTCAGTATTATCACTGCACTGCGATGAAGATTCATTATTATCGTTTTCCAAATCCAACACCTGAATTTTTATCATCCTTATTCCTTTTCTCGCTCTACTGATGACAAAAGAGGAGGATGATATTCCACTTCTCTTTTTTGCAGCTTCTTTCTTTTCTTCTATTTTCCTTAGCTCTGCAGCTCGATTTCTCAGTTCTTGCAGGTACTCTGTAAAATTCTCGTTAGAATCTTGAGCGTACTGTGAGCACAATATGCAACTCTCTTGTGACAAGTGTCTTGTGGTGTCCGACATAATCTGTAAAAGACAAAATATAAATTAAATAACAAGTAAAAAACAAACAATTTTAACATACATTTTCACTTATCAGTTATGTACTGTTTATAAAAATATGTGTACTTACATTCAGTTATAAACACGCAAGCACTGGCAGTAAGTCGATGTAGCGGGTGATGGATGCTTATAGCAGGTTGGCTGTCTAATATACAACTGAAAAACTATTATGAACTACACAAGTCTTTTATAATATAAATATGATTGTATTGCAAAACATGACGTTCCTCGCAAACCTAAATAAACAGGTATAGACATGTTTGTACATCACCTTCACGTTGTAACTAGCCAGACATATCAACTGTAGTAGCTATCATATTTCATATGCGAATCAATATATTCCAATTTTTTGTATTTCGTTTGACAACCTCTGTGGCGGTGCTGTCACCATGCTCGCCTGCTGCTCAGGGGTTCTGGGTTCGATTCCCAGCCAAAGCAAAATGTAAAATAGTGTTTTTTCAAATTGCTTTGGGTCTTGGATGTTATCTAGTTTTAAGTATCATATACATCACAAACTTATCATCACAAAAAAAAAAGAATTATCGATGAGTTTATTTGATTGATTAGCATATTTGGTGCTTTGTCATAAACTCAATATAATATTTTAAGATTTTTAAGTTAAATAAACGATAAAATAATTTGTAGCATTTTATCGAGTTTTCTTTTGTGATTTGTCAGTAAATGAAACAAAAGATGATTATTTATTGAATATAATATTTATTAAAAATAGAAAAATCTTATTTAGCTACATTGTACTTAATATTACAGAATTATATTTTATAAGTCGCTTAACATTTTTTTTATTTATTTAAATATATTAACTATGAATACTATCTATAAGCCCATAATAACAAATTACATATATCTAAATTAGTTTATCTGTAATTTTTCAAACCAGTCTATTCTTTATTGTAACGATTAGTTCAGTCAAAACAAACTAGACTTATGCCCCCAAGATAAAGTACTAGTTCTATCTTGTAATATAATCCGTTTGTCATCATTTGAAGACAAGGCAACTTTATCAATTGCTTGAGTAAAAAGTTCATGTTTAAGAGACTTAAAAACTATATTCTTTTTTCTTAAGGACTTGTTAAACAATAACACCTCATTATAATCTTTGAAATTAATATTTTTTATTTCGGATTTCTTCACACCCTTAGCTTTTTTTATTTCTTTATCTTCTGTTTTAACACAATATAGTTTCGATCTCAAACCCACGAATTCTAAAATTAATCGTCCTCCAAATTCATCTTTAAATTTCCCAGGTACTTTTTTATTTTGACGTACAATATTATACTGATTATTTTCGTTATAATTACTTGTATCAAAGTATGAATGGAAATACAAATTAATATCTTTATATATATCTTTTGTCTCAATTGAATATAAAAAACTGTCGGTATCTGTGTAACAAAGTCTTAAATTGTTACCATAATATGGTTTAACAATAGAATAGTGAAAGTCATACATATGATGTTTAGAAATTTCCAAGACAGTAAATCCTATGTAAATAGGTTTATCTAAAATAACTGATTCCGGTTTCATTTGTACAGCTACAAAGTTTTCCCCAAAAATTGTGCAACTATGAAAATTTGATCTTGATATTAGTTGTTCAGCTGTGTATGTTTTTTTTGTTTTATTTCTAGTATCAGACCACTGATTAACTAAATGAACGTTAACCCTTTTTTCTGGATCTTCTAATGTTTTTCCAAATACACTATTATTTAATAATTTAAAAAAATCTTGTTCGAATACTGACTTGGCTCTTTGACGTAATTTTGTATTTAAATCGATATACTGTTTTAAAAATGGACTTTGTTTAAATTTTATAACGCGATGAATTTTTTTTAGCAGCAAACCATGCCTTAGACATGTCTTTAAATGAATATAGTGAATAACGTAATTAAATTTGTCATACAAATTGGGAATAAGCTTTGGAATTTTGGAGCCAGGTGGTGCAAATTTTTCAGCACAAAATGGTAAGTCATTATGCAAGTCATGTATTTGTTCTGGGTATTCTAAGTCTACTTCTAAAATATAACCATATTCCGCATCGTCGGGTACATCAAGGAAATTAAGTTTTAGTATATCAGTTTGATTCAATAACTCAAAATTTGAATGGGGCATATAAGAACACATGGCATAACCATATAAATTATTGCAGTCAATGTATAGTAAGTACTTATCAGGCTCAGTTGAATCATAATTAGGTAAATACTTGTTGTTGGCCTTAGCATATCTATTTGAACATAAACAGATTCCTCCTCGAATCCCTTTTTGGATCATACGAATAATTTCTAGGTTATCTATAAGTTGAAGTTTTGCTTTTGTTATGAGTAACATTGCGTCGAAAGAAAGAGATGGTGCTGTCATGTAAAAACAGGGATCGAGACGGTAATATTTTTTACAAGTTCGACGAAAGTTTTCAAATATGTCTGCTAGTAAAATAACATCTGTTTTGAGATACAAATCGGTATATTCACCAAGATCCTTTATATAAAATGTTTTCCATACTACTTGCGCGTGACAGTAATCAGACTCAGATATATTTTCGTCGGTTAAATGGCTATAGAAACAGCGACGCGGTGGCAAATTATTTTCTTCATATGAATTCCAACTTGTCATATATTCGTAAGGATATACACCTTTTCTTCTCAGAAGATCAAAATGCTTTTTACTGGGGAAGAAGGTTGACAAATGTATAAAGTCATTGTCATTTAAGTTTGCTGCAAGTTTTTCCAAACTAGTACCTAAAAACTTAAACGAGTCAACAAAACGTACTGCTAAATATTCCTTATAACCGGTGTTAAAAAATTTTGTAAAAGATATATAGTTTTCTTTGTTTTTTGCTATTACTTTTATTTTGCCAGGCATATCTCCTAATTGTCGAATAAACAAATGGCTGTCATATCCAGACAGATTATGGAAAAATACTGGAACAAATTTTGGCAAACGATATTTTAGGTTACAATAAGAATGAACTGCACCACGATATCGCCCAGTCAGATGACAATGATCTTTGACTTTGTCATCTAGTAGCAATTGTTCACAGAGGAAACAGTATTTTGTCTTGTCAAAATGATCTTGCTCCTCCCTTGATAATAATGTCATAGGAATTGAATGTTTTAAAATCTTATGTATATGTTTTATGTCTTTGCCAAGAAGTTCTAGAAATTTTTCAACACAATCTTTTCCGCGATAAGAAACGTATTTGTTGCGAGAGCTGTCAAACGCACACACGATATAGTATGCAAATGCAGCTGGTACATGTTTTTGTAAAATATTTGTACATTTTGAGTTATGTTGGTTCTTTTTTGATTCAGGTTCTAATAAAGATTCAAAATCAGCATAGATGACAAATGGCATATCTTGCATCCTTTCGAAATGTTTGAATTGAATTACAGTTCCCTGTTCTGGTAATACTGTTCGAACCCCGCTACAGATATGAGCATTCAAATTTTCTTGTTTATTAAAGAAAATCATACACTCATCACAAAAATATATTTTCCCATGATGTTTTGTAAGCTGAGGTCTAAGTAATTTACTTAAATTTTTTATTAAACAATAATGTTTATTTCCCCCCTTTTCTAACAGTAATATATTTATATGATGTTTTCTTTTATGATTAGTTTTATATATGGGACCAACAATATTGTGGTTGTATCCCAAACCATATACGTTAATACTAATTAGATGATTATTTTTCTCAAAAATTTTGATGTCCGTGATTCCTACAGGAAAGGTCATGTTCTTTGTATTAAGAATATTTTCATAAGAGGGGTAAGAAGATGTTCGATGATGATTATTTTTAGCAGGGAACAATGCCGCCATTATACACCATAAAAAACAGAAGGCATCATTATTTTGTATATTTATACATGCGCGTTTCAATTTTATATTTCTCGGCAATTCAATAAAGCGCCCCCCTCTTAAAGGGCTGTATTTATTGATATTTACTTCTAAGTACAAATTACGCAGAAATGCCCAACCACTATCCCTTTCTTGAAATTCTTCTATTTTGTTAATAATGGTGTAAATTACTTTAGAAAATATTTCTTTGAAATCATAATTATCGTGTAATACAAAGTTTTCAGTAGCGAATGACTTTATTTCGCTAGTTAAGTTTGACGGTAAATGAAATTCGGAAAACAACTCGAAGTTAATTTTTATAGAACGATACGTGGCTTGCCTCGCAGCTATCAGTTGTTTCAAACGCGACTTTAAACTTCGTAAAAATTCGGCTGGCGGTGAGATAGCAACAGTGTTCTCACTACTGTAATCACCCTCCGGCCGCACCCTATATGAAGCAATCCGATTTCTGAATGCAGTACCAATCTTTTGTATGCCGTCACAAACTTCGATAGAATTATTATTTTTGTGTGTATTAATTCTAAGATGGGCTGAAAATGCGCTACTCTTTACAGATATGTCGCAAACCGTGCAATAGACTGTTTTGTTAGCCATGTCTGTAGCGTGGTTAACAAATGAACGAGAAGTCCAACCGCAGTTTATGAATTAGTAGTCTAGTAGATAAATAATTAAAATACTGCTAAAGAGATTTTAATAGTTAAATTTCAAGTGTTGTAAACCCTTTAACTATGATATGACAAGGAAGTCAATAAATAAAAAAAAAATTAAGCAGATAATGCCTTGGTTTCAACCCAAATAATAAAAAATAGTTTGATTTTATATGTTAGAAAAGACTGGTTTGAAAAATCGAGTTAACATATTAACTATATTAAAACTAGATAAGTAGATAAGCAAACAAAAAACAGTATGTGTTATGATAATAATCAATTATTTATTTCTGTATAATAAGTACTAGGTCCTAATTTTAGTTTTAACGTTTATTTTATAATATAATATATGTAAGTAATTATGTAACAATTTATTTTATTACAACAAGACTATTTTTTCTTGTAAGAAAAAAATTTACCCTCCTCTTTAAAAGAGGGTTTGATATCTTTAATAAAGTCTTTTAAATACACTAGTTCCCCAGCATCGGAACTACTTTGATACTTCAAAGATAAAACAGCATGTTCCCATCGATCTTTTGGGTCCACACTCAAAATATCTGCAGTGTTATAAATTTTCAGTTCTACAAACACGTCTCCAGCTAGGTCCGCAGTGCGACGCAAAACACCATCAGCGACTTACGAAAGCGTAGACCATTTTCATGCAACAATAAGCTTATTACTAAATTGGTCTTTCCACAATTTGATGGACCGCATATGATGCAACGAATTGTATTTGGTAATAAGTTGCCATGTCGTTTAACCTTACTCGTTAGCGTTGTAGGGCAAATACATTGTAATTTTAAAGATTCCTTTTGTTTTATAAATTTCATTATTATGCTGTTTACGTGGCTTGACTGACGTCTGTGGTGTGTTTTTGCAAAATGAACAATTACGGTATTGCTTTTGTATTTATTTCACTGTAAGGTTATTTTGTGTTAATACTTAGTAGTAGTTAGCGTTAACTAAATGACGATTTTAATCATATGGAGTTTGAAACAGCGGGTGTGAACTGTAATTCCCGGACATCATTAATACTTTTAAAACAGAGAGGAGAGCCATTCTGTTTTGAAAGTATGACAAGCAACCATAATTTCATTTCCTTTATTGAGGCTTTCAAAAACAGGGGCCGACGGAGGCCTCCTGTAAAACAGGGGGTCGACTGAGGCCCCTTGTTTTGAAAGTCTCCAAACAACCATAATTTCATTTCCTTTATTGAGACTTTCAGAAACAGGGGCCGATGGAGGCCCCCTGTAAAACAGGGGGTCGACTGAGGCCCCTAGTTTTGAAAGTCTCAATAAATACCTACTATGGCCCAATAATCAATAATTGTGATTCTCACAATACCATGTTAGCCATAAATATCGCGTTGATTATATCCACGAATTGGTGGAAATATCACAAACACCATAGAGTGAAACAAGACTTGGAGACAAATATCAAGCCAGATTAAGGTCTAAATACTCATCAGAACTAATTTAATTCATAGCTAGATGGCCCAGTTGGCGTGCGCATTATAAGCGCTTACGCATAGTCAGGGGTGTCATATGGTCAGGGGTGTCATATAGACAGAAGTGTCATATGGTCAAGGGTGTTACTAACAACTACCTGTCACTGGGCAGGCAGTTGTGGCAGGCATCGGGAATACGCACCCAGCCTATCGAGCTGCTACTTGCTTTTTCCCTATTCATCCGAGTGAGTTAGTATCCCAATACCTTTATTCCCTTCCGAAATCCAATAAATTGATCAAGAAATTGAAAAATGAGCAGCAGCGTTGGAAGCACAAGAAGCCAAAGAAACTGCGCTTGCCAACCCGCCTGCCAAGCATGGCGAGTATGGCAATATCCTTCCATGGAACGAAGAATCCTTGGAAGAGGCTTTTGTCGAGCAGTGGACTTCTAACGACTGGAATGATGATGATGATGATGACGCATGTAACGCAACCTCGGGCCGGGTCCCCACTGGGATAAGTAACCACAAGTGGCACAAAACTTTCTCAAGCTCCTACTTCGGAAGACAGGTTGGTCCTGGCTATCATCTCTAGATGGTAGCCGTTAAGCTATATCAAGTGACTCTCGGTAGCTTAAAAAATCCGACACCAGTATTGGCTATTTTTAGCACCAATTTAGCTTTTCCCACGATCGTGAAATAACGTGAACTCAGTAGCTTTATAAGGAAGAATGTAATTAATAATGAAAGTCCTCTTAAAACTTACTTATGTTATAAACGCGTTCTTTATATGTTTGTTGGCTAATCACGTCTCAATTACCCACTGAAAGGATTTTGATAAAACTATGCACAAAGTTTAACCATGTTACTGACTTTTATAATATGTAACTAACTATAGAATATATTTTTATCTCGCAGTAAGCCATTTTCGTCTTTCAAGACCAATAAAATTATTTAGTTTTGGTAAAAAGAAATACGAATATCGCATAATTTTGTTTTAAAATCAATGCATAAATTTTAAATATTTTTTTAAAATCGTATTCACATGTACTTATATTGGAATAAACCGCGATTAAACTGTATTATATGATTCAACTAGCTTTCGCCCGCGGCTCCGCCCGCGTCAATGTCGATACCTCGGGAACAGTACTTTTTCCCGGGATAAAAGGTAGCCTATGTCCTTCTCCGCACTCCAGAGAACTTGTATGCAAAATTTCATGATGATCGGTTCAGTAGTTACGGCGTGAAAGCGTAACAAACAAATAAACAAACTTACTTTCGCATTTATAATATAAGTAAAAATAAATAGTAAGGATAAGGATTTAAATGTGCAACAACCGCGAAAGCACAAGAATAAAAAACAAATATGTGTTTTTCTTCCCTTCTTGAATAACATAAATAGAAATCTAGGTACATTTTATATTAGTACTAAAAATGGGTCACTCACATGCTATTTCGTCGGGATTGCCGACTATAGTTTTGGAGTCATGAGGAGCACATTTTCAAGGTGAGTGCCCGCACTCACCTTGAAAATGTGCTCCTCTCAGCAAATGAGTTCAGGACCTACTGCTGCGCGTCCCGACGCGCAGCAGTAGGTCCTGAACTCATTTGCTATTCCTAATTTTAAGCTGAAATTATTTTCTAATCACTACATAGTTTAAAACAAAGTCACTTCGCATTGTCTGTCTGTCCCTATGTAGTTAATATCTTTAAAACTACGCAACGGATTAAGATACGTTTATTAAATAGATAAAGTGATTCAAGAGGAAGGTATATATGTGTAATTTATCGCACCCGTGCGAAGCCGGGGCGGGTCGCTAGTTAAAATATTAATAAAGAAGAAAGAGATATATAGATAGATTATTATTGTTCTTTCTCGTTTGAATTGTATCGGAATTATTATTGTATTGATCTTTATAGTTATATAATATATTAATAAAATGGAATTGCATGTAACGACAAAGAGTAATGTTAGTTAAATATATTGTCAAGATTAAAATGAGAAGGATATTAAATATGTTAAAACAGTTATTAAGTATTTGACTAGGATAGATAGGATTAGGATTAGATTATAATTATGTTAAACTTATTTCAAATATAATGTATATTTTTATTGAATAAATTAACTATGAACTAACTAACTATGAACTATGACAACTCAAATATTTCCACCAAAATAGTCTTCTGCCATTAAAATGAAAGCTGCTGTAACCTTGCATACAAAAGCGTTGTATTCAGTAGATAGTAATAAAGGAGGGGAGTATTCATGTTAACCGCGTGTTCCTAATTACACATAACCAGAGCTTAGTGCTCGTTTCTGCGTAACACGTCTTACATGAAAACTCTAAATTTGAGACGTGGCACAAGTTTAAGAAATTTATATATTACTAGCGGCACGTCCTGGCTTCGCATGGGAAGATATAGGAATTTAAATGGCCTATGTTCATCAGGGATAATGTAGGATTGTAAGAGAGAAAGAATTTTGTAAATTGGTTCAGTAGTTTTAGAGCGTATTCGTGCATACAAACAAACAATCAAATCTTTCCTCTTTATATTATTAGTATAGATATAGATTACCTTTATAAATTTGAACTAGCTAAGAGGTCCAGTCAAAATAGACATTGGAAATAACAAAAAATCACACATAGCTAAATATTGAACCTTGTGTCCTAAAATTTTTTATTCAACCCACTTGCAATATATTTATAAACATTTTATGGTTCAGAGGGTGATTCTGATATTTATCTGTCCGGTAGCTGACTAATAAGAATCCCTACGGGGACCTTGGACCGCTCTAGCTACTCCTACCACACTCCTCTCTTCCGTAGTAGTAGTGAGATCGACAGTCGTTTGGAATTCCACTAAAACTAAGGGGGGAGGAGGGGTTGTGATATAATAAACCCTTTCCTTTCGGTCCAAATCCCCTAAGTGAACGCCTTCCACTTACATCCACAGGCGTTCCCGGCCAGTTTCACAGGCCCTAGTCGGTAAGTCTTAGTTCTGCGTGAGAGGCCTACCTGACGCTTGGGGACGTTACTACCTTTTGTCTATTATAGTAGATCTCTCGTTCCATTGTATCCAAGAAGGTAGGGAAAAGAGTGCACCTGTCCGCGCGCACACTGTCATCTATTCGTTTCGTGCACTTTTATATATCCTGCGCAAATTACTTGACTTCACTCTATGAACATTTTCATCATCATAAGGTCCTTTTAGTCTCCACAACATGAGCACGACCCTCTCTATACTACTAGAGCTATACTTGGCCAGAGCAGCCAGAGGACTTGGCCTACACTCTCCACGCCGGCCAGACGTGTTGGAAAGGGCTCTTAGATGTTTATAAGCTTTGTTTAGCTTGTATTTCCTAAGTCACCTTCTACGACATCTACGGGAAAATTTGGAGTAGGTGCGAGTAGTCCGTCCTATTCTACTCTGCCGGATACTACACGACTAGTTATCATATAAACATTTTATATTTAATATACTTTTCACGCATTAACCAGTTCCTTAAAGGTCGCTCTATATTCGGATCTTAGACTATAGCACTTTTCATTCGAAAGAGGCTAGCTTGTTGTCACTTTTAACGACGACGGTCAGCGATTTATTCGGATCAGATAGAAAAGAATTTAAGTTATAATATTTTTTTTTTTTTTTTTAGTTATAATATTAGTTTGTTGGACAAGATTTCCTATGTACTAGGCTATTCCGAAAGTTTTTAGTTAAACCTAAAATATACTTCCGTAGGATTTGGTTTCTACGCCAATATGAGGGTAATTTATCTATTAGGCTGTGTACGTAATTTCGTAAACTACCTTCCACTAGTTATTTTTTTATGATTTTTTATAAGGACCGGCCCGAAATTTGTACCCGTTGATTTTTTTCACCAGGACAACGCTCGCCCCACTCAGCTGCCAAAACAATGGATTTTCTGATAAATTCTGGGGTTCAACTGGTGTTTCATGCTCCTTATAGCCCAGACCTGGCTCCGTGCAATTCTTTCCTCTTTCCAATAGTGAAAAAAATCTAATTGGGCGCACTTTCTGGAATTCGGAAGAGGTTAAGAGGCATTCCGAACTCCTGTTTTTAACTTGCCGCAAGATGCATTTTTAAAATGTTTTTAAGACTAGTTTGAAAGAATAAAGAAGTGTGTTGATGCCGGAAAGGAATACTTTAAAAAACAATAAATTATATATTACAAAATACTTAGTAGTTTTTATACAGCTAAAAACCTTAAGAACAGCCCACGTATACCACCGTTCCGTCAATAAATCTTTCAGTATAAATTATTCGTTCACATTCTCCTCACAAAAACTTTTATTTACTTACTCAGCCATTTCTCAGTGAACTTATTACTGCGTAAAACACTATAAAAGTTGCGAGCACACTTCGCCAAGTCCGAACCCTCCTCAAAACTTTCCGTACACCCGCCTATGAATATTGCACGCTATTTTTCATTAATAAGAGTACTTACTAGCTGAGATGAAAACGAAAGGTAGACATGTAATGTTGCTACTTAAGTTGTAGTATTTGGCTACGTTGATCGCCTTATTATTAGCTTTATCACTACCTTTGTGGCCGTGGTCCAGTGGTTGAGGTGTTTGCCTAAAGACCCGCGGGTCGTGGGTTCGATTCCCACGGGAAGCATACTTTGTTTATTTGTTTCCAGTTTGTTTAGGACATTGCAGGCTTGAATCACCTGATTGTCTGATAATAAAGATAATTTCGAGCCTCGGAAGGCCTCGGCTGTAATTTATTTTGTAAAAATAAAACAATATCAAATTTGTTAAAATAATTGAATACCAGGTATACAGGAATACTGATAATCAATTGCCGAAATTATTTATCAATAACGATATGTGTTGCAACATAATACATACAAACATATATAGATAGTATATCGTCTTTTTCCCTTGCGGGGTAGACAGAGCCTAGATCTGTAAGACCTTATGGCATTTAGCATGTTGGAGGACGTGTAGATGGAATACGAAATCAAAATCGTGATAGGTGGCTACCCGCGTCGCCTATTGACATGGTTGGGTTCCGCTATTAATAAAGATTTTAGTCCAATCCCTCGATCGGCTTTTACTAGCTGCGCGGGAAAAGAAGCAGCTGCGACATGCTATTTTTTTTTTAATGTTATAGGGCGGCAAACGAGCATGTGAGTCACCTGATGGTAAGCGATCTGTGCTGCCCATGGACAACTGCAACAACAGGCTTTTATTCATCTTTTTGCTTTTCTCCCAAACCAGCATGGATGAGATGAGGATTTACGAAAAAAAACGAAATGAAGCTGAGACAGCTAGTCTCCAACAAACGGCCAATTGTACAGTCATATCCCTTAATTAATTGACACCATTTAAAATGTAGTAAAATTCTGCATTGTTTTATTTTCCCCTGTCTATTCTCACGCTGCCGTAAATCATCTGATTTGACTTAACAACTTTCACCAAACGATAACAGGCAGGACAAAACTCATTAACATAAGATATATCTTAAAGCATTAAGGATATTTTTTCTGGTCACAAACTTTCACGTCCATATTTGTTTATCAACCTTAAGCTCTAAAGCTATGTGCGACTGCAAACCCTCGAACTCTTCCAACTATAACAGCAGACTAAGAACTTGTAAAATCGAAAATATGTTATGAAAAAATTGCGCCACAGGTAGGATTTGAACAAACCGTCGACATCACATATTTTATCAAAATTTTCGATTTAAATATTAAACCGAGCATTGTAATGCTATTATAATTAACCGATCAAGCGCGAGAAACGCAGACACAATGGATTTTCTATTGTTATGTGGCCCGATCGGGCCACTTGGGGGTTGAAAGGTCAATAAAGACTAAAAACTCTGTATTAGGGCTAATATGATAGCCCGAAGATTTGCTCGCTATGCAAACCAGGTAGAAGTTACTCTTTTCAAAGCATTTTGGAACTCTTTGTACATATGCAGCCTTTTATTACATTACACCCTAGTACCATACAACGCTCTGCGTACTCCGTTAAACAATGCCATTAGAGTAAAGTTGGGGATACGCCGCCCTTTTAGTACAGTCAGCCAACGAGATACCTGACCCCGCCATCTACCTATATCTTGAATTTTCTCTTAAACTAAAATGAAATAAATATTTAGAAAGATTTTAATTAAGACTCCTAAATATACATTTTCATGTTAATATAACTTTTAGTTTAAGAGATATAAATTATCTGATATAGGTAGATGGCGGGGTCAGGTATCTCGTTGGCTGACTGTACTTCAGGGATACTAGCGGAGGCTGAAGTTGACAGTCTGTTATAAAAAAGCGCACGGCATTCTACTTAAAACGGTTGCGGCTAGATTGGACGTGGACAGTGCTATCAGCACTGGACACGCGTTCACCCAGTAAAAGACACGAAACCTAAAAATTTCAATTTAGATATTATACTAACGTAGTCATAAATTTCCTTTGTTACTAACATTTATGGATTAAGAAAGTCTGAAATAAACGATTTTTATTTTATATACCTATTTATTTAAAAAAAGACGTATCCTCCACTCTATGATATCTTTGTCAGCATACAAGGTGTCTGTGAGTTAGGTTCCAATTTCGAGAGTTTCCTCGGTGTAAAAAGTTTCAGGGCTTTATATACCCATCTCCCTAATACAGTAAAAACAGGGCTTCAGCTCAACGATAGAACATGTAACACTTTATTTGTTCGGAACTCAAATACCTAAGTAGATTTTGTTGTTCACGTAAATGAAGTGTATTCAAATTTTATTTTCTAAAGGTACAAAATCACGTTGCATGTTATAGTGCTAATGTTTGTGTAAAGGAAATTGAAAGGATGGAACCGAGGCGGAAAACTAGGAGTGCATGAAAACTTTTTTCATTAAAATTTAAGAAAATTAAAATTGTATTTTCAAAAGCTTGTGAATTCGCTAAGCCAATGTTTCTTATGACTGTCTTTCGAAATATACACTCAAATAACAATATAATATATATTACAGATTTTAAAATGAAGGAGAACTGAGATATTTAATATACTTCCCGTTTTGTGACGTCATTCGTGGACGCATAATTCTAACCCCAATTTAAGCCTATATGTCTCTTTCAAAAAATATTTTTTTTTTTATCTAGATCGTACATAAAGAAGGAATTCTTTATTTCAATAAAATAAAAGCGGTCGTCAAAATGTACAATTCAAGTCGATGAATGAAAACTTTGATAAATCTTGAAAAAAATCTCTTTTACTCAAAATATATTATTTTTTAGGATAAATAGATAAAATCATGATCTTCAAAAAAGCTAAACACGGAACACCCAATAATTAAAAACCCGAATGTCCCATTTTATACAATATAATTCGTATTTCGGATGAGTCACGCCCACCATCTAGCATCGCAAAAGTTTCCAATCAAAACAGGTACCCTTTTAAGCCCGAGGCACTTTATTTTAGCGTCCGGTACGTACACGTGTTCCACCGTACTCAATTTGTAATCATTTTAACACCTTTACGAAGGACGGTCGACGAAATCCCCGATGTAGAGCTATTTATCCATTTTTGGCGAAAAAGAAATAAATCTTTCTTTTAAAAAAATCGTACTTGAAATATCAGTATTTAGTGAATGATCAAAAAAAAAACAGTCAAATTGTAAGTTTTCTGCCATATATCTGCGAAGACTTTGTCTGGTACGATGAGTTTATAATAGTAAACTCAAATCAGAGATGATTGATCCCTAAGCCATCATCCTTGTAACAGATGATTTTCAGAGTGTAAAATGTAATGTGAAATGTAACAGATAGCAGACATACTTTCGCGTTTTTTGGGTTCCATACTCCAAAGGGAAAAAGGAATTGCTAAGCCTCTTTTCCGTCCATCTGTCACGGGCATATATATTTATAGTCGTAATCGTAATAAATAGACACTTGATGTGTATGTCTATCCCGCCGCTATAATAATAAAAATAAAATAAAAATAAAGGGGGTCCTATACATGAAACTTTTTTCTAGATAATTGTCAACATTTTTGCTTATTTGTTACCCAGACACCATAGATGAGTAAGCAATAATATTATACTATAGATGAGTAAGCAATATTGTTTGTACAAGAAAGAGTTTGCTTAACCTTACTAGCGAGGTCGTATGAAAGAAATTTCATCCGTACTTATCATATCGTCTCCATACAAGAAACGAAGCATTTGTAGTTTTTTTTGTATATTAAATGGTGCGGCAAACGAAATTTGTTAAATATGTTCAGCAGTGGACGCAAATCTGCTGAGAAGAAGAAGAAGGGCGGCAAACGAGCAAGCAAGTCGCCGACTGGTAAGCGATCAGCGCTGCCCATAGAGAACTGCAACACCAGGGTATAACAGGGGCGTTGCCGGCCTTTCAAGGAGTTGGGGGAAGAATATGGGGAGAGGAAATGGGGGAAGGATGGACTTCCGACGCTCTCAGTCACCGAACGAATCATAGAAGCGGTAATGCTTCTAGTCAGACATCGATTTTACGTGAGAGTGTGGTACTTTCCCGGACGAGCCATTCATGCTACTAGCAAAAATAAATTTTGCCGGTATCGTGGCTCTACCACAACTACAAAAGTTTATGTTCTGTGGTGGTACGAAACTTTTATTGTTTGTGTGAATCCAATTCGCACTTGACCAGTTTTTTTATTTATGACATTTTGCTTTTGCCTATTTGCGATAGTAACTCTGTTGTCTATTACATTTGAGATTGTGCGACTCGGTTGAAAGGACGTAACTTCAGGCCTGTCTCACTCCCCGTGATGAAAATATACCTACGCGCAGCGACCACTTCTAAGCGAAAAAAACAGGCATATCCGGTAGGAGCAAAGTGCGTTTGGTCACATAAGTTTATCGACTTCAACGAAATATGAATTGTTTGTTCAGAGCTATAAGAACAAAATTGGCTTACAATGGGTTCTTAGTTATCTAAACACCCATTGCTGCGTTCTGACGCGAGCTATAGTACACCGTATCGTTAAGTATACAAGTATACTGATATTCCTTTGAATACCTTTAGAGAGTGCGACCTCTATATGTAAGTACTAGTACTTATTCTGTGACATTAGGTAGGAACTTATCTGAAATCATTTTTTAAAAATCTTCTCAGCGTATAATCTAAATTTTCATTGGGTGCTCCATTTCTATTTTATCTCAATAAATGTATCCTTTATTTTAATCAACACTCATATTTTGCTTATTTATTATTTGCGGATTTTGCTTATTTATTAAGCAATAATGCGCAAAAGGTGTTCGTCCCTGGTGCGTAGAGTGCGGCAGAGCTACAACAACATGCTACACATGATCTAGATTGCGTTTATGTAAACCATTGCTGTACTTATAGCCGGGGGATGGTACAGGAGTGGTCTGCACAGAAAATAATGTAGTGTTTTCTACTATACCTACTAACATAGTTATAAGTAAGTATACTAACATTATGAATCATGGTCACTTAAATAAATATTTTTTCATTCATTCGTATTTATAATATTTCGGCGAGCCCCGTGGCGCAGTGGTTAACACGCCAGCCTGCGACACGAGTGCCCCGGTTTCGGTCCCCGGTCAGGTCAAGATGAAAAATGATCTTTTTCAGATTGGCCTGGGTCTTGGATGTTTATTTATATATTTGTTATAAAATATAGTATCGTTGAGTTCGCATCCCATAACACAAGTCTCGACCGTATTTTGGGACTAGCTCAATCTTTGTGATTTGTCTGTATATATTTATTTATATAATCTAAAAATGCACAATCATTATTTTAATTAAACCACCAGACATTTAAAGTTAAAGACCAGCCATACATACGATATAGTTGGAAGATAATCTACCACAAACACACAAACTTTTGCTAACAGCTTTACATTAGTTGAGATTACATAACGCAAACGAGGGAAGGCGTAGGTCGTTAAAATGTAATCTGTGGTCCAACATCTGACAGCACACCAGACGCTACCGAAAAAACCCGAATCAGCATAATCAAATTAATTTTGTTTTTAAGAGCTAAACATCCAGCAATATTAACTTGGGCTGGGTAAATACAATTAAAACAGAAATTTAATAACATTTTAATTTCAAGCAATCAGTGTTTTTTTTTTTTAATTTTACGCTCGGCTTATATTTGCCTGGACTTTTCGAGGGCTTTTCATTCAGCGCGATGTTTCTGAGAATAATTAATGAAGCACTTTCGTTTTTAAAACATCAACATTGCCGAGATAGTAACCGTGCCACTTGTTTTTTCGAAGAGAATTTAATATAAAACAAACTGAGATAAGTGTAGTCTTCATCATCATCATCATCATCAGGTCTTTTAAGTCTCTACTGCCGGAGCATGACCCTCTTTGTACTACCGGCGCCATACTTGGCCAGAGCAGACAGAGGGAAGTGTAGTCTTATTTTTAGGTTATTTAGTTTACACAAATATGTACTCAAACCAAACCGCTTACCAACTTAATATTTATTTAGCATATGATGATATTAGGAATGGAGATTTAGATTTCACGTACTGACTATAAATTCAACCATGGAATGGGTGTAATCATGTTGCGAGTATTATTAATACACGTTTTAGAGCACCGGCACAGAATGAGTACTATTCAGAGAAACATCAACTCAATATAAATAGCGATAGGGTGTAGTTTAGCTTGCGTCAGAACGCAGTAACCTTTTAGTTTAGATACCCACAGCAAGCTAATTTTATACTTAGGTACAACTCTGACATACGATTCATAATTCGCTGAAGTCTGTGAACACATGTGACCCAACGCGCGTCGTTCCTACCCGATTTGTTCGGTTTTAAAGTATCGCCACGTGGTATGTCTGACAGGCCTGACACCGGCTAAATATTAGGTCGGTGAAAAAGTCTTTTCGTATTTTGTGAACGGATAAAATTTCCATATTTTATCCGTTCATACAAAACAGCTGTAACTTTAATATGTAAATTCAAAGATAAAAAAAATTGGTTGTCTACAAAGTCGCTATCAAGATTTGTTACATCTGGCAAGTCATTTATATATAACAGAAATAATAAAGGACCTAGTATACTTCCTTGTGGAACTCCGACTCTATTTGATTCAATCGATGATTTAATTTGATTCAGCTCCTTCTTTTCATTCACTTTAGTAATTTCTACATATTGTGTTCTGTTTGTGAGGTAGCTTTCAATCCATGAATTAACTATACCCCTTAAGCCGCAGATGTCACATTTATGGAGAAGAATGTTATGAGCAACAAAATCGAAGGCGCTACTCATGTCAAAAAAGACTGTCGTGACCGGTACACGTTTATCTGTCAAGGCTAGTATTTTGTTGATAAGAAGAAAAGATGCCAGTGATGTCGATTTTCCTTTTTGGAAGCCGTTTTGTTGTGGTTTAATTACTTCATATTTTTTTTAGGAATTGCGTAAGGCGCCCGTGCATTGCTTTTTCATATATTTTTGATATCACCGGATTCAGTGATATCGGTCGATAGTTATTAACAACTTCCTTAGGACCTTTTTTATGAAAGGGTTTAACATTTGATACCTTAAGTTGTTCAGGAAAAACACCAGTAGTAAATGAAAGATTTATTAGATGTGTCAAAACAGGTGCAATCTCATTTGGGCAAGCTTTCGAATCCATAAACTTTTAAATTATAATGTATTAGCTTTCGCCCGCGGCTCCGCCCGCGTCAATGTCGATCCCTCGGGAATAGTATTTTTCTCGGGATAAAAGGTAGCCTATGTCCTTCTCCGTACTCCAGAGAACTTGTATGCAAAATTTCATGATGATTGGTTCAGTAGTTATGGCGTGAAAGCGTAACAAATGAACAAACAAACTCACTTTCGCATTTATAATATTAGTAAGGATTTTGGCACAACGGGGTTCGCATATAATTGTTAAACATAAATTATGAAAAGCAAAGTGTCCTTCTGGTATAATGGTATCATATAGGCATAACTTTCATTTACTCTAATGTTCTTTATTATAATTTAAATGATCATCAAAGTAAAGGGCATAATTTTTGTATACCTAAAGGTTTTCAAGTATAAAATACAAAATTCATAATAGAGTCATTCATAATAGACTCATTCATAATAATAAAAATGCAGCAACTCTGAACTGAATTAAGTCACGTAAGGCGCGAAAACAATAAAGGAAAATAAAATCTTGTGACAAAGTGCTATAGTTAGGTTCAGGTTGCGGCGGGGTGGCCCAAGCCGCACAACATAGATAAAACACACAAAAGTTATGTGTTTTGGCCGATACAAAATATATAATTTTACACAATCCTGCTTTTTCACATTAATCATGTACTGTAGGTGAATATATCAATAACCTACACATTTAGTTATAGCATAAATTTCTTTCCTACAAAATAACTATAAAGTTCCTTAAATATATAATTATTATAAAGTATATATTTGTTCACATTATGCCATTACATTTTATAATTTGTAATTGTTATGACTTAAGTTGAAATGCCAAAAAATGTTTATGGTAAGTTATCATTATTGTAAAAACATTGAGGCAAAAAGTATGTATGCCGATAAATTATTATGATAAAAAATGTATCTTGCCAAATAATTTATTCATAATGAATATTATATGATATGATGATAATGCCAAAAACTGTTATGCGACCTTAATTTATGCCTTTTGATTTTATGCATTTAAATATGGACCCATCTATATTTTATTCGCAGCCTATTTTTTAGTTTTATCTTTAGTTCGTAATTTTTTATCATAATGAGGGCACTTGTATTTTATTGTGATCATTTCCCCGAATAAATTGGTCTATTAATACACCTTTTTTGCATTTTATCCTCATTTTCAATAAATTTTTAGAAAGGCGTGAAATTTCTTCGTTAATTCGATTCATTTTGACTGACAGAAAAAGCAGGTGTCTTTTTTTTGTCATTAATATTGTTCTTTAAAATGTCACTTTTTCAGTGGTAACAAAACCAGTTATATACATAAAGCATTACCGAAGATATTTAACTACTAATTTAAACATGACTTACTTGACTTAAGGTCCTGATCCCCCAAGTTGGGCAAAGGGGTTCTACAGTATTACGTCATCGCAATCTGTCCTTGGCTACGCGATTTACTTTGGGTTAACCCGATTATCTTCATATCCGATGTCACAGTGCGCCGCCAGGTCTACTTGGGACGGCCGACTTTCAGCTTGCTCTGGGAGGTTCATTCCAGGGCTTGTCTCGGAATAATAAATAATGCGTGTGGGCTCTCTTCTAATAGTATGGCCTCTATCTAATACAATGTCTATTTGCGGCGCATGATCTGCTTGCCGATTGGCATTCCCCGTGCCTCCCACAGGAGTTTGTTGGAGATCTTTTCAGAGCAGAAAATGCCAAGTATTTGCCGCAAGCAGTGATTGATGAAGACATGAATGGGCTCCGTGATCTGTTTGATTACTTTCCATATTTCACACACATACAGTAAGACAGATTTTACGTTTGATCGGAAGATTTTGAGTTTACTCTGCGCGTCAACTTCTTGGATTACATATTGTTCGAAGTTGTGCGAAGGTTTACCGCGCTCTGGTTCTTTTAACCACGTAAGAGAAAACCAAGTAAGTATTTTAATTTCTTGCGTTGATTTCCCTATATTACAACATGGTGTACTGTTAGTCCTAGTATAGATTTCTCAGATTCCACCACGTACCCGTACTAGTTGTAGGGTACACTTATGTTTTTTTATACTACGAAATAGGGAATCAGACATACCGCCCAGTTGAAGGAAAGAATCCGTAAGCTATGACCGTCTGCAACACCAGCGGTGCTACTTGCACGTCGCTGACCATGAAAAAATCTTATTACGCTCTTATAAAGAACCCCCATGTTGTAGTCTCGTTTATAAATCGCTAGCTTTCGCCCGCGGATCCGCCCGCGTCAATGTCGTTCCCTCGGGAATAGTACTTTTTCCCGGGATAAAAGGTAGCCTATGTCCTTCTCCGTACTCCAGAGAACTTGTATGCAAAATTTCATGATGATCGGTTTAGTAGTTACGGCGTGTAAGCGTATCAAACAAACAAACTCACTTTCGCATTTATAATATTAGTAAGGATAAGGATGACAGCATTAACGTGCAAAAAAGTTTCTTTCAAAACGTGATGTACAAAACCACTTAGGATCTAAGGTGTGAAGATAAATTCCCTGTCGATGGCGTGTGGTGCGAGTACAGTAAAATGCGACGAACTGGAATTCGACAGTTTCTAACTCATCTTGGGACCGATTAAAGGGGATACTTGGGTACACCTGCCCAAAGGCGAGAAGAGAACTCCATCTATGGACTGCCCTATATAACATAAGCTAAAATGTTTTCATAATAATATATGTATGTAATTGTACTCTACAACCAGCAAAAAATTAAGTAAACATCTAACAACGTTAAACGATTAACAAAACTGTTATTGTTTGATGTACGACGAATTTCTGTACAAAATCTTTTTTGTAAGCTTTTATGAGCCAAAAAATATGAAATATTAGTCTATTTAATAACAGTCGTAACAGGAAGGAAGTCCCAAAAGAAGCCACGCCGGACAACCGAAGTTATCTCCTCAACTTCACAATTCAATTTCCCCCTTTTCCTCATTCGCACACCAGATCACAGGGTAGTAACATACAGAGAATAAGCATTATACTCAAGTACTACTATTATATTACACCGCGATATGCGGCAATAACCAATGAAGCCGCGAACCCTCTGAGAACTT
This sequence comes from Elegia similella, assembly GCA_947532085.1. Taxonomy (NCBI): domain Eukaryota; kingdom Metazoa; phylum Arthropoda; class Insecta; order Lepidoptera; family Pyralidae; genus Elegia; species Elegia similella. The sequence continues at coordinate 18,529,560 of OX383940.1, read as the reverse complement.
AGTAACTTACACTATGTAATAAGTTAAGCCTGAAATGCATGACATGATGTAAAATATAGACGTTTTTATACATTTGGCCGATTTTGACGGTTCAGTTGGTATGCGCATTGATGAGCGCTCATCCATGTAAAGCAACCCCAGGCGTGGTACCCACTGGGATGGACCACAAGTGGCACAAAAAATTCTCGAGCTCCTCCGTGCTTTAAAGGCACATTAAGCTGTTGTTCTTGGCTGTCATCACTAGATGATGGTCACTAAGCTATTTTTTATGACATAGGGCAGCAAACGAGCAAGCTTATCACCTGATGGTAAGCGATCACCGCTGCCCATAGACTACTGCAACACGAAATATCAAATCTGCTATGACAAAAAAAAAAGCAACCCCAATAGTTCTTTCAAGACATAAGGACATGAGATATTTTTCGCTCTGAGAAATCTGCTGAATCACAGGGCAATTTTGAGTGATATAGTATGTAAGAAGCATAAATTGGAAGCATATGCCTAGTGCATATTTCACTTGTGAAAAATGTCGAATAAATTACGCCCAAGGCTTATTCTTTAAGATGTACCTACTCTATGCCAAAAGGAAATAATCTTCCGCTTTATCAATTTTTGATTACCAAAAAATCAAACCTGTCAAAGAACGATTGAAGTTTTCTTGGTTAGTTTCGGATGTTGTTTAATATTTTGTGCTCGTTTCATATTTTTTATCAAATGTCATTGGTCCATTGGTTTGGATTAGAACTTGAAGTACATGATTTTCGCCGTGCTATGGAATACTTACTAAATAGTACATAAATGTGATCTATACTAATCAATACTAATATTATGAAGCTGTAGAGTTTGTTTGTTTGAACGCGCTAATCTCAGGCTCTATCTTTTGTGTTGGATAGTCCATTTATTAAGGAAGGCTTTAGGCTATAAAACATCACGCTACGACCAATTAGAAGCGAAGGACAAATAAAAAATGTTTTGATAACGGGGGAAAATTATTCATCTATACTAAGAAAAACCCTAAGAAATTGCAGCGGACGAAGTCGCGGGCAACAGTTAGTAATAAAGCGGCTGCTGTCAGTATTTTAGATGGATTTTGTATTTACCTACTGAAGCGACCGAAAAAGATTTTCTATGTTAAAATATTGGTATAAAATTGATGGGATTATAATTTTACGTGATAACGGTGGAAGAGAGATAGATGCATTACAAGCCGAACGCTTAGGCCGATTGTACCTCACTATCGCTTGTCTCGCGCTCTTGCTTGCCGCGGAACGTGACACTTTTTCGTGCATGCAGCCGGCGTTTACCGATTTTTAAGAAGTTATGACGCCAAAAATGTCATAGAAGACATTGCAGCATCAAATTAAAATCTATCGAAATGGCCTGGTCAACGTTTTTCTTTAGTAATTAAATTACCTTGTATTCTATGTGAGAACAGACATCACGTGATAAAGTCATATTCACCGACATAACAATCCAGGTCCCAACCTATCCTAACTTGGCCTAAAATATTTTAGACTCCGTTGTTGCCGCTTCTTCTGCACTTCGCCTTGGAAGCGGCGTAAACTTAGCTTTAAGTAACTTATTGACGTCAACAATATTAATGTTGTAAATAATAATGTGTAATTTAACGTTCACCAAATGATATTTAAAATATCTTACGATGAATAACATATTTTGACTTTGACTTTGACTTTGACTCCAACAGCGAATTAAATTACATTTTTTCTAAAAAAAAGTATATTTTTCAATAAATAAATGCCATTTAGGTTTATTTGGCCGTATATAGATACGGCATTTATGGACTTGACCGTCGAGCATGCACCATCAGCAACAAACATGATGCTCTATACTGTTAAAAAGCCGATCCAGGTCCTCTTTGGTAGTCCATACGATGGTAATTTCGACAGAAGTGCCATATTGGTATATGACACTTTGACCTATAGACTATAGGGTCTTTGATAGGGCCTGGCGACCCTATAGAAGGGCTTAGCAATGTCTAATCTAAGCTACCTGCCAAAACCACTTCCTTGCTCTTAATAGCCCCTGCCCAACCATGTGTAAAGTGGTCTCAAACATCACCCGTCGGGAGACTGTGGCAAAAATCCGTATTTATGATCAATAATCAGATCGTCATCATTTCGTATAGGTGTCATGTTCAATCGACCATGCACACCCTGGTGTCAGAGTTCTTCGGAACCGCCTCTCGGCCTCTGACGTGGTTCCTTTAACGACTACCAGATGGCAGTCGGGACCAACGGCTTAACGTGCATTCCGAAGCACGGAATCATCTTTATTATCAGACAATCAGGTGATTCACGCCTGCAATGTCCTAACCAAACTGGAAACAACTAATCAAAGTATGCTTCCCGTGGGAATCGAACCCATGACCCCCGGACCCACGAACTCCTTAACCACTGGACCACGGATGTAGTTGGTAATTGGTAATAATCAGATGACGACCCCCTGAGTAATAGGTTAGTTTACGGCACGGGCTTTTATTTTTCTTCTTCTCTGAATAATCTTGTTTTCTCATGTTACGGATACATCAACTACTAAAGCTCTCCTGAAGCCTTGATACCTAACTACAAATAAAACGGAATCAATTTCTCGTTGCGACCACGATGGGTGTAACTCCATTGAAACGTCAACGGAAACAAATAATAAAAAGGTTCGTGCTAAGTCCCGTTTATATACAAAATTACGTGGTTAAAGCTCGAAAGTTTAAAAAAGAATATGGAATTAATTTAATTTTGATTAAATCTACTTTAATTAAAGAGTCGAATGCGGCGATTTACGTATAAGCTATTTTTAACAAACGAACATAAGAGGCTTTTATTTTGATCAGTATTGATTTATTAAGGTTATTGACAAAACAGGAATACATTTTTTCTATTTTTTGTAATCCGTACGTAACTGAACAATAGAATAGGTTAATTACAGTGAAAAGTGTGCAGATTAATGTAACGAAGCCAAATATTTTGTTGGATCAAAATATGACGTGGAAGTCACACATTAAAAATCTTTGCAATTAACTGAATAAGTACTTATATTAGGTCTTGTGAAGGCTAGTCAATGTAATCGACCTAAGAACAGCTCTGATGGCAAATCACGGTTATGTGGCATACTTATTGCGATACGATATTATCATATGGGGTAAATCTGGGGAATGCGACAGAGCATTTATATAATGGGTATCTCTTGGATAGGCATGTAACATCCTCGTCTTCATTGTCACTTACCATAAGGTGAGATGGGAGAGAAATGCCTAATCCAACATTTATTAAAAAAATATATAATTTAAGGGTTATTTTAAGAAAATTATATACATCGTACAGAATCCTCTGTGAACGAGTCCAATTCGCACTCGGTTAGTTTATTTCCATTTACTAAAGTATTTCCTTATATTGTGTTTATGTATAGCTGATAAATAAGTTGGATTTTTTAAGCTGCCTTAAGCTGAACTGAATTTAGCGCCAAATGGCTGTTCGGAATATTTCATTACCTGAAATAACAATTTAATGATGAAAGTCAAGACCGAGGCAAGACTGAGAAGTTCGAGGTATTTGATGCCACTCATCATCACCAATCCAACTGAGAGCAGATTCGAGGTTGCTTAACATACATGTGTAATGAGTACACCAGCTGGGCTATCAAGCATCCGAGTAATCCTAGTCCTAACTAATATTATAAATGCGAAAGTGAGTTTGTTTGTTTGTTTGTCACGCTTTCACGTTGTAACTACTGAACCGATCATCATGAAATTTTGCAAACACGTTATCTGGGGTACGGAGAAGGACATTTTATCCCGGGAAGAAGTAATGTTCCCGAGGGATCGACATTGACGCGGGCAGAGCCGCGGGTGAAAGCTATTATTATATGATTGTTACAATTTAAATATTTCACGTTTGACTAAAAATAAGCTTATTTTAATAAACGAACGTAAGAGGCTTTCGTTTTGATCAGTATTGATTGATTGATTCAAAGCGGGCCTACGGGGAATCAATTAACAGTGTTTTTGTCCGGATCCCTGAATTCAATCATATTGATTCTGACTGATAATAAAATCAAAATCAATATTCTAAATTACGGAAAAGTTGCTACACGGGTATTTAATATATGTTATAGATTATAGATAGAAAAAAGGGATTTTCGTCTATTACAAGGATTTATTTAGTATCTAAGGATGCAAAATTAATGAAGTCTCTTCAGTGGTTGAGGCGAAAAAACGCAACATACAAACTCACTTTTACATTTATAGTATTAGTACCGCTTAGCATCTGTAATCAAACCTAGCAAGTTTAAATGGATTCCCGGTGTTCGATGGACTGGAATTTTGCCTCCTCCTCATCACCACCCGAGCTCAGGGTCCGCTTTTATGACAGTTTTCATGCTTTGATAAGATTTGGTGAAAGATTTTACGGGCCCTATATCTCCAAAAACACAGACAAATTTCTCTGAAAATAAAGCAAATATTTGCCCGTGTCTAGAATAGAACCTAGTGCCCCAGTCGCAGAGATGCAGGTGTTATCCACTGCACCACGGAGGCTACTTGGGCTGGAATTTTGGATACAAATGAGTGTCTGATGGAGAAAAACTTCAACCCCAAAGTCCTTTTACAAAGTTTTGTAGGGCTAACTTGCTTACAATACAACGTGTACAAAGAGGGTGTAACAAATCTTAATTAGCATGATCAGCCCATAATATTGAACACCTAACCACCACAGGAAATCAAGAAATACGAAAAAAGGAATTTACTTTCCATAGAAAGTTAACCAGGTGATTGCTCATTTTGTATGAAGGGTTGAACTTCTGTTTTCCTATTTCGATGTATGTTCTCTGGGCAAGTTGTTGAAAGGGCTGATCATGCCCCTTAAGTATTGTCAACCCCATTTAGTTATAAGTTGTAGAAAATGGATTTTTGGACAAAAGAATTGCGTAGTCGCACTAAAGAAGATTTTTCCAGGTCAGGAAATTTATACTTAAAATCTGTCTTTGTACATTACACAACTAATGATTAACGCTACTGGTTTAGACGAGATTAATAGTACGTTCAGATGAGCACTCAATTTAGATTTCACGGTTTTCTTGGCCCATTTATTATTCAACGTAAAATTATTGTGCTAGAGATATGGAAAACTGATATAAAATGGAGATATCTCGGATGAATTGTTTACTTATGTTTGCAATTGGCTAAAGCAACTGCGGGCTTTGGATCGCATCTATCATTATCAGGTCCTTTTTAGTCTCCATTACAGGAGCACGACCCTCTCTGTACTACTAGGGCCATACTTGGCCAGAGCAGCCAGAGGACTTGGCCTACACTCTCCACGCTGGCTAGACGGGTTGGAGAGGTGTCTTAGATGTTTATAAGCTTTGTTTAGCTTGTATTTCCTAAGTCGCCTTCTACGACATCCACGGGAAGACTTGGAGTGGTCCTATTCTACTCTGCCGGATACCACACGGCTATCGCATCTATAAAATAAATAAAATAAAATAAAAAAGACTATATTTCTTGCAGAAGTACATGTTACAAAATGCTTGGTTAGTATTAAAAATTAGGTCCAGAGTGGTAACTGTAATATATCATACAACTATCATAAATGGATACATTTATTTACTGCATTGATATTTCAATGTTGGTCTTGGTAGCGCTGCATCGGCGGCCGGGACTCGCATCAAATGGATGGAGCAGTTCCAACTTCGTGTGTTTTGTGAAGGTCCCGTACTTTGTTGATGCTGGCGTACTGGCGTAGACAATAAGCCATGTGACGTCGATCAATCAAGGGAGTCCTAATAATAATTGGAAGACGCAAGGACAAGGAGTTCTTACTGATGATTGAAACTCAACTGCAGAAGGAAGATTATTAGTTATGTTTTGGTGCTAAGAAATGGCACCAAAGAGAAAACTAACAAAGAATCTTAAAGAAAAAGACATACGAAAGTTGTTATTTAGTTCTCGCTAAATTTAACCGGAAGTCTGCCGAGATTTGCAAGAAATTTAAATAAGGAATGAGCAACAAAGCGTTTCGCTAAGGCGACGACTGAAAGCGGAAATGAGATGCGAGATGCCAAATAATTGGGACATCGCTTGGGACCTTCGTAATACGTCAACTGTAGTGTACATGGGAGAAATTTAGTCGTACCAACAAATATTTGTACAACAAACTAGCTGTTTACGTTCCTCCCTGTGGACTGTATTATTTTACTCGACTTTTCTATGTAAGGTATTTTTTCAAACCTTTTTTTAACTTTTTGTCGCGTCAGAACATGTAACTGATCGAAAATTCGTAAGACGGGCACGTGACCTGAGACCACCGATGCAGCGTAGGAGAAGAAGTAATATCCCCCTGTCTTTCTACCACGCAGAGTTTTTACTACTGCCGGCACTCTCGAAGTGCAACCAAGGGCGGATCCAGCTTTGATGCCAGGGGGGGGGGGTCACAGAGTCGTGATCAAGTCACAAGAAGTTATAATTTAACTAGCATTCGCCCGCGGCAGCGCCCGCGTCAAGTCGATCCCTCGGGATTAATATTTTACCGGGATAAAAGGTAGCCTATGTCCCTCTCCGTACTCCAGAGAACTTGTATGCAAAATTTCATGATGATCGGTTCAGTAGTTACGGCGTGAAAGCGTAAAAAACAAACAAAAAAACTCACTTTCGCATTCATAATATTAGTAAGGATAAGGATTTTTATAATCATAGCTACATGTAAAAAATAAGTAACTATTCTATGAATGTATGCAGTACTGTACTTAAAATACGTTTATATGGATGAATATTTAAAAACATTATGTTTAACAATTTTAGTGGTTCACCTACCACGGTGAACCACTGGATCCAGCCCAGGAGGGGGTCATGACCCCCATGACACCCCCCTGGATCCACCCTTGAGTGCAACCCCTTGTTTTTTTTTATCTAGCTGCTGTGCAAAAGCCTCCCATCTTTTCTCTCTTCTTGCCGAACCTAATTCATATTATTTTTATAAGGATGCTTTTGCATTTGCAATGATGTTCTGATAAACTCCTACGCGGCCAGGATTTGAACCAGTGACCTGAATTTTAGGGTTTTTTATTATATCTTATTTCTTAATTAAATAAGAGTTAATAATTCAAGTCTAACTCCTTCACTCTTTAAGCTTCACATCTCTGAAATGCCCTATGAAACAAATTTGGATAATATATATTTTTTTCTCTAAAGCGTTATGTCAAAAATAAATAGCAAACAAAAATATTGAATGAAGTCGCATTCATTACATACCTACTAATAATTCAAATAACGCATCAAACGCATAGCAAACACAAAGCATCAAAACGCAACTTGATTTTAAATAGACGCTCTCGCCTGTTTTCCAATAGTCGAATACGCATTTCACGTATGACATGGTCTAATAAGAAGGTTTTACCAACGTTCTGTGACGGTGAAACAGGATCTTGTTTTACGACTATGACACATGTAACGAAATTGTTAATTAACTCAATTATGAAAATTTATTTTCCAAATAAATATGCCATAATCAAGACAAACACGTGGAGCAGCTCGTATTGTTTGTGGAAACTACACTATTGCTTTAACTTTTTACATAGAGTATGGAGAGAACTCAATAAGTTCAAAATGAATGTTAAAACAAGAATATTAGAACACGTGGGAACACACGAGTTCCAAAATATATCGTGTGGTTAAACAAGTCATGAACAACATTTTATATTGCACAAAAAAATGTTCATCTTTCTCGTACAAAAGTGTTCTGCCAATTTTCAATGTTTATTTTTTAAGATCAAATCTTTGGTTCCATAGCAAAAGCGGTTCATATTAAAATGGTCTGAGTCAGCCATTCTCAAGTATGTGTTACCATCTTCTTCTTCACATTTTGCCAAAATTATGCAGGGTCGACACAGCTTGTCAACTTCTTCTACTTCAGTCTATCGCTGGTCATATCTTGTGTAAGTCCACTCACCTTTTTTTCCGCCTCCACTTATATCCACGACCTCTTACTTCTACTTTTATTCTCTCTTTTCGTTATACGGGTTTCCTTCCTCCTTCTAACATGGCCATACCAACATAACCTATTACTTTTAATTTTTCACACACATGTGCTACTTTTTTAACCATATTGTGCGACAGGTCTTATAATAATAATAATTAAAAAACACTCTGTATCTTCTTCAAAAAACCCTTATTCAGAACACCTGCCGCCTAACTAGAAAATTCCTAACATCATCTTCTATATCACCTGCATCTCCTACAATTACATAATTTCCTCTATGCACGCTTTGGCTACGGCCTGCGTGTTTACGTATACCCCATGAAAGGGAGAGAAAAATGCTTTAAAAATAACAATAATTCATTTATCTCAGGCAATACTGTTGTACTCACAATTATGTACAATACCAGAGGCCTATATTATAAATACCTTACAGACTAACATACATAAAATCATATAAATAAATACCTTATAACTAGCATACATATTAAATATCGTATCCTATATCACACGTCGCTTATTCTTTAAATTTTAAATGGCATTTTTGTTGCTCGTTACACCCTAGTGACTTGCCGCCACTTCATCCACCCGGCGTTTATACGGCTTTTCACGTCACGGTCAATATCTCAGTAATTTTTCAAGACCTGGCCCAGATACTGGAAATCGGGGAGACTAGGATATCTATATATAATACATCAACTAATGCAATTGGATAGAAACTGAGTTGACCACCAACATTGCAGAATAGCTGCTGAATCTTTGTCCTACTTATTTCGAAGCAAAATTTCTCTTGTCTTTGCCATTTTACCAACCTGCTCTGAACCTCAGAGGTTTTTCGTAAGAGCATGCACAAGTGTGCCCCTTCCTGTATGTCTGACGTCAAAGCGTCCATTACAAGGATAAGCAATAAAGGGCTTAAAGTCGTTGCCAGGCGCAAACCCACCGCCACACTGAACTCGCCGGTAACGTCAGCTTCGAACTAAACGGATATATGTACTGACTAGGTACATAGCTTTTACATTCTGCAGGTACTTATATGCACATTTTTCCCTGTACCCGCTAAAGGACCTCCCATGGGACTCTATCATACTAGTCATGCTCGAGTCGTTATTTGTGTTTATACATACATAGTATCACGTCTTTTTCCCTTGCGGAGTAGACAGAACCTAGGTCTATACGACCTGAAGGCCACTTTTTGGCATATTAGGCGAATGGCGTCTGTCGTCCTTCTTGCATGTATATTTATACCATGACGGGTGAAACATCATTATTCGCGGGAAATCGCAGGGAATCGCGGTGAACTCGCGCGTCAAAAATGCCGATATCGACATTTTGCTTACAGAGTAGTTTTAGACGCAGCATTTTATCATTTATGGGTTATTGAACATTTGCTACTTCGGAGCCTGAAAGCTCTTCTTATCATACTTAATTTTAAACGACATGATATTCCCTACAATATGAAACTGTAGAGTATGGAAATACATTGCTGGTCATCTGACACATTTCAATACTAGTATTGTTTTTCGATTTTAGAAATAACAAGTTTTATTGCAAAAATTACATATTTGAGATAAGCTTTATAAACAAATTCGCTCTGTAAAGTGCTTTCCAAGACAAATCAAATGACCCCAAACACGATTGCTGTACTTTGTTTAGTTTACGAGTTTCTATGGCCATCATTCTGATAATGGAGTCGGTAGTATCCAGAGCAACGATTCCATAATATTGTATTATCTTCCGATTTACAAATGCATGCAAAATTTCAGCTCAATCGGTAACTGAGTTTGATCCCGTAGGCAAATTTGTTCATATCGACGAGCTGAATCACCACTTCAAGGATCAGACAGGGATTTTCTTTATATCATCATCATCATCAGGTCTTTTAAGTCTCCACTACAAGAGCATGACCCTCTCTGTACTACCAGAGCCATACCTGGCCAGAGCAGACAGAGGATTTGGCCTACACTCTCCTCGCTGGCCAGACGGGTTGGAGAGGTCTCATTGATGTTTATGAGCTTTGTTTAGCTTGTATTTCCTAAGTCGCCTCTTACGACATCCATGGGAAGACTTGGTCCTATTCTACTCTGCCGGAAACCACACGGCTTTCTTTATACATTGTATACATATCTAAATTTAGCTAAGTAAGCTCATTTCACAAAACAAGTAAACTCCAACGAGTCCGGCTATAAATAAAGATAAAAATCGGTTTGAATATTGTTTTGTATACCATAAACAAGCTGCGTACAAGTTCGGGCCGTGCCCTCAATTACAAAGGTACGCCAAGTTTCAGGCCTTTTATTTATACGTTGGCCGCCGCCATTTCCTAAGAGTCTGCATAGGCTTATAAAAAATGGAAAGGTCACTAATGCAGTATATTGTCACATATTTCACTAAGGAGCTTTAGGAAAATACATACTTACTATCACGCTTTTTTATACGCCCCTCGCGGAACAGACAGAGCCCTGGTCTATAAGACCTAAAAGTCAAATTTTGCATGTTCGTGGACATGCAGGTGGAACACGGAATCAAAATGGTGATGAGTCGCTACGTGAATCCCGCCTACTAGCATGATTCCTCAGATTTACGTCCACTCCCTCGATTGGCTATTACGACCTGCGCAGCGAGCAAAGCAGCTAATACATTCTACATTATTTCTTTTATTCCAGACCAGCATGGAAGACATTTTTTTAGGAAGATTTAGAGTTTAATATGTAAAATGACCTCGAAAAGTATTTGCGTGACAACTAATCAAAGCTTTATCTATGGGAGTAAGTAAATGTACCATATTAGGTTGTTAGCCGTAAGATAAACAGTCTGGGTTTATTATTAGGTTTGATACCGGCAGTATCGTGGATTCTGATACACGCTTTTTTTGTTCTGGTATAGGTGGACATACTGATATATTTACAGTGGCCTAATTATAGGGGGCAGAGCCAGCAAAATACCATGGGACCCTAGTCCGTGGAGCCACGCGCTGTAGAGAGAAGGTAGAGAATACTAAATATTATTTTAATGAATGCAACACATTTGTCTATGAAAAGCAAGTTTACGCCAATCGTTCTTCTTTTCGTCAAAGAAAGAAAAGAAACATTTTTGTTTGTCGTGACCGCTCTGTCTATTTAACATTCTATGGATTTTTGCGTAAAACGGTCTAATTGAGAAAGGCGGTTGTGCTCTTGCCCCTCATTTAAGTTCTTTTGTTTTGTAACTAAATAGAGACAGAATCTCCATAAACTTTTTAATTACTTACCTTTTAACGGTTACAACTGTGGACAATAGCTGCGTTAATCATAAATCTTTAACCTTTTTTTTTTGAAATTTTAATTTAGTTTTAAAGTTTTTCACCAAAAATTGACCATTCCCCTTACCTTACCTTACCTTATTTCCGAAACCCGTGATAGTGACTCTATGGATGTTCCAGTTGTACGGTACAGGACCTCAATGAGGCTAATGATAGAGATCAGCGTAGCCAAATACTGGTCAAAAGAAATGCAAACGATTAGAACCATTTAGACTCGAAAAGAAGAAGACACGCCATTGAAATCGTCGCCTCGATGTGAATATCGCCATGCTCTACCAAGGACACCCCGTTTATTGGAGGCTTACTTACGTCTAAGATAACCGCGAAATTGAACGTCGCTTGAAATCTCGAAACCTAAAATTCCTATTTTCGGCTAAGTATCAAGAATAGCGCCCTGAGGTATGTTTTGTTCGACACTCAGAAACGCAAGCCCAATAAATATTGGCTTGGCCGGTGTAAAAGTGCCCACCGTGCATTCATATAGCAATGAATGTCATATCATTAATATGCGTAGATTGCACCATATCATTGATATGCAAAAGAAAAAGCGTAGGAGACAAAACACAGCACTGCGGGACACCAGCTTTCAAGAGTTAATAGTCTGAACATGAACCATCAACAACAACTTTGATGCTGCGCCCTGTGAGGAAACTGGTAACCCATTGGCACAACTTCTCGGGCAACCCGTAAGAGCAAGCTTCGATAGAAGAGCATTGTGCCAGACCCGATCAATACATCTACTTTATTGGAAGTATAATTCAGCTATTTCACTATCTGCTTGTATCCCTATAATCATTTATAATTTGCCCTATGATTAAACAAAAGCCTCTCCCAAGGGTTCTTTGTTCCATGGGAGGATATTGTCATACTCACCACGATTGGCAGGCGTATTGGCGAGCGAACTTTCTTTGGCTTCTTGTCCTTCCGGCGCTGCTGCCCATCGGGTGTATTTTAAAGCTGGGAAAGGATAGAAATTTGTTGGATCTGAGAGGAGAATGAAGATATTGTGGATACTACTCACTCGGATGAATGGGGGGGGAAATCAAGTAGCTGTTGTCCCCAGCCTCCTGGCCGGGAACGCATACCAAAAATTAAACCTTTTATGCTGCGATCAAATATAATGGTAGATACACGATTCGCGCTCGAAAAGTAGCACCGGCAAAACAGCGCCTTAATCGAGTTTCGGAGCTGCTTTGTCCACAGTTTCAATTAACCGCGCTAACACTCACACGTCTCGCGATGACGAAGGTTCAGTAAAAAGATGCAAAAACTAGGCATCAAAAGTGAAAAAAAAGACTTTCAGTATGTACCGGTTTGTTCGTTGTTTGTAAGTATGCATGATGTTTTGACTCGGGACCATTATTAAGGCTTCATTTTGTATGAGACTGTGTATATACCATTATATTTGATCGAAGCTATACCTGCAACTACAGGACAGGCAGTTGAAGATGACCGTTTGACCCTAAAAAGAAAAATAATAACGTCGGTCAATTAATTAATGATACATACTTTCTTCAATAAAGTCACCTTCATCAGGAATCCGAGTACGCAGTTACAACTTATAAATCAGGTCTTAACGGAAAAAGTTTGGTTATCAGCGAGCAGGCACTGAATTCACTCTGACCTATTCCATCCAGATAACAAGTTTAATACTTTTACAACAACTTTGTGCGAAGGAGATTACGAACTTGTGTGACGTATTTTGTTGAATAAAAAATTTAATTGACTTTTTTATGAATTTTGGATTGATAAAAAAAAATTTCTCCATGATTTTATTCAGATTATATATAAAGTAAAATTGGGCTGTCCAAATAAGAGTATGAGTCACCCTTAGAATACTAGATTTCATCATCATCATCATGTCTTTTTAGTTTCCACTGCAGGAGCGTGACTCTCTCTGTACTATCGATTAGATTTACTTCTGTCTTTTTCTTTTCTTTTATTTGGCCATCAAACTTTATTCAGAAGCTTTTTTTAGCCAGTGTCTAGTTATTCTATGCGACATGTAATCATTAAAAAATTTTTCGTTGACAAGCAAAGAAATTTGAACACACTTTTATAGCGAATGTTACTAAAAAGCGCCAAAATAATATCCATAGCAATGAATTTCGTATCATAGTTTCCTACTTTATTATTACCTAAATATAGTTGTTTCAAAGACTACTTGCGTCGCTTAAGGTCTTCTGCCGCTGTCGCTGCTGAACCGGCCTTAGACCCTGCGCCCGGGAGGTGAGACGGCGCAAATGTGTCAACGCAGGTTCCGCCATCAGCCCATAAGCTGTTCGGCAATTTGCCCATAAATTGATCGAGGTGACCCGTGACCAGAAGGCTGGTCTATACCTTGGCCAAAAGATCAGCATTGCCATCCAACGTGGCAATGCTGCCAGCCGGCTTCTCTAAACGCTACCGCAAGGCAACGATCTACCCGGACTACTTATTTGTAAGTATATATTCACTTTTATTTATTTTTAGTTGTAGCATTAGTTATTTTAAATTTTAATTGTATTTATATTTGATTAAAGATCATTATACACAAAAGACAAATGTCATCCTAAATACAGGGTGAAATTGAATTCATTAGCAAACGTTTAAGGAGTGATCAGACCACGAATCTGAACAACTTTCATAATGGGTCCAACTCCGAAATTGCAAATTTTCGCCAAGTAGATATTCCATTTTTGTATGAAAGAGCAGATAATGTTTTCACGATGTCAAAGTTGGTCCCATAATGAACTGTACTAAGTTTCTTTCGGCGTATTCTTCTCAGTAGTGGTCGTTCCAAAACGCTAGTAGCTTATAATACTAATAATACTATGACGTTCTGAAAGAGATATATGATATCCAAATTTGAATAAAAAAAATCTATTTCTATTGAAAGTTGTTCAGATTCATGATCTGAGTCACTCCTTAAACGTTTGCTAATGAATTCAATTTCATCCTGTGTAGTTTATAAGTAACTTGACAGATATCTGTAAAGTTCCCTTTACCTTTCTGATAATCAAGGCTTAGCGTAAAATGTTTGGTTATCAGCCAGCTGGCACTGAATTCACTCCTATTCCATTCAGATAACAACTTTGTGCCAAGGAGATTAGGAACTTGAGTGACGTTTTGGGCTGAATATGAAATTGAATTATAAATTTACAAAAAAGTTTGATTTTCTCCATGTTTCGTTTTCAGTAAATTTTAAGGTTCCGTACCTAAAGTGTAAAAACGGGACCCCATAAATATGGCTCCGCAGTCCGTCTGTCTGTCCTTCTGTCACCAGGCTCTATCTCATGAACCATTATAGCTAGACAGTTAAATACTTTCACAAATTATGTATTTCTGTTGCCGCTATAACAACAAATACTAAAAAACACAATAAAATCAATAATATATATAAATTCCCTCCCATACAACAATCGTGATTTTTTTGCTCGTTTTTGATCTATATTGATAACGGCAACAGGTAGACGCTTGAAATATTAACAGAATATTTAGTAATATATTCGCTTTAAAATCCTAAACCTAACTAATATTATAAATGCGAAAATGAATTTATTTGTTTGTTTGTTACGCTTTCACGTTGTAACTACTGAACCGATCATCATGAAATTTTGCATACATGTTATCTTGGGTACGGAGAAGGACATAAGGTACATTTTATCCCGGGAAAAAGTACTGTTCTCGACGGCTCGACATTGACGCGGACGGAGCCGCAGGCGATAGCTAGTAAATAATAAAAATAAAATAAATATTTGTGGGGGCCTCCCATACAAAAGACATGTTTTTTGCCGTTTTTGTAGTTATAATGGTACGGAACCCATTAGGCCGACGTTTTTTTGACGAAATATTCATTTTAAAAATAAATAATGAAATTAAAATAAAACAAATATGTAAGGGCGGCTCCCATACAACAGACATGATTATTATGTTGCTGATTTTATAGATAATGGTACGATAGATAAAATTTTACAGATAATGGTAGTTGCTAGTTCGATGTGCACTTAGTGCACTAGTTCGACTCCCACTCGGCCGGTTTTTAAAGTACAACGGGATTGTCCATATAAAAGTATGGCTTATCCTTAGACTACTCTATTTATTAATTTACTTCTGTCAAATTATGCGACACATCACTGTTTCTAATATTTTTCATAGATAAGCGTAATAAAAGAGTAATGTTTCAATATTTTCCCCCCTTTCATTTGAGTAAGTAGTACCTATCTCAATATCTTAATTCCCTTCTAAAACCCTTGTTTTGCAAGAAGTTTCATAGAATTTTGTTTCGCTGAAAATGTTTATAATAGAATATTTGGTTCTAGTATTTTTATTTCTAATATTTCTGATTCGATATTTGATTTGATATTCTACTATAAAGAATATTTAAAGAATAAGCGTAATTTGTAAAAAAGGTCTATGCTTAAAAATTCTTGAAAGATTTTTAAGTATTGATATTCTAAGAAATAATAATATCATCGTTCTATATTAAACGATATTTTATAAAACTATTTTCTGTAAAATAACGCTTAACCCTTATCAAGTCCAACAAATATAATTTAATTTAACTTAAAAATGCTTCTGATTATGCTTTCTAAACCTCCAGCCAAGCATAGTGAGTATTGCAATATACTGCCAAAGAACGAAAAATCCTTAGGAGAGACATATCTAACAACGGACTTTTTATTATTTTGCGGCTAATTGAATGAATGCATGAGACAACAAATTTTAGACAATTTTACAGCGAATATTAATAAGAAGAGTCAATATAATATCCATAGCCGTGTAGTATCCGGCATAGTAGAATAGGACCACTCCAAGTCTTCCCGTGGATGACGTAGAAGTTGACACAGTCAAAACACAAAAGGACATTCAGTCATAAATCCACCAATATCATCATTCTTTTTACAACCCGTTGACGAGAAAACCATTTTAAACATAATAAGATTAATGAAAAATACCTACAGTGCTGGAATAGACGACATACCACCACTAAAAAATGCGCACAAGAACTAACTTTACCACTCGCCATGTTAATTAATCAAAGTTTCAAAGAAGGCAAATTCCCAGACTCTTTAAAAATATCACTTATCCACCCTATCTACAAAAAAGATGATGAGACAGATCCCAGTAACTTCCGACCAATAGCAATACCTACCAAATTTGCAAAAATATATGAAAAAGCTATGTGTAATCAACTGTATGCTTTTTTAGAAAAATACAGCGTTCTTGATAATAACCAAAACGGTTTCAGAAAATCTAAATCAACTACACTAGCTGTTTATCAATATGTACAAACAGCCCTCCAACACGTAAATGATAAAAAAGTTACACTGGGCCTACTCTTAGATATGTCTAAAGCATACGAAAAAGTTTCTTACAACATTCTTCTTTCAAAACTATACGGTTCTGGTATTCGAAGTCCAGCTTACTCATGGTTTCAATCCTTCCTTCACAATAGACAACAAATAGTACAAATAGAATACCACAACAAACTAAATAACCAGATACAATCAATCAAATCGGAGCCACAGGCATTAACATGCACAATACCTCAAGGTAGTGTATTGGGATGTGTACTGTTTTTGCTATATATAAATGATCTTCCTAAAATTCTTGATATAAATAAATGCCTACCTGTTCTATTTTCCGATGACGTATCTATTCTTTTAAAAACTGATAATGAACACGACTTAAAACCTTTAATAGAAGAAACACTAGAAAACATAATCAACTGGCTGGAAGATCATAACTTAGAAGTGAACTTTAAAAAACAAAAGCTATTCAGTTCAGACCCTACAGTAAGAAACCCTATAGTACAGCCATAACATACAAAAATTACAAAATTGAGACAGTAGAATCATTTAGTTTGCTAGGAATAAACATTGACACACACATAAACTGGAAAACACACATTGAAAAATTGGAAACCAAGTTATCAAAATTCATATACGCACTGTTTCAAATTAAACAAAGCACAAATGTACAGACAGCACTAGCGACTTACTATGCTTATCCGTACTCTTGGTTTAAATATGGCATAATGTTGTGGGGAAATAGCGTAAATATTCAAAAACTATTCATACTCCAAAAAAAATGTATACGAATAATAGCCCAGATTAAAAATATACATAGTTGCAAGCCATTCTTTATCTATACATATAATAAAACAGTAAAAATATTTTGTCTGTACATTTAGAATTTTTGACTGAAATGGATAGAGGGACACTTAAAAAGAATAATAGAAAGCAAAAAATTTTTTTTTCGAATTTTTTTTCTTTCTGACTGTCTGTCTGTATGTATGATCACGATTATCTCCGAAAATACTGAACCGATTTACTTCAAACTTTCACCAATTGCTTTGTTTTAACTCAGCAAAACATCTAACGTTTGTTTAATCAATATCGGTTCATTAAAAATAAATTTATCGTCATTTGAATGAACTCAAGGCATTAGTTTGCCTGCAAATATACACAGTGAATTTTTTATCGTTTTGGGCCCTTAAAGGGGTGACTCAGACCATCAAAATGAACAACTTTTCCGATGGGAACAATGCTGGGAACTCAAAAAAAAATTCGACATTCCTTCCCATACAAACTGGCCGGGCGGCGGGACTCTTTTGTATGGAAAAGACGAATTTTTTTCGAGTTCCCAGCATTGGTCTCATAGAAAAAGTTGTTCATATTGATGACCTGAGTCACCCCTTTAAGGGTCCAAAACGATCAAAATTTCACCGTGTATAGCACTTAAATAGTAAGTGATTAAATAATAAGTGACATAAGAAAATTTAAATACAAAGTCAATTCAACATCAGCTTGCATTATATATACCCATCCATACTAATATTATAAATGCAAAAGTAACTCAGTCTGTCTGTCTGTTTTCTTTTCACGCTTCAACCATTGAACCAATGTGAATGAAGTTTGAGACCCGGGAAAGGACATAGGGTACCTTTTGTCCGGGAAATTCTACTGTTCCTGAGGGATGGACACTAACGGCGGCGGCGTAGCCGCGGGCAAACTAACCGAAACTGCTGCGCCTAGGAACTTGAAATTTGGTACAGGGGTTTTTTAATGATGTGAGTGAGCGCTAAGAAAGTATTTTTAAGAAATTTAACTTCTAAAGGGGTAAAATTTATATGAAATTTTCTCATTTCTGGACTTAGAAGTATGAAAGTAGGTATATAAGTCCTCGATTAAAATTAAAAAAGATGTGTGTAGGTAGATGAAATTTGCAAAATTCCCCCTTAAGGGATAAAATATATAAACTTTGTATGGAAATTTTCTCATTTCTGGACTTAGACGTCAAAAAAAAAGGATATAAGTTTTAGGTTACAATTAAAAATATATGTGTAGGTAAAATGGACGACTTTTCCCCTGAAGGGGTAAAATAGTGGGGTAAAGATAGTATAGGAATTTACTCATTTCTAGACTTAGAAGTATGAAAATAGGTAAATAAATTCACGATATCAATTGAAAAAGATCTATGTAGGTCAACTGGAAAAAAATCGCCCAGAAAGGGGGGTAAAGTTTGTTTAAAAATTGGAAATTTTCTTATTTCTGGACTATGAGGTATGAAAATAAATAGGTATGTAAGTTTTCGATTACAATTAAAGATATATGTGGGTGAAATGGACAAAATTCACTCCTAAAGGGGTAAAATGGGAGGGTAGAGGTTTTATGGAAATATTCTCATTTCCGGACTTAGAAGTATAAATAATATCCATACTTCCATACTAATACTAATATTATAAATGCGAAAGTCGTTTTTTTACGCTTCAACCATTGAACTGATTTGGGTGAAATTTGGTATGGAGGTGTGAGGCCCGGGGAAGGACATAGGGTATGTTTGATTCCGGGAAATTCTACTGTTCCCGAGGGATCGACACTAACGCGGGCGGAGCCGCGGGCAACAGCTAGTAAAATATAAAATACTAACATTGCCATCTATATACATACATGATTTATGTTCCTTTGTCCATAAAAAAAATTACATACATTTACAAAAATACATGAAACTCATAATGTAAATACCCGTAACAAAAACAAATTATACTTACCACCATCCAGAATAAAAATGTTACAAAATAGTCCACATTATATGGCTATAAAACTATATAATAAACTACCTAAAGACATTATTAGTGAGGTAAAAAATTCTATATTTAGTAAAAAGTTAAAAGACTTTCTTACAAACATGTGCTTTTACTCAATAGATGAATACATGGAAAATAATACAAAAATATAAGTACATATACTTGCATTAAACATATATTATATTCATTTGACGATTAAATAATTACATTTATATATTATATGAGGCGCCGCCTATTTGCAATACCTGTCGAAGGTAACTTAAGTTGTAAAGTGCATTACTAGTTATAAGACCATTTCTGTATACACTTAGTTGGCAAATAAATGATTATGATTATGATTATGACTTAGGAAATACAAGCTAAACAAAGCTTTTAAACATCTGTGAGACCTCTCCAACCCATCTGGCCAGCGTGAAGAGTGTAGGCCAAGTCCTCTGGCTGCTTTAGCCAAGTATGGCTCTAGTAGTACAGAGAGGGTCGTGCTCCTGTAGTGGAGACTAAAAAGACCTGATGATGATGAATATCCATAGCAAATAAATTCTTATCATATTTCGTACTTTATGTTCCCTCAATAAAGTATATAAGTAAGTAACTTGATCAATTATAAGTCGAACTGTAAAGTTACCTTTACTTTTCGGATAATCGGGGCTTAACGGAAAAAGTTTGGTTATCAGCGAGTTGGCACTGAATTCACTTCGACCCATTCCATCCAGATAATAACTTTAATACTTTCACAACAAACCTGTGCGATGAAGATTGTGAATTTTAGCGACTTTTTAGGGTTCCGTATCCAAAGGGTGAAAACGGTACCCTATCAATATGGCTCCGTCTGTCTGTCCGTCCGTCCGTCCGTCTGACACCAGGCTGTATCTCATGAACCGTGATAGTTAGACAGTTGCACAGAATAAAATAAATATTTAATCCCATATAACAAACGTGATTTTTTTGCTCGTTTTTGCTCGATGTTGATAACGGCAACAAGTAGACACTTGAAATATTCTCAGAATATTTAGTTATATATTCGCTTTAAAATAAATAATAAAAATAAAATTAATATTTGAGGGGGGCATCCAATACAACAGTCATGATTTTAGCCGTTTTTGTAGATAATGATATGGAACCCTTCGTGCGCGAGTCCGACTCGCACATGGCCGGTTTTTAACTTCGACGAAATATAATCGCTTAAATTCACCAAAGTCCCGAGTTCCTAAGAAAGTTCACAATTTCTCTGTAATTTTCTTCTTAATTTACTTTCTAGAACCGTGCCCTGTAATGAACCGGGCAAGTGCGAGTTATTGGTGCTTTGTACCCTAGCTGTTTCTAAAGTGACCCATTTGAATTCGCAAATGTAAGAGTTTTAAGAACACACTTCACATTTTTAAAAGAATTTATCACAAACTAGCTGTTGCCCGCGGCTGCGCTCACGTTCATGTCGAGCCCGCGGGAACAGTACTTTTTTCCCGGATGTAATAGCCTTATCTATACTAATATTATAAAGCTGAAGAGTTTGTTTGTTTGTTTGATTGATTGTTTGTTTGTTTGTTTGAACGCGCTAATCTCAGGAACTACTGGTTCAAATTGGAAAATTCTTTTTGTGTTGGATAGCCCATTTATTGAGGAAGGCTTTAGGTTATAAAACATCACGCTGCGACTAATAGAAGCGAAGGATCAATAAAAAATGTTTTGAAAACGGGGGAAAATTATTCATCTATACTAATAAAAAACTAATTAATCATAATATCAGAAATTGCCGCGGACGAAGTCGCGGGCAAAAGCTAGTGATATATAAGATGTTCATGGGAGATCCCACCGAAATGCCGATTGATTGCTTTCAGTGACTCATCGAGTAGCAAAGTCGGATAAGTTAGTCCATATTATGGGGCCCCTAGTGTATAATAAGCGTAAAAAAGACACCATTTCTAACTAGTTTTAAAATAAGGCTAAAGAAATGGCTTCTAGAGCACACACTCTAGCTCTAGCTTGGAAGAGTTTTTGAATATTCCTGATTGAAGTTCCTCCTGATTCCAGACTGATTGTAATTAATAAAAGATAGTAATAGAAAATATATGAAATTGTGATATTTATAATTATGTAATATTTTAATCTTAATTTTAATTTAATCTGATTAATGTTTTATTTTTAATATTTTGACCTGAAATTGTATTAATTAATTAATGGAAATTTTACGTGTAAATTTAATTTACCAATAAATTGTTATGATTATGTGTTAATCCAGATATAACCGTGTGTGAAAAATTTCATTAAAATCCGTTTAGCCATTTTAACGTGAAAGAGTAACAAACATTTATACATCTAAATACAAACTTTCGCGTTTATAACTGACTAGCTTTCGCCCGCAGCTCCGCCCGCGTGAATGTCGATCCCACGGGAATAGTACTTTTTCCCGGAATTAAAGGTAGCATATGTCATTCTCCGTACTCTAGAGAACTTGTATGCAAAATTTCATGATGATCGGTTCAAGAGTTACGGCGTGAAAGCGTAACAAACAAACAAACTCACTTTCGCATTTATAATATTAGTAAAGATAAGGATTTTGCACACAGATAGGTTATTACGTGAATTAACACAAAGGCTACCTTTTATTCCTGAAAAAGTACAGTTCCCGCCGGATCGACATTAACGTGAGCAGAGCCGCGGACGACAGCTAGTAATACATATGCATACTGTGTTACAAATTTTATTTCATTCATTCTCGCCTGTTGTCTTGTAGACAGTAGTAGTTGTAAAATAATAAATCTATTGGCAGTATTCCACGATTTATCCTTAACGTCCACTTCGAAGCTCACAAAATTTATAGATCGTGTTTTGAAAATCAGATGTTGGAACTTGCAACCAAATGTGTTGCACGATTCCCGTGCGCCTTGTTCTACATTACCCAAGTTGAGTACTTGCTTCTGCATAACACGTCCTGCCTGAACCCCACAAGTTCGCTAATGAAATTTTCTATGGAAATTGTTATGGATTTAGTTTAGCAAAGAAATTAGTTCGCTGAATATTTATTCTTAGTTACGGCAACTTGTTTGGTAGTGTTTCAGCGAGTAGCACAAGTAAAAATGACGGATAGCCTCCAAATAACGGGTGTTTTGTGTACATAGAAATAAGTTTGAAGTTTTCTTTTGGTGTTGGTTTATTTATTATTCGTGTGTTCAAAATTTAAAGTTTCTTTGTTTGTTATTTGAAAATATCTAATATAAAAAAAAATCGCTACGGATAGGATTTAAACCACGTTCCTTAGGAGAGTGGTGGTAGCTTCACCGTACGCACCATTCCGGTAATATGGCGTGAAGAGAGCAATCATGTGGTTTTTAGCGGGTGTGAGTCCCGCATAACTGTTCTGTATCCCCGTAGCAGATCAGTATGCATAACGCATTTTCCACATGTAAAAAAAATAAAATGTTTACGCCCTAGGTGTGCTACCAACTACACCACCGCGACTTCAAATCACAGCGTTGAATTCTTTCATCACATATTACCCCGTATGGTATACGCAACGCATTCCAATCTTGCGTATTTATTATTTTCTTAACTGGCCTTATTTGCCTAAGACCAGCAAAACTAGCACCACCCATCATGTGTCATCATCATCATCAGGTATTTTTAGTCTCCACTGCAGGAGCATGACCCTCTCTGTACTACCGGAGCCATACTTAGAGCAGCCATACTCAGAGCAGACAGAGGATTTGGCCTACACTCTCCTCGCTGGCCAGACGGGTTGGCGAGGATCGATGTTTATGAGCTTTGTTTAGCTTGTATTTCCTAAGTCGCCTCTTACGACATCTATGGGAAGACTTGGAGTGGTCCTATTCTACTCTGCCGGAAACCACACGGCTAACATCATGTGTATCAAGTGTCAATCAAGCTTGTTGCAATCTACTTCTTCGTGTCAGTCAAGTGAAATTAAAAAAGATTATGTTTGTAAAATGTTGAAAGGAAAAAGACATACTGACTTGACGACAGCAATCTAATGTTGGCCGCCGAGACCAATGACGCAACGTGCCTTCATAGCAATTGAGATCGCCAACCCCAGTGGTAACACGGCAGGTGTTGCGTAACATGCACAATGTACATCATACATAGTAGGTCGGGAGAAAAGTCTTTTCGCGTATGGAGACTATCATTAATACAATAGAGCTGTAACTTTGATATCTTAATTCAAAGACAAAATATCCTTAAATCGACTTTGTGCTGGATTTAATGGCATCGCAGTAAGTCTGTTAACATGAACATTTTATCGGGGTCATTTTTGCCTTTTACACTTTTCAAAAAAAGAATACTAATCTTAAAAATATGTATAGATTCTTCGTTGATCTGATTCATTTTAACTAATAGAAACATAATTAAAAAAAACCGACCAAGTGAGAGTCAGACTCGCGCATGAAGGGTTCCGTACCGTTATCTATAAAAAATGTAAAAAACGACTTTTTTTTTCGAAGAAAAAGTCGAATGTTGTACCTATATACAAATTTCATTTTGCGGTTGACTCCATACATTTTGTTCGGCCGACTGTTAACTACATAAGTTGGTCGAGTTGTATAAAAATAACTATCTATGGTAGACTGCTATAGTATTAAATGAAAGTACATCGTTTGAGGTATATA
The DNA here is from genome assembly GCA_947532085.1 of Elegia similella. Classification (NCBI taxonomy): domain Eukaryota; kingdom Metazoa; phylum Arthropoda; class Insecta; order Lepidoptera; family Pyralidae; genus Elegia; species Elegia similella. Next base: position 18,505,587 of record OX383940.1, on the reverse strand, counting down.
CCACATATTTTTAAGAAAGAAGTTTGGTTAAGAAATATTTTAGTAATATTTCAAAAATTACGATGGGGGCGGCCACAAATTTTGAAAAATAGCTTTATTTTTACCGAAAAGACATACATGCACTTACACTAAACATAACTTAAAAACCAGCCAAGTGCGAGTCGGACTCGCGCATGAAGGGTTCCGTACCGTTATCTATAAAAACGGAAAAAAATCATGTCTGTTGTATGGGAGCCCCCCTTTAATATTCATTTTATTATTTATTTTTAAAAGTGAATATATAACTAAATATTCTGTGAATATTTCAAACGTCCGTTATCAATATCGAGCAAATACAAGCAAAAAAATTCACTTTTGTTATATGGGAGCCCCCTTAAATATTTATTTTATTCTAGTTTTTAGTATTTGCTGTTATAGCGGCAACAGAAACACATCATCTGTAAACATTTCAACGGTGTTTGAGGACTCAAGTGCCGCCAAATAGTGATGTCAATAGGCGGCCATATTTGTTTTGTCACACGTCAGCCGTCACGGCAAGTGGCAGGGCGCGGTGTCAACAATTTGGATATTCACCCTTGTCACTATGGGGCTATGGGGCCATAGTTGATGGCCACTGGTGTGTTTTGTTTACCCTACTAGAAGGGGTGATGGCAGCGTTAAGTTTAGTTTATATGTCCGTATTTTCATTTGTTTTGGTTAACTATTATATAATCTCAACAACATGATCTAGAAATAGTCAGGATAGACCGCTAACGAATGTAACAGTGACGCAAATACGTAATCTTTTTGTAAACGTGTCGCGACGCGACAAAACTTCACGCACACATCGACAATTAATAAGGATTGTTGTTTCCAGTTTGGTTAGGACATGGCAGGCTTGAATCACCTGATTGTCTGATAATAAAGATGATTCAGTGCTTCGGAAGGCATGTTAAGCCGTTGGTCCCGGCTGCCATCTGGAAGTCGTTAGAGGGATCACGTCAGAGGCCGAGAGGCGGTTGGAGAGCGTTGGTTGGTGAGTTCGTGAACTCAGTATCTTGAAATTTGGTACTTACGAAGCAACGTCTTATAGCACCGATAAAGGAAAAGTAAAGATGAATAATTATTCCCGTTTTCAAAACATTTTTATTGGTGTTTCGCTCCTTCTGGTCGCAGTATGATGCTTTATAACCTAAAGCCTTCCTTAATAAAGTGACTATCCAAGACAAAAATCTATTATACAGTATCGCAGAGCCGTGAGAAAACGCTATTCTTAGAACAATATTCACGTGTCACAGATGCGCTGGTTTTCGAGGATTATCTTATAATACCTCATGTATATGTAATGGCAGCATGCGTTTAGAAGCTAAGCCTTACAATGACATGTCAGCTCAGTCTTAATCAGGGCTAGCCTCACCGCAGTTAGGCTACAGTACCTGGGTGTAACTTGTCTAAAAACAGTAAAAAAAAATACTTGAACATATAAAAAAAGTAAGTCACCGAGCGCTATTCGAACCCGTATCATTTTCTTGCCATCCGCGTCTTAATCCGCTGGACCAGACGGACAGTGGCCGGCAGAACAAAATTGAAACAAAACCGCATGAAAACTCGAAAACACGAGTTTTCCCATACATAAAGACTAATCTAGATCGATTGTTTACCCCCAAAAACCTCCTTAACCAAATTTCAGCGAAATCGTTAGAGCCGTTTATTATATATATGTATGTATGTATATAATTATTGTATATGTAATACATACATATAAATAAATATATAAGAATTGCTCGTTTTAAGGTATAAGATTTCCACTGAGGCTATAGGAGGAAGCGATGCGATGCGGGAGAAATATCCGCCCTCGCTTAACATAGCAGCAACGTTTTACGATGAGATTGTATATTTTCAGTGTAGCAATGTCACTCACAACTGTATGTACAGTTGGGTTGGGTGGCATTCGGAAAGCTATTTGATCTCTTTGAACACATAGAAATGCAATTCCTTAAGACATGCCTCCTCAACCAGTGTTTTCTGCTTACAAAAACTTATGGTGCCGAGACTTGGAGTCTTACAAAGGAAACCATGTATAAGATTGCTGTTGCGCAGAGCCACGAAGCGAGTCTTGCTCGGCATCAAATAGCAAGACCGAGCTCGCAACACTGAGATCAGACGTCAAACGAAAGTTCACGACGTTGGCTATAAGGAACGATGGTAGGTAGAGTCAGGCTGTCCAAGTGGTATCCTGGAAATGGGAAACGTAATGTCGGACATCGAGTAGCTAGGTGGATTGACGATATAAGGCATATTGCTGGAAAAAACTGGATTGCGATAGCTGGAGATTGAGAGGAATGGCGTAGACAAAATGAAGCTTATACCCGGCAGTGGGTCATATAAAGCTGATGATGATGATGATTGTCACTCTGAAAAAAACTCGCTATGCATCCTGGTTATCCTTATTTCATCACTTCGCCATTTTTATACCGCTTGGTACCGCTCAACACTAACTGAAACACACATTTTTACTGCCTCGGAACATCAAGATACATCACACTTTTTGTGGGCACGTAGCTTTACTCAATCTCAGGCTAAATGAACATCAAAATGTACAACTTATACTATTCATCATTTTAGACTACCTGTCACCAGCGGCTCCGCTCACATAAATGTTGATCTCGTGGAAACAGTTCTTTTTTCCGGGATAAAGTTTAAAGAAAAAAGGTAGCATATGTGTGTTAATCTAGGTAACAACCTATCAGTGTGCAAAATTTCGACTAAATCCGTTCTAGCTGAACGGATTTTTGGCGTGATTGAGTTACAAATATCCACACATTCATACATACACACAAACTTTCACGTTTCCGATAAGCATCATCGTTGAAAGCACAAGAAGCCAAAAAACAGCGCTTGCCCACTCCCCTGCCAAGCGTGGTGAATATGGCAATATTCTCCCAAGGAACGAAGAATCTGTGAGAGAGGTCTTTGTCCAACAGTGGACTTCATATGACTAACATGAGGAATTATGATGATATCCAATGGGCAGCAGTGTCGAAAGCACAAGAAGTATAGCCGAAGGAACTGAGGTCGCCGATCCGCCTGCCAAGCGTGGTGAATATAGCAATATCCGCCCAAGGAACAAAGAATCCTTGGGAGAGGATATTTCAATTGAAAATATGTGATGAACAAATTTTACTTGAGCCGAAATGTATTCATCACAAATTTTCAATTTAGACATAAACTATCTCTAAATCGCCTGAATCCCTGCGCTCTTGCCTGTTCTGTGTACAGCAAGCCACAGCCCTAAATACTGAAGCACTATGACCTAAATATAAATCCCATTTATCTTTTCAGTTATCCGTTCACACTCTGTGTAATATTCATAGGATACAATGTGAACACTGCCTTATGTTTTCACGCCGTGGGCTGTGGTTTCTTCACTAATAATAGATGTGACGGGTCCAGATTTATTTATTGAGAATTATTTTTGTTTCGCTCCTTCGGGCTTTTGAAGTTTATTGTTTATTACTACAGGCAGGGTTCATCTTCAACTGCTTGTCCGGTAATTCCAGGTATATTACCGGGTACGCGCTCCTGGCTTCCCGAGTTACTACTTGCTTTCTCACGTTCATCCGAGTTAGTGGCATCCCAATACCTTCATTTCCTTCCCAAATTAAACAAATTCGTATTCTTCTCCAGCAAAAATGCTTAATGGGCAGTAGCGTTGGAAGCACAAGAAGACTTAGAAATTGCACTCGCTAACCCGCTGGCCAAGCTTGGTGAGTATGGCAATATCCTCCCATGGAACGAAAAATCTCTAGGAAAGGCCTTTGTTCAGCAGTCTCCTTTTTACGGCTAAAATGATGATTGATAATGATGACCTTTATTTCCCTCTGAGATCCAACAAATTTATATCTTTCCCCAGCTTAAAAATAATTCAAATATTCAATCAGAAGCAAAATAAGTCTAGCCAAAGAAACTGCGTTCGCCAACTCGCTTACCAAGCATGGTGAGTATGGAAATATCCTCCCATGGAGCGAAGAATTCTCGGGAGAGCCCTATGTTGAACTGTTAACTTCATATGGCTGCAATGATGATAATGATGACTTATTACTACCTTTAACCTCAGCTTAGCTCAATTAGATTGAATGAGAGGTGATGTCCTTTTCTGTATTCGTGTATAACTTCATCATCACAAGAAAGCATCACAAACTAATCACCAACATGATTCAGATACAAAAAAAGGATGGCTTTCTAAATCCAAATTTGAACCAAGCTTTTCTGAATAAATATGGTAGGATCTACTCGAACAAGCTTTTAAGGAAAATTGTTCATTTCGAAGGTCTGAGTCGCCCCCTCATGTGCCGACTTTAATGTCGGAATAAGATGTCGTAACGATATATTACAAGTATAATTATAATTTGTGGCTATACCCGATACCGCGTATAATGTAATTGTTTCAAACTCCGTACAGTAATTATATTTAATTGCCGCGTGGGGCGCTACGTAACTCCATAGGAACTAAGGGAGTTTTGAGGACTGGGGGGACTTTACAAAGCGTGGAAAGTTTTACTGAAATTGTGTACAATTTGAAACATTTCATTTTATATTTTACTAGCTTTTGCCCGCGGCTCTGCCCGCCTTAATGTCGATACTTCGGGAACAGTACAATTTCCTGGAATGAAAGGAACCTTAAGTCTTTCTCCGGGCCTCAAACTACCTCCATACAATAAACCAAATTGGTTCAATGCATGAAATGGTGACAGACAGACTGAGTTATTTTTATTTATATAATATTAGTATGTACTAGCGGACCACCTCGGCTTCGCGCGGGTTGATATAGCTATTTAACAAAAAACTGGACCACGGAGGGATTTCCCTATCAAAAGATGATATAATCAAAGCGTTATTTGAAAACCGAACAAACCATCACAATACAAGGGAATTATATTTAATTGGTGCAATGGAGCCACGTCACACATCCCACATGAGCTTTCGAAACGGCTTTGTACTCCACTTGCTTATTAAAAACGACGAGAGCGTAAAATAAAGAATTTTACAGAAGAATAGCTCATGTTCAAACGTGATGGAGTTTACGCAGTGGCTAACACGCTAGCCTGCGACACGAACGGTACCGGGTTCAATAATGGTTTCTGATATTTTACGATTGTTACACATTTAAAAATCACTTTAATACGGTATTATCGCGTATATTGCATTATTTTTACACCTAACGTTTCGAAAACTTTACAGATTTCATGGTTGCAGGGAGACTAAGTTGACATTTGTCTTTTTTAAGAACTATATTGTTTATAAGAACTATACAAATATATATGTGTTATAAGACAAAACAATAAAACTAAATTCTTATAACACAAATTTGCTGCCAATAATGATATCAGCCGGGACTTCAAAGCTTGAAGTAATTCAAATTACCTATAGCATAGGTATCTTAAATAGTCACCTAAGGTCACCGAGACACGCCAGAGAACCTTAATATGCTTAAGCGATAATAAAACTTACGTCATTGAATCATAGAGCCCCTTATACTGGTGAGCGAGCTCAGCTAGAGCTTTCTGTGGGGTTGGCTCAATTTGTGTGATATTTCCCTACATATTTATTGACGTATTCCATGATCTCTTTAATTTGCACCGAGACTCTCTAGCCGGTAATAACCGGGTAAAGAGCATGTTCGTATTGGATTTTACCCGGTTTTAATTTCGTCGTGAAAATCTCTCAAGTACACTCTAATGTCTTTGTCTTTTGTGAATAAGCTGTGTTGGGCCTTCCGGGCGTTCCGCCCTACACCGCTTGTTGAGAACATGCATTCATATGTGTATATATATCATCTCACACAGGAGCACGACCCTCTCTGTACTACTAGAGCCATACTTGGCTAGAGCAGCCAGAGGACTTGGCCTACACTCTCCACGCTGGCCAGACGGGTTGGAGAGGTCTCACTGATGTTTAAAAGCTTTGTTTAGCTTGTATTTCCTAAGTCGCCTTCTACGACATCGACGGGAAGACTTGGAGTGGTCCTATTCTACTCTGCCGGATACCACACGGCTTAGTAGTGTATATATATGTCACGTCTTAATCCATTGTGAGGTAGACAGAGCCCGTTATCAGGGCCAACGTTACTCAAACCATAGGTACTTATGGTTGCATTGCAACCGATCACTATTTTCATGTCAAAACTACCTCCATACAAAATTTAATCCAAATTGGTTCAATGGTTGACGCGTAAAAAGGTAAGAGAGAGTTAATTTCGTATAAAATTTAACTAAGAATTAAAATATTCACTTCCACTGTGATTTGATAGCAACTCGTTTGCCGTGACGGCTAATAGCAAGATGGTTTTCATATACAGCAGTGGGTCATGATGAGAAGATAAGAAAGCTGATGATGACGATGATCCTGAACCGATAGATCTGAAATTTTGTGTGTAAATCGGATAACATTGCAATATCATTTAGATTTGATGTTGACGGTTATAAAACCCAAAGGCTACGATTAACGTGTCAGTTTTACGATTTAGCAAACATAAAAGAAAGAAAAATAAATAACAGGAACATATAACGTTCAAAAAGCGATACATGTATCCTATTTTGAATAAAAATTATTCATTTTCATTTTCAAGAGGAACAGTTGGCATATTGTAGTACGGTACGGTACATTATACATATTAATATTAATGGTGAGCTCCGTGGCGCAGTGGTGACCACGCTCGCCTGCGACACGAGGGTTCCCGCGTTCGGTCCCCGGCCAGGACAAGATGGAAAACGAACTTTTTCAGATTGACCTGGGTCTTGGATGTTTATCTATATAAGTATCTATTATAAAATATAGCATCGTTGAGTTAGTATCCTACGACTTAAGTTCACAATTACTAGCTAGCTCAGTTTGTGTGATATGTCTCTATATATTTATTTATTTTATTTATATTACACTTAGTTTTTAACAATCGTGTAAGAAATACTTAATTTAAAAACGTAAGGGTTAATAATTAAGTGCATAAGAATGTATTAAATTCGTGAAATATCGTGTGAACGAGGTCAAAAGCGCCAACTGCCACATAAAGTAATGTCAGAACTTACATATGACCTACGGTTATTTGGCGATTAGTAAGAAACCGAACAATTTTCTTGTCAACGGAAAAAAAGAATCTATTGATATCAAAGTTAAGCATTTTTTTTATTAAACATAAATTTCATTTTCTTCTTTGAAGAGATTTTGAGTGACGTGAACTTGAATATAAAAGATATATTAACCAGTTAGGGCTGTGCAATTTGAATTTGGAGAATCTCAAATAGATTAAAAGTAGTACCGTCAAGTCTGAGATACAATTGACGCTGTGTGGTATCCGGACGCCGTGTGGTATCCAGCAGAGTAGAATAGGACCACTCCAAGTCTTCCCGTGTATGTCGTAAAGGCAACTTAGAAAATACAAGCTAAACAAAGCTTCAATCAATGAAACCTCTCCAACCCGTCTGGCCAGCGTGGAGAGTGTAGGCCAAGTCCTCTGGCTGCTCTGGCCAGGTATGGCTCTAGTAGTGCAGGGAGGGTCATTCTCCTGTAGTGGTGACAAGAAGGACCTGATGATGATGATGAACAACAGATTTAAAATTTTAGGGGGGTCATATTTATCTGCCCCGACTTTACATGTTATAGAGGGGCTATTAAGGAAATTTTCATTCAACGAAACTAAGCCAAAATGGCGGGCGTTGCTGCGAATAAGGGTCGTTGCCATAAAATAAAAATAGTTTATAGGCTGAAATAGGGTCTCTACATCAAAAAATAGAGCAAGCCTTTTCAACTGTTGAAAATAGAATGTAATTTTTTTTTCAAATTGTAAATAATATAATTGGGTATACAATATTCATCCTTAATAAGCTGAGATCGTTCATAAATTTTGAAGGATCGTGACGGTGGTATTTGCCGCGATTATGGTTATAAAACGACGTTTTAGGATGCCGTAACCAAAGGGTAAAAACAGGACCCCTTTAATACCGCTGTTCGTCTGTCACCAGGCTGTATCTCATGAACCGTGATAGTGAGAGAGTTAAAATTCACAGATAATGTATTTCTGTTGCCGCTATAACAACAAATACCATTTCTGTACCTTTTAATCAAACAAATGGTATGGAGATCTTTTTATGGAACCGCCAGTTAAACCGTAAAAAAAAAAACAAAATATCCATAAGACTACTGAGGCCAATTTAAAGTCTCCATTGAATCCACTCACCGTCCCCGCTTTGCGGCTTAATCATCATTTCGAGTGACACGGTCAATCGTCCATGCACACCCTGTTGTCAGAGTACTTCGGAACCACCTCTCAGCCTCTGATGGGATTCCTTTAACTACTACCAGATGGCAGCCGGGACCAACGGCTTAACGTGCCTTCCGAAGCACGGAATCATCTTAATTATCAGACAATCAGGTGATCCAAGCCTGCAATGTCCTAACCAAACTGGAAACAACTAAACAAAGTATGCTTCCCGTGAGAATCGAACCCACGACTGTGTGTATTCTGTCTGTTTTATACCATCGAGGGGTGGTATAAGACAAGAGAAATCCTTTTTAACCGCTGACAAAAAAAGATTCTTTTTAGGGGTTAAAAAGGATTTCTCATGTCAGGGTGATAAATCACAATTTCTGCGTTACGTTTTCCCACCATTACATGTAACGCGCAAAGAAACTAAAAGAAGTTGGGTCATGTGAGTAGGGCACTTAGTAAAGGGTACAATTTGAACAGTGACAACCCTTTCTTTGACGTCAGTCCATTGTGATAAGTATACAATTATTTTATTTCAATTTCGTTCTGTAATACTTGCGTAAGACTTTACAATTCTACATTGATATTTCAGTGAAGTTGCATTCTTTAGACGTTTTGTTTGAAAATGGACATTAATATAAAAGATATGCATGCGTAAGTAATTTAATACTAATTGTCGAGATTTTTGACGAAAGACGAAAGAGATTTTTGAAGCGCGGTAGCTCAATTGGCAGAGCGTAGGTCGTACACGGACCAAAGGTGGCTGTATTTTTAAGTGTTTATATTTTACATTCACAATGCTATTTTGATATACTCTTACTAAATTAGGAAATAAAATATGGTGTAAAAATTTCAAGCGGGCGGGATTTGAACCTGCGACCTTAATCACGCCGATGTACGACTTATCACGCCCGCTTGAATTTTTTTTTATCATATTTTATTTCCTAATTTAATAAGACTTAGGTGGCTGGTGGATTTTTTCACCATATTTTGTTTCTTAATTTAATATTACTACGTACAACATAGTAAAGCAAAAAACACATCAATAAAAATTTCGAACACAATTTAATACAAGCACCAGTAGGATAGCGCCCGCGAGGCTGTTTATATCGCGCGATAAATATCCCCAACCAGTAGCGGCCCCAGTGCACTCGTGCAGAACACTACCAGTTCGGACCTACATATACAGGGTTAGTGGTATTTAACGCATAACCTCCTAAAGGTGACTAAGGTACATCAAGATTAACTACGTTTGTTCTATGACTTTTTGGAATACGATGTTTGCTTTTTTCAAACAAAAAAAATTAAATGCAGTTTTGCAATTCTACCTGTTTTAAACCCGTTTCTATGGCAATCAGCGCTATATGGTAATAATACTAGGTACCTACGCTCACGTGGGACGCGGCCGGTGGCGGCTGCTGGCTGCCATAGACTTAATGTTTGATAGAAATCCACATAAAAGCTTATGTATCTAAAATCTTACTATGTATTTCGTTTAGCCAAAAGTCATAGAACAAACGTTGTTAGTCATGATATACCTAAGTCATCTTTAGCAGGTTTTGCGTTAGTTAACTATAAGGGTTATAGTTAAGCGTATATTCAAAAATACTTAATTTATTAAAGAAACGAGCCGTTTTTCGTTAAGAAATAATATAAAATTTGTGATAATCAGTCATGTAACACGAAGATACATGACTGATATATCCGGCTGGATGATTACGCTATTCACTAGGGAACCAAAACCGGCTACTTTCCGACCTAGAATTAAGATCTTTGATACGCAAAGTCATATAGCACGAGTAAAGAAAATATATCCAATAAGTGGATTATTTAATTTCAAACAATAAAAAAAAATCCGACCTTTTTTTACAGTTTCGGTCCGCCATATAATTTTTTTCTACCGTCACATAGCCTATGACACTCCGGGGAGGAATACAAATCTTATAATACGTCGGACGTAAAATCAGTCGAGCCGTTTAGGCTACAGGAGTCAGGAGATGACAATGAAACAGACATCCTTAACTAAATAATACGCGCGAAAACATAACCCTCTTTCTGGTTAGGTTAGTCAGATAAACAGTCGAATTAACTGCCCCCGTGGTTCAGTGGTTAAGGCGTCTGCCTGTAGATGGGGATCGTAGGTTCGATTCCCACGGTAAGCATACTTTGTTAAGTTGTTTCCAGTTTGGTTAGGACATTGCAATTACTTATTCGTAGACATTGCAGGATTAAATCACCTGATTGCCTGATAATGAAGATGATTCCGTGTTTCGGAAGGAACGTTAAGCTGTTGGTCCCGGCTGCCATTTAGTAGTTGTTAAAGAAACCACGTCAGAGGGAGAGAGGCGGTTCCGACGAACTCTGACACCAGGGTGTGCATGGTCGATAGATCGTGTCACCTACACGAAATTATGATGATAAGTCGTGTCAATGTATATTTGTAACTTTTGTACTGTAACCTCGGTGCCCGTGCGAATTGCACTTGGTCTTCAATATCAAAATCTCTCGTTATATGTGAAGAGACGCATCTTCTCTTTACATTACATACATTACCACACCTTTTCAATTACAGGAGCTCTCCAATCGAACTTCGGTACGTAAAAATCCTGCGATTCGCGATGTGGACCATCGGTTCCTGGCCTGGTCGGGAACTGGGGGAAAGAGTGTGGAAGATAACCGACTACTACCTATACTACCTTCACGTCCAAGCTCTGACCGCGTTTATACCGGGAGTACTATACGTGGTAAATGAGGCCAATAAGATACCCTTTCTAATATTGGGACACAGTTGTATTACGCTAATGATTTCTTTTACAAGCACAGTACGTTTTATACAAACTTTTATTAAGTTTCACCTGTTCCGATGTTTGTCTGTAATCAATTAGCTCCGTGGCGCAGTGGTCAACTAGCCAGCGACACGAGAATGCCCGGGTTCGATCCCCGGCCAGGTCAAGATGGAAAATGATCTTTTCAGATTGGCCTGGGTCTTGGATGTGTATCTATATATGTATTTGTTATATAATATAGTATCGTTGAGTTACTATACCATAACACAAGTCTCGAACTTATTTTGGGGCTAGCTCAATCTGTGTGGTTTGTCCGTATATATTTATATTTATGTGGTATCCGGCAGAGTAGAATAGAACCACTCCAAGTCTTCCCGTGGATGTCGTATAAGGCGACTTAGGAAGTACAAGCTAAAGAAAGCTTTAAAACATCTGTGAGACCTGTCCAACTCGTCTGGCCAGCGTGGAGAGTGTAGGCCAAGTCCTCTGGCTGCTCTGGCCAAGTATGGCTCTAGTAGTACAGAGAGGGTCGTGCTCCTGTAGTGCAGACTAAAAGGGACCTGATGATGATGATGATGTGTGGAAAGACACAGAAACAGTACGTCTTATTGGCAGAAATTGCTGTTTTAATTTCATTGACTAGGTATCACCTGGTCGGCAGGTTTGGTTGCGATGTTTATTTTAACGGGAAACCAAAGAAACCTGATGATGATAATATATTTAATTCTTGCAAGTTAAGTTTCATTCACTCTGATTAAGCCGAATTTTTGCATGCAGTGTAAATAAGATGACAATACAATATTATGGAATCCTTGCGCTAGTCTGATGATGGAGTCGGAAGGTGGCCATATGAATTCTTAAATTAAATCAAGGTACACAAATCGTGTTTAGGCTCATTTGATTTGTGTTGGCAACTTTACAGTGTGGATTCGTTATAAGCTAGTCACAAAAATGTATTTTTTGCAAAAAAGACTTGATTATACAGTATGTATATAACAATAATCTTTCATAATCAAAAACTGATGAAATTACTGACACAGATTTTAATTAAATTGGATGAAAAGTCTGTCCCACCTACCGAGCTGCTACTTGCTTTTTCCCCATTTATCCGGGTGACTAGTATCCCAATACCCTTATTATCTGCGTAGAGAAGCATTTAAGCTGGGGAGCAATAGGAATAACTAGTGATGTGCCCTGCTTGAAATTTTCGAGAACGGTGAGGACTGTTGGGAAATGTTTCCCGAGAATATCTTCTTTCTTTCAAGTGCGGGAATTATTGAGAAATTCTCGAGAATTATTGGGAATTTTAAGCAAAATTCCGTGAGAAGGAATTAATAAGAACATAGAATTTCTCTCCGGCACATCACTACGAATAACATACACCTTAATCCTATCGTTCCCCAGCTTAAATGCTTCCGTTGGCAGCAGCGTTGAAAGCACAAGAAGCAAAAGAAACTGCGCTCGCCAATCCGCCTACCAAGATAATTTATGTTATCCTTTCTAATATTATAAACTAGCTTTCGCCCGCGGCTCCGCCCGCGTCAATGTCGATCCCTCGGGAATAGTACTTTTTCCCGGGATAAAAGGTAGCCTATGTCTTTCTCCGTACTCCAGAGAACTTGTATCCAAAATTTCGTGATGATCGGTTCAGTAGTTAGGGCGTGAAAGCGTAACAAACAAACAAACACACAAACTCACTTTCACATTTATGATATTAGTTAGGATAAGGATGCGAAAGTGAGTTTGTTTGTTTGTTTGTTACGCTTTCACGCCCTAACTACTGAACCGATCGTCACGAAATTTTGGATACAAGTTCTCTGGAGTACGGAGAAGGACATAGGCTACCTTTTATCCCGGGAAAAAGTTCTGTTCCCGAGGGATCGACATTGACGCGGGCGGAGCCGCGGGCGAAAGCTAGTTATTAATAAAATTGACTTCATTAATCAATTAACTAATTTGCAGGCTAAAATATCCTTACTATCAATTCGTAGAAGGTATAAAAAATTCGGTAAAATATTCTTTCTGAAAATGCACCTGTTTTACGTGAAGGATAAATCTGATTATGCTATGAAGGTGAGTTTGTGACGTGATAACGACTTATAGATCGATGAACGCCGGCTGCACGCACGAAAACGTTCCGTGTGCAAACGAGACAGCGGAATAAGCGATAGAGAGGCACGATCGGCCTAAGCGTTCGGCTTGTGATGCGTCTATCTCTCTTCCACCGCTATCACGTTAAATTATTGTCCGGAAACCTTTACGGACAATACAGACAACCATTTTTTTTATTAGTGACATTATTCATATGTTCCTTTATTAGTTTTTAGCAGATCGTAAAAGCTGCTAGAGGGAACGGGTAAATATCTGACAAATCATATTAGTTTTCCATCTAATGCCCACCAACATGCTAAACGTGCCTTAGGTCTTAAAGACCTGGGCTCTGTCTACCCCGCAGGTAAGCAGACGTGATACAGTGTATGTATGTACCAGGTCATGTCGGGTGTTTTTTTTTTTAATATTCCACCAAGTTGCTTGATTCCGTGCTTCGGAAGGCACGTTAAGCCGGTGGTCCCGGCTGCAATCTGGTAGTCGTTAAAGGAACCACGTCAGAGGCCGAGACGCGGTTCCGAAGAACTCTGACACCAGGGTGTGCATGGTCGATTGACCGTGGCACCTACTCGAAATGATGATGATTAAAATATTGCCAGGTAATAGAAAAAAAACCCGTATGCAATATACCGGGTGTGAATATACCACCGACAATCCCTTAAAGTGGTGACTCAATCTGTCAAAATAATTAATTTTTCTTATGGGACCAAAATGTTGGGAACTCGAAGAAAATTGACATACAAATTGCCGGTCGGCCGAACACCTTTTCATGAAAAAAAGTTTCTTCTCGATGTTCCAGCATTGGTCTTATTGAAAAAGTTGTTCATTTTGACGGGCTGAGTCATCCCCAATTTCCGTAAATTTCGCAACTCACAATAGGTTGGTGTCCTAAAAAAAATATTATTAGAGCGTCAATTGGATTTGGATACGTATTCGTTGTTTTGTCGATAAATTATAAAATGATAAAGAAAATTCCTTTGAAATTCTACGTGACGTCATAGTTTGCTACACTTTTTAGTTGACGTCACAAGCCCCTACTCCTGCTGAACTTTGACGCACTTTATAATTTATTGCATTGTTAACAAAAGAAAAAATACGTGCCCAATATTTTTTTATTATCTAACGAACGGACTAATTGTTAAGTTATTGTCTACTATCCCCCTTAGATGATGGTCTGGGAGAAAAGAAAAAAACGCAGAATGTGCCAACTGCTTCTTTTCCCGCGCAGATCATAAAAACTGATCGAGGGTTTGGGCTATAATCCGCGGATCATGTCAAAAGGCGATGCGGCTAGCAACCCATCACTATTTTGATTCCTTTTGCCAACTATACGCCTTTCAACATGCTAAATAAGGTCTATAAGTGGGTCTATACGAATAGATCTAGACTCTGTCTACCCCGCAAGGGTAAAAGACATAATAATATGTATGTATTATCTACTAGGAAACTAGCCTATTCGTAGTACGAATAAAATGGCGACATAATAAATAATTATCATAATTTTCAGACCTACATCCAAGTCCACAAGATATCGGAACTATGCACATTCTACTTAATGTCAATGTTGGCGGCGACCATAATATTCTTCAACGTGGGCCCGATATACGTGAACTTCTCAGAAGGGGTGTATACGCAAGGCATCCCTGAGAATTCGACTAAAGTATATGCTCTTGCTGCTTACTACAGCTTTCCGTTTGTCCGTGACTATGTGTATTTGACGGATTTCCGGGCATATCTTATCGTCACTCTTTTTACTTGGTTTGTTTGTTTTGTTTTTGAAGCATACTTTGTATAGTTGTTTCCAGTTTGGTTAGGACATTGCAGGCTTGAATCACCTGATCGTCTGATAGAAAGACGATTCCGTGTTTCGGAAGGCACGTTAAGCCGTTGGTCCCGGCTGCCATTCTGAAGAACTCTGACACCAGGGTGTGCATGGTCCAGTGACCGGGTCACCTACTCGAAATGATGATGACTGGTAGCAGTTCTTTTTCAAGCTGCCTAAAGGCATCTTACATAGCTTAACGATTACGACTGTCATCAGTGACGATAGCCTGGACCAACGATTATCTTTTGCATGTCCATCTTGGACTACCCAGCACTAGTAATGTGCCGGTGAGAAATTCTTTGTTCTCATGAATTCCTTCTCACGGAAATTTGCGGGAAATTTTCAATAATTCTCGAGAATTTCTCAATAATTCCCGCACTTGAGAGAAAGAAGAAGAAATTCTCGAGAAAAAATTCCGACACGTACTCACTGTTCTCGAAAATTTCGAGCACGGCACAACACTACCCAGCACCCTCGGATGGGAACTATCAGTTCAAGCAGCTCGCGATATGTCGCGGTGACTTACGCAGTAGGCGATGCCGTGAACGTGGCTGCCGTGTCCTGCCAGCCTATTTGCTAACTCAGTGTACAACGTTTTCATAGTCACTTCAAAATACATTACGTTTTATATATCTTAAATAAAAATAGTCAATCACACAAAAGCTGCAATGTTTTTTGAAGTGACCATCAAAACATTGTACACTGAGTTAGCAAATAGGCCAGCTGGTCGCTCAGTGCGTTGGCGCTTCTGCAGACCTATTTTCTAACCATTGACAACTACAGTTTACAACGTTTCGATGGTCACTTCTACATCCACTACGGTTTATTTGTCTTAAATAAAAACAGTCACCATACCAAAGCCGCAATTTACTTCGTAGTGATAACTTAAACGTTGTACACCGTGGTCGTAGCCGTCTAGTGCGCGAGTTACCTAAGTAATATATGAATCTCACTTTCAGGAATATCTCATATTTTTGCGGAACATTTCTAACAATTCTAGATCTTTATCTTTACATAATAGTGTTCCATATATGGGGCCATTTCAAAATATTAACCCACGACTTGAGTTCAATTCCGAAGCCTGTAGTCGATGCCAGAAAGACAGTTGATGAAATTTTACTCGATAAGTACAGTGCTGAGGAATCAAAGTACGTAAATGAGAAATTGAAGGAGTGTATTGATTACCATCGAGTGATAATGGAGTGAGTTTAACTTTTTTATTATTTTATATTTACACAAGCTGTTTGCCGCGACTTCATCTGGATAGGTTTCAGTTTTATCACAGTCTTTCCGGACCCCGGGGTCTCTCAGGCGAGGATGTAACCGGAAACACGCTTAGATGATAGAGACATCAATAGTTTTCGCAGCTCTCACCCAATAATGACGTTTATACGCAATTGTTTCAACTTCTGTTCATTATCATCATTCCAGCCAGCTAGAAGTCCACTTCTGGACAACGGCCTTTCCCAAGGACTTTTCCTTCCATGGGAGGATATTGCCATACTCACCGCGCTTGGCAGGCGGGTTGACGAGCGCAGTTTCTTTGGCTTTTTGTGCTTCCGACACTGCTGCCCATCCGAAGCATTTTTAAGCTGGAGAAGGGTAGGAATTTGTTGGATTTGGAAAGGGATCTACGTATTGTATCTATACCCAAGCCTTCCAAAGGACCGGGGTAATACCCGTGACCCAAAAGTAGATACAATGAAACCGACTTAAAAATTTATACATATGTACAAATTATTTAAGTAGTCCCTGCAAATGGGAACCCCGCGAGAATATGCCTAAAAGGCTGGCAGCATTGCCATTGGATACAAAAGATAAGCATTGGATGACATGCTTATCTTTTGAGTCAGGTGATTGCCAGCTTTTTGGTTACGGGATCTGTTTTCGTGATACCAAGAAAAATGCAAACTTACACAGTAATCTCCATTTCTATTACATGAAATTGGCGAGCTCCGTGGCGCAGTTGTTAACACTCCAGCGACACGAGGGTTCCCGGGTTCGATTCCCGGCCAGGTCAAGATGGAAAATGATCTTTTGCAGATTGACCTGAGTCTTGGATGTATATCTATATAAGTATCTTTTATAAAATATAGTATCGTTGAGTTAGTATCCTACGACACAAGTTTACAACTTACTGTGGGGCAAGCTCAATTTGTGTGATATGTCCCTATATATTGGGGTCCTTCAGGTATCTTAAGAGTCGGCAACGCATCAGCACTTCCTCAGGTGTTGCAGATGTCCATGGGCGACGGTGACCACTTTCCATCAGATGGCTCGTCTGCTCGTTTGCCGTCAAATATACATAAAAATATTTATTTATCAAATGGTACTTAATATGTTATCGACTTTCAGCTTTACCAAGATGATGTCCGATGTTTTTGGGTCAACATTGCTCATCTACACCGGATTCATGCTGGTGGTCTCGTGCTTATTACTGCTAGAATGTTCTTATATGGTAAGTATAAATGGCTTTAAGTCAGTGAAGATAATTTTGGTTGACATACAATATTATTGTCATAAAAAGAAATCGCGTCAAGTCTGACACATAAATTTTACAACTTTTCCGACCAACTTTCTCAGAAAAATATGCATATAGCAAGCGCAAGCGTATATTATCAAATAATTTGACTAGCTCCGTGGCGCAGCGGTCAACACGCCAGCCTGCGACACGGAGTGACCGGGTTCGATCCCCGGCCAGGTCAAGATGGAAAATAATCTTTTTCAAATTGGCCTGGGTCTTGGATGTGTATCTATATATGTATTTGTTATAAAGTATAGTATCGTTGAGTTAGTATCCCATAACACAAGTCTCGAACTTACTTTGGGGCTAGCTCAATCTGTGTGATTTGTCCATATATATTTATTTATTATTTATTTAATGTACGCTTGAAGACCGTAACGAAACTAAGCACAACAACATATACCTACTCAAATTGGTAGCATAGCTAAAAAACTGCCGCGCGAACGAAGAAAGTCGTTCTGCGCAATGTAAAAGGCAATGTGCAATACCATCAGGCGTTAATGTAAAAAAATTAAAAAGTCTTAATATTTTCATATTTATATTTTTATAAAAAAAATAAGAAAGCGGAAGACCTGCAATATGTAATTATAAATATTTATATGTGAGAATTATTGTTTCAAGACGTAACATTTATAAACTTTTCGAAGGAAAATGTCTTTTACTACTAGCATTATAAATATGAAAGTTTAAGAATGGGATGTAATGATTTTTGGATGGGTATTTGTGACTCCTAAAACGCAAAAACTACTGCGCAGACTTTGATGAAGCAACAGAATACTTAGGTATTTATTTAACTTACGTGGGCGAACACAAGCTTGTATGAAAAATATCCCGGAAGCTACGTGAAATCTATGAATTGAACTGGTAATACTTATTCAGATTGTTAATTAATTTACTCGCTACCACTAGAAACTAACTTAGCACGAGATTTTGCTATTAATTAACATTATTTGTTGTCAAGAACATGGAAGCCTTCATGCGGTACGGCCCACTAACTTTGATGGTCTTCCAGGAACTTATACAGTTCGGCTTCGTGTTTGAACTGATCGGGACTGCGGTGAGTACGTACATACACGGTTATAAGGTATTAAGCAGGTAGTTAAGTTAGTCCCGTTTTAAAATAAGATGGATAATACATGGTGAAATTTGATCGTTTTGGACCCTTAAAGGGGTAACACAGATCATCAAAATGAACAACTTTTCCTATGCGAACAAAGCTGGGAACTAAAAAAAAATTCGACATTCCCATACAAACTGGCCGGGCGGCGGGACTGTTTTGTATGGAAATGACGAAATTTTTTTTGAGTACCTACTCTCTCCTCGCTGACCAGACGGGTTGGAGAGCAGAGAATAAACTGATAATAAACAACTTTATAATTGATGTCGTGTGAATTAAAAAAATCAGTACATACATATTATTATTTAATGTTTACAATAACCAACGACCGGGCAGTAACTGCCCGGTCGGCTATATTTTAAGAGTCAATCTTAAATACTCAAAGAAGAGGTAATTTTGGTACCATAGAGAATAGTCCATTTATTATTTTAACTCGAAAAGAAGAAATAATGAAAACGACGATTTCATAGGTAAATATTAAAATATAAGAAATATTGACAACAAATAATAGCCTAACAAAGTTCGCCGGGCAGTTAATCTATACATATAATAAAACAGTAAAAATATTTTGTCTGTACACTTAGAATTTTTGACTGAAATGGATAGAGGGACACTTAAAAAGAATAATAGAAAGCAAAAAATTTTTTTTCGAATTTCTTGTCTGTCTGTCTGTCTGTATGTATGATCACGATTATCTCCGAAATAACTGAACCGATTTACTTCAAACTTTCACCAATTGCTTTGTTTTAACTCAGCAAAACATCTAAAGTTTGTTTCATCAAAATCGGTTCATTAAAAAAAAGTTATCGTCATTTGAATGTACTCAAGGCATGAGTTTGCCTGCAAACATATAGCAAAAATAAAAATGGGTTAGGAACTTGAAATTTTGCACAGGGGTTCCTTTTATAACATAGGGGAGCACTAAGAAAGGATTTTTGGAAATTCATCCCCTAAGGGGGTAAAACGGGTTGCAAAGTTAGTATGAAACTTTGTCGTTTTTGAAGTTATTCGAATGAAATTCAGCATGAAGGTTCTTTACTGAAAGGTATGAAACACGAGTAAAATATTTTACTCAAAAATCATCCCTTAAGGGGGCAAAACAGGATTCAAAGTAAGCATTAAACTTTGCCATTTTTGAAGTTAGTCGAATAAAATTCAGCATAAAGGTTCTTTACTGAATTGCATGAAACACCAGTAAAATATTTTTCTTAAAAATCATCCCTTAAGGGGGTATAACGGGGATGCAAAGTTAGTATGAAACTTTCCGTTTTTGAAGTTATTCAATTGAAATTCAATATTAAGGTGTTTCATTGAAAGTCATGAACTAATGTATTCCGGGTAATTCTACTGTTCCTGAGAAATCGACACTTACGCGGGCGGAGCCGTGGGCCAAAGGCAAACCTGACTTATATATCAACGCACAGCCGAAACTACTGTGCCCAGAAACTTGAAATTAGGTACAGGGATGTAAATGAGCACTAAGAAAGGATTTTTTTTAAATCTAAGGGGGTGATGTTTTATGGAGTTTTTCCATTTCTAGACTTAGAATATAAAAATAGGTATGTAAGTTCTCGATTTTTTTTTTTTTTTACCCTAAATTTGAGTGCGTTTGACCTCCATCTTGCCTGATGGGAAACAACGATGAGGTCTAGGGTGGTACACGCAAACTCAAATAATGCCTATTCACTCTTGCCTTGAAAATCCCTAAATTGTACGAGTCGGGAAACAGCGACGCAGGAAGGGAATTCCATTCCTTCGCGGTTCGCAAAATGAAGGAGAAGGCGAATCTAGACGTGCGATGAGCAGGAATATCGACCACATATGGATGGAATCCCTGTCCACGCCGTGACGTCCGAAGATGGAATGGTGCAGGGGGAATTAGATCGTGCAGTTCCTGTGCGCACTCACCGAAATGCAGTCTGTAAAAGACACTCAGACTAGCTACTAATCGGCGGTGTTTAAGGCGCTGGAGTCGCTTTACCGTAAGCATCTCATCATCGACGAGTCTTCTGGCACGTCTGTCGATAGCTTCCAGGGCTTCGAGCTGGTAGCGGGCGGATCCATCCCACAGATGGGAACAATACTCCATACAGGAGCGGACTTGAGCTGTGTAAAGGCTCAATAGCTGGCCTGAAGAAAAATACTGTTGGACCTTGGAGAGGATGCCCAGTTTTTTTGAAGCAGTCTTAGCCCTGGATTCGCATTAGCCCGTGCACTTGAAAAATATATTTCCGTAACGGTGCTATCGTCTGCGTACCCAATAATTCCTGGTTTTAACAGATTACAATTTAAAAAGATCTGTGTAGGTGAAATGTACTGTGTAGGGGGTTTGTATGGAAATTTTCTCATTTCTGGACATTGAAGTATAAAAATAAGTATATATGTTTACATTACAATTAAAAAGATATGTAAAGTTAAAATGGACGAAATTTCCCCTTGAAGAGGTAAAATAGGTGGGATAAAGTTTGTATGGATTTTTTTTATTTACTTAGAAATATGACAATAAGAAGTTCTCCATTACAATCAAAAAATATCTGTGTAGGTGAAATTTATTAAATTCCCCCTTAAGGGGAAAAACAGAGGGAGAGGGGTTTGTATGGATTTTTTATTATTTCTACTGTTCGTGTCGTTCCCACATTAACGCGGGCGGAGCCGCGGGCGACAGCTAGTATTAGATATATTTACTGTATTATTTTATTTGTTCTGTTTCATATTAGCAATGAATATTCAAAAACGAGTATCTGATCGTATTGTCAAGTTTTAGAACGTGTAACCGATGACTGACTTGATTTAAAGGTAATCAGATTTTAATTAAACTCTGAACGACATTCGATATTCAATCATACCAAAGTGTTTTACACGCTTTGATCAAGAATTCAAAACAAATATTTTAATGAAATTATTGTTGTACTCCTATTGATTAAAAACACTTAATAAGATTTCATCTTCGAGAAACAAGAGTCGATATAACCAAATTTGTATTTTTTTAGGTATCCATCTTGGTCATTTAGTTATAATTTTATAGACGTAAAAATATTGGTAGTTGTCGCTGAAAATATCAAGTAATTCGGTACGATACTTTTTCTAGGTATAACATGTTTGGTATTTTATTTTGCTGGGTTTTAAATATTTTCATGCTAGTATTCCATGAAAAATAAGGCTAACTGCGCGATGAAAAAATAGACCTTTTACGGTATTCTTTTGATGCACAGCACCTTTAACGATTTGCCCTAAACATTGTTATTTGGGTACTAAACGGTAAGATATATATATGTATATATAAACATTGGTTTCACAATAGCAAAGGCTTCACATGTACTTTTAATTATCCAATAAAACACGAAACACTTTATACAATGAAATTCCTTCTAAAAGCACATCAATGAATATTCAAACGCGTGTATCCGATCACATCAAGACCTTTTGGGACGTGTATCCGAGCGATAAATCGATCACTGATTTGATTTAATGTGCCTAAATCAGATTTTAATTAAACGCTGGTGTTTAATTCGATATCCAATCATACCAGAGTGTTTAACATGCTTTGTTCAGGAATCAATGTTACACGACAATGATTCCGGAACAAATCTGTTAGTAAAATCGAGCAATGACCCTCTTGACTGATTAATAACACTTTGTAAGGCTTCACCAACAGTCAATGACAAGGGTCAGTATTCAAAATCTATTTTAATTACGATATAAGGCAACAGAGCAGAGAGAGAAAGATAGCAATAAAAAGAGAGAATGAACTTGAATTCAATTCAAAATTCTTGATTGTGGAGCAACTTGTTTTATTTATTTTTATTTTAAGCGCGTTTACGAAGCACGTACAGAATACGAGTAACTTATGTACTGTGTTTACGAAGATATATACAGGTTTAGTTTTAATTACCTGGCATTTTTTGGTGTTGGAATCGCAATCCCTAATAGAATATAAACCTGCAGGAAAAAAGAAATCAAAATGATGAAAAAAAATTAAGCCTCCAATACTCATTCACCAATTTCTATGAAAAGTCTTAAGTTTTTTTTTTATAAATTACCTTAATGACCTTAAAGTGACTGTTTAGTTTACTGGCCACTTTGTATGGCCCTATAAAGGGAAGAAAAAAATAAACGAACCTTAGTCATTCATTTTCAGGGTGAAAACCTCAAGACAGTTGTTTACGATTTGCCTTGGGAATACATGGACTCCACAAATCGCAAGATGGTGCTCGTTCTGCTGATGAACGTGCAGAAGCCAATGCGGGTAAAAGCGCTGGGGGTGACGGATATGGGTGTGGCTACTGTTGCTGGGGTAATGTATACAGCCTAATTGGTAAATAACGTTACATATTGAAAGGAGGCACACAGTACTCGAGCCTCGTTCCAAATATATATAAAAAATAGGGACTTAAAAGTTGATAAATTCCTTATTTTTCGACTTGACCGGACTGGTGAAATTATACATTCAAAAGTACATAAATTCTGATCAAGCTAAAAATGAGTAAATTTGTTCAAAATATATATAAAAGTAAAATTTTAAAGTTTCCATCGTTCCGGTCCTTCTCCGATAAGGTCAAAGGTCAAAGAAATGTGTTTTTCGCTATTTTCACCGAAACGGTAAGTTTTATTGATATTACCTCAGACAAAAATTTTAGATCATAAAATTATCTACAAAAAAGGTATCAATTTTTTGTTCCTAAGTCACAATAAAAGCATCACAATTGAAAAAAGTGCTAAAAAGGTTAAGACGAGGCCTCAAATGTTTGGTACCATCGCTCGGCAAAGGCGTACGCAGACTGATCAAGTGCGCGCAAAGGGATAGCGCTTGGCGGTTTAGCCCGTGAATGATGAGATAGGAGATAGTCTCGAGTCGCTCAAAGAAAAAAACGTAAGCGCCAAATTCGTTATTTCTATTTTATATAAAATCAGACCGGTTAATTGTATTTTCATATTTAAATTTTGATGAATTACTAATAACCTATCTTTTAGTCTAAAAATCATTGTTTCATTCGTCGCATTTGAGCTACAATAACAAAAACTCTGCGAAAGAAGACCATTTTTCAAAAAATATTTCTATCGAGAAAATTTTATCAAAACGTGTTTTCATCTTACACTTTTGGAGATGAAATAGTCAAAAATCATATTACTTAGATTTAAAACTCCTAATTTAAGTATTTTGCGAGATAAATAAGGTTCAGAATGACCTTATTTACAGTGGTATCGCCTTAAGTCGCTTTTAACTCATCAATCGCGAGAAACGCAGACACAATTGATTATCTATTGTTATGTTGCCCGATCGGGGCGCTTGGTGGTAAAGAGGAAGGCGCCATAAATTAAAAAAAAGCGATAGGTATAAGAAAATTCCATATTCAATATTTGTGGTCTATTGGAAAATATCCGAAAAATATTTTTTTTTAATTTTTAGGTCTTGCTTTTCAGATAATAAAAACATCGTTCTCCTACTTCACATTTTTGCGTACTATTGATTAAATGGCACTTGTAGAACTATATAAATGACTTAATACACTACTTTTATTTAACAAGAGGACACTTGCATCCACCAACAAAGCAATGAGGCGTCGGAGATCAACGAATAAGTAACGAAGATATATATATGTAAATTTTCCTATCTTGTTCATTTCAATGTGTTACTGTGTAGCAGCTTGGCGTTGAGTAGCTAAAAACACAAAATAAACGTTATTTAACATTATTTACTTTGTCATTATTTAGATTTATGAAACAAAAAATTTAAAAAAATGTCCTAGGTATAATCGGTATTAAAACTATAGAGTTCTAGCCAACACAAAGCATCCAAAGTCCTAAGATTTTACCCACACATAGTAATATCCTAAGTAACAGAGAAACGAAATTGTCCTAAGTAACGGGTCAAATCCTAAGTAATAGGAAACTACTATAAAATCGGACGCAAATGGTAATCTCTTTGACGAAGTCCTCCTTTGGTGTTAAATATATATTTACAAATCTAATAATGTCTCTTTCTTATAAATATAAGCTATAATATAAATCTTATAATATAAATAAAGTTAGGCTGTTGCCAGTGCCATGATGTCTAAAGAAATTAACACAATTTAACTAGTTTGATTATAGAGGCAGGTATTATAGAATACAGAACCACTCCATTTGGCGAGCTCCGTGGCGCAATGGTTAACACGCCAGCCTACGACACAAGGGCCCCGTGTTCGATCCCCGGTCAGGCCAAGAAAGAAAATGATCTTTTTCAGATTGGCCTGGGTCTTGGATGTTTATCTAATATATGTATTTGTTATAAAATATATCGTTGAGTTAGTATCCCATAACACAAGTCTCGAACTTACTTTGCGGCTAGCTTAATCTGAATGGTTTGTCCGTATATATTTATTTTATTTTATTTATTTATTCTGACCTATGAATGTCGTAAGAGGCGACTAAAGGGACAAGCACATACATCCCGTGCAACGAAAGCATTCCCAAGGAGGGTTGACGTTAGGCAGGCGGAAAGTCGTAAAAATAAGCCGAAACTTTTGACAGGATGGAAAGTAAAAAGACTTACATGCTGTCCCTACCCAAATAAATGGGATGATGAATGGAGGAAGAAGATAGAGGCAGGTATACAGAGAGAAAAAGAAAGGAGAATGTACCAGCTGTTTCTCTTCCCGTGCAGATCGTAAAAGCCGATCTAGGGAAAGGCGTACATCTGAAGAATCGTGCTATTAGACGATGCGATTAGCAACCCATCTCTATTTTGATACCGTTTTCCACCAACATGCCCACCAATATGCTAAACGTGGATTTAAGGTCTTATGGAGTCTGTTTATCCCGCAAAGGAAAAAGACTTGATAGCATGTACGTCTATATTACAGTAATTCACCAAACCATAGATATTAATTAAGCATCCATTATTCCATTTATCACGAGTGATTAACCCTGTGTTCATACGTATCTAGCCATCTTCCAATTGGCTAAGTTGTAATCGTCTCGAAATCAGTAATTTGGGATGCACGTATCTAATAAGGCAATCGCGTTCGTGAGTTTCGGGTCACTTCACTCTAAACATTTGATCAATATCAAGTAGGAACGGTTCAAACTTTCACGATGTCGTCTCATATTTGTTTTACTGTCAAATTAAACTGGAATGCAATAACTGATGGTGTACGATTTAACAACTTACAAATTTTAAAGAAGCTTATCAATGATTTCATAATTTTAACAATCCTTATCCTTACTAATGTTATAAATGCGAAGGTGAGTTTGTTTGTTTGTTACGCTTTCACGTTGTAACTACTGCACCGATCATCATGTAATTTTGCATACTAGTTTTCTGGAGTACGGAGGACATAGGCTACCGTTTAACGCGGGCGGAGCCGCGGGCGAAAGCTAGTAAAACATAAATCAAATTAATAGCACCCCAGATGGAAAAAATGTTTATAGATTAAACATTTTGAAAGAATAAAATAAATTTCCGTAGAAACTCAAACAACAGATAATTTAATGTATTTCCCGGATTCATTCAACGGGGTGAACCCTTGTTGCACCATATATAAGACGATTAGAATCGTCTTATATATGGTGCAACAAGGGTTCCCCAAGATTAAAGCCTTTGATTTTAGTCTATTGTCATTTTCGGATTATATAATCAGAGTAAACAAACCCCTTTCGTTGGTGGGCGCGTTGGAGGTCGAAGACCGATCGAGATGATAAATTGTAGTTCCAAACTTCGACTATCATGTTTACGGTTTTAAGAATATTTCATGAGCTTGCGATTTTCAGGCGTTTTATTGATTATAAGGATTCAATAGACTGCTAAAGCTTTGTTCCTTTTTATATAAACGCGCTAAGCCATTTATTATTCTTACAGCTTTGACCCAGGGCTTTGACCTCGAAACAAATTGCGGGACAAAGTAACCTTTAAGTCATGCCACCTGAGTACTATGTTTTATTCAAGTCCATTGAGTGTTAAAAACATGGTTGTGTACCAACCATCCGAACATACAAATATTAGAAATAATAATGGTTTGGTCATCAATCTATAATTATATTTGAACTGTTGCACTTCTTAGATACATTTTTAAAGTAGCTTTATAAGTAGAAGTGCTATAACATACAAAAGGGTAGTTTCCTCAAAAAAATATATTAGTTTGTCAGATAAATACTTAAAATTCGACGTGTAATTTTTATACAATATAATATATAATTAAAGCAAAAATTATAAAGATAAAGTCCGATAAAGTTCCGTGTGACGTCACAGTTCACTTTTAACAAACACTGACGTCATAAGCCCCCACTCATGACGTTTTATGCGCTTTATCTTCATCATTTATTATTAAAATAACAAAAGAAAAAAAATGTGTCCAATATAAATAAATAAATAATATATACGGACAAATCACACAGATTGAGTTAGCCCCAAAGTAAGTTCGAGACTTATGTTATGGGATACTAACACAACGATACTATATTTTATAACAAATACATATATAGATACACATCCAAGACCCAGGCCAATCTGAAAAAGATCATTTTGCATCTTGACCTGGCCGGGATCGAACCCGGGCACTCCGTGTCGCAAGCTGGCGTGTTGACCGCTGCGCCACGGAGCTAGTCCATCCTATTTTGATTTATATTGTGTGGAATATAACAATATTTTATTAAACTATCACATAGTATGATAGGGTTGGATATGGATTGATACATGTATTCTGCCAGCCACCAATAAATCGTTCGAAGTCACGCATCCCCCGGGAACTATCTTCGTAAGTATTCCCGTGGCCTCTGGAACTAGAACTTGTGGAATTTTTTACTTAGCTAACTTCGCAGGTATTTTGTGGGAGACAGGAATTAAACGAGTGCGGCGTGGGATTTATTGAGGCCTTTTATTCTTGTCGGTTAAAAATTCTAGCCTTCTAGTAACTGGCTGGTTCATGTGTAAAGAAGGCGAGGATGTATATGAATGAAAACGTCGATAAGTAAAGGTGCTTCACATTTTTAAGAATATGACATCGAATAATTGGGTCTTTACCTATGACATCGTCGTTTTCTTTAGAGAATTTCGAGTAACTTGAATTTTTCATACTCACGTTTTTAGTATCATTTTGTGTTTGATGAATTCAGCTTAAGTAAAATTTTGCATGTATTTACGTACAACAGTAAGCTTAATTTATGCAATATAAAAATTATAAAAACTTAAATTTACCGTAGCCGCTAAACCCCATGTTAATTTTGCCAAACATGGCCTTTTTCATACATTTTTGTAAACTGATTTTACTTTTCTATATAAAGTTTTGTAATAATAAACGTATGCGTCTAAAGTCTTAACGGCATTAATATACTAAATCTACTCTGAAATAAGGATTAAAACTTAGAAAATTCAATGGTTGGAGATGAGGTTACTTGAAGGTTAACTAACTTGTTGAACTGAGGCCATTATAATGAACGTACTATTTGATATACTCGTAGCTGTCAAAAAAGTTCTTATACGCGCCCTACAAGTTAGATAACTATGGCCAAATTGTCTTTGCTATGGCGTCATAATTTGCTAGCAATTTTTATAAAGGTCTTTGGGAAATCACCTAAGAATATTTTTTATACCGATATAGGTGTTTTTTTTTACCAATGTATCTATTTTTGGGCCGACTACCTATAGCACAACAAAAAAAATGTATGCGCTGAGCAAACTTTCTAATGGCATCTTCAGACGACGTATAATACATTTGTATGAAATAACTTAGCTCTACATTGAATAACTCATCTGGAAACCTAAAGGATTAGTAAGTAGTTAATAATAAGGAAAAAAGTAAGTGGTAAGAATAGTAGAATGTTGCACTGAGCAGAAAGTAATTTATTATTACATCGAGTGCTTATTTGGAGTCCGAGCGTTAGCAAGGGCTCTAAAAGCACGAGTGCAATATAAATTAGGTACTTAAGAGCCCGACATATGCCAGGCGGCGTGGCCATACAAATGCGGATGGTCTAAACGCGTTGGCTACTTTGGATATTTTCGTTTTTTAGGAATATTCAAGGGTTATTCGAAAAAGAAAAACATATGACGGCTGCCTTATCTGTAATGCAATAATAATCAAAAGTTTCAAGGTTAATTTCAATGTATTTGGTGAATAATGCTATATACCCAGTAAATTAGACGTGATTTGGAGGCAACTTTGCAGTTTTTTTCTATCGAGAAAATTTAACGCAATCGTGTTTTTGAGTCATATAGTTACCAGAGTTAGTCCTGAACTTTGCTGCATTTTTATTTCAACTTGAGTATTTAATTATTATTGATATAACAGTCAATCTTGCAAAGCAGTGTGAGGTAGTACGGGCCCTTAAGGCGAGGTGCATAATCTGCTTTTCTTTCAACTACCACAAGTTAAAGTATAAAGTATGTGAAATAAACTGAAAAGAAATTACAATCAGTGAAAATTTGTTGTTTACATTACCGCCTTTTTTTTCTCTAAAGCCAGTATTTTCTTACTTCTCTTCACACATTAACTGTATAACTTCATACGGCAGTCAGGTTGGCCAACCTTTTTTGTGACATTTGACACCTATGGTCCCGCGATTTAAAAAAGAAAATTAAACAGTGCAGTAAAGGATTTCCATACATTTTTTTTACTCTAGAGCAGCAAAGTTTCGCTTTGTGTTGGATATGTAGTGCAGTTATGATAGAATTGCAGCGTAGATAGAAGAAAAAACTAAAAATATGCACCCAAACGTGTAATGGTTGCTTATCTAGTTTTTTATACTTCATCGCAGAAAAATACGCATAAAATAACAATGGTTTGACAGATAGAGATCTGCAGACAAAGGTCTCTCGCCTGGGTAGGCCTTAGGCTAATTTAAGAGTGCCGCCGGTGACCGGCGACGTTGACCAGCGCGTTTTAACAGCACGCGCCTGACCGGCGTGCACTGTGAAACGAGTTTTGGTATCCTGCATTTCGTTGCGTATCGTATTGTGCATGTGCAGCTGTGTATGGTCGTCATCATTGGTATAAATATAATAACAGAATTAGCTGTTCATTTCATATGGAAAAAAGTGCAACAGTGACGTCGTAAAGCAAATTGATTATTAAGGGGCTTGGAGTCGCCGATGACCTTGTGCATGTGGGCGGAGCTAAGTGTTCTAAGCCCCGCATCCCCGCACCATAATGATCGTACGTACGTCGCCGCCGCGCCGTCACGTCGGGCGTTCAAAGAATATGCAGCGACATAGACGGACGTGCAAATAAAGAAATAGGTATTTCATTTAGGGAATGCTCTCAATAACATATTGTTTAACAAAAACTGCAAAGATTATAAAGCAAACATCACATGGGAACTATTTTTGCTGTTATCTTTTTACTGACTTCTAAAAAGGTTATGTATGTTTGTAGAATTTTTCGAACTGGATTGGTTCCAAACAAATACAAGGTTAATTTTTGAATCACCAATGGAAACCATTGATCAAATTGATACCATATATTTTTATTGTTAAGGAAGTTGCATCAAAATCGGTTTAGATAGTTTAAATGAATTATATGAAGTTGGTTGAAATCCGGTTTATAATAGCCAAATCGTAGCCAAAACTATCCACTGCTGTTCCTGAAAATAGGTATGAAAAAAAAATTATGATCTTATACAATCTATATAAATAAAAAAACCGGCCTAGTGCGAGTCGGACTCGCGCTGTAAGGCTTCCGTACATTGATATACACGATGTAACTTAAGCTTGTATGCTTTGCAAATGTATGTTTTTCGCAATTTTTCCTTTGTCTGTGTTATAATATAAGACGTTGCTTCGTACTAAATTTCAAGATTCTGAGTTCACGGGAAGTACCCTGTAGGTGTTGATTCCCTTGCGAGTGTCGAAAAATTATTAAAATATTTTTATGATTATATGATGTTACTAAAAAATTATGCTTTTCGCAATTTTTCCTTTATCTGTGCTATAAGATGTTGCTTCATACAAAACTTCAAGATTCTGCGATCCTGGGAAGTACCCTGTAGATTATGATCCCCTTCAAATGTCGAAAAAACACGTAAATTTGCGCCATAACCAGCTGTATCTTTTGATTGCGTTGGCTAAGAAGTTTGATTTTTTCACAACTCCAAGGGACAGATAGTATCACGTCTATAGACAGAGCCTAGGTCTATAAGACCTTATGGCCACATTTAGCAAATTGGAGGGCGTGTAGATAGAAAACGGAATCAAATAGTGATGGGTTGCTAGCCGCATCGCCTGACATAAGGGACAGCAGGCCTGAGTATTTGCTAGATACCTCTACGCGTTCCTGAGACAAAGGGTCTTGACAGACAGAAAGACAGACAGATTCCGAGTTCATGGCGAGTACCCTGTAGGTATTGATTCCCTTGCGAATGTCGAAAATTTGCGGCACAAACTTGTTTTCTTTCGTTCGTTTATTTTATTTTCGTTTTATTCATTTCTTCGTTTTATTTATTTTTTTTATTTATCTTTAATATACAGTAAGGTGCAATAAACCACATGATAACCAAAAAACCGGTTATTTGCGAGTCGGACTCGCGCACGAAGGGTTCCGTACCATTATTCTATATTAAGTTAAAAATATTTTTATTATATGACTATGTAAATGCAACTAAAAATTTAAACTTTTCGCAAATTTTTCCTTTACGGTGTGCTATACGGTGTTGTTTCGCACCAAATTTCAAGATTCTGTGTTCACGGAAAGTACCTTGTAGATTTTGATTCCCTTGCAAATGTCGAAAAACACGAAAATTGCCGGGATGAACGGCTGTATCTTTTGATTTAGTTCGCTTAGAAGTTTGATTTTTTCACAGTTCCAAGGGACAGTAGACCTAAGTATTTGATATGAATTTTATCTTGATACCTCTACGCGTTCCTGAGACAAAGGGTCTTGACAGACCGAAAGACAGACAGACAGACGGACAACCGAGTGATCCTATAAGGGTTCCTTTTCACCTTTTGAGGTACGGAACCCTAAAAGACTAAAATAATAGTCACAACGTCCATGCGCACAAATTAATTAGATCGAACAAAAATAGTTCATAATCACGAAAGCGTCTATTGCGCACTAATCTCAACTCTATCGACTGAAAACCTCTGCACTGTATCTAATCTTTGACGGCGCAAGCCGCACACAGATAAGACTTATTGTAAGTACGTGCTTTACCGCATATACACTCGCATAATCGATCGACAACAAGTGCAGAGCAACGAGCGACACAACCCTCCCGTCCGAGTACTGCCTTGCGACTGCCGTGCGCGCCCGCGCAGACACCCTCCGAACCTATTACTTGCGGAATCCCAGAAAATACTGTTTTTATATAATAACATTTTGCTTGATTTACATATGCTACGTTGATGTTATAGTACATGTTAATACAATTGTTTTAGTGTAAAAATATTTTAAAAGCTCTCAGCAGTTTAGCAGGAGATAGCGTTGATACCTGAAAAATATAACGTTTTCTTTATTTGTTTACAACAAAAGTAATACACATATAAATAAGATAAACGTTGAAAATTATGTAAATGAGTTGATACAAAATTTATATTTTTTTCAAATTTTTCGAACTTGTGGTTTAGAAGAAGTTGCATTTTAAAGTTAACCTTTTTTGCACTTTTCCGGTACCAACGGCCTTAAGCGCGCGCTTCAGCAGCGCTGTAATGGCGAGGGTCTCATGAACGGCGCGTTTGAACTGCGTGACTATGAAACGCAACTACTATCTAGTATAATTGCAAGCGCGTGCGTGTGGCCGGCGCTGATCAAATGCGTGACTTTAAAATCAGCCTACGAGATAGCTCTTACATAACTTATTCAACCTACTAAGGTGAACTATGATTTCCAGAACACTGAGACGAATTTCTAAAATAAACATATCATCCATAAGTCGTAAGAAGTAAACCTCCTTGGTTTCCAGCTTATTTTTCACACAGTACCTGGAATCCTTTTGAACATATTACATTACAGATTCGGAGAAAACATTGTCATTGGTAATATCACGATAAAAAGGGGTCCCGTTTTATTTTCTTGCAATTCAACATTAAAGATTAATTAAATAATAAAACCACTATCAACATTAAAGTTTAAATAAATAATAAAGCCGCCAAAACGCTACAGACCATCACGTATTGTCATGACGTCACCTGCTTGTAAAAATCAAAAGGTTTATTTAAAAAAAGGCCTATGCAGGCCTTTTTCACGTCAAATCTTATTGTAAAGGATCTAATTTAGTAATATTTTTCTCATTAATGAATGTGCAAAAGCTACAGACTACTAGCGTTTCGGAACTTACCACTGCAGAGCAGAGGAGAAACGCCAAAAGAAACTCTTTTTAACAGTAGGCATTGGTCGCCTACTCGCCTGAAGGGCTTTTAATTTTATCATCTATTTTTATCATTCATCGTCTAATTTTGTCATTTATCATCCCGTTTTCTTTTTCATTTCTAGTAATGATTACCATTTTTATTAAATACATGACTAGATGTCCGCCAGCGTTAATGTCGATCCCTCTGGAACAGTAGAATTTCCCAGAATGAAAGATAACCTATGTCTCTCCCCGGGCCTCAAACTACCTCGGTGGTTGAAGCGTGAAAAGACGACAGAAAGTTTACCTACACTGATCTCTTTTAATTTAATCGTTATGATATGCTTCTTCTTCGTTTAGTTGAATCGACTATTTGGCTCTGGTCTGTGTCTCCAATATGTGACAACACTTATAATTCGGATGCGGAGTAAAGATGTGCTAGGTACCTGCGTTAATATGCATCGCGATCATTGAACCCCGTTTTTTTATTTTAGTCTATGATTGCGATGTTGTGAAACTGTGCAAACTGTGCTTATATTCCCTCGAAATCGCAGTGGTTTGAAAAACTATGGCAAAGTTATGAAACAAGTGTGTTCCTGCCGAAAATTTGTATTCGGCTCGGTACAACATTTACGAATATAACGCATAATGGTTGAACCGCTGTACCATTTCCACCAACGATGTGTGCGACATTATCAAAATGTAGCGATACTATTATAAATATAAAAAATAAAACAAATCACACAGATTGAAGCTAGACCCAAAGTTAGTTCAAAACTAGTGTCATGGCACTTATTTAACGATACTATATTTTATAATTAATACATTCATAGATTACCATCCAAGACCCAGGCCAATCTGAAAAATATAATTTTCCATCTTGACCTGGCCGGGGGTCGAACCCGTGACCTTTACTGTGACAACCTGGCATGATAACAACTAGGCCACTGAAAAAAGAAAAAAATGTTTCTTTAACATTTTTTTCTTTTTAAGTTATAGTGGCAGGAACCTTCTTTTAGACTTTTATATAGTCTGTGTTAGGAGACTCCGCTCTTCCTTAACTAAAGGTACGTAATCCTAACTTAAGTATACTAGAGAATTAACAAAACTTATAAGATCTTAATGTAAGTACTAGGTGGGTTATTTCCTCGGACGCCGTTCCGATCTCTCGTACAGTTTTTTAAAAGAGAACATGTCGAATTTTGTTGCGCAACGAATTTTGTTGCGAAGTATTTATGTGTAAATAGAACACAATACGAGGGGTAACGAGCGATTTAGTGGAAATTCAAATAATTGCCGATTGAGATATTTGGCAGGCTCCCAACCATAACAGCGACAAAATATCAAGAGTATAAATGGATAATTTGATAAATAAATATCGAGAATATAATATTCAAAACATAGCCCAGGGCCTTGATTACCTTTTTAAAAACCTAAACCTGTTTGTTTGTTTATTTTTCGTGTGTGTAAGTGGCAACACTTACTTACTTCGCTGGCTCAGCGACCCGAAGGATCTTGGCCTCCGACATTAAAGTGCGCCATTTTCCCCTATTCTGTGCCACCTCTGACCAGTCCGATACTTCCAACTCTTTCAGGTCTTTGGCGACTTTAGCGTTCTAACGATATCTTGGACGCCCCACTGGACGGCGCTGGGAAGGTTGACCATGATAGGCTTTCTTTGCGGCTCGATCTTCTCCCATTCTCTCCACAAGTGGCAACACTGGTGTCAGATTATTAAAGCTGCCTAAAGGCATCTAACATAGCTTCAAGACTGCCATCAGTGATGACAGCCGTTACCAAACCGACACTTAACCTTGACTTTAAGAAGCATCTTTACTGCCAAATTTTATCCTGGAGTCTTCTTTCGCCTTCCTCATCTGTCTCGCGGAATGGCATCAGCGTGGTCTTACGAGCACCTCGTAGATCTGCATGAAATTTAGTTCATCCATCGTGTGCTTAGCATGATCTCATATTGCCAGCAGCTCTTGGAATACTACTTGCTTGGAAGTCATAGTCGTGTAATCATGCAGTGGCTAAATCCACGCTAAAACGAATTAAATTTCTAATGCGCCATGAGATACATGTGCCACAGAGCACACTATCTCATAGCGCGCGTCGCACTGCAATGAATTCCTTTTATCTATCCTATTACATGATTTTTTTTTTGTCCCTTAATCGCTTTGCACACACGATACGCGACTCTTCTTAAGTGTTCAGGAAGTTCTCTTCCTTCGCTGAGTGATGTACAAAACCACACAAGAGTGTCCATTCTGTAATATCTTTATTCTTCAGTGCATGCGATGCGATACTCCAAAACATTTAAGCTATGACAATTACTTACTGCTGCCAAATTAAAAATATAGATAATTGCTAACGTTTTTGGCAGTCTATTCTAGCAAAAGACTGCAAAACCCTTGTATGTGGCACAGATAAGAAATTATTTGCGTAATGTATCTGACCGTATGTTGCATCCTCAGCTGGAATTCTTTGGAGCCCGGAATCCGCGTTCTAGCTTCTCCTTCTCCACATCGCACAATTTTTGGCATCCTTGATCGTAAGACTATTCTTCTTATTTTCGTGTCGGTGGCAAAGCTTTTCTGTTTCAAATATCCAGCTACTTGAATTGCGTTAATATTAACTGTCATCAATCCAATGTACAGGAACAGGTGTACAAAGAGCAGGTCAACAAGTGGGACAACTTTGGGAAGTTTAAAATCCTTACAATTGGTCGGAGTTGGTTGTGTCTCCATCTGGAAAGTTTGTCCTTACATCAGCCGACCTGAATCCGAAGTCTGTTTAAGGACTTCCATGGCATGATATGAGTTATCCGAGAAACTCCAGACAGGATATGTCCTAGCTGGAGTTTCTCGGATAGTAGCACGAAAGGGGAAGGACCATTCCACCGGTAAGACCATTGATAAGTATATCATCCTAGCAACAACATCAAGCTAGCACTTCTTGGGTTTCTTCTTAAGGGTAGTGGTGGAAGCGGCGTAGTCAGGAATTAATTTGTTTCTTTGTAATTTTATTTCGTTAGAATTTTGATTATCATCACAACTCAGTGAAAGCTTCATTAATAGTTTAATACAGACAAGAAGCTAAGTAAATAAGGACTTTGCAGTTACAGCAGACTGCTCACGTTTCAAGCAAATGCTGTTGATGCCGATGCAGTAGGTATTAATGCGAATTATGTTTTAAAATGTAATAAACGGTACATTTTAAAATATAATTCGCATTAATTTGATAAAACCTTAGATTCACCAACAGGATGTTGGCAAATATTCGCAAATGACATTAACTTTACAAATAACAACATTCCGGATATTTATTTCATTTTTCCAGAAATTATGAAGATTTACCATAATCCGAGCTGCCAAGACAAATCCAATGATCCGCCATTTTTTATAAAGATAGGAAAATAAAGAATTCAGACAAAATGTAATATTCATAAGAACGACAAACCCTAAAAATTAATATCCAATTCGGCATCAAATAATGACAGTGAGTGCGTATATATATAATGCCCTCAAGGGCGTAATGTGATGACAGTGAGTGCGTCATATTCCCTTAATACATTATATTCTGTATTTCTTGTTAATTCAACGTACCCTTCCTTGATTTGCTGCCAAAATAAAATCACATTAGGGACTCAGTGGTTGTTCCTTTACTCTTAAGGTTTGTTCATACGTACTACGCTAGTAGTATTTCGATTTTGCATAAATTAATCAAAATATTTAAAAAAATATATGACGTTCAAAAAGAGATAGGTATGCAATTGTGAATAAAAATCTTTGACTTTGACTTGACTTTGAGACAGAACCAGAAGTCGCAATACAATGGATCTCAGAGCAATGGATCCTTTTTGATGAATGGCGGGCTAAAGACAGAATATAGATTGGGATAATCATCTGTCAAATATAGAAAAGTATTCTACCTCCTAAAAGATTAACCACCGCATTCACTTCAAGCCCGTCTATGTGAAGGGGCCCTTTTGTCTTAAATGGAGTACATCATGTCACATTGAACGCGCGTTGGAGGGTAAAAAGGTTTACCTTAGTGCTTTCTCACGGCTTTCTGCATTTGTCTCATAGATAGACCCTAAAAAGATTGACCCCCGCATTCGCTTTAAGCCCGCCTATGTGAAGGGGCCCTTTTCTCCTAAATGGAGTACATCTGTCCCATTGAGCGCGCGTGGGTGGGTAAAAAGGTTTACCTTAGTACTTTTCCGCGTCTTTGCACCTTTGTCAGCTTCACTGATTTAAATTTAAGCTGTCTTAAGAGAAATAGCCATTTCTCGGAATTAAGACTATTCATTGTTTATTAGAGTGTAGGCCAAATCCTCTGACTGCTCTGGCCAAGTATGGCTCCGGTAGTACAGAGAGGGTCATGCTCTTGTAGTGGAGACTAAAAATATCTGATGATGATGATTGTTTATTAATTGCCTCCGTGGTTTGCCTGTAGTCCGGGGGGTCGTGGGTACGATTCCCATGGGAAGCATATTTTGTTTTGTTGTTTCCAGTTTGGTTAGGACATTGCAGGCTTGAATCACCTGATAATCTGATAATTAAGATAATTCCGTGCTTCGGAAGGCACGTTAGGCGTAAATCAGCATGAATGCTGACATTAAAGCGGACATTAAACCGGACAGTTGATGATAAACATATAAGGACAAATCACACTATATATATATATATATATATATAGCCGTGTAGTTTCCGGCAGAGTAGAATAGGACCACTCTTAGTCTTCCCATTGAGGTCGTAAAAGGCGACTTAGGAAATACAAGCTAAACAAAGCTCATAAACATCAATGAGACCTCTCCAACCCGTTTGGCCAGCGAGGAGAGCTATGCTTGGTGTTTCTTTGCGAGACAGAAGTTACCAACATAGCTCAGCGGATAAGCTCTTTGAAGTGGCAGTGGGCGGGGCATATAGCATAGAACCGAAGGTCGATGGGGCAAAAACGTTCTCTAATGGCGACCACGTACCGGCAAGCGCAGCGTCGGAAACCCACCTACCATAGTGGTGGTCGGACGACCTGACCAAGGTCGCAGGGAAACGCTGGATGCAGGCCGCTTCCAACCGGTCATTCTGGAAATCTTTGGGAGAGGCCTAGGCCTATGACTTCATGCGGCTAACGATGATGAAATTAAGCGCTAATATATTATAAGGGCTATCTCTCATAGGTCAAAGAAATGCTTTAGTAGCAAATTTTAAGAAATTGACACGCTATATATATGTTAGTTTTTTCATACAATATTTTTTTATGCAAAATGTATATATCAGCTTTTTTGATTGTCTAAGTCTGAAAATCCATAGTAGGCAATGGTAAAAAATTGTACGCCAAGAAAGTGTTATTTTGCTCATGATGTTTTTTTCGTCTGTTTAAGTCCAAATATCTCTAAAACTAGCGTGTCGATTTTTTATTTTGCATCTGAAACATTTTTCTAGCTTATGGGTGTCAACTCTAAAAATATTTGCGCTAAAAAATAAATTGACCTTTTTTATGTATATTTGACGGCAAACGAGCAGACGAGCCACCTGATGGAAAGTGGTCACCGCCGTCCATGGACATCTGCAACACCTTATATAAACATCTACGAACCAGCTCAATCTGTTAAATATCGTTTTCCATTATGACCTGAACTGGACTCAAACCCAGGACCCTGCGATTCAAAGGCACTTGCAGTACTACTGAGCCACAGAGATAGTCATTATCGTGATGATACATAACAAATCAAAGAAATAAAAGCTTTAAATAAAAAGATTTCGTTATATAGCCTGTAAATGTACCTACTCTTGACGCTCTCTTAAAGGGTTAACTCAGACCATAAATATGAACAAATTTTCCTATGGGACGACCAATGCTGGGAACTCAAAAAAATCGTCATTTCCATACAAAAGTGTTCTGCCGCCCGGCCAGTTTGTATGGGAATGTCGATTTCGATTTTATATTTGAGTCCCCAGCTTTGTTCCCATAGGAAAAGTTGTTCATATTGATAGGCTGAGTCACCCCGTTAAGGGAACCTCGACTCGAAGGGCATTCCCTTCAAAGAAAATAAGTCGTAAATAAAAAATATCAAAGAAATACGAACGAGACGCAAAAGGGAATGGGACTAATGTAATTGTTCCGTGAATATATCAACGTTTATGTATTACGCCGGAGGCTGTCAAATGAACAACAATTCATGTCTCTGTTACGAACCTTTCAGTCATTGATATGTTTAAACGGAACGGGGTAGCAAACATACATTTACAACGGATGTAAAAGGAGGAAAAATAAAAACATTTTTGTGATACGGGTCGCGGACACGTTTTATGTTTGTCAAATGTAAATGTATATGTAAATATAGAAAGCTGGGAGCTATAAAAATTAGAGTACCAACTGGTGCCTTACCCTGCAAATTGTAAAAGTTAATTAAATTAATTGGGTAGGGAGTACCTGGAGCCGTAACGGCCAGGGACTAGATATGTAGTAGGGGACGGGAATCAAAATGACCATTCCTAAAAAAAACAAATAAAAATTAGCCGGCGCGTCGCGCACTTCACATTTACACGGTGTATAGTATCATTGAATACTATTGAATACACCGTGTAAATTTACCACCAAAATTCCCTTGAAGGGATGACTCAGACGGTCAAAAGGAACAACTTATCCTATTCGAGTATTGCAGGTATCTCAAAAAAAATCGTCATTTTTATTTGCAATTAGAGTAAAAATGCATTTTTTTTCCATGTTTGGTCGCGTAGGAAAAGTTGTTCTTTGTGACAGTCTTAGTAACCCTTGTGAATATCGGTAATTAATTTACTTGGTGTATAAGGCCCAAACGCGAGCCGAGCGGTAAAAGCCAGCTGTGCCGTCAGTATACTGAGAGGAAACACTGCGCTCGAGAGAATTGAAAAAATAGGTATTTGTAAAATATATTGCTGTCGCGTTGTGTGCCCAAACAACCCCCGCAGAGTGCGATAGAGACAACTGCAATTTGTTTTATTGATGTTTGAACACAACGGAAATTCTTTAAATTAATCAATTATGGAAAAAAATAAAACACATACGGACATGCTACTATACCATAGATATTTTTGGTAAAAAATCATTGCACTACTGGTACTTTACGGCGAGGAATCAGGGGACTACGCTTGTATGGAAACATGGCCGTACCAATTCTTTCCAACACATTCATCTACTATCTCGACCAGATTCCAAAATCTACATGGAAATCGATACATTTAACATTTTTTTTCTCCCAACCGAACATAAAGAAAAATACAAACCGAAATCAAAAAGCACGTACGAAAAAAAATTCCATAGCGCGATAATTTTATATTGCGTTCAAAAGACAATTAACCTTCATATATTAAGTTCTATATTACGTATGAGGTACGTAATATAATGCTTACAATCCTTTAACAGCATTGATGAAAGCCAGTCTGTGCAACATCAAAATAATTTACTAGACATAATTGGAATTGGTGTCAGTGTACACGAGTGGATGCACAACATTACGCTTTGATTAAATTCCACAGCACTCAAAATAAAAAGGAGCTTAGATGTTAGTGCTAGAAAAATCAAACCGCCTGCTGAGAAATTATATATTATATGTTTATATAACATTTGACTAGCTCCGTGGCGCAGCGGTCAACACGCCTGCCTGCGACTCGGAGTGACCGGGTTCGATCCCCGGCCAGGTCAAGATGGAAAATGATCTTTTTCAGATTGGCCTGGGTCTTGGATGTTTATCTATATATGTACTAGCTGCCCCGGCGAACTTCGTTTCGCCATAAGTTAAAAACTATCCTATCTCTCAAGTTGGATCGAACTGCACATGGTGTGCGAATTTTATTATAATCGGTTAAGTGGTTTAGGAGTCCATTGAGGACAAACATTGTGACACGAGATTTATATATATTAAGATTTGTTATAAAATATAGTATCGTTAAGTTAGTATCCCATAACACAAGTCTTGAACTTACTTTGGGGCTAGCTCAATCTGTGTGATTTGTTTGTATATATTTATTTATTTATAATTTATTTATTTATATTATAGTTTATTAATTTTAAAAATTAAAAACATACATACTTACATACATATTATCACGTCTTTATCCCTGATGGGGTTGACAGAGCCTAAAGTCATAAGACCGAAAGGCCACGTTAAGCGTGTTGGTGCGCGTAAAGGTGAAAAACGGAATCAAAATAGTGATGGGTGTCTAGCCGCATCGCCTATTGTCATGATTTTTTAGATTTTCACCCATCCCCTTGACCAGCTTCTACGGTCTGCACGGAAAGAGAAGCAGTTGGTACATTCTACGTTTTTTCTTTTCTCCCAGACTAGCATGGAAGTATCGCAGCTAACCGTATCAGTATCCAAATTAAAAAAAAAATGTTTATCCTTATCCTTACTAATATTATAAATTCGAAAGTGAGTTTGTTTGTTTATTTGTTTGTTTGTTTGTTTGTTTGTTTGTTTGTTTGTTTGTTTGTTTGTTTGTTTGTTTGTTTGTTTGTTTGTTTGTTTGTTTGTTTGTTTGTTACGCTTTCACGCCGTAACTACTGAACCGATCATCATGAAATTTTGCACACAAGTTCTCTGGAGTATGGAGAAGGACATAGGCTACTTTTAAAAAGTACTATTCCCGAGGGATCGACATTGACGCGGGCGGAGCCGCGGGCGAAAGCTAGTAATATATATATTTAGATATATAGATTTCCACAAATACATGCAATCGGTAACCGGGAAATAGAACAAATTTAACTCGCAAGATTTGATTGCAGGCAAACATCGGGACAGGTGTAAACGCTTGTAAAAAATCTGTTATATCGTCATAATAATATTGCTGTCAAAAGCATTTCTAGATCTGTCAACCTTTGTATTACCTTCAAAAGGCTCACCACCCTTTAATGAAAGCATACATTGATGAAACCCAGTCTATGCAACATCAAAATAAATTAGTAGACATAATTGGAATTTGACGTATCTCGTGTACACACATTATATACGCTTTGATTAATTTCAAAGCAATAAAATTTAATTTGGAGTTTAGGTGTTAAGGCGAGAAATTAGTGGCAGATGTTAATTTCGTTTGAATTAAGTATAAATTGAACTAAGAGATTAAATAATATATTAGTATACAGTGCGTTTTCTCTTAAACTACCAATAATTTAGATTCAAGTTTTCAGCGTCAATACGAACAACTTTTGTTTTATGACCAAGCCTAAAATCGAGAAAAAATCTGCTGCTCCGTTAATTTTAAATCAGTGTTAAATAAATAACATACACACAGATTGAGCTAGCCCCAAAATAAATTCAAGACTTGTATTATGAATGGGATGCTAACTCAACGATACTATATAACAAAAACATATATAGATATACATCCAAGACCCTGGCCAATCAGAAAAAGATCGTTTTCCATCTCGACCTGGCCGGGGATCTAACCCGGGCACTCTCGTGTCGCAGGCTGGCGTGTTGACCGCTGCGCCACGGAGCTAGCCGCAATATTAGCCGTGTGTATTCAATTTCCTATCATCATCATCATCAGGTCTTCCTTCGTCCTTTTTAGTCTCCACTACAGGAGCACGACCCTCGTAACACCCTAATTATTTTTCTCCATTTCTTGCTTACTCACAGAATAAAAGTTATTTGTAATGATAACGAGAACGTGAATTTAAAGTAACGGTAATTTAAGCTCGAACACACTGTAGAGACGAAATAGACACCAAAATTTGAAGCCAAAAGTTCGTAATAAAAGCGTACTTACTCGATACAATTCAGTCACAGATTTGGACCAGTAAGATCGTGGAAACGAAAATTTTGGTGAAGAAAAAAAAATTAATTACTAATGTAAATAAAATCACTTTAATACGGTATTATCGCGTATATTATATAATGTAATATACGCGATAATACCGTATTAAAGTGATTTTATTTAAATGTGTAACAATCGCGAAAACATCGGAAACCATTATGAATGACTAACTTATGCACACTTTAATGATGTAATAGAAATAAATCTACAAAGGTGTTTCACTTATTTCTGTATATATCTATAACATATATGTACAACGTACACT
This sequence comes from Elegia similella, assembly GCA_947532085.1. NCBI lineage: Eukaryota > Metazoa > Arthropoda > Insecta > Lepidoptera > Pyralidae > Elegia > Elegia similella. The sequence goes on along the minus strand of OX383940.1, from coordinate 18,462,651 downwards.
AATTTACACTTCTGCACTAATATTATAAAGAGAAAAGATTTGATTGTTTATATTGAATCGGCTCCGAAAATACTAGACCGATTTGAAACATTCTTTCAACATTAGAATCCTACATTATCCCTGATGAACATAGGCTATAGAATAAATACCTTTAATTACCCGTGTGAAGCTTGAGCGGGCCGCTAGTGTTCCATATGTATATTATTTTCAATTACATGACAACGACTGTCATTATTGTGGCTTCATTCAATTGTTGCAAAACCTTTCCAAAAACCTCTCTATGGTAGAGGTACATACATAACTATTATACATCTTTTATAAGTTTAAAATATACAAAATTCCAAAATTGGTCACCTTCTCGAGAGCGAGCAGTACTTAATACAGCGTGTAACATAAGCAACGACGGACCCATGAAGGGGTGACTCAGCCCGTCAAAATGAACAACTTTTCCTATGGGACCAATACTAAACAACGTGTTCTATGTGACCAATATGGGCTCAAACTAATTGCAGGGCCGGCCGTACACTTTTTAATGAAAATGTCATGTTTTTGAGTTCCCAGCATTGGTCCCATAGGATTTTTTTTTATTTTGACTGGCTGAGTAACCCCTTTACGGGAACGTCGTTAGTTACACGCTGTATACCTATGTAAAAATGTTTTGGTTTTTGATATATTTTTATCCTTATTCGGTCGATAATTTCCAACATTTATCAGGGGACACTTTTTAGATGTTACAGTATTATATTTTTTTATATAGTAACTGTGATTCCTTTATGTGCTAATCAAAGTAATCTCTTCGCACCTCAGTTCATTTGCGCCTGAGCTGTTCGCACCTGGGTTCATTCGCGCCTTAGCTCTTCGCGCCTGAGTTCGCTCGCACCTCAGCACTTCGCACCTTTCTTTCGCACCATATTTTTACTACCCATTTAGAAGATTACAGTCTAAAAGTCCTGATAAAATTACACTTACTACTTTGCCTTACTAACCAAATACGAATTGAAAAGGTTCCATCTAGAAAATAGTCACACGTATTAGGTATTCCACGCGATGATCACATCTGTTACACGCGACGGGGTATGGAATCCGAATCAGCAAAAACATTCGCAGTTTGTTGTCTGAGAGCAACGGTTTGTTACGCATAGTAGGTTTTACACATTCAAGGTCGAGAATAGAGTTATATTGTTAAGCCGTTCCTAGTCTCATAAAACCATGGTCTCGGTGGTGCAGTGGTTAATAAGCTAACTTGCTACACAAGGGACACTGGGTACGATTCCCCTCGCGGCCAAATACTTGTACTTCATTTACACAGATTTTTTGTTGCGGTTCTGGAGCTTCTCAAGGCGTCAGGCAGGCAGCCGGCAAAACTTTCGTAAAATCATATCACAGCAATATTAGCCGTGTGATTTCCGGCAGAGTAGAATAAGACTACTCCAAGTCTTCCCATAGAGGACGTAAGAAGCGATTTAGGAAAAACAAGCTAAACAAAGCTCATAAACATTAATGAGATCTCTCCAACCCGTCTGGCTAGCGAGGAGAGTGTAGCCCAAATCCTCTGTCTGCTCTGGCCAAGTATGGGTCCAGTAGTACAGAGAGGGTCATGCTCCTGCAGTGGAGACTGGAGACTGCGAAAAAGACCTGATGATGATAATGATATCACAGCATGTATGTTGTCATAATAGGGGAAACTGGGCTCTGTCACATCATAGCTGAGAACGTCGGAAGCACAAGACGCCATAGAAAGTGCGCTTGCCAAGCATGGTAAGTATGGCAATATCCTCCCATGGAACGTATCATATTTGGGAAAGAAATAAAAACTATTCATTTGGTACACACAAAATTAGTACAACAATCTTACATTTACATAAAAAATTTGAAACATGTACCAAATTGGTCTCCGCTCAGCATATGTAATTAAGAAATAAGATATGGTGCAAAAATTTCATGCGGTAGTTCAGATGGCAGAGCGTGGGTCGTACATAGACCTAGGTTGCGGGTTCAAGTCCCGCCCGCATGAAATTTTTTCACAATATTTTATTTCTTTCAAAATAGCATTGTGAAAGCGAAATAAAAGACTTATAAAAAATATGTCACGGTGTTCATCGTAAAGTTGGTCTTCCGTGGCTACCATATTAAAAACAGATTGGGAGAGGTCTTGTTCACCACCCAACTTCGAAATAATGATGACTTTAGTCCCTTTTTAGGGTTCCGTACCCAAATGGTGAAAACGGGATCCAATTAATATGGCTCCACTGTCAGTTGACAATTGAAATTTTCAAAGATGATGATATATTTCTGTTGCCGCTATAACAACAAATACTAAAAAAATTGAGTAAAATAAATATTTTAGGGTGGCTCCCATACAACAGACATGATTTTTGTGCCGTTTTATAGATAATGGTACCTACTGAGTGCACGAGTCCGACTAGTACTTGGTCGGTTTTTTTTTATAGTCAGACGGATTGTTTATTGTGAGCTCAGTTCCTTTTTCTTGAAAAACACAACAGGATTAATACGCTCATTATAAAAGCTTGTCATAAAATTAACTTTTGAAAAAATATCCCATCCTGCTTCGTTAGAAGGCTCGGTCAATCTAGTGAAGTTATTCAATTCAGATTTCGTTGTGGCGTCGTTAATTTATTGGTCGAATTGTTTATTGAAGCAGCTTTTTAGGAAAATTCGAGCGCAGTTTGATTGGTTTTCTATTGTCTCGGTGTGCTCGCTCGTTATTTATTTTTGTATTGCTAAAAAGTAGTAAGGGTTTATTATACGAGTATACACTAGCTTTCACCCGCGGCTCAGCCCGCATTAATGTCGATCCCTCGGGAATAGTACTTTTTCCCGGGATAAAAGGTAGCCTATGTCCTTCTCCGTACTCCAGAGAACTTGTCCTTCTCCGTACTCCAGAGAACTTGTATGCGAAATTTCATGATGATCTGTTTAGTAGTTACGGCGTGAAAGCGTAACAAACAAACAAACAAACTCACTTTCGCATTTATAATATTAGTTAGGACTAGCTTTCGCCCGCGGCTCCGCCTGCATCAATATCGATCCCTCGGGAACAGTACTGTTCCCGGGATAAAATGTACCCTATGTTCTTCTCCGTACTCCAGAAAACTTATATGCAGAATTTTATGATGATCGGTTCAGTAGTTACGTAGTTACGGCGTGATAGCGTACCAAACAAACAAACTCACTTTCGCATAAGTATATATATATCGTGCAAATATCCCTCAAACACAGGTGGAGGAGAACAGAAAGAGACTTGTGTCTGACATTGAGACCTCTCTGGAGCAGGTCTCTGAATGGGGTAAACTAAACCTAGTTCAATTCAACCCTACTAAGACACAAGTCTGCGTGTTTTCCGCTAAGAAGACCCCATTTAACATAGCACCGAAGTTTCGGGACACCTCTCTTACCATTTCTAAGAGTATTGGGATCCTTGGCGTCGATATTACGAAGGAGGTCCAATTCCGGAGTCATCTGGAAGGTAAAGCCAAAATGGCTTCTAAAAAACTTGGGGTGCTCAATAGAGCGAGGCAGTACTTCACTCCGGGTCATAGACTTTTATTATATAAAGCTCAAGTCCGGCCCCACATGGAGTACTGCTCTCATATCTGGTCTGGTGCACCTCAATACCAACTCCTTCCTCTTGATTCCATCCAACGCCGGGCAATTCGTATTATCGACGATCCCACACTCACAGACGATTTAGACACCCTCGGTCTACGGAGAGACGTTGGCTCTCTGTGTGTATTTTACCGTCTATACTATGGGGAGTGTTCTGAAGAACTTTTTGAATTGGTGCCACCGTCACCTTTCTACCACCGCACCGCTCGCCACAGGAGTATGAACTCCCTCCCGAGGTTTTCCCTGTGTGCTATGACTTGAGGTCCTTCAAAAGGCGTGTTTACAGGTATCTTAAGAGTCGGCAATGCATCAGCAGCTCCTCTGGTGTTGCAGATGTCCATGGGCGACGGTGACCACTTTCCATCAGGTGGCTCGTCTGCTCGTTTGCCGTCGGATATACATAAAAATAAATAAATATATATATATATATATATCTCTTGTCCTCCTATACAATATATATATATATATATAATATAGTAAGGATAGGTACACTTATCATGCTTATTACGCAATACCTAAAGGCCACGTGTAAGTCGATCTTACGGAGGTGCACCATATGTTTTTTATCATCATCAGGTCTTTTTTTAGTCTCGACTACAGGAGCACGACCTTCTCTGTACTACTAAAGCCATACTTGGCCAGAGCAGTCAGAGGACTTGGCCTACACTCTCCACGCTGGCCAGACGGGTTGGAGAGGTTTCACAGATGTTTATAAGCTTTGTTTAGCTTGTATTTCCTAAGTCGCCTTCTACGACATCCACGGGAAGACTTGGAGTGGTCCTATTCTACTCTGCCGGATACCACACGGCTAGTTTTTAACTGCTTATTAATTTACGCAAGCCTTTTCATGGTGTTTTATTTTGAGCCTACATGATATTCTGATATACTTTTATCCATACAAATTTCATGTCACACTATATGTTTAAATAAATTATAATTAACAAGCAAATTATTATGCTTTCTAGATAGTCGCAGGGTGCAGTGATATTATCAAAAAACGCACCTAAGCAAGGACCAATCCAAATGTTTTCGTCCGCCGCATTTTGTCCCCCATTAGGCCAGTGCAGACGGGCCTCAGTTTTTGCGAGGCAGCCCTATCCCTATAAATCTTTGTAAGTGGCTCGTTAGTTTCCTGGCCAGCTTACCGGCAGTTTCCAGAACAGATTTTTTATTGGACGGCAATAAAAAATCTAGCTATTTATTTACAATATTTATTCCTTACGCTATTATTCAAAAGGGTTATTTATTATTTATTAGTTAGCTGCGCGTTGTACGTGACGTCACCACAGCACGGGGCGCTAACTTATTTCAAATGACTATATTTTTAAACTAATAGCTGTATTTTATTATTTTTTCGCATAGTTATTTCTATTTCAAAAAGAAAAATGAGAATGGAGAATATTTTCAATTTTTTTTGTGTTTTATTTTGCATTCACAATGTTATTTTGATATACTCTTATTAAATTAAGGAATAAAAATGGTGAAAATATTTCATGCGGGCGGGGTTTGAATGCTACGCTCTGCCAACTGAGCTACCGCATGTTTCAACCTCGGCGCCGAAATTCTCCACCATATCACATTCCCCTTATATGTATTAAGGCTTATATCACCTAACAAATGAGGTATTTCATTCAACTCATTTTACAATGATGAAATGGATGATGAGAATTCACTAAATGTAATCAATAAATAGCTCGATTACTCGATCGTTTCATTAAGTATCGGCAAAGTTGTCGCCATCTTGTAGCACTCAGAACCAGCGAGAAATTCAGTATATATCTGTCTATTGTAGCTTATCTAGTAACTTAACATCCGCATCCATATTTCACATGAATGAATATTGTTCTGGTAGTTTAAGATCCGAGGCTTGCTTACCTTACGTCATTTTAGATTAGCTGGTTGGTAACTTATTTTGTAGAGAGCATTTTCACAAACCATTGTTTACTAATGTCGAACACTGTAACCTTTATTTTCAGGGGGTTCAAAGATTTTCGTTCATGCGTAGTAGAGACGCTAGTGGCAAAATTATTTTTTCTAGTAGCGTGAATAGGCTGGCTCGTCCGAAAAATTACCACATAATCGACATTTGAGTAGAAGCTTTACCGCTTCTATGCTTCGTTAGGTGAGTGAGAGAGTTGGAGGCCCATCCTTTCTTGTCTTTGTCCAAATGTATTTTTTATAATAAATAGATTTCGCCCGCGGCTCCGCCCGCGTCAATGTCGATCCCTCGTGTACAGTACTTTTTACCCTTTATCCTTCTCCGTACCCAGATAACGTGTATGCAAAATTTCATGAAGATCGGTTCAGTAGTTACGACGTGAAAGCGTAACAAACAAACTCACTTTCGCATTTATAATATTAGTTAGGATATGTTCATTTCTCTTGAATCATCGACGTCAATGTATATTAAATAATTCATTTCTGTACCTTTATCTATATCCATTCATATCCATACCTACTTTAAATCAGTTTAGAATACAATTTCAAAAAATTATAGCTTTTCTTAAATGACTTCGGGAAGGCAGATTTAGGATCTTGATCTTTATAGGTATATCTGTAGTCACGTCTGCACGATTGATGCGTGCGTATATCTCAGTGCGGCGTGAACACGCAAGCTTTGCCGGCGAACGGAGCACCATTTGTCTAAAGTTGTCTTTTAGACTTGTATCGCATTTTTGCTACAGTTTATTTTATTTCCAGATTTTGCTGAATACTTCGCTATACTCTCGATAGCATAACAGAATGAACTTTTGGTTATAGTTAGAAACAAAGGCTACATTTTGGCTGGAGAGATGCACTTCTCCATCTCGTTTCGAACCAGCAGAAAAACTATCGCCTGGAGATGGTCCATTGGCCGGAATGGAAGTGCTTAAATCGACTGAGAACCCAAGTCGACCGCAGCAAGGACAAACTGATAGGATTATACAGAATCCATTAATAATATCTGCAACTGTGGTGTACCTCCCCAGACATACTTCTGCTTGCTCGGGACACACCTGCACACTTGAGGATCTGTACATGGCTACAGGGAAATCAATACAAAAAATAAGTCACCATTTTTAATATTGGATTGGCTCAGGTTAAACCCAAGTATCCTTAATGGTTTCTAATGTTTCCGCGATTGTTACACATATAAATAAAATCACTTTAATACGGTATTATCGAGTATAATACATTATTTTTACACCTAACGTTTCGCAAAACTTTACAATTTCATGGTCGCAGGTAAGAGTAGGAGCTTGGGATCCTGTGACCTGTCATCAATTTAATAAAATCTCAAACTCATCACAAGACTGGGTCTTGGCCTTGACCTTCAGACACCGTGAGCCAATACTGCGTACAACGTTATCAATAAATATTGTAGATGGTAGTTTTTTATAGTTCTTATAATACAAAAGACAAATGTCAACTTAGTTTACCTGCGACCATGAAATCTGTAAAATTTTCGAAAACTTTAGGTGTAAAAATAATACCTTATTAAAGTGATTTTATTTAAACCAACTATCCTTAGATAGGTGGTAAAAGAGAGAGAAGTCAGGTATTTTTTTTAAATAGTAACACATGGCTAGCTCCGTGGCGCAGCGGTCAACACGCCAGCCTGCGACACGAGAGTGCCCGAGTTCGATCCCTGGCCAGGTCGAGATGGAAAATGATCTTTTTCAGATTGGCCTGGGTCTTGGATGTGTATCTATTTATGTATTTGTTATAAAATATAGTATCGTTGAGTATCCCATAACACAAGTCTCGAACTTACTTTGGGGCTAGCTCAATCTGTGTGATTAGTCCGTATATATTTATTTATGTATTATTCTGTAAAATATGGGTGAGACCTGTCTGTATATTGATCGCTGTTTATCCCATCACTATATAAAACAGATAGCACAATAAAAAAAATCTGTTCTGGCCGGTAAACTGGCCAGGCAACTAACGAGCCACTTACAAAGATTTATAGGGATAGGGCTGCCTCGCAAAAACTGAAGCCCGTCTGCACCGGCCTAATGGGGGACGTAATATGGCGGACGAAAACATGAGCGTTCGGATTGTACCGTGTTTAGGTGAGTTATGGGAATAGGGTTTTTTCATGCTGCCCTAGCTGTAAATCCTTATCCTTACTAATAGTATAAAATATTAAAGTGAGTTTGTTTGTTACGCTTTCATACCGTAACTACTGAACCGATCATCTTGAAATTTTGCATGCCTTTTATCCCGGGAAAAATACTATTCCCGAAGGGTAGATATTGACGCGGGCGGAGCCGCGGCCGAAAGCTAGTAACAACATAAAATTTTATTTAAAAGTTTTTTTCCAAAGTTTAACTAGTAGATAATGCTTTTAGGATTAAGTCTACGTATTGTCGCTTTTTGGCTCAATAAAGTTTAAAATAAATAAAATATATTAGCTACTTTTTTATCCATGCAGGTCCTGCAGGTACCTGACTCTGCATATATCTTTAATATGATAATGTCTTTGATGATGACAGATATTAACAACTGGACATTACAACTTGCGTTAATGTAGATCCCTCGGGAACAGTAGACTTTTCTGGGCCTCAAACTACCATATCAAATTTCATCGCAATTCGTTTAAAAGTTGAAGCGTAAAGTGAAGACAGATAGACATAGTTACTTTCGCTAGCTGATGCCCTCGACTTTGTCCGCGGCATTTTCTGTTATTATGATTACTCGTAATTAGTTTTTTATAACTCATCATCATCAGGTCCTTTTTAGTCTCCACTACAGGAGCACGACACTCTCTGTAATACTTATACATTAAAGAGGTAAACATAGTTTTGCCTGAGCTAAGGTGAAAACACCCTGTGTTTCAGGCTTTAATTGCTAGACATAAACTTCCAAAATAAACAATTACAAAAGAAAAATAACATTGTATACGAAGTTTAAAATTAAATTTAAATATAGTAAAATACTTATGATAAAACTGTTAATAAATCCTCTGTTTCTTCATACGACATATTGAGAAGGGCTTCTTGCAGTATTCTTTTCGTCGTACCGAAAGAACAAGGATAGAAACCAAGTTTTTTATTAAGCCTATTGTAAAGAAGGGGACCAAGGAATAAGAAAGTATAAGTATAGATGAATAATTTTCCCCCGTTTTCAAAACATTTTTTATTGATGCTTCGCTCCTATTGGTCACAGCGTAATGTTTTGTAACCTAAAGCCTTAAATAAATGGATTATCCAACACAAAAAGAATTTTCCGATTTGAATCAGTAGTTCCTGACATAAGGGCGTTCAAACAAAAAAACAAACTCTTCAGCTTTATAATATTATATAGTATAGATTAGTATAGATATGTAATCCTCCATTATAAATATAGTATGGAGTTGCCAGAACAAATTGTACAGATATAAACTGAGAAAATCATATTGTAACAGTAACTCGATACGAGTATACAGTATTAGTGGGTCAATTTTCTACCTTAGATGTTTGCAAGTCCACTATTAGTGCGCGAGCTGGCTTCGCGCCAACCAGCGTGTCGCCAGTTTGTTTCCTACTTAATTAACTTCATAAACTATGGAAATTTCTGCCGCTCTTGTATTTACTTGAAGTGTCTTTAGAAATACGGCTATGTTTTACTCAACTTCTTGCTTGACGCGGACGTCTTAAGTTGAATATCAAGCTGATGGACATTTAAGCATAAACTTTATTCGCAACTCTCAGAGTACGAGTAGTTCTAAGAAACCCTTCTAGTATTTTGAATGTGAAAATTTTGTTGTTAAATCTATCACAATTCTGTGAATTGGAGAGAGAAACTTTGGGAAGAGTTCACATACAGAGCCGTCTTTGCTTTGAAGTGGCAGCAGACGGGGCACATAGCGCGTAGAATCGATGGCCCATCGGACATCGGTTCTACGCTGTGCAGAAAGGTTCTCGAATGGTGACCATATAACCTGCGCAAGCAAGGCAAGCGCAGCGTTGGACACTCACCGACCAGGTGGTCGGACGACCTGACCAAGGTCGCAGGAAGACGTTCGATGCAGGCCGGTTCCAACCGGTCATATTGGAAAACCTTGGAGGAGGCCTATATTCAGCATTAGACTTCTTGCGGCTGAGATAATGATGATGAGATAATGACAGAGCCGTCCCACAATAGGGAAAAGGCGAGGAAAAAGAAGAAGAATTATGTGAATTAAACGGAACTGGCTGAAACCAGGCCTAGAGATTTTTTTTACGATTTCGTTGAACAGTATTTTAAGTATTTTCCCAACAGATTTAGCAGTCTCCGAACATAAACAAGTAAAGCGAAGACAAATTTGTTAGAAATAAAGAACAAATTCAATGGCGTCCGAGCCTCTAAAGTTAAAATGAAATATGGCGCTCTGTCGCAAGTTTGGCGAGAATATAATGCACCTATCTACTTTATAAATTATGTCACGGGCATCGTGATAAATTAATCATTTTATCCTGTCATTAATTCTCCGCAGACGGTCAGAATATTGCGATAACGTAAACATCGGTGGAAAAATAGACTCGTTGGGGTTTGTGCCGACCAAATACAAAATTTTGCATAAGGATTAAGAAAGAATGAAAGAAAAATAATTTATTTGGAGCCAAATAAAACAAACAATACTTATTTCTAACATTTTAAAAAACAAGGCACCAATAGGGGTCACTCAGCATTAGGCGGTGATATACCTGAGTAATATTACTCCACTGGTCTTCCGTGACACCTGTTCATAAAATAAAACAGTAAAGAGTAAAAAATAAAACATAAAAATAGAAGAGAGAGTTAACGCTGCAAATGAAAATGTAGCTTTAAACTACATATAGCACAATATTACAGTTCTATTTTTATACAGAGTTAAATGTGCTTTTTTTATGTATATTTGACGACAAACGAGCAGACGAGCCACCTGATGGAAAGTGGTCACCGTCGCCCATGGACATCTGCAACACCAGAGGAGATGCTGATGCGTTGCCGACTCTTAAGATACCCGTAAACACGCCCTTTGAAGCACCCCAAGTCATAGCACACTGGGAAAACCTCGGGAAGTCCGATCCACAATCCTGCTGTACGAGGAAAAAACCACGTGACGCTCTGACTATGGAGAATGTCAATTGGGTCTCCAAAAATGGAGACCCAAGTGACAAGGATGTGGGGATGGACTTTACTCCTGTGGCGAGCGGTGCGGTGGTGGTAGAAAGGTGACAATGGCACGTATTCAAAAAGTTCTTCAGAGCACTCTCTCACACAGAGAGCCAACGTCTCTCCGTAGACTGAGGGTGTCTAAATCGTCTGTGAGTGTGGGATCGTCGATAATACGAATTGCCCGGCGTTGGAGGATAGGAATTTGTTGGATCTGGAAAGGGAATGAAGGTATTGGCATACTACTTACTAGGATGAATGGGGGAATAGCAAGTAGCAGCTCGTGAGGCCGGGCGCGCATTCCCGAAGCCCTACCTGTAACATCTGGCTAAGGAGTTGAAGATGACACCCTTGACTTTACCGTGCATTCATGTCGAGTTACTATTTAAGGAACAAGCAAAAGTAACAGGCGAAGAAAATTATACCATCGCGTTTCTTGATTACGGTAAGCAAATCTAAAATCCAAGCTGATTGAAACTCTAATCAAGTTGTTTGGGACTTAATTTCCATAAAAATATAGGCAGAGAATAATTTCGGAACAATTTTTACCAAAAATTTCAACATTTTGATTTGACGTTGTGTCCGCGTCCCGGCGGTGTTTCAATCACGTCGCCGCTTTTGATATTATTTCTATTGATTTTGTGCAAATTCAATTCTTCAGTAGGAAAAATATTAGAGCGTTTATCTTCTTTACTTGGTAGTTTTATTATTTTGAAGTAATCTCAAGTTTTTTTTTAATTTAACTAGCTTTTGTCTGTGGTTCCATCCACGCTTGGTTACTATGTGACATTTTCTTTAAAAAATGAGCCGTCTCCCTCGGTTAATGGACGATAATTTACGTGATAACAGTGGAAGAGCGATAGATGCATCACAAGCCGGACGCTTGGCCGATCGTGCCTTTCTATCGCTTGTTACGCGCTCTAGCTTGCACACTTTTTCGTGCGTGAGTCGACGTTCATCGATTTATAAGACGTTATCAAGTCAAAATTAAAAATAAATAGGTACATGCTAATCACGTCTTTATTCCTTACGAGGTAGGCACACCCTTAGGTTGATACGATGATCTAAGCCCTCAGATAATGGAATCAAAATACTGACGAGTTTATTACAAGCATTATAGAATCATGGTTTTACTTACGTTAATTTAGTCGGAATTACCGACTAGTTCACAGTGATTTAAGGGAAGCAAAACCGCTATGTCGGTATCCCTAACAACTCACCCTGACGATGGTCTTCGTAACAGATCGAAACTAGTCGAAGATTCAGACTGAATAGAAAGTAAAACCGTAATTCTACCATTAATTTATCTCGCTCTTTATAGTTTTACGGACGATGTGACGTTAGGGGGTTTATAAAAGAAACGCCCTAGTCAGCAACAATAAATATTTATTAAAATTTAAAATCAGGGTTGGTTCTATGCCCTATGCCGTGTCCTATAAGAGGTACCGCCCTTAGTCTCGAAGACAGACGCCGCGAAGGTGGAGGGTGGGGTCGTCCGATGTTGACGGGTCAGCACTCCGTAGCCGTCGTAGAAGAACTTCTCTTCTCTTTGACGCAGGTGGTTAATTTTCTTTAGAAGAAAACCAAGCCCAAGCTTTGGACCCTGGAAAGTTATAAGTCCAGTGTGAGCTTAAACTCATCATGCCTTTGACCGGTCAGCCACGCCCAGGAAAATGAAGAAGGGACAAGTACCTTATTTACGAAGTAGGCATGAATGTGGCTGATGGTCAAAGAGAACAGAGTAGAAATAAAAGAATTTAGAATAATGAAATATGTGATAAAAAAGAAAATAAGACACTTTAAGGCTATTAATAAATAACTCGACGGTAGTTGTTTATAAATCGGCTGATGCAATATCTATCGATCACAATTTACGTCTTCAACTTACAGCCAATATTTAATTACTTACATAATAACACTAAGGAACATGAAAAGGATAAAAGTTAACACTATATCACAAAAATCATTCACAAATAACTATCCCTATTAAAATATAAATTGAGTTCGTCACTTACCGATCTACGGGTATAGATAACACTTTTACTTTTAACAGTTTGTTTTACTAATTGTAAAAAATAAAGGCAATGATTGCAGTTATTAGACTTTATGTATCTCAGATTAATAAAATGCGAAATTAGACACTGCGCTTAGAGGAGCGTACGTGTCTGCTGCGCGAGAGAAGTCGACGCTGTGCGCCCGCTCGGAATGCGGCCGCGCTAAGTAGCTACTTAGAACAAAGGGATCGGTGCATGAATGTCGCGGTAAGAATGAACAGCCAGTAATTTTGTATTGACCGGTTCTTGTTTGTCCGTTTGGTAACTTTAAGTGTATTAAGTAAGTTTATTATTTTAATAGGTTAATTTAGTGTTATTGAGTGATTGTTTGTAATGTTTTATTAAATAATTATTTAGGTTAAGGTTAATTTAATTAAGTTATTATTAATTTTAATAAAATATGTTTGGCAAATTTATAAGTTTTTCAAGTAAATATAACATACGTTACAATACCCCCTCGGGTCCGTAAGGATTTTATTATTTTTATAGAATAAAATCCGCATGAGCAAGTCTTAACGCAGCGTATATATATTTTATAACATTTTTTTTTTTATATTCATACTTCACCTCATTTTCATTCACATTCATTCTTTTCACATTCAAACGGCCGTAATAAACATTAAAATTGAGTACTATGGCGGTTACATTAATAAGTTAAGACAGTGATTTATCTGACTAACTTTAAAAAAAAAATATTTAAAGTATATCGCCGTTGTCTCATGCAACGATGTTTGTTAAAATAAGATGGGTATTGTAATGTTTATATTTTCTTTCTTTTTTTTGTATCACTATTTATTATCACAAGGTAATTAATTTTAAATCCTTGATATGCCAGGTACCGATGTCATTTCCAGACATATCCGCTAAGTTATAAACAAGAGGTGATTTTTTACCTACTATGCGACATTTTATATATTTTGGTGCTAATTTCTTACTAAAAAATTTGTCTTTGTCACTTTGAAAATACGCTCTTTTCATGACAATGTCACCAACATTAAATTCGGCAGGTTTGCGTCTTAAATTATAGTGACTTGTGTTTTTTGTGTGTGCTTGCCAAAGTTTAAATTGAACATTGTCGAATATTTTAGACATACAACCGAGGTTTTCAGCGTAAATGTCGCGTGGTAAAAATATTAATTCATTACCTACATCATTGTCAACATAATGTGATCCACAAGTGACTAACTCCCTACCGAAAACGAGGAACGAGGGTGTGTAACCGGTAGATTCGTTCACCGAGTTGTTGATGGCGAATTGTACAGAGGGTATTTTAGTATCCCAGGATCTATGATCATCATCAACAAAAGTTGACAAGCAAGTGATGATTGTCCTGTTATATCGCTCGACGGTATTAATTTGGGGAGTATATTTAGGCGTAAAAAAGATATTAGGGATTTTATACTTTTTGAAAAGACTATCAGTAAGATTACTGGTAAATTGTGTACCGTTATCAAGAAATACGGTTTGGGGTATACCGTGGACAAGGAAAACAGATTCTTCTAAAATTTTATTTATTATTTGCGAAGTGGCGTTTCTAATGGGGTAAATCAAACAAAATTTGGAAAAACAGCAGGTTATTACGAATATATATGAATTTTGCCTACGAGTTACTGGCAAGGGGCCCATCAGGTCGATAGAGATAACTTGGAATGGGCGTGAACATTGTTTTGGGCGTCCCATTTCACCCAACGTTGCATGATTTTGCATTTTGTAAGCTAGGCATTTATCACAAGAAGAGATAAATTTGACAACGTGTTCATGCATGCCTGGCCAAAAGTAACGCAATGCAAGACGTCTGTATGTTTTGAAGATACCTAGATGTCCAGCCGTAGGCTCGGAATGGTTCTCAAAAATAACCTGTTCACGCAATTCACTAGGAATAACCTCCTTCCAGGAAAATTCAGAATTTAGACAACATTTTTCTTTAGATAGGCGATATAAGGTATTGTTTTTAACGATAAAATTTTGAAAATTTTGGGGATTGTTAATGCAACCGTTATAAATATTTCTATACCATGAGTCAGAAGTAGTAACATAAGAGTTACTAGAGCTAATGGCACTTACTGGAATTGCTCTTGACAACGCGTCTGGAATAACATTATCGGAGCCACGACGATGTTTTATTTCAAAATCAAAAGAGGACAGGCGCACTCCCCAACGTGCCAGTCTACCTGTCGGATTAGTTATAGACAAAAACCATTTGAGCGCACTGTGGTCGGTGTATACTATGAAGCGCTTACCATTTTCCAAATAGCATCTCCAATGCTCAAGAGCAGTAATCACAGCCAAAGTCTCACGCTCAGTGATGCTGTAATTACGTTCTGAGTCGGACAATGATCTGCTCATGTAAGCTATTGGATGCTCTTTAGAATTAATAGTTTGCGTGAGCATAGCACCAACACCATAATTGCTAGCGTCCGTATGGACTTCGAAAGGAAGGTTGTAGTCCGGACAGGAGAGAACTGGTGCTGAAACAAGGCACTCTTTAAGTTTAAGAAAAGCAGCATCCGCCTCATCCGTCCATTTAAAAGGTGGAGCGTTCTTTTTATTTGACGTAAGCTTGTTAAGTGGCGCGGCTATGGTGCTGAAATTTGGCACAAAACGACGGTACCAAGTGGCTGTTCCGAGAAACCGTTTGACGTCCTTTTTAGTTGAAGGCGTAGGATATTGGAGGATAGCCTGTACCTTTTCAGGATCAGTTCTCAAACCGTCTTTGTCCACCACATAGCCTAAATACTTAAGACGCGCTCTGAAAAAATTGCATTTCTCATGATTCACAGTGAGGTTAGCCTGTCTCAGTTTCTCCAAAACGCGAAGTAGTGTCGAAACGTGGCTTTCAAAATCACTACTTACGACAATGATGTCATCTAAGTATGCGAAGACTTTTTGATCAAATTCTGCGAAGAGAATATCGACCAGGCGCTGCTGTGTAGCTGGAGCATTTGTCAAGCCAAAGGCGGTACGTTTGAATCTAAAAGTTCCTCGCCCTGAGACATAGAAAGCCGTCTTGTCGCGATCGTCTGGATGGATATTAATCTGCCAGAATGCTTTGGATAAATCGATACTGGATAGATAACGAGCATCGCGAAGATTATCCAATATTTCCGACACATATGGCAAATTATATGCATCTTTTTTCGTGACCGAGTTCAGCTTTCGACTATCTAGGCAGAAACGAGGTTCGCCATTTTTCTTCATCACAATTAATACAGGAGAGGACCAAGCGCTCTCACACGGTTCAACAACGTCCAAAGCCAACATTTCGTCAACTTCTTCGACGAGGATTCGTTGCTTCTCCGGTGACAAGCGGTAATAACGCTGTCGTACGGGTTGCGTATCCCCAGTATCAATACGGTGCGTAATCAGATGAGTATTCCCTAAGCCTTTGACCTTCGAAGAGATTTGCTCGAATTGACTAATTACGTTATCAGCTACAACTTTTTGAGAGGCATCTAAGGTTTCATAATTTTGTAAATGCGTTGTAGGGTCGTGAACAGAAGCTATATTATTATTAAAATTACACAAGCTAATAGAATTTAAATATTTAGGACAAATGTGAAATTTACGCCAGAAATCAATACCTAAAATCAGATTATTATTTATTTCAGGAACAACAAGAGCTTCGATAATGTGAAATTCATCCTCAAAGTGAATTGGAAGATTCATGGAACCAATACTCTTCAATTGTTGTCCTCCTGCTGCAATAATAAATGAAGGGCTAGAGTTCTTACAATTAAACTGAAGACCTTTATCCATAAGAATTTTATGGGCATTGTTACCTATGATTGTGATAGCTGCGCCAGAATCTAGTAAACCGGCAATAACTAAATCATTCAATTTAATAGAAGCGTAAGGCCTAGAATCATCAATTGGTTTATTACACAGAACTGTAGCGACTTTATAAATTTTAAAAAAGTTTGAAATTGTTTGTAACCAATTTTGCCAATCAGTTTTATCAAAATTGTTACTGCTGCAGTTCTGCATATTCAGTTTTTTGAATATGATTTGTTGCTATATTTATTTTTATTGCAATCGGGACATTCTGGAGTTTTAACGTCCTTCTTGCCGCAAACAAAGCAAAGTATATTAGTTTTATCAGCCGTACATTGACGTAAACCATGAGAATCTGTACGACATCTTGGGCAATAACGACGCTTAGAAGTCTGTAAAGCATGTACATATTTTTGATTGTTTCTATTTTGGTTCTGTAAATCATTATGTTCATTACGTTGATTATTATATGTGTTAGATTTATTATTATTATAGTTGTAATTTTGATTAAATTTAGGTTTAGATTTAGTGTAAGCAAACTCGGGTGCTAATGTATCTGAAGAAGGAGTCGGAGGTTCCCGGAATTGTGAAAGGCGTGCTTGTACTCTTTCAAAGTTAGTACAAAGACCTCGCAATTCGTCAATAGAGCGGATTTCAGGTGAAGAAGCTAGTATATTTGAGTAGCATGGGCGAATATTGTGCAAAATTATTTCTAATTTGCTATCTTCTGGGAGTGTTTTCGATAAGCGCGAAAACAGACCAGACATGATGGATAAATAAATGACAATGTTTTCTGTTTCACCCTGCGTTCTAGAACGAATCTCAGACAAAAGTCTGTAATCATAGTCAGACCTATCGAAATCGTTTTTTAATTGAACTAAGAGGCTGTCCCAATCCGAAATAAGTTCTCTATTACTGCGAAACCAGTGAAGGGCATCACCTGTGAAAATTTCGGTAGCATATGAAAGAAGTTTTTCACCAGAAATATTCCGTGCCTTTTTAAATTCGTTAGCTCTTTGGACAAAAGAACGGACGCAAGTTTTGCCATCATATTTTAATTTATTGATGTCCTGAGAAGAGCGATCACAAGTGACAGATATGTTCATAGGAGATGCAGAGACAGATGTATCGCTGGTACTCTGGCATAACAAAGGATCAATCAAATCTTTATCTTTAAGTAGGCTAATTTTGTGCGAATACAATTTGAATTGGTCAACACAAGAATCGTATATGGCTGAGTCAGTCTCACTACGAGATATCCTGTTCAGGCGATGATAAAGGTGATTTAATATGTTTTTAATCCTTAAAATGTTGTTACGACCAAGATCACCACTCTCAAGCGCTATTTTAATTTTAGTCAAAACATTTGACGCTCCTGTAAGGTCTTCGGTCGAGCTAAGAGGTGAATCTAAAATATCCTCCGATGGAAAAATTGGAGCTAGTTTTGCAATTTGTCTACGGAGCTCTTGGACGGTAGTTTCGGGTTTTGAACCTCTAATAGTGACTTCGTACTCTAATTCGCTCTTTTGAAGAGACAAAAATTTTATCGGAAAAGCCATGATTAGAAAAAAAATAAGTGTAATCGTAAACCAATAAATAAGTAAATGGTGAACTCAATTTGTGTAAATAAAACTTATCTCTGTTCTTTACAAAGAAAATTACTAAAAGAATAAACGTTTAGGGTTGCTATCATTGATGAAAGTTAAAAAAATAATAATCAACCGAAAATAAAAAAATAAAATAAAAAAACAACACAAACCAAAAATAAAATAAAAGGAAAATAAAGCACATAAAAATGCAACTAGTGTGTAACACAAACGAATAAAAAAAAACGGAACTAGTCACTTAACAAAATGTCTGCTGACATGAGTGACTGCAACTTAGTTTTAACAATTTTAAGTTATGATGGTGGTAACAACTTTGACTGTGGATAAATTAATAATAACAAATAATGAAGCAAAATAGTATCAAATTTTAAAAGAAAAAGGTACAACTAAAGATAATGTGCTTTGTGGTACACCTTAGTTGCTTGCAACCAAAAAGAAAAAATAAACGTTTCACAAAAACAGAAAAAGAAAAGAAAAGCTCACAAACATGCAACTACTGAAAGAAAATAGAACAAACGGCATAAGAGTAGAAGAAAGAAAGAAAGAAATAATCACGTTGAGCGCCAGTGTGACGTTAGGGGGTTTATAAAAGAAACGCCCTAGTCAGCAACAATAAATATTTATTAAAATTTAAAATCAGGGTTGGTTCTATGCCCTATGCCGTGTCCTATAAGAGGTACCGCCCTTAGTCTCGAAGACAGACGCCGCGAAGGTGGAGGGTGGGGTCGTCCGATGTTGACGGGTCAGCACTCCGTAGCCGTCGTAGAAGAACTTCTCTTCTCTTTGACGCAGGTGGTTAATTTTCTTTAGAAGAAAACCAAGCCCAAGCTTTGGACCCTGGAAAGTTATAAGTCCAGTGTGAGCTTAAACTCATCATGCCTTTGACCGGTCAGCCACGCCCAGGAAAATGAAGAAGGGACAAGTACCTTATTTACGAAGTAGGCATGAATGTGGCTGATGGTCAAAGAGAACAGAGTAGAAATAAAAGAATTTAGAATAATGAAATATGTGATAAAAAAGAAAATAAGACACTTTAAGGCTATTAATAAATAACTCGACGGTAGTTGTTTATAAATCGGCTGATGCAATATCTATCGATCACAATTTACGTCTTCAACTTACAGCCAATATTTAATTACTTACATAATAACACTAAGGAACATGAAAAGGATAAAAGTTAACACTATATCACAAAAATCATTCACAAATAACTATCCCTATTAAAATATAAATTGAGTTCGTCACTTACCGATCTACGGGTATAGATAACACTTTTACTTTTAACAGTTTGTTTTACTAATTGTAAAAAATAAAGGCAATGATTGCAGTTATTAGACTTTATGTATCTCAGATTAATAAAATGCGAAATTAGACACTGCGCTTAGAGGAGCGTACGTGTCTGCTGCGCGAGAGAAGTCGACGCTGTGCGCCCGCTCGGAATGCGGCCGCGCTAAGTAGCTACTTAGAACAAAGGGATCGGTGCATGAATGTCGCGGTAAGAATGAACAGCCAGTAATTTTGTATTGACCGGTTCTTGTTTGTCCGTTTGGTAACTTTAAGTGTATTAAGTAAGTTTATTATTTTAATAGGTTAATTTAGTGTTATTGAGTGATTGTTTGTAATGTTTTATTAAATAATTATTTAGGTTAAGGTTAATTTAATTAAGTTATTATTAATTTTAATAAAATATGTTTGGCAAATTTATAAGTTTTTCAAGTAAATATAACATACGTTACAACGAGTTAGACGGGAGATTTTTTTTTTATAAATATATATATACGGACAAATCACATAGACTGAGCTAGCCCCAAAGTAAGTTCCAGACTTGTGTTATGGGATACTAACTATCCGATAATAATTTATGACAAAAACATATATATAGAGTACAAAAAACAACAAAGACCCAGGTCAATCTGATAGAGATAATATTCCATCTTGACCTGACCGGGGATCGAACCCAGGACAGCCTGGTACCATGACAACTAGGCCACAGAGATCGTCAAATTTTGGTGAGCGTTTCTAAAATCAAAGCCAATTGAAACTGTGTATTCAAGTCCTTCAGAACTTAATTTTCATTAAAATATTGACAGTGAACAATTTCCCAACAATTTGAACCAAAAATGTTAACATTATGGCCCAACGCAGACAGTGGACAATGGCGGACAAACAGTCCGCTGCGCGCTCTTATTGGTATCAGAACAAGGTTGCAATTTGTCCACGCGATATGTCATGTCGCTTGGCGGATATACGAATACAAACTGCAACCTATTTATTTGTATGTATGTATTTATATAAATTTATTTCTATGATCTCGGAAACGGCTCTAACGATTTCGCTGAAGTTTGGTATATGGGGGTTTTCGGGGGTAAACAATCGATCTAGATTAGTCTTATGTTTAGGAAAACGCGTGTTTTAGAGTTTTCATGCGTTTTTGTTTTTATGCAGAATATGGTCGCTAATTTTGTCCTACCGTCCACTGCCCGTCTGGCCCATCGGTTAGACGTGAACGGCAAGAATGTGACACGGGGTCGAGTCCCGCTCGGCGATTAACTTTTTTTTATATGTTGTGTTTATATATATATTTTTTTAATTTTTTTATTGTTTTTAGACAAGTTTTAAATTAATATTTAATGTTTGAGATAACAATATTTCTCATAAATATAGATTATCACCTATACACCAACATATTACAATAAATAGTATTAAACGAGCGAAGCTCGGTCGCCCAGGTACTAATACTCTCCCAGAAAATCGACGTTTGAGAAGAAGCTTTACCACTTCTATGCTTCGTTCGGTGAGTGAGAGAGACGGAGGCCCATGCTCTCCTCATGTCTTTCCCCCAACTCCTAATAAGAGCGGGCCACGGACATTTTGTCCGCTACTGTCCATCGTCTGCGTTGGGCCTATTTCTGATTTCATGTAACGTCCGCGTCCCGAAGGTATTTCAATCACGTCACCGCTTTCGGACGTAATTTATATTGAATTCGTGCTGATTTCGTTATTCCTTTTAAAAAATATATTACTGCGTTTATATTTTTTTGTCGTGGCATTAACGAGTATATTTCCTATTTCTTCTTCGTTTTGCTTAATGTTTAAGCTGACTTTGCTGGATAAAAGGTAGTTGTGGTAGAGCCATGCTACCGGCAAAATTCATTTTTGCTTGTAGCATGAATGGGCCGGTTTGTTCGTGGAAGTACCACACTCTCACAAAAAATCGACGTTTGAGTAGAAGCTTTACCACTTCTATGCTTCGTTCGTTAAGTGAGAGAGCCGGAGGCCCATCCTTCCCTCGTTTCCTCCCCCAAGTCCTTCCCCCAACTCCTTGAAGGGCCGAAAACGCTACTATCCAACTGCAACCTGGGTGCTGCAGTTGGCAGCGGTGATCGCTTACCATCAGGTGACTCGCTTGCTCGTTTGCCGTCCTATAACATAAAAAAACTGTCCTTCTCTTTACCCTTTTCAACGTTTCAGTAGTTAAAGCGTGAAAGCTTAACAAAGCATAAATAATTAATGTGGGCTTAGAGAGAAAGCGCACCCAAGCTTCAAAGCATCACACACAAACACACAAGAAAACATCAAATAAAGAAGAAAAGTTTAAAAGTAGCGCTTATTACAACAAGTTATGGCGTAGCATCAGCTACGACGTTTCTACGAAGTACTACGAGATTGCTACTAAGTGCTACGAGATAAGAGGATAAAAACAGTCTTTAACAAACAAATATTCCATGCACATCCAAGTGAAAAAGAAAATTAGTTTAAAAGCTACTAGCTCTTGCCCGCGGATCCACCCGCGTTAGTATCGATCCCTCGGAGACATTAGAATTTCCCGGAATGAAAGGTGCCCTATGTCCTTCTTTGGGCCTCAAACTACCTCCATACCAAATTGGTTTAATGGTTGAACCGTGAACAGGTGACAGACAGACAGAATTACTTTCACATTTATAATATTAGTGTGGAATATGGATTTTTGTTCCCACGCAAGTCATAAAAGCCGGTTGAGGAAATAAGCAAAAATCTGATGCAAACGTCACTATTTTATTTCCCTTTTACACAGACACGCCTGCCAGTCAGCTATTTACCCTAGACTCTCTCTAACCCGTAAGGTAACAAGACGTGTTTAAACAATAATAAATAAACAAATTTAAATTCGAGTTAAAAAGTATAAATGGTCCTAGAGAATTTTTATTATATTTTACGTTTCAGGAAAGCCAAGAAATGTTAAATAAGAAAACGCTGCCTTTCCGCTGCACACTTGAACTATGAGCTCGTTATACGGTACATTAAGCTATGCTTACTTTAGAATTATTCATATTTTCAAGCTCTGGTTTATAGAATCAATAACTTGTTTTCAAACTTCGGGTTTTGGAAAGAGATTTTATAAGGAATACCCTTAAACTCGTTGCGATTTCTCGTTGCATTTTCACACTACCACCATTGATTTCGAGTACCATTGTTTATATTTTAAACGAGCACACTTTCTTTTACCTTTATCTGTATCATTCATCATCATCATCATCATTACAGTCGTGAAAAATCACTACTGGACAAGCGCCTCTCCCAAAGATACTTCGTTCCATGGGAGGATATTGCCTACCACCACGCTTGGCAAGCAGGTTGGCGAGCGCAGTTTGTTTGGTTTCTTGTGCTTCCAACGTTGCCCCATTGTACGCATTTTAAAGCTGACAAAGGATAGGAATGTGTTAGTATAGAAAGAGATTGAAGGTTTTGGGATACTACTCATCATCATCATTTCGAGTAGGTGTCACGATCAATCGACCATGCACACCCTGGTGTCAGAGTTCTTCGGAACCGCCTCTCGGCCTCTGACGTGGTTCCTTTAACGGCTACCAGATGGCAGCCGGGACCACCGGCTTAACGTGCCTTCCGAAGCACGGAATCATCTTTATTATCAGACAATCAGGTGATTCAAGCCTGCAATGTCCTAACCAAATAGGAAACAACTAAACAAAGTATGCTTCCGGTGGGAATCGAACCCACAACCCCCGGGTCAACAGGCAAACGCCTTAACCACTGGACCACGGAGGCTGTTAGGGATACTACTAGGGGATACTACTCACTCGGATGAATGGGGGAAAGCAAGTAGCAGCTCGGGAGACAGGGCGCGTGTACCCGATGCCATAACCTGCAACCACCTGACTGGTTGAGCATGACACCCCTTTTTTTTTTTAACGTGTGGAAAGACTCATGTCTCGTCTATCCGGCCACGGGAAGCTGGACAGGTATGTGGGACTCGAACCCACTAAAACCACACGGTGTCATTACCCAATCCGCATAATGCCGGGGCCGTGTGCTTCTTAATGCTCCACAGCCCCAGCGCGGCGGCCGCTAATTCGCAGCCCCATCCAGCTCCGGCACCCTCTCCAATGAGAGGGAGAGCATGACACCCCTGGCCCATCTTATTAGATATTGATTCTTTATCTGAATGGGACAATCAAAATTCTAGTATGATCAACTCTTCCCTATGGTACCAATGCTAGGAACCCAAAAGAATTTTTTTGAGTTGTATTAGGTAAGTCAAGTCAGGCTAGCCGTGTGGTTTCCGGCAAAGTAGAATAGGACCACTCCATGTCTTCTCATGGATGTCGTAAGATTCTTAGGAAAAACATTCGACTTAGGACTTATATTTATAAACATCAATGAGACCTCTCCAACCCATCTTGCCAGCGAGGAGAGTGTAGGCCTCTGTCTGCTCTGGCCAAGTATGGCTCCAATAGTACAGAGAGGGTCGCGCTCCTGCAGAGGAGACAAAAAGGACATGATGATGATGAGGTAAGTCAATTCCTAATGCGTATAAGAATAAGATGTGGTAGAGATTTACAACGTGTAGGTTCGAAGTGCGGAAGCTTAATTGGTAAAGCTCTGATCGTAGGATGACCAAGTAGCCGGTTGGAATACTGCCCGCGTGGAATTTTTCCTCATAATCTTAATTTAAGAAGAATATTGTCAGTCTATACATTCATATGTAATAATTGTATTCTCTCTAACTACGATATCTAACTGCCTACGATTTCGCGTCAACATTGATCCGTTACCATTCAAATTCCACTAAATAATTCACAGGGATATGCATGAGGGCAACACGTACCTTTATAATTGATGGCTGGAACCAGGTTGGGTCTAACCTTATGTACATTTCTATTGCTAGATTGTAATATACATACAATATGCTCTGTCTGCTCTTGAAAGGGGTGCCCCACCTTTAGCCCGTTGATATGAACACCTTTTCCTATAGGACCAATTATGGGAACTCAATTTTTTGTTCGTTCCCATAAAAATAAACCGGGCGGCCGACATTTTAGGGTAGGTTGGAAATGTCCATTTTTTTGAGTTCCCACCTTTGATTCCATATGAAAAGTTGTTAATATCTACGGGCTGAATAACCGCTTCAAGGATCGGAGAGGGTTTTCTTTACAAATTGTATAAAATGATCTTCCATGCTGGTCTGGGAGAAAGAAAGTAGAATGTACCAGCTGCTTTTCCTCACTGTTGGGCTGGTCCTCACCGGCTGTAAAAGCCGGTCGAGACAATGGGTGCAAATCTGACGAATCATATTAGTAGGTGATGCGACTAGCAACCCCTCACTATTTTGATTCCGTTTTCCACTAAACGCCCACCAATATGCTAAACGTGGCTTTTAAGTCTTAAAGACCTGGACTCTATCTACCCCGCAAGGGAAAAAGTCGTGATATTATGTGTCTTACATTCCTCCTCGTTTGAGCGTCTTCTTTGCGTCCTCAATTGTAATGTGTCCGCTATTATGAGAGCAATCATCATCATCATTCCAGCCGTTTGAGTCTACTGTTGGACATAGGCCTCTCACAAGGATTTGTTCTATGGAAGGATATTGCCATACTCACCAGACTTAGTAGGCAGATTGGCGAGCGCAGTTTCTTTGGCTTCTTGTGCTTCCGAGGCTGCTGCCCATCGGAAGCAGTTCAAGCTGAGGAAGGATAGAAGTTTTTTAGATTCGGAAAGGGAATTAAGGTATTGGGATACTACTCACTCGGATGTTTAGGAAAAGCAAGTAGCAGCTCGGGAGGCCGGGCGCGTGTAACCGATGCCACACCATCATCATCATCATCATCATCAGGTCCTTTTTAGTCTCCACTACAGGAGCACGACCCTCTCTGTACTACTAGAGCAGCCAGAGGACTTGGCCTACACTCTCCACGCTGGCCAGACGGGTTGGAGAGGTCTCTTAGATGTTTATAAGCTTTGTTTAGCTTGTATTTCCTAAGTCGCCTTCTACGACATCCACGGGAAGACTTGGAGTGGTCCTATTCTACTCTGCCGGATACCACACGGCTAGACGGATGCCACACCACTGGCAACTTAAATGCCACATCACACATCTTACATTGGATGTACATATTTATAGGCTTACTAACTCGTGGCCTTGGCCTTGGTTATACCACTATCAAAATTCATACTTAAAAATATTATAAATTAGTAAGTTTGTGAGGATGGGTGTATGTGCGAATGTTGGTTTCTCCTCCACGCAATGGGAATTGTCGCCAGGGGCTCCGTAGAATCAGCGAAATAAACTACACTATCATTTCAAGACTAAGAAAAACCAGCCAAGTGCGAGTGGGACTCGCGCACCAAGGGTTCCGTACCATTATCTGTTAAAACGGCAAAAAAACATGTCTGTTGTATGGGAGCCCCTTAAATAATAATTTTATTATTTATTAACTTTAAAAAATAAATCTTCTGTGAATATTTCAAGCGTACCTGTTGCTGTTATCAATATCAAGCAAAAATGAGCAAAAAATCACGTCTGTTGTATAGACGCCCCCTTAAATATTTATTTTATTCTGCTTTTTAGTATTTGTTGTTATAGCGGTAACAGAAATACATCATCTGTGGAAATTTCAACTGAATAACTATCACGGTTCATGAGATACAGCCTGGTTACAGACGGACGGACAGACAGACAGACGGACAACGGGGCCATAATAATAGGGTCCCGTTTTTACCCTTTGGATGCGGAACCCTAAATAGCGCGGGAAACCTCTGAATACTGGCTAAATATGCCACACGTGAAAGCCATAAATAAAAGGTAACAAAGTCAGAATTGTTCCGTCCGGTGTAACTTGGTGTGAACGCAGCTAGAAATCAACCTAGTGACGAACTTTATTTATCAATTTGTACTCGTGTTGTGAGAAGTTTGATTGGCAGCATAATTATTGCGTTTATGAAAAACATAAGAAAAAAATAAGAAAAGAAAAGAAATTTGCATATATTTTAATGTTATTTTCAGACCAATATTAACCAAACGTAATGTATAAATATTGAATGGATAGTGCATTAGCAGTATTTTCAACTAGATTCTTATATAAGCAGGAAAAATTTTCAAAATCTTTCTTTAAGGGCCCGTACTACCTCACACTGCTTTGCATGATTGACTGTTATATCAATAATAATTATATACTCAAGTTGAAACAAAAATGCAGCAAAGTTCAGGACTAACTCTGGTAACTATATGACTCAAAAACACGATTGCGTTAAATTTTCTCGATAGAAAAAAATTGCAAAGTTGCCTCCAAATCACGTCTAATTTACTCGGTATATACCATTATTCACCAAATACATTAAAATTAACCTTGAAACTTTTGATTATTATTGCATTACAGATAAGGCAGCCATCATATGTTTTTCTTTTTCGAATAACCCTTGAATATTCCTAAAAAACGAAAATTACCAAAGTAGCCAACGCGTTTAGACCATCCGCGTTTGTATCGCCACGCCGCCTGGCATATGGCGGGCTCTTAAGTCTCTTTTTGGAACAAAAGCTCGCCCCGCCCCGGCTTCGCACTGATAAATGTACTTTTATTTAATCTCGCATTATAGCGTTTTAACAGCGTAGCATAATGTAGGATTCTAATGATGAAATATATTTTTAATTAGTCCATTAATTTCAGAGCCTATTCAATGCAAACAAATAAACAAACAATCAAATCTTTATAAGCAATCTCGCTAAGTGTCATGTATTGACGTACCGACGCTAAACAAGAAGCAAGTGTGGTCTTGACAAGTGGGAACGTGACATGCCCGTCCGTCATTCACGTGGAAACAAGACCATCTGCCCAAAAAGGTCGCCGATTCGATTTCCGCCTCGATATAGGCCTGCCAATCCGCCCTACTCTTTTAAGATATCTGCCGTCAGAATCCTGACGCTCGCTGACCGGAAATTCTGATATGCTGAGTCTAGTAATGTATGCACCATAAAGATGTATAGAGTGGACCTGCGGGCGTGGCAGGTGCAAACGCTTTATGTTTTCAATCTGATTATATTTCTCTATAACGTGACCGCGTTTTAGAGTAGGGAGTTTATGTGAATACGCGTGACACGGTTGGATTTTTTTAAATGCCATGTTGTGCAGCGATTACGTGAAGCTCCGTGATGAGTCTGAAACATCATGGCATCATCATAATGTCATAATATTGTGTTAAAAGGCATTTTGGAACAAAAACTTGAATAGTATTTCACTGGAGACATCGGTACTCCAACTACATTCGTCTGGGAATCGATCTAACCTAAAATATTCTGATATCTATGGTATGCACGGATTGTCTTAGGTAAACCCTCAGAACAATTCTTCTGAGGGTAAACCTCCGACTCTTGATAGCAGAAGTTTTACCAATTTCTAATGTATTAACCTTGCCGCTTGCCGCCCGGGCCGTCAGAAAAATATTTATAGTATACGAAACACGAACCTATATCCATATCTGTCATATCACAGACTCCATTGAGTCTAGAACAAAATGTACGCAGTACCTTTTGGCGTGCATCAGAATACCGATAATGTGCGACTGGCTAATAACTTATATCTTTTCGTTTTTAACAAGATAATGTCTTATAAATCTATGAACGCCGGCTGCACCCACAAAATAGTGTCACACTCCGTGTGCAAGTGAGCAAGCGATAGAGAGGCACGAGCGGCCTAAGCGATCAACTTGTGGCGCATCTATCTCCTTTCCACCGTTATCACGTAAACTTATCGTGCGTATCCGATTTTACAGACAACCAATTTGTTTACTTATTATATTAACTTGAAAACCATGTAATGACTGTGTCTTAATAATAAATATTGTCAAAAGAAAGTCATATCACCCCAGTCGATACGCTTAACTGCCTCCGTGGTCCAGTGGTTAAGGCGTTTGCCTGTAGACCCGGGAGTCATGGATTCGATTCCCACGGGAAGCATACTTTGTTTAGTTGTTTCCAATTTGGTTAGGACATTCTATGTAGGTGACATGGTCGATTGACCGTGTCACCTACACGCAATATAATGATGTGTGTAGGTGACACGGTCAATCGACCATGCACACCCTGGTGTCAGAGTTATTCGGAACCGCCTATCGGGCTCTGACGGTGGTTCCTTTAACGACTACCAGATGGCAGCCGGAACCAACGTCGGAAACAACCTTCCGAAGCACGGAATCATCTTTATTATCAAACAATCAGGTGAGAATTACTGAGTAACAAAAACATGACATAGTCATCTCTTACATTCGGGCGAGCTTAATCTGTATGCTCTGTCCCTCTACAATAGGTAACTTTAGTATGTTATTTAACTAACCTAACCTTCATTTACGTCATAGAAGGGACACGTGAAAAATGACATATTTTGGTGCCATCATTATTATTCTGCTAATAACAAAGTTACGAGAAAAACAATGATTTTTTTACAGCTCCAAGGGACACTAGACCTAAGAATTAGATATGAATTTCAGCTTGATACCTCTACGCGTTCCTGAGAAAAAGGTTCTAAAAAAAGGACAGACACATTTTACCACTTTGAAAGTGTCTCTCGCGCAAACTATTCAGTTTAGAAAAAATGATATTAAAAACCTCAATATCATTTTTGAAGACCTATCCATATATACCCCACACATTTGGATTTGATGAAAAAAAAACAGTTTAGAGTTTCAGTTCTAAGTATGGGGAACCCCCAATATGTAGTACTTTTTCTGTTTTTGTGTAAAAATCTTAATGCGGTTCACAGAATACATCGACTTACCGTACCGTCAGCAGTACAGTTCTTATAGTTTCGGAAAAAAGTGGGTGTGACATACTACGGTCGGACTGACGCATCCATAAGGTTTCAATTTTTTCCATTTGGCTACGGAACCCTAAAAAGTCCCCTCAACGTATTTCCATACGTTTCTTTTAAGATTGTTAACGCCTTCCTTATTATATATCTCTGCCCACCAAGCTGTCATGACAAAACGTTATCAATTAAGAGCGACACACAAAAGATAATGATGTTTATTTCCTAGTGCCTCAGCCAACAATACAGATAAGAAGATTACTGTACAATAAAAGGAATGGCTCATTATTCCCTATGGCTTTATCGACCCCTAAGTATATTCTTATTGTTACTATAGTCATGGTAGAGCCACGCTACCGGCAAAATGAATTGCTACAAAATGAAGTACCACACTCTCACAGAAAATCGACGTCTGAGTAAGCTTTACAGTTTCTATCCTTCGTCCGGTCAGTGAGAGAGCCGGAGGCCTATCCTTCCCCCTCCCCTCCACATTTCCTTCTCCCAACTCCTTAAAAGGCCGGCAAGGCATTTGTCACACCCCGGTGGCCCAGCGGTGATCTCTTCAGGTGGCCCGCTTGCTTTTTTGTCGCCCTATATCATAAAAAGAAAAAAAAAAAGACTTGACATAGACATATATTGTATATTGGCTTTTTTTGCGTTTTTCGTAGCCAGAATCTGAAGGCCACCTACATGTTTGTAGGTATACATTTTATTGTGTTCGTCCTAATTGTCTAGCAAATACTTATAGTTAACAGTATTTCAAGTATGTTATAAATAAAGGTAATACAAGCAAAATTTACAATAAGGCAACCGAAGCCATAAAAAATTGCTTTCATCCATCAATTTAAAGTTGATAGGTACTTAACTTAGGTTCAGTGAATAATCGATTTTTATGTGTTCGGCTTTGGTCCCACACTAAACTTTGTTCACGTCGATAATAGGACCATGATTCATCATCATCATCAGGTCTTTTTAGTCTCCACTGCAGGAGCATGACCCTTTCTGTACTACCGGAGCCATACTTGGCCAGAGCAGACAGAGGATTTGGCCTACACTCTCCTGGTTGGCCAGACGGGTTGGAGAGGTCTCATTGACATTTATGATCTTTATTTAGCTTGAACTTAAATTGCCATGTTCGCGGACGCACATACAACCGATTTCTTTGCTGTATTGCGTGGGCGGGTCGCGTCGTTTATGCGCAAAGTCCGGGAGAGCACCAACAGTATCCTGATGGTCATAAGGGAGAAGCCAGACTGCCGCATATGGAGGCACTGGGTGCTAACCCATGTGGCGGTGTCAGGAGGCCCCAGTGGGCAGGTTGGCTATTACCAAAATTAAAATATGTTTAATACATAATGATACTAACATAGTTTATAAGTTTTTCTTGTCAGCCAAGGAGATATCTGACCCCCCAACAACAGCGCCATTTTTCGCAAACTAAAGAACCATCCGTGGTTTAAACCCAAAGATAAAAATATACAAGTGTAATATCCTTTGCGACTAGTGCCATCTATTGAATTGTGAATGAACAAATAAGGTTAATAAGCAGAAATCTGATACCCTTGATGACTAATGCCATCTATTCGATTTTTGATAAATAAAACAAGCCCTAGCATACGATACGCTTATTTCAAAGATACTTCAATAGTTAGATGTGGCGCAAGTGGTAGGCACTACGGTTTAATAGTTAGTGCGTTTACGAGGGAACAGGTTCAAATCCTCCAAAGCTTTTTATTTTTTACAAATATCACCAACTTCGTATTGTGATGTTGGTGTAATTTTGGTTGTTTTAACATAATGTTACCGAGCTAATTACTGTTAATAAAAAGCATTTTAAATTTTTAATTACTTTATTACATCAAAAAAATTTAACAGTGAAATAAATACCTGCCTACTTAATTCAAACTATGATTAATCTTCTGTAGAGAGAACCAACATGTTACTTAATAAGTAACAATTTACATCTCACAACTTTTTTTAAATCATAGTATTATATTTTTTTAAATGTGTAGGGTCAAATAGTGCTATGTGAATAACTTTGCTTCGATAATAGTATAAGAATGAATATGTAAACCTATGGCATTAAATGAATTTTAATATGGGAGAGGGTGCCCCCATTTTGAAGCTTTTGTTCAAGTCTATTTGTCATTTCACTTACCATGTTAGATCAGATCACATATCACTTATGCGCATATTTATTAATTTAGTATAACCTCTTTGTCTAAATTGATTTAAGTTCAAACTTTACTCGTGTCTCGTGTCCCAGTTAAGCACTATTTGACCCTACAATCTGGGATTTTAATTGGTCACTCAATAACAGTTAGATCACAGAACAATTGTCTTAAATAAAATATATTCTACATTGCACACTGTTGGAATCACCACATCTCATAAAATTTCCAAGTATTTTTCTTTATTCATCCGGCCGCCGAATTCTACCAGCTCCCCTGGGCCTATTGAAGACATCTGTAACCAATAACCTGCAAAACAATAATACGATCAGTTACCTAATAATCTACACTGCGTAATACACTAGGTATTAACTATTATTATTATTTTACTTAACTATTTAATGAATATTTTTACCTAATGTTATCCTGCCACTGTTCTCAAAGGCAAATTATTTTGATGGCTATACGCTGGCCATGTCTTCTCCGGAATATTTTTCTGCCATCATCATCAGACTTAAAACTTTTTTTATCAGAATGAAATACGATCTCGTTCTTGTTGAATGTTTCCTCACTGTTTCAATTAAAATATTATATGTTTTGCCAGTTGATCGAGTCTTCTTAAATCTCCGAATCCACAAACGGACGGTGTTTCTCTGTAAGAGATATATTTATCTTAGACATTTATCACAAACGCTATCTTTTACGGAACAAAAAATAGTGTGACAATTAAGTAAGTATATTAAATACTTATAATTTCTACTTACCGCGATACCTAACTCTCTAGATATAGATACTTTAAATACTGTGGTTGTCTTCACAATACACTATTAGCTTTCACAAAATCTGCTGTATAAGATGAAACGGGATGCCTAATAACTGGTGGAGTTTTGGATCACTACACAGTAATCGCAGTATCTTGAATGTAATTGTGACGCGAGTGAACAATATTTTTGATTAGATGGTATCAGGTATAAATAAATCTGATAGATTACCCTCAATTTATTTGTTAAAGCAATGCGTTGCAGTTGGTGACAATGATATCATAGCAGTAGAAATAGATAGCCAATTTCGCCCGAGACGTCATATCGTCGGTTGGCGTATTGAGATGAGCGCTAGCTTCTCAAGTCGTAGGTCCATGGTTCTAATCGAACTTTACGTAGGATTGTTTTTGATTCTTTCTTGTTCTTACCATTGATGATTACTTGAATTATTAGCTGAGATTATTAGAAATACAAAATTTGCAACTGAGCAGGTTATCAGAAACAAGTTTATACTTGCAGTTGTCTGTCTACTTGCCAAAAATCACGGTAGGTGGCGCTTCACAGCAAAGAGTGAATTTACGTTTTAAAAGTCAGGGGGTCAGGTATCTGCTTGGCCGACTGTACTAACAAAGATATGGATGTTTATCTGAAATAAATGTATTTTATTTTATTTTATTTTATTTTATTTATTAAACACGGACCATGATTGAACTTAAATAATTGCTAGTGAGACTAAAAATAAGTATGGATACTGAATTTCGTACTTCTCTCAACAAAAGAAAATGGTGCCAACTCTCGTTTTATTAAAAAAAGCAACGGGTTGCACTCTGGGAGTGCCGGCAGATGTGAAAACTCCGCGCGGTAGAAAAAGAGGGGAATATTACTGCCTCTCCTATGCCGCGCCGGTGGTCTCAGGTCACGTGTCCGCCTTAAGAATTTTCGACCAGGTAACGTGGCCTGGCGCGAGTCTCACATTTTTTACCCATCCCAAAAATGCACGAAGCCGCTGTAAAAATTGTCACTTCAAAAAATCTTGTCGTTGTCCTTACTAATATTATAAATGCGAAAGGGAGTTTGTTTGTTTGTTACGCTTTCACGCCGTAACTACTGAACCGATCATCATGAAATTTTGCATACAAGTTCTCTGAAGTACGGAGAAGGACATAGGCTACCTTTTATCCCGGGAAAAAGTTCTATTCCCGAGGGATCGACACTGACGCGGGCGGAGCCGCGGGCGAAAGCTAGTAGAAAATAAAAAAATAAAACGTTTGAAACTTTATTACGGAAACAGAAGGAGCATACCACCGGATTTGTCATTTATTTGTGTTTGTACGCTCAATAATATACGAGGAAATATGTATCCGACGGACAAATACGGAAAGAGCGAACATAATGTTTTTGCTGTCGATCCAAATGTTTTATAAAGTGAAAAATGTCGTTTGATGTCCTATACCTATAGAAATATAAGAAATATCAAACATTTGGGAAATACGCCTGGATTCCTTTTTCCTTTTCAAATGGAGAAATGGTTTATGAAACGATCTTGACCTTCGTAGCTGAGAGAATAAACTAGAAATATATTTTCTATCCTAATATGTTGTTCTATTATTCTTCGTACATGTTTTTCAGGACTTTCATCTATATGTTTTTTAAAGTAAAAAATACGAATACAATTATTTATTCAGGTTATTTCAATATAGTCATAAATACGTTTCTGAGAAATATCAAAGAAGTAGCGTTCTTTGATATCCACCTATATGAGTTATAAGAAATCCTTAATACGTCCTTATTGACAAATTTCATTTGAACGGATGTGATAGGTTTTATTTATGCACGAAAGACCCTTATATGTATGTACTCTTAATTTTTTTAAACTAATTATTTACTTCTTTATTTTTTTATTTTTATGAATTCCAAACTGAGGATTTATAAAGCAATATTCCCATGCTTAATAACATGACATTGTATCAAAGGAAGAAACCGCTTACTATACAGATGCATTGTATTGACAATGTCATGTGATTAAGCAAGGCATTGGGCGTTGGCCAAGTTTTATGAGTTGCCAGGTTAGGGAATATTTACCCGAAAAGTCGAGAAATGTAAAAGGAACGTTTTCTTTGTGATACTGCTAAGCTTCATAAAAATTGTAAATTCGAAAAAACGAACAAAAAATTGAGAATACTTATAATTCGATCATATTAATGAAACCTTTCACTTCCGGCCAAATTCAACTTATCATAATGTACCATGACACCGATATCGATCTGACGAACAAAGGAACATTTTTGCTTATGTCGAAGGCCGACAAAGGAGTTTATAAAATAAATAAAAGGGAATTTTTTGTGCGCTCGATCAGGCATTACATCAAACATGAAGGGCTCGAAAGGTTTCGCAGCCCTGACTTGTATCTCGCGTTTCTCGGATAGGGCTGTGCCAAGACACATATTCGTTATCGTTACCCTACATTACGTAGTACGAAATTCTGATTTGAAGTAGGTTGCTGAAATTAATATGAGAATTTGCGTTATCATTACATATTGTACGAGCTACGCTGTACATAGACTATTGACTTAGAAACAGAAACGCTGACAGCACGCCGATGGGCCTGTGTACAATTGTAATTTATTTCAGTACCAGTAAAATATTCTCGAAATCAAGTTGTCTTTATCATTATTAATTATCGCTGTACTCAAATCCAATCACTATTATTTTTTATATCAATTCTAATATCATCATATCATAATTGTACGGTCCCGGATCGCACACATTTTTTATGCTAACTTATTACAACATAATAATATTTTTCAAGTTCATAAGAAAAATACTTTATTCAACTATAACAAAAATTCATCATTAATGTTATATTAAAATAAATCTTAATTAAAGTCAATGAAAAATGCCACCCCGCATCGTTCCTGGCTCAAAGGTACCCATTAGGAGAGGGGCAATGCAGATACCAAGCTGCATTGCCCCTCTGAACGGCTATGAACCTTTGAACCAGGTACCATCCGGAGCGGTAGTCATAACCTCTTTCCCTCAAGCGACGCCTTATCTCACCAATGAAATCCTTGGCTTCAAGACACAAAGGCCCTGCTGTTTCGACGGCGACTGGAACGAAGTTCATAAGTATATGTTTGTCTGTTTCTTTCATCATCAGGTCCTTTTTAGTCTCCACTACAAGAGCACGACACTCTCTGTACTACTAGGGCCATACTTGGCCAGAGCAGCGAGAGGACTTGGCCTACACTCTCCACGCTGGCCAGACGGGTTGGAGAGGTCTCTTAGATGTTTATAAGCTTTGTTTAGCTTGTATTTCCTAAGCCTTCTACGACATCCACGGGAAGACTTGGAGTGGTCCTATTCTACTCTGCCGGATACCACACGGCTACACTGTCTGTTTCTTACCTACTCACTCTCTATACGTCTGTTTCTTTATGTCT
The DNA here is from genome assembly GCA_947532085.1 of Elegia similella. NCBI lineage: Eukaryota > Metazoa > Arthropoda > Insecta > Lepidoptera > Pyralidae > Elegia > Elegia similella. The sequence continues at coordinate 18,427,044 of OX383940.1, read as the reverse complement.
TCTGTAATGCAATTAGTCATGACTTGATCAGTATCTTAATTTGTCTTATACACAATGAATTAAAATTTCTTTTATTAACTCTGATTTAAGTGTTAAGTTACGCATAATTTCATGTTTTACAAAGGGCCTCTACGTGTTGGACCTGTTTATAAACAGATTTTGTATGTTTAATAAAATGAAAAACACTGTGGAATATTCAGAATTACAAGAGAATGCAGTCATCATCATTTCGTGTAGGTGACACGGTCTATCGACCATGCATACCCTGGTGCCAGAGATCTTCGAAACCGCCTCTCGGCCTCTGACGTGGTTCTTTTAACGAGTACCAGATGGCAAGCGGGACCAACGGCTTAACGTGCCTTCCGAAGCACAGAATCATCTTAATTATCAGAAAATCAGGTGATTCAAGCCTGCAATGTCCTTATCAAACTGGAAGCAACTAAACAAAGTATGCTTCCCGTGGGAATCGAACCACGACCCTCAAGTCTACAGGCAAACGCCCACTGGACCACGGAGGGAGAAAGAGAATGCAGTAGGTGCAATAACGAATAAGTTTATTTTAGTAACGAAAATATACTGCTAAATTCCTTACATCTCTATTTCGATTGTAAGAGCGATCATTCGCGAATAAAATCGCGAGGGTAAGCAAATGCAGACTGCTTCATGGCACGTCATAAATCCATCGATATATCTGTTAGTGACGACATGAATGATGTGCTCACTCACCAGTTTGTAGTTACGATGTTTATTTGTGTGTTCCAAATTTGTTCAGGCATTTAGAAGGATCGAATAAAGCTCTGATAATAAAATCCTGAAAACATCATACATAATCTTTTTTTGAGGAGCCCGGTGGCTTAGTTGGCTTGAGCAAAATTAGCGCTTACGTAGGTTAAGTAACTCTGGGCGCAGTCCCCACTAAGATAAGTGACCGCAAGTGGCGTAACAAAATCTCGAGGGTTGTTTAACCATTGGTACCGGTTGTCAGAGATGCCTTTAGGCAGCTTAAAAAATCTGATACCAGTATTGGCTACTTACACACACGATGAACAAAAATATTTAAGGTGCGGGTAGAAACAACAGTCAGAAACCCATAGTAACGCATAAGTACTGGAATAAGATTGAGCGAGCGAGTCTTAGCTTGGGAAAAAGTTCTTTCGTGAGTTCGTCGTTATTCGAATATGTATAGGTAGCTGTGGGTTTCAGAGAAAAACTGCCCAATAGCGAGACCTATGGGGACATACAAAAGAATTTTTGCCTCAACAAGGATTTGCTCGCTCGGTCAAATATTATTCTTGCATTTTTCAACCGATTCGCGATGTGTACAAGTCACAGAGCCATAATGATTGACATTTTCTAGTATAGGAGCTTCAAAGAGCTTTTTAGCTTTTCCTGGTCCTATTTCCACGTAACATGACTACTGTCGAATATACTTACCAAACCTAATTTATTTCACAGGTAACTGAATAAAAATAAACAGTACTTAAATGATCAAAAATGATGTTATAGTAAAATTTTATCAGTAAATACAGGGATAAGTCCTTATTAATTCCCCAAATATTCGTGTTTATTTTCCAAAGTAAACAAACAGTACATATACTAGTAATTCAGAACATTTTAACGATACATGAAAGCCACATTAATTCCATAGATTTACATCGCCTTTACCACAACATAAATAATACAGAAATACAATTCTCGTAGTACTCTTTCTTCGAAACTCACGTATGTTGAATTATTGTTACGTGGTTAGGTTAGGTTAGGGTTCGGGATTTGGAGTAAAACACCAAACTCTTCAGAGGGAATTTATTCACTACGGAATCCCAGCGCTGACACCTGACTGGGCTTCTAACACGTCGAATATCCAAAACCAAAATCACTCGTATTAGTATCGCTCACTAAGAACACTCGCGGTCAACTGACACGTCCGGTCCCTTATATACTGACTTATGGGTCTCTAGAAAGTTCCATATACTTCCATATACTATAACTAAAACATTTCAGAATATTCAAGTATGTGTGTGAGCGGGATAGAATACATAAGTGTGAGCAGGATAGAAGATGTATGAGCGCGACAGACGATGTTGGGAAAAGTTCTAGACTATTCTGTTCTGGGAGCTTCGCGACATTATGTTATACTACTATGACTATAAATACCCCTGAGCGTAGTTCTCACTAATATATGATCACTGACCACAAATCGTATAAAACATAACCCAATGTTTCCGTACTTCTGAAGGACGTTGGTCCCGGCTATCATTATATGACGTCTATTATAAAAGATCGAGTAAGAGATGAGGAAGTGCGGAAGCAATATGGATTGAAAGATGATGTTGTGACCAAGATTCAGAAAGGAATGTAAAGATGAACGAAAGAAGAACAACAAAGAATATTATAAAGCCAGTTTGAATGGGGATGTTAGCCAGGGTCGACGTCGTCGATCTGAGATGTTGAAAGAACCCGAAACCGTAGAGCATGTATGAGGAGATTAATGAATGAGTGTAGACGAAGCTTTGCGTCAGGATCGTAGCAAGTAGAGATCCAAAAGAGACACGAAATCCAACCAAAGTTTAGACAAAGCAAATTGTGTAAAAGCTAAACTTTTGATATCCCTTTATTATTCACCCGACCGAAACTTATAACCATAATTATTATCAAATTCCCTGTGGCCCGATACTTGTAAGATAATTATCATATCATATGTATGACCCAAATACCGAACGCCCGAATCATTAAGGTTATTAACTATGGTGAACGTTTCTTGTTATCGATCAATCATTTTGTACCCGTTTGTCAGATTAATCTACAGTTTGTGGACTAATTTTCAACCATGTTTCCTATTTATTAGAAAAAGAAATGTAATGTTTTTCCCCGACCGATCTGGGATTGAAAAAAACCGGCCATGTGCGTGTCGGATTCGCGCACGAATGGGAAATCTATAATAAGTTAAAAATATTATTATATGAAAACTATAACTTTTATAAAACAACTAAAACTTTTATAATACAACTAAAACTTTATTTTTTTGCTATTTTTTCCTTTATCTGTGGTATAGACGTTGCTTCGTACCAAATTTCAAGATTCTGAGTTTATGGGAAGTACCCTGTAGGTTTTGATTCGCTTGTAAATATCGATTTGCGGCATACAGACAGACAGACAGACAACAATGTGATCCTATAAGGGTTCGGCTTTTTAAGTTCCGTACTCAAAGGGTAAGAACGGGACCCTTTTAATATCGCTCCGCTGTCCGTATGTCATCAAGCTGTATCTCATGAATCGTGAGAGTTAGAAAGTTGACATTTTCATAGATAATGTATTTGTGTTGCCGCTATAACAAGAAATACTAAAAAATAGAATAAAATAAATATTTAAGGGGGCTCCCATACAACAAACGAGATTTTTTTGCTTGTTTTTGCTCGATATTGATAACAGCAACAGGTAGGCGCTTGAAGTATTTACAGAATATTTTGTAATATATATTCACTTTAAAAATAAATAAAATTAATATTAAAAACGGTAAAAAATCATATCTGTTGACTGGGAGCCCCCCCTGAATTTTTGCCGTTTTTATAGATAACGGTACGGAACCCTTCGTGCGCGAGTCCAACTCGTACTTGGTCGGTTTTTAAATTATATCTTGTTTATATTTAGATTATCTTCTCTTTTTCTGTTCTGTTTATATTGAATTTTTTTTCAATTAGTCGAGCTCAGATCTAAATTCGAGACAAAATTAATATGGTACAGTCAACAACAGAACACTTTGTACAAATGCATTAACTTTGAAAATTATTACCCTGCCACAGAAACCGAGTAGATCTATATATTTTGTCCTCGACTGTACTAAGATTAGCCGCGGCATTAACTGCGCGATGTACTTAAATTAATTAAACTGCGCCCAACAGTAACTCCCTATCTCTGAACCCTACTCAGTTCTTAGGACGTGTCGTAAGCTAGGCTTATCAAGGTCACTATTATGTATGGCACTTTGTACGCCCACTGTCACTTCAATGAGCTAATCCACAAATAGTATCTAAAGGCCTAAAAAGCCGACCTCGATCTTTAGTTGTGTTAGACCGTCATCCCAATGTGAATTCGGATGTACAAGATAGTGTAAATACAATATTATACATGGTTATATATATATATATATATATATATATATATATATAGATATCTCCACTCGACATTTGTTGATCGACCGTCTCGTAGCATCAGTTAATTGTTGATCAGTTGGCAATTGTTGATCAGGACAGCATTTATTGATCTAATGCTGGATTTTGCGTACATTGTGAGCAATCCGATCTCAGATTAGATCAATAATTGCCAGCCCTCTGGCGGCAGAAAACTGAACTTTTTTATACAATTCCACTCCGTCAATTATTGATCTGATTCAAATGGGCCAATGAGAGGCTTCCTGCTCTACGATTGGCTGAGTCCATTGTGCGCTGTTGCCACTTCGCTCTAGATCGCATCACAACTGTTAGCTAAACAGCTGTGATGGAACGACCTGTCATCTATTCTGTAGTTACCTATTTATTAGGATTATAGAATGCAAGCAGTGCCCGCGACTCCGTTCGCGTACATTACTAATTAATTATGATATGTTTGTATGGAGGCAATAAGTTATGAGCTTCGGAGCGAGGGCGCAGCCCGAACCGATCGGAGTGTCGAGGGCAAAGCCGACTCCGCCCCCCTCCCCCCACTCCCCCAAGTCTGCTGCAGTGAGGCCGCAGGCCGAACTGCCAAAGACTTGGGCCGCGAGCCCGCAGGCCGAGCTCAGAGCGGAGCTCGAGCCGCTGAGGATCCAGCACGACCCCCCCCCCCTCCCCCCACTTCCCCAAGTGTGATGCATTGAGGCCGCAGGCCGAACTGCCAAAGACTTGGGCCGCGTGGCCGCAGACCGAGTTTCAAGGCGAGGGCATAGCCTGAGCCGTTGAGGATTCAGAACGACCCCCCTCCCCCGCTCCCCCCCTCCCCCGGATGGTGCTGCATTTAGGCCGCCGGCCGAACTGTCGAACACTTGGGCTCTTAGGCGAGGGGACAGCCTGATCCACTGAGGATTCAGAAATCCCCCCCCCCATTCCCCTAAGTGTGCTGCAATGAGACCGCAGGTCGAACTGCCGAACACTTGGGCCGCGAGGCCGCAGACCGAGCTCCAAGGCGAGGGCATAGCCTAAACTGTTAAGGATTCAGCACGACCCCCCCCCTCCCCCCCCTCCCCCAAGTGTGATGCATTGAGGCCGCAGGCCGAACTGCCAAAGACTTGGGCCGCGAGCTCGCAGGCCGAGCTCAGAGCGGAGCCCGAGCCGCTGAAGATTCAGCACGACCCCCCCCCCCTCCCCCCACTCCCCCAAGTGTGATGCATTGAGGCCGCAGGCCGAACTGCCAAAGACTTGGGCCGCGTGGCCGCAGACCGAGTTCCAAGGCGAGGGCATAGCCTGAGCCGTTGAGGATTCAGCACGACCCCCCCCCTCCCCCCACCCCCCAAGTGTGCTGCAGTGAGGCCGCAGGGTGAACTGCCAAAGACTTGGGCCGCGAGCTCGCAGGCCGAGCTCAGAGCGGAGCCTGAGCCGCTGAGGATTCAGCACGACCCCCCCTCCCTCCCCCCACTCCCCCAAGTGTGATGCATTGAGGCCGCAGGCCAAACTGACAAAGACTTGGGCCGCGTGGCCGCAGACCGAGTTCCAAGGCGAGGGCATAGCCTGAGCCGTTGAGGATTCAGAATGACCCCGCTGCCTAATTCGCCTATCGCGCCGCCGTCCACGCTTCCATTCACTTGTTTCTTTCGCGTCTTTTAGCTATAAAATGGCGGCCAGATTTTTTATTTATTGTTAAAACTAGCGGCCCGCCCGGCTTCGCACGGGTGGTTATAAGTTTTTAACAACAAAATTTTTATATTTATAATATAAAAAAAAAAAAATTTTAGCAATCTCTTCTTAGACTTTCTATGCTAAGAACAGTCGATAAAGTCTGCGTTTGACAAAACAAACAATATAATTTGCAACAATCCACAAACATATACAGACACATAAATCTACACTTTTAACTTATACCAGCCGTCTCTTTGTGTCGGAGCTTAATTAAAAATAGTATATTATAAAGATAATTTAGATATTAGTATTACTATGATTTCTTGTTTTATTTTTTTATATATTTTTCTATCAAATGTATTGTATCTAAACCAACCACACATATACCCAAACCCATACCCACACAAACCACACACAAAAGGAGTTTCTAAGATCTTTTACGGTTCTGTCCCCGACCTCTATTTATGATCTATGGCTCATGGTGGATTCATCCTACATAATCAATAAGGTGTCTTGTAGCAATTTACCAAAAGGCCTATTTTTACAATTCCACTATACATAAACTTTCGGATCTCCGACTCAAAAGGCGCGGCGCGGGTTAAGTAACTCCCGCGCGGCCTCGGCAAATCACAGCGACACGAAATTAATTTCGATGCTCATTATTTTGATATTACTATATCTTTTAAAAGTATTCATTTAATTTGCATGGTGTAATGGGGAAAAATAATTTTATCCGACTAACCTATTTCAAATAATAATGATCAATACCGTATTTGTGTAAATAGGTTTTCCATTACCGCTTTATAATTGCCCATTAAAGCATTGAAATGGATATAGTACTTTATCTTAAAGAGACAAACATATGCTCGCGGACTTTTTAAATTGTACAATACTGTAGTATATTATTTTGATCTATCTCGTAGGGTTCAGACAGCGTTTGCAATGTAAGCCCAAAAATTGTGTATATTTACGACAATATAGAAACCTCTAAAATTAGCAGTGTTCCTCCACTATATTATGCATGTAAACCTTCCCCTTGAATCACTATCTATCAATAACTCTGACACCAGGGTGTGCATGGTCGATTGACCGTGACACCTACTCGAAATGAATGAATGACTATCTATCAATAGAAAAACTGCATCAAAATCCGTTGCGTAGTTCTAAAGATCTAAGCATATATTAACATAGCGACATACAGACTACACAGCGGGAAGCGACTTTGTTTTATAATAAGTAGTAATTAAAGCTTATTATTAAAGTTTTTTACGTATATTACGGTTAACTTAAAATAAAATAAAAAATATCGCCAATTCCGGAACTAGTACCGGAATTCCGGTATTAGGTCTCTAGTACCGAAAATCAGTTCCGGTATTGATAACTTTCCGGTATTGCATGCCCTAATCCAAAGGGCCTTTAAGTGTTGGATCTATATTCCCACGCAAGCTCATTCAGCTCATTCTCAAAGGACCGGGGCATGTCCCATGACTTAAAAAGAGATACAAATAATAATAATAAAATTCATACAGAAATAGACATTTCCTTTTTATTTTCATTTGCACTTGGCCTTGGTCATGGGTAAAAATTGGAAAAGAAAAATATAAAAAAGAGCTCGAAATAATAATAATAAAGTTTACAGAGGACATACAATGACTTGGAAAGTTTAGTAAATAAAGTATAGCATATACGAGAAATTCTTGTATATAACAATCTAGTATCACGATGTATGTTCGAGATAAAGTCCAAAACTAAAAATTTTTTAGATTTTGAACAAACTTTATAACTATCTGTAATTTGGTCCAAATTAAAAGATAAGATTGTTTTAAAGAGTGTTTATCTTATAGCGAAACAATGTTCGTCGGGACAGCTAGTAATAATAATAAATCTGTAAGGGTTGGTCATGGCGTAAGTTACTTGGTTTTCAGAGATATTGTGTTTATAAGCTCTATACATGATACTGAAACTAAATTGTCGATTTTTAGTATCACGTCTTTTGCCCCTGCAGGGTAGACAGAGCCTAAGTTTTAAGACCTGAAGGCCACGTTTTGCATGTTGTTTGGCATTAGGTGGAAAACGGAATCAAATTAGTTGTCAAATGAGTCATGGGTTGCTAGCCGCATCGCCTATTAACATGATTCCGTGATAAACGCCACTGAGAATTCTATGTACCTTCGACCAGTAGATGAGCGCGAAGTGAAGCGTATTATACGGTCTCTTAAAAGTAAACACAGTTCGGGTTTTGACGAATTACCAGCTACACTTATAAAGGCGTGTGCTGACGAGTTATCACCACCGATAACTTTCTTAATAAATCAATCATTCGCTCAAGGTATCTTCCCGGACGCCCTAAAAAAAGCTATAGTTGTACCTATATATAAGAAAAATGATAAGACTGACCCCGCGTGTTATCGTCCTATTGCGTTATTACCGGTTATTTCCAAAATATTTGAGAAGGCCGTGTGCACATTGCCTTCTCAAATATTTTGGAAATGCTGTACTTATTTTGCGAAAAATATAAAATCTTTGACGACGCCCAAAACGGTTTCCGTAAAAGCCGATCAACATCATTGGCCTGTTTTAAGTTTATTGACAGAATTTTAAATGTAATTAACAAGAAGCAGTATGCCATAGTTCTCTTTTTTGACATGACAAAAGCCTATGAAAAAGTAAAATTTAATATTCTTTTAAAAAAACTGTATGACATAGGAGTACGAAGAGTGCCGCACAAATGGTTTGCGTCGTACCTACACAGACGAGAACAATATGTCGAGATCGAGCACGCTGACGAACGATCGCGCCGAATATCTATAGTCAGATCCGATAGACAGGTACTTAACGATTCCATCCCCCAGGGCACCGTGCTCGGGTGCCTGTTGTTCCTTGTATATATTAACGACCTCCCGAAAATTATTGACGAGCCTTGCATTATGTTCGCGGACGATTTTTCAATTGTTTTATCATGTAATGAAGACTTAAATTTGAATAGAAAATTGACATATATTATAAACAATATCACACAATGGATGAATGACCACAATTTAGAAATAAATTTTTCAAAAACCAAAATTATGCAATTTAGGCCCCACCAAAAAAAAGAACTTAATATTAAATTTAAGTATGACAATGTTAAATTAGAATGTGTTCCCTCCTTTCCCTTGCTTGGTATTGTTCTGGATTCGAATATAAACTGGAAAGCACACATACAGAAAATAAAGGCAAAAATGTCCCAGTTTATCTACGCACTACGCGAATTAAAAAAGTGTACAAACACGAAGACCGCTCTCATTTCATACTATGCATACGCGTACGCTTAGCTGTGTTACGGAGTGATGATGTGGGGTGACAGCACAGACGCTCACGATCTGCTAGTGCTACAGAAAAAGTGTGTTCGAATACTGGCCAATATAAAGCAACCGCAAAGCTGTAGACAACATTTTTCGGACCTTAGTATACTAACCCTACCAAGCATCTACATATTAGAATTATGCAAATTTGTGAGAAAACACCCAAGTCTATACCGTAAATATAACGACATCCCCCGCCGATATAAATCGCGGAAACCAAATGACTTGGCACAAATACCTTCAAAATTAAAACTTCATAGCGTCGGACCTTACCCTATGTCAGTAAAAATATATAATAAATTGCCTATCAATCTAAAGGATGAAACAAATAATAAAAAGTTTTTGAAATTTCTAAAACAATATCTTTTAAAAAAATCCTATTATTCCGTCACAGAATATTTACATGACTTTTAGTTAAAGTACATTATATTGTCTACCTTCCTCTCGTCCCATTGCAATGCCTGACAAGGTACATATGTATTTATACAAAATATTGTATATTTATGTGTTAGATCATATGAAATGCAATGTAATACATGAATAAATGAATAAATTCTGCAGATTTTATCCCAATCCCTTGATCGGCTTACGATCTGCGACGGTGTATGTATGACATGTAGCAAAATTTGCAACATATGAATTCTCTTCGCTTTAAACTCAACACTTCCTAAGTAAGAGGCCGGTAAAGGTGGATCAACAATTAATGCGGATTTTAGCCTGATCAACAATGGAGGTAAGAAGTGTCATCCTCAACTGCCTATCCGGTAGTCGAAGTAATGGTATTGGGTACGCGCACCCGGCCGCCCGAGCTGCGTCTTGCTTTAACAGTGTTAGTAGTATCCCAATACCTTTATTCCCTTCCTTAATCCAACAAATTCCTATCCTTCTTCAGCTTAAAATTGCTTTCGATGGGCAGTAGCGTCAGACGCACAAGAAGTCAAAGAAACTGCGCTCGCTATCTCGCCTGCCAAGCATGGTGAGTATGGCAATACACTCCCATGGAACGAATAAGTATCCTTGGGAGAGGTCTTGCAATGGACTATTTGCTGTTGTATTGATGAATGATGATGATGAACAATGGCCGAAAGGAGGACAACACAGGAAAGGCTACTTCTTAATTTAGTATTTTTTGTTATAGTGATAACAGAAATACATCATCTGTGAAAATTTCAACTGTCTAACTATCACGGTTCATGAGATACAAGATAAAGTATTATGAATAATACGCTTATTATTGCACGTTGCACAGGTGAACAAAGTTGCAGCAATATCGGTTCTGTGAAAGCTGACTTCCTAGTGACAGCAACATCAAATACATTGTCATTTCTTATAATATCTGTATGACTATAGAAAAAAAAACGGGCAAGTGCGAGTCGGACTCGCGCACTAAGGGTTCCGTACCATTATCTATAAAAATGGCAAAAAAAGTATCTCTGTTGTATGGGAGCCCCCCTTAAATATAAATTTTATATCAATTTAATTATTTATTTTTGAAATTAATGTATAATTAAATATTCTGTGAATATTTCAACGTCTACATATTGCCAGTATCAACATCGAGCAATAATGAGAAAAAAAAAATACGTTTGTTGTATAGGAGCCACCTTAAAAAATTATTTTTTTCTGATTTTTTTTTTTGTTATAGTGGCAACAGAAATACATCATTTGTAAAAAATTCAACTGGCTAACTATCACGATTCATGAGAAACAGTCTGGTAACAGACGGACGGACGGACAGACGGACGGACAGCGGAGCCATATTAATAGGGTCCCGTTTTTACCCTTTAATAACGGAACCCTAAAAAGTATACATATCCAATTACATAATATTTGGACCGACTGTTCAATTCTGTCATTCGAAAAAATCATCAGAGAAATGTGATGACGCGTTGATGTATTTTCTATGAACTTGCGTCTGCGACAGGTACCTGACTGTACATCGAAATGTTTATCTACCAAGTTTCATTTAATGAACTTATTTGTTTAACAGTTATGGATAAACATACATACATACATGTATACAAAAAAATCTAAAATTCGTCAATTTAGTTTCATGTCATAGAGCTTATAAACACGATATCTCGAAAAACAAAGTAACTTAGTCCATGACCGACCTTTACAGATTTATCATTAGTAGTTATATAATAGCTATAGGATTATAGGTAGGTACTTTAATCTTACCAGCTAATCAATACTACCATAAAGGTATTAAAGTGTCATCATTAGTTCGTAATTGTAGTAAATATGTGTTTAACTTCGTTAATTAATTGTTGCGACCTGTCTTAGGTAGCTTGTTTTAGATTTTCCTTTAATTAAATAATTGATTACTCGTGTTATCTATCATTCATCGTTAATACCATAGGTAGGAAGGTAGCATTGATACACAGTCCTCGTAGAAAAAAACACTTGCATACTTTGTAAATAGTAGTAAATCAATACATACAATATGTAAAGAAAACCCTGTCCGATCCTTAAAGGGGTTCTCGATCCTAATGCAGCCCGTTGATATGAACAACTTTTCAACTATGGGACCAATGAATGCCGTGATAGTCGTTGGCGAGTTCAAACTTTACTCCTAATTAAACAAAGCATCGTTAGAAAGAGAACTTACATGTAGCAAAATTTAAACTCGACACTTCCTAAGTAAGAGGCTGGTAAAGGAGGATCAATATTTAATGCGGATTTCAGCCTGATCAACAATGGAGGTAAGAGTTGTCGTTCTCAACTGCCTATCCAGTAGTCGAAGTAATGGCATCGGGAACGCGCACCCGGCCGCCCGAGCTGCATCTTGCTTTATCAATGTTAGTAGTATCCCAATTCCTTTATGCCCTTCCTAATCCAACAAATTCCTATCCTTCTCCAGCTTAAAATTACTTCCGATGGGCAGCAGCGTTGGACGCACAAGAAATTTTTTGTTTGTCACATTTTAACCATGTTTCATGTAAATTAATAAATCTTTTCATTTCATTTCATTTCAAGCCAAAGAAATTGCGCTCGCCATCTCGCCTGCCAATCATGGTGAGTATGGTAATATCCTTCCATGGAACGAATAAGTATCCTTTGAAGAGGCCTTTGTCCAGCAATGCACTATTTGCTGCTGTATTGATGAATGATGATGATGAACAATGGCCGAAATGAGGACAACACAGGAACGGCTACTTCTGATTTTAATATTAATTTTGTAATAGCGGCAACAGAAATATATCATCTGTGAAAATTTCAACTATCTAACTGTCACGGTACATCAAATACAGCCTGTTGACAAACGTACGGATGGACGGACAGACAGACGGACGGATAGCGGAGCCATATTAATCGTTCGATACACTTCGATTTTGTAAAGAAAATATTTTTTAACTATTTCTCTTTAGCCATGTCAAGAAAGAGATTAAATCTTTTGCAATTTTAAAAGCACCAAAAAGATTGGGAATGATTAGATCCCAAAAAATTCAGACAAGACTTAATGCTGATCGAGAACATCAGGCTGCATCTCGCTCAGCAGAATCCTCTTCGACTTGCGAAGCACATCTGAGCGCTGATCGTGAGCGTCATACGTCATCTCGCGATTCAGAAATTTACATAATTCGAGAATCACGCCTGAGTTCTCAACGTATTAACACGCCTACGTCTAGGTATCTAGAGACCAGTGATGAACGTGATGTGCGATTGACTTCTTGCCGTAGGTATATGCACAACCACGTCTAGGTCTCAGTTGCGATCCATTTTCCTCACTTGTTTTAGAGTGCACTACAGAGTACTGATCATGAACGTCAGTCCACGCGAACGAAGTCGCAGGCATCAGCTAGCAATCAAATATAACACGCCTACAGAATATACTATATACCTATTTATTTTAGATGGATTGTTCGCAAAGATTCCCTTTTATCACAGCATAGATAATAGATAGTGTTATATATTATCTATGAATGGATTGTTGGCAAAGATCGCCTTTTATGACAGCATACGGCGTGATTCCCGTTGTACGTAAATTTCTGAATCGCGAGATGACGTATGACGCTCACAATCAGCGCTCAGGTGAGCTTAGCGAGTAGCATAGGATTCTGCTAAGCGAGATGCAGCCTGATGTTCTCAACCAGCATCAAGCCTTGCCTGACATTCTTGGCATCTCATCATCATCATCATATCAGCCGCAAGAAGTCCATTGCTGAACATAGGCCTCTCCCAATGATTTCCAAAATTACCGGTTGGAAGCGGCCTGCATCCAGCGTTTCCCTGCGTCCTTGTTCAGGTCGTCCGATCACCTGGTAGGTGGGTGTTCGACGGTTCGCTTGCCGGTACGTGGTCACCGTTCGAGAACCTTTTTGCCCCATCGGTGCTACGTGCTATGTGCCCCGCCCACTGCCACTTCAAAGATCTAATCCGCTGAGCTATGTCGGTAACTTTTGTTCTTCTACGGATCTCCTCATTTCTGATTTTGTCTCGCAGAGAAACACCGAGCATAGCCCTCTCCATTGCTCTTTGAGCGACCTTCTCTTGAGTGATCTTGGGATCTAATGATTCCCAATCTTTTTGCTGCTTTTAAAATTGCAAAATATTTGATCTCTTTCTTGACATGGCTAAAGAGAAATAGTTACAAAAATATTTTCTTTGCAAAATCGAAGTGTATCGAACGATTAATATGGCTCCGCTTTCCGTCCGTCTATCCGTCCGTGTATCACCGGGCTGTATCTCATGAACCGTGATAGTTAGACAGTTGAAATTTTCACAGATGATGTATTTTTGTTGTTGCTGTAACAAAAAAATACTAAAATCAGAAGTCGCCTTTCCTGTGTTGTCCTCCTTTCGACTATTGTTCATTATCATCATTCATCAATACAGCAGCAAATAGTCTATTGCTGGATGAAGGCCTCTCCCAAGGATACTTATTCGTTCAATGGGAGGATATTGGCATACTCACCATGCTTGGCAGACGAGATTGCGAGCACAGTTTCTTTGGCTTCTTGTGCGTCCGACGCTGCTACCCAACGGAAGTAATTTTTAGCTGGGGAAGGATACGAATTTATTGGATTAAGGAAGGATATAAAGGTATTGGGATACTACTAACACTGGTAAAGCAAGACGCAGCTCGGGTGGCCGGGTGCGCGTACCCGATGCCATTACTTCAACTACCGGATATACAGTTGAGGATGACACCGCTTGCCTCCATTGTTGATCAGGCTGAAATCCGCATTAATTTTTGATCCACCTGTACCGGCCTCTTACTTAGGAAGTGTTCAGTTTAAAGCAAAGAGAATTCATATGTTGCAAATTTTGCTACATATGAATTCTATTCCTAACGATGCTATGTTTAATTTGGAGTAAAGTATGTAACTCGCCAACGACTGTCTCGGCATTCATTAGTCCCATAGTTGAAAAGTTGTTCATATCAACGGGCTGAATTAGGATCGAGAATCCCTTCAAGGATCGGACAGGGTTTTCTTTACATATTGTATGTATTGATTTACTACTATTTACAAAGTATGCAAGTGTTTTTTTTTCTATGAGGACTGTGTATCAATGCTACCTTCCTACCTATGGTATGAACGATGAATGATAGATAACACGAGTAATCAATCATTTAATTAAAGGGAAATCTAAAACAAGCTACCTAAGACAGGTAGGTCATAACAATTACTTAATTAACGAAGTAAAACACATTATTTACTACAATTACGAAGTAATGACGTCACTTTAATACTTTTTTGTGGTAAGATTAAAGTACCTCCCTATAATCCTATAACTATTATATCACTACTAATAAATAACCTGTAAGGGTCGGTCATGAAGTAAGTTACTTTGTTTTCAGAGATAATGTGTTTATAAGCTCTATACATGACACTGAAACTAAATTGACGATTTTCAGATTTTTTTGTATGCATCTATGTATGTTCCTCCATAACTCTTTAACGAATTCAGTTCATTATATAAATATTGGTAGATAAATATTTTGACGTACAGTCAGGTACCTGTCGCAAACGCAAGTTTATAGAAAACTAGCTATCGCCCGCGGCTC
This sequence comes from Elegia similella, assembly GCA_947532085.1. Taxonomy (NCBI): domain Eukaryota; kingdom Metazoa; phylum Arthropoda; class Insecta; order Lepidoptera; family Pyralidae; genus Elegia; species Elegia similella. The sequence goes on along the minus strand of OX383940.1, from coordinate 18,411,880 downwards.
CGCCCGCGTGAATGTCAATCCCTCGGGAATAGTACTTTTTTCGGGATAAAAGGTAGCCTTTGTCCTTCTCCGTACTCCAGAGAACTTGTATGCAAAATTTCATGATGATCGGTTCAGTAGTGACGGCGTGAAAGCGTAACAAACAAACAAACAAATAAATAAACAAACAAACTCACTTTCACATTTATGATACTAGTAAGGATAAGGATACATCAATGCGTCATCACATCTCTCTGATGACTTTTTCAAATGGCAGAATTGAACAGTCGGTCCTAATATGATGTTATTGATATTTACCCTTTTAAGGGTTCCGTACCCAAAGAGTAAAAACAGGACCCTATTAATATGGCTCCGTTGCCCGTCTGTCTGTCTGCCGTCCGTCCGTCTGTTACCAGACTGTATCTCATGAACCGTGATAGTTAGCCAGTGTGAAATTTTTACAGACGATGTATATCTGTTGCCGCTATAACAAAAAAAAACCGATCAAGTGTGACTCGGACTCGCACACGTAGGGTTCCGTACCGTTATCTATAATAAGCTAAAATTTAATTATTTAAAATATTTTTATTATATGTTGTAAATAAATATTAACACTTTTCGCAATTTTTTTTTACTTGTGCTTTACGACGTTGCTTTGCACCAAATTTTAAGATTCTGAGTTCACGGGAAGTACCCTATAGATTTTGATTCCCTTACGAATGTTAAAAATTTGCGGCATTAATATTTAATAATATAATGATTACATGATGCTACAAAACTTCTTTATCTGTGCTTTATGATGTTGCTTCATACCAAATGCCAAGATTCTGAGTTCACGGGAAGTACCCTGTAGGTTTTGATTCCCTTGCGAGTTCGAAAAACACGAAAATTTGCGGCATAAGCGGCTGTATCTTTTGATTGCGTTGGCTTAGAAGTTAGATTTTTTTACAGCTTCAAGGGACAGTAGACTTGAGTATTTGGTATGAATTTTAGCTTGATACCTCAACGCGTTCGTGAGGAAAAGGGGCTTGACAGAGCGACAGACAGATGGACAACCTAGTGATCCTATATGGGTTCCTTTTAACCTTTTGAGGTACGGAACCCCAAAAATACTAAAATCAGAATAAAATAAATATCTAAGGTGGCTCCCATACAACAAACGTGATTTTTTTGCTCGGTTTTGCTTGATATTGATAACGGCAATATGTTGAGGTTTGAAATATTTACGGAATATTAAGTTATATATTCACTTCAAAAATAAATAATTAAATTAATATAAACTTAATATTTAAGGGGGGCTCCCAAACAACAGACATTTTTTTAACGTTTTTATAGATAATGGTACGGAACCCTTAGTGCACGAGTCCGACTCGCACTTGGCCGGTTTGTAGTCAGCTTTCACAGAACCGACATTGCTGCAACTTTGTTCACCTGTGCAATGTGCAATAATAAACGTATTATTCATATAGTCTTCGCCTCACACACCTCACCGGGAGGGGGGAGTCATACTGAATGCTCAACGGCTCGGGGTTCACCCTCACCTTGGAGCTCGGCCTTCAGTCCCAAGTGTCCGGCAGTTCGGCCTGCGGCGTCACTGCAGCTCACTTGGTCGTGGGGGGTGGGGAGTTAGGAGGAACGGGTCGTGCTGAATCCTCAACGGCTCGTGCTTCACATTCGCCTTGGGGCTCGGTCTACGGCCTCACGGCCCTAGTGTTCAGCAGTTCGGCCTGCGGCGGCACTGCAGCACACTTGGAGTAGAAGGGGGGGTCGTGCTGAATCCTCAACGGCTTGGCCTTTGCCTTCGCCTTCAAACCATTTTACCCTTCGTGGCTTTAGGGTTGAATTTGGCCCAGTTTCCCCTACATAATCTTTTTTAATTGTAATCGAGAACTTATATACTTATTTGTATACTTCCAAGTGTAGAAAGTACTGGTGTAGCGTTATTAAATAAATAAATAGAAATGAGAAAATTTCCATACAAACTTTCCCCCCTGTTTTACCCGTTCAGGGGGAAGTTTGTATGGAAATTTTCTAAATGAAGACAGATGAATTGTCTATGAAGACAGACAGTTAGACAAATGACAGAGTTACTTTCGCATTTATAATATTAGTATGGATATGGATACTGGTAGTATGGAATATAAAAGTAAAATAAGTTCTTACATACTTATGTCGTCCGTCTCCTAAACAAAAATACGTAATCATAAAACCTTAAAAACGCGTCATCCAACGAACGAAATACACCGACTGCACGGGCACACTTTCTATCTCACTTTAACATACTTCCATTTCGTTTTTTGCGACGTTGCCGCTCTGCCGCCGCGTTGCTCGAAAGCAATAATTCGCAGCAAATATTGATCAAACGCGGTATATATTCGATCAACAAAAGTATCCTCAGTTCATGAAAAAAGGCGGTTAATAGATCAATAATTATCGTAATAATTTATGACGAGTATAAGACTTTACGGCACAATTAAGCAAAGTGTCGTAACTAGGAGAATTCATATATAGCAGAAAGAGCACGATAGACCCAAAACTTTCAGAGTTAGAGGCGGGTAAAGGTTGATCAACAATTATATCGGATTTCGGCCTGATCAACAACGGCCGAAAGGAGGACAATATATATATATATATATATATATATAACCATAGGTATGTAACCTTCGATCATATATATATATGATCGAAGGTTACATACTTCATTGTTGAAAATAAATATCGGACTTATTACATTTTAGTTGTGGTAGAGCCACGCTACCGGCAAAATTTATTATTGCTAGTAGCATGAATGGGCCGGCTCGTCCGGGGAAGTACCACACTCACAGAAAATCGACGTTTGAGTAGGAGCTTTACCGCTTCTATGCTTCGTTCGGTGAGTGAGAGAGCCGGAGGCCCATCCTTTCCCCATTTCCTCGCCCCATGTCCTTTCCCCAACTCCTTGAAAGGCCACGCTTCTGTTACACCCTGGTGTTGCAGTTGTCCATGGGCAGCGCTGGTCGCTTACCATCAGTACCTCTAGCATGAACCACTATCAAATAGAATAGTTAACGTAAATTCTTACTATTCGAAAACGAAAACTATTCTATTTCGAATTTTGTAGCTAGCACGAACACCTCCGAATCGACTATCGTAAACTCGATTCGAAAATTACGGGACAGTAAAATAAAGGTGTTTGTCTACAGGTTAAAACAACTAGTTAAGTGCGTTCAAAACCATGCGATACTCATTTCTTTCCGTTTGCCATTTTTATAATATACAATTTTCAATGAATAAGCAAAATATTTAAAATAATTATTAATTTAGTATAATAACTTTATAGTTTACATTTATTTCCTTACTTATTTAATGTTTTTTTTTGTAAAATTTAGGATTTCATAACAACCGTAATAAACAAAAAAAATTGCGTACATTTCGAACGTTGTTTGTTTTGTAGCCTTATCTGTGGCTGTCGTTGACAATGGCCGCTGTCCCGCCAACAAACTTTCGGCACAATAACAAAGTTTTAAAGTGGTTAAAGAAAGATGTTTTTGTATTTGAAGTGATTTTGAAAACAATCATTAGGACATTTTATAGTATATGTGATGGCCATCTTAAGCAGATTGACTGCGCGGGCAGAACTTTATCTATATACAAAGTATCTACCTAAGGGTGAAAAAGTCATAATAATGGATCTATTTCACGTGAAGGTAAGGAAATCTATTTAAATTTGCAGCATAAGTAGATATATGATATCATAAATATACGTGTGCATTGTAATATTCTTATAACTACAATAAAAAATTCCATATAAAATATTGCAATGTCTGTCCAACACGTCTTCAGTGTAGAACACTATAACTTTATTTTGAACAAATCAATGCAGTTTTATCTTTACACAGTATAAAATGAAGTCGAGTCCGCTGTCTTTTCGCTTAGGTCTTTTAAACTACTCTATCAACAGATTTCAATAGAAAGAGTTAAGAGGAAGGTTATGTATAGACTGCCCCTTGTACATTGCACCCGTGCGAATCCGGGGCGGGTCGCTAGTGTAAAATAAATAATACAATAATTATTAATGTGTTGTTTTAGATACCTATGGTTTTGTTTCATCAAAACTATTCAAAACCCTATAATGGAGGGAGGAAGCCTAACGAGGAACAGAAAAATTACAACTAGATAAGAAAAAGCTGAAAGTAAGTAGACATTCATACATTTTATTAAAGTGTTTCCATTATATTGCCAAGTAATTTAGAGAGTAAGCGCTGAAGGCGATATAGATAGATATTCCATGTTTATTACATGTGAACCAAACAAATGCATCATAGTAACTGAACATACATATAGTCTAGTAGATCAAGTTTTATATTTGGTATCCTTCCAATGTTTTTAGTAGGTAAGCATTTTATGTATGTGCGCATTGCTGAAATAGTGTGTGTAATATATAATAATACTAGCTTTCGCTCGCGGCTCCGCCCGCGTTAATGTCGATCCCTCGGGAATAGTACTTTTTCCCGGGATAAAAGGTAGCCTATGTCCTTCTCTGTACTCCATAGAACTTGTATGCAAAATTTCATGATGATCGGTTCAGTAGTTACGGCGTGAAAGCGTAACAAACAAACTCACTTTCGCATTTATAATATTAGTAAGGATGCTCTGTTTTATACCAAAACAATAATAACAGCACTGCAAATTATCTAGATAAATAGGTGTGAAACATAATGCATACACAAAGAATTTACTCAATGGTATTATAAGAGCTTTGTAATTAAGCATCAAGATCTATAGAAAAATTTGTAGTCTCTTAAGTCGTCTTGTGAAAAATGACTTTGGTAAAGAACATGGAAATACACGGTGTTATATTGTATTTATTTTGCTTTCACAGGAGAAACTTGCGAGGAAGAAATAGGAAAAGAATGTTGATAGTTCAAGACCTTCTACAATGTAATTACCTACTACCTAAATTGGTATGAAATTATTTTGTATAGCTGTACTTGATAAATTCAAAAGAAAATATAAATTTCATTGTTTAATATTCTTTATTTGTTGGCAGGCTATTGAGAAAGGAATCTTGAAGAATTTTGACTGCACTGAACTAAACATCCAGAAGCAGGATTGCTGGAAATTGGAAATAATGCTAATAAGGGACATTCCAAAACATAATACTACATTAGTTACAATTTTAAACAATATCTGAGCAATCTATTGATTAAATTATGTTTCCATTACAAATTCAATTAAAATAAGCCTGATGTATTTTTTGCACTTATTCAAAATAAAGTAAAAATTTAGATATTGTATTTTTATTATTCCTATGGTGAAATTATTGGGAAATGTTGTTTCTCATGTAAGTGGCCAACAGTGTTGTCAGATTTTTCTAGCTGCCTAAAGGCATCTGACATAGCTTAACAACTGCCATCAATGATGATAGCTGGGACCTGGGCTTAAAGTATCTTCCTAAGCATGGAGGAGCTGAAGATATTTTTATGCCACTTGCGGTCACCCATCCCAGTGGGTGATATGTAAGCGCTAAGCAACACTCGGATGATAATGATGATTCAAAGTATAAGTACCTATTGGTACTCCGCATGACATACTTTAATATAGAAGTAAAGGTGTTAACACTTGCTACTCATAACATTTAAGCTGATAGAATATTTTTCAGACATTGATTACACAATAGGTACTTATTATAATTTCTAGAAAATGAAAGGAAGGCATTTATTTATAAATATTTTATTCAACTGCTTGTGTGTATCGCTCTCGAGCACCGAATGCTGTTTTGCTATTTTAGTAGGTAGTATCCAACCATTATTTTCTCAGCCAGCCTCCTATAGTTTCCCTCTTGGATTCACCTGGTGGTGGGCATTCCAAGTGATTAAGAAACTGTAATTAATATTTAAAGTTATTATTTTTCACATAGATGGTTACAAAATGATGATACAAATTTAGCATTAATTAGGTAGGTAGGTACTTGCATTGAGCACACCCCTCATGTACTTCGGTTTACTTACATATACCTATGTAAATAAATTCACAAATTGGAACAAGTTCTATCGTGTTTATTACATTATAACGCCCAAATTTGAATCAATCTCAAAAACATTGGAAAGTTAAATAATGTTTACATACCTAAGTAGGTATGTAGACATATGCGAAATATTGTGGATTGGTTTTTATGCGATTTCCACTAACTAGAATATTGGTGTATGTTTCACTTAGAAAAAAGAGGTTATTAACTAAGTATATGTAAAATTTCTGTGCAAAACTAGACTTTTGTTAAAAAGATGAGAATTATTACTATTGGAAAATTAGAATTAACTTGTTATTTTCAAAATCCTACAAGTTACATTGACGAAAATATCAACGTTAAACTTACCTATTATTTGAGCGATTTCAATTTTTAAAATCATAAATTATATTCCACTGAGGTTCTAATATTCATTAAAATACCCATTTTAAGGCTTCCTCATTTTAAAATATAATAATTTACTGAAAATCGTAAGAAAAGTAACAACACTCGCACAGTCGAAACTTATCTCACTCGCTTTTTTACGGTGAGAGACTTTTCGATAGGCAGCTTGCGAGTTTTTCGAAAGTTAAACGTTACTATACGTCATGTGAGGTTTCGTGCTACAAAATGTTCGTTTACTATTCGATTACTACTCGATAACTATTTCGGAGCTGTCACGAAAACGGCGCGAAATGTTCATGCTAGCGTTTTTTAGTTCCATTTACGCTCACCGTGGCGCTGTTCAAGTTTTGATACAAATTTTCTCGAAAACGGTTACTATTCGATTACTATTCTATTTCGATAATGATTCGTGCTAGAGGCACTGATGGAAAATTCGTTAACACGTGATCTGAGACCGCCGCAAAGGCGAGTTTTCACTTCTGCCGGCACTCCCGGAGTGCAATCCGTTTTTTATGGTATGTATAGGTCGGCAAACTAGCCAGCGAGTAGAGCGACCTCACCTGATGGTAAAGCGTTTTAAACTATTTGATTAGATCCTTACTAAATATTATAAATGTGAATGTGAGTTTGCTTGTTTATTGATTTGTTTGTTACGCTTTTACTCCTAAACATGAGCATCATGGGCATCATGAAATTGCATACGCGTTGTCTGGGATACTGAGAAGGACTTAGGCTACCTTTCATCTCGGAAAAGGTACAGATTCCGAAGTATCGACATTAACGACACCGGAGCCGAGGGTGAAAGCTATTTTTATCTTATCTTATACATCAGAAAATGGAGTTAAGCCGAAAATCTTATGTACAGTCGGGGGCAGATAAATGTGACCCCTTCAATTTAAAATCTGTTGTTACAGGGTTCAGTTTTATTTGCCCCCGACTGTACTTATAATGTTTAGGAAGGCATCACAAGAAGCCGGGGTTCGCATTTTCTTATCCTCTTCTCACTATTGACCGCATCCTTGTTTGAACTATAATCATCTCTAGCAACGTCAAAGTCCGCTTCACTCTTTACATCGGTCATCCAATACGAAAAGGGTCTTGAAAATATATGCGACAAACCAGGCCTAAAAGTAAGTCTCGGTTTAAAACCTAGTACAGTTTGGATAACTTTACAAGACAGATTTTAGATAAATATGGCCACAAACGATAAAATAATTTAATTATACACTCTGATGAATGAATGAAAATATATAATAATACTAGCTCCCCCGGCGAACTTCGTTTCGCCATAAGTTAAAAACTATCCTATCTCTCAAGTTGGATCGAACTGCACATGGTGTGCGAATTTTATTATAATCGGTTAAGTGGTTTAGGAGTCCATTAAGGACAAACATTGTGACACGAGATTTATATATATTAAGATAAGATAATTGTACGTCAGGTCCGAGGTGTCATTCTCAACGGCCTGGCCGGTGGTGGACAGTTTGACATCGGGCCAGCACGCCCGGCCTTCCCGAGCTGCTACTTGCTTATTACCCATTCATCCAGCGTCAGAAGCACAAGAAGCCAAAAAAACTGCGCTAGCCAATCCGCCTGCCAAGCGCGGTGAGCATGGCAATAACCTCCATGGAACAAAGAATCTTTTAGAGAGGCCTTTGTCCAGCAGTGATCTTCTCACGGCTGTAATGATGATGATAATTGTAAGAGCTTACCTCGCAAATTTGGACGACGCGCGGATTACATCATGTAGATAGCTCTACATAATATTAAAAGCTCCACAACCTTAGAATACTATCGATGGCGTACCGAGATACTATCGATGGCGCACCGAGATACTATCGATGGCGCACCGAGATACTATCGATGGCGCACCGAGATACTATCGATGACGCACCGAGATACTATCGATGGCGCACCGAGATACTATCGATGGCGCACCGAGATACTATCGATGGCGCACCGAGATACTATCGATGGCGCACCGAGATACTATCGATGGCGCACCGAGATACTATCGATGGCGCACCGAGATACTATCGATGGCGCACCGAGATACTATCGATGGCGCACCGAGATACTATCGATGGCACGCCGAAGTACTATCGGCGATACTAAAGCGATACTGCCATCGAGAAAGTATCCGCCACACCCAACCATCATGTAACCAGCCAGAACAATAAACAATTTCTCCATGACGTGATCTTGTGTCTCATATATGGTGTTGGGCCTAACACCTAGTCTGGCACTATACAATAATGTTTATTAATAAAGTGTTGACATCTGTGTTTAATATGAAAGCGGCAGTGCATCTTCAAAGATATCTTGACTGACTTGAGCGTGACTTTGAAATCAGCCTTGTTTCAGAGTCACGCGTTTGATCAGCGACAGCCATACGCGCGCGATTGCAATTACACTTAAATAGTAGTTGCGTTTCATAGTCACGCAGTTCAAACGCGCCGTTCGAGAGACACACGCCGTCGTACAGCGCTGCCGAATCGCGCGCTCAATAATCAATTTGCAGTGCTTTACGACGTCGCTGTTCACACTCTTTACCATAAACAATAAACAGCTTATCCTGTAATTGTAATTGTCCAAATGATGACGACTATAAATAACTGTACTTTGCAACGAACTGTGCGATTCTAAAACTCGTTTACAGCTCATGCCGGTCAAACGCGCGTTTTTAAAACGCGCTGGTCAACGGCGCGTCTCGCCGGCGTCTTTCTGAAATCAGTCTAAAGGCCGCGCGTATACGCGCTTCAAACGAGATTCGAGCGCAACCTTGTAACCTAAGCACACGGAGCCATCGTGAAACACGCGTTTACTGTATTGTATATATTGTATCGCGTTTTAAACGCGCTTGAATCAGACAAACGCAAAAATCTACATTTACGGCGCTCTCGTCGGCGCGTTTAAAATACGCTATGTGCTGAGGGCCTAAGACAATTTTGTATTAAATTTGGGTAATAAAATTACTTTTACGTCAAAAAATCACCGCCCACTAAAAGAGCTTCTTTTAAAAAGTTATGTTAAACGTTATGAGAAACGACAAAATTTGCTTATTATTTGGCGGTACTTACGTTGTACCGCATTCGTGAGTGGTCACGAATGGCGAAACGATCAAGCATCAAAAAATTTACCCATCTCTCCTCGGAGGTAAAATATATTTACCAAATAAAATGGAACATTGGCTGTCTCTCTCGGAAATGGGACATTTCAAAGGTCACGTTTACACTAAATCTCAAGCGACCGTTCAAAGTGCTTTATTTCCTGGGTCAGTAAACGTAAGCGTTTCATAAACTGAATAGGGGATATTCCATTTATGAAATTCTAAATAAATAAAATAAATATTCTAAATATATATTCATTTTTATTTATTATTAGTTGTAGCATTAGTTTAAGTATTTTATATTTAAATTGTATATATATTGATAAAATAAATAAATAAATAAAACATGGTTACTTCTACACTTATATTATAAAGGGAAAAGATTTGATTGCTTGTTTGTCACTTCGGGTCCCCAAACAAGAAATGTTGTTTTCTCAAACATGCTCGGAAATGTAGGCATTATTGTAGTAAAAAGAAGACACAAAGTTTGTAATTCTTGGCTGGTGCACTACTTTACCGGCCTAGGCCTAGAGTAAGTATGAAAATTCATTCCTGGCCGCTGCTCAAAACTTTTAAATTAATCTATGTAACTTGTCATATGCCAATGGCTACCACATTTAAAAAAAAATGCACTCATCGAGCATATAAGTATATGAATATGAAAATAATTTTATTAAAATGTTGGTATAAAATCACACAAAAATATGCCAATAAAAAAAAAACGCGGGAAAACAGATTTTTACGGTATTAGGTACATTTTTTGGGTAAAATATGACTGGGCTGTATGGGTTATGTTTCCTTAGCACTAAATGACAATTGAAATTAAGAAAGAAAATAACGCGGGAATATACTATTAGACTATTTTCGGCGAACTGCAAGGTTGTTGTTTTGGATTGTTTTGCAGATTGCTTCTAGTGGACTTTATAATGTAAAATCGATGTAATTTGGTGTTATAATGGCTATGTTTATGAACAATCTGTGGACTAACTAAAATAAAGTGTCAGGGTGAGGCTGTGGTGCAGATTTAGAGATTTACATAGCGGGCTGGTGGTCGCTCGCGTTACTGCGTCGTCTATGATCAAACCAGAGGATTCGTGGGAATTGTCGCCAGGAGCTTCGTCGAATCAACGAAATGAATTACACCATCATTTTTTTGATACAACGTTGAAAAATATGAAGGGCTAAAAGGCGTAGAACGCCAAAGGCCGTAAAAAAAATTAAAATAAAAATGTACATACTGTTATCGTTTTTTTTATATTATAGGTACTTACTTATTCCCAGTAATACGTCTTTCATTATTTCCTAGCATTTATTGAGAAAAGCACAATACATGCCTTTGCCGGGAATCGGCTTGCCGGACTCGTATTTATTGCCAAGGCCTTGCTGACGCTCGGCCTTGAAAACTCTACTCGTCCGGCAATCCCTTACTTCCCGGCCCTTGCAGTAATGTACTATTTTTGTAGAAATATTGTACGATGATCCAGTTTACCAAGGATTCCTCCCTTGGCAAACTTAATGTGTGTGTTCTAAACTTGGTCTAAACTCGCATTATGTCTGTTTAGAGACTTTATTATCTAGTTTCAATCTAGATTTCAACACTAATGTTATAAAAAGGAAATATTTGATTGCATTGAATAGGATCCGCAATTATTGGACCGATTTGAAAAATTATTTCACCTTTAGAATTCTACATTATCCCTGATAAACATATGCGTAATATATGCGTTATAATAAATACCTATATCTACCCGTGCAATGCCGGGAGGGCCACTGATACTTTATAAAATTATTAAGAAATATAATTATACAAAATAAATTACGTTTGTTTAGTTTCGTTTAGTTTTAGCGATTATGTATTTTCTATCTTTGTTGTAAATGGTGTATTTATTTTAAATACTAAATTTCAAATTCTTGTTAATATTTGATACTTAACATTAATATCCAATTTCATATATTAATTATACATTTTTGTAATCTACATTAAAATACCTTTAATTACGTTTAAAAGCAAATAATGAAGACGGAAGGTTCGCCTCATTACTTCTGTGTTGTTGGTTTGCCTCATTATTTCTCTGTGAGTGTTCTTTCCCCCTTGAAATATTCTCTTTTTAAATGATTGCTCAAAAAAGTGTATGTTAGTAAATATGTGTATGAGATACCACGACTTCTAAATCATCATCATCATCATCAGGTCCTTTTTAGTCTCCACTACAGGAGCACGACTTTTAAATACCTCAACGTTTTTGTATGTATAGGATATCGTTTGAATCCTAACAGCAACTCAACTGACCATAATTTATTGACAAATCAATCGTGTTTTATTTAAAAAATTGTCTTGTTAGAAATATCCGTTTTATTTTATATAGTGAACAGATCTAAGACTAATAACTTTTAGGAACTAAATGCTCAGAGAAATGGAGCAAGCTAAGTGGAAACTCGAACGTGGTTCTAAGTCTCTGATTAGTTAGTGCTTAACGTGAAGTCGAGCAGTAAATTTCACCCCCAAATTTTAGCTGTTAATACCTCAAGCTGTCTGAGATATTCAATATACCTACCTAACATACAAATCCTTGGGCGAATGTGAACCGAGACACGCGCACTGATGCAGGCGACGTAGTGAGCTCTTTTCACATTTGGCACCATCACTGGACAATGATGAAGATAAAGTGAAGAGTCCCAGTACATCCACGGCTATCCACGGGAACCGGCTTTTAGAAAACCTCATCAGGATGTTCATGCTTATTGATGACTCGAAAAAGTGGCGAAGTCTGAGAAGAGTAAGAGTGATAAATAATAAATTTAGACAACGTTACATACCTACATTGTTCTGGTCCCAAACTAAGTTGTTGCTTTGTACTATGGCTGGCTACGTGGCGCAGCGGTCAACACGCCAGCCTACGACACGAGAGTACCTGGGTTCGATCCCCGGCCAGGTCAAGATGGAAAATGATCTTTTTCAGATTGGCCTGGGCCTTCGATGTGTATCTATATATGTATTTGTTATAAAATATAGTATCGTTGAGTTAGTGTCCCATAACACAAGTCTCGAACTTACTTTGGGGCTAGCTCAATCTGTGTGATTTGTCATTATATATTTATTTATTTATGGAAACCTGGAACAAAGAAGGTACCAAAAACACCCTGACCCAACCCAACATAAATATCTGTTTCATCAACAAACATTTGTGTTGGTGCAGGATCGAACCCGCGACCCTTGCGTCTCAACCGGCGCTATCTAAACCACGGCGATAAACGGGTCGTCGGGTAATGAAAAAACACTTATCCCTAAACGGCGATTACTGATCTGTTTTCTTGATGTCTATTCTCAGGGGTGCTCGGCACTCACTGTTTATTTCTCACGGGTGTTCTGAGCACCCACGGAATCGGCGCTCCTGACGGGAACCACATAATCTGAAGATCTGCCCGCGCCGCCGCCCGCTTCGCCCGCGCTTCGCTAAGCGCTTATATTAGTGCAGATTGGAATGACTTCGTGCTTGTCGATTTCAGGTAACCCGTATCTTACGATTCTTTGTCATTACTTTTTTCGTGTATGTAAGTGGCCAACACAGGTATCAGATTGTTCAAGCTGTCTAAAGGTCAAAATTTATTTATTAATTCTCTGTAAAAACTTTTTTCAATTAAAAGTAACTACATTATTATTGGTCTCAAGGTGTCTTTCTTTTTCATATTTTTAAAGTTTTATAAAAAAATTCTTAGCCGTATTCAACAAAGTTATGATAAAATTCCATTTTCAAGACCCAAGCCATAAAAAAACTAATAATATCGTTGTTATAAAAATAAGCGAGAGACTTTATTTGACTAATTTTTAATATCACAGCTATGCAAACGTTATAAAGATGTGCAGAGCAATGAATATGCAAATACGAAGCTGTGACTGAACCCTGCCTCAAAATAAGGAAACAACAGATTTGGCACTTCATGTAATAAAAATTTAAACATCTTTGAACCGAAAAATCTTACAGGACGAAATATTTCTTTTACAACGGAATCTATCGAAATGTCTAATACTCGTACTAGCTTTCACCCGCAGCTTCACTCGCGTCAAGGTCATTCCCTTGGGAATAGTATGAAACGCATAAAGGCCTATGTCCTTCTCCGTACTCCCTGGTATGCAAAATTTCATGATGATCGGTTCAGTAGTTACGGCGTGAAAGCGTAAAAAACAAACAAACAAACTCACTTTCGCATCAATAATATTAATAAGGATTTATTGCAAACAAAAACCAAAAACCTTTCTTGTTTTCACACAGGTGGCAACAGCTTCGGTCTTTACCATTGCGTGTCTCCGGACGGCAGACCTTAGTGAACCAGGACAAGTTGCGTTTTGTGAAGAAGCTCTATTATTAACTGCCTCAGTGGTTCAGTGGTTAAGGCGTTTGCCTGTAGACCCGGGGGTCGTGGGTTCGATTCCCACGGGAAGCATACTTTGTTTAGTTATTATTAGTAACTAGCTGTTGCCCACGGCCCCGCCCACGTTAGTGTCGATTCCTCGGGAACAATAGAATTTCCCGGAATTAAACATACCCTATGTCCTTCCTTGGGTCTCAAACTACCTCCATACGAAATTTCATCCAAATTGGTTCAATGGTTGAAGCGTGAAAAGAAGATAAACAGACAGACAGAGTTACTTTCGCATTTATAATATTAGTATTGTTTGCTGTTGTATAATGATGATGAATTGAGTTTGGATTTTAATTTTCCTGTTATTTATTTAATGCTATATATTTGCAGGCAAATTCATGCCTTGAGTTCATTCAAATAAAGATAACTTCTTTTTTAATGAACCGATATTGATGAAACAAATTTTAAATGTTTTGCTGATTCAAAACAAAGCAATTGGTGAAAGTTTGAAGTAAATCGGTTCAGTATTTTCGAAGATAATCGTGATCATACATACATACAGACAGAGAGACAAAAAATTCGACATTCGATTCGATGGTTAGGACATTGCAGGCTTGGATCACCTAATTGTCTGATAATAAAGATGATTCCGTGCTTCAAAAAGTACGTTAAGCCGTTGGTCCCGGCTGCCATCTGGTACTCGTTAAAGGAACCACGTCAGAGACCGAGAGGCGGTTCCGAAGAACTCTACGAACATTATGAATGACCTCAGAATAAGTTATAGTACTTACGTACAGAAGTCGCACACTGAAAAGGTTTAAAGAAATATTAACTCAATGTAGTTAGGGATACGGTGTAATTTAGCTCGCGTCAGAACGCAGCACCTTTTTGTTTAGATACTCATGGAAGTCATTGCATCTCAATTTTATTCTTAAACTTTTGAACATACGATTCATAATTCGTTGAAGTCGATGAACACATGTCACCAAACGCACGTCGTTCTACTGGATTTGCTCAGCTTTACCTCTTCGAAGTGGTCGCCGCGCGTAGATATGTTTTCGATACTGACACAGAGAGTGAGACAGGCCTGACGTAACTTATGTGGGCTATCCTTCTGCAGCCTATTTAATTTTAAGACCTCGCATTTGGCATTGCAAATTCTGGTACTGCGTAGCTTTTACGAGGGAAAGCAAAGAAAACATATCACACATTTATATCGTGATTTTAGGCAGAATGGCACTGACAAAGCGAATAGTATTTTTTGCTAGCAACATGAAACTGAAAACAATATTTCTGTTAATATTTTTTTTTCTTTTTTTTATGGAATAGGGCGGCAAACGAGCAAGCGAGTCATCTGATGGTAAGCGACATGAGCTTATAATATATAAAGAATATCAAGTTGATGTAGCGGTATAGCTTGAACTCTCGTCCAATATGTTTTCCTATTGAAAGTATGACGTTAACATACACACATCTACTTTTATGTATGTTAGTCTGTAAGGTATTTATAATATGGGCCTCTGGTATTGTACATAATTGTAAGTACAATACTATTGCCTTGTGATGTTCCCAGTTTTGATCCCATAGGAAAAGTTGTTCATACCGATGGGCTGAATCACCCCTTCAAAGATCGGACAAGGTTTTATTTATATATTGTATGAACGCACCCGAGTTTAAATAACGTACCTGTTTACCTGTGTCCATGGTCCATCCCAGTCCTTGTCCTGAGTCCGTCCCATTACGGTTCTACGGCAACAACTATTCATTCCTAAGCCTTGTCGTTCGATTCCCACAGGAAGTATACTTTGTTTAGTTGTTTCCAGTTTGGTTAGGACATTGCAAGCTTTAATCACCTGATTGTCTGATAATAAAAATAATACCGTGCTTCGGAAGGCACGTTAAGTCGTTGGTGCCGCCATCTGGTAGTCGTTAAAAGAACCACGTCAGAGGCCGAGAAGCGGTGCCGAACAACTCTGACACCAGGGTGTGCGTGGTCGATTGACCGAGTCACCTACACGAAATGATGATGATGATGTCGTATAAGCTTATAATGAACTTATAATGATCTTGTACGCAATCACAAATCCCTTGATATTCTTGGAGTCACCTTGTACTCCTTCAAAACAAAACTTAGGCAGATTTTGGACATCTGTTGACACAATCATTATGTGTTTTTGTGTTTTCTTATGCATTATGGTATTATTACATATTATGAAACTGTTTTTTTTTTGCAGCTATTGTACTTAATTATTACTCTATATATATTAGTTTCTCTTTCAAGCCCTCATATAATTTTTAAAGTTATATCTAGCTGTATGCACTTGAAATAGAGTTGTTGCCTAGCCCTTATGTACCATTTTATATATAATGTATAATTACGGTGACAATTTGTTATGTGTGTCTTATGAAAATAAATAAAAAAATAAGCTACGCATAATACGCATATTCGTCGTCGCCCAAGTCGTATTGACTTATATTTAGAAACATTGTAGAACACGTTCCAGAAATTAATCGGGAATATGTTCTACAGTGGTACTTAATACATTAAACTAGTAGATCGCTATAGAATTGCAATTAAAATATGTTACAATCGAAAAAAAAACATGAGGCTTCTCATACAATGTCGCCGATCAGCTGGGCGAATTTTTATGAAAGGTCAAATTTCCTTTTTCGCTTTTACCTTTTTTCTTGCAATTCTGTGTTCCATTAGAGATTCTGATTCCAGGATTTCAGTATAGTTCATAGGTTCTAAATCACGCGATATAGGTACTTTGTCCGGCCAGCTGCAACATCTTTGTATGGGAGACGGGAGTGTAAAAAATCTGACACACCCGGTATAGAGAGCTTTAGAGAAATACCTAGAATTAATTGTTTTTAGAGCAAATAACGTTTCCAATCTGAAGTATCTTCAATGCTGGTCTGGGAGAAAAGAAAAACGTAGAATGTACCAGCTGCTTCTCTTTCCGCGCAGACCGTAGATGCCGGTCAAGGGAATAAGCAAAAATTTAAAGAATCATAACAATAGGCGTTGCGGCGGCTAGCAACCCATCACTATTTTGATTCCGTTTTCCACCTTTAGGCCCACCAACATGCTAAACGTGGCCTTTTGGTCTGTCTACCCCGTAAGGGATAGAGACGTGATAATATGTATGTAAGTATGTAAGGGAGAGCAAAAATTCTGATACACCCGATATTGAAGGCTTTAGCGAAATACCTAGAATGAATTGTTTTTAGAGCAAATTACGGTTTCAATCTGATGAATGAAATAGGCTGAGCTGAAATACGAGTATTTTGTATATCAATAGCAACACACATTTGGCAAATTGGTTTGCGGAGTTTTGATTGCTTCTCTTTACTGGCTCGCATAAATCGGTTCTGACTTTACTGTTATAGAGATTCGTGACTGAATGGTTACACACAAGCATTTGGCTAGATCCGTGGCGCAGCGGTCAACACCTGCGACACGGGAGTGCCCGGGTTAGATCCCCGGTCAGGTCAAGATGGAAAATGATCTTTTTCAGATTGGCCTGGGTCTTGGATGTTTATCTATATATGTATTTGTTATAAAAATATAGTATCGTTGAGTTCGTATCTCATAACACAAGTCTCGAACTTACTTTGGGGCTAGCTCAATCTGTGTGATTTGTCCATCCTTACTAATATTATAAATGCGAAAGTGAGTTTGTTTGTTTGTTTGTTACGCTTTCACACCGTAACTACTGAACCGATCATCATGAAATTTTGCATACAAGTTCTCTGGAATACGGAGAAGGACATAGGCTACCTTATATCCCGGGAAAAAGGTACTATTCCCGAGGGAACGACATTAACGCGCGTGGAGCCGCGGGCAAAAGCTAGTAGTTATATAAATTATATTTTATGTAGTCCGAACGCCTATTACATACGAATTTTGTCAGGCTCATCATATATGTATATGGTGTTATATTATGATGAGATCAATTGATTTCAAGCTTAAAATTGTACCAATATTATCAAATATTGCCGCGAGAACCTTTCGCCGTTTGTATGGAGGTTTTCGTCTCCAGGGGAGCCTTAAGTTGAGCCAATATTTTTTTGAGGTTGGCAGTCTATACCTTAGTATTATATTATCTTTGACTACTAGACGGATTTGAAAAAATCTTTCACAGTTGGGAAGCTAAACTATCTGCGCTGAACATAGGCTATGTTTTACGCGGACGAAGTCGCGGAAAAACAGCTAGTTAGCACGCTGTATAGCAGTGTCGTTATTATAGTGTGTTTGGACAAATCTTGGTGGTTGCTAAAACGTTTTTTAACCGACTTCAAAAAAGGAGGAGGTTCTCAATTTGTCGGAATATTTTTTTTGTATGTTACACGATTTCTCGAAGACCTAGAACGATTTAAGAATTTTTTTTTGTCTGAAAGCTTGCACCACTATCTTTTACATTTTAGTGAGTTCCTTACTTATTTTTAGAAGTCGGTAATTTTTTTTTAATTTTACGAGTTTGAAGGGACAAAAAATTGTCCCTTCAAACTCGTAAACGAGCGTAAGTATATTAATATTACAGATTGCACACTCCAGACCGGATATAACGTGTACTCATATTACTCGGTATAGCATTACGTAAATTGTACAATTTTGCATCGTTACCCGCCGCCGAAATCTGAATACGAGGTACTTCTTAAAGTTCAACTTCAACGGAACAAATTTTTATGTATGTTGTAGTATGTATTTTTTTTGGAACTGCCTCCGTGGTCCAGTGGTTAAGGCGTTTGCCTGTAGACCTGAGGGTCGTGGGTTCGATTCCCATGGGATACTTTAGTTGTTTCCAGTTTGGTTAGGACATTGCTGGCTTGAATCACCTGATTGTCTGATAATAAGGATGATTCTGGGCTAAGGAAGGCACGTTAAGTCGTTGATCCCGGCGGCCATCTGGTAGTCGTTAAAGGAACCACGTCAGAGGCCGAAAGGCGGTTCCGAAGAACTCTGACACCAGGGTGTGCATGGTCGATTGACCGTGTCACCTACACGAAATAATAATGAAGTATGTACAAAAAAAACGATGTTTGACATCTGCCTTTAGTCTTATGAATCGATGAACCCCAGATGCACGCACGAAAAAGTGTCACGTTCTGTCTGCAAGCGAGAGCGCGGAACAAGCGATAGCGAGGTACGATCGGCCTAAGCGTTCGGCTTGTGACGCATCTATCTCTCTTCCACCGTTATCACGTAAAATTATCGTCCGTAAACCGATTTTACAGACAGCCAATTTTTTTTATGTTTGTTATATAATGATGTAGTTTAAATATGAAACATCTTCTTGGGGTTGAATCACACGTGTGGGCGCTACTAATATCGTAATACCAATAATGCGAGTTCCTCACAACTTGTGGTATAATCATCATCATCATCATCACCAGGTCTTTTTAGTCTCCACTGCAGGAGCATGACCCTCTCTGTACTACCGAAGCCATACTTGGCCAGAGCAGACAGAGGATTTAGCCTACACTCTCCTCGCTGGCCAGACGAGTTGGAGAGGTGGGTTGGAGAGGTCTCATTGATGTTTATGAGCTTTGTTTAGCTTGTATTTCTTAAGTCACCTCTTACGACATCCATGGGAAGACTTGGAGTGGTTCTATACTCTGCCGAAAACCACACGGCTAGTGGTATAAGATTAACCCTAAAATACCATAAAATATTAATTTCCTTTTAAGTAGTGACTTTTTCTTTTGGTTAATATAATAACCCAACAAAAGGGTGAAATTAGAAGGTGCCTTAGTTACTTTCCAGATGGTTGACTGATTGCTTCCATTTTGTCAAAGAAAAGTTGGCGGGCTAATGTTATTACATGCCTTTATTCGCGGACCTTTTGTTACGCCGTCACTCAAAGGAAACGTTGTATGGACTTTTTACACATTGAAGGGAAATTACGCGCAAAGATATTGTGTATACAAGATTTTTTTGCACGTGACTGCCCTCACGTTCATATCGTTTCCTTGGTAACAATATCTATTCCAAAATAAAAGGTACCTATCTATATTATACAACTAGCTGTTGCTCGCGACTTCGTCCGCGGCGTTCTGGTATTATAGACATATACCGAATAATTCTATAAAACATATTTTTTGGGTAACTTGCACCGTTTACGCATCGCACGCGTCGGATGTCCTCAACTATGAATAATTTTCTACGACATCCACTGGAAGACTTGGAGTGGTCCTATTCTACTCTGCCGGATACCACACGGCTAACCAAACTAGATATACAATACCTATTCCGAAATGAAAGGTAGCCTATCTATATTATACAATACTAGCTGTCGCCCGCGACTTCGTGCGCGGCAATTTCTGTTATTATGATTAATTAGTATAGATGAATAATTTCCCCCCGTTTTCAAAACATTTTTATTGATACTTCGCTCCTACTGGTTGCAGCGTGATGTTTTATAGCCCAAAGCCTTCCTCAATAAATGGATTATCTATCACAAAAATAATTTTTCAATTTGAACCAGTAGTTCCTAAGATTAGCGCGTTCAAATAAACAAACAAACTCTTCAGCTTTATAATATTAGTATAGATAAAGAATAGATATGTTAAGAAAACCCTGTCCGATACTTGAAGGTGTGATTCATCCCGTCAATATGAACAAGTTTTCTTATGGGACCAATGCTGGGAACTCTTTTTGTTCGGGCTTCCCTTACAAATTGACCGGGCGGCCGAACATTTTTGTTTGACAATGTCCATTGTTATTTGAGTTCCCAGCTTTAATCCCACAGGAAAAGTTGTTCATATCGACGGCCTAAATTACCTTTTCAAGGACCTTACAGGGTTTTCTTTACATCTATACTAATATTATAAAGCTGAAGAGTTTGTTTGTTTGTTTGTTTGAACGCGCTAATCTCAGGAACTACTGGTTCAAATTGGAAAATTATTTTTGTGTTCTATAGTCCATTTATTGAGGAAGGCTTTAGGCTATAAAACATCACGCTACCATCAATAGGAGCGAAGTATCAATAAAAATGTTTTGAAAACGGGGGGAAATTATTCATCTATACTAATTAATCATAATAACAGAAATTGCCGCGGACGAAGTGGCGGGCGACAGCTAGTATTGTATAATATAGATAGGCTATCTTTCATTTCGGAATAGGTATTGTATATCTAGTTTGGTTAGCCGTGTGGTATCCGGCATTGTAGAATAGGACCACTCCAAGTCTTCCCGTGGATGTCGTAGAAGGCGACTTAGGAAATACAAGCTAAACAAAGCTTATAAACATCTGTGAGACCTCCCCAACCCGTCTGGCCAGCGTGGAAAGTGTAGGCCAAGTCCTCTGGCTGCTCTGGCCAAGTATGGCTCTAGTAGTACAGAGAGGGTCGTGCTCCTGTAGTAGAGACTAAAAAGGACCTGATGATGATGATGTCTAGTTTACTAAACTGTACTAGTTTGGAAGGACATGTACAATATATTACCATCATCATCATCATCAGGTCCTTTTTAGTCTCCACTACAGGAGCCCGACCCTCTCTGTACTACTAGAGCCATACTTGGCCAGAGCAGCCAGAGGACTTGGCCTACACTCTCCACGCTGGCCAGACGAGTTGGAGAGGTCTCTAAATATTACCAAGTCTCTAATATTATAATTTATATATTACCAAGGTTCATCTAAATCTATTCAGTTGTTGAAACGTGAAGAAGTTACAGGTAGAGAGCCAAACAGGTATAGTATTAGTAAGTAGGGATATTGTGGATTTGTGGATAGAGGTGTCATGCTTAACTGTCTGTCTGATGGTTGCACGTATGGCATCAGGTACGCGCGCCCAGCCCTCGAGCTGCTGCTTGCTTATCCCAATTCATCCGTGTGAGTAGTATCCCTTTACCTTCATTCCCTTTCCAAATCCAACAAGTTTCTATCCTTCCCCAGTTTAAAAATGCTTCCGATAGGCAGCAGCGTCGCACAAGAAGCCAAAGAAACTGCACTTCCCAATCCGCCTGCCTAACGTGGTGAGTACGGCAATATCCTCCCATGGAATGAAATAGCTGTGGACTTCTAACACAGGCAGGGGAGTTGCGGATGAGGAGTATTTACCAAAATGACAAATTATATTAAATCAAGTTTTCTAGATCAAACTAAAATCGACCAATGATCAATAGTGCTTTGAATCAACGCTTTGATTGCTCGTCTGCCTAATGTAGTAGTACATTTTCTATGATAATTTTAGAATATTTCTTGCTTCTTGTATGGTTCATTTGACTATATAGGGTAATTTTATATAACTATATAATATATGTAAATAATTTATTTTACTTCTGTAAGCACCTGATTCACGTGTACGCGTTGGGAAACTGTTAGTACCGTTAATAACTTATTCAAATAAAGAATAAAGAAAAGAATAGTGATAGAACTGCTTTTTATTAATGCTGCAAAACATATGAGCTAAAAGTACCTCATGCATTTACTTCATGCAGGTCCAAGGAGATACTTTATGCCAAAGGAGCTATGATATCATAAAAAAAATAACAGGTCCTAAATACCGTGGACGAGATATGGGCACAAAAAATATAGACACATTACTCACCGATAAATGCCTGACAAGTTTTCCCTCAACAAAATGCGGCAGAAGAAACTATTAATCAATTTCTATTTCGTCCTATCCACGCACGAATGACCTTTACTTCATGCCAAAGACAAGATTACTGCTTTTTATATGATAAAGGGACATTGCCTTTTATTCCATACTATACAGAAAAACCGGCCAAGTGCGAGTCGGACTCCCGCACGAAGCGCTCCGTACCGTTGTCTATGAAAACGGCAAAATCATGTCTTTTGTATGGTAGCCCCAGTTTTATATTCATTTTAATTTTATTTAATTATTTATTTTTAAAGTGAATATATAACTAAATATTTTGTGAATATTTCAAGTGTCTACCTGTTGCCGTTATCAATAACGAGCAAAAACAAGCAAAAAAAAATTACATTGGTTATATGGGAGCCCCCTTAAATATTTATTTAATTCTATTTTTTAGTATTTATTGTTATAGCGGCAACAGAAATACATCATCTGTGAAAATTTCAACCGTATAATTATCACGGTTCATGAGATACAGCCTGGTGACAGACGGACAGACAGACAGACGGACAGCGGAGCGAAATTAATAGGGTCCCGTTTTTACCCTTTGGGTACGGAACCCTAAAAATGTACTTTGAATTAGCAAGTTTTTCGTGAAATGCCAGTTCCATAAGGTAGCTCCGGACAGTCTCCGTTGAGCAGTGGTTAACACGCATATGTATCTACTACATAAGTACGGGGTTCGATTCACGGACAAATACTTGTACTTCATTTTCACAGGTTTGTCTGCAGTTCTGGACATAACCAAGCAGGATTGGCATCAGGAAGGCAGCGTTCGTCAAATCATATCAACACCCCGGGAAAATGGTAAGATGATGATGTAATAGTATGATTTTGAACAATAATTCTTATTCATACTTTCATCCTTACTAATATTATAAATGCGAAAGTGAGATTGTTTGTTTGTTACGCTTTCACGCCGTAACTACTGAATCGATCAACATGAAATTTTGCATACAAGTTCTCTGGAGTACGGAGAAGTATTGGTTACCTTTTGTCCCGTGAAAAAGTACTATTCTTGAGGGATCGACATTGACGCGGGCGGAGCCGCTGGCGAAAGCTAGTACATTATAAATGCGAAAGTAGCTCTGTCTATCACCTCTTCACGCTTCAATTATTGAACTAATCTGGATGAAATTTGATATGGACGTAGTTTGAGGCCCGGGGAAAGACATACCTTTAATTCCGGGAAATTGTACTGTTGCCGAAAAATCGATCTTAACGCGGGCGGAGCTGCGGGCAAAATATAACTAAGTTAAATCCTTTAAAAAAATTGACATGAAGCCATACCTGTAAAGATCTATTTTTTACTAACTTCAAAATAAGAGGAAGTTATTGAATCCGTTGTATTTTTTATGTTTGTTTCCGCATAACTCAATCACTCACCGATTTTTAAAATTCTTTTTTGTTTGAAAGGCTTTCAAGTTGGTCGCACTGAAATTTTATCAAAATCAATTCAGTTGTTTGATTGAAGTCGGATTTTTATATGGCTGTAATGTCTATTCTAAATTTTGGATATCTATTTCTTATTCAATCCTGCAAAAACAACTCTAAAGGATTTGAAGAAAACTTTGTACACGGTAAATCAAATATAAGTAGGTTTTTGCACGCGGCTCGCGTGAATGAATCGCTTGGGAACAGTATTTTTTCTAAGATAAAAGGTATCCCTGGGCCTCTAGGTACCTCAATACCAAATTTCATTAAAATCGGTTCAATGGTCGAAGCGTGAAGAAGTAGCAGACAGAGTTACTTTAGCATGCTTCCATGCTGGTCTGGTAGAAAAGAAAAGACGTAGAATGTACCAGCTGCTTTCTTCCCGCGCAAATCGTAAAAGCCAATCGAATGGTAAAAATCTGAGGAATCATGTTAATAGGCGATTCGGCTAACATCTTATCACTATTTCGATTCCGTTTTCCACCTAATGCCCACCAACATGCTAATCGTGGCCTTCAGGTCTTATAGACCTAGGCTCTATTTACCCTGCAAGGGTAGTGATATGTATATATATGATGTTACTTTAGCATTTCTAATATTTGTATGAATTTACTGGATATTGAGATAACGCAAGTAAAAGCTACATATATTCTATACAACTATAATAAACTAGCTTTCGCCCGCGACTCCACCCGCGTCAATGTCGATCCCTCGGGAACAGTATTTTTTCCCGTTACAATGCACCCCAGATAACGTGTATGCAAAATTTCATGATGATCGGTTCAATAGTTGCAACGTGAAAGCGTAACAAACAAACAAACTCACTTTCGCATTTATAATATTAGTTAGGATGAGTTTACAAATTTGCCCATACCTACCACACTGGCCGTTACATAATCAAATGTTTCTCTGAATCTCTAACATAGTTATTTACGCCCGAAGAAAGTCTCTCATAAATTAAGAGCCGCCTAAGTTGCCGCCCGCCGTAAATCTGGGCGCCCCGCCCCCGCACCGCACCGCTTGTCTCTTGTGACAACCCGATGAGTATGGTGACTATTACTCAGCTTGATAGCGGATATTTTAAATATTTAATTTATGCCTTGGTTTCATCCATTGTGGTTGTATGTCCGTCCGAGTAGGACAAACCTATGTATGTTAAAGAGAAACCCTTACAACTACAACTATGGGCCCCGTATAAAAAATTATTTGGGGGCCCTTAGGAAGGAAAAGAATTACCACAAAAAAAAAAAAAATCCATAAATTTAATAAAATAATTTATTAATCATTATTATCTATCTGTCACTTTTTCCAAAATTTTTACATACTATTCATTTGAATATAAATTGATTTTATATATACACGCTCCTTGCCTTTTTTTCGGCAAATTGAACGTACGCTTTACGCGGGAAAAAGAGAAATTTCTTTTTTGGACTTCTGTTATTTCTAAAATAAAAATAAAAATTGGGAAGTTTTTTATTCATTTTTGCTTACGCACACCCGACCGGGGGGCCGGTATAATTGAAACGGCAGATACGGCGGTAGCTACGCCCCGTAAGCGATAGAATTATTTAGATACTGAGTTCTTCGTCAACAGATAAGTTAAATATTCCATATATATTGATATCAGGTTGAGGTAAAAAGTTTTAAAATTCAGTTCCATTGAATATTAAATAAAACCTTTTGTTTATAAAATTAGTTCCTTATTTAAATATCCCAGGAATTATCTCTGCAAATAAGCGATTAAGAGAAATTAGATTGTCTCTACACATTCTAAAATTCCTAATTTTTGTACAGAAGTGATGTCACCCCTACATGCTGCGGTGAAGTACAAAACAGTTCGGTTTTAAAGTCAACCCGGGAGATACATCGCTTCACTAACTGTGTATAAGTAATTGGATTAAGTTCTCTCCCAAACATATTATTGCATTAGCTGGGGATGAGTAGGGTGCGTCACGTAAAAATAACTGTAAATTCCATGTGTACAGAAACAATGCGTTACCTAATTTATATGTGAACAAGAGTATAAGGACTTTACTGTTAGGGACTTTGTTTGTTGACTGATGTTTGTAGTATTAATGAAGAACTTACATGAGAAATTGATTTTGAAAAATGTAATAATTTAATACTATTACATTTTTCTGTCGTCTTACGAGTCGTCCGAATTTCAGTTATGTCGGAGGATGGATATTACCTGCCACTTGGCAACCAGTTTTTCAAGGTTAAGGAAACTCTTATAGCAATACTGTAAGAGGTATCGAAACAGTCAGCTCGGTGCATACAAGTGCGCTCGTTATACCGGAGTCAGAAGGCGATGATGAAACACCACAGGCAACAACGACCGAAATTTCAACATCCCCTCCAGCCATCGTTTCCTGACATGTGAGGCGGACGTCAGGAACGGGAGGGAAGCGGAACTGCCGTGTCGCCTCCGCTCTGATGATGGTGTACGTAACAGACCGAAACTAGTTTGCGATTCCGCCTAAAAAACGTGAGTAAAGCTGTGTTTCTATAAAGGAAAAATTACCTTTTACAAATTGATGTGAATCTTTAATGTTTATCTATATATGTAATTGTTATAAAAATAGTATCGTTAAGATAGTACCTCATAACACAAGTCTCGAACTTACTTTGAGGATAGCTTAATCTTTGTGATTTGTCAGCATACATTATTTTTAAAAATTAGTTAAAATATATTGGGCAAGTCCATTTTAAAATTATGAACTATTGCACTAAACATTTTTGTTACTTTGTCTTTAGGGCTAATTATGGACAAAATACATTATTTGGGCCGAATTGGCATGCATATACAATGCAAAAAGATATCTCTATATTTGAATATATATATGTTACGGTTAGAGTGATTAATTAAAAATTATTAATAATTGTCTATCATTATTAATAATTACCGAAAGTACAGGTAAAAGTGAGAAATTAATCACATTTGTCGGTGATTATTAATAATGTAACCTTAGTACCGATAAATGTAATAACTATCGATAAAAATAAATGTACACTGGTGATTTTTTTCTCGATCGGGCAACAGAGGTGCGGGCAGGGGTGGCGAGGCGGCGTGCGGGATGTGCGAGAGGCCACGCGAAGATTTAAAAATATAAAAAAATATATATACGGACAAATCACACAGATTGAGCTAGCCCCAAAGTAAGTTCGAGACTTGTGTTATGGGATACTAACTCAACGAGACTATATTTTATAACAAATACATATATATATACACATCCAAGACCCAGGCCAATCTGAAAAAGATCATTTTCCATCTTGACCTGGCCGGGGATCGAACCTGGTCACTCCGTGTCGCAGGCTGGCGTGTTGACCGCTGCGCCACGGAGCTAGTCAAAATTGAATATTTGTCTTCTTGGATACTGATGTAATTTTCCAAAACTACACCGAAAAATACCTAGAAATTGACACTCAAGTCGATTTATAATGAAAAGTCACGTCCGACATCTTAGATTATATAACTGACGTGTTTTTCGAGATATGCACCTCTACACCCCAAGAACCTAGAAAACGACACTCATGTTGGTTTATCATGAAAAGTCGCGCCCGCCATCTTGGATTACATAACTAAGGTAAAAACCCAAAAAACGACCCCTTTGCAGGTTGCAGGTTTTTCATGAAAAGTCGCGTCCGCCATCTTGGATTCCAAAAATTACATCATTTTCAAGATCTCTACCCTAAAATAGACACTTACATATTTTCATGCCTGTTCCCATGGTGGTAATCTCGAGGCCTTTTTAATCAAAGTTTTAAAAAGGCCTCATCACAAGAGGCCTTCTTGATGGTGATGACGATTCTATAATTTTGCCATTTTATAATAATAGCAGGTGTCCAATCCAGGCAAACCTAGCACAAGTCCAGCTACATTTCAATCCCATAAATTTGTCTTTCATAATGCAATAGTTTCTGCTCCAGCCTAGACCTGTTCAAGGACATATCATACATTGGTATTTCCAGAAACAAGTTCTGGCTGGAGACCAACTTTACATCAACTTCTCCAAAGGGCCTCTTCATGTTGGATATATATCTCCACGCGAACCTCCAAAGGACCGGGGTAACATCCGTGAAACCAAAGTAGATACAAATAATAATACTAATAACGTTTTATTTTAGAAATACATTTCTATAACATAGGTTAGTACCAAAAATAAGCTTATAAACTAGGGTTAGTAAAGTGAGCCAAATAAAAATATTAAAAACTAAAGTTATTTTACATTGACACGAGCAAGTCTCGAGTCAACGTGGACTCTGTTCCAGTAGCTCAAGATAGGGCAGCAATAGCGACTCCCTTTCGCTGCCGAGTGGCTGTTCTCTCACTCTTTTAACTTTGTTTATTAAGAGTACAGATTAAGAGGTGATTATTGTTGTCAGTTTCTTTAAAACAAGTACCTACCCTTGTTTGTGTGATCTGAGACAAGCACTGTTATATGTGTCATATCTTACGAATAAGTAGTATCGTCGTCATATCATATTCTTAATAAATACCTGCTGGACTAATAACTTTGGGTTTTTTTATAACTTTTACCAATGTGTAGTGAATTATTAATAATAACTACCAAAAGTAATTAATTTCAGTTTTTTATTCACATTTACCAAAACACGAGGTTATTATTAATAATGTTATAAAATTATTAATAATTTTCGATTAATCAAATTTACCGTAACATATACATAAATAAACAAACTCATATTCCTAGCGCTCCAAAAAACAGAGATCGCCAATTCGCCATTCAAATTTGTAATATATCTACTACAGCTTTCACCCGCGGCTCCGCCCGCGTCAATGTCGATCCCTCGGGAACCGTTTTTACCGGGATAAAAAGTACCGTATGTCCTTCGCCGTACCCCAGACAACGAGTATGCAAAATTTCATGACGATTGACTTAGTAGATAAGCCATGAAGGCGTTACAGTAAAACGCTTATTTAAGACTAGCTGTTGCCCGCGACTTCGTCCGCGGCAATTTCTGTTATTATGATTAATTAGAATAGATGAATAATTTTTCCCCGTTTTCAAAACATTTTTTATTGCTGCTTCGCTCCTATTGGTCGCAGCGTGATGTTTTATAACCTAAAGACTTCCTCAATAAATGGACCTATCCAATACAAAAATAATTTTCTAATTCCAACCAGTAGTTCCTGAGATTAGCGCGTTCAAACAAACAAACAAACAAACTCTTCAGCTTTATAATATTAGTATAGATTAGGATGATCCTGTTCAAAACCACACCACACAATGCACTTCACTAATAGAATATAAGCTATTGGATTACAAACATTATTCCATTAGCTGGACGAACCGGCCGCGTCGCGTAACAGTTAGAACAACTCTACGGACAAACAGATGTTTGTTATCTAATTTATTACGAGCTAGAGTGGTTTCAGTGACAACAACATTTTCTAGACTTATTTCTTGTAGTATCAATTACCACATAACCGTTTGTTTTGTGCGTTAACCATATTTAGGGTTCCGTAGTAAACCGTCTGTCCGTGCGCCGTTTTACTCAGAGACTATAAGTACTAGAGAGCTGTAATTTGGTATGGATATGTATATTAACATGGCGAAAAAGTGGTACAATAAAATCTTGAAAAAAAATACTCTGTGGCCTTATCATGCTACGCTGTCACACCGAAAGTAACGGATTTAGCCCAGAAACGCCATAAATATTTCATTTCATCGAAACACGCATACATGTATCGCTTGTTTATCGTAATAAGGAATAGAATACACTTCATTGCACCTCTTTATTACCTGCCGGCCTATTTGGTATCTTAGTGTACAACGTTTTGATATTCACTTCAAAATACATTACGTTTTATTTAACTTAAATAATAATAATAATCATACAAAAGCCGCAATGTATTTTGTAGTGAATATCAAAACGTTATAGACTGAGTTAGCAAATAGGCCGGCTGGTTATTGTAGACAAATGATGAAATGTAAACTCTGTTTCTACGCGTATATTAAAGAGCTTTTTTGGAACTTTTCTAAACAGTGGCGCCAACTAGTGAGCAGAAAAACGGTAGCCCTCATTGGTCCCATTTAAATTTTATCAAAATAAATTCAGTAGTTTGTCTAGTCCTGAAAGATCATAATTTTTAGTGTTCCGTATCTCAAAAGGTAAAAAGAAACCCTTATAGGATCACTTGGTTGTCCATCTGTCTGTCCGTCGGTCTGTCAAGACCTTTTTCTAAGGAACGCGTGGAGGTATCAAACTGAAATTCATATCAAATACTCAGGTCTACTCTCCATTGGAGCTGAGAAAAATCAAACTTCTAAACCAACGCAATCAAAAGATACAGCTGGTTATGGCGCACATTTTCGTGATTTTTCGACACGCGCAAGGTTATCCAAACCTACAGGACACTTCCCATGAACTTAGAATCTTGAAATTTGGTACGAAGCAACGTCATATAGCATATATAAGGAAAAAATTGCAAAAAGCATAAATGTTTTATTATTTCATATTACATACATTTTCAAAACTCGCAAGGGTATAAAAACCTACAGGGTAACTAGTTCACGGGAAGACTCAGAATCATGCGAAGCGACGTCTTATAGCACAGATAAAGAAAAAATTCCGAAAAGCATACATTTTTAGTTACATCATATAATAAAATTATTTTTAATTTTTATGCTGCAAATTTTCGACATTCGCATGGGAATCAAAACATACAGGGTACTTCCCGTTAACACAAAATCTTGAAATTTGGTGCGAAGCAACGTTATATAGCACTTATTATAGGTAACGGTACGGAACCCTTCGTGCGCGAGTCCGACTCGCACTTGACCGGTTTTTTTAATAATAACAAAGCGCCACTAGAGTTATAGACCTAGGATTAATTAGTTAATCCCAATTAATCATAGCTTGCCATCAAAAAAGTAGTCCTATGTAAATCTAGAAACAAAGCAAATTTTAATTACAAAAGCAATATGTGCCGCGACTAATTGACCGGAACGCGAACTAAGAGTTCCATTATTCCAAACACAAGAGCCTCTAATGGAAATTAACTTCCTCCTCTAATTGCCATGAATACGTTTAACATAAATCTACGTGTTTTTAAAAACATGACGCTGCGATGCGACAAATTATGTACAGGACAAATGGGGAGCTGAATGCCATCAAGTATATTTAGGCTCGTGTACTAAATCATCAATACTGTAATCATAAATCTGTAAGGGTTGGATGGAATAAGTTACTTTGTTTTCAGAGATATCGTGTTTAAAAGCGCTATACACGATACTGAAACTAAATTGAGGATTTATATATATGTTCCTCCATAACTCTTAAACGAATTAACTGAATTTTATGAAACTTGGTAGATATACATTATGGCGTACAGGACACAGTATAGGCTACTTATTTTTTTTTCCTGTCACGATAAGACGTGGCCCCCATACAAACATAACATAAAATGTACGCGAACAAAGTCACGGGCACTGCTAGTAAATTTATATATTTGGTAGAGTTAGATACCGAGACATCTGACCACGCCATCTACCCATATCTTGAATTTTCTCTTAAACTTAGGATAATATTAAAATGAAAAAAATATATTCAGAAAGATTTTAATGAGAAATTTTAGTGAAGACTTTCTGAATAGACATTTTCTTGTTATTATTATTTTTAGTTTGAGAGAAAATTCAAGATATAGGTAGAGGGCCTGGAAAGTGTATTGGTATCTGACTGTACACATAATTAAATAATCTACACTAATATTATAAAGAGACTAATATAAGAGTGTATCTACCATTTGACAGCTCCGTGGCGCAGTGGTTAACACGCCAGCCTGCGACACGGAGTGCCCGGGTTCGATCCCCGGCCAGGTCAAGATGGTGATCTGATGAATGAATCTGAAAAATGATCTTTTTCAGGTTGGCATGGGTCTTGGATGTTTATCTATGTATGTATTTGTTATAAAATATATATCGTTGAGTTAGTATCCCATAACACAAGTCTAGAACTTACCTTGGGGCTAGCTCAATCTGTGTCATATGTACGTATATATTTATTTATTTATTATATTTGATCGAAGAGTTGAATTCAACAACGGTCGAATTAGTTGACCAAACAGTGCATTTATGTCACAAAAGCGCGACATTACAAACGTGGCTCACCGTGCGACCGACGCGGCGTTTGATGACTTATATGGAGCCGTTTTAATAATAATAAGTATCGTAGGTAATATCAAAATGAAGTAATAAAAAAAATCCTAACTCCTATAGAAAAAAATCAAATGGTACTGCTAGCTAATTCATTAGACGTCGGTCACCTTCTTGTTTTCTCTAATGTGTGTAAAATCTTACTATGCATTGCGTTTAGGTAAAAGTCGTAAAACAAACGTTGTTATTCATGATGTACCTAAGACGTCATGATGTACCTAAAACGTTAACTATAACCCTGTATAAAATTGTTACATAGGTATTCAAGTCGAAACAAAATTAATAATTGGTGACGAAAAATCATTTTGATGTGATAACAAAAAAGTGTCACGTTCTGCGTGCAAGCGAGAGCGAAAAACAAGCAATATAGAGACACGGTTGACCTACGTTCGACTTGTGACGCATCTCTCTCAAGGTCACCGTTAACGCGCAAAATTATTGTCCGTAAACGGACTTTACAGACAACCAATTTTCTTTTCCATTTCAGAAATACATGAATTCAATTCCATTTTCCACCCCACCAACATGCAAACGTGGCTTTCAGGGGTTCTGTCTGCCCAGCAAGGGAAAAAGACATGATACTATGTACGTATGTATGAATTCAATAAATTTCAAATATTCGTAAGCCACATTTCTATAGTCTCAGTTTTTGTGTCACTATCTGAAAATATTTAAAGTAACACACCTTAACACGGCTTTGTCGTCTGAACCGCTGAAAGGCGAATTATTTCACTTCATTTCCACCGCTTACACTCCCCAGGCAGGTCTATTGTTACGAAAAAGCGCTTTTATAAAACAAAAGAAGACACTATCTGCGAAATCTCTTGACCTTTCAATTTTCTTTGAAATAATAAAGTACGTTTCTTGTAAAACGAGATTAAAAATTCCTGTCAATTGTAAAGGGAATTGAGCTGTTTCAGAAGTTCTTTCGTCTAGAATTAAATTAAAATCGAATTGTGGAAAGCCCTGTTAAAACGTTGTGAATAAATATTTCGGCGTCGCTGATTTTTAAGAGTGAATACATAATCGCTTTATGACAGCCCGCGGGGATGTCGTTATTCCGTTTTAAAATTGCTGCGAATGAAAAAACCGTTTTAAATATTGTTAGGCGTAAATGTTACCTAAAGCTGACCGGAACACCTGTACCGTGTTATTTAAAATCAATTAAGAGTCCTTTATTTGGTGAGCTCGTGTGGACAAAGCACTTTTATTCCGTAATTTTTGCGAAAATTATGAAAAAGTAAAGTCATACAAGCTTGCCTATTTGAAATTTAATTATGAGGGTTTTGTGTAAAAATTCTTTGAACTTTCTAATTTGAGAGCAAGTGTGTTGAATGGAGTACTTACTTTCATATTATAAATATAAATAGTTAAATATAAACGGACAAATCACACAGATTAAGCTAGCCCCAAGGTAAGTTCGAGACTTGTGTTATGGGATACTAACTCAACGATACTATATTTTATAACAAATACATATATAGATAAACATCCAAGACCCAGGCCAATCTGAAAAAGATCATTTTTCATCTTGACTTGGCCGGGGTTCGAACCCGGGCACTCCGTGTCGCAGGCTGGCGTGTTAACCACTACGCCACAGAGATGTCGATTGAGAATGGAAAGAGCATGTTTTCTAAAAAAAAACACTTTTCCAAATAATAAGTCCGTCTGGTAGATCATTGAAAAATATTGGACCGTATTTTTTTCTTTTGTCTATTAAACCGACGATGCAGCGCGTCAGGGATGTTCGCTGAAGCGCGCGTGGACTGTTTTTATACAATCATGCGCAGAAGGTGCACATCCCTGACGAGCAGGCTCCGGGCCAGCGCCAACAGCATCCTCAGGTTGTTTACGACCAGGCTTGATTTTCAGTATATGAGCCATTGTTCGATGATTCACATACTGAGAAATAAAGACATGTAATAATTTAAGTAGGTACTATACTAACATTAGAAATAAGAATTTTTGTTACTAACACGTAATATGATCCAAAAGATGGTCGAAAATAAAAGAATTATTATTATATTTGTCCGTATATATTTATTTATATATTTATTTATTATTAAACAAAAATTGATAAAGATATATCGCGTTAAAGTTCCACGTGACGTCACTGGCCGGTACACTTTTTACCAGCTTGTTGCGTCAAAAGCCCCTCCCCTCCTGATCTTTGATGCGCTTATTATTTATATTAAGTTAAAACTTTATCATCTTTTGTTTGAGTGAAAAAAAATACGTATCTTATATTTTTGATTTCTTTATATTTATTTAGCTACATGCCGACTACTCGCGTATAGTAGTCGGTATTGCCGACAACTTTCAGCCTGTACAGAAGGCCATCTTCAGGGCATTCATAAAATATATTATTGTTAAGTTAGTATCCCATAACACAAGTCTCGAACTTACTTTGGGGCTAGCTCAATCTGTGTGAGTTGTCCGTATATATTTAATTATTTTATTTATATTTACATACATACTCTTAATCTCAAATCTGTGGTTCGGACTGTTCTGATATCTTTGGTTCAGACACGTCGCATATCACCCCTCCCGTGTCGCTCCCATACCTTAGGAATAGCAACATATTTCTTTGTAGCAGATCTATACTAATATTATAAAGCTGAAGAGTTTGTTTGTTTGTTTGAACGTGCTAATCTCAGGAACTACTAGTTCAAATTGGAAAATTCTTTTAATTTGTGTTGGATAGTCCATTTATTGAGGTAGGCTTTAGGCTATAAAACATCACGCTGCGACCAATAGGAGCAAAGCATCAACAAAAAAAAATTTTAAATCGGGAGAAAAATATTAATCTTTACTAATTAATATAACAGAAATTGCCGCGGAAGAAGTCGTGAGCAACAGCTAGTTAGATATAAATTATGTATTGTTTATTCCCTCATCTGGAAGCCGAAACTTTTAACAAAATTAATTCTCACACTGATTTAGGGTTACACTGATGGAAGTGTAGGTGTTCTTAAACTATGTGGGCGTAGGGATACCTAAACGACAAAAGAACAGCAAATTGTTCAATGTGGGTGGTTGAAATCAACATGATATTATACACCCTATACTCCCACCATATCACAATAATCACGTCACAATAGAGAGCGGCAGAAACTAACATATTTAATTCCAGTGGAGCCCTATTTGTCTACGGGGCCCTGGGCTGCAGCTCAAAAAGCTTGCGTAAATTTGTCCATGGAATGGTCAGGGGTATCAAATTTAACTGTCTGTCCGGTGGTTGCAGGTCATCGGGTACACGCGTCCGGCCTCCCGAGCTGTTACTTGCTTTTCCCAATTCATGCGAGTAACTTGCATACCAACACTTTAAATCACTTCCCAAATCTAACACATTGCTTTCCTTTCCCAGCTTAAAAAAAAGTAGTAGCAGCGTCGGAAATACGCGAAGCCAAAGAAACTGCTCTCGCCAACCCGCCTGCCAAGCGTAGTGAGTATGGAAATATCCTCTTATGGAACGAACAAACCTTAGGGGAGGCCTTTGTCCAGCTATGGACTTCTTGCAGCTGTTATAATGAATGATGAGGAAAATCTAAATATATACAACTCAAAGGTGACTGACTGACATAGTGATCTATCAACGCACAGCCCAAACCACTGGACGGATCGGGCTGAAAGGCATGCAGGTAAATGACGTAGGCATCCGCTAAGAAAGGATTTTGATCAATTCTACCCCCAAGGGGATAAAATAGGGGGTGAAAGTTTGTATGAAACTTTGTCAATTTTAAACCGATCGGGCTGAGACTTTGCATGCATAAAGTTACTATGACTACTACTTCTTAACGCGAGCGAAGCCGCGGGCAAAAGCTAGTATTACCGAAAGATAATATCTAAATACTTTCTCCAATGTTGTTTAGAGTGTTAGGCGTCTGATGTATTCGACAGACACTGTGTTCACTCATCATATCACAATCGTCACGTCACAGTATAGAGCGGCAGGGCCTTTTATGTATATGGGGCCCCGGGCTGCAGCTCTTGCGTAGATTCATCCCTATGTTTAATTTTATGTTACTGTTTCATCAGAAGTTAGATTATAGAGTGCGCGTAGAAGCTAAATACTCGAAAAGTGGGACAAACTATGATGCAACTCGAGCGCGACACTAAGTCACTTATTAGGTAGTTAGTGCTTAGCGTAACATCGAGCAGTAAATTTCAGCTGCCAATGCCTCAAGCAGGCTTAGATTTAAACTGTGCTAAATGCCTTAGATTTGAAGATATAAGAGCTATAATTTTGAGCTTAGAATTCGATTTAATTTTAACGTATTGTGCCAAAAGCTGGTTGAGGTGTCAACCAGAGGGCTGGCCATTACCTTGGACAGAGAATAAGCATTGCCATCCAACGTGGCAATGCCGCCTGCCTTCTGGGTACGTGTGATAACGACCTGCAGGACATTTTTATGTATAGTTTCGGTGTTATTTAGGTAGGTATTTATTTAATAGTTTTAATTAATTTTTATTTTTTAGTTAAAGATTTAAAATAAAGTTGATTTAAAATATTTAATTATAAGTGATTTAATTTAAAAGTTTCACATTGGGTTAGTTATAGCCGTGTGGTATCCGGCAGAGTAGAATAGGACCACTCCAAGTCTTCCCGTGGATGTCGTAGAAGGCGACTTAGGAAATACAAGCTAAACAAAGCTCTTAAACATCTATGAGACCTCTCCAACTCCAGGCCAGCGTGGAGATTGTAGGCCAAGACCTCTAGCTGCTGTGGCCAAATATGGCCCTGGTAGTGCAGAGAGGGTCATGCTCCTGTAGTGGAGACTAAAAAGGACCTGATGATGATGATACTAAGTACAACAAGTTATACTAAGTACAACAAGTTATACTTAGTTATAACAAGTTATACTTTGTACTGGAAAGATTGTTGAGTAGAAGTTGTTTTGAGTTTGGTAGTTGAACTCTATTTTCTCTTTACGAACACTAACCCAATGTGGGTTAGTGTTCGTAAAGAGAAAATAAAACAGCAGATGACTAGATTGATTTAGATTGATACAATCCAGTGTTGTTAAGGTGAAAAATAGATTAAATTAGATTATTATATTTTTAGAATTAGAATTTCTGGCAAAATAAAGGTACATGGTATCGGGAGCTAGTGTTGTAAAAAACTCGAGTCCAGGATTCTAAATACGACTCGTCTGTAAATCATAAGACTTGACTCATAAATACAGACCTCACGGCACGATGTGTTTGTTCTACTCAAGCTCCCGTAATAGACTCGAGTATAAGTGCTCGAGTCTGATTATGGACTGAGTCGCGCCGAGTCTGGTATGTAGCTAAGGGTGGTGTGAAATGTCGTTATTTGTAGTGTAGGTATCTTTAATATAAATTAAACTTTTGATTATAGTAATGTACAACAAGTTATACTTAGGTATACTAAGTACAGGAGCACGACCCTCTCTGTACTACTAGGGCCATACTTGGCCAGAGCAGCCAGAGGACTTGGCCTACACTCTCCACGCTGGCCAGACGGGCTGGAGAGGTGTCTTAGATGTTTATAAGCTTTGTTTAGCTTTGAGGGTCGTGCTCCTGTAGTGGAGACTAAAAGGGACCTGATGATGATGATACTAAGTACAACAAGTTATACTAAGTACAACAAGTTATACTTAGTTATAACAAGTTATACTTTGTACTGGAAAGATTGTTGAGTAGAAGTTGTTTTGAGTTTGGTAGTTGAACTCTAGTTGGTTCTGCGACTCAAGTTCTTAGTCGACATGAATTGACAGAGCATGGGCTCTGAAGGCTCGTTCTCGACTCGATGATGGATGTGTCCGCTGTTAAAAATCATACAACTTATCTTTTTTTATGAAAACGTTTTCCTTTAACAAACGAAAGAAAATTATTTTAACGTTCACTGAGAACTATGTATAACATAAGTATATGACTATTCATTTCTCCTGTAATATTTCAAAGTAAGCCCAGAATAATAAATCTTCAAATAAACTAATCACACTTGCTGGAAAGTCCTACCTAAAATAAAGCCTCCAATTATTGACCTGCTTGTATGGGCCATAACTCATCGGATTAAATAGATACTTACCTAATTTAGATCGAGGGTTGTTAAGCTTTCATGCAGTGTGGGTACTCTCCTTTGTCAAAAGCCCATTAGAAATCCATACAATATTATAAATGCGAAAGTAACTGTCTGTCTGTCTGTTATCATTTCACGCTTTAACAATTAAAACAATTTGGATGAAATTTAATATGGAGGTAGTTTGAAGCCCGGGGAAGGACATAGGGTACGTTTTATTCTGGGACATTCCACTGGTCAAGAGAGATCGACATCAACGCGGGCGAAGCCGCGGGTAATAGCTAGTAAGTCATAAACTAACTAATTATAAATGTATTCCCAAAAGAGACATTCATCCACACTCCCTAAATCAGTATAATAAACATCCTTCACAGCATAATAAAGAAAAAGTGAACAATCGACCTTTTCCGCTTCAGCTAGTTTTTGGAAAGTTCCCTACGAAACTTATCTCGGTAAATTGCTCCTCGAGGTTCCCAAGTGTACACTTAGAGGCACCGACATGATCCGAAGACGTTGATGCGCTGTGTGTACCCGACTATGAATTTTCACGTGTCAGGGCTGCTACGCGCTTAAATTTTTAATGGATGTTCTCAAAAAATGTTTATTACAGGATTCCGTACGACTGAGTGACAAAACAGATACTCCATACTCGTACGTCCACATCCGTTCAGGCATTTAGAAGTTATGGTGGAATAAATAAACTCACATACGTACACAGACTAGAAAAAAAAATCTACGGATCTAACTAAACACTAATTTTCATATAAACTGTAAATTTTTATCCCTTACAATGACAATCTAAATTTTTTGATGTGTTGCGCAAACCCTTCCTTAAAAATAAATATTTT
The DNA here is from genome assembly GCA_947532085.1 of Elegia similella. NCBI lineage: Eukaryota > Metazoa > Arthropoda > Insecta > Lepidoptera > Pyralidae > Elegia > Elegia similella. Next base: position 18,372,924 of record OX383940.1, on the reverse strand, counting down.
ATTATAGTGTTAATTTAGTTGTGCGAACTAACCACGAGACAAGCAATTTTAAAAAGGTGAGAAATGTTGTGCCTCCGGTTTTCAACATCAAAAGAAAATATAATTTTATTGGTAAGTCAAATATAATAGAGCATGAGCAGAAACTATATTTCAAAATTGTGTTAAAAATAAGCATAAATATAACCAGTATTAACATACACGTTTTAATACGTACCAATTATACCAATATACAAAAAACTTTGAAATATATGTTAAAATGAGATTTTGAGATTCTGATACGTCATAAAACTCATTTGTTGTATCTTATCTTACTTATCATATAGATACACTAGCTGTTGCCCGCGGCTCCGCCCGCGTTAGTGTCGATCCCTCGGGAACAGTAGAATTTCCCGGAATCAAACATACTCTATGTTCTTCCTCGGGCCTCACACCTCCATACCAAATTTCATCCAAATCAGTTCAATGGTTGAAGCGTAAAAAAACGACAGACAGAGTTACTTTCGCATTTATAATATTAATATTAGTATGGAAGTATGGATATTATTTATACTTCTAAGTCCAGAAATGAGAAAATTTCCATAAAATCTTTACCCTCCCATTTTACCCCTTTAGGAGTGAATTTTCTTCATTTCCACATATATCTTTTTTAATTGTAATCGAAAACTTACATACCTATTTAAAATATAAATAATAAATAAATATATACGGCCAAATCACACAGATTCAGCTAGTCCCAAAGTAAGTTCGAGACTTGTGTTATGGGATACTAACTCAACGATACTATATTGTTTTATAACAAATACATGTATAGATACACATCCAAGACCCAGGCCAATCTGAAAAAGATAATTTTCCATCTTGACCTGGCCGGGGATCGAACTCGGTCACTCCGTGTCGCAGGCTGGCGTGTTGACCGCTGCGCCACAGAGCTAGTCAAAAATTCACTTCTAAAGGAGTGAATTTTTTCAAATCAGTTCTATGGTTGAAGCGTAAAAAAACGACAGACAGAGTTACTTTCGCATTTATAATATTAATATTAGTATGGATATTATTCATACTTCTAAGTCCAGAAATGAGAAAATTTCCAAATAAACTCTCCCTCCAAAAAAACCCTCTGGAGTTTTTTTTTCCAGTTGACCTACACAGAACTTTTTAAATTGTAATCGTGAATTTATTTACTTATTTTCATACTTCTAAGTCTAGAAATGAGTGAATTCCTATACAATCTTTACCCCGCTATTTTACCCCTTCAGGGGAAAATATCGTCCATTTTACCTGCACAGATATTTTTAATTGTAACCTAGAACCTATATACTTATTTTCATGTGTCTAAGTCCAGAAATGAGAAAATTTCCATACAAAGTTTATACCACCCACCCACCCCCATTTTACCCCTTAAGGGGGGAATTTTGTAAATTTCATCTACACATCTTTTTTAATTTTAATCGAGAACATATATACCTACTTCCATACTTCTAAGTCCAAAAATGAGAAAATTCCATATAAATTTTACCCCTTTAGAAGTTAAATTTCTTAAAAATACTTTCTTAGCGCTCACTCACATCATTAAAAGAACCCCTGTACCAAATTTCGAATTTCTAGGCGCAGCAGTTTCGATTGATTTGCCGTTTGCCCGCGGCTACGCCGCCGCCGTCAGTGTACATCCCTCAGGAACAATTTGGACCCTTAAAGGGGTGACTCAGGTCATCAATATGATCAACTTTTTCTATGGGACCAATGCTGGGAACTAAAAAAAACATACGTCATTTCCGTACAAAAGAGTCCCGCCGTCCGGCCAGTTAGTATGGGAATGTCGAATTTTTTTGAGTTCCCAGCATTGTTCCCATAGGAAAAGTTGTTCATTTTTATGGTCTGAGTCACCCCTTTAAGGGTCCAAAACGATAAAAAAATCAGCGTGTATATTTGCAGGCAAACTAATGCCTTGAGTTCATTCACATGACGATAACTTTTTTTTTAATGAACCGATTTTGATGAAACAAACTTTAGATGTTTTGCTGAGTTAAAACAAAGCAATTGGTGAAAGTTTGAAGTAAATCGGTTCAGTATTTTCGGAGATAATCGTGATCATACATACAGACAGACAGACAGACAGACAGACAGACAGACAGACAGACAGACAAGAAATTCGAAAAAAATTTTTTTGCTTTCTATTATTCTTTTTAAGTGTCCCTCTATCCATTTCAGTCAAAAATTCAAAATGTACAGACAAAATATTTTTACTGTTTTATTATATGTATAGATGTTTTATTATATGTATAGATTAACGTACTTGCATATTAAAACAATACACTCCTTTTTTGGCAGTCCTGCAAAATACGAAAGCTAAGATCAAGGTGTTACGATAACTGTAATGGCATTTACGGTAGCCAGTGCGTTTTTGAGGCCGACTTAACAAATTGCCCCATTATAGTTAATGTTGATACTTTCGTCGGCTCTTTCATTCAGGATGTGTAGTAAAGTGTAAATGTTAAGGGCTGTGTTTAGGAAGTTAAATAAACAGAAAAGAGCGCAAGTAGAGAACCTCCATGTCCAATATGTAGACATGACACCTGTCTGCTCACACATCATAGACATGACACCTGTCTGCTCTGGCCAAGTATGGCTCTGGTACTACAGAGAGGGTCATGCTCCTGGAGACTAAAAAGACCTGATGATGATGACAGACATGTTATTTAATATATAACAACTGGGTTCTACTTAACATGAATAATTATTGTTTTCACAAAATGTTTATGAGAGTTGCCAACCCTAGTCTGCGTAGAGGAAGCAAATAGTTTTGTTTGTATGTGAGTTTGTTGCAAGCGACTAGTGTCAGTATTTAGGCAAAATAAGCTGCTATTGGGTAAGTAATATAACATATAAACACAAAATATATATAATTTAAGATAAATATAAACGAAACAGATAATTTTGTTCAGTATAATTATCAAGTAAGATAAAAATCGAAAGAAATAAGTTTAAAAAAACTATAATCTTTAATTATAACAATCATTCTACATATCTAACCTTTATTATTATAAACTTTAAAAAATCGATTAGTTGTTATGAATAATAAACTTTACATATACATATTAATACGGATAATAATCATTAGTTATACGAATTAATTGGTAGAAGATTCTCAACCTAGTAATTAAATTAAAAAAAACCTAACTCAATTTTATTTTACGAGTTTCTTCCATATCTCCAAAGTTCTTCATTATATCTTCACCAAATTAAAATGGGACCAACTTGGTAGTAAAGGCTTTTAAATAAAAAATAAATATCAAAATCGGTTCACAATTGGTGAAGATATCGTATAACAAACATACATAAAAAAAAACATACAATCGAATTGATAATCTCCTCTCTCCTCCTCCTCCTTTTTTGAAGCCGTCTAATAAATTATCTTATTTCTTTTTATAGAACACCTAGCCGAAAATTAATAGCCACCTGACGATCTCGTAAACGCAAAAAAGAAATTAATAAAACAAGAAACATTAACAATATATTAAAACGAAAATCTGAATATTACGAGTGTGTATTTCATCGAGGTTATAGTCTCTAATATAAGTTAAAAAAAAAATAAGAAAAATAGGTATACTAAAAAAATACTTAGAAAAATTGTGATACATACAAAATGCGCGCGCATTTTGTATGTATCACATTTTTTTAATTTATTTTATACTTTGTCCTCATATTTACTTCCAATAAAATATAGTAAAATTATATTTCTACTTTAAAAAAATTGTGATACAAACAAAATGCGCGCGCATTTTGTATGTATCACAATTTTTTTATTAATTTTATTTTATATTTTTTTTTTTTTTTTAAATTTTGTAAAAGTTCTTTTATTTGTTATAGTTTTTTTGTAATCCTATAAAGTTAATGACTTCTTGTATTACTTTCCGTTTGCTTTACTAATAAAATCGATTACCTATTATTAGTTATTCGATAATCTGTTTGAATAATGCACCTTTTGCTGGCTACTCCGATTTTTTTACAAGAAAAGGAAGTTTATGAGCTTGCGCGAATTTGAATTATTTCGTAGGTATTACTGAAATAATTAAAAAAACTATACATGGGTCTATACTAATTAGCTGGTATATTTTCTCTTTTATATATTTTTAATACGTATACATTTTGATTCATATTTATTTTAAATACTATACTTTTTGAATGGTATACATTTTGGCATGTATACTGCACAAGTTGTATAACAGGTGATATTTAGTATTCATAAACGTTATAAAAAATAGCTTTATGCTTTTCGAATTGCAAATTTTATAAATATTATAGCTTTTAAGAATATAATCAGTAATGATTATGTCAAGTTAATATTATATCTTTTGAACTTTATTGAAATGAAAATATATCATTTGTTATTATATCAATCAATACGCACCCCTGCTATTATGACAATTTCAAGATATAATTTTCAATGACAAAAATGCACAAAATAGTTCATAAGGTTTAAGATAAAAAACTAACCAAGAACGAGTTAGATTCGCTCACTGACATAGATACTAATAAACTAACATACATAATCACTTTTTTTGATTAAAACTAACGCGAGATAATAACATTATCTCGCGTTTTTGACGCCGTGCATAATAAATTAATGGGGAGGGTAGTGCGTGAACATCATCGCAGTATACACATTGTAAATAGGGATCTGTATGACCTCCACCTGCAATTGACTAAACACTTAAGGGGTGATCTTTGGGAGACTTTGGATACGATGTCATATAGTAGATCTCTTAATGTCAATAACAATGTGGAGAAAAGACATTTAGGGAAATTGAAACGCCTGTTACAAAATGAAGAGCAACCTGTAGTTGTGAGAGATCAAGAAACCATTACTAATCTGGTAGTAAATTTATCATCACAAGAAATCTCTCCTGAACTAGAGACAGTGTTGTCTAAGGGTTTGAATTTCGCTCCGAGCCCACACAAAATGCCGGTCGAGTCCATAATAACTGGGATAGAGGACACGATAATACGCAATCGGATACCGCAGAGAGATGCAGAATGCCTTCGGCAAGATGTGTCATGTATATTGCGTAAAGCCAAACTGCCAAAGTCGAACATCACTCGAGGAAAGATCAAAGCCCTTAAAGAGTTGCGTCAGAATTCAGACCTCCTAGTATTGTCAGCGGATAAAGGCAACGCAACAGTCAGTGGATACGGAAAGTTATGAGAGTAAGATGACGAGTTTAGTGAGTGATACTAACACCTATAAAAAAGTAAACTATAATCCTACCTCAGGAACCACATCGAAACTCGAAAAACTATTACGGACACTGCCTGATGACAGTTTAGGGAAGCGCCTACGTCCGCTTAATCCCACCACTCCTAAAATCTATGGACTGCCCAAAACCCATTAAGAAAACTGGCTATTGAGACCGATCGTAAGCCAGATAGATGCTCCGACATATAAAATATCACGTTTCATGGCAGACATATTACAGCCGATGACGGGAAAAACGAGCAGCTATGTAAAAGATTCAACACATTTTGTCAGTCTAATAAAGGATATCAGGCTAACAGATGAAGAAATCATGGTGAGTTTTGACGTAACGTCCCTATTCACAAATGTTCCAGTAGAGGACACTATTAATATTATAAGTGAGATTATAAATAACACAGAAATACCTACTGAATACTTAAGTTTCATGGACTTTTGCCTAAAGAGTGGTTTCTTTATCTGGAGGGGCGAATATTACATTCAAACTGACGGAGTGGCAATGGGCTCGCCTATTGCTCCAGTGGTGGCCAACATTTTTATGGAATGGTTTGAGGATAGAGCATTTAATAGCGTGGATAACAAGCCTAGACATTGGTGGAGATTCGTGGACGATGTTTTTGCTATTTTGAATAGAGCTCACGTGACACCTTATTTTGAACGTCTAAACGCGCTACACCCAAGAATAAAATTCACGAGCGAGCAAGAATGGTGCCCTTGCTTTCCTGGACGTTTTGGTTATGAGGCAACCCGATGGAACACTGTCACAGACAGTGTATTGGAAACCGACGCATACAGACCGCTATCTGAGAGCTGATTCACACCATCACCCAGCCCATCTAGCGTCGGTTCCGCGATCACTCATAAACAGAGCTCTACGGCTGTGCGACCCGCAATACATTGAGTCAGAGCTAGCACACGTAAAGACAGTGTTGGAAAGCAACGGGTATAAGTGGAGACAGAGTCTCAGAATTAGTACCAATAGGAGCGTACATTCGACATCAGCTGAGAGAGCGCTATTGTACTTACCGTTTGTTAAGGGAGTGACGGACAAAATTGGTCAATTCTTACGTCGGAAATTTGACATCAAGACCATATTCAGACCCCTTACAAAAATCAGGCAGCTTGTACGTTCCCCAAAGGACAGAGATCCACTTAATCTGCCTGGTGTGTATGAAGTCCCTTGCGACTGTGGAAAGAGCTATGTAGGAGAGACAGGACGAAATGTGTCAACAAGGCTGCATGAGCATATACGGAGTCTGAAGAAACTGGACAGCACCGGGTCAGCCATCGCCGAGCACGCGATAAAGTCGGATGTCACGCATTACATCCGCTTTGACAAAGCTAAAGTCTTAGCGAGAGAGAAAAGCTTTGTCCCTCGTAAAATACGAGAAGCTATAGAAATTAGTAGACGCCCTAATTTCAATCGCGATGGAGGTTGGAGCTTACCCGTCACCTGGAAACCATTGCTTCAGAAAACGGACAGTAGAAGCCATGTTCAGCCAACAGAACTTGACACAGTGAGCTCTTTTCACGTACGCGCAATGTCAGCCACTGATGATGATGAAGACGGAAATGGGGTCCCCAGAAAAGCTACGGGAATCATCAATGCAGAACATCAGCAACCCCCATCAACCCCAACACTGTCACAGAGAGCACAGCGAGCCGCGGACCGCGCTGCCCGCGCCGCCCACGCATGCCGCGTCGCTCGTCACTAGTGTCAGTGCGAATCGGGACTACTCCGTGCGCGCGTCTCGGTTCACATTCGCCCTGAGGATGACCTCCGGATGAGGTTGAAACATGTCGGCCTGTAGCTGACTTCGTACGTGAGTAACCCGTAATTCACATATAAATAATCAGTTTTATAACAAAACTAGCTTTCGCCCGCGGCTCCGCCCACGTCAATGCCGATCCCTCGGGAACAGTACTTTTTGCCGGGATAAAAGGTAAGCCTATGTATGTCCTTCTCCGTATGCCAGAGAACTTGTATGCAAAATTTAATGATGATCGGTTCAGTAGTTACGGCATGAAAGCGTAACAAACAAACAAACAAATAAACACACAAACAAACTCACTTTCGTATTTATAATATTAGTAAGGATAAGGATACTCGATTTTCAATTTAATCTGAGCAAATTTGATGTGACAGACGGATATACAGAAAAGGTCTGTTTAAAACTTAAATATCTGGATCCCTAAAAACAGAATTTTTAAAGAAGTGGAGTCGACTTTTCCAAATTCTAAAGAAATAATCTAGGTATAACTCAATTTATACTCAATTTCATAAATGTTATGTTAACAAAGGCATTGTCAAAAGAGCACGGTTCTATCAATTAATATCAAAATAACATTATTCTTACAACACATTTTCCAAATATAATACAATTTAAAGTTTAATATGAACAAACATGAACAGTGAACAGTGCCTCCTAACGCAAACTAATCTATGTGAAACAAAAGAAAAGCAATTTAATTTGCGATAACAAAACGTCAGCACTCGTTAATATTTTGAAGATTATGACGCGCAGACAGATAATTAAATATCGTATTCTAGATGCTATCAATGAAGTATTTAATTGATTCGACCGCCAAACGGGTCATGGAATGAAAATTTATTTGGATAACTTTGGTTGGACAAACGCTGGATATGGGAACAATTTATAAAGCAATTTACTAAACAGAAAGGATTCAATCTGTTTTTTCCTGAATAATTAAGCATTTTGCTTGAATATTAAAATATTCAACTCGTTCATTATTAAATTTTGCGGATCCTTTTTTAATTTGTCGCTTTTTGCGCTATTGTTTTTCCATTAGGGAAATTATTTCGTTTGAGCGTATCGGGTCTCAAGTTTGTTTGCAATCAGATGCGAGCAAGGAAATTGCAAAAGGGGAACATTTCTTTATACTTTTAACCCATTATTCGATGATTTGTTTTCCCCCCGATGGGATTATTAGGGTTTCGTACGCAAATTCTCCTCGAATGAAATTGTGATAGCCTAACTTTTTTTGCATTTATTATGGACATTCACAGGCTTGTAAAAACTGGTAACGCTCTTATCACACCCCTGGTGTTATAGGTAGCAGCGGTGATCACTTACCATCAGGTGACAGGCTTGCTCGTTTGCTGTCCTTTGTCGTAAAAAAAAACATTGTTCAACAATGACGATATTTTCCTTTGCCAAAAGCATTTATAGGTCGAAGAAAATAATTGTGTGTGGTGACATTCAAATTCGGGACTTTTTGCTGCTCTACCAAGATGCAGGTCCAGCCTTGATTAGTAGTTGATGCCGCGATGCCGCTTCACTGATTTCAACTCCTAGAGTCGTATAGCTGTGAGCGTACCAGCGTACAGGAATCAAAGTGCCATACTATTACGAACTTTGAATACATCGCAAATTTGATATGCTAACATTTTTAATGGTCACGATTCTATAATTTTACCTGAAAAATAACATTATTCTAAGTAACTAATTTTGTTATTTGGTTTATCAAATTCATAAACTTGAGTTATAAATATTCAGAAAGTGACGTCATTTTACGGCCATTTTTTTGTATTATATTACAATATGACATAAAATAAATATTCTAAGTAACTGAATTTCATATGTACAGAGCGAGATAGAGATACCTGACCAGGGCCTTTACCTATATCTAGAATTTTCTCTTAAACTATAAATAATATTACCATGAAAACTTATAGCCTTACTATTTATTATAGACTTAATTATAATCTTCTTGTATATACACCTTCATGTTATTATTATTTATAGTTTAAGAGAAAATTCAAAATATAGGTAGAAGGCCTAGTCAGGTATCTCTATCCCTGACTATACAACTGTACATCACAATGTGAAATTAAGTTACTTTATTCAATTTCTTCATTTGCATAAATAACACGCAAATTAGCACTTATTTACCTATGATGGTAACTAAGGATATTTATTTTCTGCTATATATTCGGATATTAAATTAGGTTACTAAAATTAACAAATGAATTATTTTTTGAAAGAGATAGATATCTTTAATTTTTAACTACAGGTTGAAATCAGGGTTACAAAATATGCGTTTACGAATAACGTCACAAAGCGCGAAATTTATTTATAGATTGTCTCAGTAATCCTGCGAATCTAAAATCTGTTTATCGAAAATATTGTTGTAACTGCCCAATGGTTTTGGATTTATTAAGTCAAATAAAAAATTAGCTTAGCGATATATCACTATCTACAATGTGTATTTCTGCGTATGTCAGGTAAAATGCGCTCTCTTTGGGTGAACCCTACATTATGCTGTTGGAAATTGACATCTGACATTCCTAAAGGCCTTCATATGAATATGAATGAGGTGAGCGACCGGATCAAGTAAAATGATACTTCAGTTTCACGGTGTGTTTACGGCAACGTTTTTCCAAATGCAACTTAAGTGATTTTATTCTTTATTACCCTTTAAATTACATATATAAATAAATAAATATATAGTTACACTTTACTACACAAGAAGTAATTTTTGTCTTAATTCGTCAAGATTTTGACAAAATTTATCGACGCGTCCTTCCGTCACGGAGCGCGCGGTAGACTAGTTCGCGAAAAAATCTACTTTTTAAGCCCCGCCCGCTTTTAGCTACTTTGCGTGGTGTCAGTTTATGAGCACAATGCTGCTGTTGCGGGATGGACATATTGCACAAATTGAGCTAGCCCCACAGTAAGTTGTAAACTTGTGTCGTACGTAGGATACTAACTCAACGATAGTTAATATATTTTATGATAGTTCCTTATATAGATAAACATCCAAGACTCAGGTCAATCTGAAAAATATCGTTTTCCATCATGACCTGACCGGGGATCGAACACGGGCGATCGTGTCGCAGGCTGGCGTGTTGACCACTACGCCACGGAGCTCGCCACATATTATATATTACAACAAAACCACGGAGATTTTTTAGATACTAAAGATTTTACATCTAGTTTTATGCTTTGTTTTCTCACAGCAGCTACTATATTTTTTTTCTATTCTCAACATAAAGAAAAACATGAACTAGGTACATATTTTTAGAATTAAAAATGATAAAAAAAATATGTTTTTTCTTTTTCAGAAAACATTTCATAAGGCAAGAATAGTTTTGTTTTTCGTTTGTGTTTTCGTGTGTTCGTAGAGCATAGCTTAATAACTGAGCACGTAATATTTTAGCCACTTGCGGCCACCCACCCTAGAGTGGACTGCGCCTGGGGTTGCTTAACATGTGTAAGCGTTAATAATACTTACGCCTGCTGGGCCATCGAGCTCCTCAAGCAACCCGGTGCAAGGATAGTAAGATACTTACATTAAAATAACAAAGACGTATTTTGTCGTGACTATAAAACCTGAATACCTGACAGACTTCGTGCGAAAAAGTTATTTTGTTAAGTAAAAATACACGCACTGTGTATACCTAGACGCACTTCCACATCGGCAGCTCCGTTGTGGAAGTGCGTCACGTTTCGCAAAGTATTATACAAACACGTACACATGTTAAAGTCAATATCAAGGCTTATTGTGTACTCAGGGAACAGGCTCTCCGAAAAATATTTTAAGGCAAAACCTGCATATTTCATGTAAAGGGAAATTTTTTAAGCCGTTCTTTCACGGCGCGAGCTTTCTCGTAAGCGGCAAAGAAATATCCGCTAAAATATGCAGAGAAACAACACCTATTTTGAACTCTGCGATGGTTCTATTGAATTTAAGTTTCGCGTTCGAGGGAAAATTTTGTATATAATATAGGTGACTACTTTTTTCAGATACATAACTCGAGCCTTTGTTCCCTGCTGTCATTCATCATCATCATCATTTTATCCGTAAGATGTCCACTGGACCTCAAAGCCTCTCCCAAGGATTCTTTATTCCATTTGAGGATTGCCATTCTCGCCACGCTTGGCAGGCGGGTTGGTGAGCGCAGTTTCTTTGGCTTCTTTTGCTGCTGTCATTATTAGTAGTAGTTCTGTCAGTTGATTTGATCTGTTATCCTTCGGCAAGCTATAGATGCCTTTAGGCAGTTTGAAAGATCTAATTTTTTTTGGGAACAGTTGACCATTTGTCATAATGTGGACAAATTGAAGTAAGCTGCTAAAGTCTTCATGATGATGAAGTAAGTATACACGGTGAAATTTTGATCGCTCTGAACCCTTAAAGGGATGATTCAGCCCATAGGAAAAGTTGTTCATATCGATGGGCTGAATCACCCTTTAAGGGTCTAGAACGATCAAAATTTCACCGTATATAACGTAGTTTTGTATAGCTATATAGCGCATGGAAGGCGCAAGGTGAGTAAAGGGATACTTAATAATGTAATGGGAGATAAAAAATGTCTAACGGTCACCGAGAATCCTCTTCACAGCTAATGTCTTAAGCAGTGCTGGTCAAATGGTCTAGCCGGCTGACTTGTAACCGAAAGGTTCCAAAGTGAAACCAGCGAAGCTCAAATCATCTTGCCAAAACATCTGTAGTTTGTAGTTAATACCTGAAGTCCATTATGAATATGGTAATTTTCATCTTTCATCAATCGCTACACACAATGACAAGACCCAAGCTCTTAACTCCCATTATAATGTCACAGCTGACAACAAAAACTTCAAAAAATGTACCTACTTTTCTCCGCATTGTAACAAAGCATCAATTACGCCAGATTTACTACTCATAAACAACAAGGACGCCTTAGAAAAAGTTTAATAAAATTCAAACGCGCGACTATAAACGTACGTAACTATGGGATGAGAGTAGTTGGCTGTTCACGAGCACTCGTGTTTCATACCCATGCTGCATATTTATGATTTAATCAGGCGAACAGCTGCAAACCTCGGTGGGGAGGGCTTTGGAGGGCGCGGGCCCTGGGAATCAATCGAGAGGGGCATGTTATGACAGTTCCCAGACATACATATTATTTCTTTCGCGGTAGACAGAGCCTGAAGCCATAAGAACCAAAGACCATGTATAATAATTTGGTGGGCGTATAGATGGCAAACGTAATTAAAATAGTGATGGGTTGCTATCCGCATCACCTTTTAAGGATGAGCTAGTTCGGAACTCGAACTCGTCGGCGCACGAGGCTAATTTCCCTGCTATTTCGCTGAGAAAGGGATAGACTCGGTTATGAACAGTGCGGAACTATTTACACCCATTTATACGCACATCGGATCTACAGTCTAGTGTGTAGTATCAGACTTATCACACATTTGCGCCCGTTTCAACAATTGAAACGGGAGTCTAAAAATTCACGAGTATGCATTTGGGAGAAGTGTTCTTGTGATAAAACAACTGAATGTTTTAACGAAAAGTAAAGTTATTTAAATTTTTTAATAACCAAACTATGCTTGTATGAATTTTGATTTAGAGATTTTATTCCCCTTTAAGGTATTTAATTGTGCTCAAAGTTGCGTTAAAATTACGTGTTGAAACGGAATGTTTCTAAACTCATAACTTTTAAAGTACTTATCTTTTTACAATTATGATTCCATACAAGCAAAGATAACGACAAGACAAATCGATAGAATTAAAAACTTTAAACAGACGATACCGAACAACGGAGTCATCACCCTACAGAATTTGTATGGCATTTCAATTCCTAACAGAAAATAATCTGCTCGATCTTTTCCAATCCGGTTTCCGTCCTGGTCATAGTACGACTACTGCTCTAATGAAAGTCACAGAGGATATCCGTTGGGGAATGGATAGCCAAAAATCGACAGTTTTGACTCTCCTTGATTTTAGTATCGCCTTTAATACCGTGGACTTCGATATACTATTAGCTATGCTACATTCTCTCAACATATCTCCATCAGCAATTGGCTGGTTTCGATCTTACCTGTATGGGCGTCGTCAGCGAATTCGTATCGAGGATAAATATTCTTCTTGGTGCAATTCGACCTGCGGCGTACCACAGGGTGGCGTATTATCTCCACTTGTATTTTCTCTATTCATAAATTCCATAACTACAAAGCTTCAGTCTTCCTACCATCTATATGCTGATGATTTGCAAATTTATTCGCAGGCCACTTTAGATAATTTTTCAACTGCCATTAACACAATCAATGAGGACTTGGAACAGATATCTATCTGGAGCAAATCGTTTGGCCTTCAAGTTAACCCAGTAAAATCGCAGGCAATAATTATTGGCAACCCTCGCCTTACTTGTAAAATTGATATGTCGGTTATGCCACAAATTGTTTTTAATGGCGTAGTCATAGGTTTTAGCGACCGGGTGAAAAATTTGGGGCTTTTAATAGACTCTAAATTTATTTGGATACCACAAATAGCTGAAGTCACCAGAAAACTTTTTTGCGCTTTTAGCTCATTTAAAAGACTTGGAAAATTTCTGCCTAAAAACACCAAAACTATGCTTGCACAGTCCCTTCTTTTTCCTATGTTTGATTACGCTGATACATGTTATCTTAACATCTCCGAACAGCAAATTAATAAACTTGAGCGTCTTCAAAATATGTGTATTAGGTTTATATTTGGTCTGCGCAAATACGACCATGTTTCTCAGTTTCGTTCTGAACTCAAGTGGCTATCTATTCGACTTCGCCGAGACTGGCATACCCTATCTCTGTTATACACAATCCTTTTCAATCCTACATCCCCACGGTATTTAAGAGAACGCTTTGAATTCTACAACGAGGCCAATCAGGGTATATCACCATAACTTACGCAGTGCCCTAAATCTTAAATTAAAAATTCCAGCTCACTTAACAACATTTTACTCCCAATCCTTTACAGTTAAGGATATACGCCTCTGGAACTCACTACCACTGTCAATCCGGTGTGCTCAAACGCTAGCCAGCTTTAAATCTCAAATGAAGTCACATCTCTTATCCTCATAAATATTCTAAATGTATCCATAATGAATTCGGGATTTTCTATTTTCGTGTACACAATTATGTATGTTTATATATTTGTATATATATGTTTATATTTATGCATTCTGCATATATTTATTTAAGTATGTATTTATGTTAATATGTTAAATTGTAATTAATTAATTACTGTACAATGTCCTCCTTTACTTTTGCACCTTACCCGTTTTTGTTAACATGTCTCCAAATTAGCTTGGTTGCCTGGAAGAGATTGCAGCTGCGATAAGGCCGCCTTTGTGCATCAATGTGTTTATTTTAATATTATTTTTATTGTATATTTTGGTGTAATAAAGAGTTATACTACTACTACTATGGCGAAACACCTGACTAGCGTACCCTTAACATGATTCCTTAGATTTTCGCCCATTCCCTTAGCCGGTTTCTACGGTCTGCTCGGGAAGAGATGCAGCTGGTACATTCTTAGTTTTTCTTTTCTCCCAAACCAGTAATGAAGAGTACATACATTTTGTTCAAACTTCGAACATACCTATGGACATTAAGAGACTATAAGGATCTTCGGAACTTCAAAACGACTTTTTTTACGTTATCAGGTAATAGGCCTTCACGACGAATTCGGGAATCATCGAGCTCACGATATGAGATTGTTACTTATCTCATTCGATTTTAATACGATGCAGCATATTCATGATTTAATCAGGCGAATAGCGGGAAGGATGTTGAAAGACGTGTGCCATGGACATTGTAAATTTAATGCTAATTGGCCTCGGTCAAAGAATATATACACTTGCCTCGGTTAAGGTGGTCAAGAATCTTAGAAATTACCTAGAAGGGTCAGGCAGGAAGTCCTTTAAGTTTACGTAAAAAAGGGCTCCATTTTCATTCATTCATTCATTCATTTTCAGCCCACATCAGGCCACTGCTGGGCATAGAATATTGGCTCCATTTAAGAAATTTTAACTATATTTCTTATATGTAGAGTTATGTAGGTATATCTTACCACTACATTTAAGAAATATATGTATTAAGGTTTTACTGTGACTTTTTTAATAATCCCCTATTCTTGCTTATGCGAACTTTTAACCAAAATAAATTTCCTGAATGGTATGATAAGATTATTACAATATGTAAAAACGGGTTACTCACGTACGAAGTCGGCTGGCCGATACGTTTCAACCTCATCCGGAGATCTTCCTCAGGGCGAATGAGGATCGAGGTGTGATAAGATTTTGGTATTTAAGTTTTCCTAATATAAATATAATATAATTTTAGAAGGGCGCCGTTTAAATTATTACCCAGGGTACAACTTTTATTTAGTTCGTCCCTTACTCGACACATTACCTCTGCTTACATGTGTCCTACATTAGTCTTGGAGCATAGCCTACATTATTTGGCAACAGTATTGCTGAAATTCGGCGCCAATTTTACATTATTGAATTTTTATTTGTTTGTTTGTTATATCTTTATTGTCCGAGAAAAAACACAGAACATAAGACATAGTATAAACGAAAAGTAAACATACAATGGCGGACTTATCCCATAAAGGGGTCTCTACCAGACAACAACATATAATACATAATTTACTTTATACATAATTTAATTTTTAGTCCCATGTTTATGACTAATAGGGACGATTCGGCACAAAAGTGTTACTTATGTCCAAATTAATTGATTTTCCACAGTTGCATCACTATATATATTTCCAGGACGAGAATCTGAGGAATCATATTTAAGTAGGCGATGCGGCTAGCAACCCATCAATATTTTGATTCCATTATCCACCTACACGCCCACCAACATCTCAAACGTGGCTTTTAGGTTTCATAGACCTAGGCTATGTAGGCCCCGCATGGGAAAAAGACGTGATAATATAGTATATATTTCCAATTTAAAACTGACAGCCACAGAAGCCGCCTATATCAGTTTCACGAGTTAAATAATGGGTGCATCAAAAGCCCAGACTGGAATCCAAATATTTTTAACCGACTTAAAAAAAAGGAGGAGGTTATTAATTCGTTACCTCATAACTACGTCATTTATGAACTGATTTGAAAATTCTTTTGTATTTAAAAGGATATTCATTAGATTTATCACATTAAAATTTTATCAAAATCGTTTCAGTAGTTTGTTTAAAGTGGTTTTTCTTATATATAACATTATTAATTTTACGGTGGTTATAATTATCTACCGCTAGAGTAAAAAGGGTTGTAGATGTAGCAACCTTTGACTAATGGTTGTCCTATAGCAGCTCTGTTAAATAGGATAAGTAAAAAAACTTTAAAAATATAGTCTCTAGTGGGGTAGCCCCTACCCCTTGCGGGGGGGCGGTTTGAAACGCCCTTTCCCGCTTTTACACGCAACGATTCACCCGTGTGTTATCTGTGGTGTGACTAAGCATTCGTTTAGTGCATTATTGTGATGTGAATAAGGCTTTGATAAATAAAAGATAACATAATAGGTAAATGAAATTACTTTTATTCATACTTTGATCCAGAGTCTATAATTACACCTGTAATAGATAGTACCATCCACAAAGCCGCACCCCACTCATTTTCATAATAGTTCAAATACACGGTGAAATTTTGATCGTTCAGGACCCGTTGAGGGGTGATTTGGCCCGTCGATATGTACAACTTTTCCTATGAGACAAATGCTGGTAACTCGAAAAAAAATGGGCAGTTCCATACAAAAAATTTCCGTTGGCTGGTCAATTTGTATGAAAGTGTCAAAAAAATTGTTGAGTTCCCAGCATGGGTCCTATAGGAATAGTAGGCCAAATCCTCTGTCTGCTCTGGCCAAATTTGGCTCCGGTAGTACAGAGAGGGTCATGCTCCTGCAGTGAAGACTAAAAAAGACTTAATGATGATGATGATGATGAAAGCAGGCCTGTCTCACACCTCGTGTCGGTATCGAAAACATACCTACGCGCGGAGATCACTTCGAAGCGGTAAAACCGGGTAAATCTAGTAGAAACGACGCGCGTTTGGTCACATGTGTTCACTGCCTTCATCGAATTATGAATAGTGTTCAGAGCTATAAGAATGAAATTGGCTTGCAATGGATTCTGTAGGTGTCTAAACGAAAAGGTGCTCTGTTCTGACGCGAGCTAAATTACACCGTATCGCGAACTACATTGAGCTGATATTTCTTTGAATACCTTTCCAGAATGCAACTTCTGTACGTAAGTATTAGTACTCATTCTGTGCCTAAAGGTACTAAACTTGTATGAAATGATACTCGTAGGTCGACAGTTGTCGCTGTCAATAAAAAATGCGACACTTGCCACTGCCGCCGAACTTCGAAGATAACCTAAAGATTAATGTTTTTGGTGTGTATCTTTCCTCTCGCTTTCTTGCAAGCTGTGGGAATGATTTCGCGAAATAGTACGGAAGTGTGAAACGGTGAAAAGTGTGAAAGAAACCGGGCAGTCAGATGATACCAACCAATATAAAAATAACTATCAGATGTTTTACACCTAATGCGACTACATCATGCTACATATTGTAAGGCTTGCTCGGTTTTTTTTTCTTCTCAGCTTATCGTCGACGCTTACGTGTTTGCTAACAGCTGGTGTGAAGCGAGACAGCGCAGTGCGACGCGAATATACTAGGCTACGTAGGCGCGACACTAATACTGCAGTCACTATTATTCGAAAATGTTTCTTAGATTACTTTATATCAACTTTACAGCGCTGATAATCGACACAAAAAGAAGACCAGTATACGATTGAGCCGTTTAATCTCTCCGCCAGCACCCTGCTATCCCCTCGCTAGAAATTTGTGGGGCACTTCTTCGTAGATGGTAATAAATTGAACATTGTTCAGGATTATTTTTACACTTAATACAACTTGTTCATATCTACAGCTTGGCTTTACAGTTTTGAAATGAATAAGAGACACCAGTATTTTCAAAAAAAGTAAAAAGAACAATTCTTAGGCTGATTTCATAGTCACGCGTGTGACCAGCGCCGGCCACACGAGCGCGCTTCCAATAACACTAGATAATACTTAGCTGCGTTTCATAGTCACGCAGTTCAAACGCACCATTCGTGAGACGCGGGCCGTCGGCCAGCGCTGCCGAAGCGCGCGCTCAATAATCAATTTGTAATGTTTTATGACGTCGCTGTTGCACTATTTCTATAGAAAATAAACAGCCAGAGAGGTTCTTAGTTACGTTTCATAGTCACGCAGTTCAAACGCACCATTCGTGAGACTCGCGCCATCGGCCAGCGAAAGGGCACGCTCTATATCAATTTGTAATGGTTAACGACGTCGCTGTTACACTATTTCTATAGAAAGTAAACAGTCTCAATGACGACGACTTTACAATATACAGCTGGTACATTGCAACGAAATGCGTGACACCAAACCTCGTTTCACAGTGCACGCCGGTCAAGCGCACGCTGTTGAAACGCGTTGGTCAACGGCGCCGGTCGCCGGCGTCACTCTGATATCAACCTTAGACGTTTGTTCTATGATGGCGTTTGTATTTCCAATGCATAGAAAACTTAATTTCTCAACTTTTAGCCAAACTGTACGGCGTGTTAGGTTTGTAAGTTTAAAATAGTTATACAAAATGGATAGATAGAATTTAATTCAAATAAGGTATACAATTAAATGATATATCTTCATTGATATTAATTGCAAATAAGTGCATGTTATCAATAGAAACAAATACCTACTTAAGAATTACAATTTCTAAAAGAGACTTCAGTCTATTCTTAATTTTCGTCACTATTATTTAGTTACTAAATGAGAGAAAACTATCGAAAATTCAGTCTTACGTGCGAGTTAAAAAGCATTACAATGAATGCTTTGCCTACTTATGTAGGTACCTGTAAAAAAGTATTTTATTTCCTGTAAAAGCCGAAAGGGTAGTTTTACTTATAGATTTGACAAGTAAAGTTATGTGATAGTCCGTCAGCCCACTGCAAAATTAGTTACATCATATAATAATGTGTGACACCACGTTATAAAAATGCATTCAAGGATTAGCGAATTATAAAAAAGAACTATACTTTTTTTTCTTTCTTACTCTAATTTCACAAACAAACAAGCAGATTGTCAGTTCTTGATTGAAGTTTTAATAGTAACTCATATATTTCATAAAAATTATTTTCACCTGACAAAATGCACTCATTTATTTAAAATAAGTTAATAAAACATGTAAATGCAATTGAGCGAAACAATTAATATATAATAAAATGGCTGTAAAGATTTCCAAACGTCCTTAAGTTTTACTGTACTTACCTATTTCATTATACAAGTAAATTCTAAGATGAGGTGTCAAGTTGGAAAATTCACAACCTTAAGAAATAAAAATAATAATAACAAAACTCTCAATCGGCACGTTCATAAACAAATTTCAAAACCAATAACAAATTACAACAAGCTTGAAAGTAAGTACATTGCCATACATTTATTTCGAAACCAAATAAACCTATAAATGCAAATATAGTCAAAGCAACTAGGTAATTAATAGTACTTTGATCAGTTAGGATTGCAAGATCAGATCTAAGATAATATCATAGTATCCATATTCATTAAAATAAATTAGGCCCATTGTTATCTTATACCTACAACTTTTAGTATAACTAATACCTAATGTGATGATATTAATTAAATTCCAGCGCAATTACTACACAATCACACTAAACATATAAATAATACACATATAATTTTGTACTGTCAGTCCACACTGGTCAAATATGGCGTATATTCGATATCACAATTGTCCCAATCAATTTTCAAATTCTACCAGACGGTAGTAAGATAAATTCGGCAACACTGGAATATTAGATTTTGAATTCTAATCACTTCAGTCTAAAGTTTAAGTTCACACATACTGTCGCGGTGCTGGGCCGTTCTTTCTGGAATGAGGCAATGTGTCGTCATTGCCAGTGTTGTTGTTGTGGATAAAGGACATTTCCACTCCGCCGTCACCACCCTAAAAAAAATCCTAGTTAGAGACATTAGGCTGTAATTATCCAAAACCCTCGCTCTCTTTTTGTGTGTTTGTTAGTTATCAAAGATGGGGCAAGACTAGCGATTTCTATGTCGAGTGACAAAATTATGTATGTTAGTCTGTAACTTGTAAGGATGGGGCTCTGGTATTGTACATAATTGTAAGTACAATACTTTTGCCTGAAATAAATGAGTTATTATTATTATATATTATAAAATGAAACTCAGCGCTCAGACTAAATTTATCATTTCATTGTTTAAAAATTTAATAAATATTTAATACTACCTCTGCATGCATTGGGTTGGCAGTAATCGTGATGGGCACTTTCGCTGGGATGTAGCCGTTGGTTCCACCACTCTCGGGTATCGATTTTTCTTCTAAAACAAAAATAAAAAAAATTACTCATTAAAAAATTTGTAAAAGCTCGAAATTGATCAATTACGTTATTGAAACATATACATTTGTCGAGCAGTAACCAGCAAATCAAATCAAAAGTGGCACCCTCTACCAGATTTTTGACGGCACCGCTACTGATCTCCGATCTAAGCTATGTACGTACTTGACGGCCGGGCAGCACACCCGTCTGCTTCTTCGAGCTGCGAGGGGTAAATTTTTTCAGCGTTCCCAGGGAGTGCATTTTCTAAGACTCCTAAGACCGAAAAGGTATCAGGGGCGCCGCCCGTCTTAACCCGGTGTTAAGGCCCTGGTTTGGGTTAAGGTCAGGAGCGTCTTTCTCAACAGCTTTACCGATGGTTGCAGATATTGTAACGGGTACGTGCGACCGGCCTCGCGAGTTGCTACTTGCTTTTCCTCCATTCATCCGAGGGAGTAGTATCCGAATACCTTCATTCCCTTCCCAGATCCAATAAATTCCTATCCCTCCCCAATTTAAAAATACTATCGATTGGTAGTAGCTTCGGAAGCAGAAGAAGCCACGTTCGCCAACCCGTCTACCAATCGTGGTATTATTCTTTATGTTATAGGACGGCAAACGAGCAAGCGGGTCACCTGATGGTAAGTGATCACCGCTGCGCATGGACAACTGCAACACCAGGGTATAACAGGTGCGTTGTCGGCTTTTCAAGGTGTTGGGGGAAGGAAATAGGGACGGGAGAGGGAGAGATGGGCCTCCGGCTCTCTCAATCACCGAACGAAGCATAGAAGCGGTAAAGCTTCTACTCAGACGTCGATTTTCTGTGAGAGTGTGGTACTACCCCGGACGAGCCGGCCCATTCATGCTACTAGCAATTCATTTTGCCGGTACCGTAGCTCTACCATGACTAAAACGAATATTGCAATATCCTCCCAACAAACGAATACTCCTTGGGAGATGCCTTCGTCGAGCAGTGGACTTCTTACGGCTTTAATGATGATGATAATGGTCCTGGTCACAACAAGGATAAAGAGTTATACTTACTGCTGGCAGGCCGCTTTGCTCGCCGACACAGCACCAAAGCCACCGCGAGTATGACAAGCAATGCCGTCGCTCCTACCGCTCCCCCCGCCGTAATCAATGTTCTCGGAGCCGAATCTGGCTCTTGCTCCGGGGGAGCGCGCTCTCTAGGCGCTTCGTCTGTTACACTTTCGCGGAACGTTTTCGCTTCCTAAGAAAAAGAATTGGTTTATTTTTTATAAGTGTTTATTTTTTTCTTTTCAAATTCTTTGTAGAATGAGTTGAATCAAATACCTCACTTTTAAAAGTAAAACCATATTGCGTATAAGCGGGGAATGGGGTATGATGGAAACTTTCGACGCCGATGTTTGAACATGCGGTAGCTCAATTGGTAGAGCGTAGATCATACAAGACCGTAGTTCAAACCCCGCCCGCTTGGAATATTGTCACCGTATTTTATATCTTAATTTTATAAAAGAATTGGTTTAATATCCGCTGTAGCTAATCGCCTACATAAGACTGATACAAAATTTTAACATCTAACCCTTACAGTTTAGATCTGGTTGAAAGATCTTGGCTATTAGCGAAACCTCGACAACTATTAAGTTGTCGAGGTTTCGCTAATAATAGGGACCTTATGTCCCTTAAACAAGTCATATAAATAATAAAATGGAGGAAAAATAAAACATCTGGTGGTTCCAATAATAACAATGATCTTTTAGTTTAGTCTAAACTGCAACATTTAGGTATCCTTCGAGAATAACTATACAAGTTTTCGCGCTGCGTGCTGAACCTACTCCAAATTTTTAATCAGCTCTTGGTCTTGGTCTAGGTGTCCATCCCAGACGACATAGCTTATCATATATACTACAAAATAATGTATGCATATCTGTCCCACATTGGCATAATATCAAATTTAACCCTAAATTACTGGTAGGTAAAACCAGATTATATTTATGTCATATAATTTTAGTTGCAACTTTGATTAAGGAGAAAAAGGCTCTTCCAGCCAAAGGTTTAAACAAGAATGTAGAATAAACCTACGGAGATTCAAGGACTTCTTACCTTGATCGTACTAAAGTTGGACGGCGCCTGCGCAGTATAGGCCAGCATCTTGAACTCGTATTTCGTCCCTGACTGGAGATACGAGACGATCGCCGACCGCGCCGCAGCGCCGTTGGCCACCATCACTTTCTCGTATTGCCCAGCGGTGGACACGGGCCGATAGTACACGTAGAAACCTTCCGGCTGGATACCGCCTTCGTCGCTTGACCACTGTGGAATTGCAAAATACTTGAATTTATGTGCGGATGGAGCCACAAACTAAAACTATAAAAACCGGTAAATTTGGTAGATATCGATATTACAGTTGTAGTATAAAATAATTTATTTACGAATATGTGTGTACATTCAATATGATAAACGGTATTGTCATACCGGCCAGCGACACTAATAATTAAGTACTATGGATTTGTATGGAACGACTTGGAAGTTCGGTGACCGGCGGCAGCAGTTTCGAAGGCCCGCAACTCGTGTCACTCTCGGTGTGCTTCAGTAAATAAAAAACTAAATGCAAACAATCTGGTGATGAAATAAAATACGGGCAAACTTGAGACCACAGAACAACAAACACATTAGAAGTTTTATCACGCGTCATTTGTATGAAAACCAGCGACGTCTCATTTCAAGAATACTACTAACCCAAAACAATTGAGTAGAAACTAATCCTTCGGTTAAAGTTTCACTACGACTTCTCACTTTACACGTTAGACACACGTCGGCATTTTTTTTTCGTCATTTACCATCAGGTGAGATGGGAGACAAATGCATACTTCAATAATTAGTAAAAAAAAAAACGTAAATCTCACTTTTGTTCCTTTGACGATCGCGGCACAAACTACTTAGGTGATTCAAGTGAGCTGATCGAGCGCATTGTCGGTGCGCGTGCCACGCTCCCTTGCCATTTCTAATATCTTTGTTGTTCCGTGCTTGACAGGACTGGGTAAAGTAGTTTCTACTTTCATTCTGCGGTATCTGACGCAAAATAAAACCATGAGTGGCGCGGAGACAGTCGCTGTATCTAAAACCAAACGAGCGACACTGGTCGCGTGACCCGCTATGTATATATATCACGGAGTATATATATATAGTCGTATTGATAACTTGACTTCAAAACCGGCGACACGTTTGATATTAGACATTAAGCGCTGTGTTGTTCTTTCACGGCAAATTGCTGGTAAGTGTAAAAAATTACTACCTTTAGAGCATACTCGTGTCAAAACCCTCCCTCTGTCTGGATCTCGGGTGACTTTCTAAGTCTAAGACTTATCGTAAAAAAATATTATCACAGCCTCCGTGGTCCAATGGTTAAAGCGTTTGCCTGTTGACCTGGGGGTCGTGGGTTCGATTCCCACCGGAAGCATACTTTTTTTAGTTGTTTCCCGTTTGGTTAGGACATTGCAAGCTTGAATCGCCTGATTGTTTGATAATAAAGATGACCGTGCTTCGGAAGGCACGTTAAGCCGGTGGTCCCGGCTGCCATCTGGTAGTCGTTAAAGGAACCACGTCAGTGGCTGAGAGGCTGTTCCGAAGAACTCTGACACCAGGGTGGGCATGGTCGATTGACCGTGACACCTACTCGAAATGATGATGATGATCGTAAAAAATGGTTTATTTTTGCTAAAAAGTAGTCACCTAAATAAAAAATACTTTACTTCAAAACCGACGACACGCTTGATATTAGACATTTAGCGCTGTCTTATTCTTTCACGGTAAATCGCTGGTATCTAAGTGTAAAAAATAACTACTTTTAGAGCATATTCGTGCCCTTCTGAAAATTCTCCTTCTGTCTGGATCTTAAGTGACTTTCTAAATATATGATCGTTAAGAAATAGCATTTGTTAGCCAAAAAGTAGTCACCGAAATAAATACGCCTTCAAAATACTTACAGTCCAGTTGAGTTGCACACTACTCGGAGACAGTGGCTTGACGGAGACAAGAACTGGGGCGGCCGGCGCTTGGAACCCGCCCTTCTTGAGGAAGAACAGCGTGCTGCTTGGCCCTTGCTTGTTGTCCTTGTTGGAATATACGGCAGCTACGCGGAACCTACGTAAAAAAAATCATCATCATCATCTCGGCCACAAGAAGTCCACTGCTGAACATAGGCCTCTCCCAAGGATTTCCAATACGACCAGTTGGAAGCGGCCTGCATCCAGCGTTTTCCTGCGATCTTGGTCCGAAAATCCGACCACCTGGCCGATGGGTGACTGGGTAGGTGGTCGCTATTCGAGATCCTTTCTGCCCTATCGGCCATCAGTTCTACGAGTTATGTGCCCGCCCACTGCCACTTCAAAGAGCTAATCGGCTAAGCTATGTCAGTAATATTCGTTCCTCAGCGAATCTCCTCATTTCTGATTCGACCTCGCAAAGAAACACCGAGCATAGCTCGCTCCATGGCTCTTTGAGCGACTTTGAGCTTTCTTATGAGGCCCATAGTAAGGGACCACGCTATTTTATCTATATATTAAAAAAATATATTTGAGAGCTTCTGTATTAAAACGTTCGCGGTCTTCGTACATACCTACTCGTACGAAAGTCATGAATTCACCGTCAAATTATGAAATCCGTCAGATTATAATCTTACGCTGGTAATCTTACCTATTCCTTGTTTATAATCTCAAGCATTTTAGTATAGACTGGCGGAGTTCATCATTCAAGCATTTATTATAAGATATAGTATCGTTGAGTTAATATCACACGATACAAGTTTAAACTTACTGCTAGCTTAATCTATGTGTTTTTTCCCTATATATATACTCGATATAAATTATGAATACTTGTTCTAAATTATATCAAACTAATACGCATTTAATACATTTATAGTAATACCAAGGACAAGGTGGTGCGATGAACTAAATAAATATAATAAAAACTGGAGAACACAAACCACAGACAGACAAAAATGAAAAAAGAGAAAGAGGCCTTTGCCCAGCATTGGGACATTAACGGCTCGTAATAATAATAATAATAATCGCACGTTGACAAAGACAAGTCAAACGAATGGCTCAAAAAAGGTGAACTGTTTCCTGAAACCGAAGGCTTTATGCTTGCTATCCAGGATGAAGTAATAGCCACCCGCAATTATGTAACATATATAATAAAAGACAATAATCAGCCTACTGACAACTGCAGACATTGTAATAGAACTTCTGAAACGATACAACATATAACAGGAGCCTGTTCAGCACTTGCTCAAACAGATTATAAACATCGCCACGACCAGGTTGCATCAATCATCCACCAACACTTAGCTACGAAGTACAAATTTATCAACAGTATGGTTCCATATTATAAATATAAACCGGAGACAGTATTGGAAAACAGTCAGCATAAAATCTATTGGGACAGAACAATACTTACACATAGAACCATACATTTTAATAGGCCCGATATAACCGTTCATGATAAAGAAACAAATACAGTATACCCCATAGATATAGCCATCCCTAATTCACATAATATTCAAAAGACACTATCAGAGAAACTAAGTAAATACCAAGATCTGGCCATAGAACTTAAATCCCAATGGACAGCACAAACAGTACACATAGTTCCAATAGTTTTATCATCTACAGGTATTATACCAAAATCACTCACACAAAGTCTAAAAACATTACAAATACCAACCTACATAATACATTTATTACAAAAAGCAACAATTCTTAATACATGTCGCATAACCCGAAAGTTTCTAACATCATCTAGTGTGTCATCTACCTTTTCGATATAGTTTCTTCAGCTTCTATGGCTTGGCTACAGCCCGCCTTAGTTGCTTAAATTTACCCTCTTACGAGGAGACAAAGACATGAAAATAATAATAATAATACGCATTTATATTTACATTCTAATGTATTATTTCTAGCATTTATTATAATTATGTATAAATTATTTTATAAGCAGCTTCATGTCTATCAGTGTAAACATTACAACACAATGTAATTTGTTATAAAATAAATGAACATGAAATATGTTATATAATTATTTATCTGTTAACGCATTTTTTATAAAGACCTCTTTCAATACAATTTGACATTGTATTCAATTTGAGTTATGACAAGACAATGTAACCTCAGTCCACATATAAATATATGTAGTTTTAAGTAATATACCATCTGTGCAGTTTGTTGCCGCTTCTTCTGCACTCCGCTTTGGAAGCGGCTCTAAACTTAGCTTTAAGTAAATTTACGTCAACAATATTTTTTAAAATAAATGTTAACGTTCACCAAATTATATGTAAAGTATCTTATGATGAATAAATGATATTTAACTTTGACTTTGTCAGCATAATAAAAAAGCCGGACTCACAAAAAAAGGGCATAACTAGTGAATCCGCAAGACAAATGATATAGCCACGATATAGCACTCACTTGTAATAAGTGTTGGGCGTCAAACCATCAATCTGGTGCGAGTG
This sequence comes from Elegia similella, assembly GCA_947532085.1. NCBI lineage: Eukaryota > Metazoa > Arthropoda > Insecta > Lepidoptera > Pyralidae > Elegia > Elegia similella. The sequence goes on along the minus strand of OX383940.1, from coordinate 18,346,012 downwards.
GGTGAGAGGCTGGATCCTAAAGGAATCCGTCTGCCATTCCTTTTCCTTTCCTTTTTCTTCTATTCCTTTATCGTTGGAGGTGTTCGTGTTCACGACCCGGTATTGAATCTGAAATACAATACATAATTGAAATCCCAGATATTTATATCTGATCCTACAAATAAAGATGGATTGCGTTCTCGGCTATTTTTATACTTTCCGTCTTGAGCCGTCTTATGTCGCTTTGTGAGCTCAAGTGTTATTATGGGGATTTTCTCCGTTCAACTAATAGGAATAAAAAGATACTTAGCTACCTTCTTATATTTGGAGTTTAGGTCAGTTTACAAACTGACTACATATTCAAGTACAAGATACAAGAAGGTGTCTCTTAATCTTGATACAAGATTTAAAGAATGTGGAGTGCAAGTAAACAAAATATAACAGACTCTGAAAATCGGTATCTTTATTTTTACCTTTGATTTTGTTGAAGCATAGTTAAGAGGTGTTATATTCGGGTCCATATCAATAACAGTGTTCTCGAATACGACGCCTAACTGATATTAGGTTATATGTTATATCTTAAATGTTACCAAGTAACAGGTAATAACAAGATCGCTTATGGTTAGTGGAGCAAAAAGATATTTGTACCACTGAACACTGCATACTCCTGCAGTTATATTATACTAGCGACCTCCGGGTCGCTAGTATAAATATAATATAATATAATATAACCCCGGCTTCGCACGGATGCATTTATATGTATTATACATACAAACCTTCCTCTTAAATCACTCTATCTATTAAAAAAACCGCATCAAAAAGACATTGCATAATTTTAAAGATCTAAGCATCTAACCTACACGACGGGATTTACTTACATAAGTTACCGAAGGAACCAGGAACGGCCCGAGATCGATGTTAGTTGATTACTTGATATCGAATAGCCTTATTTTATCATATTATGTTCTTCAATAAAAATATTATGTTGATGAAAAAAAAAAAAAATGAAAATATTATGTTACCACTAACCTAACACCTCTAAAGCGTTGACAATGTTTTTTTAGGTATTTTTAACCAACTTCAAAAAAAAGGAGAAGGTTATAAATTCGGTTGTATGATTATTTTTAATGTATATTCACTAAGAACTCCGAAATTGATAAAGCGATTCTAAAAAATCTTTTTAGAGTTGGTCCCATTAAAATTTTATCACATTCGGTCCAGTAGTTTGGTTGAAGTCGGTTTTTTTTATATAAACGATTTTGTCTATCTATCAATTCACCCTTCTCATGCCTTCCAATATTTACCTTGAAGAACTCCACAGACATCCCCCGGTTGGCGTGGGTCCAGGTCAGCATGACGCTCTCGTCTGAGAAACGGGTCACGTTTGGCCGTGAGGGCGGCACCAGTTCTATAACAATGCATAAATAAACGTACTTTATGCCACAAAATAAACAAAATGCAGATAGGAAGCTTCGTTACTTTAATCAAATTAGAGCGCGTCAGTACTCATGACTCGTTCACGATCATGGAGTCGAGTTTTTAAATTATGGCCTAGCAGCCCTGGCTAACGATGGGTTTAAGCTTGTAACATTTAGGTATCTCAGTAGTGTTTCCAGCTTTAATGTAATAATTGCCCGAAATTGGGTATATTGTAAATTAGCAATGATTAATTGATTAGTCTATATACCTATATTGAATTTCACTCAGTCAACGAGGGAACCACAAACTAAATAGGCATGAGGGAACATACAAAAATTGAAAATAATCTAGACTAATATAATAAAGAGGAAAGATTTGTGTGTTTGTAATAAATAAACTCAAAAACCACTAGACCGATGTTAAAAACCCTTTCACTAATAAAAAGCTACATTTCGTACGAAAATTGCAGTAATGTAACCTAAGGTATTAGAAAATGCCTATAAACGTTATTACCTATTAGGCGAGCGCAGCGAAAACTACTAATGTCCCTCTCATCTAAGCGTGTTCCCGGCTAGATTCTGATCTGAGATGTTTTGGAACCCGGGGTCCGGGCCCCGGGATCGATCCGGGGAGGATAAACTGTAATATAATACTATCGAAATTTCTATGGATGGTTTTCAAATTTTACGATTTTGTGATCTAAAAGGTTAATATCAACTTATATCATAACATAATAAGAAACCTAACCATACTAAATAGATTAGGTACCAATTGGTAAGTCCTTAATTAGCTTACTCTGAATGGTAAAGGAATATTACTCTCAACACTTGACCCCATTTCTGCAAATTCATTGTTTTGTGTTTATTCTGTGATTGTGAATATATTTTGTTGACTAAGTTGCGAACGTCTCGGTTTCTCATTGTTTCCGTATGTTAAGCGATTCCGGCTGCGCGAGCTGGCAATGTATTTGCCTATTCGTATTTCAAGCTATACTAGTAGTTCGCTGCGAACGTGGACCTCGCGATTATTTAATTTTCCTGATAATTTCGTGAGATAGCCACTATTATACTGATTTTAATAAGTTTGTTGTCATAGTGCTATTGTTTAGATGACTTCAAAAGCACTCTTTTTATTTTACTCACCACGACTTATTTTAAATTAACATACAATGAACACGATGTCCTTTCTTTCTTGTACTAATAGTTAACATTCATTTCTATCCAAACAAATAAACTACCATACAATGTTAAACCCCTTTTTTATTACTGTTGCAAGAATAGTTGAAATAGTTTTTCCCTTGCAATCCCTAAATGTACGAGTAGAATTTCATCTAATTAATAAAGCAAAATCAAAACCGGCTTTTAATACAACATCTGTGAGGCGTTTAGCTCTCGATAGTGCAACGTGTAGCTGAATTATAAAATTTTGCTTGATAGTGTAACGCAGCACTATCGAGCAAAATTTTATAATTTCACTAAGGGACAAATAAATGTAACAGTTTCGTCATATCTGGTCATATCTGAAAGACTATGGTTATTAACGGCATCACAACATTGGACATTTTATAAAAATAATTTTCGTACCAAATATTCCAAAGGCGTTTTTGAGTGTTTGAAAATGTCAATAGGCCTGCGACTTCAAGGAATACAAATATAAAATGGCAGGTATCCGGGTGACTGAGTTTCGGTCGGCATGATAATGATAATTAAGGTTTTAAAACGAGACATATGTGTTTTGCTTTCTAAACCTATATGGTTTTGATGTGTACCCGTCAATGTTTGATTTTTTTAGCCCCGATAGACATATTACCCCCGTTTCTTCGCTTGAGCTTTATACTTATAAAAATTTTTGGTTTTCATATGTATCAATTTTCTAGTTTGTTTTGTTCGGACAACCCCCCAACACATTTTTCATTTGCCTTTGGTTTTTGTTTCTCTCGCAGAGTGCTGCACTCCCGTATGGGAGGAGGTAAAGCCGAAGCATAGAAAGAGGAGTATTCCTCTTTCTATGCTTCGGCTTTACCTTCCAAATATGGTTTTCGTACGTTTGGATTCTACATCTGTACTTATCTTTCGCCCACCGAACCCCATTTCTTTGTCTTTATTGTGTCTGTTTTGCGGAATTATTTGTTTCTTCTTACACTACTTTTTTCATTCATTTTTATTAAAATTGAAAATATGTGATGAAAAAGAACTCGGCTACAGGTAGGATTCGAACCCACGTCCCTTAGGTTAACGCCCTAAGTGTGATACCATTACACCACCGTGACTTCGAATCACCGCGTCGAATTCTCTTATCACATATTACCCCGTAGGGTATACGCATTTCAAGCATGCGTACTTCTTCAATACTACTCACTATTTTAGTAGTGTGGTATTCTACTTCATTCATATCCGATGAATAGAAAGTTGATTAAATTGAAGAAAGCTTTTACTTATTTAAATTGATTTAGAAATAGCATTACAATGCTCGGTATATTATTAAAATTGAAAATATGTGATGAAAAAGAACTCGGCCACAGGTAGGATTCGAACCACGTCCCTTAGTTTAAAGTCCTAAGTGTGATACCATTACACCACCATTTTTATTGTTTCGTATAGGGTAAAAACGGGATCCTATTAATATCGCTCCACTGTCCGTTTGTCTGTTTGTCTGTCTCTCCGTCCGTATCTCACCAGGATGTATCTCATGAACCGTGATAGTTAGACAGCTGAAATTTTCACAGATGATGTATTTCTGTTGCCGCTATAACAGGAAATACTAAAAAATAGAATACCATAAATATTTAAGGAGGCTCATAAACAACAAACGTGATGTTTTTGCTTGTTTTTGCACTATATTGATAACGGCAACAGGTAGACGATTGAAATATTCATAGAATATGTAGTTATATATATATCCCCTAAAAATAAATAATTAAATAAAAAATAATAATATTAAAGTGGGGCTCCCATGCATCAGACATGATTTTTATAGATAACGGTACGAAAAACTTCGTGCGCGAGTCCAACTTGCACTTGGCCGGTTTTTTTACCAGCTTTTATTGTGAAAGGATTGAAACTGTAAAATGTTGTAAACGGGATGTTCATCATTAAATAGCTCGTCATCTTCAAATCAGATCAGTGATTTTTTTATAATTATCTTCCTCTACCATAAAGTTAAGTACAATGCGAAATTGCAGTTAAATTAGTTGTAAATAACTGCTTTAATTTTTGGTTGCAGGCTTAAACCCGAACAAACATATACACACTTAAAATTAAAGATAAATAAAAACTTATTTAAATATCCCTGCGCATTTTTGGACCTCTGTCTCCATCTGTTGGAGAAATTTGGAACTAATAAGAATTTATTATGGAAATTTTCATGGACTGGTATTTTTCTGTTCTAAAGGAACAAAATATTGTAAATTAAAAATAAGAAAGTCACTTGGAATTTAATTTGGAACAGACAGCGAAAGAAATATTTGCAATTATTGAAAAATCAAATTTTCTTACGCGGCTCGAAGTTTCGATCGGGTAACTACCGTACTGCGACTGAGCCAACCATTCGATAAGTATAGAGGAGAAAGTACCGTTCTAGTTTATAATTGTTCATGTTTAGTTAGTAAATTTAAATTTAATACACAGAGCATGGATAAAGCAGGCGTCAAACGAAATACCGCCACCTAGCGGCGGCTATTATATTTTGAAGGTAACCACACCTTCAAAATTAAAATTTATTTCAGCGCCATCTTGTAACATATTCAGCCTAAACGTCATGTTCAATTTTCATTTCTTAAAATTCTTTAACATTTATTTAAATATCTCGTAAACGGCTGAACCGATTTTGATGCCCAACGAACTTGAAAATTGTATTTATAAGACCTATATACATTGTAAATTTCATCTTAATTGGAGCATTGGGTCTAAAGTTATCGTGGAACAAACATACATACATACATACAAAAAATGTCTTTTCGCCCCAACTTGAATTGAAGACCTCGCTCGCTTCGCTCGCTCGGTCAACAATACATACATACATATACGAATAAGTTAGTCGGTATTAAGTTCCTACAGCATTTGAATTAATTAATTGGATTGGCTTGGTGAGCTCCGTGGCGCAAAGGTTAACACGCCAGCCTGGGACACGAGAGTGCCCGCGTTCTTTTTCCGGTCAGGTCAAGATGGAAAATTATCTTTTTTAGATTGACCTGGGTCTTGGATGTTTATCTATTTTAGCATCTATTATAAAATATGGTTTTGTTCAGTTAGTATCCTACGTCACAAGTTCACAACTTACTGATGGGGCTAGCTCAATTTGTGTGATATGTCCCTATATATTTATTTAATATTTAATTAATTAATATACTATATTGCACCAAAGCTTAAAAGTAATATAAATAAATAAATATCTAAGTATATACGGACCCATCACACAGATTAAGCTAGTCCCAAGGTAAGTTGGCGACTTGTATTATGGAATAGCAACTCAATAATACTATGTTTTATAACAAATACATATATATATATATATATAGATAAACACCCAAGAGGGTCTCGGGTGTTTATCTATATATATATATATGTATTTGTTATAAAACAATATTAAGAAATAAAATGAGTATTTATAATATCCAAGGAATGGAATGAATGACTTTGGTACCCTGGAGATTGGGGCGACCGCTGGTATGGGACGCTACTTGCGTCGACACACTGGCGCCATCTCATCTCCAAAGTACCAAGTCGAAGGCAGGCACAGCCGCTGCTGGAGCAGAAACCCTTAAAAGACGCAAATATGTAGGTATCGGAGGTAACTACATATTTGAGCCTTTTGGGGTAGAAACATTGGGTCCGTGGGGTCCATCAGCGCATAAGCTTTTTAGTTTCTTGGCTAAAAGGCTTATTGAGGTATCTCGTGACCAAAGGGCTGGAAATTACCTAGCTCAGCGTATCAGCATTGCCATTCAATTAGGCAATGCTGCCAGCCTTTTGGGCACGATGCCCAGAGGTGAGCATCTGGAGGGACTGTACGATTTGTAAATATATATTTTTAAGTAGGTTATTTTTTTTTTATTATTATTATTTTAGTTCTAAATAATGGATATAAAACATAGTATTATTGAGTTCCTATTCCATAATACAATATGGAATCTGAAAAAGATCATTATTCATTTTGACCTGACCGGGGATCGAACCCATGCTCTCCGATATGGCAGCTGGCGTGATGACCACTAGGCCACAGAATATAAGAATTGATAAATACTCAGACGGTCGAGTTGTGTTACTTATCACTTTCGCATCTCCCATTGCTTTCCCGTGGTCTTTTAGTTCTAAACTGCTTACTTATATCTAGAAATTCCTATAATGAACCAGTTCCATACGAACATTTATAACTCAGTCAGAACAAAGTTTGTTCAGAAACTAGGTCTTTGCAGGTCAATTTATAATTAAGATCAGGTTAGGCTTTAAATAGTAGATTTAAATACGATTATGCAAACGACAAACTACTAAAAGGTACAAGTTTAGAAAATTACTATTCAAAAAACAACTTTTCGCTCAAATTTATCTTAATTACTTATAGTTGAATACTTTTCTTTCATCATTTTGGTAATTAAAAAAATCGACTTATTATTGTAAGTTAATTAATATACAATTAGGTACAATATTTTGACGATGAAAGAACTTTGAAGTATGTAAAAAGGTCTGGCTGGAGAGAACGAATTCCCCCAGGTAGGTACTGAGAAATAACAGACGTCTTGTGTGTCTACTTTTTCTACGTATTACAGCACAGATAAATAAAACATATCGTCGTGATCGTCTGTACCTACTAGCCACTATGCTTAAAACATCTATTTAGTGAGCGGTTCCTTAGTACCCTGAAAGAACTGTTTCAGATTTTGATATACGATATTAACCCTTAACGCTCAAGAATAGAGAGCATAATACTGTCCAAAAAATTCTAGGGTAAAGTGAGATGGAAATACCTCGGCATTTTTTCCCTCTCGCACCCTTGCCATTGCATAAAAATGTAAATAATGGAAGAAAATGGTAGTAAAGCAAAACAGCAATATTTAATTATAATGAATAAATTCCTGTTTTATTTTACATGGAACAATTAATTTATTAACTAAACTGTATGTTTACAGTTATTTTTGAATTTTTTCTTATCGAAAATAAAAGAGCAATCTTAATATAGTATTAAATTTAAATTTACTCTAGCAACCCTAGTACGATCGCAACATTGCCGCCATATTATTAATAAAAAATCCCGCAGCCTTCGAATTTTTAAAAGCAGACTGAAACAGTAAAATAATATAACTTGTTGTTTCAAGAGATCTCGAAGCGACAGTGCAGTGCATTGTGCATTATCCTTTCTCAGGTAAATAACATAACCGTTTTTAGTTAGTAAATGTTGTGCCTTGGCTAGGGTGTCCATCTTATCTGCCGAGTTTGTTGAATCTGATTTATCAGTAATGTGTACTTATAGGTACTTCGTACATAAAATCCATATTTCCATACTAATAAGTATTATAAATGCGTGAGTAACTCTGTCTGTCTGTCTGTCCCCTTTTCACGCTTCAACCATTAAACCTATTTGGAAGAATTTTGGTATGGAGGTAGTTGCAGGCCAGGGGAAGAAATTCTACTGTTCCCGAGGGATCGTGACTAAACTCCCCTTGAAAGGGTAAAATAAGGGGGGTAAAGTTTGTATGGAATTTTTCTCATTTCTAGACTTAGAAGTATAAAAATAGATACATAAGTTCACGATTACATTAAAAAAAGATCTGTGTAGGTGAATTCTGTCTGTCTGTCTTTCGCATTTTCACGCTTCAACCATAGAACCGATTTGGATGAAATTTGATATGGAAGTAGTTTGGGGCCCGAGGAAGAACACAGGTTACCTTTCATTCCGGGAAATTCGACTGTTCCCGAGGGATCGACATTAATGCTGGTGGAGCCGCGGGTAACAGCTAGTTATAGAATAAAGTTTCAAAGTCGTACTACGAACATCTCTACTGTTGCTTTTCCCTTCTACAGTTGCTATTTGTCAATAAATGATCATAGCATAGGGTCTTATCAATGACACCGACATAGGTACCTACCACAGAAATATATCAGGATAGAATGGCTACGCGTGGACTTTGCAAAGGGAACGCGTTTGTCAGTTTTTGCATAAACTACGCCACCACCATTACGTCATTACTAGTGAAGTGTGTAGTAAATGCCTTCGTGGTCCAGTGGTTAAGGCGTTTGCCTGTAGACCCGAAGGTCATGGGTTCGATTCCTACGGGAAGCATACTTTGTTTGGTTATTTCTAGTTTGGTTAGGACATTGCAGGCTTGAATCACCGGATTGTCTGATAATAAAGATGATTCCGTGCTTCGGAAGGCACGTTAAGTCGTTGGTTCTGGCTGCCATCTGGTAGTCGTTAAAGGAACCACGTCAGAGGCTGAGAGGCGGTTTCGAAGAACTCTGACACCAGGGTGGGCATGGTCGATTGACCGTGACACCTACTCGAAATTATGATGATGATGAGCGAAATAGTAATATGACATCCACAGAAATAAATCGTGTCATTTCGATAAACAGTCATTTGTATGTGTCGATTGGCTTTCCTTTCATTCATGTACATCAAAACGCGACTTTTGATGTATTTTAAGTTTTTGTATGACAAAGTTCGAATTCTTTTCGTAACATGCATTCCATAATAGTTACTGATAAATATTTTAATCAACACATGGGAGCAACCTAAAAAATCTGAGATAATAATGTTAACTATTAAATAAATATATACGGACAAATCACACAGATTGTGATGTCCGTATATATTTATTTATTTATTATTGAGCTAGCCCCAAAGTAAGTTCGAGACTTGTGTTATGGAATACTAACTCAACGATACTATATTTTATAACAAATACATATATAGAACATCATAGACCCAGGCCAATCTGAAAAAGATCATTTTCCATCTTGACCTGGCCGGGGATCGAACCCGGTCCGGTCACTCCGTGTCGCAGGCAGGCGTGTTGACCGCTGCGCCACGGAGCTAGTCTAACCTAAAAAATCTGAGATAATAATGTTAACTATTAAATATTATCGATAATATCAGTTCGAGTGCAACAACGCAATGCTAATGCAGCTTTCGTGTTGCTATCACACAATTGAATTTACATTGCGCGTTCTCCTTGGAACGTGCTTTATAAAATGTTTTTAGAACGCGTATTGGATGTGAATTAGTTGTATTGTCGTTTTATATTGAAAATCGTGATAGGTCTTTTATTTTATCTTTCTTTGTTGTTAATCACGATTTTAGTTAAAAAAAAGTATTGATCCATGAAAAAATACCTTGTTTCGACCTATTTACTTTCATACTTTTGTTTTTATAATTAAATACCGCTTAATAAAGCATATGTTCAAGTTGGGACGTGCGCGCTGACTGAATGAACGTTTAACGAATCTCGTACGATAGTACAAGATTGAGAAACGCGTATACCACCCACTTAGCCGTTCTATCCTAATATATTTCTGTGGTACCTACCTAAGTACTTCATGTCCGAGAAATCTATTCTATAGTTGGTCACCCTACTTTAGAGCGAGATAGAATTCCGAAGTTTGTCTTCGCTTTCTGCTCCAATTATTACTATGAGAGCTCAGTCCTTCTACTATAACGTCCTTGGCTTAAAATAACAATAAAGACTTGAGAAAATGTACGTAAATAGTAAATATAGTTCACATTATCCGAGAAACTTTTACTAGTTGAAATATAGATGTCTTTTTTTTCTTTTCTTCTAACTTCATTCAGATGCTTATTTTAGCCAGTGTCTAGTTAATCTTCGAGTTATTCATGTGTATCAACGAAATGATGGTGTGATTCATTTCGTTGATTTTACGGAGCCCTTGGTGACAATTTCCACGAATCCACATTGGTTTGATCATAAACGACGGAGCAAGGCGAGCAAACTCCAGCCCGCTAAGTAAATCTCACTACAGCCGAACCATGTCACTTTATTTTAGTTATTCCACACATTGTTCATAAACATGGACATCTATAACACCAAATTACACCGATTTCACATTATAAACTCCAGTAGAAACAATTTGCAAAAAAATCCAAAACGAAAATCGTGCAATCCGTCGAAATTCCCGCCAAGAACTCTTCGATGTCCTTTTTGATAATGAGAGTTAATTCATGCAACTAGCAAAAATGAAGTTAGCCGGTAGCGTAGCTCTACCACAGCTAAAAAAATTCGAAAACATCTGAATGATGTTTCTGCACAATTTTATGAATTCAATGTCTTTAAGGATAATTTGCAAGAAGTATGGCGGTAAAACCAATAAAATTAATATGACGTACTCTGATTGATTAAAAAGGGCAAACAAATAACTAGTCTATACAAATCAGAAAAAAAACTCGACCAGTATGGACAAACTGTCAAGATAAATTAAAGTTTCAATTCAGTGTTATTTAGAAAGCAAGCTCACGTTTTCGCTTTTTGTGCTTCTTTGAAGATTGGGCAGCGTGCATCGTCTTGGGTGTCTCTGGTGTGTACTCCTGCAACAATAAAATAATACTTATGCATAATTATTTAATGTTGTACAGTAATAAATTAAATATGTTTCTTTAATTAAACCATGTTACCTAAATACGTGCTAGTATCAAGAAAGAAAGAGCAAATACTATGTGATTTTCAAGTTTAACTATCTGTAGGGCCAGCTTAATCTGTTTGAATTGTAGCTACCTAGGTGTAGGCGACAGTTGGACGACAGTTGGCAACATTAAAGGCACTAATAATATTAGTAAAAAAAAAAGAGGACCGAAGACAAAGTTCCATATTTAAAAACTGGCGAGAGCGGGCGGCGGCACCAGAGACTTATACTTTCTTTTTTTTAATAAACTCGTTTACAATTTATACGTGACGAGCCATACTACTATTTTCAAAAATATAAGTGTGTTAATATTTACTAAAAGCTAAATATACAATATATTAGTGGAAATATTTATAATAAACAAATACCGATACCTAAATATTTACATAACTAGATGATCGCGTCGCTAACACTAAGTATATTATATTTATGTTTAAAAAAAGTAAAGGCTGGCCTTCATGGCCGGATGAAGCTATATCGAATTTTGTAGAGAGCCCTTTTAAGTATTGTGTGTGTATACCAGGGCTTTTTAGGTCGTTTCGGTCGATTGGTTTAGTTTAGACGCTGAAATTACTAAAACCCTGAACACAAAGCCAACATCAGGCCCGACAACACTTTCTTCGTAAATCGGTCCATTCATTCCTTTTAGGCCAAAGGCTTTTAAATAAAAACTGGCCAAAAGGCTTTTAAATAAAAACTGGCCAAGTGCAAGTCGGATTCGCACATTAAGGGTTTCATAGATTCCGTAGCACGCTGCAGTATTCATATATTTTATTAATACTCTTTAATTATTGTTATAGCGAGTTTTTAAATTTATTGTTATAGCGAGAACAGAAATAAGTACACAAATAAGTTCTGTTAAAATTTCATGTTTCTGCCTATTACGGACAGTTTGTGATAGACGGACGGATAGCACAAGCTTACGAATAGGCTCCCGTTGGCACCTCTGGTTACAGTAATCTGAAAATGAACTGAAAAAAAATCAACCGATACCTACTATAGGTGCTATAATCAGTATAAACTTTTACCGCCCTAGAACTTAACATCAGTAATTTATGAACTTTAATTTATTACGCTTCGCACCGCACACTTTATTTACACGAGTCCGTTTGCGTTTGCAAGGTTTTCATTAACTGCGTTGATACGAAAATATGGTTTTGATTAAATTCTGCAGGACTGGGAGCGCAATGCAGTGCACAAAATAATGCCAAGTTGTGCTAGCTGTCTTTAGATATTATTTGTAATTTAGACATAGACAGACATAGACATACGTTTATTTGACACAGCAACACACATATATTACAAAAAAAAAACAATAAGTAAGAAAATATACAAGCTTAAGCTCAGAACAATAACTGAGAGCTTAAGCATATAAAACACAGTTAATATACTCATTAGGCATACACATTAATTAAACATATGTGCGTTGCAGTAATCAAAAAGGATGTGGCTCAGCGTGTATATTACTCATACATAATATGAGTAAAACGCTGATATTCTGCCACTCCAAAAGGTGGGTCCGTTGAAATTTGTACACATACAAAGTGGGTAGAAGAATAGTTAAAATAAATCAAGAAGAGTGGATTGTGCCATTACAGTTCGGAGAAATTTATAGATATAAGAAGAAGAAAATAAAAAAGAAAGGCTGGAAATGAGAACCGTGAGTACCTATATCATATCTCCTACCTATATGATAAAATCAGCCACCAAGTAGCTTATAATTTAGAAAGCGAACGTACATACATATTATTTGGTCTTTTTCCCTTTCGGGGTAGACAGAATCCATGTCTTTAAGACCCTAAACCCACATTTATCATGTTTGTATATATATACATTGATACACTGATTTTCAAATTCTTACTAAGATTTGAAGTTCTTCCTCACCTGATTGGATATCTTGGGTACGACGCTCAGCAGCGCCGCGTCGTAGGCGCAACCGATAGGGTTACACGCCATGCACTGCACTATACCGGCATGTTTCTTCTCCACGTGCTCTATGAACAGGCTCGTATCTGTAAACAAATATTCAACTTTAACACCTCTTTCCAACTTCTGTTCTCTGGTTTATTCTTTTAGTTATTTCCCTTGCCTCCCTGGACTTCTACTTTGCTCTATTTTTAACCGACTTAAAAAATATATGTAATATTGTCAGAATTACACGGTTTTATATTTGTTAATCCATATCAGCCTCCAAATGTATGTGCCAAATATCATAAGTATACGTATATTTGTAATTTGGCGCATTTGTCTCTTATCTCAGAAACTATAAGTTGGATTACAAAATTTAAAAAAATTTCTGAGGTATAATCTAGTTTAGGGAACAAAGCAAGTTTCATCTAAATCCGTTCAGTAGTATTAGAGATAGAGAGGTAAATATATCAGTCACGAAGAAAATTAAATTAATTTTATTTCTTTCATTTACTTCTTGGTAAAGAAGGTATATGGCGTATCAACTGACTACATTCAGAGAGAAATGTTTTGTGAGACATTCATATTCTAATGGCTACATAACATCACAACGTATATTATATTCATTGATAGCTAGGTTAACCTTCTTACCTTTACCCTCTACAAAAAAAATCTACAACACGAAATTTAAAAAAACCGGTCTACTATCATCATCATATATTACAATCAGTAAGTAAACAATCAATAATCCCCTGTTTTCCTAACCTTAGGGTTGGTTTTTTCTTCCAAGTTTATATAGATCCAACTGCGGAGAATGCCCTTTCCAATATAAAAAAATATATATATATACTTATTCCTCCGTGTTTTGTATTCATAGGTTGAAAAATCGCTCATTATTTTTGATAGTGCTGCTCGGCTGACACTAGTAATAGCATATATTTTGTACTAAAAGTACATACATGTTAGAACTACATAATACTACATATTTAATATGAGTCAAACTAGGGCACACAGTGTAAAAGGCCAAGTTAACCGTTTACCTTATACAATTACCGCCTGATGAAACAAACATGAAAGAAAAATAAGCTGAACTTGCCGGCGAAATGTGTTGAATATTCCAGAAAACTACAAACGAACTAGGTTTGTAGAGTAACTTTGTAATAGAAATACCTTGCACCTAATGAACGCGGAGCTTCTAGCGATTTTATTTTTGAAACAGACGCTTTAAGATCTAGACTAGACCATTAAATTGCACAGGGCAGGACAAAAGAAACAAAAAGCAAGGGAAAAAGGATGATATTTTTATCAAAATCACATGATACCAATTATAAAAGTTATCTGCAAACATCATTCTTCGAAGGTTGAATAGTTTTAAGAAAGTATTCTTTGCGAAGAATCGAAAAAAGTGGAAGGAAAAAAGGGAGGCTTTTGCCCACACATAGAGAGCTAGCAAAAAAATCTGTTGGTTATCATTATTAAATATCAGGTGCCTAGGTATTTATATAAGCTTTGCTTTCGTTTGAAGAAATTAAAAAATGGGTAAAGGCAAGTCAAAAAGACTTATTCGAACTCGGGTGTTCGATTCCCAATCGTCGCTGCTAGCATTCATTATAGAATATCTCAGAATGAGGTCGAAAAATGTGGGCTAAAAGCTGAATTCGTATATTATAACTCACACAAACATACTACTTAATGAATCGAACTCAATTTGGTGCCGTGTTATTTCGATAAAAATCTCCTAGAATATCAAAAACAGCGGCTATTGCATTTCCGGCTGCACTCAATTTGGCTTAATTGTCGGTGGTTTTGTTGTTAAATAATAGCAATATGCGAAAACCTCATTAAAACTCTCCACGCGCAATTTTCACGTTTTCACTGGCTATAACGGTTTCGAGTATCAATCCAGACACTTTATGATATGAAAATGGATGGAAACAATGCTTGACCGCACCGGTGAGTGACCGCATTGTTTTAATTGTTTTAAGTAGGAATTTCATGATTGTTTTAACTAAGCTAGGTATGTACAGTCGGGGGCCCATAAATGTGACCCCCTACAATTTAAAATCTGTTGTTAGAGAGGTCAGTTTTATCTGCACCCGACTGTACAACCCGTCGGAAATATCTGCGAACTAGACTCATAGATATAATTAAGCAGTGAGGTGCACAAAAAAATACAGACGGGGAGACGCAATTTTTTTTTAAATCTATGCAAACGAGTTATACTTTTAAAGTATATATAAATATATACGGACATATCACATAGATTGAGCTAGCCCCACAGTAAGTTAGTAAAGAGGTGCTTCGGAGGGCACGTGAAGCCATTGATTCCGGCAGTCATTACTAGATGGCGGTCGTTAAGCTATGTCATATGCCTTTAGGCAGCTTGAAAAATCTAACACCCACCAGTGTTAGCCACTTACACATATATAATATATAAGTATGTGTAACAATCACGAAAACGCTATAGCGTGAATAATAAAAAAAATACAAAAGAATATACATATAAACATAGCGTAACCCTTCGCCGCAGTCGGGTAAAAGTTAATCTTCAGTCGTACAGTTTGACAACTTACCATTAGCATGAATTCCTTTGCCACTGAGCTTCTCAGCATTGAGCAGCCAGTAGACCGTCGGCGGCGGGTACCCATGCAAGGTTCCGCAGACCACGGCAGCGGAGCCTCCCTCACTCGCGTTCACGTTGGCAGCAGTGCCATTCCAGCGTGGCGGTTGCAGAGCTACCAACCTCCAGGAACGGCGATTCTTGTTGGCTGAGCAGGTGTATACTCCCTGTGAAATGACGGGGAGTTTAAGGATTAAGCTGCCTCTGAAGGATTAAGAGAGTGATAAAACCCTAAATTGACACGATGAAACCACATAGACCAACCGGTCTATTTGCGAACTCAGTGTACAACGTTTTATAGTCACTTCAAAATACATTGCGGCTTTCGTATGATTTATATTTTTATTTAAGATATGTAAAACGTAATGTATTTTGAAGTGACTATTAAAAACTTTGTACAATAAGTAAGCAAATAGACTGGCTACAAGAGGGCTTTTTGAGATGCATGCATCTCAAAAAGCCCTTGCTTGTAATGTTGGGGTGTATCACTATTGTGGCTACGAAATCGTGTTCTACACAGAACTACATGCAGGGACGTATAAACACAAGGGCCTATTAGGGTGCATGCAGCACATACAAATATTGTTATTTAAACAACAAATTTTGCCACTCCTGCCAGTCACTATTGCGGCTACGAAATCGTGTTCCACACATACATGCAGGGACGTATATAAACAAGGGCTTTTTGGGGTGCAAGCAGCCCAGTGTTAATATTTTCAATTAAACAACGAATGTTACTACCCCTGCCACACTCTTTTGTGGCTACGAAATCGTGTTTCACACATAATTACATGCAGGGACGTATATAAACAAGGGCTTTTTGGAATGCATACAGCCCAATGGTAAAGTTTTAAATTAAGCAACTAATGTTGCCGCACCTGCCACTCTCCATTACGGGCACGAAATCGTGTTTTATACAGAACTACATGCAGGAACGTACCTACATAAAGGCTTTTTGGAGTGCATGCAGCCCATATTAATATTGTAATTAAACAACTAACTTTGCCGCTCATGCCATTCAGTATTGCGGCTACGAAATCGTGTTCTACACAGACCTACATGCAGAGACGTATATACACAAGGGCCTTTTTGAGATGCATGCACCCCAGTGTTAATATCTTTATTTTGCGTGACCGGCCCAGTACGAGATGCTGCGATGAACTTATAGCTACGACAAAGAATGGTCAACAAAAGAAAGAGACCTTTGCCCAACACTGGGACATTTGTTAATGGCTCATAATAATAAAAAATTTAAAGCAGCGATTTATCAAATCACTTTTAACTCCGCAATACTTATTGTTTCTACCCAAACAATATATCAATATTTCTCCATTATCTTCTTATACAAGCCGAAACACAATTTCCTAGAATTGGAATAAACACGAACACAAAGTCTGTCGAGTTATTGTTTTAACTTTGTTATCGTCTTATTCAATTTAGCTTCAATATATTTATCGAAATAAGGATGCTTTATCACGCCATAAAATATTTTTGGTTCATTTAACTGCCTTTATTATCCTGTCTAGCCTCCTTCGGAATATTTCAGAGAGGCTGTATCGCATTTACTTGAGATAATATTACTCCATTTGCTGTTTTGATGGTTTATATCATAGAGATAAGATAATCCGTTTATATATACTGGTGTATATAGTACCAGATTTATTTTATGTAGTATGAACTTACATTTTACTTTATAAAGATTAAGAAGATCATTCTGAAATCTCAGATAAAATATATGTTTTTTTATCAATGTAAAAAATATAAATATCGTACTCATTTCTCTTTGATAAGTAGATATAATTTGTTATTTTTTTTATCCTATTTTAATAAAATATGAGCTCATGTAATCGAACTAAAGTTTATAGTAAGTATATTATTTTGTAGATGTACGTTTATCTAATAGGCGTCTGGAGAATTGACGATTTTATAAATATCTTTATCTGCGTTTTTCATCAAAGTCGGGTTAGTTTTTCATGATAAAGAACTGTATGTCTATACTATTTAAGTGGCAAGCTTTTTGGCGTCGCTTAACCTTTACAGAAAAAGACTTATTTAAAAATGCATAGCAGGGTTCTGAAGCGCCACAGTTTTTCCAATCTTCTAACGTTAAAATCACCTCATCAGCGGTTGAAAACGAAGCTATCGTTAACTCGTGGTCATGGCGGTGGTTCAAGCCTTTCTTCTCGCGACTCCACGTGACCTTCGGCGGTGAAGACCCTACGATTCCGCACCACAGGGACACAGAGGTATTCAGCTTGACAGGTACAGTCAACTCGTAGTCATCCATTGTGCCAACTTCGTCTTCTTTTTCTAGGAACCTGTGGTTTAAAGATCATAAATGTAAATCATCATCATCATCATTACTGCCGCAAAAGGCAAATTGCTCTATGCCATTTTCAATGCGTTTGTTGTTGCATAATTTATATATTACTTGCCCTGTTTGTTATTGTTAGTCTTTGGGTTTACTCTTAACTGATTTTAAAATAGTTATCCTCAACTGACTAAGAATATAATGTATTACTAGCTGCCTACGTTAATGTCGATCCCTGGGGAACAGTACTTTTCTCCGGGATGAAAGGTAGCCTATGTTTTAAACCAAGAAATAACCACACGCAGTCGACAGGGAGTTCATTCTTACACCTTACGAGTAGATCCTAAATGGTTGCGTACAGTACGTTTGGAAGGGAACTTTCTTCTACATATGCTAAAGTTGCTAAGGCTTTCCCAAAACACTACAACATGGGGTTCTTGAAAAACGGCGTAAAAAGATTTCTTTAGGGTCGACAATGCGCGAGTGGCACCTCTGGTGTTGCAGGCGTCTATAGGCTACGGTAACCGGTTTCCATCTTGTACAAAAAAATTATGTTATAGGACGGCAAACGAGCAAGCGAGTCACCTGATGGAAAGTGATCACCGCTGCCAATGGACAACTGCAACACCAGGGTGTGACAGGTGCGTTGTCGACCTTTCAAGGAGTTGGGGGAAGGAAATGGGGAAGGGAGAGGGAAGGATGGGTCTCCGGCTCTCTCGCTCACCGAACGGAGCATAGAAGCGGTAAAGATTTTACCGATTTTCTCTTTACTCGATTTTCTGTGAGAGTGTGGTACTTCCCCGGACGAGCCGGCCCATTCATGCTACTAGCAATTCATTTTGCCGGTAGCGTGGCTCTACCACGATTAAATCTAATCTCATTTGTAATATCTTATTTGTAGCGCTAAAAATGTTTAACCCGGTCTCTAAGGGTAAACCAAACATCTTTTGACTAGCTCCGTGGCGCAGCGGTCAACACGCCAGCCTGCGACACGGAGTGACCGGGTTCGATCACCGGCCAGGTCAAGATGGAAAATGATCTTTTTCAGATTGGCCTTGGTCTTGGCTGTGTATCTTTATATGTATTTGTTATAAAATATAGTATCGTTGAGTTAGTATCCCATAACACATAATATCCCATAATAATAACGTATTCTCTTTGCAAAACTGGTGCCTAACGTCATGTAAGATATCGTCGACTTGAACTCCCAGACCACTAACGTAACTTCTTAAACTGGCATCCTACCTGGCACGACCATCGTCTCCCCGTTCGACTTTCAGGATAGTTTTCTCTGGAATATCCTCTTCCTCCCTGGTGAGCTCGTTGCGAGCCGAACAAATGTAAGTGCCGCTGTGCTCTGACGTCACGTTGTGGATGATCAGCATTCCGTGCCTCGTGTCTACTGGAGTTCTTGAATGCTGGAAGGAAATAAAATTGTTTTGTTAAACAAAAAGTCTACTTAACGGTATATTTTATTTTTGCCTGTTGCTCAAAACGATAAGTGATTTGTACCTATATATTTAATATTGTTTATTATTATCATTATAATCTTCTGACCCGGTTCCCAGCAGTTTCTAACCGACATCCACACAACGAACGTGACATATTGTGAGGCAACACGCACTTGTGGTGACCGCCCTTAACGCTCAGGCTGGCGACGGTAAGCTTCTTTGGCAAAGAGACTAGCTAACTAATAATAGAAACAATAGCAAACCTCGGTTTCTTTCCGCCACTGAAGTATCGCCGGTGGCTCGGACTCCGGCTCGGCACAGTGCAGACTGACAGTATTGTGCGGCGGGTCGCTCAACACGTGCTTGTGGTCACCTGATCGCCCTTGACAGTCAGGCTTGCGATGGTAAGCTTTGCTGACAAAGAGACTATGTAACTAATAAAAGAAGCAATAGCAAACCTTGGTTTCCTTCCGCCACTGAAGTATTGCCGGTGGCTCGGACTCCGGCTCGCGGCAGTGCAGTGCGACAGTATTGTGCGGCGCAACGGTTAAGACCCGTTTACGATGACCGCCTCTGATGTTCAATCTGGCGACGGTCAACCTCGCTGGGACCGAGACCAAGCTAATGGCAGCATACCATACCACGCACTGCAAAAAAAATCACCTTATAAGTTTCCAGATAAATTACAAAACGGACACCAATGCCCCTCAATAGAATCCCCTTAATTGATACATTAAATAGGCAATAAACCCACAATCATACTGTATGTTAAGAAGTTCTACAACTGTATATGCTTCTGCCACGTTTAAGCGACTTGAGTTTCCATAATAGACATATATCCGTGTGGATCGAAATGACCTTGTAATTTACCAATATATTACAAACTTTGGCACTATGGTATCGACTTACAATGCAAAAAAGGCGGAACGAAATAGAACCATACCAATTTCCGTGATACCAATTTAGTAAATTTAACGATCGTTCAGTAGGGATGTTTGGAAGGAAATGGGGGAGACCTTTGCCCAGCAGTGGGACAATATAGGTTATTAACGATTAACGATTATTAATCGTTAATTTCTGGGACCAACAAGAGGAGAAGATGAGGCATGGAGGCGGAGGTACAACCGGGAGATAGAAGAACTAGTGTCCGATCCGGACATCATCGGAGAACTAAAATTTTCCCGACTTCGCTGGCTAGGACATGTGGAGAGGATGGGAGAAGATCAACCTTCTGGGCGTCGTCCAGTGCGGCGTCCAAGATATCGCTAGAAGGATGAAGTCGCCAAAGACCTGAAAGAGCTGGAAGTATCCGACTGGTCAGAGTTGGCACAGAATAGGGAAGAATGGCGCACTTTAATGTCGGAGGCCAAGATCCACTTCGGATCGCTGAGCCAGCGAAGTAAGAAGTAAGTAACGATCGTTCGAACGAATTCAGATAGAGTAAATAGGCTAGTTTTCTAAAAAAATATAATTAGTCCGTCAGTTAGATATTCAAAAAATATTGGACACGTATTTTTTCTTTTGTCGATTAAACAAAAAATTATAAAGATATAGCCCTTTGAAATTCCGTGTGACGTCATAGTTTGCTTCAATTTTTAGCAAACTTTGACGTCATGAGCCCCCACTCCTCAACTTTGACGCGCTTTATTTTTATTATTTATTGTTTATTTGAAAAAAGAAAAAATACGTGTCCAATTTTTTTTGATTATCTAACTGACGGACTAATTGTTATGTTATTATTACGACCCAGGAAACTAGCCTATTGTTATGGCCCCAAAAATCTGTTGAACCTTTTGACCGCGAACGTCGGATAAATCCGACAAACATTTTCATAGAAAATGTATGGCGGATTGATCCGACTTTCGCGGTCAAATGGTTAATCCGTAGCATAGAGAGGAAAATCTTATTTCTATAATTACAATATAATAGCACTTTCATATTGTAACGATTTTTGTCTTCCATCGTTAATACGTAAAATTATCGTCCGTAAAGCAACTTAATAGGCAACCAATTTTTTAAATTAATTAACATATTTACTTTGAGGCAATTTACTTTGCGTGCTTCCGCCACCAGTACCACCACCACTAGTGGCGGAAGCACGCAAAGTAAATTGTCTTAAAGTAAATGTAGCTTTGACTTCCGCAAAGTAACACCTGAATCTATTAACTAAATTAACATAACTTTGGGGGAGATATATATATATATCTACGACGTCTTTTATGAAGTCTTGTAAAACCTTCAATGCCAAACATAAGTCAAAACTCTGCGCCAAACACCTTGGGATGCACAAAAAGGAAGACACTCCCATTTTTCTATCTGAAAACTTGACACCTAAGGGTTCTCGTTTACATTTTCTTGCACGAGATTTGGTAAAGACTAAGAATTACAAGTATTGCTGGACGGCATATGGCAAAATTTATGTAAGAAAGGACGATAACTCTCAGATTGTATTAATTACGTCGGAAGCCCAGGTTCAACATCTTCTTCAGGGATCCTGACTAGTTATGTTAGATAATAACTTTTTGAAATTATCTTTATGTATAATATTAGCAGCAGCATGTGTCTTGGTTTCTGTGCCAACACGTATAATATTTTTTCATATATGGCTAAGACATACTTTTTTGCATTGCCATCATATACATACTACAAAAAACATCATTGTCTATGTTACTCACTTTAGTTTTCACGCACACTCATACTCACTCCTAACTCAGATATTGTACTCACATCATACAAACTTAATAAATAATTTAAAATATTCGTATAATAATATATTTGCCTGTCTGCACAAATCATTAGCAGTAATCATACACATATATATAAGTATGAACTATACATTGACTAGCATTCTTATAACTTTAAATTATGGATAGTTCCATAAACACCCTGAATGAAATAGACGACATTAATATAACACGATCCTGTAATTGCAACATTGAAGAATTATCAAATAACATGCACGTAAATAGAAGTGACCTAAAAATATTCTCTCAAAACATATGTAGCATCTACTGTAACTTAGAAGATCTACAATTGACACTGGCCAGTTTAAAATTTTCTCCAGATATACTAATATTAACGGAATGTCAACTAAATCCAAAAAAACCGCTACCATCAATTCCGAATTACACAGCATATCAAACGACTTACCATATAAACAAAAATGATGGTGTCGTTGCCTACATAATAAATAACATTCAAGCTAGCGTAAGAGAAATACGACTTAGACAGGCCTCGTGTCTAGAAATCAAAGTAAATCATAATAATACTAGGCATATATAGATCTCCTTCTAACGCAAATGCTGACCTTTTCTTGAATTCTCTGAATACTCACTTAGAATCTATAAAGTCAAGCAACTGTATCATTCTGACTGGCGATATAAACATTAACATCATACCTAAACAAAACGAGAAATCCCATGAAATGAATAATAGACTCAATTATTTATCTATGTTAGCTACACACGGACTCATGACAGGACATACATTCCCTACTAGACTTGGCTCTTGTCTAGATCACGTAATGGTAAAACTTAATAAGATAAAACACAGTGGGCATATTGCGGTTCTAAACACTTCTGTAACAGATCACTCCCTAATATTTCTAAAACTTTCTAGAATTAATATGACTAACACATGTACTAAAACAAAAACTGTAACCGACTACAACAAAGCACTCCAATCGTTACTGGATAAAAATCTGAACCAATTACTTTTTGTAGATGATCCCAACATTCTTGTGCAACAGTTGACTATTAAGATTCAAGACGCTCTAAAAGAAAACACTTTCATACAACCTATACCTAAAAGAAATAGAAATATAAAACCTTGGGTCACTCCTGGAATGCTCAAGTGTATAAGACATCGCAATAATTTACAAAATAAACTTAAAAAAGATCCCCATAATGATATTTTAAAAATTAGTTATAAAAGATACCGAAATCATTGTACAAAATTACTAAGAATATTAAAACGCAAATATGAAAAAGAACTTCTGGCAAAATCTTACACAAATAAAAAATCCCTTTGGAACAACATTAAAAACTTAACTCATACCAAAGAAATAAAAACGGACAATGCAAAATTATTAGAAGTGAAGGCTAATGCGGAAGAATCTATTAATTACGTAAATGACTACTTTGTTCAGATTGGTAAATTGCTTGCAGAGGATATTCAATCAAAAAATAATGTAAACCCCAATAGATCACCCATTGGTTCCAATACGCAACTGAATTCTTTTGTTCTACTAGAAACCAACCCAGAAGAAGTTCATGATATTCTTGTAAATTTAAAGACCAGCAGTGCTCCTAGTTGGGATGGAATTCCAACTGGATTTCTTAAACTGGCTAAGGACGCTATAATTCCTATTATTGTCTATCTAGTCAATTTATGTTTTAATAATGGTATATTCCCTAACTTCCTAAAAAAGTCTATTGTAACGCCAGTACACAAGAGTGGAGACAAAGGCTGTGTCAGCAATTATAGACCGATCTCAGTTCTTCCAGCTATATCGAAAATATTAGAAAAAATACTAAATAAACGTTTAACTGAATATTTAAATAAATATAATATACTATCCGACTCTCAATATGGTTTCAGAATAGGTATATCGACAGAAAATGCTGTAACTGACATAACTACTCTTATTACAGAACAGATCGATAAAGGTAATAAATGTTTAACAGTCTTTCTCGACTTGAAAAAGGCCTTTGACACAGTCTCTGTCCCCACTCTTCTCCGTAAACTGGAATGCATAGGAATAAGAAGCACGTCACTGGAACTATTTAAAAGTTACCTTACCAATCGTACCCAAAAGGTTAAAATCGGCCAGGAAATCAGTCAGGAATATGACGTAACCTATGGTGTGCCACAAGGCAGTGTGCTTGGACCTACTCTATTTCTAATTTACATAAATGATTTGTGTAAATTGGAAATAGGTGGGGGTAGGGTCTTCTGCTATGCAAATGATACTGCAGTTGTTTTCTCTGGACCTGACTGGGACTATGTTCGCAAGAGCACTGAGATGGGAATGTGTAAGATTGGGAACTGGCTAAATACAAATCTACTTACCCTTAATACACAGAAAACAAATTATATCTGTTTCTCCCCAAGCAAAAGGACCCAACCTGATACTTCTTTCAGTATAAAAATACACCACTGTAACAACGAGAACAGCTTAACTTGCGAATGCCCCCATATTGATAAAGTTCACAAAACAAAGTACCTAGGAGTAGTATTAGATCAACGTCTTTCGTGGCATGACCATATAGAAGTTGTAAATAATCGCATTAGAAAGTTGATATGGATTTTTAAAACGCTAAGATATATTGCTGACAAGGTCTTGCTAAAACAAATCTATATCGCCCTAGCACAGTCGATCATAACATATTGCATCCCCGTATGGGGAAGTGCAACAAAAACTAAGCTTTTACAGCTAGAAAGAACGCAACGTGCTCTACTTAAGACAATGTATCTTAAAAAATTCCGGTTTTCAACAAACTTATTATATCAGGAATGTGAACTGCTATCGATTCGTAAATTGTACATATTGAACACAATCTTAAAACTACATAAAACCCTAGTGGTTGACTCTCAAATCCTAAATACTAGAAGAAAAAACCCCATATTACCATCGAGACCAATAATAAAGACAGCTACTGCAAGACGACAATATAATTCACAAAGTACTTACCTATATAAAATTATTAATAAAAAACTTTTAATTTACTCTAAACCAATACACGAGTGTAAAATCATAGTGACAGACTGGCTCAAGACACTTACATATGATGAGGTTGAGAACCTCTTTATTCGCTTAGCTTAACTCAGTACAGTAATAATATACACACACAGATCTTTTGTTTCTTTTATTTAGATTGTAACATAAAAGTATCGGTAAAATACAT
This sequence comes from Elegia similella, assembly GCA_947532085.1. Lineage (NCBI taxonomy): Eukaryota > Metazoa > Arthropoda > Insecta > Lepidoptera > Pyralidae > Elegia > Elegia similella. The sequence goes on along the minus strand of OX383940.1, from coordinate 18,320,789 downwards.
AAAATGTATAATATGTAATGGAAGAGCGAGGTCTTCTGACACGAGTATTGTTATACTTACTAGAAGGCCTCAACCACTTGCAATGTAAAATGTGTGTTTTTACTGAATAAATGATTTTGTATTTTGTATTTTTTGTCTAGAAATAGGTACAGATGTTTTACATTCCATCAGACAGAAGTTAGCAAAATCCAGAATAGAATGAAATCAATAATCAGGCAAACTAATCTAAAGTTTCTTGAAACATGATTTGAATATCACAGAATTGATATGGTGAAAAGCCATTACAACTTAGAAAATCTAACTTTTCAAGACGGTATTATTATTGCCTATTAACTTCGATCAAGAAACCTATTAAATGTCTAGTTTATCTGTGTTCTTATTGCTTTGATAAGTCAGACAGTCTGAATGTAACTACTATTTGCGATGGCCAATAAACCCAAACCAATTCTCATCTCTTAGAAAAAATAAAGTACATTTTATTGGATCACTTGTGTAATTAATTATTGGTCAGTAAACAAAAAAGGACATCTTAGTAATTTATTGATACTCGTGCTAGGATAGGGTGCTAATAAAATTGACTTATATAAATAAATAATAATAAATAAATATATACGGACAAATCACACAGATTGAGCTAGCCCCAAGGTAAGTTCGAGACTTGTGTTATGGGATACTAACTCAACGATACTATATTTTATAACAAATACATATATAGATAAACATCCAAGACCCAGGCCAATCTGAAAAAGATCATTTTTCATCTTGACTTGGCCGGGGATCGAATCCGGGCACTCCGTGTCGCACAGGCTGGCGTGTTAACCACTGCGCCACGGAGCTGTCAAATATAATAGCATTATTTTCCTCTAAAAATTAACGTTATCCTCCGCACCATGCGCGTCTAAAATATCTATCTTAGCCTCTATATACCTTCGATGTAAGCTGCTGTTAGGGATGCTGACTCGCTTCGTCCGCTCGCTTCTGTTTTGGTCACAAGGAAACCTAACGAACCTAACCTTTTCTCGGAGGCAATGTTGTTTATGTTTATACTAGCTGACGCCCGCGGCTTCGCACCCGTTAATGTCGGTCCCGTGGGAAAAATATTTTTTCCAGGATGAAAGGTAGTTTTATCAGGACGCTAATATACCAATTTACATACGGCTAAGTTCAGAAATTAGAAAATTTCTATACAAACTTTACCTTTACAATTAAAAATGAAATAGCAGTATGAGAAGTTCTCACTTATATACCTATCTTCATACTTCTAAGTCCAGAAAAGAGAAAAATCATATTTAAGGGGGTGAAGACCCCCTATTTTACCGCCTTAGAGGGTTGAATTTTTAAAAATCCTTGCTTAGTTATCTTGAAATTCATGTATATCACGAAAGGAACCCCTGTACCAAATTTCAAGTTTCTAGGTACAGTTAGTACCAGCCATAGATTTAAAAAAAAAAATTTCGTCTCTCTAATGTACCAGCCATTCGTTGATATGTAAGTCAGTGAGTCATGTTTGCCTTATATAATCCTAATCCTAACTATCCTAACTAATATTATAAATGCAAAAGTGAGTTTGTTTGTTTGTTTGTTTGTTTGTTACGCTTTCACGCCGTATCTACTGAACCGATCAGCATGAAATTTTGCATACAAGTTCTCTGGAGTACGGAGAAGGACATAGGCTACCTTTTATCCCGGGAAAAAGTACTATTTCCGAGGGATCGACATTGATGCGGGCGGAGCCGCGGGCGAAAGCTAGTACACATATAAATAAGGAGTTTCGCCCTAATATGTGGACGCGTGGAATCTCAAGGCGAATTAGTCTATTCATAATGGACCAATTCGCCTTCTCATTTTCCCGCGGCTTATAGGGGTGGGTCCCGTTATATATGGCCTTGACTTATAATTTTCAATTGATTATGTGGCGATAATTAGTTTACTTTAAGTTTGATATTCTGGCATCTCTCACTTTTTTATTAACGCGATTGAATTTTGAAATTACAAATCAATTAAAACTTAAATAACAAAACGTAGATTTCGTTTTAAATCCTTGTAGGTAGATACATTTGGAAACAAGGACTTTTCTTTAAAGGTGAGCACCAAAATATTTACGATTTGAGCAAACTGCCGAATACTTGTCGTTTCAGTTTCAGAGTGTGAGTTCCCAGTTCCTATCCTACTAATGATGTTTTGATTAGTTCCCGAATTTAGCTCAAAACGTTAGCACTGCAGGTGGTTATTTAAAGATATAGACGCGTTCAGTATCTATTACACCTTAAGGGCCCGTACTACCTCACACTGCTTTGCATGATTGACTGTTATATCAATAATAATTAAATACTCAAGTTGAAATAAAAATGCAGCAAAGTTCAGGACTAACTCTGGTAACTATATGACTCAAAAACACGATTGCGTTAAATTTTCTCGATAGAAAAAAATTGCAAAGTTGCCTCCAAATCACGTCTAATTTACTCGGTATATAGCATTATTCACCAAATACATTAAAATTAACCTTGAAACTTTTGATTATTATTGCATTACAGATAAGGCAGCCATCATATGTTTTTATTTTTCGAATAACCCTGGAATATTCCTAAAAAACGAAAATATCCAAAGTAGCCAACGCGTTTAGACCATCCGCTTTTGTATCGCCACGCCGCCTGGCATATGGCGGGCTCTTAACTACGACGATAGGTATCGCACATTAGCTTGTTGCCTTTTTGGTGCTGAGTATAAATTTCTCTTGTAGTTTCTGCGATACGAACAATCTGTGATTTCTTAAATTAAGTATCCACAGCTTTTCGGTGCCATTGCAATACCTAATGAAATTTTTGTGATAAACTAAAAGAAAATATCTTCCTAGAAAAAAATACTTATTTAATAGCAATTCATAGCTCAGATATATTTGGAAACAAGGGTTTTTGGAAGAGACGAGTTCACAAGAATAATTAAAAAGTATTTAACCGCTTCAAATCTCTCTATCTCAAAAACTACGAGACCGATTATGATGAGACTTACACTGTTCCCTGAGTTGAACTCTTGGTTGAACTAGACCAGGTCCTAATTATTAAGAATTTTCGCAATGAGACTTATAGTTTTTGAGTTATAAAGTCAAAAATACATTCACTCATCAAAAGCACACTCTTATTAAATTAAGAAATAAAATATGGTGCAAAATTTCATGAAATTGAAAATCAAGTAATATGTAGGAAGTCATGCAATATTTTTATAAGTGTTTTATTTTACATTTACAATGCTATTTTGATATACTCTTATTTTTTATTTGATTTTCAAATGAGTAAAATCAAATACCTCACTTGTAAAGTCAGGTAGTTGTGTTAACTTGTGTTAGGTGACGTAAGCCTTAATACGTATAAGGGGAATGGGATATGGCGGAGAATTTTGGCGCCAAAGTTAGAAACATGCTCAGTTGGCAAATAGTACGAGTAGGTCGTACATAGACCTAGGTCGCTGGCTCAAACTCCGCCCGCATGAAAATTTTCACCATATTTTATTTCTTAATAGTACCTATATCAAAATAGCATTGAGAATGCAAAATAATACACTTATAAAAATTTAGCACACATGTTTAGATGCTGATTTAGAATGAAATTAACAAAAACTGTGTACCCAAATATGACAATAATACATACATAAACGTCGCACTTTCTTTTTGAAAGTCGGTTAAAAATTGATATAGTTTTGAGCAAACTGCTCGTCACCTGCACGGTTCCAGTTTTAGAGTAAGTTTCCAGTTCCCGCTAATCTTGTTTTGATTAGTTCCCAAGTAAAGCTCTAAGCGTTAGCACTGCAGGTGGGAAAATAGAATAACATATTCAGTACAGCTAATTGTGCTGAACACAAGTAGTGGTTGAGGAGCCTATGGCCGCTTACGCTTGTTAATCATACCCGAGCATGGGTTAACTCTTAGAAAACTTGAACTCTTTCTTGACGTATTTCGACAAAATCTTGAACTTTAAAGCACGGGTCATACAGATGGTTTCTGATGATTTGATAAATTTATAATATATACTTATGTCGGACTTGGAGCTATAGGCTCTACTCAGTATAAGACCATATAAAGCCAATCAAAGGTGTGAAGTAATTTAAAGGGGTTGTTCTGATGGTAGGTAAGGTATAGCCCCGACACTCGCACGCTACCTATGAGAATACAGCCTTTACTATTTATTATATTGAAAAATATCAATTATAAAAAATATAATTATTCCGTCAGTTAAGTAATTAAAAAACATTGGATACGTATTGTTTCATTTATCAATTAAATAATGTTATGATTTTGACCCGGGACACTAGCCTATTGTACGTCTGTTTGCAAAAACGTATTCGCACCGTCATATTGTATACGTGCCGCTTTTGGTAAAAAATTTAGAACCATGCCATATTTTAAGCAAATAAATGTTCTGATTCCTACGAATGATGTTTGGATCAGTTTACGAGTTTAGCGATAAACGTAACTGCAGGTGGCTAAAGATATTTAGACACGTTGAGCTAGCACATTCTATTTTTTTTTCTCCCAGACCAGCATGGAAGAATTCAATCACCTGAGCGAATTACCGGTTGCATCTACAGCTGTGACGTGTCGGAGCCCGAGGTCCTGTATTATGATATGACAGCATGCATACTGTAATATGACTTGGCATTGTTTTATAGTACAAGTATTTCGCTGCGCCGGGAATCGAAATCAGTGCCCCTCGTGTCGCAGGCTAGCGTGTTAACCACTGCGCCACTGCCACAAGAAACTACCCCTGACTCTGTCAATGCCATGTTTTTTTCCGCAGCTCCTAAGAGGTGTCCCATTATATAAAAATAATACTTTAAATATTAACGGTTAACAATTTCAACCACGCCAGGATATTCGATCCCCTGTCACGTTTACTTTGAGCCTTTACAATTAAGGTTCCTCTGACTTAACCTAATGAAACCTGTCGAATCCGACTCGGGTGGGCAGCGTTCGGGAAGCTCCGCAGTGTCTTCTCGTCCAAAAAACCTCAGTGCCTAAAAGTCAAAAGTCAAAAAAGTCAAAAGTCAAAAAAGTCAAACGTCAAAAAAGTCAAAAGTCAAAGATTTTTATTCAAAATTGGATATATGTATCTCTTTTTGAACGTCATATTTTTATTTCTTATATATTTTTTAATATATGCAAAATTTAAATACTACTAGCGTTTCGGAACGACCACTGGTGAGAAGAATACGCCGAAAGAAACTCAATACAAACTCAATCGAAAGATCAATGTGTGTTAGGTAACAGTGATGACTTACGGCACAGTAATGATTACGGTTCCGAAACGTGGTCCCTTACTATGGGCCTCATAAGAAAGCTCAAAGTCGCCCAAAGAGCTATGGAGAGAGCTATGTCCAGCAGTGGGCTTCTTGTGGCTGAATGATGATGATAATATGATGTCTTAACCACGTTGCGCCCTTGCAACAAATATTTGACTCACCTGGTAAAATTTAGTAACAGTGTCAGGCCCGACTTCAACGTCCAGTCTAGTAGACGTAAAGTCTTTGTCACTGGTGCCCACTAAGTCCGTCCACTGGTCTCCAGGGCCGTCCGCAGGACGCCACCGCCAGGATAGTCGCTCCCCTGGCACGTTCACTTTGCAGACGAAGGTGACGTTGTCTCCAACGGGCGCGGTGACGGACTCAGGCGATTTGGTGAACGTCATCGCGATGTCTGGAAAAAGGAATAGGTAGATGTTTTATTTTGCTTGGTTATACACACAAAATACAGTTTAATGCGCACCGATACTATCTTTTGTAAATACACTGTTATGTATCTTTTTGTGATAAGAAATTCTCCAAAATTTTCATAATTCGCGTGTTTATTACAATGAATAGTTTTTTTTGTATTATACACTATACATGTATTTTAAAACACTTTCTTTTTTAACTTCGCTATTTTATGTACCCTAGAGGGTCATTTTGAATTTTAGGTGACGTCACATAGCCTTTTACTAACGGACAATCAAGACGTGGTCAAGACGTATGTAACGATATGTCGTATGTTAAATTATGTTCGGTAGTTAAAGTCAAAGTCATTTTTTTTATTTAACATGTATCTCTTTTTGAACGTCATGACTTAAGAGATACGAGGAACATATAGATAAAATCATAACCCTCCTTTTGGCTTCGCCATAGTCGGGCAATTGTAATTTGTGCCTCCCATATAAAAGTCGATTGGCTAAAGATTATATTTCTTTGTTAAAAAAGATAAATGTGGAAACACTACACTACCTAAGCATGGCCTGTACTCTAATTTGAACCAGTTACCTACTCCTTTTTTCGTTATTTCTAGACCAAACATAAATCAGATCATTCCAAAAAAGTTTCTCACAAACAAATCCCTACCGCTAAATGTCACATGATAATGATCTCATTAGGAGATAAATTTACGCCAAAACATTTTGTCGGCGCCTTATCGAGAATCGGAACATTCTACAAGTCATGTGGATGACTTGTTTAAAATACATGAGGTCGAAATTATGAGAAGAAGCTCGCATTAAAATCACTCAATTTGCATACCTAAAGGTTGCCTAAGTGTTGCCGAAAAACAAAATAAAAGCAGTTTAAATGTCCTTTAAACTTTTAAGCTCGCGTCATTTTCGTCTCATATGAATATGACGCATCCACTTTTGTTTCGCACCCGTTTGTCTTCTATAACGTAAACTTCCTCTGCAAAATATAAACTGGTGTTTTCTTTTAACTATGTCGAAGTAAAAATGGGAGCTTGCAAATTCAGGTCATCATCATTTCGAGTACGTGTCACGGTCAATCGACCATGCACACCCTACTGTCAGAGTTTTTCGGAACCACCTCTCGGCCTCTAAAGTGCACGGCTGCACGAAGAGCTAGGCTTTCGGTTCGATTCCCAGTGCGGGCAAATACTGGTACTTCATTATCAAAGGTTTTTTTTCAAAGGTTCACGGATAGGATACCTAAAAATCACAACAGCATAAAAAAATACGGGAAATTACGAAACACGTTGTAGATATTCGCGTGTCACAGTTTGCTTTACATACAAGCGAGCAAAGTGCATACCTTCTCAGACTGTATGTACTTTGCTCCAATTTGTTTGTGATTTTAATGAGCACAACGTAGTTCAGTACAGACTATGGGTATCTGGGTCAGTATACAGTTTGGCAATACGCAACCCGGGCACTCCGTGTCGCAGGCTGGCGTGTTAACCACGGCGCCACGGAGCTGTCAAAGTATGGCAATAAAAGGTTTTACATATTTTTTTTATTTAAATAGCGGACCGCGAGTTTCGTTCGATACAACATAGCTGAAGATGCAACCATAAAAACGGTTAGATGAAGAGGAAAGGACATAGTAATAAGGAGATGGCCGAACGGGTGCGAGACCCGCAGTTTGCCGGTGTTGAAGCGGCTACAATTTAGACTTTACCAACTTCAACATAAAGCCCATGCAACGAAATACATTATTGAGATATTACATATCGTTTTGTTGCAGACAAAATAATTTATATGATTATTGGAGGGACGTCAACGACCGTTCCGTGGCGAGAGGAGAATTTTATTTCGCTTTGAACCAGTGAATTGAAATTTCAATGAATGCGATTCATTGGTCATTTTGTTTTATTAATTAACGCTCCTGAATTTATCGGTCATTTTCATTTTTCCAAATTAGTGGCTGCAATATACGTGGTTTAAAGAAATTATTTACATTAGGATAAGAGAAATTCGGCCACCTCATTGCATCCATTTTTTTAACGAGATGTGTTCTATTCCCGATCCTGATTTCGAAATTGGAATATTGCTAAGGGGTTAATCAACCAGTATACATGCATACATACATAGTATCACGTCTTTTTTACTTGCGGGGCAGACAGAGCCTATGTCTATAAGACCCGAAGGCCACGTTTAGCTTGTTGGTGGGCATAAGGTGAAAAACGGAATCAATATAGTGATCGGTTGCTAGCCGCATCGCCTATTAACATGATTCAATGGAACTTTGCCCGATCTAGGGAATGGTTATATTTGCGCGGAATAACAGGCGCAGATCGTAAAATCCGAACTAGGGTTCGGCTTTTACGATCTGCGCCTGATCAACCAGTATATAAGAATAATATAATTTAGAATTTATCACTAGTTCCTTATATACAGAGTATAGGTTAATTCTACTTAATTTGTTTATTAAAATCAGAAAGGTTAATTCAAGATTAATTCAAGAGACGTAAATTATTCAAATACTTTTGAAGTATTAAATTAATTCAGCGCATAGTATTAGTAATTTGAAAACACGTAAATATTCACAATTTCGTGCACTACCGTCTTAAATATCCTTGACACGTTCTCATGGTTAGAAAACTAATAGATGATAAATAAATTAAAATTCCCAACTGCCATTGCATGGTCTGGAAAGTTCGGCACTTAACTTGACGTTTATTACTTGCAGAGAGCTGCTTGCTCATATAACATAACCTGGGTATGACTTTCCTGGGAATTCTGCGTATAACATCTAATCTGTCGTTAAATAATGACATAACCATTGTCTGTCTGTATCACGGGGGTGATTCCATTGAGTCAGCCAATATTACCCTTTACTGCTCTAGAATAAATGGTAAATTCTCTAGAATAAATCTAGGATTAGGTTTCCATAAACTACTTGACTAGCTCCGTGGCGCAGCGGCCAACACGCCAGCCTGCGACACGGAGTGACCGGGTTCGATCCCCGGCCAGGTCAAGATGGAAAATGATCTTTTTCAGATTGGCCTGGGTCTTGGATGTGTATCTATATATGTATTTGTTATAAAATATTGTATCGTTGAGTTAGTATCCCATAACACAAGTCTCGAACTTACTTTGGGGCTAGCTCGATCTGTGTGATTTGTCTGTATATATTTAATATTTTTTAATAATTAATATATAATTATTAAAAAAAAAAACAAATATGCAGATTATAATGGTAGCATTATTGTACCAAAGCTAATTGACGCACTTAATGCTATGAGTATTCTCTCCCAGTCAACCATAGGGATAAACCAAGAAGGTTGTTCGTCGCAAAAAGTGAACTATACAGGGTGAAATTGAATTCATTAGCAAATGTTTAAGGAGTGACTCAGACCACGAATCTGAACAACTTTCATTATGGGACCAGATGTTTGTGTTTTTTATTTTAGATTATAAACCGTTCTGAATGTTGTAGTGACCATTGCAACGTAGTACACCGCAGTTATCAAAATTTAGCGAGTAGGCTAGCTGAAAAGGTTTTAAAATGATTTAAACGTTTATAAAATTAAATAAAAAATAAAATCATAAATATAATCTTTACAGGCTTCAAGTTTTTTCTATGTATATTTGACGGCAAATATACATAAAAAATGCTCGTTTTCCGTCAAATACCGCCACTTTCCATCAGGTGGCTCGTCTGTGTGTATGTACCACAGACGAGCCACCTGATGGAAAGTGGTCACCGTCGCCCATGGACATCTGCAACACTAGAGAAGGTGCTAATGTGTTGCCGACTCTTAAGATACCTGTAAACACGCCTTTTGAAGGACCCCAAGTCATAACACACAGGAAACACCTCGGAAGGGAGTCCATTCCACAATCCTGCTGCACGAGGAAAGTTAATGATAATTCTTAATTCGTTAGGATCCTTACATCATTACAAGCAACACTGGTAATAATTTTATGGCAGTGCTCAGATTTGCATTAAAACACTGGTTGCTTCGGTAATTGTACTTGTCATTCATCTAAAATTTATTGCAACAGTAAGAGGGCTTAACTGTTGAAAATTAATTACAAATGTGTATGCTCTACCACGGAAAGGTTTATAATACAGCTGAGAATTGTTTAAGACGATTTCATGCAAATTTTATAGATTTTATGGTCTTGTAAAGCACGACCAACACAAACAACAATTCTCAAACAAAAATTTACTGTACTACGAATGTTTAAGCTCAGCCACGGAAAGGCGCGGTTTATATCTAATAGAGCCGAGAAATGTTAATAGACGCGTTCATGCAAATTTTATAGATTTTATGGTCTCGTAAAGCACGCGTTTAACGATTTGAGATCGGCTGATACTTCAGTCGTGTGGGAACTGTAGGATTAACGGAGATATATTCAAACTTCCCTATTATTATGGTTGACACATACAGGGTGCGACTGAAATGCATTATAAGGCGTTTATTATATCGATCTATTGCGATTCGTCATCGTCGGTTAATACTTCAGTCATGTTTGGACCTCAGATCAACGGAGATATGTTGAAACTTACCTCTTAGTGCGTCTGCCATATACAGGGTGCGACTGAAAGGCATTATAAGGCGTTTATTATATCGTGAAAATCGTGATTCGTCATCGTCAGTTAATACTTCAGTCATATGTGGATGTTTTCACTCAATAAAAGAATTCTAATTTGACAATGTTAATTTAATTAACTTTATGTATTTCTATGTACTAACATTTACATGCTATTACAGGATAGCAAAAAAGGCTGTTCTCTTCTTCTTTTTGTTAAGAACATCTCATGAACCCTGTTTTGAGCAAATAAATATTTTAAATTTCAATTTTGAATTTTGTGATCTTATGTGCGGAGATAGTTGAGATTTCTCTAATATCATGGCTGATTTATAGAGAATATAACATATACATATACGTGTTCACTTTTGCAATTACCGCGCAGATGGTAAAATTCGATGAAGGCAATAAGGGTACATTTGGGTATTATCCTTATCCTTACTAATATAATAAATGCGAAAGTGAGTTTGTTTGTTTGTTTGTTTGTTACGCTTTCACGCCGTAACTACTGAACCGGACTTAAAACCCCTTGTTTTTTGTTTACTTTCCCAATCTGCAACCCTAAATCCCGATTTTTTGACCTCATGTACCGATTTAAACCAAATCGGACCTATAGCTTAGCACGAATTTGTAACTTTTGATGAATGGCTTTAATACTACTCGCTTTGCTCTTCTTTACAATCCACCCACTTACCTCCCACTCACTCACTTCTCTCACTGACATTAAAACTCAATAATATACCACTTACCTACCCAACAGTGCCTTCCATCATTAGATTTAGATTTAGTATAGGTACTACATTAGTTAGCAATTAGTGTTTCTAAATAGCTCCCGAAGTGTAAGCTTTTATTTACATTCTCACAATAAATTCAAAACAGCCTCAAGACGACGTGATCCGAGGGTGGGGCCTAGTTACCTGTAGCACAGGTTCCTATAGGAACCTATTTCAGGAACTAGTCTCCAAACAAGGGTGAACAAGTCTAAATACCAAATATGTACTTAAAACTTAAAATTTAGAAACTTAACTAGATATAAGACTCACCTTTGTAAAGGACGAAATAAACGTTTATTATTATTATATTATTTATTACAATATTTTTTAAAGCGAGAAGACCTAATTTAATTTTTGACACAAAATGGGACTTAAATATTATTTTGTATTAGTATTTGGGGCTTTTGCCCTAAGTTGGGGACGCTCGCTCGCTCTGTTTTTGTCACAAGGTAACCTAACGAACCTAACCTACCCTCTGTGGCCAAGTGGCGGGGGCTTCGCCCCCGGTCCACAGGTTACTAGATAGTTACCCCGAGCCCCCCTTGGTGTAGAGCTGCGCTCGTGTTTTAAAGTACGATAACGAAAAGGCCATTATTTAATAAAAATTGTAATTTTGTACAGCCAAAGTATGAAAATTAAAATGATCATCATTTCAAAATTACGCAACCAATGGAGAGAAAAGTGAGTTCTATCGATTCCAATACGCAGAATATCTAAATTCGTACTAAGCTATTGTAAAGCCCACCCCTTTTGACGTTAGGCTACGTCTACACCGTGAGGTATAAAGACGTGATTAATATGTACGTTCAAAGACAGTGTTACTCTAATGTTACTCTAGTCCTGTGATCGACTGTACATTTATAAAGATCTCGATTGAGTACAATTCTGGGAATAGAGGCTTTGCTCTGTATTGGCTTCACGTTAATTTAAAATTCAACACATACGAGTATGATATTCTATACACTTCGATCAAATATAATGGTAGATACACAGTCTCATACAAAATGAAGCCTTTAAAATGTACCCGAGGAAAACATCATGTATACTTACAAACAACGACAAAAACGGTACATACTGAAAGTATAACTCCATAATTTTTTTTCACTTTTGATGCGTAGTTTCTGCATCTTTTCACTGACCTTCGTCATCGCGAGACGTGTGAGTGCTAGCGCGGTTTATTGAAACTGTGGACAAAACAGCCCCGAAACTAGATTAGTGCGCTGTTTTGCCGGTCCCACTTTTCGAGCGCGAACCGTGTATCTACCATTATATTTGATCAAAGCCTATACAGATATCCAGTAAATAATATTGCACAGGCATGTGCCGATCAACAAGCACAAGGTTTAGAGAAAACTCTGTATTTCATATGGTGTGAAAAGTTCCTTCGATCTACATCTCTATAAGCTCGCGAGGTCTACAGCTCACAGAGCCACTAGTAATAAAACTTACGTATTACTTAGAAAAATTGCCAGTTCTGGTCGGGTATTTCGGCAGACTGCACGGTTTTTGTTTTGCATTGCTTCTAGTGTTATGTTATAAATGCCCATGTTTTTGAATAATGTGTGGAATAGATAACTAAAATAAACTGTGTTAATTATAACGTCATTTCGTTAATATTATAACAATTTCTTTATTGCCAGATAACAAAGATCAATTTGTAGTTATATTAGGGTTCCCTACTCAAAGCGTAAAAACCTATTTATCATATGGCTCCACTGCCCGTCAGTCTGTCTGTCTGTCCGTCCGTCTGTCACTATAACAACAAATACTAAAAAAAGAATAAAATAAATATTAAGTGGGGTATCCAATACAATATACTTATGTGATTTTTTTGCTCGTTTTTGCTTCGCTTTGATTACGGCAACAGTATCAGCTTGAAATATTCACAGAATATTGAGTTATATATTCACTTTAAAAATAAATTAATTAATTACAATAAAAAGGGGTGCTTCCATACAACAGAGACTTAATATAAATAACTAGCTTTCGCCCGCGGCTCCGCCCGCGTCAATGTCGATCCCTCGGGAATAGTACTTTTTCCCGGGATAAAAGGTAGCCTATGTCCTTCTCCGCACTCCAGAGAACTTGTATGCAAAATTTCATGATGATCGGTTCAGTAGTTACGGCGTGAAAGCGTAACAAACAAACAAACAAACTCACTTTCGCATTTATAATATGAGTAAGGATAAGGATAAATAAATATATACGGACAAATCACACAGATTGAGCTAGCCCCAAAGTAAGTTCGAGACTTGTGTTATGGGATACTAACTCAACGATACTATATTTTATAACAAATACTTATATAGATACACATCCAAGACCTAGGCCAATCTGAAAAAGATCATTTTACATCTTGACCTGGCCGGGGATCGAACCCGGGTACTCTCGTGTCGCAGGCTGGCGTGTTAACCGCTGCGCCACAGAGCTAGCCAGATAATGGTACGGAACCCTTCGTACGCGAGTCTGACTCGCACTTGGCCGGTTTTTAGGCTAACAGTGCATGCCAAAAAATACTTACATATACCTAAATACACCTAAAAAAAATCACGTAATTGCAGTATATTTCCGAGTAATACTAGTTTCGTTTCCGTAAACCAACGAACGAAGCAATATATTGTCCGCGGCGAGTAGGCGGGATGCCGCCATAACAATAAAATGCCAGGCATGCAGCACAATGAACGAATGAACCATTTATTACAAGAAACGCGCGGGGAACTCATGAAAACAAACACAAATGCACTTACATGTAAGTGTGTAAGTGTATCTAATGTCTGACTTTATTGTCTTTGGTTTTAGCTGTTAGCTCACACTTTTACAAGCATTTATTTAATTAAATAAGGTAAACCAATCGTGTTTGGGCTCATTAATTTGTCTTGGAAAGCACTTAGCAGTCTGGATTCGTTAATAACAAAAGCCTATCATAAAAAATTTTTTTTGCAAAATAAACATGTTATTATTACAAGCTTTTATTTAGTTTCAACTGTCCAGACGTTTATCTGTAATCAAATCTTGCGAGTTAAATTTGGTCTACTTCCCGGTTACCGATTGACCTGAAATGCATGCATGTGTAAATCGGATGACAATACAATATTATGAAATCGTTACGCTGATCTGATGGTGGAATCGGAAGGTAAGGAACTATGAAACTAAACAAGTTACACTAATCGTGTCTGGGCTCATTAATTTGTCTTGGAAAGCACTTTACAGTGTGAATTCGTTTATAACAAAAGCTTATTATAATGTATTTTTTGCAAAAAACTTGTTACTTACAGCTTTGATAACTTGCCATATGTGATTTGTGGGTCAAATTTCGTCAAATTTCGAAAGCTAAATTACAACTATTTCCCGAATGTTCGAAATTTCGAAAATTCTAACGATAATACGTCCAAATCCATTAAGCCATTTAGAAGTTATGGTGGAATAAAGAAATTCACATAAAAACATACTTGAACTAAAAGAAACGAAAATAGTGGCAGACAGCTTACTACCCGTATCGCGTAACATGGCTCATACATAATGTTATTTTCACACATACATATGAATGAAATGAACACATCAATTAACATTCGGATACAATGCGTACGGAAGTTTATCTGTGGGTCACTCAGTCGCGTAAATTGTAATCAATAGCACGCGTCGATAACTCATTGTGAATGAATTATGAATTGGGGCCAGTTGACTGCTCACTATCATCTATTGAACATAAAATAAAATCACTAATTTATTCGTTATGGGGCTTTGATGAGCAAACCTGGCGTTACTCGTCAATTTATTATTTTACTTTTATTAAAAAAATCTAAATCTGTACTTCGGTAGTTAATTACTTGTAAGTAGTATTTTTTGTGATATGTTTTTTATTATTTTGCATTTAATTCACTTTTCCGTCTTTCCTTGCGTTTCCTGCACCTTTTCCCACTTTGCCGAACCCATTTTACTGCATAAGAAGTAATTTTTTTCTTGAGATTTCGCCAATATTTACAAAAATATGTCGGTAAATGCTTTTATCGACGCGTCCTTCCGTCACGGAGCGCGTGGCAAACTAGTTAGCGAAAAGATATACTTTTTAAGCCCCGCCCACTTTGATCTACTTTGCATGGTATCAGTTTTCGAGCGCAATGCCTTGCTTGCATAGTTTTGTCTAATTCAATGATTACCGCCAAAAGTGGCCGCAAAAACGGTTGTTCAAGAATTATCTAAAAAACGACAGGTTGTGCTTGTTTCGCTCATCTAAGCACCTGAAGCATTTCCATCCAAGTGAAAAAGCTGCCAGTCTTCCGAGTACTCTTCCGCATGAATGACAAAAACCAAAAATGTCAGAGCGACACGTGGTTTTTTTCCTCGTACAGCAGGATTGTGGTATAGGAAACTTTATGTAGGGTTATATTAGGATGAAATAAAACGAGAATGCGGCACAGTGCCAACTAAACTTTACAAAGGAAACTCATCATAAGAGAGAGAGAGAGAAATGCTACACACATATATATTGTAGGTAGGTACCTATAATCATTGACAATGTGTCCCTACAGTGGATATATAGATCTTAATATATTCATATTTATATTTTTATCTCCAAGATGTAAATATAAATATTGTCATGTGAGAATTATTGTTTTAGGCGTAAAATTTACAAACTTTTCGAAGAAAAATGTTATTTAGATATTGTAACATATTATATATTTATCGTTTTTAAAATTCCACACATATTATCTGTTTTAAATTCCAACAAGGGGGCGATCGTGTGCAAGGTTTGAACTAAAAAAAAATAGTACTAGTGATTTCAACACGTCAGTTTCCGCAATTACGTGCGCAGTTCCGACTAAAAAAAATTACAATAACCTGCATGGCATTTTTTATTTATAGTTGGCGTTGAGTTTTTATCTTATTGTTAAGTGTTTAGTTTTAGTAAGTACGTATTGTTTTACCGCTTGGACGAATAAATTCGTCCAAGTTTTACCGTCATTGTTTACATATGTTGAATCACATACCTTTGATTATTGATCCACATATATTATCGGGTGTTATTTAAACAGTTAGCAGAATATTTGTATTTTTGTTAGCAAAAACATGTTATCGATTAGCTAAAATAGCAAATTGGGCAGGAAAGCAATTTAATGTCAGCTAAACTTTATTTCTGCCCTCAGTCGTTCCGGGTGGAAAGCCAAAGCTTATCCAAATGTTTTCTCTGCTGCCCCAATTGTAAAATCTGCTGCCCAAATTATTATTTAGCGGTCCAACAAATTACTTTAATATGTAGAACACACCGAGAGCTTTCGTTTAAACAATGCTTATCTATGTTTGGTATATATCTAATCAAGAAAGACGCTTTTTTTTAAATCTATGCTCTAATCCTATAAGAAAGGGACGCCATTTTCTTTTAATCTATGTGGTAAAGTATATATTTTTTTACGTGCATAATAAGTTAAAGCGGTCCAGTTTCTAAACACTCATATATGTTGAATTGTTTTTATATAGCACTTCAACGCTCGGTAGGTATATAACGAGTATTAAAATGGAAAATATGTGATAAAAAGAACTCGCCACGGGTACTCGTTAACCATATTTATATCATAAACTATCTTTTGCCCGCGGCTTCGCTCGCCTTAAGAAATAGTTTCATACAAACTTTCATCCCCTATTTTATCCCCTTGGGGGTAGAATTGATCAAAATCCTTTCTTAGCGAATGCCTACGCCATAACATCTACCTGCATGCCAAATTTTAGCCCGATCCGTCCAGAGGCTGTGCGTTGATAGATGACTATGCCAGCCAGTCAGTCAGCTTTGAGTTATATATATTTAGAAGATAATAGATTAATAAGAGAGATCTTTTTATTGAGTAAATCTCATATCTCTTTCAAACTGTCTGTATTAAGTAAAGACAATTGTAAAGAAAACTGAAACGAAAGAAGTCCTCAACAATTTCAAGATAAAACAAGTCTTGGAACAAGAAAGCTCAGCAAACGTGTTTCAAAGAAACAGTAAAACTCGCACAGTAGGAAGTATCGGGGAGTGATAAACTGAGTGACGACAAAACGGTCCAAATGCGCTTTAAAAGTAACTCGGCTGTGTTTACTAATAATAATTTCACACACCGACACGCATACTATTAAATTGTTTGTCGGGCACTCAATTTTCGGGGATCGTTTGTGAATGGACCAAAACTGTTTTTGAAGTAGAAACTTGTTTAGCGGTGATGTGCACTTTTTGAGATGGGTTTAAAATGTTTAACTCGCGTCAGGACACGTGACCTGATCGAAAATTCGTAAGACGGACACGTCTCTCTTTCTACCTCGCAGACTTTTCACTTTTGCCGACACTCCCGGAGTGCAACTTATTGTTTTTTTTATTTTAGTGAAAACTTTTTAAGGTTTAAGCGTGGCTCTCTGTATACAGCGTGATTTTGAACTCCCTAGCTATATTGAAATCTGGGAATCAGAATCCCTAATAGAATACAGAATTGTAAGAAAAAAATGACATTAAATGACATTGCATGCTGCCATTAACAAAATATACCGGCCGGAGTCCGACGCATCACAGCTGATGTTGCAACCGAGAAAAATCCTCAGATGAGGAAGGGGAATGTCATTTAATCGTTGTAAATCTGAGGCTTGTTTTGTAGTGTTTTCCCACAACTTCGTCCACATAAATTATAGCCTGTGTTACCCGTCGTCAATGCAGCTTTTCAAGGTGTTTTTTTTAAATCGGTTCAGTTGATTTTGAGTTTATTCGTTACCAACGAATTTAAACAGACACAAACTTTCCTCTTTATAATATTTGTATAGATAGGCGTCTGCTGTTACTCACAATATATTGTTTCGGTTTCAAAGAAGTTCTATGCATAAAGTTTTATTATAAATGCGAAAGTGAGTTTGTATGTTACGCCTTCACGCCTCTGTCTACTGAACCGATCGTCATGAAATTATACATATAAAACAATTTATACCGGGAAAAGTACTGTTCCCGAGGGATCGACATGGACGCGGGCTGAGCCACGGGTAAAAGCTAGTTAACTATAAAACCGTAAGGAAATTCTTAAATTTCATTATAACCAAAATACAGTCGAGTAAATTTCATTCCTATCCCGTAATAAATAATGAAATATGAGCAAGTAATGATATAAGCTCAGATATTAGGTATTCTATTCAGCAGACATTTCAGTACCTACGCGGAACGATAAAACGTTATTTAGTGCTTTTATAGGAGTATTTCCAGGTATTTCCAGATTGTTTTCTCGTAATAGCCAAATTAAACTCCGGCCACGGTTAAAAAGATTGTCGAACAATTTACGAGTAAGCCTTTTATCTCTATTCAAGTGCCTAATAAACAAAAAATAAGTATTTGTACTTTATGACTCGTTGTTTTATAACTAATCATGACTTTATGGAGGACTTTATGATAATTGATAACTGATTTATACGTATATTAGCTTTTGCCCGCAGCTCCGCCCGCGCTAGTGTCGATACCTCAGGAACAGTAGAATTTCCCGGAATTAAAAGGTATGTCCTTCCCCGGGCCTCAAACTACATCCAAATTGGTTCAATAGTTGAAGCGTGAAAAGGTGACAGAGTTACTTTCTTATTTATAATGGAATATATGGATGGATTAACTTAACTAAAGTTTGGGTTGAGATAAAACAAGTAATTTCTACAGTCATGGATATATACACAAATAGGCGCTTTTATAACCCATCTCTAAAAGTTTCCGGTGCAAAGGTGCCCAAAACACTAGCTGCGTTACCGCGCTGGATAGCTATGTATGGCCATCCTTTGCACCAGAAACGACCCAAGAGATAAAATTAAATAATACTAATCATTATTATTTAATTTTATCGTAAACCTAACGTATTTATAGTATCAATAAATAAAACAGGATGAATCTAATATGCCAAGATACTGAAGGTTATATCTGAGAAGTTTCTTGAACTTTAAATATCCTTATCCTTATCCTTACTAATATTTCCTTATTTCCTTATCCTTACTAATATTATAAATGCGAAAGTGAGTTTGTTTGTTTGTTTGTTACGCTTTCACGCCGTAACTACTGAACCGATCTTCATGAAATTTTGTATACAAGTACTCTGGAGTACGGAGAAGGACATAGGCTACCTTTTATCCCGGGAAAAAGTACTAATCCCGAGGGATCGACATTGACGCGGGTGGAGCCGCGGGCGAAAGCTAGTAATATTATAAATGCGAAAGTGAGTTTGTTTGTTTGTTTGTTACGCTTTCACGCAGTAACTATTGAATATATCATCATGAAAATTTGCATACAAGTTCTCTGGAGTACGGAGAAGGACATAGGCCACATTTTATCCCGGGAAAAAGTACTTTTCCCGAGGGATCGACATTGACGCGGGCGGAGCCGCGGGCGAAAGCTAGTATAATTATAATAACTAAAACACACAGTAGGATTACTTATTACATTGCGTAATTAATTCAGTATTTCGCTTCACAATATAAATTATTTATTTAAAAAGGCCTTTATCAAAATTAGTTAAAAAGTAGTGGTTAAAAACCACCTTGAGTGCGATTTTTGTATGATAATTTATCTTCAAAAATGTTAAGACCATAAAGGTGTCTCAAGTAACTAATAGACATAATTAATTGTACAGAACCCCATCCCTAACAATATTTTTTACCTATTCAACTACACTAACCAACGTGAATGTGTGCGCAGCTACCTGCCGTATCCGGGAGCTACCCGTCACGCCTGTTGCCGTTCCAAAGTAAATAAAAAAAAGCCATAACTCGTATTTATCACTTAACACCGCATTCATCGTCTTTCAGATTTCAAACGAGCCGGAGTAAGACGTCACGGACGTGCAATGGAATGCTAAGCCGAAAGATAACCGGCAACAAAAGATTTCTATCTAATGTTTGAAAAGAGACCATGTCCAATGGAAAGGACAGCCCCATCAATTTGTCCGGGATTAAAAAAGTGGATAATTGCGTAGGCGATTAACCGAAATGAGTCGGCATAAGTCGTAGCTGGGTTAGGATAACCGTTTCCAGTTATGATTATATAAGAAATATCTTGTACAGATAGAGAGAATAAAAAATCTTAAAAAGTATTATTTCTCATCACAAGATAAAACTTGATTCTAATTCGGAGACAGTGAAGTTACGTCCAAATGGGCTCTAGCAACTAGTACATTTTGACGAATAAACAATATGACATAAAAATGCATTTCATGTTATTTAGTTTGATAGAATCGGGCTGTTGTTGTACGACCATGCAGATAAAAAGGGGGTTGTAAAGTTGACGCTATGTCAGATCAAGTAGCAATCACTTAAACATCAATCATACCTAACTACTGAATTTGCTTAAATATTAAATTAACTATTACAAATACTCTTCGATTGACAAGTGAACTTGGGCAGGCGAAAACAGATTTTTGTACGTATATTTGTAGCTTTGGTTGTTCCGCGAACCAATGCCATAGAATATATATGTTACGGTAAATTTGATTAATCGAAAATTATTAATAATTTTATAACATTATTAATAATAACCTCGTGTTTTGGTAAATGTGAATAAAAAACTGAAATTAATTACTTTTGGTAGTTATTATTAATAATTCACTACACACATTGGTAAAAGTTATAAAAAAACCCAAAGTTATTAGTCCAGTAGGTATTTATTAAGAATATGATATGACGACGATACTACTTATTCGTAAGATATGACACATATAACAGTGCTTGTCTCAGATCACACAAACAAGGGTAGGTACTTGTTTTAAAGAAACTGACAACAATAATCACCTCTTAATCTGTACTCTTAATAAACAAAGTTAAAAGAGTGAGAGAACAGCCTCTCGGCAGCGAAAGGGAGTCTTGAGCTACTGGAACAGAGTCTACGTTGATTTGAGACTTGCTCGTGTCAATGTAAAATAACTTTAGTTTTTAATATTTTTATTTGGCTCACTTTACTAACCCTAGTTTATAAGCTTATTTTTGGTACTAACCTATGTTATAGAAATGTATTTCTAAAATAAAACGTTGTTAGTATTATTATTTGTATCTACTTTGGTTTCACGGGTGTTACCCCGGTCCTTTGGAGGCTTGCGTGGAGATATATATCCAACATGAAGAGGCCCTTTGGAGAAGTTGATGTAAAGTTGGTCTCCAGCCAGAACTTGTTTCTGGAAATACCAATGTATGATATGTCCTTGAACAGGTCTAGGCTGGAGCAGAAACTATTGCATTATGAAAGACAAATTTATGAGATTGAAATGTAGCTGGACTTGTGCTAGGTTTGCCTGGATTGGACACCTGCTATTATTATAAAATGGCAAAATTATAGAATCGTCATCACCATCAAGAAGGCCTCTTGTGATGAGGCCTTTTTAATACTTTGATTAAAAAGGCCTCGAGATTACCACCATGGGAACAGGCATGAAAATATGTAAGTGTCTATTTTAGGGTAGAGATCTTGAAAATGATGTAATTTTTGGAATCCAAGATGGCGGACGCGACTTTTCATGAAAAACCTGCAACCTGCAAAGGGGTCGTTTTTTGGGTTTTTACCTTAGTTATGTAATCCAAGATGGCGGGCGCGACTTTTCATGATAAACCAACATGAGTGTCGTTTTCTAGGTTCTTGGGGTGTAGAGGTGCATATCTCGAAAATGACGTCAGTTATATAATCTAAGATGTCGGACGTGACTTTTCATTATAAATCGACGTGAGTGTCAATTTCTAGGTTTTTTCGGTGTAGTTTTGGAAAATAACATCAGTTTTAGTATCCAAGAAGGCAAATCTTCGCGTGGCCTCTCGCACATCCCGCACGCCGCCTCGCCACCCCTGCCCGCACCTCTGTTGCCCGATCGAGAAAAAAAACCGCCAGTGTACATTTATTTTTATCGATAGTTATTACATTTATCGGTACTAAGGTTACATTATTAATAATCACCGACAAATGTGATTAATTTCTCACTTTTACCTGTACTTTCGGTAATTATTAATAATGATAGACAATTATTAATAATTTTTAATTAATCACTCTAACCGTAACATATACACCAATGCTCCAATTTCGAAAGTATTACAAGCATTATTTTTAAGTTCGTTAAAATCACTTCCGTAGTTTATACGATATAAATGTTCGAGAGGTCGTTTGCAGTTAATTATTAGTATTGTACTACTTTTTCATATGGAAGTTTATGTGTTGCTACTTGCTACGGGCACACATGTACAAAATTTTAATGACAATTTGACATACATTACGGTATAGGTATAACAAGTCTTAAGTATAAATTTTATAAGAAGTATGTGTTTGGTTCAGCAATATATTTTATGTTCTGTGTTTTTTCTCGTACAATAAAGATATTACAAACAAACAAATAAATGGGTCATTCATAGGTGAGTGGTGATATTGGCCATAGCAATTACATATTTAGCTATAACCTGTAGGCACGGGTTCATGCAAACATTACTGGTTATAGGGATACATTTTACGAGTAAAATTTTATCTACTTAAGATTAAGTATTGTCATGAATGTAGAGTGGTAAAATGGAAAAAATAAGATTGCAAGTCATGTCAATACGACCTGGGTAGCCATTTCGGTGACAACTTCCTCTACCAATGCCGGCGACCTCTTGGATTATTTCGTTTTCGAGTATCAAGTTTATTTTTTGATAGATAGGTACTTTTTCATTAATTAATTCATATTAATTGTATTATTCCAACATTTAGTCGCCTGGGTAATTGAAGCTGAGTCAGCGGAAGCTTCCATTACGTTCAGCGGCTGAACGCAGCTGTTTTATGTCGATGTGTTTCAAGTGTTGGTTGACATAGCCTAGCGTTGACAAATCTGAGTTTATTGTAAAGGTACTCAGGTTCTCGGGACTACACTGAACATTAAGGTGACCAGATGCAACTGACTGCGCGATTCCATATTAAGGATTGATCCATATTAAGGCATTATTTAAACTAGTGGTTCTGCGAGAACAGTAGACCTCGCGAGCCCTTACAACCAACATCCACATTTGCCCTCCAGTGCTCTAAAATATATCTGTTACTGGTATGCTAATTGACTAAAGGATGATTTCCTTCAGTTACTATTTCCCAATCTCCGCTGCTCTTAATTAGGTACCAGAGGAAACGGAAATTTAAACCTACATTCCCTTTACCAGAAGACCCAACCAGATCCTTTTTTAAGAGGAAACACTAAGCTCGAGAGAATTGAAAAACAGATATTTACAATATTTATTGCTGTCGCGCCGCGTGCCCAAACAACCCGCAGAGTGCGATAGAGATAACTGCAGCTCGGCCGGAAAATACTTATAAAAATTACACAAAATTAACGCTTCGTAGTCTGATTTCTTCTCCAAAACTTAACCTATTTAATACCTTTTACATAAAAATTTAAAATAAGCTATGGCTGTGTTTCTGCGTTTCTTTTTCTTGTATAATTGCCCAAATTAGTTTTCTTGATGATTGAACACAACGGAAATTCGCAACACACAAAATTTTAACATACGGATTTTTTTAGTAAAAAATCATTACTCTATTGGCACTATCCGGCGAGGAATCAGGGGACTACTCTTGTATGGAAACACGGCCCTTGAGCACCACGTTGAGTATGATTTTTTTTACACATTAACTAAGTTGGAGTGGTCCTATTCAAGATCGGAAATATCGGAATAGCGAACTTGGCATGGGTGAATAGGAGGCAAAGTTTAAGTACCCGGTTTCATAGTTGTTATGTTACCATTTGGTCAAAATTTTAATATCAAAATTTTAATAGGACGCTAATTTTCAACTATTATGGCAGTGGCAGACAAACATGCGAACTTTACGTTAAGAAGTGGCCGGCATCTATAAGACCCGGGTTCAAGTCACAGGATAGCATTTGAATCTTTTTTTATTTATTTTTAATTTTTATTTCAGGATTCTAAGTTTATTCAGTGTTTTCAATTATAAAAGTAATACGCAGTATCATGCTTTAAGCCAAAAAATATTTTTCATATTTTGATTTTTGTTCCTTAGGGAAAGTTGTTCAATTTTACTCCCTCTCCACTTCACGTACTTCAACTTCTTTCATAAATATACAGAAAACCGATTTCAGACAACTTTTGGGCAAATTGCCGACTATAAACACGTTCAAGTTTATCGTATAAAAAAGATGTTCAGACAAAAAAGTTGCGTCTTAATGAGAATAACAAAAAAGTCTAATGATATTTTGATTTTTTTTCCAAATAGCTGTGCTATGAGTTTTTTTAAGTTTCGGACCACCATATATCCGCCATTTTTTTAAATTTCGAAAAAACTGGCACGACAAAAAAATTCTATGTAATTACCGAACCTGCTCACAAAATTTCAAGAGAATCGGTTGAGAAATGCGACCTGTAGGCGAGAACAGACAGACAGACAGACAGACAGACGGACAAAAGAATTTTGGGCCAGTGGAAACTGAGACGCTTCGCTCGCTTCGCTCGCTCGGTCAATAAAGGGTGATATGACTTCGGGGTGGAATATTTAAACAGAAGCGACAACAAGCATTCTAAACTCTTTGGATAAGGCGTCGACTACGGCATAACAGGCGCGGACCAAACAAGATGAAAGCCTCGCATACTCTGATATGTACATTTTCGGTAATTAAGTTACGGATTACAGGACTTTTATTTACAATCTTACTCAAAACTAAGCAGCTAACTGGCTGAAAGGACTGAATGTTGACCTGTAAAATTTATCTATTCGCCTGGTGAATGGACCGCCATACGATTAAATAAATAATTACCGCCATATATTTTTTTTCAAAGCTTGTATGATTTTATACTCAATTACGTCCCTTGTTTAAGATACTGCTAGGTGCTAGACAATAGGTAACAAGAGCTAAGCGCGAGGTAACCAAAGTGCGAAGAACTGGAGCGTGAACGAACCCGACAGGCGTGCGTGATTCTAAGACGACTGCCTTAACATTTTTTCCTTTCCTTAAAATAAGGTTTCCTTTGGAATCGTGGTCAACAACTAGTATTACAATAGTAATTTATTCTTGTAAAAACCTATTCCCCCCAAATGCACATTTCCCCGAAACTTTAATTAGTTCTAGCTCCAGACACACGGCATCGTATATAGCCTGCTTTGTTGTCACGAGGCACAAGCGGCTTACCTTATTGTGCGGTGTTGTAGTGCAACACATAATTTAATATTCCTAACAAGATAAAGTTTAAAAATTAACCTGAATATAATTCAGCATGCTCACTTTTTTGAACGTCACAAGTTTATCTTTTGATCTGAAAGAAAACATTATTTAAAGAAACTAATTTCGTTATTTCAGCGATTTATCAAAGTTTTTATTCTTAAATTGTACATTTTCTGAAAGTGACGTTATTTCACGGCTGCTTTATATTTTACTAGCTATCACCCGCGGCTCCGCCCGCGTCAATGTTGATCCCTCGGGAATAGTACTTTTTCCCGTGATAAAAGGTAGCCTGTGTCCTTCTCCGTACTCCAGAGAACTTGTATGCAAAACTTGTATGATGATCGGTTCAGTAGTTACGGCGTGAAAGCGTCACAAACAAACAAACTCATTTTCGCATTTATAATATTAGTAAGGATAAGGATTGGAAAAGCACAGAAAACCAATATTCTAAGTAACTTAATTTCATGTATGATGTGTACAATTTGACAATAAGAGCAAATATTTTTTTTAACTTACTATAACATTTTTTTAGTCGGGATTAGAAATAATGCGGCCACAAATGATGTCACACATTATTGTGTATCCTTCGTTTTATAAATCTGTAATATCAAAAATATCCTGCCTCATATATGGCTGTGAAACTACTTGGTTACTGGCTAAACGCCATAGACACATGCTGGAGCACTAGCAAAGAACGATGGAGAGAAGTATGCTGGACATTATACGCCAAGACAAATACAAAATCATTCATTCGATCCAAAACAAAGATAACATATGTACTTACCAAGATAGATCCAACTAAAGTGGAGAAGGACTGGCCATATGCTACGGTGTGGAGATTCAAAGATTTATTCTGAAAATAGGCCATGAGACTCCTTTTCACGTCAATTTACTTCTTAAATACTGCTAATTAAATTATATTCAAGTTATTAACTATTGTTCAAACCCTACTAACTACTAGCGTTTCGGGACCAAATTCGGAGCAAAATCATAACACACTGGTATCCCAGAGATGGCAAAAGAGGAAGGGGTAGACCATGCACTAGATGGAAGGACGAACTTAAACTCACTGCAGGACTTAACTGGAGAAGAGTTGCCAAATAATTCATGAATGATAACACTTTATTGCACTGACACTTAAAAGTAATAACAATAAAAGAATTAGGTATAATATGAGGTACAGTCAGCCAAGGAGATATCTGACCCCCTACAACAGCGCCATTTTTCGCAAACTAAAGAACCACCCGTGGTTTAAACCCAAAGATAAAAATATACAAGTGTAATATCCTTTGCGACTAGTGCCATCTATTGAATTGTGAATGAACAAATAAGGTTAATAAGCAGAAATCTGATACCCTTGATGACTAATGCCATCTATTCGATTTTTGATAAATAAAACAAGCCCTAGCATACGATACGCTTATTTCAAAAATACTTCAAAAGTTAGATGTGGCGCAAGTGGTAGGCACTACGGTTTAATAGTTAGTGTGTTTATGAGGAAACAGGTTCAAATCCTCCAAAGATTTTTATTTTTTACAAATATCACTAACTTCGTATTGTGATGTTGGTGTAATTTTGGTTGTTTTAACATAATGTTACCGAGCTAATTACTGTTAATAAAAAGCATTTTAAATTTTTAATTACTTTATTACATCAAAAAAAATTAACAGTGAAATAAATACCTGCCTACTTAATTTAAACTATGATTAATCTTCTGTAGAGAGAACCAACATGTTAATAAGTAACAATTTACATCTCTCAACTTTTTTTTAATCATAGTATTATATTTTTTTAAATGTGTAGGGCCAAATAGTGCTATGTGAATAATTAAATGCTTCGATAATAGTATAAGAATGAATATGTAAACGTATGGCATTAAATGAATTTTAATATGGGAGAGGGTGACCCCCATTTTGTAGCTTTTGTTCAAGTCTATTTGTCATTTCACTTACCATGTTAGATCAGATCACATATCACTTATGCGCATATTTATTAATTTAGTATAACCTCTTTGTCTAAATTGATTTATGTTCAAACTTTACTCGTGTCTTGTGTCCCAGTTAAGCACTATTTGACCCTACAATCTGGGATTTTAATTGGTCACTTAATAACAGTTAGATCACAGAACAATTGTCTTAAATAAAATATATTCTACATTGCACACTGTTGGAATCACCACATCTCATAAAATTTCCGAGTATTTTTCTTTATTCATCCGGCCGCCGAATTCTACCAGCTCCCCTGGGCCCATTGAAGACATCTGTCCCCAATAACCTGCAAAACAATAATACGATCAGTTACCTAATAATCTACACTGCGTAATACACTAGGTATTAAATATTATTATTAAAAAAAAAAATAAAATAAAAATCTTTTATTTCAGGCTTTACGACCCATAAAGTGTTAGTAACAAAGAAAACCTATAACTATGTTAGTACAATATCTAAATCGAAAATTCTTGACGGCTTCGTGTCTTTGACTAGATGAACGCGAGTCCAGTGCTGCATAATAGCACTGTCCACGTCCAATCTAGCCGCAACCGTTTTTACCAGTATGTTGGCGCTGCCCCGCACCCGGTGAATCAAGGATGCTGTGCGCTTTCTTATAATGGCTGACAGACTGTCAACTCCAACTACCGCCTGCATCCCTGAAGCACTACAAGGGCGGCGCATCCCCAACATTACTCTAAGGGCATTGTTATACTGAGTGCGCAGAGCCCTGTATGCTACTTGGGTATAATGTGTCCAAAGGCTGCACGTGTACAAAGAGTTACAAAATGCTTTGAAAAGCGTAACTTTAACCTGCTTTGTACAGCGAGCAAATCTTCGAACTATCATATTGGCCCTAACACACAAGGCTCTCCGCTCCCTTTCTATATCCAAATCATCTTTAAGCGAGTCGGTGACCCAGTGTCCCAGATACTTAAATTTCTGCACCTGATTCAGAGGAACTCCATTAAGTTTCACTACTGGAACTTTATAGTTTCTATTTTTAGCTTTGAAGACAAGGAGTTCACTCTTAGCAGTATTATATCTAAGACCATGCGACACCGCATATCTCTCACAGATACCAAGCAACTTGTTGAGTGCACTGATTGAAGGGCACAGCAGCACCATATCGTCGGCGTAGCTTATATTGTTGACAAAGGTACCGTCGATAGAGCATCCAACGCCAGCGCTGCTGAGCTCCTCAATCAGCTTGTTCTTTTTTGTGATTATTATTTTACTTAACTATTTAATTAATATTTTTACCTAATGTTATCCTGCCACTGTTCTCAAAGGCAAATTATTTTGATGGCTATACGCTGGCCATGTCTTCTCCGCAATATTTTTCTGCCATCATCATCAGGCTTAAAACTTTTTTCAACAGAATAAAATACGATCTCGTTCTTGTTGAATGTTTCCTCACTGTTTCAATTGAAATATTATGTTACGCCAGTTGATCGAGTCTTCTTAAATCTCCGAATCCACAAACGGACGGTGTTTCTCTGTAAGAGATATATTTATCTTAGGCATTTATCACAAACCCTGTGTTTTACGGAACAAAAAATAGTGTGACAATTAAGTAAGTATATTAAATACTTATAATTTATACTTACCGATACCTAATTCTCTAGATATAGATACTTTAAATACTGCGGTTGTCTTCACTATACACTATTAGCTTTCACAAAATCAGCTATATGAGATGAAACAGGATGCCTAATAACTGGTGGGGTTTTGGATCACTATACAGTAATCGCAGTATCTTGAATGTTATTGTGACGCGAGTGAACAATATTTTTGTTTAGTTGGTATCAGGTATAAATAAATCTGATAGATTACCCTCAATTTATTTGTTAAAGCAATGCGTTGCAGTTGGTGACAATGATGTCATAGCAGTAGAAATAGATAGCTAATTTCGCCCCAGATGTCATATCGTCGGTTGGCGTATTGAGATGAGCGCTAGCTTCTCAAGTTGTAGGTCCATGGTTCGAATCGAACTTTAAGTAGGATTGTTTTTGATTCTTTCTTGTTCTTACCATTGATGATTACTTGAATTATTAGCTGAGATTATTAGAAATACAAAATTTGCAACTGAGCAGGTTATCAGAAACAAATTTATACTAGCAGTTGTCTGTCTACTTGCCAAAAATGACGGTAGGTGGCGCTTCACAGCAAAGTGTGAATTTACGTTTTAAAAGTCAGGGGGTCAGGTATCTGCTTGGCCGACTGTACAAAGGAGACAGAATGCAACGCAAAGTGTTGGATCAGGCCTTTGCTGGAGCACACAAAACAGCAACAGCAACAACACAAAACAAATAAGAGTTCAGGATAAATGGCTTAAATAGATAGATAGATAGAAATTCAAGTAGTTTGTTTTTTGAACGTACTTATATGTATCTCGAAATCATTTTGATCGAAATTCAACCATCATTCATTTTAAATTATATATATGTTGTGAAGTGTTTGACACACTTCACAATACATACATACTGTTGTTTTTTTATTGATTTAATGTATTGTTAGGCATAATTTTAAAAAAATATTAGCATTCAGCACTCCTCTAACGAGTATAAACTATAAGTGTGCAAAATTTCATACTCCTCTGTCCTCGCAATTTTCATTAAAAAGGCTACAAAGTTTTTGCTTCTTAACATTTTCGTTTTAAGTGTACATTTTCCGTCTATTCAATGCAATTTCGTTTAAAAGTTACACACCTGCCAAAGCTGGAGCGACGGCTGCCAGTAACACGTGGAGGAACAAAAGCGGTGCCATGATGCTACCTAGAACAAGAAAAAAACGGTTCGATATACATAGAATGTAACAAAAACAAATTATTAAATGTTTTACGTGTTTTTTTTTTTATGTATATTTGACGGCAAAAGAGCAGACGAACCACCTGATGGAAAGTGGTATCGACCGTCGCCCATGGACATCTGCAACACCAGAGGTGTTGATGCGTTGCCGACTCTTATCAACACGCCTTTTGAAGGACTCCAACTCGAGTCATAGTACACAGGGAAAACACAGGGAATATTAAGTATATTGTTAAATTATATACTAAACATAATTAAAATCGAACTAACAATCATTTTCAAGGAAACAAAAACATCCATCTTTCTGTCTGTCTTCCGTCCGTTTGTCGCCAGGCTGTATCTCATGAACCGTGATATCTAGACAGTTGAAATTTTCACAGATTATGTATGTATCTCTTGCCGCTATAACAACAAATACTGAAAAGCAGAATAAAATAAACATTTAAAGGAGCGTTCCGTATGCAAAGGGTAAAAACGGGGCCCTATTTATATGGCTCCGCTGTCCGTCTGTCTATCTGACTGTCTGTCAGTCTGTCACCAGGCTGTATCTCATGAACCGTGATAGTTAGACAGTTAAAATTTTCACAGATGATATATGTCTATTGCCGCTATAACTATATACAAATACTACAAAACTTAATAAAATAAATATATAAGGTGGCTCCCATACTACAACAAACGTGATTTTTGTGCTCGTTTTTGCTCGATATTGATAACGGCAACAGGTAGATGCGTGAAATATTCACAGAATATTTATATTTATATATTCCCTTTAAACTAAATAATTATAAAAATAATACAGATATATAAGTGGGACTCTCACAACAGACATGACATTTTTGTGTTTTTATAGATAATGGTACGGAACCCTTCGTGCGCGAGTCCGACTCGCACTTGGTCGGTTTTTATACAACGAAGTGAGTATACGGTCCACCTGATGAAAAGCGGTTACCATAGCCAGGGGAATGGACGTCTGCAATACCATGCGTATCACTGGCGTGTTGCCTTTTTAAGTTCAATTTAAAGAACCTCATGACCAATCTCCAAAGAAAATGAAAACCATGACAGTCCCGTTGGTTCCACAACTTTAACTTACTTTTAACACAATAGTAAAGAATTTATATATAACGAATAACATATTAACGGGACAGGCAAACTCGCACATGTTTTTGGGACGTTTATAGCTACTTTTTCTTATTAAACTTTTGCGTTTTAAACACATAATTATGTATATATACGGGATTTAGCACGAACCCTTTTATTATTTGTAAACAAATAATACAAATTGAACAAATAATAAAAAGGTTCGTGCTAAGTCCCGTTTATATACATAATTATGGATTATAGCTACTCTTTCCAAATCCACAAAACATACACTTTTAAAAGTTAAATGTAATGGACACTCCATTTCATTCCATTACCTGAAAACTGCCTTCGTGGTCCAGCTGTTAAGGCGATTGCATGTGGCCCCGGGGGTTGTGGGTTCGATTCCCACGGGATGCATACTTTGTTTAGTTGTTTTCAGTTTAGTTATGACATCGAGTCACCTGATTGTCTGATAATAAAGATGATTCCGTGCTTCGGATGGTATGTTAAGCCGTTGGTCCCAGCTGCCATCTAGTAGTCATTAAAGGAACCGACGGACAATTTATTATATTTTAATATTATATTTTTTGGAAACTAACTTACCTATTGTATGGAAAACCCTCAGGAGACAATATATCAATGTAAGGAAAATCTCTTCAATTGTATTATTTCAGTAGACAAAATCCATTTCGCTGTAAACCCCTCAAAAATCGGGTAAATCGGCTTTTATAGGATCAACGATGGTTGCGATGGTTGCTAAGTATACTTTACTTAGTTAGTAATCCGCTTAAGGCTCCGGAAAAATCAGCGTATGATTTTGGCCACATATTCCGGGAATCCAAA
Source organism: Elegia similella (assembly GCA_947532085.1). Classification (NCBI taxonomy): domain Eukaryota; kingdom Metazoa; phylum Arthropoda; class Insecta; order Lepidoptera; family Pyralidae; genus Elegia; species Elegia similella. The sequence continues at coordinate 18,288,862 of OX383940.1, read as the reverse complement.
CAAAGGTAGGTAATAAAAGAAAATATTATGCAGTATACAATTCTGTGATAAGTAAGAAAGATACCAAATTGTGAATTTTCGTAGAAAAGTAAGTATCAGTTTATCGAATTTAATATCTTCTTCTTCTTTGTCGTTTCGCTCTTGTCTTAGCGGTCGTGGTCACTTTGAGGCGTCAACGTCGGTGGAAGACGCGGACACAGCTTTTCGCACGATTTCCCGCCATCTCTCCCTGTTGGCAGACTGTCTGACGCAATCAGAAACACAATTTCCTACTGCAAATTTCACTTGGTCAGTAAAGCGCATAGGTGATCTGCCGCGCGGTCTAGTCGAATTTTTAATATGCGTTACCAATTTTCCCAATTTAGGAGCTGGTGGTAAAGCAAATTCGGGCGTGGTACCCTCTGGGTGTGTGGTCACAAGTCAATAATTTCTCGTGCTCCTCCGTGCTTTGGATGGCATGTCCGGCTGCCACCACTAGATGATGTCAGACACATGCCTTCAGGCACCTTTAAAAACCTGTTACCGGTGTTGGCCAACACACACGAAATACCAGCAAGCAACCCGGTTCTCGTGAATTTTTATGCATACAGCACTACTGGTTACTAAAATTTAATCGAAAAATAGGTATATGTAATAGGCTTGTTTTTTAAAAACATACTATTTAAATATAATTTAAATAATAAGTCTGTCTTATAGATTATCAAAAAATATTAGATACGTATTTTTTCTTTTTCAATCTAACAAAAGATGATAAAGATATAGCTCATCAAAGTTCAGTGGAGCCTCATGACGCAACAGGCCGGTAAAATTGTACCTACCGGATAATGACATCACTCGGAAATTAAACGGGCTATATCCTTATATTTTTTTTATTTGATTGAAAAAAGAAAATATACGTGTCCAATATTTTACCCTACCAGACGGAGTAATTAATTTGAAAACTATTTTTTAGAAAACATGCTCATCATCGAACGTATCACAAATTTCACGCTTCACGCTCGCTCATTCCTTTCCAATATGTTGCATAAATAAAAGAACTTGAGAGTACAGAAGTATCCTATTTATAAATTTGGTCTTGTGCCTAAAGCAGTGCTGGAGCCTTGAGTTTACTTAATGCTCTACGCCCGAATACTCAAAACCATCTTAAGAGTATCTTATAATAACTTATCTTATATCTACGTATCTTATCTTATACTACTTATATAACGTAGCTTATATAACTAAAATCGATCTCAAATCTCTTTCTGTCACTATCTTGACAATTACCCAGGATATTATTTAAAGGATTTATTGAGAATATTACAAAAGAGGCTATTTCCACGTACCTCGCACATTAAATGAAATTTTGTTATTATTATAAATTAGCCATTGTGTAGTTGCATTATGATAAGCTTGTAAGACGCATTATTGTATTGAAATAAAAAAAATACTTTGAGCTTAACATAGGTAAATATATATAAGAAGATTACCCTCCTCTTGCCCTCGCCTGTAAAACGTCAGAAGTCCTTTCAAAGGTGTCTGTTAAGAGCCTCTCAGCGCCCTTGGGAGCACTTCAGTCTGCGCGATACATCCCATCGGGATACGTTTATTCTCCGAATTTCACCCAATAAATGTCGATTTATCTACTTTATTGACTTTGGTAGGGCATGTACTTGATTTGCCTTTAGCAGGTTAAATAAAGTTTCATACAGTGATAAGAATAGTAAGAATGTAGTACTCTTTATTTTTCTTCTATTTGGCCATCAATCTTCCAGCCAGTGTTGTCATTTTGTTGATTCGATGGAGCGCTGGCGACAATTCCCGCGAATCCACTGGTCTGATCATAGACGACCGACGTAGCAAAGTGTAGCAAACAGCCGCACCATGATAGTTTATTTTAGTTATTCCACACATTATTCATAAACATGGGCATTTATAACACCAAATTACACCGACTTTACATTATAAAGTCCACTAGAAGCTATTTGCGAAACAATTCAAAACTAAAACCGTGCAGTCCGTTGAAATTCCCGCCAAGAATCCCAATGTAATACGGACGAAATTTTTTTTTTTAATCTATGGTAATACACATTCAGGCCAACCTCTTTTTAAAAAAAATACTGAGAATCAGCCAGATACTTCTCCGCAGAATATATAGACGCGTTATTCTATCCATTTGTCTATTGGTCTGTAATGGTAAAGGCTTATCTTGGAAAAAACGTGTCATATGTCTTTATTTGGTTTTTACTAACATAATAAATTTTTGTGAAAGATTATTTCGCTTTATATTCCTGGCGAGCCATTACGAGACACAAATGTATAACATTCAGAAATCCTAAAACATACTCGCAATTATTTAATAAAGTTACTAATTGTACTTATTGCACTAAAACAGCTCCCAAAAGGTCGATGTGACTCAAAGATATACGACAGAAGCTAGTAACTAGGTACTTATGCATAATTAAGCCCTAAAATTTTGTTTATTTAGAAACTAGCAACCATAGATACTAATGGGGCATTAAATATACGTATAAACCTTCCTCTTGAATCACTCTATCTATTGCTGAAAACAGCATTAAAATCCGTTGAGACAGCGGAAGCGACATCATATTAAGCGGGCATGTGGTTAATTTGCAAATATGCAGATATGCACCCAGATTGTGCATGCAATTTTATTTTTCATGGTGTAATATAAGTGTTAGATTTTGATTGGAACGGAACCCTTACGTATCTAAAGGGTAAAAACACGGCGACCGTATTACTAAGCCTTCAATGTCCGTCCGACCGTTACAGGACTGCAACCATGGAACCGTGAATTCACTTTTAAGTATTATAGCTATAACAAAAAACAAATTAAACAATAAACGTGTTTTCTTTCAGTTTTTAATGAAAAACAGATTTTGTTATAAATATTGGATGGTGCGGTAGAACGGACCCTTCATGTGCAATTCTGACTTGCGCTTGGCTTGTTAATTAAATTAATATTAAATTTTTGGTGTTGCATTCAGTTTGACTTGGTTGTCCCATTTAGATAGGAAAATAATCGACTCAACATATATTACTTTAGAAATATTTTTTGCAATTTTCGTTTATCTGAATGACACCTATTATTATCAATCAAAATAATGTATTGTGTGGCGTTTTGTAGAAAAATGTAAGTTGTAATAAATTTTATTGTAACTGGGCAGGGTACTTGGCTAGAAGGAACGATGGTAGATGGAGTAAGACTGTCACCAAGTGGTATCCCAGAAATGGGAAACGTAGTGTTGGTCGTCGGGTAGCTAGGTGGGATGACGGCATAAGGTAAATTGCTGGAAAGAACTGGAAACAGAAGGTGGCTTATACCCATGTGTCAGGTGAGTCATAGAAAGCTGATGATGATGATGAATATATTGTTATAAATTACTAGCTTTCGCCCGCGGCTCCGCCCGCGTCAATGTCGATCCCTCGGGAATAGTATTTTTTTCCGGGATAATAGGGAGCCTATGTCCTTCTCCGTACTCCAGAGAACTTGTATGCAAAATTTCATGATGATCGGTTCAGTAGTTACGGCGTGAAGCGTAACAAACAAACACTCACTTTCGCAGTAATGATATTAGTAAGGATTATTAATGATAATTGAAAAAACAATCACTACAAGCACAAATAAATCCAAAAGTATAAAAATCAGCCATTAATAAAACAACACTAGCGTGATGACGTGCGTGACGTGTGCAGCGACTCCGAAAGTTTATCGTTTACAAAAAATCGCTCTACACACCTAAAGCTTTCACTTTAAAACAGTAGCTACGACCACCACTGTCCTAGCTAGTGTGCCGATACAAAAGAAACAATAAATTAATTCCGACGTAAAACACCGGTAAATTACCGCCCTAAATAAAAGCCGACAGGTGTTATAAATCAGCTGTGTACCGATATAAAATACTGTTTAAAAAGTAAAGAAGAACTAGATTAAAAATGCTTCGGTAGACGCCGCCCTGTTTAAATTAAAATGAATGGAACGCGTAAAGGTGCCTACACACTGAAACTGCCGGCCCGGGCGGCGCGCGGCTCAACCCTCCATTCCGGGCAAGGCCGGCAACTAGCCGAACGCGACGGCCTCAATTTTCATACATTCCTACCTGCCGTCATATGAAGTGAACACGCGTGCCGCCGCCCGCGCCGGCCGGCGCGGCGGGCGGGGCGGGCGGTGCTGGTCGGTGGTTTCGTTGTATAGACAGCTTTAAATTTACCTCTGAATAGTGACAGAACCTTATTGATATTAAGGCTCTGTTATTTGAGTTAAATATATTTAAAGAAAAACAAACAAAGCCCTTAGAATTTTATAAGACTAGATAAAATCTACTTACTACATATATACTATCTCGTACTTTTCTCTTGCGTGGTAGACACTAGACACTCCGCAAAGGATCCCCGTTTAGCATGTTAATGCGGGCATAAGTTGGAAAACGAAATCAAAATAATAATGGGTCTCTAGCCGCATCGCCTACTAGTATGATTCCTCATATTTTCGCCTTTTCCTCAATCGGCTACTATGGTCTATCCGGGAAGGGAAGCAGCTAGTACATTCTACGCTTTTTCTTTACTACCATGTACCACCAGACCAGCATGGAAGAACGAACTAATAAGAAAATAAAGTCACATTTATAGCACTTGGATAGCGGGTTCGACGATAGGAGCCTTTTGGCAAGTGCTACTCGTATTCAAATCTATTACGAATTAATATTAAGGAGGAGCTTCTTATTAAGGAGGACTTGCGGTCGCCCGTTCCAGTAGGAACTGCGCCCAGAATTGCTTAACTTATGTAAGCGCTTACTCACACCCACCCACTATACCATCCTCCATAGAGAGGACTGTTCTTTATGCAAATGGTATAAATATTTCCACCAGAGCATTTGTAACACAAAAATATAACGTGGCAAAAGAAAGCTATTTAAAAATAGAACGATGTCGAAATGGGAACCGGCGCGTGCTGAAACGCAAAAATAATTGGGTGGAGGGAAGGCAACCGTTACCCGACGTTGTTGTTTATAAACAAACATACGGCTACAATGTTACAGTGTACTATTGTTTTTGGGTATAGAATTATTTAGCTTAGGCCCAGTACGGCGCGCATGTAACGGGAGAATTTAGCATATTTTGTAAACGATAACTGCATGCTTTGTTTTATTTACTTGAACTATCGGTCAAAACAATAGCGTGCAACTTGGTTCAGGCTATTGGCGGATATACTGCGGAATATGGTTTACTTTAGCTTTTGCAGATGCTTGATGTAGATCCCTCTGGAACAGTACATTTTTCCGAGATGAAAGGTACTCTATGTCATTGCCGGGGTCGCAAACTTCCTCCATATCAAATTCCATCGCAATTAATTTAATATATCAAGCGTGAAATGGTAACAGATGGACAAGAGTTACTTTTGCATTAAGTATATGGATTTATTGTTTCATGAAGTATTTAATCAACGAGTCAGGTGCCGGCCCTTTGGTCACGGTATATCCAATTAGTCTCTTTAACAGAAAGGCAAAGAGACGATGCATGGGCTGATGGAGCCAACGGAACCATGGTTTTATACTCCAAAACGGCTGTTCGAGGCGGCTGCTGCCGCCTTAAACTTGTTTATCTGAAGATAAGACGGCGCTAGGGTATCATATCGACGCATGTAGCACTCCATACCAAAAGCCGCCTTAATCCCCAGGGCCCCAGGTTCCATCCAGTCTCTTGCCATCATCACGGACCAGACCGAATTTAGCCTAACAAGTGTGACACTAATTTAACACGCACGAAAAAACTTGTAAGACAAGATAGAATAAAATTTGCATCAATCACTAAATAGACCGCCCACTTAGACGCAACACAACAAGTTATAAGTATAGAGTCGGAAGATTAAGTTTATGGTATGGAGCTAGTGATGGGATTATGCATGTAGGGCAGATTGGACAAACTATCGATAATTAATGTAACATAATAAATGCGCATGTCTTAAATTATTATAACAAATATATTAAATGCTTTCGTTGAGAAAAGTATCTTGCGAGTACTAATACTACTATGTACCTAATACGCGAAAGTTTGTACAGATGTAAAACTCCTTCACACTATTATTACTCCTTCACGCAGGCAGGACGCGACGTTTCGGGAAGAAGCTAGTCCTAAGTTCCTAACTAATATTATAAATGCGAAATTAAGTTTCTTTTTCTATTTGTTTGCTAATAAACCGTTTCGGCATTCAATTGTTAGCGTAAGCTTTCTCTGGGTTGCATAAAAGGACAAGGCTACCTTTAATTTCTGATTTGCATACTGTGCCCGACGGAACGAGATTAATGCGAGCGGAACCGCGGGCAAAAGTAAGTCTTATATAAAATGTGTTTTAGATCACCAGTAACCACAGGCGGACCGTGGTCTGCCTGATGGATAAACCGCCAAATATAGTTAAAAAATAATTAGTTTTTTAATATACCTTATGTAAATTTGGCTTGGCTCGACATATTAATATTTAAGACTCATATGACACAAAAAACTAAATTGGCTCTAGACTCGCATTACTTTTACGAGTTATTTTTTAAACTAAATTTAAACTAAAAGCTACTAGTTACATTTCCGTTCGCAAGAGTTATTTCGACATTATAAATCTTCAACCTATCAGCTGATCTGTAATCCCGATCTGTGCTATCAGCCCATCACTAATCAATCACAGCACTTAACGCCCGCTTACGAGCGATGAAGAAATTGCTATCACGTTATACACGATAACCCGCTAATAACGTTAATCGACGATAACGCGATACCTCACGAAACTATTTAAATTCAAATCGAGTATAACGAGTTCTGCTGGTAATCGAATCATTCGCCGTGCATGTGGGATCAGCTAAACTGGCATCGAGTTATTATTTTTGTAATAAAATGACTCGTGCCAGTCTGCCATTTAAAATCGTGGTTTTGTTCCCTTTGATATTTTTTTTATAATTTAGGACGGCAAACGAGCAAGCGAGACACCTGATGGTAAGTGATCACCGGCGGCCCATGGACAACTGTAACTCGGTGTGGTAGGAGCTTTGCCGGTCTTTCAAGGAATGGGGGGATTGGCAAAATGGGCCATCGATTTTTGGTAAACTCTGTTCTCTGATCTGATTGCTGTAGATGAACAATAAGTACAGCATGTAGTTGGCAGAGGCAGTTGCCAAATTATACGATAAATAAGATTTATTTTAAATGTGCAACTTCAGTTTTTTAAGCGAAGCTTTAATTGTAACCGTAGTTAAGCAAAGTCTGGACTATTGAGCTTTCAGGATTTCTCCATCATTAGACCAGCACGTCATTTCGTCATACATCTTTTTTGAAGTCGGTTAAATAGAGGTTTAATAATTACCTATATGCAACAAATATAACTAAAAGTATTGAAATAAATAAAATATTAAAACTGCATTTTGTTAGGATTCTGTGAACCGTTAACCCTAAACTGCACGCACCTACATGTCATCCGCTTCATCCTACAGAATTGACGTATGACGTATTCCATTAACAGCCAATGAATATGCAGCGTCCGTCAAAACAATGCCATATCCAGAACTATTTAATTTTATTCCGGTCGTGCACCAATCGGAATTTACGGTTCACCTGACTGACATATCCTCGCTAATTCAAGCCATTTGGCTGCCAGCTTGGTCTTCCACGACAGTTCGACAAGTGGCGTTGAGAAAATAATGCTAATGATAATTCGCTGTCACATTGTTGTGTTCCGGTTGCCGATATCGGAATCGTGGACTTGACAGCTGTCAAAAGACAGGTTGTATCATATGTCTACGGGTTGTATCAATCTTCACAGCGACAACTACGGTTGAGGTTTTAGTTAAAGAAAATGCGACGTATGTATGTAGACCACAGAACAGAAAAAAAAGTGCGAGTGACTCGCGCACGAAGAGTTCCGTACATTATACTTAATAAGTTTTAAATTGTTAAAAATATTTTTATTTTATGATGTTACTAAAAATGTACGCTTTTTGCAATTTTTCCTCTACCTGTGCTATAAGACGTTACTTCGTACCAAATTTCAAGATTCTGAGTTCACAGGAAGTACCCTGTAAGTTTTGATTCCCTTGCGAATGTCAAAAATTTGCGGCATAAAAGTCTGTATCTTTTGATTGCGTTGGCTTAGAAGTTTGATTTTTTTACAGCTCTAAGGGATAGTAGACCTAAGTATTTGATATGAATTTCAGCTTGACACGAGTTCTGAAAAAAGCATCTTGACAGACAGACAGACAACAAAGTGATCCTATATGGGTTAAATTTTTACCTTTTGAGGTATTCAACCCTTTAAACAACTCTGCTGCTGCTCTGTGATGGCTCAATAATGGCCAGTCGATGCAACCAGCTTTAAAATGACGTTTTTTACTAAGAAATAATCTATTCTCCTTATCTATCTACTCTCTATCTTTCAATTTATTAAACAATCTCATTTACTCTCTTGGGTACTAAAACTGCGATCGACCCTTACAAATTTATTATTAGTATTGACTACACGTATACAATAATCGCTCCTTTTCATTAAAAAGGTTATGTAAAAAAAAGGTTTATATAGATAAAGGCATAAAATATGATTGAAATGTAGACTTTGTATCCGCGCGTGGTATAAAAACCACTTTCGGGACCGAACTCAACAGCGGCGCCAACTAGTTGGTTTTTTTTTTTTTTTTTTTGTATATCCGACGGCAAACGAGCAGACGAGCCACCTGATGGAAAGTGGTCACCGTCGCCCATGGACATCTGCAACACCAGAGGAGCTGCTGATGCGTTGCCGACTCTTAAGATACCTGTAAACACGCCTTTTGAAGGACCTCAAGTCATAGCACACAGGAAAAACCACGTGACGCTCTGACATTTTTGGAGACCCAAGTGTCAAGGATGTGGGGATGGACTTTACTCCTGTGGCGAGCGGTGCGGTGGTAGAAAGGTGACGGTGGCACCAATTCAAAAAGTTCTTCAGAACACTCCCCATAGTATAGACGGTAAAATACACACAGAGAGCCAACGTCTCTCCGTAGACCGAGGGTGTCTAAATCGTCTGTGAGTGTGGGATCGTCGATAATACGAATTGCCCGGCGTTGGATGGAATCAAGAGGAAGGAGTTGGTATTGAGGTGCACCAGACCAGATATGAGAGCAGTACTCCATGTGGGCATAAAAGTCTATGACCCGGAGTGAAGTACTGCCTCGCTCTATTGAGCACCCCAAGTTTTTTAGAAGCCATTTTGGCTTTACCTTCCAGATGACTCCGGAATTGGACCTCCTTCGTAATATCGACGCCAAGGATCCCAATACTCTTAGAAATGGTAAGAGAGGTGTCCCGAAACTTCGGTGCTATGTTAAATGGGGTCTTCTTAGCGGAAAACACGCAGACTTGTGTCTTAGTAGGGTTGAATTGAACTAGGTTTAGTTTACCCCATTCAGAGACCTGCTCCAGAGAGGTCTCAATGTCAGACACAAGTCTCTTTCTGTTCTCCTCCACCTGTGTTTGAGGGATATTTGCACGACCTGCATAATATGCATCACCCGTACTGTCGTCTGCATAGCAATGGATGCTGCTAGTGTTAGTTGGTACAAAAACGGTACCGCATATTATTGAGGTACTTTTTATCCGAATACGGCATGTATACCAAACAGCGCCGGATTGCCTCTAAAGCTTGCTCGTAAAATTGTAGAGTCGTCGCCTACATACATAATAGACGCAAATAATTGTACCACTAGAATTGCGACGTAAAGCGGCTGACATTTGTTAACTATTAAAGGTGGTTTCAAGTACTGTGAACTCCTCGGAACTTCTTTCCAGGATATATTTTTCAGTCCCCAATAGATCTCGTCGCTATCATACCCCTATTAGTTTGTCAACAGTATCAACCAGTTATAGGCAAAACTCATTTTTGTGGCGAGCAGGTAAATCTCTTAATGAAATATCCAAAACCATTGACATATATATGTTCAATACGTCGCGCAAGGCTAAAAGTTTAATTTATGATAGTTTTTTCAACATTTCCTAGTCCGTTGCAGGTGTGTTAATGCTATATATTGCTACTAAAAGTTTCTTATTCTTTTTATTATTTATATATTGCAGATAGCTTGTAATGCTTTTGAACCCATTTTTTTATTTTAAATCTACTATTGCATATTTAGTACTTAACTAAAACGTGACTTTGGCGTTCCCGTAATTTTAAATTGCAATTTGTGTCTATTTGTGAAGACCTATTATTGGCTTACTGTTTGCTACTTTATAAGCTATATTACTAATGTTGCTGTTGGTCATCCGAATGTATAAAATAAAATAAAATAATAATATGAATATTTCGTTACTTACCGGCAACATTTTTTATTTAGCTAAAAAAAGTAACTTACGTACCAGATTATCACTACTATAGTCATATCATCATACCTATCAGCCACAAGATAGCCACTGCTGGACATAGGCCTTCCACAAGGATTTACGATACGACTGGTTGAAAGCGGTCTGCATCCAGCGTCTTCCTGCGACCTTAGTCAGGTCATCCGACCATCCGGTCGGTGGATGTCCGACGCTGCGCTTGCCGATACGTGGTCGCCATTCGAGCTTCTATAGTCCTACTTTATAACTATATGGAAGCAAGAATACTTGATACATACATAACTTATGAAGTTATGTATACACATGCACTAAGTAATATGTATTAGGCGAGCTCCGTGGCGCAGTGGTTAACACGCCAACCTGCGACACGACGGTGCCCGGGTTCGATCTTCTATCTTTTTCAGATTGACCTGGGTCTTGGATGTTTATTTATATAAGTATGTATTAAAAAATACGACGCAAGGTCACACCTTACTCATGTCCCTATATATTATATTTATATAATATATTAACTTTACACAAGGTACTTTTTTATCAGAATACGTCATGTATACAGAGCAGCGCCGGATTGCCTCTAAAGCTAGCTCGTTAAATTGTAGAGTCGTCGACTGCATACATAATAGATGCAAAGATGTACATAAAGTTACCTACGGGCAATGTTTTTTTAGCTTGAAATGTAACTTAACATACCCGATTATCGCTTCTTTAGTCCTACTTTATAACTTTAAGGAAGAATGAATATTTTAGTCGTAAGTTATTTTATATATTATGATACATTACTTAGCACTTGTGATTACAAGTGCTAAGTAATCATCATCATCAGGTCTTTTTAGTCTCCACTGCAGGAGCATGACCCTCTCTGTACTACCGGAGCCATACTTGGCCAGAGCAGGCAGACAGAGGATTTGACCTAATATCTCCTCGCTGGCCAAACGGGTTGGAGAGGTCTCATTGATGTTTATGAGCTTTGTTTAGCTTGTATTTCCTAAGTCGCCTCTTACGACATCCATGGGAAGACTTGGAGTGGTCCTATTCTACTCTGCCGGAAACCACACGGCTATTAACTAACTACACGCTAAGTAATATGTATTACTTAATTCTACACATAGTCACTGACACTTAATATTTGGGAAGTTGAGCATAGGTATATAATTTATACATGCTAATCAATATTATTGAAATAACTACAAATTTACTTATTGTTATATATTAAAATATATTTGCTGTAAGTTAAACTAAAAAGCAAATAGTGTATTATGTGCATCGTAGCGAAAGATCTATGTTATGTAAACACGTTCAAACTCAATTTATTGTTTATCTTTTGACACGAATTTATTATTTACAATTTATTTTCTTATGCATTGTAATTTGTAATGGGCTATCATTACAATGCATACACATATATGCTAAATATAGCATATATAAAGTTTTTATCTAATCTACAAAAGACATACATACATAGTATCACGTCTTTTTCCCTTGCGGGGTAGACAGAGCCTAGGTCTATAAGACCTTATGGCTACATTTAGCATGTTAGGGGGCGCATAGATTGAAAACCGAATCAAAATAGTAATGGGTTGCTAGCCGCATCGCCTAATGACATGATTCGGCAGATTTTAGCCTAACCCCTCGATCGGCTTTTACGATCTGCGCGAGAAAAGAAGAGAAGCAGCTGACACATTCTATGTTTTTCTTTTCTCCCAGACCAGCACGAAAGGATCCCAGACCAGCATGGAAGGACTTTTATCTGATCTATTTTAATTAACACATACATGTGTTACTTAGATACCTAGTACCTTATTCTGTGATGTACCTATGTATGTAACAAACCTACATATTTACCTAGATTAATCTGCGATTTAAACAGTTCTATTAATGCATTATTAATACGGGACTCCGAGATAATCATGTTAATCCGATTTGAATCAGAAATAATTTACTGAGCGAGCAGAGGTAGACCTGCAATTCATTAATTTTTAATTTAATTGATATGTAAACCATACGAGAGCAGTCGTTCCAAAGTGGAGCGTCCTTTGGATCCTCTCCCATGGAAATACAATCGGTGGGTCGTGCGGTCAGCTTTATCTACTTGAAATATTGCTAGTACCTTCGTTACAATGTACTAACGTTATTAAGATCTGTCCAGATTTGCTGAATTAAAACGCCATTGAAACAGTAGATCACATAGATTTTTGATTTTTTTTTGGTAAAGTCTGCCATAATCAAGAGAAATTTTGACAAAAGAGTAATATAATATTCAAGCAATGCCCTGGAACACGACTGCCTCCGTGGTCCAGTGGTTAAGGCGTTTGCCTGTAGACCCGGGGGTCGTGAGATCAATTCCCACGGAAAGCATTCTTTGTTTAGTTGTTTCCAGTTTGGTTAGGACATTGCAGGCTTGAATCTTCTGATTGTCTGATAATAAAGATGATTCCGTGCTTCGGTAGGCACGTTAAGCCGTTGGTCCCGGCTGCCATCTGGTAGTCGTTAAAAGAACCATGTCAGAGGCCGAGAGGCGGTTCCGAAGAACTCTGACACCAGGGTGTGCATGGTCGATTGACCGTGTCACCTACACAAAATGATGATGATGTGGAACACACACATATCTCAATAGGTGTTCACGTAGATCTACAACTTTTGTGTTTGTTTCTGGAAATATTATTTAGGTGGGCTTTACACGAATTTAGATATTGTATTAGAATCGATAGAACTCACTTTCCTCTTTATTACGATATCATTTCCAAAGCGAGAAGTTGCTTCATTTTCTAATTGACATACTTTGTCTATACAAAATTACAATTCTTGTTTATTAATGGTATTTTTTTCATTATATTTAAAAACACGAAAGGAGGGAATATGAATAACTTAAATGCAGAAGGTAGGTTAGGTTTCCTTATGATTAAAACAGGGAATGAGCGAGCGTCACCAACATATTTTATGGTGAAACCTCCAAATACTAACCTAAATTAATGCTATTTTGTACGTAATATATAAATAACATCTTTCCGTAAGTATTTTGAAATCTCACACATATTATTGTACTTGGGATAAATATTATGTACAACTTTATGCGTCTTATTATAAAACGAGAACTAGCTTTAGACCTGGTTTAAACCATTATCCGACCAAAATAAGTCGACACTTTGACGTTTGGTCAACTCTCATTGTAAATTTATTTTGGACGGATAATGGTTTAAACCAGGTACTAAAGTTACTCCTCGTTTTATAATAAGACTGGTGTTTGTGTAAGGAAATACTGGGGATCAAAATTATTCTCCATTCCATTCCAACAAATTTAAAATATGTATGTAGTGGTTTGTTGAAAAGTGATAAATATCTTGGCTTTATTTTTATGTATATACGCAAATGTTCGACTAACAAAACTTAATAAATTTGAGTTACTTTTAAGTTTTTTTAACTTTAAATTTAAAATATCTTAACAAATGTAATTTGGCTTGTTTTGTTTATTCACCATCATCATTACAGACGAAAAAGTCTACTGCTAAACAAGGGCCTCTCCAAAGGATTCTTCGTTCCATGGTAGGATATTGCCATACTCGCCACGCTTGACAGGCAGATTGTCGAGCGCAGTTTCCTTGGCTTCTTGTGCTTCCGATGCTGCTGCCCATCGCAAGCATTTTTAAGCTGGGGATTTGGGAAGGGAATGAAGGTCTTGGGATACTACTCCGAGTGATGAATGAGGGAAAAGCAAGTAGCAGCTCGATTTTCTAGCTCCGTGGCGCAGCGGTCAACACGCTTGCCTGCGACACGGTGTGACCGGGTTCGATCCCCGGCCAGGTCAAGATGGAAAATGATCTTTTTCAGATTGGCCTGGGTCTTGGATGTGTATATGTATTTGCTATAATATATAGTATCGTTGAGTTAGTAACCCATAACACAAGTCTCGAACTTACTTTGGGGCTAGCTCAATCTGTGTGATTTGTCCGTATATATTTATATATTTATTTATTTTGATTTTATGCAGCACTAATTAACAAAGGTTTGCCGAAAATGTATTATCATGATAATAATGTCTACTTACAAGATTTTGTAAGTACTTAAAGTTTATAGATATTTTTAACGACCAACAATAACCTTTGCTTCACGCATCCTCGAATTAAACTTATTAAATGGCCGCACTCTCGTTTCCGAGTACAAAGAGTCTGCGTTAATTGTCCCTTTAGTACTTAACTGGCACGTAAAAAGAAATTCCTTTTCATAAGACTGGCCATAAAACAGCATTGTAAGTGCCCGCATACCACACGCACAACGCTCACGGATGTTCCTCAATAAAAGTATGGATTTCTTTTCTTTTGACTGTTACGTACATAACCCTATAGCTGTAGAAGTTTAGTCTTTAATGATGATGGTTACCAAACAAAAGTTAACAATTTAAAATACTGCATGTGTGGTTCCTAATCCCGCCGCAACATATTTTAAAAACTGACTAAACGTTTAATCGCTTCTCCCTACACTATTTGAAGTGCCTGATGGCCCAGTGCTCTTGAGCATTAATAGCGCTTACGTAAGTCAAGCCACCGTGGGCGCAGTCCCCACTGTGATGGGTGACCGCAAGTGGTACAAACAATTCTCGAGCTCTTCTGTGCTTAGTAAGGCACGTTAAACCGTTAGTCCCGACTGTCATCATTAATGGCAGTCGTTAAGCTAAGTCAGATGCCTTTAGGCAGCTTGAAAACTCTGACACCAGTGTTGGCCACTTACACACACGAAAAACAAATAAACAAACCTCCACTTGCGTCGAAATAAAAAATATTTTCTCATTACTAAGTCCTAACGTACCTAACAGAAAAAGAGTCCAAGCAAGATAAAAATAGAAGAATCTGTATCTCTGTATGATTCATTATAAAACGTTTCAAAAGATTGTCAAAAAAAGCCTACAGAAATCAATACATCGACGCCAAAAAAAATATTTGAGAACCTGGAGAATCCGAGTCTCGCTTATTTAAAACCTAACAAAGAAAAAGAGTATTCTCAGAGCCAGGCTTTGAGCACCTCTGCAAAGGATGTAACGACGAAAGAATCCTAGGAGATAAAAGAATAAGAAAATCCCTTTCTAAAAATAAAAACGCACAGGAAAGTATTTGCCATCTAGATATCCCTCAAAATAACCGAACTACTGAAGTGTGAAGTGGTGTTAGGTCGCCCCGATCAATGGATTGGTGATGGGACAGCGGGAACCGAATATGTGTGGTCCTGAGGGGCTTACTATATCGATGCGGCTCGAGTTTCACAACAAACGCAACGTGGCATCGATTGGAAATTATATGCACGTGCATGTGGTATCGGGGAAGTTAATGCACTTGATTTTAGGAGTTAGGCTCAAGAGTCGGAAAATACTTTGAACCTTCGAAAGGGGTCTATTTTGTAACTGCTGAAGTAGGTCTAACCTAAGTAACGGGTAGGCATGGAATTATATTGTGTATTTCTTTGTCATTGGTATTTTGAGCTACATACTTGTATAAATAGTGGTGGTGTCAGATTTATCAAGCTGCCCAAAGCATATGACACAGCTTTACGACTGCCTTCGATGATGGCAGCTGAAGGCCAACGGCTTAAGGTGTTTTTCGAACAGATTTTTTTATGCCCATTCCTGTGTGGACCGCGCCTGGGGCAACAAGTCATTTAATAATAATTATGCTAGCTTTGCAAACATGCACAAAGACATCTTATCGATATAAACTATACTTAAAACACATACTACTTATTTGTATAAACAGTCTTTCCTCGTCCTATTAGGAAAGTTTCCCCACTAGGAATCCATATCTCTCCTAACTTTGAATCCTGCTTTGTGTTGGTCCTCAGTTCCCACAAACGCATTCTAAGACTTTGTGTCACATAGTCTAGATAGACTCGAGACATTGCAAACTAGTCAAGCGCAGAAAGAGGGACGGCAACACCTTGGGCACAATGCAACACCACAGATAAACTCGAAATGGACAACGCAACTACTAACCTATAGGCTATCTATGACAGCGTTTGATCCCAAAGAACATCTATGTATTAGTCCAGACTTTTGTGCCACAGTAGTGTGGAATCGACTCGAGACATTGCGGACGAATCTAGTCTAGCGTAAAAAAGGGGTTGATGCAACACCACAGATAAACTCGAAATAGACAATGCAACTCCTATCTTTGTCAGCGTTAGCGAAGAACCTCTATGTGTAAGAACAGCCTTTTGTATTGATTAAGTCTACTTGAGGTATTGCAAAGTAGTTAAGCGCAAAAAGGGGGACTGCCAACACCTTCGCAAATTGCACACAACACAATGCAACACCACAGACACTCGAAATGGAGAACGCAAATCTATACCACTGTTCATCCCGAAGTTATTCCAGCCTTTTGTGGCACAGTAGTGTGGACACGACTCCAGACATGCATGCTAGGAGATAGTTGAGAAAGACGCAAAAGATCTCGGGTACAATGCAAAACAACAGGTATATGAACAACTAGCTGTTGCCCGCGACTTCGTTCGCGGCGATTTCTGTTATTATGATTTATTAGTATAGATGAATAATTATTCCCCGATTTCTTAACATTTTTCGCTCCTATTGCTCGCAGCGTGATGTTTTATAGCCTAAAGCCTTCCTCAATAAATGGACTATCCAACAAAAAGAATTTTCCGATTTGACCCAGTAGTTCCTGAGATTAGCGCGTTCAAACAAACAAACAAACTCTTTAGCTTTATAATATTAGTATAGATATGTCGTATATTTTTGTAAAATTTTAAACGTGTTACTTCCAAGTAGGAAGGTTTAAATGAAGAATACTCTACACAACGTTTACACACATGGAAGAAGCGATATGCTGAGTCCAGGCCAAGCATGTAGGTTAGAAATCTATACTTATATTATAAAGCTGAAGAGTTTGTTTGTTTGTTTGAACGCGCTAATCTCAGGAACTACTGGTTCAAATTGGAAGATTATTTTCGTGTTGGATAGTCCATTTATTGAGGAAAGCATCAATAAATAATATGAGCGAAGCATCAATAAAAAATGTTTTGAAAACAGGGGAAAATAATTCACTAATAAAAAAAACTAATTAATCATAATAACAGAAATTTCCGAGGACGAAGTCGCGGGCAACATAGAATAGTTCTATATAAATGTGAATTGCCTAACATGCTTGGCACTTCAAGCATGCTAAAATAACCAACATCCAATTCATTGTCTATTAATACTAGGTCTGCGGTAAAGACCTCAGGCGACAGAGCCCGACCATAACTCCGTTTGCGATCCTCAAACGCCTCACAAATTGTGGGTCTGCACTGCAGGGTAATCTAGACGATCGCTTACTGCAGCTAAATGATATCAGTCAAAAAAATTACGAAGTAATGAGTTAGTAGTAGTGTAGAGTAGTTTTTAAGGTATTCCACATTACTTTTGGCCGTGTGTGAACGAATTTAACCTATCCTTTGTGGGCAAACTGTTTTTGTTATGGCAAGATGGTCGAACAAATGAGCAAAAAATCTTAGTAGTTCGACGATCGAACAAATGGGAAAAAATGCCCATATTTCTCACTATTATCGTAAGGAACGTATAAACGTAAGGAACAATTTGACCTTTCGTGTACGAGGCCGACTTGCACTTTATTTAATTAATTTTTCATTGCCATTTATTAAAGAAAATATTTGCTATCGATTGCGGTTTCATCATTTGTGGAAACGTAATTCTTTTGAATTTACCCTTTTATAAGACCAGTGTTTAAAATGCGTTTTTACTTGTTGCAATTGTAAATTTGCCACGTTCTAATTATATTATCACGCTTCCCTGACGATTGTTTAGTGATACCTAAGGCTACGTATTAATCTATCCTGAATGCTGGATGCCGCAATACTTGAGTTGAGATTGAGACACGATTGAAATGAAATGAAATTGATTGAAATGATTTTTTTTTATTGATTGAAATGATTTATTAATTTACATGAAACATAGTTTTATGGATTGAAGATATTTCTATTCTTATCTAACGTAGTGCGGCGTTCCTCTCGTCAGTGGCTGAATCCTGTCGGCCTATTTGTTATCTCAGTACAACGTTTTGATAGTAACTTCAAAATACATTACGTTTAATGTCTCTTAAATAAAAATAGTCAATCATACGAAAGCCGTAATATTTTTTGAAATGACTATCAAAACGATGTACACTGCATCAATGTATATAAGAGATGTGTGTCTATTTGTAAAAAACTACCCAAATTTTTTCAGGTATCGTAACCGAGTACGTTTAAGAACACAGCGACGACAGTATAATAATTTTATTGGAGAAATCAGCATCAATTGGCTATATATACAAAAGCAATGTTTATAATATGTGTATAATTATATATAATAAGCTTCCAAATTCAATAAGGGAACTAAACGGAAAGAACTTTGACAATGTTTTGACTGCATGGCTGTTAGAAAATACTTTTTATGACATTAATGAATATTCAACTTATTGTAATCAAAATAAATTGTGAAATAGTTTTAAATGTTTAAGTATATGTATTTACTTTTAATTTGTTTTGTATAATAAACCATTTTAAAATTTGCATGCCTTACGCTAAGGTTGAATACATGTACCTTGTATATAATCTTAACATCTGTTTATTACTGTATTCTTGTAAATAAATGATTGATTGATTGACTGAGTTAGCAAATAAAACAGAAATTCTTTATGTTCTAGACTTGTCCGATAGACGTCGTATTGTACGTAAATTTAAAAATATTGGTTGTCTATAATGTCGGTTTACGGACGATAATTTTACGTGATAACAGTGGAAGAGAGATAGATGCATGATAGATGATGATGATGACGACGGCGATGACGATGATGAGGATAATAATAGTGACGTGACATTGTTAATGCACCTCTCCAACCCGTCTGGCCAGCGTGGAGAGTATAGGCCAAGTCATCTGGCTGCTCTGGTCAAGTATGGCTCTAGTAGTACAGAGAGGGTCGTGCTCCTGTAGTGGAGACTAAAAAGACCTGATGATGGTGATGATGATTGTTAATGCATGTTTTTCATCGATTTAAAAGTCGGTATCGTGTCAAAAAATTATAAAATGGTAGGTATAATATAAATTCCAAAAGTCCTGCACTCGACTGGTATGCTGAAGCCAGCAATAATTCTCGTGCGGCCATTTCCGTGCATTATGAGCGGGCCAGTTTGATGGAGCAGGCATAATCGAAACGACGGCATCGCAAAAATTGTTACGCTCTATGGATAGGTATGTCGTTTCTGGGTGAATTCGTGAACAAGGTACAAAACATGTATTTTCCGTGAATACTGTTGAATTTTCCTTGAATCTGAGGGTCTTCACTCCAGTATGATAATAATAATGGACCTCTTCCATCCTCTTCCATGCTGGTCTGGGAGAAAAGAAAAAACGTAGAATGTGCCAGCTGCTTCTCTTCCGTAGAAGCCGGTCAAGGGAATGGGCGAAAACCTAAAGAATAATGACAATAGGCGATGCGGCTAGCAGCCCATCACAATTTTGATTCCGTTTTTCACCTTTAGGACTACCAATTCGCTAAACGTCTACCCCGTAATGGGATAAAGACGTGATAATATGTATGTATGTATGTTCACTCCAGTATTGTATTCTCTCTTGCTATTATGACAGCATATGTACATGCTGCGCTGTGTCATGATATTACGAAAGTTTTTACAGCCGGCTTCCTGCCTGACAACAACCCTACTTTGGAATCTCTAGAACCGGTATGGATAACCTGCCACTGATAACAATACCAGCATTATTTGCGCTTACGTATGTTAAGCAACCCTGGGCGCGGTCCCCATTGGGATGGGTGACCGCAAGTGGCATAAATATATCTAGGGCTTCTCCAGCCTTCGGAACGTGATCCTAGCTGTCATCATTCCTAGATGGCAGTCGTTACGCTATATCAGACGCTTTTA
Organism: Elegia similella; assembly: GCA_947532085.1. Taxonomy (NCBI): domain Eukaryota; kingdom Metazoa; phylum Arthropoda; class Insecta; order Lepidoptera; family Pyralidae; genus Elegia; species Elegia similella. Next base: position 18,268,597 of record OX383940.1, on the reverse strand, counting down.
GGCATCTTGAAAAAATCTGACACCACTGTTGGCCACACGGAAAACAAACAATATTAATCTAGAATCATTAGATAAAATCTTAACGTTGTTATTATACATAGGTACACAATGACAGGATAAATTCCACCCATTCACCTTGCAGAGATATTATTAGCAAAAGAAATACTTTTATTGTGTAAAAAAACCTGTTAAAAAAGTTCTTGATGAGGTCATACTCTAAACTAGGTACTTATGTAGTAGGTGTATGTGCTAGGGGTCTATCTCAAAATATACGACTCGCCCGCCGCCGGCCGGCAATGGGCATTCCTTGATATATTGCAACGCATTCTTTCTTACCAACATCCCTCATATTTTCTCTAAGTCTAGGCTATTACCGGCTACCGCACCAATTGAGGTGGGTTCTAGAATATTATTACGCCTAGTAATCGTCTATTCTATTTCTTTCAATTCAGCTTAATAAAAATAGGAGGAAATAATCAATTCGGTTGTATGTTTTTAGGGTTCCGTAAAATAGAATAAAATAAATATTTAAGGGGGCTCCCATACAACAAACGTGTTTTTTTTGCTTGTGTTTGCTCGATATTGATAACGGCAACAGGTAGGCTTTTGAAATATTCACAGAATATTTAATTATATATTCACTTTTCAAATTAAATAAAAATTAAATTATTATTAAAGGGGGTGTCCCATGCAACGGACATGATTTTTTGCAGTTTCTATAGATAACGGTACGGATCCCTCCATGCGCGAGTCCGACTCGCACTTGGCCGGTTTTTTTTTTATTGTTTGTTACCTGAAAACTCAGTCATCTATGAACCGATTATAAAAAATATTTTTTGTTTGAAAGGGTAGGTATGCTTTCTATGTCCCTTTTAAATTTTGTCTCAATCATTAGAAAAAAGTTGCAGAGAAACTTCAACTCTGCTATAAAGCCATATTAAGAATTATGTACTAAAAACGGGTCACTCACGTGCTATTTCGTCGGGATTGCCGACTATAGTTTCGGACTGACTCGAACAGTTTGGAACCGTCCGGCGCGCCTCTCGCACTCGCCTTGAAAATGGGCTCCTGATGAGTCCGAAACTATAGTCGGCAATCCCGACCAAATAGCACGTGAGTGAAGTTTTTAGTACATAATGTCTGTATCTCACGTTAGTTTCAACCATATTAAGAAGTCTAACTTTTCTATTTCCATAACCAGCTTAGCGATTCTTTTTTCCTTTTACATGGATGTGATACACACTAGACAAGTTGAAAATGAACATAATAGCTATGTTTCGATTATTCAATGGTTTCGATTACAATTTTAAATCCATTGATGAGTTTTTATCTCGCAACTTAACGGCACGCTCACTCTGTCACCAATGTACCAGTTTTTATTGAACTGAACATAAATCATTGTCACAATATTTTTTTCGCATAGCTCAATGTTCAGGCTTTTATAAATAGAGCTCAAAGATAAATAAGTAGCTATTATAAATAAATAAATATACAGCGACATATCACACAAATTGAGCTAGCCCCACAGTAAGTCGTGAACTTGTGTCGTAGGATACTAACTCAACGATACTATATTTTATAATAGATAATTATATAGATAAACATCCAAGATCCAGGTCAATCCGAAAAAGATCGTTTTCCATCATGACCTGACCAGGGATCGAACCCGGTCACCCTCGTGTCGCAGACTGGCGTATGACCAATGCACAAATTTTAAATCGACCATCGAGGATTTTGTCGCAAGCATCTCACATAATTCGCGTCGCGATGCGCGTTATAGACAACTGGCGTAATAAAGTCTTATAAATCGATGAACGCCGGCACGAAAAATTGACACGTTCCGTGTACGAGCGAGAGCGCGAAACAAACGATATAGAGGCACGATCGGCCTAAGCGTTCGGTTTGTGACGCATCTATCTCTCCTCCACCGTTATCACGTAAAAGTATCGTCCGTAAACCGACATTACAGACAACCAATATTTTAAAATTTACGTGCCATACGATGTCTATCGGACAAGTCCAGAACCTCAGAACATAAGAATTTGTGTTTTTAGTCCATTACAATTTTAAATCTGTCAATGAGATCTCTTATCTCACGGCAGTTCACATTCACAACGACCGCCGCAGACTAGACAAGCGCCATTTGTTTTACGATGCTATATAAATCCAATTTTTCCAGTTTTTACGCGATACTCTGCGATGAGACAACCTTGTGCAGATGGTGAATAAAGAGGTTTTTATAACAGCTCCTTTGACAATGCTCCCGACCTCACCTAATTGAAGTGCTAGACATAATAGTGATTATACCAGATTTGGGTATAAAGGGGGGAGTATTATACCTTCCTTTCAGAATTCAGTCACTGACAAGAGTGTACAATACGATTGAAGATATTTCCATTCAGTGACTTTTTTTTTAAATGACTATGTAGTTAACTCCAAGTGAGCTTTCGCTACTATACCGGGCGTTTGAGGCGAAGGCAGATTGCCCTCAGCCTATAAGACAACATCACCAAAGGGCTCTAAGGCGGGACGGACCTCGGCTTTGGGCGTTGCCTGTGTGCGCAAGGCTTGGAGAGACAGCAAACTCTCATATTGCGGTTTAGACAACGGCGTCGCTATCCTTTGAATCCATACCTTTTAAAAAAAGGCAAAATAGGCTTGCTTCTATTTACTGAACAAACACCCGCTCATAATAATGTATTACGCTATTATGTGTCACCCTATTTTTAGCAAATAAATGATTTTGATTTTGAATCAGATGGGAGCAGAAACTCGGTAAGGGGGGATCAAAAGCCCAGCCAGGATTTTCTTTGTTTGTACGTTTAATAACCGCTAGACTGAAAAGAGTTTAAAAGAAGCCTTTATTCGGCAATGGTTGTCCCATTTAGGAACTCACCTGATTTAGGCGGATACAGGATAAGTAAAAAAACTTTAAAAATACCGAGCCTCTATGGGGGCGGGGCAGCTACCTGTCTCAAAATCTCAACATCCCTATATAATTAAATGTATATTAATGAATATAAACGGTAAGTTTCGCTACGGAATCAAGTTACCAAGCGTAAAAATAAATAAAGTACGGGTAGGTACCCGTAGTTGATTTATTGGCTTTTCACGATTTCTGAGTTATTTAGTTCAACTGTTTTTCATCAAAAAAAGGTACTAAAGGCGGACTTAATGCTAATAGCTCTACCAGTTATTCCATAGTAAAAGTTATTTTTAATGCACTGTTTATGATTATGCGCTGAAAATATTTATATACCCTGTAAATAGCTGAATCGTAATATTAAAGCCAACATTTCATTCAAGTGCAGCTCATTGACAGCAATATATCACATATTACCTACCTAACTACCTAATTAAATAAAAAACTAACTAACTACAATATTATTCTGAGTGATGTTATACACGTATTTGCCGTTACCGTTACGCACAACAATATCCAAGCACAATAAAGTTACGTTTTACCTACCAGCGATAGTAGATTTGAATAAATATATTAGAAAATTATACCATTTTCGTAAGACAGTCTTTGGATGGTAATCGTTGAATTATCAACTAAATGACTTGGAGCTTAGGGCGTAGCGAGGTACGGCCAGGGCAGGGGGGAGCGCTGGTCCTTGGAAGATGGCGCCGCGCCGGCGACGATTACCATAAATATTCGCGAAACGTAAAGTATTAAAATAGGTAAGGAGATATCACTTTGTTAACGTAAACAAAGTAGGTACCTAATAAATCTAAACATTTAGGTATAAATACGGATATATACATCTACACTAATCTACACCTCCACACTAATATTAGATATACTGTGGAAAGATTTTATTGTTTGTTTGTGTGCATTGAATAGGCTCCGAAACTACTGGACCGATTTGAAAACTTATTTCACCATTCAGACCCACATTATCCTTGATGAACAGAATATTTTCGAAAAGTTAGGGATCCGTACGAAAACTTCAATAATGTAACCCAAGGTGTGAAAAATACCAAAAGATCCTTATTTAAAATTAAAATATTATAATTAAAACATGAATAAGGTATTAAAAATTTTACGTACCCTGTCTCACAGCTTGTGCAGCATGTACCTTACCCAACCCAAGGGCACGTTCTTGGTCCTCCCCCCCTCGCTGGCTACGCCCTTGCTCAGAGCTGAATGTGGGAGTACACAGCCTAAAGCGGCTTGCGGCTCTAAACAAAATTATTACAGCCCGTAATCCGCCTAAACTGTTTCAAAGAGGTCATGGAATGCTTTGTTTTATATTGTAGTTCGTTAATTGCGGATTTTAAAAGCTGCGGTAATTGAATAACTCCTACTTGATCATATTTACGTCTGTTATTAGAAATTTTTAATAGTTATAGATCATTGTACAGACCTGAAACTTAAAGGGTGTGTTCTTTTTATAACGTACATACATCCACAGAGCATACATCCATACATATTATCACGTCTTTATCCCTTACGGAGTAGACAGAGTCTAAAGTCATAAGACCGAAAGGCTACGTTTAGCGTGCAGATGGGCGTAAAGGTGGAAAACGGAAAATAGTAATGGGTTGCTAGCCGCATCGCCGATTGTCATGATTCTTTTTCGCCCATTCCCTTGACCGGCTTCTACGGTCTGCGCGGGAGGAGATGCAGCTGGCACATCCTAAGTTTTTTCTTGTCCCCTTCCCCAAAAAATGGGGAAGATGAACGATTGTATGACGTAGGCATCCGAAAAGAAACTAAGTAGATTAAAAAGGGAGGCAAAGTTTGTATGGGACAACCAACGTGATTCCTTGGTCCAATCTACTCCTATTGAAACCATTTCCTAGTTCTACGCGGACGAAGTCGCGAGCAGAAGCTAGCATGTACGTACTGTGTTAAAAGTAAAAAGCACACTCAAACACGTGCCCTATACGTGTCGTTAGAAAAAAAATTGCTGATTACCATCTTAATTTTAGAAACGGGGACAGTAAAAAATATCTCATTGGCGCTTCCGCTTCCTACTTCGGGGTGGGCCGGCTGGAAAATAGCACGTGGACTCAATGACTACTCTTCACAGGAGGGCTTTTTTTAACCCGATTGCCAAGAAGGGTTGTGTGTTTCGCGCGTATCTTGTATTTGTAAAATTCTTTACAACCTCTTTATGTTCAAAAGTAGCTGTTGCCCGCGACTTCGTCCGCGGTAATTTTAGTTATGTATTATGATTAATTAGTTTTTTCTTAGAATAGATGAATAATTTTCCCCCGTTTTCAAAACATTTTTTACTGATGCTTCGCTCCTATTGGTCGCAGCGTGATGTTTTAGGAAGCCTAAAGGCTTCCTCGATAAATGGACTACCCAACACAAAAATAATTTTCCAATTTGAACCAGTAGTTCCTGAGATTAGCGCGTTCAAACAAACAAACATACATACAAACAAACTCTTAAGCTTTATAATACAACGTGATTTTGAACCTCCTAGCTTTATTGAAATCTCAGAATCAGAATCCCTAATGAAATATAGAACTGCAAGAAAAAAAAGCTGAAAATCGAAAAAAAAATTAGGGTTTCCCATACAAAGTCGCCGATCAGCTGGACGAATTTCTATGTAAAGTAATTTTTTTTTTCGGTTTTTACCTTTTTTTCTTGTAATTCTGTATTTCATTAGGGATTCTGATTCCAAGATTTCAATATAACTAGGGGATTCAAAATCACGCTGTATTAGTATAGATTAGTATAGATGGTTCGCTGGATTTGGTTAGTAAACCTTAGAGGGACTATTAGGTCCCACATTAAATTGAATGATCTGTCCTTCATATAAGGTTCTAAACCAATAAAAATTTATACCTACGAATAAGGATTAAAAAACCGGCCAAGTGCGAGCCGGCCTCATGCAAGATGGGTTCCATACTATTATCTATGAAAACGGCAAAAAACACATGTCTTTTGTATGGGCCCCATTAACTATTTATTTACTTTAAAACTGAATATATAACTAAATATTCTTTCAAGCGAAGGTTTTTTCTTTGCTGTCATAGACATCTAAATTTGGCTGGGGTGGGTCAGGGTCACCCACCTAAAATCCATTAAGTACATCAGAATAGAAATACTTTATTATTTGTCTATGTCCTATCATAATGATGTCATGGCGTTGGATTCCTGACTCTTGTGTCTGACTCATCGGAACCTGCCTGCCAACATTCACATACCATATAGGTTTATCTACCAAAAAAACAATAAAGCAAAAAAACAGCCAAGTGCGAGTCGGACTCGCGAACGTAGGATTCCGTACCATTAGCTATAATAGAAACGGCAAAAAATGTCTGTTGTATGGAGGCCTCCTCTTAATACACATACATATTATTTTAATTATTTATTTTTGTGTGAATATATAATTAAATATTATGTAAATATTTCAAGCGTCTACCTGTTGCCGTAAGTAATATCAACCAAGAAACGAGCAAAATTGTCACATTTGTTGGCCCCTTAAATATTTATTATATTCTGTTTTTTAGTATTTGTTTTGATGGCTGCAACAGAAATACATCATTTGTGAAAATTTTAACTGTCTACCTATCACGGTTCTTGAGATACAGCTTGGTGACAAACATACAGACAGACAGATAGTCAGACAGACAGACAGCGGAGCCAAATTAACAGGGTCCCATTTTTACCTTTTGGGTACGGAACCCTAAAAACTAATATTCGAGGCACTAGTTTTTGTTTCATATCATATCAAGCCGGTATCATGTTTAGGCACTATTAATTAGTTGGTTCATAGAAGTAACGAGATATTTTTGGTTGTTCTAACAAATATCAATATTATGTGCTAGATTCTAAACCTTCATTTCGTCATTTAATTTCAAGTAAGGACATGTCCTATTAGAGGGATCAATTTGAACAGATTCACGGACAAAAGCTAGTTATATAATTTATTTTTTACGTTCATAATAAATGAATCAAATAATATAATGATTGATCATCCAAGCGATTTTGAACTATATTGAAATCCTGGAATCAGATCCCTTAATGGAATACTGAATTGCAAGAAAAAAAGGTACTAACATATAAAAAAAAATTAAATTCCATAAAATTCGTCCAGCTGATTGGCAAATTTGTATGGGAAGTCTAATTCTTTTTTCGATTTTCAGCTTTTTTTTTGCAATTCTACATTTCATTAGGGATTCTGAGCCCAGGAATTCAATATCGTTCAAAGATTCAAAATCACACGGTATATAATTGATGTTAATAATATTATTTTTCATCCAACATTCAATTCTTAATTCATACTAGTGTCTACCTAATTATAATTCAAATATATAAAAATGTCGTATAAAGCTCACCTCAGCATATGGAGCTTATCTTTATGACTATTTTTAGCAATTTCCTTCTAAAGTCTATCAACACAGGCTTTAGAGACAGCATTATATGAGTTATAAAAAATATACCTCGAAAGCTGCTTGGCTCTCTCATATTAAAATGACTGCCACAATTTTATTTCTGTTTTAAACGACTCAATAAAACGCTAAAGTGGAAACGTAAGTGGCGGGTTTCCATTTAATTTATTAATTTGGAAAAGCGTCTTCGCGTGTTGGTGGTAGTTTCGAACAAGATTAGATTTTATCGGTCGCCAGTAATGAGCTAAGTTCAATAGTTGTGCCGGTGGCCGTTGTTTCATTAAGGTAAGGATCGAGTCCTTGAGCTCGAGACTCGAGTGCAGGTGTTTAGTGACTCGAGACAGGAAAGGGGCTATAGTTCGGGGAGAGAAACTACACCCTATTGACAAGTTTGCGATATCAATCCTTTTATCGTACTTTAGTTGTTTCTTGGGATACTTGACGAGCTAATTGGACTGACTATGTAACCAGATAAGTTGGGTGAGATGTGATATAGTGGGCACGGTGGTGTGGGTAGGCATGACCTCATTCAGGATAATTATGAATATTATTTCTTAGGATTAGATTTTCTTTCAAGTGTTAAGTATGCAATGGATACTGAATTGCTGTGTAAAACAGAAAAAAATATATTTAAAGTTTAAAAGTGATCTTGAAACGATAAAAAAAACGGAACCCTTATAGGGTCACTTTGTTGTCCGTCTGTATGTCTGTCAAGACCTGTTTCTCAGGAACGCGGAAAGGTATCAAGCTAAAATTCATATCAAATACTTATGTCTACTGCCCCTTAGACCGGTAAAAAATCAAACTTCTAAGCCAACGCAATCAAAAGATACAGCCGTTTATGCCGCCAATTTTCGACATTCGCAGGGGAATTAAAACCTACAGGGTACTTGCCGTTAACTCAGAATCTTGAAATTTGGTACGAAACAACGTCTTATAGCACATAATAAGGAAAAATTGCAAAATGCAAAAATTTTTTGTCACATCATATAATAAAAATATTTTAAATCATTTTAAACTTTATATATAGATAATGGTACGGACGGAACCCTTAGTTTGTGAGTCCGACTCGCACTTGGCCGGTTTTTTAAACTTTAAATAAGTTATAATTATATTTTAATTTCGATCTGACTGAGAGACCTGAACTAGCACTACCGAACCCTCAATTGTTTGGGAGCTCCATCCAGCTCCCAAAAAAATGAGAGCCCGGTGTCCAAGACCAGCTTGCTGCCTGGTTTTTAAAGACTCGTGTTTAAGTTTCAATTCAAAACTGAGGCAAGCTCCGTGGCGCAATGGTTAACACGCCAGCCTGCGACACGGGAGTTACCGGGTTCGATCCCCGGTCAGGTCATAATGGAAAACGATCTTTTCAAATTGACCTGGGTCTTGGGTTTTTACCTATATACCTAAGTATCTATTATAAAATATAGTGTCCTTAAGTTAGCCGTGTTGTTTCCGGCAGAGTAGAATAGGACCACTCCTATTCTTCCCATGGAGGTCGTAAGAGGCGACTTAGGAAATACAAGCTAAACAAAGCTCATAAACATTAATGAGACCTCTCATACCCGTCTGGCCAGCGAGGAGAGTGTAGGCCAAATCCTCTGTCTGCTCTGGCTAAGTATGGCTCCGTTAGTACAGAGAGGGTCATGCTCCTGCAGTGGAGAGAGAGACCTGATGAATCATCATCATCATCAGGTCTACTATATAGGATACTAATCCTACGACACAATTTAACAAATAACTGTGGGGCTAGCTCAATTTGTGTGATTCCCTATATATTTATTTAAAACGTATGAGGCAAAGCATTCAGACGTCACAAAAAAGACAGATAACAAAATGCTGGTTTGAGGAGCTATAAAGAAATTCCACTGAGAGTTATAAATGTTGGATGAGACTAAGATTCGTGACCAAGAAGACGTGTGTGACAAATCGGCCGTCTGAGGGTGTAACCTTCAGCTCACCTTCCTTCATTGATCACTTACTTATGTCTGACAAATGGAGAATAGGTACAGTGCGACAATACGAAGATCATTTTACACTATCTTCTTCATTTAATGTAAAATTCTCTTCGTATTGTCGAACTAATAAATCAGTCATACACAACACAATTTCTACAAACTTTAATGAAAGAATGACAGGACAATGTAATTTTTTTTTTGGATGGCAAACAAGCTAGTAAATCAGAACAAGAATTTTTTTTATCGTCGGGTGGATCGGCTGCCGTGAGACGAAATGGCGAAGATTCGACTTTATAAACATTCAAGCCTTAAAATATACCATATTTGCTTACGCCGCCATCCGCCACTTAAATTTTTGACGATTATGATGCATTCATATTAATGACTTTCAATGAACTAAAAATTTTGTGAAAATGGTCTAGCCTGGCACAAATTTTGAGAAATGCACGCCACGTGACGTAGCGTCGAGGAACATGGCCCCGGGTGGCAAATAAGAGGGGACAGCAAGAGCGGCCATATGATATAAGGCTAGAGCGAAGGATTTAAAACGGCACAACACTCCATGCCCCCGGATCACAGAAACTATCGCTAGGCCACTGCTTAACACTGTTGAATAGATTATTATTACGGCTTCGATCTTTAAGTTGTCGTAGCCAATATAGTTATACGTAGGAAAGTCCGAGTAGAACTCTCAGACTACGCTTATCAATTTGGTTGGTCAGATTATCTATCATATCATCCCTAACCCAGTGACATCCGAAAAAAAAAACCGTCAGCAATTAATGTAATTTTAATGGGACTGATTGGCAATGATACCTAATATTTCAAATTAAAATTGATTTTTCGAATCGGTTCATTAATGGCGAAGTTATGCGGAAGCATTAAAAAAAAACATACAACCGAATTGATAATCTCTTCATTTTTAACGCGGTTAAAAGTTATACTTCTCACTTCGGCATAAGTAGGTACCTAGTTAATTAATTATTTGATTAATAACAGTTTAAATCCTATTCGTCTTATGTGTTGTCGGGTTGTCGCAGTGTGAAAAATAAACAATAGGTTAAACAATAGATAATTATAAAATAATACGTAAATCTGTCTTCTAGGACGTAAAGTAATAATTAATAATTAGTCTTTGTATTATTTTATTACCATTTCATTATGTTTTTAAGCATTATCGTTTTAGATTCAACCCAACGGAAACATAAGAACATCTGAAAAGAGTCACATACTTAACTACATCCTTACACAAGTTATAACAAATATGACCGAATGTTTCAAAGTTATACTTCTTGTACTGTTCTGCATATAAATCAGTATACATACATGTATGCGATGCGGTAGTCCTTTAATTAACCTGTAACATGATCATTGTTATACGCCAGCTTATCGGAATCACATACATCTGATACATCCTTACCTACACAAGTTGACTTAAGTTAAACTCCTTGTTACAGTACTGCGTCTTAAAGGTACGTTTCAATAGTATTGTAACATGATCATTGTCATACGCCAGCTTTGAAGAAAATTCGGAATCACATACATCATTACACAAGTTATACTCCTTGTTACTGTTCTGCATATAAAGCGATATGCATGTATTCGATGCGGCAGCCCGGTTAACATGATCAGTGTCATACGCCAGTACCTGCATTTGCATCGTATAATCTGCATTCGGAATCGCTCGATTGACTGGCGTATACTGCGCTGCAACCGAAAGGATTATTTCCTTTTTAGAGATCCCTGCGCTGATGTTAAACGGACACTTTGTCGAAGTTCTTTGATTGATAACGGTTTTAAATCCCTCTTTTTTTCTCGCATTTATATAAGATACAAAATTACACATCTAAAGTTTTGATTACTAATATCAAATAAATTTTATACTAGATATGTTGCCCCCGTATTATGGTATCTACCTATTTTTATTCATATTTTTTCTCTGTTTATTAAACTGTGCGTATAAATATGAATCTACGCTAATTCTACGTAGTAGTGATTCTATAATTTCAGGTGTAGATTTTCTTATACTCGAGTGAAACTAATGAGTATACTAAGAATATTTTATTTGTGACATGCATGACACATTGCACAACATACCTACCTAGGTACAGAAGTTACACGTCTATTCCTGTATGCATTTTAGAATCTATTATTTCATGAATAATTCGCATCAGATTACTTTATAAGTTGCGTTGAATGTTCCGATCCATTTCGAGCAAGACATATAAATAATTCCACATATCTTGTTTTTGACACTCAGAAATTCTCAATCAAATTAATATTTCAAGAGCAGGCTCTTCTGGGTTACGCCTCTCAAATCACGTACACTTCTCCTTATCGAGTTGTTTATTTCAGGGGTTGGAATACCGGTAAAAATCCATTACCGGTACCTCTATGAAACGACAGTACCGGTAATTGGTTTGGTACCGGTATATTTGGTAACGGTAAAAATCAAGTACCGGTACCTCTATAATACAACGGTACCGGTAATTGGATTGGTACCGGTACCTCAATAAAACGACGGTACCGGTAATTGAAAGAAGTACCTGTACCAAATACCGGTAAACAGTACCGGTACTTAGTACCGGTACTCGTATTGGGAATTATCATTTCGTTAATGTGTGTCGTTGCCGTGTTGAGCATGTGCGGCGTAAGGCGGGGGCCCACAATAGGGCGGCACTTTTACAGTCGAGCGAGTCCCATGCGGTAGACGGCAACAATGCGTAGGTACCGGTAAAATTAACGCAATTTTAATACCGTTAAAATTTGACAGAATAGAGGTACCGGTACTTACCGGTACTTATAATGTGAATTTGGTACCGGTAACAAGTAGGGGTAAAATTACCGTTAACTGTTAACAATATTATTACCGTTAAATACTAGATTACCGGTACCTCATATTACCGTTAAAATTTTAACAGAATAGTAATACCGGTACTTACCGGTACTTATAATGGGAATTTGGTACCGGTAACAAGCCCTGGTTTATTTATTCGTTATCGAGTATTTTGCGTTGTCGTCCCTTAATGGTGTGACGCCAGTGATTTACTGCCACCGATGATCACATATTGTAAATCAATAAGTAATTGATGCTATAATCAATGTTACATAGTATGAATACAATAAGGTTATGCATGTAAGCTCATCTTCTTTTCTTCCTCACCTTATCCCACTTTAAGTGGGGTCGGGACAGCATGTGAGTATTTTCCATTTCGCTCTATCTTGAGCAATTTCTTTCGTTACCATCTTTTTACCCATATCCTCCTTCACACACTCAATCCATCTTTTCTTTGGCCTACCTCTACTCTGATTCCCAATTACTTTCATATCCAACACCTTCCTAGTTACATGGCTCTCTTCTCTTCGCAAAACATGTCCATACCATCCTAATCTACAGCTTCTCAATTTTTCCGTTATGGAGGCTACTTTCGTACTTCCTCTTACATACTCATTCCTTATCCTATCTTTTCGAGTCACTCCACTCATGCATGTAAGCTCATGTAAGTTGGTATTTTGTAATACCTACGTAATTTATTTTAAACAATCAATTTTCTTGGGATAACACACTAGCGACCTGGACCCCGGCTTCGCACGGGTGCAACGTACAAAACCTTCCTCTTAAATTACTCTATCTATTTAAAAAAACGCATCATACTATGCACCTAGTGATTATATTTAATTTAGTTCCACGCGTGGATTAGAGCGGTTAATAGAAGCATCTTTCTTGGTTTAGGTATTGACCATGGCCACCCTAAAGGAATCTGACTGAAAACTAATAAAGGTCCTTACCTGTCTACAAAAAGGTTTAAAAGTAAGTAGGTTCACTGAATCTATGTACTGCCTATAAAAAGAAACGAAGAAAGATGCGCTGCTCGTAACTACACAACTACCTATACTAAGCCCAAAATGTGTCGTACGTTACACAGTTTATCTAGGTGTGTTATGTTTAGTTTTCTTTACATAGGTACATAATATCATATGTATATCTACCTTAATACAAACCATCCGTACAATATCATTAATTATAGTTGCTGCCCAGCCCAGCTAATTCTTAGTTAGTTTTTTTTTTTATGTCCAATAAGCACATGTTACCTTATAGGAAATATTCGATCGTGGTCTACGTTTTCAATAGCAATCATATCTGCTGTATTGCCTGCATCCGTAGCAATATCCAGAGCCAGATTGTAAAGGCTCAATATTTTAAAATCTCAGGTATTTTCACGAACCGAAACCAGCCGTTTTCACGGATTTTTGGCTTATTTTTGGCCTCTTTTTATACTGCCATAAAAACAGTGAATATGAATTTGAATGAACTGACGCTTTACTCCATTGAAATATCCAGTAAAAATACCTATGCAAGATATTTTAGAAAACCCCGCTTCAATAGTAAAGTTCAACGGAATAAAGTAACAACTATTGATTTTAATCTTTCATTTCCTTGTGTGCCTGATGAAATACCTACTTCCATGTCTGTTCCCGCCCCTGACCCCTGCAGAGGTATAACGTTGCAGCATGCCACCTGCATGCTGCATCTCGTCCAACCCCATTTCTTTCTCATCCTGTCCAGTTTTCATTCCTCATTTTATTTCAAATTTTATTCCATTTCATTTTTCTATTATTTTCTCTTTCTCTCATCACTCATTCCTTCAGTCTACCATCATCTCTTGGATTGTTTACTTGATCGGTCTCTGATCTTTTTTGTAAAAGTTAATATATTTATATAAGTTGTGAAGTTGTGACAAATAAAATTAATCTCTGCGTGTGTTGTGTGTCGAGTCTCTGTTCTCCACTATTCCCTACTTCCTATTTATGTGGGAACTCGACTAGAGCGCCGGGACGGTCGAGGTCTCACAGAGGATAACTTTAGAACTTTCTCGTAACATCCATCTTCTCTTTTAAATTTTAGGTAGTAAGGCACCTACTAATGTTATACTATACCTACATTGTTTTATAAAATTTTGTACTGTCGTCGTTATTATCAAACCTTGGCACAATTTCGTTGATGTTTCATTCCTTCTAACAATTCTTATAAAGAGCGCTCCATATCTGTCAATTTCCTGCCATAAATGTGTAAAGTGTAAAACCCTCATAGGGTTTATACCTTACATGGCTATTCAATCGAAGCAGACACGGAACTTCAATCGCTTTCTACCCATTGTGGAGCTAACCTGTTCCACAGAGCCCAATACGAGAACTAATGATTTCCTTGGACTTCGGCCTGCTGAGTTCAATAGCCACCATGTCGTAGTAAAAGCTTACCACGGCAGTTAAACAACTCGTGCAATTACTTCCTTTATACCCAGCTTTTATTGACCCAATGTAAGCTATTGCTCTTTGATTGCTGCATTCCTTTATTACTTCTTCTTTAAGTATCTAGTTAGTTTGTCTTTCAGTGACATGTTTAAAAGGTGCAATTATCCCATCACGTGACTGTTCTTATTATGATACCGTAATTACTCTTCTTTCTGATAAATTAAAGTAAACAGATGATAATGGAAACATCAATACTTTTTAATTTATTTCTGCACTTTTTAAATTGTTCTCTGTCTCATATTAGGTAAGTATTACCTACTAGGTATTTAATATGAGACAGAGAACATTATCGGAATCATTTTGTACAGAGAAATGGACATAATAACTATCTTTGGCAGGAATAATGGTGTGGTTTCGTATTGCCTTCTCCATTTCACATAGTGAACAGTCCACTAAGATACCATTTTTATTGTACAAGACAATAGCAGTGAGCCACAATATTGGCTGGGTTATTTTTAAACTGTAACTCAGCACAACAAATCATAAGAATTCATCGCTTAATTACTCTACAATATCACAAACGAGGCATGATGAACGCAATTGTATCAATTGGAGGGGAATATTTCGATAAAACATACCGCAAGGTGCGCCTGCGCCTGCACCGAGATGAGTGTCGAGTTGAGGTGCATCGCATTCTTCCAAGAGGGACGGACGGGAGGGAATGGGTTGCATTCTTAGTTATTCTTACCGTTTCACATGAATCCTTAGAAACTCCACCTTTGTAACACTCCAGGGACACTTTTATAACATCTCCTTTATTTCACCCTGTCAAAAATGAACTGTATTTACACATTCAATGTACTTTTTGTTTACATCACTATTCTTGGCGCGCGAGACACACAACCGACGGGCCGGCTTATAACAAGCAAACTGGATGTCTGTTTGTGACGCGGAATGCTATCCTCCGTCTCTGTTTAACCTGAACTGGAATCAAACAGCTCTCTTTCGCTCTTATTGAGAAAGGCGCCAGTGCAAGGCGCGGGCGCCGACTCCTTCTCAGGAACGTGAAAAAACAAAAGCTCTTTTGAAACAAGTTACGGGTAATGGGGCTTTAGGTGCCTGTCAAGATATTGTATGATTTAACATTTATTTGAGATGAGAGCGCGAAGGCTTAAGGCCTGGAAGATAATTCAGTTCTGATGATAAATGAAATCATAGTTATATTTTGATAAGTTATTTTTAACTTATCTTAATTGCTTAAGTAAGTCCGAAGACAAAGAGTATCGAGGTCGTCTATTTTGTTAAAATGTGTTTTGCAATTTTAAACCAAGATTCGTAGGTAACGTTCATTATGATTCAAAGGACCATTTTTTTTATTATTTTAACTCTCCATCCGTTAGTTTATAACTTTTTCAAATTTTTGCATGATTTTGGTATTTATTCTTTTCGCAATAAAAAAAATAAAGAACGACACATCTTAATTATTTTTCACGAATATTAACAGATTGACACAGAAATACTTGTAGCATGAAACAAAGCTTGCCACCTGTTGGTACACAGTTACAAGAAACAAAGGTCATTAGGTTATTGAGTGAAGCTGGTCCAGGCGCATTCCTAACGAGATAGTTAACCGCCCTTTCCCAAGGCAGCACAACCATAGTTAACTATTAGGTATTTAGTACCTTATTCTGGTATCTATGTGTATAGCTAATAGGTATACCTACATTCTTAAGTAGGCAAGAAAGTAGGTACCATTTTCTTTAATCTTCATATACCTACGTGACTCTCACTTACACGAATAATCTAGTGTACAATGTAAAGTTCCCAATTTCTTCTTTACGTATCATCTATCAAGAAACCAACACAGGAGCGAAGGAGTTACCTTCTTAAACTGGCCAGTGGTCACAACACAATTTAAATCTATGGTCGCAGTCACAGGACACAGGTCATCAGCAGGAGTAAACAAGTTTTGAGTTTAACTTTCGCATAACTTTCGCAATGGTTCTAAGTACGAAGAGAGAATTATATAAATATTTTTATATCATTTCATCATCATTATCATCATCATTAGGCCTTTTTAGTATCCACTGCAGGAGCATGACCCTCTCTGTACTACCGGAGCCATATTTGGCCAAAGCAGACACAGGATTTGGCCTACACTCTCCTCGCTGGCCAGACGGATTGGAGAGGTCTTATTGATGTTTATTAGCTTTGTTTAGCTTGTATTTCCTAAGTCGCCTCTTACGACCTCCATAGGAAAACTAGGAGTGGTACTATTCTACTCTGCCGGAAACCACACGGCTATTATATCATTTATATAAATATTATTATTAGAATTTTGTCCAGTTTTAGCTAATTTGATGCGCCTAAAAGGAATGTGTTAACTATTTATGCAAGAGTGTTATATCTTCCAAACCAATAATTCTTGGATTCGTCGACTGATTTCGACAAATTTTCGATTAATTTGGAAGATACAGTTTCTAAGATTCCTGGCTTGGCCATTAAAACATGGTTGTAACTTCTAAAGTACAGACCGACTTTTTTTTATATTAGGTGACTATTTCTCCGCTATAATACGCTAATGCATGATGAGAATTTAAATCGATAATGGTGGCCAAGCCGGCAAATGTCACACGCTCGAGATAGGTACTCTATGCCATCTTGTAGGTATGTATCTTTATTCCTATTGAAAAATTGTTCCTGTAATTGCTGCACAACTCCCCAAATTCTCTAGCGCTTGAAACTAAAACTATTTTAACTCCTGTGAATTCCAAACTAAGTATATACTTACTTCTTACTGTACTTAACTTACCCCCGAAACTCAAAAGAAAACTAATGAATGAAGCTGTATAGGTCTCGCTATGTCTAGACCACGGAGCAAGTCTAGACAGATAGCATAAGATTTGTAAAGTTTATTAATAGGCCGTTACCATAGATATATTTAGGTACCCCACCTACACTTACATTATGTTCCAACCAAACACATAAATCTTAACTTTGCTTATTTGAATCATGAATAAAATTTAGTGACATCAATAAAAAAAAACACGTAAATAATTAAAATAAGTCTATGTTCGTAAGGATTGTGTCGTGTGTGCTTGTAGACTGTATTTGATGAAATCAGAGAAGTTTTGTTTTTGTTTTTTGGTTGGAACAAAGTGTAATGTTTAATGGAAAAAAATAGTTGTGGTTATTGCATTTTAGAAACGACTAACAAAACACTCAAATACCTGATTGACCGACAAATCCTTCGCATCCATTTATGTATAAATATTATTTACTCTGTTTTATATTCCGCCGTGGTGCGATGAGCAAAAAACCTTCATTCAGTAAAGAGTTTGATGTAATAAGTGCGATTCGCAAAACGTATTAGAGATGCAAAATAAGGATACGTACCTTTTCGTAAAATATAACAGTCACGTTGAGATACGCTAGAACGCTAGATGTACAAATGTAAGTACTTTTGGGCCCACTATTTACTAAACGCGTTTAGCCTAGTAGACCTAAACGCGAAACAGCCGATTTTTGATAAAAATCGCTAATTTAACTTAAATCCACGGATTCTTGTGCCAGTTGTAGCGAGAAAATTGTGCGCGTTATAGAAATTTCATGGTACGATAGGTACATAGTATAAAACAAAGTCGCTTCCCGCTGTCTGTCTGTCCCTATGTATGCTTAGATCGTTAAGACTACGCAATGGATTTTGATGCTGTTTTTTTAATAGATAGAGTGATTTACGAGGAAGGTTTATATGTATAATTAATAGCAATAGCACGCCTGCGACGCCGGAGTGGGAGTTTGTTATAAAATGAACTATTTGCGAAAAGCACATTTTGCGCCAAGCCCCTTCAATGGAACACTCAGTAATTTTAACGACTGCCATACGATACGACATTCCTGCGCTCACACTCACAACGAATACGTTTTCAAATCGAGTTTTAATATATCTTTTTTGTTTCCTGTCTATATAATCGTACTGTCGATTGATGGCGGAATAAAAATAACGGAATGTTTCGATCATAATTTACGATGTTTGTGCCTACTGACTACTAAACTAAACCCGTAGCGTAGCTAATGAAAATGCGAAGTCGTACGCCATGTTTTTAAGTGTTTATACATATTTTGCATTCACAATGCTATTTTTGATACACTCTTATTAAATTAAGAAATAAAATATGGTGAAAAAATTCCAAGCGGGCGGGATTTGAACCTGCGACCTTAAGTCTATGTACGACTTACGCTCTTCCAACTGAGCCACCGCCAGTTCTAACCTCGGCGCCGAAGGCAGGTACAAATCCCGCCCGCTTGGAATTTTTTCACCATATTTTATTTCGTACGCCATGTTTTATCAATCATATTTTAGTAATATGTCTGTTCGTTACCATCTTGTTACTAGAATATTATTAATGAATACCTATCATGCACATACACGGTGAAATTTTGATCGTTCTGGACTCTTAAAGGGGTGATTCAGCCCGTCGATATGAACAATTTTTCCGATGGGACCAATGCTGGGAACACAAAAAAAAAGGGGCAGTTGCATACAAAAAATTTCGGCCGCTCAGTCAAATTGTATGGGAACGTCAAAAAAATTTCGAGTGAACAGCATTGGTCCCATAGGAAAAGTTGTTTATATCGACGGGCTGAATCATCCCTTTAAGGGTTCAGAACGATCAAAATTTCACCGTGTGGCGTAGATATTTTAACAAAGAAGATTTTTGCCTTGTCATTGTCTTCTACAGAAATTGTTTAAAAAGGTGTTCTCCGTCTCAGACAATAAGTTTTCAGTGCTATATCAATTAGGATCAATTTATGTACTTCTTACGTATAATAAAGAATAAATAAATAAAAATATACGGAAAAATCACACAGATTGAGCTAGCCCCAAATTAAGTTCGAGACTTGTGTTATGGGATACTAACTCAAGAACTCAAAAACGTATCATTAAGTAGACTGTGTTTAGATTTGTAACATATAAATAAATCACTCAAAGTCAAGAGATATTAATTATTACACGGTATTTCGATCGGGATACGTACTTGAGCTTGAGTTACTAGGTTTACTACCTACACGAAACGAGACGAGTTGAATGGGTGGGAAACTGGGAATACTTAGCCTGACTATGCACTTAAATTGTTGTTAATTAAAAACACCCTGTTTTTATAATCAACTGGATTCTCAAATTATTATAAATAGATTTATCGCACAGCCAATCATAATAATTCCCTCGATTAGCGTGCACAGCGCTCTCTCCCACAAATCAAACTAGTTCGCTGTCACTCTGTAGGATAAGTCTGTAATGGGCAATCAATGATTGATGCTTCGTAAGGAACGTGCAGCATTGTAACTACATCCTGGTGGGAATGGCATGTGATTTGATATCTAAAATTTAAAATCAATATTCCTAAACACAGATGAAAAAATATACCTATAATTTGATTTAGTTATATGGTCTCCTGAATCAATTTATTTAAGAACTATTTAGTATTGTCCAATAGGATTATCTTTGTGATGTTACGGACACATCACAAAGATAATCCTATTGGACAATACTAAATAGTTTATATAACTGAATCAAATTATATATTTATTCATCTGTGTTTAGGAATATTGTTTTTAAATTTTAGGATTTTAGGATTATTTTGTCTCTATGGGCCGTATCGTATATATTTATTTATTAATAGCCTTTGCCCGCGGCTCCACTTCCGTGATTGTCAATCCCTCGGGAACAGATTGTTTTTCTGGATATAAGGTGGAATCCCTTCTATCTTATATTCCAATTCCTCGGGCCTTATTCCTTAAGTTACCTTCATTTGTGGTCGAAGCGTGAAAAGGTAATAGACAGATAATCAGTGTCTTTCGCATAATTTATAATATTAGTATGGAATTATGGATTAATTATTTATATCAAATATTTGTTTATTGCAGGATAAACAATGGATTGAGTACATAGAAGTATGAAGTAGAGACGTTTTTTTTTTTTTAATCTATGATTGAGTATCAAAGAACCGAGAGACAATTTTTTTAAAGGAGTACTAGGTGCGGCCGCCTGCAAAAGTTCAAGAAGTTGCGTAAAAGTCATGTGTAGCTACGGATACTATTTAAAATAACAGCAATTTCAACCTTGTATACATGTGGCATAAGGTTCAAGATATTGTTAAATATTATGCCTCCCTAATCAATGCAATCGATTTTCACCTTAAGGCTATGTATGGACTTTTGCAGGTGACCGTACCTTTTTGATAACAGGTGGAAAAGACAGATGTCATCAGTAAAATTAAAAATCATGTCACGTCCTTAGCCTAAACTTTTTTGCGCCTTGACGTACAAGGCGCAAAAAAGTTTTGTTCTATAAAACAAGTATCAGGTACGAAACCTATTATAACGAATGACTCAAATGTTTGCAAGATTTTTTAGTCTCTAGGCAACCTGTCCACCGGAGCGGTAAGCGAGGTAGAAATCGGCAAATTAAATTTTAGAGCGAAAATTTAGTTTTTTTTTATTAATGTATTTTTGACATGGAGAGATTATTTGGCCATTTGCCCCGATGCGATGTGGTAAACCATTAATAAACCATATATTGTGTACTTTCTGATTCATTAAACAAATATGAATGTCAATTTAAAACGTTTTGTGCCTAATTAATATATTGCGTCAATTTTGGCTATACATAGCCAGTGTGGGTTTAGAGATCTGGAGGCCTTGGGCAACAACTTCTTGTCCGAGGCCTCCAGACCTCTAATTTGTTGCCAACAAAGGAGTGGAGGCACCAAATTATTTTTCAAATAAGATAGTAAATTGTTCAGTCGAGATTTCTAATAAATAATTTATTGTGAAATCAAGCGTATACCTGAAATTTTAGCGTTAACGAACGGAATATTCAAAGCTTTTTCGGAAAAAATAAAAAAATTAAAATTTGTAAAAATATTAAATTCAGACTAGTAACTCCAGTAGTTACGAGTAACTAGTCTAAATTTGTTTTTTTTCCGACGTCTATTGTGGGCCCCTCTTTGTGTAGGTCCCGGGGCTGTAACCCCGGTTGGCCTCCCCTAAATCCGGCCTTGTACATAGCTAATACTTATAGGAAATAACAGGCAGAAAAGAAAAGAAAAGCTCAAGACCGAGCTCAGGTGGCGTGCCCTATGTCCAGCAGTGGACTAGTATAGGTTGATGATGATGATGATATGAAATATAGATAGATACTACAACATCCGCATTGCAAATTACTCTATACAGGGTGTATTATTCCCCACAAATCAAGCAAGTTCGCTGTCATTGATGAATGCTAGGCTGATTTATAAGTTTTCGAGCTGACTGTCTCACCAGTCCCATGATGGGACAAGTGCGTATTTTGGCCCATCATGCGACACCACGTTGTCTCACTAGACCCATCGGACAACCGATACCATCATATTTTTTAGGGTTCCGTGAAACCGTCTGCCAAAGCTAAAATTTGTCACACTTCAATATTTATGTGACGAAAGCACACTAATGTTGAGAATGAAAATATCTATTCATCTGAGGAAAATATATTGACTGAATATTTTTTAAATACGTCACGTGCCGCCATATGAGATAGCTATTCTTGTACAATTATAATACTACCCTGCTTCATAAATAAATAAATATATACGGACAAATCACACAGATTGAGCTAGCCCCAAAGTAAGTTCGAGACTTGTGTTATGGGATACTAAGTCAAGGATACTATATTTTATAACAACTACATATATAGATAAACACCCAAGACCCAGGCCAATCTGAAAAAGATCATTTTCCATCTTGACCTGGCCGGGGATCGAACCCGGTCACTCCGTGTCGCAGGCTGGCGTGTTGACCGCTGCGCCACGGAGCTAGTCTATAATATCTTCATAAGGCTTCATAATATCACGTGTTTTCCTTGCGGGGTAGACAGAGCCTAAGCCTTTAAATAAAATATATAAGAAGTTATGGCCACATTAAACATGTTTGACGGCGGAAAACGGAATCAAAATAGTCATGGGTTGCTAGCTGCACCGCCTATTGACATTACTCCGCAGATTTTCGCCCATTCCCTCGATCGGCTTTTACGATCTGCGCGGGTAGAGAAGCAGCTAGCACATTTTGCGTTTTTCCTTTTCTCCTAGACCAGCATGGAAGAACCCAACATCAAGTAATGAAAATCATAAGGCGCAACGCAGACGACGGACGGACAGTGGCGAACAAAAACGCGTACGCGTATATCCACCAAGCGATATGAAATATTGCGCGGACAAAGTGCAACCTTATTCTAATACTAATAAGAGCGCGCCGCAGACTTTTTGTCTGCCACTGTCCATCGTCTACGTTGGGCCTAACTGTAAGTAAACTAACATGTTTTAATTAAAAGCCACCTCTAAGCTGGAATCTGGGCCTGGCCGCCCGGTGAGTGTTGAGGGGAAAAGTGACTCAACGGAGATAGCGAACATGTTTGGGAAACACTTTTGAGTCCAATCTCCGTTGGGTCCTACCAATGAAGAGACTGATGGTGGGTCCGTTGTGTGCGGGGATTTTCTTGTGCTGCGTTTTTCCGCGGCTAAAGTTAAAAAGGTAATAGAGGGGATGTGCCGGGGTAAGTCGCCCGGGCACGACGGACTCAGTATCGAGCACCTGAGGTATGCGGGGGTTCATTTGCCGAGGGTCCTGTCCATGTTCTTCTCGCTGTGTATAAGTCACTCATATTTGCCTCCAGACTTAATGAAAACCATCATTGTGCCCATCGTGAAGAACAGGACAGGGGATGTCTCGGATAAAAGCAATTACCGACCAATTTCCCTTGCAACGATAATTGCGAAGGTACTGGATAGTATGCTTGATGCACGGTTGCAACAATATTTGAATCTCCATGATGCCCAGTTTGGATTTAGACCTCAATTGTCGACCGAGAGTGCGATTGTTGCACTCAAGCATACTGTCCAATACTATACAAATCGTAAAACACCGGTATACGGTTGTTTCTTGGACTTCTCCAGGGCCTTTGACTTAGTGTCATATAAAGTGCTGTGGAGAAAGCTAGAGGACAGGCGAGTGCCGGTGGACCTACTCCAGATCTTTAAGTACTGGTATAAGCACCAGACAAATTTTGTAAGATGGTCCGACGGCATCTCAGATGCATACAGGTTGGAGTGTGGGGTGAGACAGGGGGGGCTTTCGTCTCCCAAGCTTTTCAACCTGTATGTTAATGATCTCATAGTCGAGCTCAGCAGTATGCGAGTGGGGTGCAGCGTAGATGGTACAACCATTAATAATATAAGCTATGCTGACGATATGGTGCTGCTGGGCCCGACTGTGTGGTCAATCAACGAAATGCTTAAAGTTTGTCAGGATTATGCAACTACACATGGGCTCATATATAATGTGACAAAATGTGAATATATTGTCTTTAAGGCGGCTGGCAAATGTCCCGAAAACACCTCACCTATAACCCTAAACGGCATGAACTTGTCCAGAGTGACCACTTTTAAATATTTGGGACATATTGTTAATGACGACCTTAAAGACAATGCCGATGTTGAACGGGAGCGGAGGGCATTAGCAGTCAGGGGCAACATGTTGACCCGTAGATTCGCTCGTTGTAGTGACCAAGTCAAAATAACGCTTTTCAAAGCGTACTGTCAGGGTTTCTACACGGGTGGTCTGTGGGTCTGTTGTACCAAAAGATCGCTGGATGTCATCCGTATCCAGTATAATAATATATTTAGAATGCTGTTGAGACTCCCTAGATTTTGCAGTGCCTCTGAAATGTTTTCACAAGCAAGGACGGACGGTTTTCATGCCGTGCTCCGTAAAAAAATGGCGTCATTGCTGAGGAGAATCAGGGCGAGTCACAACAGCATCCTAAAAACTGTTGCGGATAGACCGCATTCACAAATGATGCGGCATTTTGTGCGTGGGACCATGTCTGTAGCCTTGCATGGTGAAATATAGGTGCTCAGGTCCCGTGCTAATTACCTACTAACATTAGACGTAAGTTTCTTTGTTATTATTTACTAACAAAATGGATCTCTGTTATCTGCAATAAACAATTTATTATTATTAATAAAACTACAATAAGTTCATTCATCGTATAATTTATTTCATTTGCGACTGGGTACGAACATCTCACTTAAACGTAAATTCGACTGTTCCCGTGCTACAGAACCCACACAAAACTTATATTACCACCGTAATACAGACGCTCAATACATATACCACCTCTAATTAATACTATAACTTGTGCCATATACATAACTTTGTACATTTATGAGGAACAAAGACAAATCAACAAAAACATACGAGATCTTAAGGTTAAGTACTGACCGTATGCAATGACTGTATTTTAACATCTCCGCGTGGATTAATGTCCGTCGCAGTTTTTATATGCTCCGTTATTTCACTCCTTCTTTCCAAAAAAAAATTAGAAACAAAATCGCCCCAGGTTGTGCCTGCAACAAGCACAGGGTCAACGTAAACCAACAGAGTTAAGCTGAAAATCAATTTAACGGTCGCATAAAGTAACATAACGCAAGATCACAATGATACTCTCCTTTGTACACACTTGTAGATAGTATTTCACTTTTAGAGTAGCTTCGCCATTAATCCGCCTGTTGCATTGCATTCTGAAGTCTAAATTAATGTTAATAAACTACGCTCTACGTATGCGTATAACTAAATTACGAATTTATAAGGACGTTGAGCGACGCGATATCAAAATAATTTATGGGTTTGGTCAGTACATAACTTTACAAAAAAAAAATGTTCAACCACTAAAAATATAGAAACTAAAATAGGATATATCCCTTTAGAATAAATTCAAAATTGTGATATCGGCTACAGGAAACTATGAATAAAAAAAAATGTATTCTTCTTAATATTGCGCAACAACTTTGCAGACTCTGTAGCACGAACAATGAGCGCTCGTGTGACGTGCGAGCGAGCGTTCGAATCACTGTCGATCACTCGCACGTCACACGAGCCTTAACACTCACCACCTTATAGCCTTTATATATCACAAAGATTAATTACAATAAATATATAACATTTCTCGCGTCAATTGTGTTTGTGGGGGCCATTGCTAAATCATATTAAAGAGAGAAAGCCGCACTTCAAACAACCAATATACAAAAATTACTGAACAATAAATAGTTTTTGACGGAATTTCAGAAAGGCGGCCAGTCTGATTTGAGATTGTGGTCAACTGCACGTTCGCTCTCCGAACTGAAGGAGGTAATATTCACTTAGGATAAAAAATCTTATTAAACTATAGGCATAGCGCTTAACTGAGTCTCTTCCTGGGGTATGGGAGCGGCGCGGGAGGGTGTATATGAACGTCAAATAACGCGTGACTTCAGTCAAAGACAATATAATACTAACATTATTAACCTCAGACAAAAATATCGGTCAAAATTAGGGCCTGTTAGAAGTACGCAGAAGTACCTGGCAAGCATGCCGGCAGGCCGTGGCAGCTAGTACCACTACCTGCCACTATGGGCGGGGCGATGGCGCTGTAGTGCTATAGTTAGAATTTTCCAACCGTCACTAGATGGCGTTAGCCTCATTGTGTTATAACCATATATTTTAAATCTTTAAGATATTTTTGATTTTATTTTCTCACAATATGGTGGATATGTTTACTCACATAGTTGTGAATAAACATATGGCGCCATCTATGTGGGCGTTGGAATCACACGTTTCAGTCGGGCGTAAGGCGAGACATTTCAAACACGTCATGTCATTTCACATATCACGGATCCCGTGCAGACTCGGTTAAGCGCTAGACCTGTTTGCAATTATATCTGTAAAGTATGCAAAATCTCAATTGTAAATGCTATGGTGCAAATAACACTCAATTCACTAATTTCATGCAACCTATTCCAAACCGTATAGTTACGAATGTACCTATGCAATGTAAAATCCACAACTCGCGTTACAACTAGCGAAGACAGCTCGAAAAGCGAACATAGAGCACCTTCAAAGTAAAAAATAAATTAGACTAATCAATTAACTTACTCCACTTATTATAACTCGGAATGTTCGTCGTTGCCGTCGCCGAGTTGCAGCGGCGGCTCCGTGGTGTCCGCGACCTTCTCCGCGTCGCTGGATTCCGGCTTAGGAGTCGGAGTTTCCGGAGATTCCTCTTGTGTTTCCGGTTTAGACTCTGTCTCTCCCTCTCCTATCTCCGACTCAGTTTTATTCTCGGATTCTTTCTTCGCTGGCTTCTTTGGTCGCCATATTTTCATCTTATTCAATAAATAATTAACCTCTCTTTCCAAATTTTGCATTTTTTCTCGTATACTGTCAATGGTCAACTTTAGTTCTTCGTATTTCTTAAGCGCATCTTGTTCTTCAATAGATTTATTTAGCCAAGTCTCGTATTCAATGATTTTCTTTTCTAATAATCCTATTTCTACTTCAGTGAATATATCCTTATCGACATTTACTTCCTTGGTAAAGTTCTTGGTCATTTTGAGGAATTCATTGGAACTGTTCAACAATTGGCGCATAGAGACGATGGCGTCAGCTCTTTCCCTGTGTTCCCAATTTTTGTAGAATATCGGATTCGTTTTTTCCTTCAGTGTCTGTAACTTATTTTCAAATTCTTCAGTTGGCGCATCGTATCCGTCGTCATACAACCATTCGGACACTTCGCTGCATAATTTTTTAATCACTTCGATTTCTTCTGGAGTTCCACACTCCGAATACTCTTCCATATCCATTTTCATTTGAGTATCTACTACAAAAGCTTCCAAAGTATTCAGTGCTGATTCCCTCTCCGTTCGCATCCTATCAATCATGTTCAACTCGTTGATCTTCGTTTTGGAAGCCTTGAACTGATCAGTGTTCAGGGGTTGTAAGTTGAGTACTTGTTCCTCAGTGGTAATAGGTTCCTTCAAGATCAGTATTTTAGGTTTGGGCTTCTCAGTTTCAGTCGCGTTCTGTTTTTCGGTGACTGTCTCATTTGCTTTCTGAGTCTCGTTCTTTTCAGCTTCCTGAGGCGGTTCCTCAGTTTTCTCTTCTGGTTTTTCAGCCGTCTCCGAATCTGAGCTGAAAAGTTTACTGATCGTGCTGCCTATTTTAGAGAGTGTGCTATCTTTGTCCTCGTCTTCGGCTGTGACCGTCTTTTCGGCTACGAATTCTACATTGACTAGGTTAAGTATTCCGGAATCGTCCATGTTGAAGTGCGCTTTGATACCTTTGTGTTCGACGTTATCTCCTGTATGTTTGGCGAGCGCGGCGCCCACGCCGGTGAGCATGACTTGTGTGAGGTTGAGAGAGCCGATCAACGCCAACTCGGAGGAAGGAATGTGGTCTAATTCAGCGTAATTTACGTTGAATGTGAAGTCGTCAATGTGTTTATTGAAAGTGATTACCTTCTTTTGCGGGTAGGGATTCATTGGGCTGAAGAGCGTGCGTTTTATCTGTAACAAGTTAAATTTAATTTAGTACCTACATAGAATATTCACAATATATAAAGAACTAATTAAAACTATTTGATTTTGTTACAAAAAATATTTGCTTACCCTGCAAAAAAGAGAATTCATTTCAGTTAGTAATAACACGTTATTAGTGGAGACTAAAAAGGACCTGATGATGATGATGATGATTGATAAAAAAAAATAGGTGACACAGTCACTATCCCAATCCTTACTAATATTATAAAGGCGAAAGTTTGTATATATGGATGTGAGGATGTATGGATATTTATTACTCTTTCACGCCAAAACGGCTGATCGGATTTTGAAGAAATTTTGCACACCAATAGGTCATTACCAGGATTAACACATAGGCTACCTTTTATCCCGAAAAAAGGACTGTTCCCGCAGAATTAACGTTAGCGGAGCCGCGGGCGACAGTCAGAGAATGATAGAGTATATTGTGACACAAGGGCCTAACATAATACTTTTTGGTGAGGGTAATATTTTGAACGATTCCTGAGTGGAGCGAGGAATTTAGAGTATGTTGCCCGAGGGTAAAGTATTAGAAGTTAGTTCTGAGATGACACATTCTGCTTTCATCTCCCTCTATAAGAAAAACGATATTAGTGTTTTTATCAACGAGTCTAAAAAAACGTAAGAATTTTGAATTAAAAACATCTTTTTAGTCCCTCGGGAACAAAAACATATTTTAGACCATGTATATGGGCTTGTTTTTTAACCGACTTCAAATCGACCTAACCTAGGAAGTTACAATATCAATTCGGTTGTATGATTTTCTTAAATGATTTTTAACTTAGAACTCCGACATTTATGAACTGATTTAAAAAAACCCATGGTTATACGACCGTTTTATCACAATCAGTTCAGTATTTATAGATATTATTATACAGTATTTATAGATAGATAGTTATCAACTTTATTAGCATCAAGAAGACACACATACAAACATAATATATACAAACAAAACAGTTTTTTTTAGCCTTTTATTGTGTCCCCACTGCTGGGCACCTCCCCTTTCTTTTTCGATTGATGCCTGCTGCCAGTTCACCAAGAACTTTTGGATGTCGTCCAGCCATCTCGTTCGCGGTCTACCCCTCCGCCTGCGTCCGTGAAACAAAACAGTTATATTAGAGAGAGAAGTAAAGGCGTAATGAACTCACCATTCTGTCGTTGCCGTCCACGTGACGGGAGAACACGACTTGCACAGGAAACAGCACGGCGTCGCGCACGATGAGAGGCGCCACCTTGTAGCCAGTGGCCAGCGACGCCGCCCTGCCGACACCATGGTGCTTTTACAAGGGCAACGACTATATAACTCAAGGGCGGATCCAGGGGGGTTCATAGGGGTCATGACCCCCCCCCCCCCCTGGATCCGACCTGGGCTTGGTCCAGGACCTAGGTGGACCACTAATTAAAATTGTTAAACAATGTTTTTAAATATGCATCCATAAAAACGTAGCTATTTTTTACTTGTATCTATGATGATCAAAATAAATTATAACTTCTTGTGACTTGATCACGACTCGGGAACCCTACAGCGTCACAAACAAGCACCAGCGGTGGTGCAACACAGGCCACGTACAGTACAACAAATTACCTGTAGACAGCGCCCATGGTCGCAGCTTCATCGGCATTGATAGACCTGGCTGGCTCGTGACCCACAGCCTCTTTCAGAGCCAGATGCACGGCGGGGACCCTAGCGGCGCCTCCAGCGAGCACCAACTTGGCGCCGGCGCCGGCTCCGCCCGCGGCTGACACAGCGCGTTGTACCACACCAGCCACTCGTGCCCATAAATCTGCGCATAGCTCCTCGAATTCTGCACGGGTTACCTGAAAAAATGTGTAGAATTAATGATATTTAACATTTTAAACCAACCACCAAGTGGTGTCAGGCTATCACACCAGAGGTTCCTAGATTGATCCCCAGTCAGGTAAATGATCATTTTCAGATCGACCTGAGTCTTGATGCTTGCTTAGCTATATATATATATATATATGTTTGTCATAATATAGTATCCCACATCCCACAAGTCTCGAACTTACTTCGGGCCTAGCTCAATAACTATTAAAGTATTAATTTACTGAAATATAATGTAAGATGATATTTCAGTAAATAAATACTTAAGTAGTTATTGAGCTAGGCCCAAAGTAAGTTCGAGACTTGTGGGATACTAGATAGTAGTAGCCGTGTGGTTTCCGGCAGAGTACAATAGGACCACTCCAAGTGAAGCCATGGAGGTCGTAAAAGGCGACTAAGGAAATACAAGCTAAACAAAGCTCATAAACATCAACGAGACCTCTCCAACCCGTCTGGCCAGGGAGGAGAGAGTGGGCCTAATACTCTGTCTGCTCTGACCAAGTATGGCTCTGGTAGTACATAGAGGGTCATGCTCCTGCAGTGGAGACTAAAAAGACCTGAAGATGAAGATGAATGTAAGATGCGTAAACTAATGCTTCTTCTTTTCGTGTCGAAATGGCTCCAATTGATCACACTTCCTTCAAATAGTGTTTGGCTAAGCTGATTGCTTTATCATTAGTCTCATTGAGGTCCTGTACCGTGCAACCAGTGGGGCAGTTAGGGCAAGACAGAAGGTAAGACAAGACTGATTGGCACTAGTCACACAAACTGTTGGTAGGAAACCCTACCTAACTCTATTTTCTCGATATCTCCCAACACCAGCCTGGAACCGGTTAAAGGACTTCCAGACTGCCCAGGGAAGATCTCTCCCGGGTGGAAGCTTCTCGACAGGTGCAATATCGGATGGACTTGGTGGGTATATTCTTTCCCAAAGTATGAGCCTGCTTTTGGAGGATTCTTTGGGATATATCCTGGACTGCCTCATAAAACTGTTTCGGCTCTTTAGGCGCGATGGGGGTGGCATTTGTCCAGAGAGCAGGTGTCTTTTGTCTTGGGTCTGTTTGTATTTTTCCACCCCACAGATTATGTCTCATTGCACTTGCAAGCTCATGCTAACAAAGATATATATACAAAGCGATATATGAACAAAATTAAATTTGATCTAGACAATAGGCTAGTTTCCTGGGTCGTAATAATAACATAACAATTAGTCCGTCAATTAGATAATCAAAAAATATGGGCACGTATTTTTTCTTTTGTCAAATAAACAATAAATAATAAAGATAAAGCGCGTCAAAGTTCAGGAGTGGGGGCTCGTGACGTCAAAGTTTGCTAAAAATTGTTGCAAACTATGACGCCACACGGAACTTCAGAGGGCTATATCTTTATCATTTTTTGTTTAATCGACAAAAGAAAAAATAAGTGTCCAATATTTTTTTAATATCTAACTGACGGACTAATTATATTTTTTTAGGAAACTAGCCTATTGTAGACAGTTGTAAAAAATCTAGACAGTTGTAATTGTATTGTAGTGGACAAATTTAAAAGAAGATCCCCATTTTAAAGATGTAAACAATAAAAAAAAATACATTGCCTTTGGTCCCAACTGTCTATGTCAGATGCCTTTAGGATGTCTTTAAAAACAAAACAAACATAGGTACCTAACATTACAACACTTTAAAGAATGTTTTAGATGTATTACCAATTGCTTGAAGTCCTTGTCATCCAGTAAGCTCTCAATCTGCGCATAGTGCTCCGTATTGGCAGACAACACGATCTTCAGTCTCTCTGCTTCTCTCAGTAACTTCTCCATAGCGCGCGGGGACGCCCTGACGTCACCTCCGCCGTTAGCCTCCCACGCTTTGATGAGATGTTCCCGAAGACGTAATGTCATTTCATGACCACCCAATGTTCTGGAATTTTAAATATAACATTTTTTTTTTATTATTACAACTTATTTCAGACAGAAAAGCAGCAAATTTAATGAACTGCTGCATATAAAGCCATTTTTTTAGGTGGGTAGGTAGGTAACTTAAGTACTAACATGATGATTTAGGTGCTTAGCTACGTTTATTTAGGCGGATTTTGTTACTGACTGTAAGAAATGATAAATAGGAATTCCAGATTTATCTCTTTTAGTAATTGATGAATAGCATGTTTTTGTTCTATTATTGCGTTATTTGCTTACTACTATTGGACATGGGCGACTGCCCCTTAGATACTAGAGCATAAGAAGTAGGTTTAAGCAAATCTAACTCAAGTACAGTCATTTTCATTGACCACTATCGGCTTCCAGTGGAGAAGAACATTGTGAAGGAATCTGCACACTAGTATATTCTTCACTAATGTTAAAATAGAAGGCACCCCAATCTATTATTCCCTGCCAGATATAGTCAGTGAGCATTTCTTTCCACACAATGACGCAAGAGCCTCTCTAATATCAGAGATGTTTTCATTACAAATATCATCATTGCGTGCGCAAGCACGCACGCACGCACTCACGCACCCACTCACGCACGCACGCACACACGCACGCACGCACGCACGCACGCACGCACGCACGCACGCACGCACGCATGCACTCACGCACGCACGCACGCACACACACACACACACACACACAAATAACAAAAATTATGAATGAGGGTCAGGGGTGTCATTCTTGGCCTGGCTGGCCGATGGTTGCTGGTATGGCATAGGGTACACGCGCCCGGCGTCCCGAGCTGCTATTTCCTTTTCCCCATTCATCCAAGTGAGTAGTGTCCCAATATCTTCATTTCCTTCCCAGATCAAATAAATTCCTGTCCTTCCCCAGCTTAAAAATGCTTCCTGCGGTGGAAGCACACAAACCCAAAGAAACTGCGCTCGCCAACCCACCTGCTGCGTGGCGAGTATGGCAATATCCTCCCATAGCATGAAGAATCCTTGGAAGCGGCCTTTGTCCAGCAGTGGACTTCTTATAGCTGAAATGATGAACTGACCTATCAAACCCGACTCCCAGCACCTGAAGTTGCGGCACAGTCTCAACGTATCCCCTCTCCTTTGTCTTAACAGTCTTGTACTCGACCAAAGCTGCTTTAGTTGAAGCTGCTCCCATATCAAAGAACAATGTGTGCCATGCGGTCTCGTTGATTTCCTGAAATCAGTAGTTATGATTAGTAAAGCCTGTCAAACATTACATGTTTCAAATATCATGCATCATCAAAAAATATATGCTGAATTTTTAAACCTGCAATCAAAGTGATGTTGTTTTTGTTTGCCTGTTTAATGCTTTACTTGCTGGTAATTAGGCTGCTGTTCCTCATTTTTGTGACATAACAGCAGTTAGCTTTACTATATGTAAAGAGATATATACGCTTACGATTTAGATATATACGGAAAAATCTGTGTGATTTGTCCATATATATCTAAATATCTAAAAAAAAATATATGTATGGAATTTTAAAATATGCGTAAGTATTGGTCAATTACACAAACAATAATAGCAGTACCAAAACTTACTTTCCTCCTAAATATTCCATAGTTGATCGCTATGCCAGTGTAGTCATTGATCAAGTGCAACACGTTCAACCCGGCGAGCGCTGCCGCCTCTTTCATAGATCGACGCTCCACTTGGTTGAAGTAACCGGGGACAGTGATCACACATTCACTGATTTGATGCCCTGAAATAAAGATGTTCCATAAGATAATTTAACTCGTTCGCTGACACAGAACCAGACACAAAAGAAATAATAGAACTACGTCTACAGGCCAGCGAAAGTATTAATCATCCGGCCAACTTGCTTACGGTGTACAACATTTTTATAGTCACTTCAAAATACATTGCGGTTTTCGTATGATTGACTATTTTTATTTCTTCTTCTTCCTCTTTATCCTTCTCCCACTATTATGTGGGGTCGGCACAGCACGTCAACCTCTTCCATTTTGCTCTGTCGCTTGTCAAACCCTCTGTAACGCCCTTCTTATCCATATCCTATTTGACGCACTCAATCCAGCGTTTTTTCGGTCTTCCCCTACTTCGACGTCCCTTAATTTGCATACCTAAAACCCTCTTAGTCACATGATTCTCTTCCCTCCGCATGACATGTCCAAACCAGCTCAACCTATTGCTCTTTAATTTTTCTGTCACAGGTGCCACGCCACTTTCATACTTCCTCTTACATCCTCATTCCTTATTTTATCCTTTCGCGTCACTCCACACATCCATCGTAACATTCTCATTTCCGCAACATGCAGTCTTCTTTCATCCCCTATTTTGGTGGGCCAACACTCCGAACCATAAAGAATTACCGGTCTTATTGACTATTTTTATTTAAGATATATAAATGTACACTAAGTTAGCAAATTCGGTTGCTCGCGACCAACCTTTTGACAATTACAGTGTACAATGTTTTGATCGTCACTTCAAAATTCATAGCGGCTTTCGTATGATAAACTATTTATATTTCAAGATATATATAAACTAAAATGGATGTTGCAGTGATCATCAAAAATATTTCAAGATATATAAACCATAATGGATGTTGAAGTGATCATCAAAAACTTGCACACCGTAGTTGTCAAAAGTTAGAGAGTAAGCTCTGCGAGAATTTAAATTTACAAAGTATGTATATAGTATTTCTTTTGACATAAATCTTTGCTATGATTACTTCACCATATTTCCAAATACAACCTGGGTAAGATATGATACATCAGACATCACATACTCATGGTGCCTTTGTCACAGTTTTATATGTGGCAGTCAGCCGTGACCGAGTGGTGAAGTGCTTACTGAAACCATCTCAGAAAATCGGTCTATAATACTGGAAATTGGTCTACATATATACTTGAAATTATTACAAAATGTTAACGCTATTACAGTGTACAATAGTTATTATAAAAGACTGGCTTCACAACATAAAAATAAAGTTTCTACTGTAAGAGACACACTAAATAAACAAATTGCACAATGTTTTATTTCACTGTTGATTACTGACCACAACTAAATTTCTGAGTTAAGTAATCGCAATAATTGATTTTCTAAAATAATTATAAATGCAATTACTAAGTGTACACATTGTTACTATCATGATTGCTTTTTACGACTACAAATCTACTCTTGAAGCTCATAATAAATTGAATTGGTTGCTATCAACAAGGATAAAAGAAAGCTTGATTTATATATCGCAGTGAACGCATGACCTTTTCAAACTAACATTAGCGACGCGTTGCTAATTTACAATGGGTATGAGCTATCACCAAATTAATTAGTTCTGTGTTCCTTAAATAATAGGGTTGGCTCGCAAAATAGTAGATTTGTCACCAAAATCTGGTCACCAAACAATATAAAAACAATTCCACAACAAATCACATAAAATCATCGAGAGATCTAGTACCAAATAAATGTTTTTGTATGTATTATAATAGGATTGTCCTAATAAGTATTTAACCAAACTAATTTAAAGAGATCAACAATAAATTATATATTGTGTGACATGAAACTTCATAAAGCACAAAAAAAAAATTGGGTGTCGCATCATTGTTTTAGTCAAAAGTCTACTGCTAGACATAGGCCTCCCCTTCCCAAGGATCTTAATTTCCACAGGTAGTTTAAGTAAATAAAACATAATATAAATAAAAATAATCAATATATGTTGTTATAAATAACAACCACTGAATAATCAGTGCTGGTTGGCTTTTCTTTTCTAGGCGATAAGGACATTTTTGGCTTATAATTATTGATTTTCATTAAAATTAAAAATTGATGTATTAAATTGGTAACGAAAACTATTATTTCAATAACTAAACGAAAAAAAAATGTCGCTAAGTACTGTACTGTATTGGTGATATAATAACAAATAAAAAGGGGTCGCAGCCAGGGACCAATAATCGTATTTTTGGTGACAGATCTACCATTCTGAGCACAAAGCTATTAATCACGTAATAAAACTATTATTAAAAGAACGGAATTAATATTCATCTAATGAACTACAATTTTATTGGTAATCCATCTCTTACTTTATTAACATTAATTTGATAATATGTACCTCGGTGCACATTTTCTTTATCTGAGAACAAAATCATTTCGTGGCGATAGATAAACTTTGGTGACAAAAAGTACAGTCCCCATTTACAATGCGCACACGCGCGACGCATACATATGAATACACACCTTGTAAATAATACATAGCTTTACAACAAAAAAAAATGAAAAATTATAATTTCTTCCATGCTGGTCTGGGAGAGAGAATATACGTAGAATATACCAGATGCTTCTTTTCCCATGCAGATCGTAAAAATTGATCAAGGGAATGGGCGAAAATCTGAAAAATCAAAGGCAATGCGGCTGGCGATCACTATTTTGATTCAGTTTTCCACCTAATGCCTACCAACACGCTAAATGTGGCTTTTAGGTCTTGAAGACCTGGGCCCTGTCTACCTTGAAAAGGAAAAAGACTTGATAGTATGTATTATAAAAAACATGTGTGGAGTCAGACTAGATATTTGAGATTAGACCCTTGTAGTTTTAAGTAATACCCCTTAACCCTTAATCCAACATACATTTTCGAAGAAAATGTTTGTCCGATTTATCTGACGTTCGCGGTCAAAGGGTTAAGTTGATATCACTTAGTGAAAATGCACTGTGCAGTTTGTTTGCAGCTTTTTCTACACTCTACTTTGGAAGCGGCATTAAACTTAGCTAAAAGTAAATTATTGACTTCAACAATACTTTGTCGTAAAATAATTGTTAACATCAATGTAATTCAGAATATCTTCTGAATAATAAGTGATTGGGGGGTGTCATCATCAACTGCCTGTCTAGTGGTCGCACAGGTTGGTGTACATGTGCTTGGCCTCCGAGCGGCTACTTGCTTTTCCCCCCATTCATCCGAGCGAGTGGTATTCCAACACCTATTATTCCCTTCCCAAATCCAACAAATTCTTATCATTCCTCAGCTTTAAAATGCTTGCAATGGGCATCAGCATCAGAAGCACAAGAAGCCAAAGACACTGCGCTCACCAAGCCTGCCAAGGGTGGTGAGTATGGCAATATCCTCCTATGGAACTAAGAATCCTTGGGAGAGGCCCATGTCCAGCCACTTTTGTGGCTGTAACGATGACTAAGTGATTGTGAATAATATGTAGAACAACACAATTCCATTATTTCCAAGATTTCCTTCTCCAAGAC
Source organism: Elegia similella (assembly GCA_947532085.1). Classification (NCBI taxonomy): domain Eukaryota; kingdom Metazoa; phylum Arthropoda; class Insecta; order Lepidoptera; family Pyralidae; genus Elegia; species Elegia similella. The sequence goes on along the minus strand of OX383940.1, from coordinate 18,231,571 downwards.
AATGAAGAAAAGTAAGTTTAGCTTAGCCATTTAGGTAATAAAGAAACAAAAACTTAGTATGATATTTTACCATGGTTGATCTCTGCAAATTCCTTGGCTTTACCCAGCAGTTGGGCTATCAGCTCCTCTGGGGTAAACCTGGTGTTTTCATCCTGAATGAACTCAGGAATGCCTCGTTCATTTGCCACTATACGGTAATATGGGTAGCGGGCCCTGTAATAGGCGTAAAGGGAGTCATAAATGGTTTTTAGACTTAGATCAAATATAATGGTAGAGACATGATTCGCGCTCGAAAAGTGGCACTGGCAAAACAGCGCACTAATAGAGTTTCAGAGCTGTTCTGTCAACAGTTTCTAGCATAGTAAAATATAATAATAGTAATATAAAATAGTCTTAGATGTCTCATGTTATGTATTGGCTAGTCTGTAAGGTGACATGATGATATGAAAATAAATAAATAAATATTATAATGTACTGCATGGTATCTGAGATAAGCTTATATATTTCTTGAAGATTAATTATCACATTTACATCTTAAATGTAATGATGCAATATTTCTAGATTGTCTGTAGGGTGTAAATTAATAAGTAATTTTACTCCAAATCAGTAGAAGATGAACATGAAATATAGCACTTATTCTAATGTTATGTATGAACTTTATTATAAATTAACCTTTGAAAAATAACTTTTGCAAGCAACACATGGTTACAGGCATATTATGAGAAAGTAGATAAGTTTAGTTTCATCACTATAACTATTTCACTGGCTTGAATAATAGCAGAACTGGGTTTGTTTCAAAGACAATCATGTACTTACTTATAGGCCTGCACCAAAGGATGGTCGTAAGACTTCCCAAGTAGGTCTAACAGATACTTGTAAGAGTTTTTAGGGAATCGCACGCCAACAGTCACGGCATCTTCTCCAAACGTCCGTACGCCATCCCTAAAGGCTACGACAGCTGGAGTCTTCCTCTTGGACTCCTTGTTCAATACAATCTCCATTGGCACACCGGGAGATACAATTCCCACCTTCATCCATTCTGACCCCAAATCAATGGATATTACGGCTGCGGCATCCGTGTACTGACTTAAAAATAATGGTAATAACACCAAACTCAACACTCCATACATCTTCTGCAAAATATAAAACGAAGAACAGGATAAATGGGAATATTTAATACATCGACGATTCCGGAAAAATGATTGTAGAAAACTCTCGTATTCAGTTGAAGTATGTACTTACAGTATTTAAAATCATTTTCTCTGTTATGAATTCTCATTTAACTTCTAATAACGCGTGTCTTTTCACTTTAATAAGGATATAATAATTAATTTAAGTGTAATATTTTCAGCAAAATGAGCCAGCTACTTTAGTCCACGTCAAGTTTAACGTGTTTTCTTCTTTTTGGTTAGTTACGTAGTTGCCAGATCAAATTATGCCACGAAGTCTACAGATTTGAACTATTTTTGTTTATCAAAACCAAAATGTGAAAGTATTTTTTTACATTCTTTAATTTTTAAGAACATATGTACTTGGGACTTACCTACCTAATAAATACCTATTTTAGATTGCAATTTGCTATTTTTGAAATTATGCCTTTCGGAAATGAGCGATTTATCCATATAAAAATCATAGAGATATGATAATCCTGAATAAAAATTGCTCGAAGACAAGTGTCATACTTTCAAAAATAGTACCCACAACTGCTAGTCACTTAATAATAGTCGTCCGTTTAGCTTGGGGTACTATTTTCGTTTTCGCGCGATTTTCGTATGGAAAAATCGCTCATTTAGGAACAGCGTCGTTTCAAAAAAAATAGCACTTCTGTTTTCCATACAAAAATCGCTTGAAGACGAGTGTCACACTTTCAAAAATAGTACCCCAAGCAAACAAAGCCGAACAAGGGAACAATGGACAAGGTTATTTAAATATATTAAAGCTGCCAAAAGGCTTATTGTAATAACTATCACGTTCACGCACGGCTGATAATTACTTGCAAAACGCCATCATCAGTCTCGATCAAAATGCAATCATGCTTGCAACCAGCTCGAAGCTGCTACTGCTATTACGCGTTCTCATTGTATGACGCATAAACATTGTACCAAACATATTTGATACAAAATTGCTGTATCAAACACAAACTACTAAGAGATGAGTAAGCTAGCATTGATTTCAGTGTTGCCAGGGCCCTTGAGTCGTAAGTTACGTTTCGTTTCCTGAAATGTTACATTTTTGCGGCAAAAGTTACATTATTGAATTTTTTTGTCCGTATATATTTATTTTTAACACGTTCGCGGACACTGCCCGCCTGTAAACGTAATTCTATTGTTATTTCTTTTGTGTCTGGTTCAGAGTCCGTGAACGAGTTAATTTACGTGTTTTTTGGGTCGGAGTATAACCCACCACACAGCGCTATCCTATAAAATGGTCACTAATCGGTCAAGTATATCGCGCATATACCGGCCGGTGGTGACTTTTGTTTAAGACCACCTAACCTTTCTTTTTTTTCTTTTTTAACGTGTGGAAAGACTCATGTCTCGTCTATCCCGCCACGGGAAGCTGGACAGGTATGTGGGACTCGAACCCACTAAAACCACACGGTGTCATAATCCAGTCCGCATAATGCCGAGGCTGTGTGCTTCCATATGCTCCACAGCCCCGGCGCGGCGGCCGCTATTAAGCAGCCCCACCTAGCTCCGGTACCCTCTCCAATGAGAGGGTTCGGAGCGGCCCTCGGCCAGCCATTCTGGCCGAAACGGGTAGACGTCTTGACACCAGCGACGTCGAAATTCGGAGGGCTGTCTGTCGAGCGAGACGGAATCCCGTTTCCGCCGCTCAACCAGCCCTCAGTATGGCCTCTGTTGACCAAAAAGGTGACAGAGGCCCACCAGTTATCGGCCGCAGAGGGCAGGGAGAACGGCGCCCCATATCACCGAACATCCCACTCCCCTGCGGCCCCACCGACGCCGTGCCAAGCGCCACGGCCGCGCTTGGTCGCGGAGGACAAGGAGAACCGGCGTCCCATACCACCGAACGCTCCCCCCCCCCCCCGCGACCCACCAGTTGTCGGCCGCAGAGGACAGGGAGAACAGCGCCCCATATCACCGAACATCCCCCCTCCCCTGCGGCCCCACCGACGCCGTGCCAAGCGCCACAGCCGCGCTTGGTCGCGGAGGACAGGGAGAACCGGCGTCCTATACCACCGAACACTCCTCCCCCCGCGACCCACGCCACGACTGTGAGTGTGGGGAGATTCCACCCCCCTCACCCACAGCCAGGCCACTCAGAGAGAGCGGCCCCTTCTGTAATTTTTTATAGAGGTTGTCTTCCTCTCCATAAGGCAACTCCAAGGTGGGTGCCCTGAAACCCTCCTGGAGCGCCTACCGCCCGGTTCCTCTTGGCTACACCGCGGGTGGCAAATCTGCGGCTACTGAGCCCATCGCGGCAAGATGGGAACCAATCGGGGGGGGGGGGAAGACCACCTACCCTGTACCAACCTGCCCTGTCCCATTATTATAGTCTACGTTATATTTAAGTCTGTCTTTACCAAAACACAAAGAAAATTTTCTAAGATCTAGATCGTCACGATGTCTATACCTTATTATAATCATTACTCTTGCTGGAGTGCCGAAATTACGTATTAACAAGACTATTTAGATGATATGATAATATGGCGCTTTCTATTCAGAGCCATCTCAGAGTGTGATATGGAGTAAAATACTTTTTAGACGAACCTAAGCGTTCAAATTGAATGCGTTGAATTGCAATAAAAATCTAGTATTAGCAATCTCGTTGTTCTCAAAAGTTACGAAAATTGCCTAAAATATAAAAATTACTTACATGTTACGCGAGGAGGTCAAAAGTTACGAAAAATGTAAGAAATGTAACCTTCTGGCAACGCTGATTGATTTGTTGATATAATATGTGGCAGTCAATAACTTTGAGTTATAGACCACTCATAGACAAAGGGTAGAAATAGAAAAAAACTTATAGTAGAAATACGTAAAGGTTGCATCGCACCGCACTACGAAGAAGTCTGACAGCAGAATAGACAATAGTAGAGTAGCGTCCGGTTATCAAATCATATGTTTATTTATGTAGGTTACTCTTTGTTTATGGTTTGATTGGGTGTCGTGAAGGTGTTTGTTGCGTGTTGATTTGATTGCAAGTGCGGAGGTCGCGGAATGCTGTTTATTGTTATTAATTTTTAATTAGTGCGATCACAAAACCTATCATCTAAAAGGTGAGTACGCTTTTTAATTCTAATACCAGTTGTTGTCGTATTAATACCCTGTTTTAATCTAGTCTTAGAGCGTGGCGTAAATGTTTTGTAAAGCGATATTGTATTACGCATTTTGGATTTTGATCCCTAAAATAACAAAAGTACTCTATCACGTTGCGTCCAATTGATTCTTTAGCGTGGGGTGTCCAGTATCGTTTACATGCGGTTCTAAAAATGTGACTAGACGCGCATGAGGACAGCGAGACGCATTCGGTGGCGCTCCTTCTAAATATGGAACGGGGTGTTAGTGAGCGTCGTGTGGCTTCTTCAGCGTGGTGTCGGCGTCCGTCCCTGCAGTTATGTAATGGCCCTTCGAACTCCGCGTGGACACGTGCAGGGGAAGTGCACGCGAGCGATTCCACGTCGGAAGCTCGCGCACGACGCAATCGCGCACGCGGTCGTGCTAGAGCGCGCTGGCCTCCGCCAACTGCCCGCAGTTTCCTAGCAACACATTGTTGACGCCACTGCTAACCCAATGAATACAAAAACACATGGTAACTGAGTGTTACATCACCCCAACCATACCGCGGTATTTTCGCTGCTTACGTTGCTAAGGAGTCAAGACCATAACATAATTAACTGTGTTAAGTGCAGACCTTTACCAAGTGAACTTTGCTTGTTGATCAACTGTACTCTGATAGCGGTGTAAACTTGTAAACTTCCTGCTTTTTGTGTCCTTGATTTCCCAGTGAGTACCTCTAATGGAAGTTTGTGGGTTAAAACAATTACATTAATCGAAAAATATGTATGCAGTTGTGGGCTATAAATAGTGACTAGACCTTTACATGACCTAGTTTGAAGTTGATATTTCCTGTAGGATAGCTATATGTATTTATGTCACCTAAAGCAATGTTCTACTTCTAAACTGTATTATTATTCACTTCTAGGTTTGCTTTCTAACTGTTTATATATTTTTTTCCCTATTGGAATTGCTATATTGTATTAATACATGTTACATGCTACAAGACCTAAATGAGGCTAATGAAAAGACAATCACAGTAGCCAAATACGGGTCAAAAGAAATGTAACCAAAAGGAACCATTTCAACTTGAAAAGAAGAAGAAGAATACATATTCCATAGCGTATAAAGGCCAAACCTGTAAATGTGAGAATTCAAATTTAAAAAGCCTAACAAATGCCGCACTGGCTGGACACAACCAAAAACCCTACTATACTACTATCTAACTGTGACTTGCCTTATCCAGACGTCTGGCAGCCCTACCTACTTCTAACACAGTTACTTAATAATAAGCTTCTAATAATAAGGTAATTATTTATCAACAACAGGTTGATTCAATTTGTTTTCACATATAAACAACTCTGATACTATTTATCCTCCATATAATAATATATTCATAATCATATATCAATGCCATGTTATCTCTGTAATGATAGCAGACTTTGTTCAAGATACCACAAAAATGTGTTACACTCTCTGTTGCCTAAGTGTAAAGGTAGTCCAATTGGATGTTGTCTATTGTAAAGGTGTTTAGTGATTATCATATGCAAACAATTTTAGTCCAAAGTGTATTTATTTATAAGCTAAGCTAAACTTGTTCCCACAACATACATCATACATAGCATCACGAAAATCAGACCTTATGGCCACATTTAGCATGTTGCAGGGTGTGTAGATGGAATCAAAAAGTGATGGGTTGCTAGCCGCATCGCGTATTGACATGATTCTGAAGATTTTTGCCCAATCCCTCGAACGCCTTTTACGATCTGCGCGAGATAAGAAGCAGCTGGCACATTCTAGTTTTTTTCTTTTTTCCCACACCAGCATGGAAGAGTTCCCACAATATCTGTGTGATACTTGTATATGGCACATTTATGTTTAAGCCATACTATTGTAAATTCATCCAGTAGATTTAGCATTAGGGAGTAACAATTTCTTCACACATTCACTCCTATGTACCAACTTATAATGTAGCATTAGCAAGAATTTCTGGATCAGTCTACAAATTCACTTTATTATAGTCAGAAATCATTTGTTAGTTAGTCAAAATTAACAGTTCTTTTTTACTTGGCACTATGTCTACTAGCTATTAATTAATAGTAATTGATTGATTGGCATATTCAGTTATTTTCTTAAAGAAAATATAAATTACATTATTTCTATCATGAATAATAAAAATATGAATTTATCATAAAGTAAATAAAAATAATATTATACATTCTGCCTGCAAAAAAAAAGGATTTCATTAAAACTAATAATATGACTATGTTTATTAAACACTACAATTAAACTCCACACCAGTGACTCAATCAAAACATGTTCATTTGTTCTGACATCATTAATTTTCTTTGTAGAATTAATCTGTCATAGGTACCTATTATAGAGCGGCTAGTTTAATAGTGTTGTTTGTCTTCTGGTCCTCAATTTTATCTACATCCATAAAATATAATTTGTTTGGGATATTTCACAAAATAGGTAGGCTATTTGTATCCCACTGTACTAGGGCAAAGACCTCACTTGCACCTGCTTCACGATAAATGGCAATTGGCTGCCAACTACATATAAATCCGTGTATTTATTTATATTATTTGGATATATACTTATTTACTAATTGTAAATTCAAAAAGTGTTTCCCAAAGTGGTCTAATATTGACCCCACGGGTGAGATCAATGATCCACGAAATTTCGCGACACAATTTATCATCGCGATCTAGTCTATCGACCACAGAACATAGAAAGACGTTTCTGTGTTCTGTGCTGACGACCTAGATATACATATATTAGCTATAAGGACAATGGTAAGCAGGATTACAGACTTGTTGCATAAACTTGTTTATTTCCTTTAATGTGATTACTCAGAAGCCGATCAGTCTTGTTATAATGTAGTTTTCCGTGTATAACTAACATAATGTTACCTTAAACTTCTAACCCGTAACCATAGATAAAAAAATGCGTCTCTGTGTAGATGTCATATTTTTCCATTTTATACTTCCCCATGGATGTATCGATTTTAGTTAAGTCGTGAAATGTGTCGTAAGACTTCTATGAACTTTGCTCATTAGGCCTGCTTGGGCAATGTATGAATAAACAATTATTTACTGCACCATATAAACCACACAGTCGGAAAACAATAACCTCTTACTAGGTACAAAGGCATTCTTATCTCTTCTTTCATCCTTATAGCGAAAGTAAGCATCATAGGCGTTGGTGCAGCAGTACAAAATTGAATAAACTTACTACCTACCAATAAGTTAATTACTATTCAATGACAGAAAATCTATGAACAGACGTTCCAATTTTGCCAGCAGATGGCAAGCTCTTCATCTCTATCTCTATCCATGAACTTTTACCACACCTCTTTTCCCGTAATACTGAACAAGGCATTCGCCGTCAGAAAATTATCGTATGTCTGGTGTGTCTAGTTAATATATGTGAATCTATTTGCATAATCTAACTATTCATAATTTCTATTGCAAATTTGCAATATTTCACACATGGACGAATTTCCAATTTATTTGCGAAGGGATTTAATTTTCGTTATACCTTTCACCATAATGTAATTTCACTCGTTCACAACAATAAAGACAAGTGACTAGTTTTCGCTATTCTTGTCTTTGTCTAACTTGTAAATAGACAGTTTTCGTAGAACGAAAGGTACACGCCGATACTGATCTGATTTTATTTTCTCCATTACCTACCCAAACTAGTTTGCTGTTTTCCTTAAGATGTTTTCCAATTAAAAGACCCTGACTTAATATTTTGCAAAAAATAAAGCGATATATGAATAAAAACTTCATCCCTCACTAGAATCTGAAATGCAAAGGTTACTCATACACAATAATGTATACAGTATTTAGTTTTGTATGCGGAAAATACGCCAAGTTTTCCGATACTGACGACGAGTTCAGGAATGCAGATAACAACAGAACGTCGCGTAACACAAATACACTGACCCAAATTAGCGTCGCATCACTAGCACCTCGCTAAATAACGCGTTAAGTCGACAGCCCATGGGACGTTTCAAAATAAACGCCGCGTTGTCATTTAATAGTGGACATGCGACCGCTTGTAGGGGGAGGGTAATTGCTCTAGACGACGTGTTCCTTGATCACCATGATTGCACGAATATTTTCAAAGATTTTTACAGAGATAGAGGTTTGCGCGCCGACTATGAAGAAGAATCTTGTTAATAAGCGATGCGGCTAAAAACCCATCACTATTTTGATTCCGTTTTTCACCTAATGCCCACCTTACGGGTCTTATAGACGTAGGCTCTGTCTACCCCGCAAGGGAATACGTGATATGTATGTATAAAACTTCGTTTTTTTTGTATTGGATGGAATACATAAAAGCTACCAAGAAAATAAACCTAACTCGTATACTAGTTGTGACTATTACTCACTGGTACGATAAATTCTTTATGTTGAGTATTCTAATCTTAAGTTTGGTAGCCACCAATCGATAGACCTCACGCAACACGCGGAAGCCTAAGATACGAGGCAAAGTTTAGACTACGACACACCCACGTCGGTTTAACTGTGTGATTTAACTGTCTGTATACCTATGCATCCGTCAGGTGGGGAAGTACGCAATCATTACAACAGGTTAAACTATATCAATTTATGCGACATATAATCCACAGTTATATCTACTGAATAATTTTGACGACTATGATCGATATCGACTATATCGAGATATGAATGAAACGAGATTGAGACCTTGGAGAATGATAAAAGCTATGTACAACGCAGACGTGGCAAACAACGCTTCAACACCTAGACTACATCATATTATCAAGTCTCTTCCACATGTAGGCCTTGATCTCCACTTGTTACGATACTTACAAACCTCAAAATGATCTCATATACATACATATAGATCAATTTAAAACCGACTTCCAGTCTACGTGATATGCCCACATTAGAGATGAAACCCAAAACGGATGATAGTCTAGCAAGTTACAGCGCTACGCCGGCAAACATTTCAGTATCTAGACTAGACTGACTATACGCGGACCCCTAATGAGGCAAAGTTCAGTCTACTATATACCCACGTCGATAGAACGCGAATCTATGCGTCGTAAGGTTACGACAGGTTACATGCTAAGTCAGTCTATTCACTGTGCGTTTAATCGAATGTACTTATAGTTATGCACTTGTATTAGGTCAGGGTGTCAGCCTCAACTGCTTTGCGGATGGATGCAAGTATGGCATCGGATACGCCTTCCGAGCTGCTACTTGTGTTTCCCCCATTCATCCGAGTGAGTAGTATCCCAAACTTTCATTCCCTTCCCAAATACATCAAATTCCTATCCTTCCCCAGCGTAAAAATGCTTCCTATGGGCAGCAGCGCCGAGAGAACAAGTACCCAACAAAAAAACTGCGCCCGCCTACACCCGTCTGTCAAGCGTGGTGAGTATGGCAATATTCTTCCATTCAACAAAAGAGATTGGGAGTGGCCTTTGCCCTGCCACTGCTGGGTTCTCACGGCTGACATGTCGATGATAAGCTAGACTTGAAGTAATCACTTAGCGATTAGTCTGACTTTGCACCTAGTTAAAGGTTCCTGATTTCCGACTTATGTGTTTTATATAGCGCAATTCATACATTGCATTGATGATGATTGCTAAGTTCAGTCAGACTAATGCCTTGGATTCCTCTTTTGCGGTGCTGCACTTACGTACGTCCGTGTGAGCAAGACAGACTTATATACGTAAAAGAAAACGTAAGGGTTTCTTGATCTTTTATCTAGGCTCATCCCGCTCCCACCGTGTGTTCATGTAGGATTGTTTTTGATTCTTTCTTGTTCTTACCATTGACGATTACTTGAATTATTAGCTGAGATTATTAGAAATACAAAATTTGCAACTGAGCAGGTTATCAGAAACAAGTTTATACTAGCAGTTGTCTGTCTACTTGCCAAAAATCACGGTAGGTGGCGCTTCACAGCAAAGTGTGAATTTACGTTTTAAAAGTCAGGGGGTCAGGTATCTGCTTGGCCGACTGTACTAGCACCGCAATGGAGAAAACCAAGGCATTAACGAGTCTTACAATTACTACACATGTATTACGAGTATTAATACGTACGAGTATTTTCAAATTGTTGTCCCATGTCTACCACATATTGATATTATCTAGATATATTTTTTAATTGTTTATATTGATAGCCGAATTATCAAACATTTCGCGCCCGTGTGCTATCCTTGAAAACGCAAAAGTCGCGTGCGTGATAACGGGTGTATTTCTGTTATGCGACATTTCTGCGATTTATGCCTTGGCTACGCTGCCTGTATTTTATTGGAGTCAAATGGAGGGCAAAGATTTTAAAATCGTGAAATTGGTGCTGGTGTCAGAGTTCACAATTTCGTTCCGCGTGATGCGCAATTTTTTTATATACAATCTGACATTTTCGTTGTAATTTATTAAGATATGATAATTAAGCCACAACTACGCAAATATCTCGAGTTATTTAGTTGTGCAGTTGTGATAAATTTCATTAGGTGATTACTGAAAATTTTATATTTTTGAACCGACTTTAAACAAGGAGGTGGTTGTTAATTCAGTTGTATTTTTTTTCTTGTTTTTAGGTCATAAGTTCATAACATATCCGATACGATTTGGCCTTTTTTTAAGGGTATACCTTCGAATTGGCCCAGCCGAATCTAACCTGATCTCATGCTAGGGAGACGACTCAGCAAATGTCACATACTTGTTTTCTTTTGGCTTTTCTACCTAAACTTCTTACTCGTAGTCCCGTCAATTCCAATAGCTACAAATGAGTCCATGTAGTTTACTTTCATCAGAATTTATTAATATTTTATCTTGAAATCAACCTATTCATACATAAAAAGAATGCCTTTCCATCAAAATTAAGCACAGAAAAATCTCCCGTGATATTTTGGGGTGAGGCATGGTGTCGAGTTAAGTTTTACGAAGTCTCTTCAGAGAGAGCGAGACGAGCAGGGTTTCGAAAATTTTTTAAAAATCTCAATCGTAACTAATTCTATTAGCCATGAGCACGCATATATAGAACAAGACGACTGTCAGAAACAGTATAGTTCAGAAAACAGTGATATTAAAATAATATGTAATGTAAACTGTCATCATCCTTGTAATTAGCTGCTGCGCGGTGGCGTCTTACCGCTATCACCCGGTATGAATTACCTAGCGGAAAATAAACACCAAAAATATACAGGCGCCGTACTCTCAAGGCGGCGAGACTCGCTGGTTTTTTACCGTACAGCTTGAGGCGTCCAAACATTTTTTTTCGTATCACGTAACGGGCTCGTAAGTAGATGATTTTCGGCTTTCAACATTGGATGACGTAAGAAGGAAGTTTAATAATAGCACAGATTACTAACTTAATAATGTTCCGTATCAGTACGGACGGTGTACGTACACGCAACCGCGACTCAATTGATTAACGGAACGGACCTACCATACCATGACAGGCAGGTGTAATATCGTAGGCCTTCTGAATCTTCAATTTCTATTTCATAGACCCACCAAATCGCATTGAACCCCAAAAACACGCCTACAAGTTGTTGCGGACCCCTAGGGATCGTTATAGGCCACTTTGAGGAACACTGGAAAGCAACATCTTGCATATTACACTGCCAGAGAAAGATGTACTATTTCTAGCATGATTTGCAATATTTGCGATTCAACGACCTGCTAGGTTTGCTTTCAAACTGATTCGCATATCAATGCTAGTTCATTAAAATTTCTTTTTTTGTGCTACTTAATTTGAAAGCTCTCCTTTTTTTTTTAAATAAAGCACCGCGTTTATCGCTAACGGATTAGACAAAAGGGTTTTTAGATATTTCAGGATCGTTGTTTTTGGCAGTTGCGTAGTTTACTTGGTATAACTCATTTTATTAGGGACTAGCTGTTGCCCGCGACTTCGTGCGCGGCAATTTCTGTTATTATGATTAATTCGTTTTTTTATTAGTATAGATCAATATCTTTCGTACGTTTTCATAACATTTTTTATTGATGCTACGCTCCTATTGGTCACAGCGTGATGTTGTATAGCCTAAAGCCTTCCTCAATAAATGGACAATCCAAAACAAAAAGAATTTTCCAATTTTAACCAGTAGTTCCTGAGATTAGCGCGTTCAAACAAACAAACTATTTAGCTTTATAATATTAGTTTAGAAGTATAGATAAACGCATATGGCAGGATTTTCCCGCCATGTCGGTAGAAGTACCCTAGAATTTAGGATAGTTTTTTTATTATCTCTATAGTCAATCCGGAACTCATCAGTAGGTGAAACATTACATTACTCTCTTGAACACATGAATAATATTATGTTTGACATTTGATGGCTCGAAAAAGATAAAATAAGAAAAAATACATTCGCTGTACCGAACCACAAAAAGTAGGATGAGGTTGATGATGAAGTTTCATCAGTATTTACAAGTTTAAAGAGTCTTATAACAGGCGCCTTCAAACTAAAACATAATATTATGTGCGAGCTATAAACGGTTCTATCGATCAAATTGTTGTATTATGTAACGTTATTGTTAAAGCGTTACCAACGTCGCAAATTAGTCCAATTTTACTAAACTGCGCGTAATGGTTAAAGTCTATATTTAGTTCTATAAAGATCTAATAACACCTTATGGACACATTTAGCATGTTGGAGGGCATGTAGATGGAAAACGGAGTTAAAATAGTGATGGGTTGCTAGCCTCATCGACTATTGACATAACTTCGTAGATTTTATCCCAATCCCTCGATCGGCTTTTACGATCTGCGCGGGAAGAGAAGCAGCTGGCACATTCTATGTTATTTTTTATTTTCTCCCAGACCAGCATGAAGGAGAATTCAATTTAAAAAATGCAATTAATTATAATTTTTCCTTTATCTGTGCTTTATGACGTTGCTTCGTACTAAATTTCAAACTTCTGAGTTCACGGGAAGGACCCTGTAGGTTTTGATTCCCTTGCGAATGACGAAAAACGCGAAAAATTGCGACATAACCAGCTGTATCTTTTGATTGCGTTGGCTCAGAAGCTTGATTTTTCACAATTGCAAGGGACAGCAGACCTGAGTATTTTATATGAATTTCAGCTTGATACCTCTACGCGTTCCTGAGAAAAGGGTCTTGACAGACTGACATACAGACAGACAGACGGACAACCGAGTGATCCTATAAAGGGTTCCGTTTTTTCCTTTTGAGGTACGGAACCCTAAAAAGAGCAACATCATTCAAATCTAATAATGTTCTCCTGATAATGTTGTTACTAAGCACTGACGTGGTTGTGGAAAGCAAACGTATTTATGCTACCTTCATACCATCTCACGTGACCCAAGTAACAAGGTCATAGTTCAACCGTTCCACTCAACCAGTAAATAGTAAATAACTAAATAGTAATATTTTGTAGTAATGAACGCGATCTCGACCACTTGTCGCGTAGCTCAATAAGTCTGTTACTACGCCAAGGCCACGTACAACGCGATTATGCCACAGTATCCGATAAATTTTGTCGATAACAATATAACAGAAGATGTGGCCACATTCCCTCTGTTCGCGTTCACGTGAGTTTACTAGATAACAACACGCTTTTTAGGTTTAGGAGACAATTTTTTTAATGATAAGTTTTTAGAACGAATTCATGCTGTAAATTTTTAAAACATACAACTTATTCTCATAAAAAAGGTTGACCTTTAACTGTCTGAGTTTGTTGTTGTTTTTCATGTGTGTAAGTGGCTAACGCTGGTGTCAGAATTTTCAAGCTGCCGAAAGACATCTGGCATAGCTTACGACTGTCATTAGCCGGGAACAGCGCCTTAACGTGCCGTCCGAAGAACGGAAGAGCTTGAGATATTTTTATACCACTTGCGGGCACCCATCCCAGTGGGGACCGCGCCCTGGATTGCTTACCATACGTAACCCTCTGGACCGCTGGGCTCCACTGTCTTAATTTTTACAAGCGACAATTTTAATTATGACTATTTCTTTAATAGTGGCGGTAAAGTACTATTTGGATAACAGAAGTGCTGCTTCAACAGTAAATAACACAGTTTGTGTTTGAAACTTTAAATTGGGTTGCATTTTCGCTCGAAATCGATTTATTGCTGCGCGCTCTTGATGCGTATTTTTATCTGGATGTTCCTAGGCGTTCCTAGTGCTATTTCTTTAGTCTAGATTTTCCGGAGCCGAGGCATATTTCCCGCGAGACGTCACGTAATGTCGTCTCGAAATGAAGTCTAGTTTGATCAATGAAGTCGGATTACTCTCTTTCGCTGAACATTGGTTGATTGTATCATTTGAACGGTATTGAGCTAGAAATACTTTGAACTGTAATTTAGTATTATCAATCTGAGTGGGTCATGCATGCTCCTGCAGTGGAGACTACTAAGACCTGATGATGATGATGAATCTGATTAAAAATCATATTTAGGTCACAATAGCAAATGGCTATCAACATTACTATTGAAGTAAAAACTTTAACGTGCCTTGAGCAATTTTTCATAGTAATAAACTTGTTATATAGGTATATATTTTGTAATTATAGTTTGTATTCATCTGAAAAACAAACTTAAGAGTTAGTTTATTGTTTGCGTATGATTGACTATTTTTATTCAAGGTATTTAAACCGTAATGGATGTTGAAGTGACTATCAAAACCACAGAACAACAAAGACATTAAAAATGGCAGTGGGCGTGGCACGCGCGCCTGCAATGCGCTCGATCAGCTCACTTGAATCACCTAAGTAGTTTGATCGTCAAAGATCGCGGGACAAACTAATTAGGTGAACAAAATTGAAATTTACGTGGAAATCGAAAAATGCGTAAACCTTAGTGTCTATAGCTAACGAGTAGGTCGGCTGTTCGTAACATTTAAAACTTAAAAATAGTTAAAGGTGAAACCGAAAATTCAAGAATTTCGTTGTTTCTATCGTATGCATGATAATATGATGTATTTATTATGAGCATTGTAGATGTAAGTGAGAACAAATAATTCGTGACCGGAGTTTTGGGCGTCTTGACACACTAACGCAACACTCGACCCTCGCTGTCAGCATTGTAAAACTGTATTTCATAAAGAAAAAAAAAAACACGTGATTATCTCTACGTTTAGGATGATACTTTGATGGGACTTAACTTAAACTAGCTGTGTCTGCGATTCCATCCACGTACATTTGTATTTAGGATGATACTTTGATGGGACTTCACTTAAACTAGCTGTGTCTGCGATTCCATCCACGTACATTTGTATTTAGGATGATACTTTGATGGGACTTCACTTAAACTAGCTGTGTCTGCGATTCCATCCACGTACATTTGTATTTAGGATGATACTTTGATGGGACTTAACTTAAACTAGCTGTGTCTGCGATTCCATCCACGTACATATGTATTTAGGATGATACTATGATGGGACTAAATTTAAACTAGCTGTGTCTGCGATTCTGCGATTCCATTCACGTACATTTGTATTTAGGATGATACTTTGATGGGACTAAATTTAAACTAGCTGTGTCTGCGATTCCATCCACGTACTTAGGATTGTATTTAGGATGATACTTTGATGGGACTTAACTTAAACTAGCAGTGTCTGCGATTCCATCCTCGTACATTTGTATGGTGACTACGTTATCATAACTGGAGAGATAAAGTAGCCTATCCGCCCTGTACGTGTAAATTGTTCTATACCAAGTTTCATAAACTCCAGTATTTTTTTAAGAGTTATAGGGATAACATACAAACAGAAAAAATATAAAAATCTTCAATTTAGTTTCAGTATCATGTACAGAGCTTATAAATACGGTATCTCTGAAAACAAAGTAACTTCATAACCAACACTTTCAGGTTTATTATTAGTATTGATATAAAACTAACCAATAGTAGGTACTTGATGCAACTTATTGGAACAGATTATGGACTGAATGTATTTTTTGAAAAATTTACACGTGACATATTCTGGTGAGTTTGGTTTCTTCATGATAAGTTTAATCTTATCATGTTCGTGCAAATTGTCGCTTGGTACAATAATGTAATTTCACAAACAAAAGTGTAATTGAGATTGTATGCTTCAATATGTGTTGATGATTGAACAATAGTAACGAAACAAATCAGTGTAACTGTAAATCAATGTTGGTAATATTCATATAGGAAAACCCATATTGTCAATGGCAATAGGTAACTAAGGAATGATGAAGACTAATATACATAAATATGATTATTCAAATAATATGAATTTTGTGGTACTATTATACACGGTGAAATTTTGATCGTTCTGGACCCTTAAAGGGATGGTTCAGCCCGATGATATAAACAACTTTTCCTATGGGACCGATGCCGGGTTTTTGACGTTCTCATACAAATTGACCGGGTGGACGATTTTTTTTTGTATGGAACTGCCCTTTTTGTTTTTTTGAGTTCCCAGCATTTGTCCCATAGGAAAAGTTGTTCATATCGAAGGGGTGATTCCCTTTGAGGGTCCAAAACGATCTAAATTTCACCGTGTATACAGGATGTTAGGTTTATCCATGGGTTTATCACCGTTATTTCTCAGACCATCTAATCAATCAGCTCTACTAATTTATAACTACTTTAACTATGGGACCAGTGCTGGGAACTCAAAAAAAATCGTCATTTTCATACAAATTGGCGGGCCCGTCGGACGTTTCTGTAAGAAAATGTATAAAAAATTTTGATTTTTTCCCAACATTATTTTGTCGCATATTAAAAGTTGTTCATTTTGACGGAATGATTTGATGGTTTGAAGGACAACGGTGATTTCCTAACACCTGTTTATGAAAGCCCACATTGTTAATTGAATAGGTAACTAAGGAATAGTAAAACAACTAATAAACATAGTATGAATATACATGAATATATAAATTTTGTGGTACTATTTATATTATAATACACATTGAACTATCCTTATTTCTATAAATTGTGTGTATTGCGTATAACAATGTTTTGTTTAATGCTTTCCGAGATAAAACTGACATGTTTATCAGCGTAATGAGGTCGAGCAAATTGGTACAAATCTGAGTAGCTTACAGTGTCTTAATAAACGAGGCTTTGCTGGAGAAGTTGATTGGTAAATAATGAAGATCTCTCTTAAGAATATAAGAAAAAGCAATCTTGCAGGCTTTTCATAGTTATAGGTAAAATAGACTAAGTATGTCAAGTGCTTCAAACATTTTTCTTGCGATTGGTAAATAAAAAGGTCTAACTGAAACATGTCGATTTATACAGGAGTGAAACATAAATATGTTCTATATCTATATCTAATAAATGTCTGGAAAGATATGGATGTTTTGGGTTTCGTTGGAATTCTTACATCACTCCCAGTAGCAGTCATTATAATTTTTTGCCATGGGATTCGGTCTTTTTTTTTTTTTTTGCAAAAATGTTGCTTTAAAATCAAGTTATTTAAATTTTCTGTATTATTAACTTGATATAATTTTGCGTCCTAGATATTTGAATATTCTCATATTAACAATCTGTTTAAGACAATACATTATTAATGTGCAAACATCAATCATCCTTGAACAGTCGCGAAATGATCTGTTGCTTTCCATTGTACAGTTTCGCTTTTTACGCATAACAGTGCGTCATTGGTCGTTTAAACAAGTCTATATTATCAAACAACGTGAACAGTAATATACATGTGTCTGTGGTACTGATTGTTTCTCTTACTGATCAGTTTTGTCGGCCAATTTTAAGATTTCAATAGTTTCTGTTCGTATTTTTTAAACGCCAACAAAATAGTTAGGCCTCCACATATTTTCATCAATGATCGCACCGCTGGAAATTTCCACTTACCCTTTTGGCAAACTGACCACGATAATCACCTCTTCGTTATATTTTTTTAAAGATTTATTCATGAAAAAGTATTTTTTTTTGCCTAGGAGTAATTCCGGCAGAGTAGAATAGAACCACTCCAAGTCTTCCCATGGACGTCGTAAGAGGCGTCTTAGGAAATACAAGCTTTTCAAATCTCATAAACAACAATGAGACCTTTCCAACCCGTCTGTCCAACGAGGAGAGTGTAGGCCAAATCCCCTATCTGCTCTGGCCAAGTATGGCTCCGGTAGTACAGGAAGGGTCATGCTCCTGCAGTGGAGACCATAAAAACGTGATGATGATGAATCTTTCTATTTATTGGTATTCTCAAAGGAGAAACTCTTTAGTATTCTCTTAAGTTTAGTGA
Source organism: Elegia similella (assembly GCA_947532085.1). NCBI lineage: Eukaryota > Metazoa > Arthropoda > Insecta > Lepidoptera > Pyralidae > Elegia > Elegia similella. Next base: position 18,213,154 of record OX383940.1, on the reverse strand, counting down.
CTCACTAGTGCAATATTGTCCAACACTTCGATCTTCGCACTTACATTCTTTCGAGCCACTGTTCGTACTAGCTACGCTATTTCATCCTAATATTTTTACCTATTATTCTTACTTTGTTTTTACCATAATTTTACCGAAAACAGCCGATGTTTCTAAAATATTTCGCAATATTTCCTGAAGGCAGAGTTATAAAAGGTACTCGTGACGTAGTGTGACGTAATAAGCTTGGAATATAGCGAGACGACGATTAATAACGTGTTTGTATGCGCTATACAATTCTAAGTGTGTAGGAAGGACACGTAATGCGATATGAGATGTAATAAAGATCGATACTGACTTTGAACGATAATTACGTATAATGGATTCAACTAGAACAAATTGAATTGCACTGAATTTTCTAAACTGAAACGAACCGACTTTAATGTTACTGTGTAATAAATAATTGATCATCTTCAAACAAACTGCTGAAATCTAAATGAGACCAATTCAGAAGTATACTGTTCCAAATAAAAAATATTTTTTTAATCTGTTCATAATGATATGTGTTGTGGCGTAACAAACATACAAAAAAACCAGCCAAGTGCGATTCGGACTCGCGGACTAAGGGATTACATTACAGTATTTTTATAAGTGTAATTTGTAGGTTTTGATTCCCTTGCGAATGTCTAAAAAACACGAAAAGTTGCGGCTATCTTTTGATTGCGTTAACTTAGTTTGATTTTTTCACAGCTCCAAGGGACCTATGCCAACCAAGTACACGGAAAATGTATTTCCATCATCCATTTTACAACGTTAGTCTGTACATGGCTGTCTTTGTCGAACATTGTCAAAGTCGTTCTGGTTCAAGTCCAATAAAACTTGTTATTATTTATAGGAAAATGTGAATAGGATGCTCGAAACGTTCGCCATATCAGTATCATAGATCTCATCACAGTTAACTGGGATCAAGGTCAATTGCCGTTCCATATCTACATATATATGACGAAAGCATTTGTAATTTTATATATTATCCGTGTGGTAGCCGGCAGAGTAGAATAGGACCACTCCAAGTCTTCCCGTGGATGTCGTAGAAGGCGACTTAGGAAATACAAGCTAAACAAAGCTTATAAACATCTAAGAGACCTCTTCAACCCGTCTGGCCAGCGTGGAGAGTGTGGGCCGGGTTCTCTGGCTGCTCTGGCCAAGTGTGGCCCTAGTGGTGCAGGGGGGGTCGTGCTCCTGTAGTAGAGACTAAAAAGGACCTGATGATGATGATTTGTAATTTTGGACAGGGATTTCTTACGTTAGATCAGCTTTTGCCTTTCGTCACATAATGACCACTCAAATAATCGATGAGCTTGTTTGTAAATCGCTTTGGTATACTCAATTTTCCTGACTGATGATCGACATTGCCTAAACGGCTGTGTCTAGCAAGTTGTGAAACAGATTTATATTACAATCTGTGATAATATAAACATTCAGGCAAGTTCCGTGGCGCAGTGGTTAACACGCCAGCCTGCAACACGAAGGTGCCCGGGTTCGATCCCCGGCTTGGACAAGAGGGAAAACGATCTTTTTCAAATAAAATATAGTATCGTTGAGTTAGTATCCTACGACACAAGTTCACAAAGTGGGGCAAGCTCAATTTGTGTGATATCTCCCTATATATATTTATTATTCCCTAAAAAAATCGCTGACAAATATTCAATATGTCCATTAAAATTTTATGTTTTTGTCCGCTAGATGGCGCCAATGCGAGGAGAGAGAGGTGGTTCCCCCGCGCGCGGTGCTCGGGCTTCCCTGCCGCTGCCTCGTCGCCTCATCCGACAAATCGCCAGGCACGTGGCTTCCAATGGGCGCTCGCTGCGACGGCTTGAAGTCTCCGGTCGCGTCATAGACAACTTTGATGACCTTGATGACATGTCAGATGAGTCTGATATGGAGGTGCCACAACCAGCGTAAGTATTTTAACAGGTTCCTTGCTCCTGATAGAATTTTATAGTTTATTTCATGCAGTTTGGTAAATTTCCCTGAATGATTTTAGTATTCTCATTTTTAGACAAGGAAGGGTTAATTTTGAAAACCTCTTAGTTCATTTCCTTCGCACAGGCATGTGTAATCTAAAACTGAAACAATGAATATTTTTCTTGTAGTAGACCCCAGAGGTCGGAGCACTTTGAGAACCATTGGTGTAAAATGTTTTTATGGCTCTTTCTACACTTCTATTCTACACTAATATTGTAAAGGAAAGATTTGATTAGTAGTGGCCGCTAGTGTAAAATATAGTCATATGTCAAGAGATAACCAACATTCAGGTCATATTAAACGCGGTAAAAATATTGATACATCACCAAGTTTCAAGACTGACATGTCAAAAATTCCAAGGCGCGGTTTACCTCGCTACTTACATCAATTATCAAAATTTGCCACAAAACTGTCGCGCGCGCGCGCGAGTCGCGTCCGATCAATCAATGCCATTCAGACTACTTGATAAGGCATTTCTTATCACCAGGTTAGTGGGTAAGACAATGTGATAGACTCGGTGATAAAGATAACAGGGGATTTTAAAACTGCGTGGTTGGCGCCAATGATGGCTAAGAAGATATTGATAAGCTTACTGCAATAAGCCATGAAACATGACAAATGAATACAGGATTATTTGTAAAACACTTATAACCTCGCAGAACTGGATAGCTATCATCATAAACAACACATAACTGCCTCCGTGGTCCAGTGGTTAAGGCGTTTGTCTGTAGACCCGGGGGTCGTGGGGTTCGATTCCCACGGGAAGCATACTTTGTTTAGCTGTTTCCAGTTTGGTTAGGACACCTGATTGTCTGATAATTAAGATTCCGTGCTTCCCTGCGTCCCTTCTCCATCTGGTAGTCGTTAAAGGAACCACGTCAGAGGCCGAGAGGTGGTTCCGAACAACTCTGACACCAGGGTGTGCATGGTCGATTGACCGTATCACCTACATGAAATGATGATAAACAACAACGTTTGTTCTGCATGTTTTCACATAACATAATAAATAAAAAAAAAAAATGATATTTCAAGTTTTTAATGTCCTATCGTGACATTTGTAAGTCTATGTAACTAAACAAAAAGGCGACGGGACGCTAGCGCGTATCTTTCTTTGCGATGCGCATAGTTGTTAACATACATTTATAAATGATTTTTTAATTTGAATATGTAGTTGTAAAATGTTAACAACATTCATGATAGTCATGACACGTGTCTTAGATCATTATAGCGAGATACGGAAAAGTATGTTGGACATTTTATACTAAATTGATCAATCACTAAGAGTTAATCAGATGTTACGGGAGACTGAAACCGTTTTTGAAGTGAAAGGGTAAAAAATTTTAACATCGCATCGGGGCACTTGGCCTGATCAAAAACTCGTAAGACGCACACGTGACCTGAGACCGCCGGCGCGGCGTAGAAGAGAAAGTTATATCCCCCTCTCTCTCTCTACCGCATGGAGTTTTCATTTCTGCCAGCACTCTTGGAGTGCAACCCGTTTTTTTTTTCAATTTCTCTATATGCTCGAAACGAAAAGTTCGAAGACGCCAATAGAACGTCCTTATGAATTTACTGGCTCTAAAGAAACATATTTCCTTATAATTATTTCTTCGTATCAGCCAATATGTAAAATGTCATTATCTATTGTCCTAAGATCTCTGGCCAGTACCTCAAACGTAACACTGCAACTCGAAGATGGACTCTACTCCAACGAAATAAGGCTGGCACAAAGGTCGGGTGGTTACGCTTGTTAAATTTACTTAGAGATTGGCTTTTGTAAAACTGAACTCCAACAAAATAAGTCTTAGTCTCTTTTTGTATTGTTACATTCCCAAACATCTGGACTTGTTGACAAACTAGTGCAGAAAAGACTCGACCAGCGACAGAACGAATGTGTGACTCCATCTATTCGCACGCTCGCTATATTGATAGTAGCAAGATTGATGGTACGATTTGTTATCAATTTAGTGCACGGACTTGTCTGAATTCACAGTCCTCTCAGACAATCATTATTAGAGGAGTAGAGTTAATTTTTACATGAGACAATCTCTACCAGTAATTCTAACAAAATGGTGCAATAATGGATTGTTCTCGTCCAGGGTGGCGATTGGAGGCAACGCCGGTAATCTACCACCGGCAGACGACGACGACCTCACCAGCCTCAGCTGGCTGCAAGACAGGAATCTACTCAGAGGTAATTTTTTATACATCTAGAGTTAAGAAATATAAACATCTTCTATATTCTGCAGTGCTGGTTTAGCCCTTAATCAAATTGTGATTAGCTTAAGGCATCATCCCTTTGGCGCAACAGAAACATAAAAAAAAAATTTTTTGCAGCCAGTACGCCCGGTACTTAGCAGCCAGTACTCAGTTTTGTCGTTATCTAAGATACCATCCCATGACCTATAAGCGATAGGATAATATATACCTATTTAGTAGCAACAATCCGAGACTCTAAAACTATTGAAATGTTAGACAGTTGGTTGTAAACAATAGAAATTAATCATATCAACTGCCTTTGTGGGAGGTAAATACAACTATGTATTGTTATTTAGTCTTACGTTACACGAACAAAGATCTTCAGATCTGCTACGATAGGAGTCAAATTGTGCCTGTAGAGATCAAGAAATAAAAATACCGCATCAAAATCATTAATTTACTAAAGTATGGTTGACTTAGACCTTGGTAGTCCTTGGTTTAATATCAAGGGATTTCTCAGATTTTCTTTAGTAGTAGTTTGTAGCTATACGGTCGCAACTTGTTTGTCCATTTGAATCTTGGTTATATCTTGTTTCTGTATGAGTTAAATGCGGAGCCGGCATAATACTTTGGCTGAAAAAGCCTTTTAAAACCGATTCCCCATTTTACTCACTCGGGAGCGTGAGAGAGGACGAGGAAAGGGGAATGAGGATATAGGCCTCTCTAAGTAGGATCTATTTCTATACCAAAAGACATTAAAATTGGAAAAACTAGTATGTAGGCTGGAAACTAATTGTAAGGACTATGTATTCTCCACTAAGCATTGAATTTTTTTCAGGTATCAACTTAACCAAAGGAGACGTTGAGGACGGCAAAATGATCGGCAGTCAAGTTATAATAAAGGTGCGTAATAAAATTAAATAATGATATAAAATAAATAATGCCTATCAATGTGATAACACTGTCACGATGTTTACGTGTACGCTCCGTTTTTACCTTCGACATGGTTATTAAAAACCTACTTTAAGTAGATTGATATAGAGCTGATTTTTTATAAAAACACTTTTTCTTAATAGTTTAAGTAACTTGTATTTTATTATCAATGTATCAGAGTTGAGTATGTAGATTTTAAACTGTCAGAGGTGATCAACGGATAGTACAGACCCAGCAAATATTAGTTATGTTATCATTACGCACATAATAATGACCAATAAACAAGACTACATGAATGTTATGTCAACAAAATGTATATCTGACGAAGTTTTATTTTATAGTTAGAAATAACATCCGCGTGGATTTCCTACCCACGTTTTATGCTGCTCTATTGCTCATTAGAAGATGTACAGTCAGGGACAGAGATACCTGACCAGGCCTTCTACCTATATTTTGATTTTTTTATAATTCTCTTAAACTATAAATAATATTTACATGAAAATGTATATTATGAAAGACTTCATTAAAATCTTTCTGTATATATATTTTCATGTAATTATTATTGATAGTTAAAGAGAAAATTCAAGATATCTAGATATCTCTGTCCCTGATTGTACCACTTCTTATAGTGCAAACTTTACATCCAAACCGTTTGAGTGAGTGCTTAAGCTATCTTGAAAATCCGGCTACGCTCCTGTCACACCCCTGGTGTAACAGTTGTCCATGGGCAGCGGTAATCACTAACCATCAGGTGATCCGCTTGCTCGTTTGCTGCCCTAAATCATAAAAACAAAAGCTCTAATACCATAGTCTCTACCATCGCGGTGCCGTACTCTGAGCAGGATAAACCTTTATACGTAAAAGAGAATCCCTTACAACTTTCTCTTTTATGTGTATATAGGTCTGTCCTGGTCTGCTACACCGCATTGGTAGAATCTAATACATAACTGTACTTTCCGTAATCCTTGTTCAGACAATCTCTTTGTTTGATTATTTTCGGGCGAAAAAACATGGACCGCCATCCACAATCCAGAGATGCCTCTATCCAGGATTGATATAGTCAGTAGATTAGTCAGTAATTTTTTCATGCTTGTTTTGCGCCCCACTCTAAAAACAATTATGACTTTGAGAGCGCAATATAAAACGATTTTCACGCTACTCATCAGTGACCGTGATACTATTACGATGCAACTAGTATTTACTAGAATACATAAGTAGGTAGCTATTAGAAGCGACGAAGTGACCCTGGATACAAACAGGACACAAAGTATATGATATATATTGTTATATGATAGTCATCATCCGGAGGTCCCGGATTCGATGCCGGGTCAGTTCAAGATGGACAATGATCTTTTGCAGGTTGACCTGGGTATTGAATCTGTATTTGTTTTAAAATATAGTATCGCTGATTTAGAATCTCATAACACAAGTTTCGAACTTACTAGGGGGGCTAGCTCAATTTGTGTTCGATCCCTGGTCAGTTCAAAATTGAAAAATATATTTTCCAGAGTGACTTGGGTCTTGGATGTGTACCTATATAATTATGCATTTGTTATAAATATAGTATCGTTGAGTTAGTATCCTATAACACGTCTCGAACTTACTCTTGGGCTAGCTCAAAATGTGGGATTTGTCCGTATACATTTATATTTACATATACGGAATTAATAGCTAGGCCTGAAAAGATCAACATTTACACTAACTCATTTCCGTATGACTCATAAAAAGTAAACATGGATATATGTACCTTAAATAATGATAAATCGTGCAATATTGCACGATTTATCATTATTAGCACGTTTTACATAATCACTATAAAGTAGACCTTGCGCTAGTATATAAAACTGTTCTAGTTTTGGCAAAGCACATATTTTTTACTTCTTATCCGAGCAGCAAAGAGTTTTAATATAAAGAAGAGCCAGGTATAACATGATTTAATGAGAGAAACGATAACTCAAAAATGTCGAAAGAATGTGAAGAAAAAAATCATTGGTAAACCAACGATTTATGCAAATTTTATTAGAATAACTAGTAAAGTCAAGCATTTCAAAATATGTAGTGTAATATGTGAAGTATGTATAAAACATTTTTAAACATACAAAAAACCTTTGTGTTCTGAATTCTGATACTTATTTCGGGTTTTAATGACTGTCTAGCTAGGCTGTTTCTGACTAATATGTGTACATTAAAGTATAAAAAAAATTGATTGTCTATAAAGTCGGTTTACAGACGATGATTGTACGTGATAACGGGGGAAGATCAGTTATGAAGTCAAAGAAAGTCGGACGAAATTGTAAGCCTAACCAAAATTACAAAAAACCGCGCCTTATTGCGGCAAACTTTTGGAACTATTTTCTTCAACTGGCAACTAAGACGTCAAATATTGTCTGTCGATTGCTATCAACAGTGTGATTTCGATTGCGAGTGGTCTATTTTTGGTGAATTATTTTTTCGTAAAAATTCCTAAAACAATTTAAAGTTACTTTTTACATTATAACTAAGTATCTGTCGATGTGTTAGTTTGAAGGATTGCACTTTATTCCACTCTCAGAACAATAATAGTTATTGTTCTGAGATTCCACTAAATAACATCACGGACCTGGTTGTCAACATGACGCAAGTATACGTCCATACACTGTTGCCAATAGTTAATTTAGCGCAGCTTTTTTTTATTTTTGGTCAGGCTTTAAACGAGAATATCGAAACCGGTAGCGGGAAGTCCCGTAATAAAAATAATAAACATATACCTTTGGTTTTATTAGTCAGCATGTACAGGAAGTAACGCAATTGAGACAGGCACGAGGTGGTCAGGTTTCTGGCACGACAGTTCAGGTTACAGTTGGAGTAATCTAAAACAAGAAGCCCCAACAAACCCATTTCTAAGGGGCCCTCCACACGCTCGGCCATCATCGCGCCAATTCTCTGTGCACTGCTGCGTTGGATGGAAAACTCTCAGGAGCTTTTCTGCGTTAAACAGCAATTTACAGCGCTAATAGTGTCCATTTGCGTAAAGAATAAGCCTAATTCTGAGATGATGTTGTGGTGTATGTAATAACTGACGATAAATTTCTATTCTATACATTTTTATTCTTGAATCTTAATAAATGAATGAATGAAATATTCTTTATTGCACCAAAATTAGGATACATTATTTAAAACTATTCTATATAAAGTAGTACAAGGGGCGGTCTTATCGCTTTAAGCAATCTCTTCCAGACAACCCTTGAAGAGATGGAGACACTTTTATAGACATAAATACAGGTGGCGCAGAAAGTAACAGATCATTAATAAAAGAAGAAATTTATGACTTTTATAATAATTAGTATCTAAAATATCCTTATCCTTACTAATACTATAAATGCGAAAGTGAGTTTGTTTGTTTCTTTGTTACGCTTTCACGCCGTAACTACTTAACCGATCATCATGAAATTTTGCATACAAGTTCTCTGGAGTACGGAGAAGGACATAGGCTACCTTTTATCCCGGGAAAAAGTACTATTCCCTAGGGATCGACATTGACGCGGGCGGAGCCGCGGGCGAAAGCTAGTATAAATATAAACATATATTTTAGATAATAATTAATGCCCTCTTGCGAAGTTATTGTACGGGGCACGAGTATTTGTTATACACGACTTGTTATTGGTTTTCATGATAACGTGTAACAGGCCTCTTTGCACAAGTGCTAAGCTGTTACTCAATGTCACTTAGCGTGGTATTTAAAAAGGATACCTCAATTTACTCTGACCTCATTTTTTCATGTAAAAATTTGTATGCATTCGTGACATGCTCGTTGCTCATAGTTGAGTACAAAACTGAATAGAAACATGGAGTTTTATAAACAATGCGTTTTTTATAGATATTCAAAGTAAAATTGTAGCTACTAAAACAACTACAAATTAACAAAACACATGTATTGTGAAATTTTGTTTTTTAAAACATGAAATATCTGGTAGTACAGAGAGGGTCATGCTCCTGCAGTGGAGACTAAAAAGACCTGATGATGATGATGGTGAAAATATGGAATTCTCAAATCACGATGTACAATATGGAAAGTAAACCCTGTCCGATCCTTGAAAGAGTTATTTAGCCCGTCAATATGAACAGCTTTTCCTATGTAATCAAAGATGGGAATTAAAAAAAAATACATTTTCAAAAAAAACATGTTCGGCAGCTCGGTCGATTAGTATGTAAAAAAATGATTATGAGTTGCATTGGTCCCATAGGAAAAGTTGTTCATATCGAAGGGCTGAATCACCCCTTGAAGGATCGGACAGGGTTTTCTTTACATATTGTATGTTATAGTTGGTTATATTTACCTGTAAACTTTTATTGACACAATTTGAAGTCAGTCGATACAAATGTAAAAATAAATTTGTTTCAGATACAATTTAGAGGTAGATAGTTATTATCAGTGAAATAAATTGTATTTTCAAATACTTATTTAAACCATTTTTGTTTCAGACCGAATCGAAGACGCCTCCCCCCGTTGCCCGCGCGCCCTCACCCCCGCGCACGCCCTGCAAGGCGCCACCGTCGCCTCCCGCTACCACACACACCAAACCTCCATACTCCTTTTCTTGCCTCATCTTCATGGCCATTGAAGCTGCTCCGGCCAGAGCCTTGCCAGTCAAAGAAATATATGCTTGGATCGTCCGACACTTCCCGTACTTCAAACACGCACCACAAGGCTGGAAGAACAGCGTCAGACACAATCTGTCGCTGAACAAGTGCTTCCATAAAGTGAGTTGGTAAACAGTTAAGTGATAATACACTAGAGGCAGCACTGTCAATAATAACTACACACTGCGACACGGGGTGCCCGGGTTCGGTCCCCGGTCAGGTCAAGATGGATAATGATCTTTTTCATATTGGCCTGGGTCTTGGATGTTTCTATATATGTATTTGTTATAAAATATAGTATCGTTGAGTTAGTATTCCATAACACAAGACTCAAACTTACTTTGGGGCTAGCTCAATCTGTGTGATTTTTCCGTATATATTTATTTATTTATTACACTGAGCCTCCATACTTCTTTGAAAAGGTCTGTTACCAAATCTTGCTAGTTAATAAAATTAAATTTTTTTTTTCAATTTCCGCGTTTTCTAATTAAGCCTTACATACACATTTATATTGATGAACATGACAATGCAATTTTATGGAGTTAACGAGCTGATCTGATGATTGAGAACTCAATGCTGATTCGATTGATCAATAAATTTTGCAATAATGAGGGATTTTCAAATGAATGTCGGCAGCACTGGGGCGTCAGGTCCGGTAAGCTTTTATTGGGCAACAATGCTTGTCATAGGTATATTGTCCACACATTTATATTGATGAACATGACAATGCAATTTTATGGAGTTAAGGAGCTGATCTGATGATTGAGAACTCAATGCTGATTCGATTGATCAATAAATTTTGCAATAATGAGGGATTTTCAAATGAATGTCGGCAGCACTGGGGCGTCAGGTCCGGTAAGCTTTTATTGGGCAACAATGCTTGTCATAGGTATATTGTCCAATGACAGCGGCTCATCGGACCCTACGATTCAGTGCTACCGTCTGGTGGTAAGCATTTCAGAAAACTCGTTTTACAATAAAAGCTTCAGCCTATTTTTTTTTACATTGTCTTGCCTCGTTTTGTAGTATTGATAAGCTAATTAATATAAAACAGATTTGATTTATTTTTCTATTAATTCTACTGCAGGTGGCAGCTGCTCCCGGTCTCGGCAAAGGGTCGTTGTGGACAGTGGATCCCCAACATCGTGCTTCGTTGCTACAGGTATATATTCTTAATATTATATGTAAACTAGCTTTCGCCCGCAGCTCCGCCCGCGTCAATGTCGATCCCTCGGGAATAGTACTTTTTCCCGGGATAAACGGTAGCCTATGTCCTTCTCCGCACTCCAGAGAACTTGAATGCAAAATTTCATGATGATCCGTTCAGTAGTTACAGCGTGAAAGCGTAACAAACAAACAAACTTACTTTCGCATTTATAATATTACTAGCTTTCGCCCGCGGCTCCGCCCGCGTCAATGCCGATCCCTCGGGAATAGGACTTTTTCCCGGGATAAAAGGTAGCCTATGTCCTTCTCCGTACTCCAGAGAACTTGTATACAAATTTTCATGATGATCGGTTCAGTAGTTACAACGTGAAAGCGTAACAAATAAATATATACGGACAAATCACACAGATTGAGCTAGCCCCAAAGTAAGTTCGAGACTTGTGTTATGGGATACTAACTCAACGATACTATATTTTATAACAAATACATATATAGATACACATCCAAGACCCAGGCCAATCTGAAAAAGATCATTTTCCATCTTGACCTGGCCGGGGATCGAACCCGGTCACTCCGTGTCGCAGGCAGGCATGTTGACCGCTGCGCCACGGAGCTAGTCAAACAAACAAACAAATAAACAAACAAACAAACTCACTTTCGCATTTATAATATTAGTTAGGATTAGGAAGTAAGGATGCCATAGTGAGTTTATTCGTTTGTCAGATTCCCAGTTTTACTAGCGAATGGATAATTATAAAATACTAGCTGTCGCCCACGGCTCCGCTCATCTCAATGTCGATCCCGCAGGAACATCACTTTTTCCGGGATTTTATCCCGGATAAAGTCCTAAAATATACATAGGTAGCCTATGTGTTATGCTATGTGTTGTGTATGTATCTCCGTGCAAATTTCGTTAAAATCCGTTCAGTCGTTTTAGCTTGATTGAGAAACAAAAACATACATTCATACTCACAAACTTTAGCGTGGGGACCGCGCCCGGGGTTGTTTTACATGCATAAGCGCGTGCTCACTCACACCCACTGGGGCATCGGCCTCCTCAAGTCAACTAACAGAATGTATAATTCCACAGGCGTTCGGTCGTCAACCAATCCCGGCGTCCCCACCATTACCGCCAGAATCGCCTCCTCCCACCAAAAACTCTCCAGACCCGGTGTTGTTTCCGTTCCTGGCGCGACGTCTGGCCGGGCCCGCTCCTGAGCCCGCGCCCGGAGCTGACGAATACTTAGCTGCGGCTACCGTGCTCGCCATGAAGTATGGACCCAAGGTGCTGGATCAGGTGAGACATAAGTTTTATTATTGCATCTCTTCTATGTAGAAGCTACTAAGAATCTTCCAGACCGGGTGTTGTTGATGAGTGATCCTACAAGGCTTCCGTTTAGTTACTCGATCAAACGGAACCCTATCGACTGTGACAGACGGGCAGACAGACACGAGTGATCCTGTAAGGGTTTCGGTCACTCGATCAAACGGAACCCTATCGGCTGTGGCAGACGGGCAGACAGACACGAGTGATCCTATAAGGGTTTCGGTCACTCGGTCGAACGGAACCCTATCGGCTGTGACAGACGGGCAGACAGACACGAGTGATCCTGTAAGGGTTTCGGTCACTCGGTCAAACGGAACCCTATCGGCTGTCACTGACGCAGACAGACACGAGTGATCCTATAAGGATTTCGGTCACTCGGTCGAACGGAACCCTATCGGCTGTGACTGACGCAGACAGACACGAGTGATCCTATAAGGATTTCGGTCACTCGGTCGAACGGAACCCTATCGGCTGTGACTGACGCAGACAGACACAAGTGATCCTATAAGGATTTCGGTCACTCTGTCGAACGGAACCCTATGGACTGTGACTGACGCAAACAGACACGAGTGATCGTATAAGGATTTCGGTCACTCGGTCGAACGGAACCCTATCGGCTGTGACTGACGCAGACAGACACGAGTGATCCTATAAGGATTTCGGTCACTCGGTCGAACGGAACCCTATCGGCTGTGACTGACGCAGACAGACACGAGTGATCCTATAAGGATTTCGGTCACTCGGTCGAACGTAACCCTATCGGCTGTGACTGACGCAGACAGACACGAGTGATCCTAAAAGGATTTCGGTCACTCGGTCGAACGGAACCCTATCGGCTGTGACTGACGCAGACAGACACGAGTGATCCTATAAGAGTTCCGTTTGTTCACTCGATTGTATGGAACCCTAAAAAGAGCGTAAATCCCTTACAACTTCACATAGAGGTTTATCCCGCCCCACCTTCGCACTCCTTCATGACAATCGGTCTACTAAACCATTAGCATAACCGACAAATTAGTTAAGTACAGCCCAACCAAGAATATAAAAAACTTTGCCATATTGCATGAATTAATTTCTTCAAATGGCAACGTTACTTTGACGTCACTTGACGTTGACGTTTGACGTTACTTTGATAATGTCATCTGTCATTTGCTGTCAAAGTGTGATGTTGATCGTGGGTAGTACGTAAAAATGATATATACATATATACTAAAAGTTACTTATTTACTATTTAAAGCAGTATTTGTCGAAGTGATGGTCTGAAGAATAGAAATCTATTTCGCTAAGCAAACATCATAGATCTTTTAAATAAAGTCACTTTAATACGGCATTATCGCGTATATTACATTATTTTTACACCTAATTACCGTATTAAAGTGATTTATTTTATTTAAATGTGTAACAATCGCGAAAATATCAGAAACCATCACAGATCTTGTTGTCTACAGAACTACAACTGATTTAGCAACCTCATGTTAGGTTTTGATATTTTTGGGTCAGGCTTTAGTAATACGGCCGGTTTTAGAAAGAGACTGGACTTCTATGTAAATTTCACTTTTCTTCTATCGATTCGACAACGTCTCACTCTTGCCACAGTATAATGTATATTGCGAGAAAGAGAAGCAAAGTGTCTGATACTATCAAGCAGTATGCTTCGGCGTTATTATACGACGTTTATTCTGTCAAATCGTTATCGTTCCGATCGTAGTAATATCACAGACTGTCGCTGCATGCTACAGTCTGCGAGGCCTAAGCTAACCTTCGCATTTGTGTGAGTCATCACCAAAAATAGAGGACATTGCATTTTCATCGTTTTCTTAGTCTTAATTTTTACATCTGGGCTTTTTCGGAGATCAAAATTTGCTTCCGACTTCCAAAAGTCGTTTACCTTCCATCAAAACTCATTTGACAGTGGACAACAGAATTCTCATCTATGTGATTACCAATTTGGCTGACCTAATGAAACTTGACATGTCTTTATCAAGTCAATAGTAATAATAGAACACAAAAATAAAATTAAAGAATTTACACGTTTATTTCTTTTTTTTTACACGTTACGTTGCCACTATTACAAGAGGTGAAGTGAGGAAGGTGCGCGGCGGAGTTACGTTGAGCGAGGGACGTACCGCGCATCAGGCCGGTTGCTAAAAAGCAGTATGAACTGGAATATGACATGCAAGGGACGCGGCGCGCCTTAGGCCGACATCACACCTACACTATCTATGTACATACAATCTATGTGCAAAGCTCGGCTTAGGCCTCGCGGACTGTACAGTCGTCGTATGCAATGTCAGTTTCTGTGTCAAATAATACTTCGTTACTCTTTTCGACAGAGACGGGTTATTTTGTCTAATTATTTTACGTCTTCAATACCTTACACATCGTATTCGATTGTGACAGCTGCCGCCAGCGGCGCACCTGGTGATCTCGCGCTGCGCACGCGACGAGCACTCGTACTCGGGCGGCTGCGAGGAGCGGCGCACGGCCGAGGCGCTGCTCAACCTGGCGGGCGTGGCCCCCGAGCCGCTGCTCACTCTGGCGGGCGCGGCGCCCGAGCCTCTGCTCGGCCTCGCGGGCGCCGCGCCCGAGCCCGCGCCGCGCCACGCTCAGGCGCCCAGCTAGCGCCGCCGCGCGCCTCATTCTCAACGAGTACGTAGCTAATTCTATTGTAGTTTCAGTTTGTTGTTCACTGACGGCGGAGCGTGTGGGAACTAATTTCGTTTACTACGTGTGTTCCGAGCGAGTATAGAGGCGTTGCAAATTATTTTTTTCTATAGGTGCCGTTCGACGCAAGAGCTTTGGCACGGGATTAGATCGGCGTGAATAATAGAATAGTCCCCCAAATTAAAGAGTTCAGTCAAACAGAAGCGACAAAATTACGGATTACTCGCACCATTTATTGCTCTCAAGAACTTGTTTGAACGTGTTTGTTTACGTTACTCGTAACCGCGCCCTATACACTTGAAAAGACCTAAGTACACATAAATGACAATCTAATTGAAATATAGATATTGTAATATTGTTTCGCCTTCTAGACGACAGATTCTTGATTTGATATACATTTGTATTACACTAAATTGTCAATAAAGCGAACTTCTGTTCGAAACGTTATTCTAATTAAAATGCCACACCTCATACGCTCCGCTGTTCAGAAAATTCGGCCTTTACTATTTAAACAGTATAGATTAAGTGATTCCGCATTTCCCTGTCGGAAGCGGAATAATCAAGCTTCATTTATAACAAAGACGTTTTGTAGTAGTTAATTTTATTTAAGTGTTTGCGTGTTTATTTTATTAAGGAAGTGATTGGGCTTTGGCGGGGTGAGGTAAAACTATAGTTTGAATTAGTGTTCTTAAGTAGTTTAGTGATTTCGATCGCGTTGGGCTCAATCGATCGATTAGATTATGATAATCAATAAGTTCTAAAACATCAATTTCTTAAAGAAAATAAGTTTTACCAGAGCTAAGCCCTGGGAAACAGTGATTCGTTGTTGACATATAAGTTCTAAGAACAACATAGCGATTTGTTGCTTATGAATTTCTATTATGTCTATGGTTTCAATAGAATATAGACAAAAATGTTTACCAGTCTCTAGTCCAATAAAGACATGCATATTGTTTTCAATGACGTGTTCACATGAATATGTCATTACAATTAATAATTCAATTATTATTTATAGCAAATTCAGACTAGGGATGTCTGTACATCACATTTTAATTTATTATTTGTCAACCTGATCACTTAAACAGTTCATAGGACCTGTAAGCCTCATTTATATTTCTTGGAAAATGCAATTTTAACATAAAATTATCATCAGCTTATCGCCAATACCAATGGTCGACAAAGTTTATATCGCAGTAGAGACTAGACCCATCTCGTTTACTGCTATTAAGTAAAGCAACAAGGCGATAGTCTAAATCAGAAACAATGACTACTAAAGCTCAGCACGCAATACGTCGCAACTGCACTGCCGCTGCGAAACGGCGGCGAATCGTTACATTATTCTGTTTTTCGATGTGAATACTTGTTTTAATATCACAGTTTAATCTAAGATGATTAATATTTATTCATTATAATTTTATAACATTAGTCTAGTGCTGTAATTGTGATTGCTATTGTGACGATGTCGCATAGACTCCCAAATAAAGAATTTGGTTACCACCTGTCGTGCAGTGCGGTGCTGGTGAATGCAACCTAAGCTTTAGTTTCAAATGCGCATTCTTTTTGCGATTTTTAGCATTCGATTAGATTAAATGGCATACTAAACATGCTAATGGTCAAAAGAAAAGTTCTGTGTATAAGTGAGGCATAATAGTAGTGACTATAGTGATAGACGTGATACTAAAATAAAACGGAATATTGTTTAAAATATTCAGATTTAGTTACATAGTACTCCCGACATGCATTTAGGTTTTCCGTTTGTACTAATCAATATTTTTTAATGTAAGGATCCGTTTTTCAATTTACATAATGTTGCGACGTTTCCGTATTTTTTTTTTATTTTGTTTGAAATGTCTTACAAAACCCTGAAACTATTTGAGGATGTTCAGACTCTACAACTGAGTAACTTCTCTTCAGGAAGCAATATTTAGATATAACGATAGGTATTTTTCGAGAATTCAATTTCGCTATGCGTTCCAATCTCTGTCTGAAACTACCTTTAAATAGTCACTTGTAATGTTATAATTTATATCAAATAACCATATTTTTTCATCTATTCGGACGGAAATGCGCAACATAGATTTAACTTTTAGTTGTATTTATTCGCTTCGCATATGGTCACGACCATATTTTTTAGCTGAATTTTAATTTAAGGACTTCACTGTACTTTCGAAAATAATAATTATGCAAATAATTCTAAACTGAGCAATATAGAATGTATAAATTTATATTATATACAATATATGTGTGATCTGAACGCTAACATAAATATACAAATATTGTATACAGAGCGATCAAAATGTATTTTATCTATTCAATCTTCCTTACTTTAAAAGTGATACATATGTGTATATAATAAAATCTAATAGCTAATAGCATTAGAGTTAAGGAAACCGTTTTTTGTGTTCAAACCAAGTGATCTACTTCATACAATCGCCTACAGTTAACAAAATTTTATTTATTTAATTATATTACAGTAATATTAAGATATATGGGACTGTGACACATATGGTTTACTAAATACATTCGTTAATGTAATTCTGTCGTAGTGATAAAGATTTTATCGCGTTATTGATTATCAACATTTTGCTTTATATGCAATGGAGTATGATATTAAAAGACTTAATTTTCAGAGAAGGCAGTATGTATATAAATCTAATTTTACACAACTGTAAAAGTGCTATTAATAGAAGCAATAATCTGTGTTTTATCGATGCTTAAAAAGTAAAATGGGCGTCCGTGACGCGACATAATCCTTATCCACTTAGTGATATATTTCTATCTCAAATAGATTGCGGTAGCTCTGTCACAGACTAGTAAGTAAAAAAGGCAGTCGCCAGGATATTAGTAAAATCTTAATTGTTGATAGACATAGTTACTTTCCGATAATGATAACGTGACGTAGCTCTACCTCTCTTAGGCCAGGTTTCTCCAATGTAAATACAATTTGGAAAAGCTTTAAGCTAATAAACTATCCTGAAACTATTCAGAGACTGAACGAGAAGGACGCCGCAATACGTGAAACACATATGAAAATAACTCCAATCGATTCTCACATACTGCGGCGTCTCGTCAGGGACTAAATTCAGGATAGCTCAACAGCTTTTTCTCATTCATTATTACTTTCAAAAGTGTAACCAGTTAATGTTAAGAAGAAAGAATTAATGTTACGTGTAAGGGTACGAGGTGGTTTTCTCTCAAGTGCCTACTAAATGCTTCTTATCTATTAAATGTTAGCAATATTAAGATTGGATGAGGTTGATTTGCATGGGTGGGTACCGAGGTTTTATATAGTTCAGTTCACTCTATCGGAAAACTTATAAATACGGAACACAGTCGGGGGCAGATAAATCGGGCCCCCCTACAATTTTAAATCTGCTTGTGAAGAAATATTTTTTTCGTATGGCACGAAAATACCCGTCTGCTGCGGACGCGCCATGTCTGGAGTTCGCTGCGACGCCGCGCCGTACAAATATTATGTGCGAGACAGTACGAGTCCTGTTGTTTTTGTATTTCAAATCTTATGTCATAGGAATAAGTTCATTTTTTCCCTGATGTTTTCATTCGGTTTGAGACGGCTGTAGGTTGCGTTATTCTACGCCAGCGAACAATGCCGAGGAATTTATAAACTGTACTTATATGTGTTTCGTAAAATATAAAAATCGGTACCTACGGAGAGCCTTGAAAGATACACCAAGTAGCGATTTGTGATAAGAAAATCTTCCCAAAAATATCAGCTGTGTAAATCATTAAAATTCTTTCTGTTCTTTACAGTTCATCACACAACGATTTCAGATCATGTTTAAAAAATAATAATAATATCAGTTACACGCTATTGGGCCTAAAATTAATTGGAATTAGTGCATTTTATCATACAAGTGTGCTACTGCGATGTTTATTCTAATATCTTCCTTAAATGATGTTAGAAGCATAATTTATAATGCGCATAGAAACAATAACTAGACTGATGTAAGGACTGATTTGTGATGAAGCAATATTATTTATTAGTGAAAAGTATATTTTTATTTTTAATCCGCGTACGATTTAATTGTATCGTATGGGGTGTAAAACCGCTCATTGTTCCGAAGTTTGGCGTTCGATAACTATGAAGTAATCACAATGTAAATGCTTTTATGAATTTATTGTATTTTTGGAACAGTTATGGCTATGGCTTAAAAGAATGCCTTATCAGCTTCATCATACCAAAGTAAGAATTTATTTTAAGGGCCTGCGCAGACGCGGTAGACTGACGGACAAAAGTGCGCGGCGCCAGTAAGGTTGCACTTTTTACGCGTATATACACCACGCGACATTTTGTTCGCCATTGTCCCTCGTGTTCGCAGGCCTTAAACAGATTATATTGCGGGCCGTCTATGTTTATCATGGTAACAATTGAAAAACATGCCTTTATTAATTAATTCAGACTCCTCTTTCACGACAGTGTTGTAGGCATAGAGAGGTCGCTGTGTGCCAAATGTTAAATCAATATTACCAGATTCATACCAGTAATATGAGTGTATTTATGGTGAATAGATTAGGTAATAAGTGATATTATGGTAATATGTAATTGCTAATGAAATACATACATTTTGCTGTATTTAGGAGCGTCTTCCATCTTATTCGTATTGTTTTCTCTTAGATATTCGCGGTCGGAGAAGAGAGTCTATGTAACACGTATGCCTACGCCGCACTTGAAAAGTGCACATTGAAGGCTTTCGCAATATTAATTATAAGTAAAAAATGTTATACCCCTGCATGCGCTTGCAAATCATACATTTACAAAATGTATTCCCCATAGACTTTTTTCGTCGACTGTACTAACTAGCCTTTCTTTCGGTGGTATAATGAAATGTAGATGAAATTAACAGCAATAATTAGTACCTAATTGTAGTAATTTGCTGGTAGATGCTATATATAATTGTGTGATAACTTGCGGTTTATTTATTTAAGAATGTTTAAATTTTGTATTCACAAACCATCGCGGATGATTTTAATTAAATGATGTTTATGAATACAAATATGCTTTTTAAAAGTTATATCACTATGATATTAAAATCGTTGCGGCTCGTGTTTATGTCGAAAACAAATCATATTTTATCGATTAATTTATTCTTAGGTTAAAAATGCTGTTATTTGATTTCGTGTTGTATTTTGTTTGTAAACGAGTAATTTTAAAAATTATGGGTAATCCTTTGAAGTTCTTGATGTAGCCACTGTTCATGTCAAAAATGAATATATTCTTTTTCAAATTTTCGCGCTTTAAACACATTAATTATGTATTTAAACGGGACTTAGCACGAACCTACTTATTATATGTGTCCGATGACGTTTTTATGAATGTGTCAACGGAATCAAATAATAAAAAGATTCATGCCCAATTGTCTCCAATAATAACCTGAATCCATATGTTAAAGGACAACAGATATTCACAGTGGCTATGTCAACGCTTTTTAAAACCTAGTTATACTTGGTATGTCCGAACTATATTTAAGTATGAAATTATTGTTGTTGTTGATATTTTGCCGGCTTTGAAACCAAACCACTCTTTATTAATGCTATTGTTGAGAGTTATTGCCAAATTTTTATTTGTCCTAAAATCTTTTTGTCTTTGTACATATCCATTAAATAAATTATGTACCAAGGATCATTTTGTGTTTCATTTCTTATGCAGTCCAATTTTGTTTTTCTTTCATATCAATGCATTTAACAGCCTCCGTGGTCCAGGGTTCGATTCCCACCGGAAGCATACTTTGTTTAGTTGCTTCCAGTTTGGTTAGGACATTGCAGGCGTGAATCACCTGATTGTCTGATGATAAAGATGATTCCGTGCTTCGGAAGGCACGTTAAGCCGGTGGTCCCGGCTGCCATCTGGTAGTCGTTAAAGGAACCACGTCAGAGGCCGAGAGGCGGTTCCGAAGAACTCTGACATCAGGGTGTGCATAGTCGATTGACCGTGACACCTACTCGAAATATGATGATGATGAATGCATTCTATACTAATTTAATATCCTAGACCGTCCATTCGAGTATAATACGCTATACATAGACATCATAAACAATTGAGGACCAATTACAGTTATTTTTTCTAACTTTTATTATGAGTAGTTACCCAGTAATGGAAAACCTTAAATAACTGCAAAACTATAGCACACAATTAGGGCCGCACTACACTGGATTGGCATCGGAAGCGACGCGTCAAAACAAGCTACTATAACCTTTATTTCTAGTGGTATACGATGACTAGACGGCTCGAGCTAGCTCGAGATGACGCGTGGTGGCTCGATCACATGAACATGAAAAGAAAGCTTTGGATGAGTTGTAAATGTTTATGAATAGCGTCATTATTCATATTTTTTGAATGATTAAAGGTTCCGCTGCGGTAACGTTTTGGGCTTTTCAATTTTCAGCGGCGCGCTTTTCCCGAGCGGTGCGTTTCAACTGCGTAACTATGAAAGGAGACTACTATCTAGTATTTCAATCTAATTGCAAGTGCTCGCATCTGGATGGCGCTGTTAACCGCGCCACTCTGAAATTAGCCTAAAAAAAAATTAAAAATTCCGAAAGCTGGGAACGGTACAGTGGTGACCTCCGTGGTGGTGACACTCCCAGTACGTGAGAGTTCGAGCACCGGTGACCTTGAACCGGGGCGTAAGCGCTAGGGTTGATACCATTTACTACTCACTTCGTGCCTGCCAGTGCGAGCCATGAGATAATTTTTTTACACTCGATCTAAAGTCGAGATATCAATACGCTAGTTTCCTGGGCCAAGATAATAATATTGGGTAGTCCTTAGTTAGATGATCAAACAATATTTAACCTTGTGTCAATATACTTAGTAATAAAAAGTTGCTTCCGCTGTCTCTTCGCGTAGATCTTTTAAACAACTCGCGGATTTTGATGCAGTTCTCAGCAATATATAGAGCTATTCAAGAGAAGGGTTAATATGTATAGTTTATTGCACCCATGCGAAGTCGGGGCGGGTCGCTAGAGAACAATAAGTAATAGATAAAGCGCGTCAAAGTTTACAAGTTGGGCTCGTGACGTCACAGTGTGCTACCTACACTTTTTACGCACTACATGTAGTGTTGTGCCGTGCTCGAAATTTTCGAGAACGGTGCGAAAGGGTCGGAAATTTTTCCCGAGAATTTCTACTTTCTCTCAAGTGCGGTTATGAGAAATTCTCGAGAATTATTGGAAACTTCCGCGAGAAATTCACGGAGAACAGAGAATTTCTCTCCGGTACATCACTAATTACATGGAAAAGTCAGATGTAATTTTAACGGGCTATATCTTTATCAATACATGTCAATACCAAATACTTGCTTGACATAATTATAGAGTTCAAAATGAATGCAAAGTGGGAGCATGAGTTCTATCTGTGGGACTAAATTGATGGGAACAAATGTAAACAATCAAAATACGGAAATCAGTTTTATATTTTTTTATTACAAAAAGAACAAAAGCTTGGCTTCTACGGTCCAGTTAATATACAATGATAATATTTATCTTATAATTACAATAAGCCACTTCAGACTAGGCGGGAATATTATAGGCATTTTTTTATGTTCAGACTGTACACAAAGAGTATTGGGTCTATGATTTTTAAAAGCTTTTATTTAGTTTAACCTGTCCGACGTTTGTCTGTAATCAAATCTTATAAGTTATATTGGATCCATTTCCCAGTTACCGATTGAACTGAAATTGCATGCATGTGTAAATCGGATGACATTTATAATGAAATCGTTGCGCTGTCTAATGATGGAGTCGAAAAGTGGCCATAGGAACTCTTAAACTGTACAAGGTACACCAATCGTGTTTGAGCTCATTTGATTTATCTTGGAAAGCAATTTACCGTGTAAATTCGTTTATAATAAAAGCTACAAGCTACAAGTTTTTTTGCAAAAATGTCATTTTTGTGACAAAAAATGTTATTTTTGCAAAAACCTTGTTTACATAGAAACCAGATTCGAGCGTTGGGCCAATGCTGGGAACTCAAAAAATAAATTTTAATTTTCATATAAAAGTGAAAGTGAGAAATTTCATTTTCATATGAAAGTTCAGCCGGCCCGGCAATTAGTAGGAAAAGGTAAAAAAAGTTGAGTTCCCAGCATCGGTCCCATAGGAAAAGTTGTTCATTTTGACGGGCTGAGTCACCCCACGGGAACGTCGTTGGCTAAGTTACACGCTATACATATACAATTAAAATTTAACTTATTAAAAAAAGAGAAACAAAAACTACTTTAATAAATAAAATAGTTTTGGTAGCACATTACCTACGGTTGCATGCTCAGTAGGTTGGCAGCATAGCCACGTTGTATGGCAATGCTAATCTTGACCAATATATACGCTTACCCCAATGAATTTCTTGACGATGGCGTCAACGCCATCGTCAAGAAATTCATTGGGGTAAGTTTAATAGAGGAACGACACTCGTGTGGGAAGCATCAATAATTCAGGCGTGGATGCGACCAAGACGCTTGTAATGATTGTTCGTCTCAAATTGTTGGTTAAAGTGGAGTACTTGCGGTATACCGCAAGTACTACCACGATATATCGTGGAACATATAACGCTTGGAAATGTTGAAAATAATTCATCATCGTCTGTTTTCTATGGCTACTGCTGGTAAGCTTCTGCGCCATCCTTTGGCTTAAAGAAACAAGTGATTTGGCCCTAAATCGGCTTGCTGCACAAAATATTTGAATATTTTGTGGGGTGAAGGTCCTATCGGCCTTAGAGTTTCAACCTCAAACTGTATAAATATACAATATGTAAAGAAAATCCTGCCTGATCCTTAAAGGGGTGATTTAGCTCGACGATGAACAACTTTTACTATGTGAATAATGCTGGGAGTTAAACATTTTTTTGACGTACCCATACTAATTGACCAGGCGGCCGAACATTTTGTTTGGCAATGACAATTTTTTGAGTTCCCAGCATTGATCCCGTAGGAAAAGTTGTTCATATAGACGGGCTGAATCACCCCTTCAATAATCGGGCAGGGTTTTCTTTACATATTGTATAATTGTTGTCAAAACATTCATATATGTGTCGTTTGAGGTTTTCCGCTGGAGCCGCTGCTGTACCGGCTTTGAATATTACGCATTTATATAAAATATAGAAATGCTGAATAAATTAAATACCTAATCGAAAATAGTTTATATTATTAGTTCTTGTATGAATATCTGTCGAATGTAGCACGTGCCGGCCTCTGTGTATGCTTAGACCGCAACTTTAATGTTTATACGACCATTGTTGTGCCTTTTACTTGTGACTTGTTCAAAATCATGTCGAAAATTGGTAAAACCTTGTTGTTAGAGAAACAGCAACGCTTCAACGCCTGAAATACAGGATGATTTTCATCCTAGCTCAGGCACCCCTAGTTCATATGTCCCTTAATGTATTTATAATGTATTGTAAAATGTGTTCCTATTATTTGAATAAAGAATTTATTATTTATATTATTTCAAATCTACAACAATTGTCTTTCTGTACTGATCCCAATTTCGTATCAAATAATAACACTATAAAAATACACGAAAATTTCACCGCCCAGTGTGAAGCATGCTGCCTAGTCCGTCTATGTTTAATATGAATGTAATTTCTAATATAGTCCGTTGCTCACACTTTACTCATACTGTTAGGAATAGTCGATTGCTTCAAGAGAAATATATCTGTCTCGCTTCGGCTGGAGCTTGCTCCATGGGGCAGTATGGGCATTTCAATCTGAAACATACAAATAAAAAAATAATCCAACATATTCATTTCTACCTCTGATTCTGTACCTAGTACATCATCCTTTTTGTTAAGAGTTATGCTGGCCATGTAGGTGGAAAAGGGAATGAAATACTCTTTCAAAGAAAGCTACTTTTAATTACTGATCCGATTGTGATAAATGGGACATACTTGAAAGCATACGCTTTCAATCAACCAAAATATATTATTTTTTAATTAGTTAATAAATGACGGATTATTGAGGTAATAGAAATAAAAAAATCCCGAATTGATAACCTCTTTTTTGAAGTCGGTTACATAGGGATTTCTCAGTTTATTGTCCCTTCGCTCAACCGGTTTCTCCGACCTATTCAGGAATTTGGCATCAAACCTGTAATTTTGGTACATCTAACCTAACCCTACAATTAAGACAAACTTAATATAATAACACCTTGCTAAGTTCCATGAAGGGGCTTAGATAAGCGGAACTAGTGCCACCCATCATTTAATTAATTTACTCCTAAATCAGATAAAATAAATAATTTTATACATCACAAGTAAATTACTTTTATTTTTGGTATTATTTGTTTGGTTTTATCGTATTACAAGTTCAGATAAATGTTATTATCTAAATGTATCAAATTAAAATAATGAAAAGTTGTACCAAAATATTACAAGTATAATACCGTACAAAATTCGATTTAAATTTTTTTATATGATTAAAAAGTAAAATAATAAAATGATGGGTATGTAGTTTCGTTAATTTAAGCCCCAGACTACAGAGCGTGTCAAAGAAAAGTATAGGGGTTATGTATTTCATGTAATGTACTGTTTATCACTTGGAGAGCTCCGTGGCACACGCTACGAGGGTTCCCGGGTTCGATCGCCGGTCAGATCATGCTGAGAAACTATATTTTTCAGATTGATCTGGGTCTTGCATGTTTATATCTATTATAAAATATTTTGATTATATATATATTTTGATATTGTGGAGTTAGTATCCTATGACACAAGTTCACAACTTACTGTGTGCTAGTAGCTCAATTTGTGTGATATGTCTCTATATATTTATTTATCTAACATTACATGAAAAACACAACCCCTTCTAGTGCATGCGGTTGAAAATGGTGGAAAAAAAAAAGAGAACTGACTTGGCGCCCATGGCCAGCTTGTTGAGCGCGTCTCGCGAGATGACGTGTCCGCACAGCAGCCGCATGGGCGGGTTCTGGTCCGAGGCCTGCTGGCGCAGGATGGGGCACGCGAACACCGAGTGGTAGCCGCCGCCGTCCTCGCCCAGGTCCACCTGACACCACACATCACACATGTTGCACGTGTTAACATCCTCATCATTATCATCATCAGGACCTTTTAGTCTCCACTGCAGGAGCATGACCCTCTCTGTACTACCGGAGCCATATTTGGTCAGAGCAGACAGAGGATTTGGCCTACACTCTCCTCGCTGGCCAGACGTGTTGGAGAGGTGTCATTGATATTAAGGAGCTTTGTTTAGCTTGTATTTCCTAAGTCGCCTCTTACGACATCCATGGGAAGACTTGGAGTGGCCCTATTCTACTCTCCGGCAGAGTAGAATAACCACACGGCTCTTAAAAAGAATAGATTGTTTCAACTTTTTTATAGATTTTTTACGATAACACGATTTAGAGGTCGGGAGGCCGAGGCCTCCATTCCTCCATTCATTTGTTGCCCCGAGGGGCAACAAATGCTAAACCTGACACCAACCAAAAAAAAACCTGGCACCAAATTATTTTCCAAACTAAAAAGTTCTTTTTTCAGTCGAGTTTACCAATAAATAATTTATTGTGAAACCAACATATAGATTGTAATAATTGTTGGAATTTAATTAAACCTTTTGAAGCCTTTTCCGTGTTTAGTCAGCATCGTATCACAAGGCCGTCCATTTTCTGGATTTGGTAGCAGATGCCAATACAATGGAATTTAATTTTTCAATAGATTTTTATTTGATTGTAATTATTAATTTTGTTTGTACAAAGTACTGTAAGTAAAGATAAAACGCGAAACAAATATCAAAGGAAAGGTTGTTTAATAGTCTGAATTAGTTTTTTTATTTAATCTATTGCAGAGAGAATTATAATTACGATATAATTATATTATCATCATTATCATCAGGTCCTTTTTAGTCTCCACTACAGGAGCACGACCCTCTCTGTACTACTAGGGCCATACTTGGCCAGAGCAGCCAGAGGACTTGGCCTACACTCTCCACGCTGGCCAGACGGGTTGGAGAGGATAATTATATTACAAATGTACCAATATATTTATTCCGAAAAAAATCGTAATTTTTCCAAAGTACGGGGACATGTGACGGGTTAAACGTACCTCGAGCGGCAGCTCGTCGTCGGCCCAGGCTGCGATGACGTGCGGATGCGTCATCTTGGCGCGGATGTCGTGCAGTGCTGGCAGCACGCGAGCGCCCGCCAGCACGGCGCCCGCCAGCGGCGACAGCGGCGCCAGCCGCAGCAATGCGCAGGCCTCGCGGATGAACAGCTCCGCCGCCTCCGCGCCTGCAACACAACACCACCAGCATGATCAACTCGTGAACGAGTGCTGCTTAATGATGGGCCGGAGAAAAACTCTCTGTTCTCATGAATTCTTTTTCACGGAAATTTGCGGCAAATTTCCAATAATACTCGAGAGTTTCTCAATAATTAGTAATTGAGAGAAAGAAGAAGAAATTCTCGGGAAAAATTTCCGACCCGTCCTCAGCGTTCTCGCAAATTTCTAGCTGGTCTAGGGCAGGTCGTTGGGGTGGCCCCACCGCGGCGAATTTGTTCATCACATATTATAGGTACACGCATTCTATTTAATTTGAGATTCTCACCGAGCGCCTTGGGGTCGAGCAGGTGGCGGTAATGGTGGGGCGCGGGCGGCGCGTGCGGCGTGCACCACGCCAGTGCGCACACGCAGGCCTGCAGCTGGCGCTCGTGGCGCGCCGCGTGCGCCGGGAACACCGCGCGCGCGTACTCTATGGCCGCGCCCACGCCGCGCTCGCGACCCAACTGCAACAGAATCAGAATTTATTTGCGCAAAATATGGTAACATAGTTGGTACAGTAAGTGTAAGTATACGAATCACATATTTTGCCAAGTGTCAAGTGACTAGCTCCGTGGCGCAGCGGTCAACACGCCAGCCTGCGACACGGAGGGACCGGGTTCGAACCCCGGCCAAGTCAAGATGGAAAATGATCTTTTTCAGATTGGCCTGGGTCATGGATGTGTATCTATATATGTATTTGTTATAAAATATAGTATCGTTGAACTAGTATCCCATAACACAAGTCTCGAACTTACTTTGGGGCTAGCTCAATCTGTGTGATATGTCCGTATATATATTTATTTATTTATTAGTGTGGCGAGCAAATATTAATATAATTTTTCATAATTACCTACTGAATGTCATTAGATTACAATATGGTATACAATTCTACTCAAATTATTAAAATGTAAACCGAAATTTAAAAATAATAAGTAAAATTAACATGTCCTTTGTTTAGTCAGAGCGCCTTGTTTAGTCAGAACAACCAACATTGTTCGAGACTACGCAATGGAACAGTAAGTTCGTCATTATTATGTATGTCGCGCGATCAGCATAATAGGCTTGTTTCCTAAAAAAATACAATTAGTCCGTCTTATAGATTTTCGAAAAATATTAGATACGTATTTTTTATTTTTTCAATCAAACAAAAATTGATAGAGATATAGCCCGTTAAATTTCCGCGTGACGTCACTATCCGGCACACTTTTTACTGGCCTGTTGCGTCATAAGCCCCCACTCCTGAACTTTGATGCGCTTTATCTTTATCATCTTTTGTTTAATCGAAAAAAGAAAAAATACGTATCTAATATTTTTCAATAATCTATAAGACGGACTAGTTATTTAACTATATATTTATATTTTTTTTAAGGAAACACGCCTATTAAATAAGTCGAATTAATTCCAAATCAAAGTTAGTACGCAACTACCAGCCGATCAGCGACAACCATTACCGGGTATTCATATCATTTTAAACATAATTATAACCAGTAGTGATTTTACCATTTTATATTCAGTATTTTACCTAACCATTTAATGAACCATTTAGTTGTGAAGTTTAGTGTATTAGTGCAGTGTCTAAATTAAATATTATACTAACCACCTTGGGTGTGTGATTAACCAACTCCCAAACGAACTATTCTAAATAATCATAAAACATTATTGTTAGGGTGAACTCTTATACCATAGGGCATCCCCTAACAAACATTTTCATCCGGGTTCGATCCCCGGTCAGGTCTAGATGGACAATGATAATTTCAGACGGGCCTGCCGGCCTATTTGCTAACTTGGTGTACAACGTTCTTAAATTAAATAAAATTAGTCAATAATACGACAGCCGCAATGCCACATCTGCACCTATTGTGAGCCTTTGGAGCTCTGCATCCGCTTCCACATCCATTTTGTTTTAAATCATTTATTATAAATTAAAATTTAAAAAAACAAACAAAGTCTTTTACTAACAATGATTTAATTTGATAATGTGAATATGTATGTATCCGCAACATCCCTGGAAATAAGTTACCTTTAAAGCTTGCATCCTATGCAGTGTAAATGGCAGTGGCGAGTGCACCAAGTCCTGCGCCCGACGCTCCGCCCATTCTAGTGCGGCTGAGGGATCGCCTTCCATCAAGGCAGCCGCACAGCGTTGCAGTAATGCGAATGTGCATGTACGTTCTACCGCCGGAATCTTAGCTTCGGAGACAAACGAATCGCCGACGTCTTCTAAACCCTGGATACATGCATTTTAAGATGTTTACAAAGTTTAAAAGTCAAATAAATAAAGGCACAAAATGCGTTTTTACCTATGAAATTGTAGGTTTTTTCCACTTGCCTGTTCCTAATGTCTAGGATTATCAGTTATATTTTTATTTAAACTTGAAAGTGGACTATATGATTAACATTTTGCATGCATTAAATTTGTTTCTCTAAATTTAATTATTGAAAAATGCTCATGAAAAGCACTTGTTTCAGATGTTGTCCATTTTGATCAAAAATGTCATCATTTTACTATTCTTTTTGTAAATGTTATAATGCTTCAATCTAGCTTACTGTTGTCTGTAAATACATAGGGCGCACTGTAAGTTTCCGGAACTGGCCACTTACATAAACAATATTTAAAAATTTATTGCAACATTTGAAAATAGAACTCTTTGGCTGTAGAATGCAGTTTGTTTCATTTGACTGTCTTTTGTTTTTACCTTGTGGCGCCATTTAAAAAATTGTGTGTCTGCATCAACTTGGATTTAACTCGGGAAAATTTTCGTAGTATGATTTTCTACGATTTTAAGTGTAATTTGACAGCTCAACAGAGCATCGCTCGGCTTGAAACAGCTTTTGGCAATGAAGGACCATGCAAGACAACTATTTATAGCTGGTTTGCAGAATTCAAGCGTGGTCGTATCAATCTCAGTGACGAATCTCGCGATGGTCGGCCGTCCACCGCTGTGACCAACAAAAACATCGATGCTGTGCGCCGTATGATTGAAACAGACAGGCATGTGACCTACCATGAAATTCGCGCATCCTTAGAAATAGGCATGAGTCAAATACAATTAATCCTACACAAACATTTGGGTGTGAGAAAACTGTGCTCGCGGTGGATCCCACACAACTTGACCGAGGCTCAAAAAACGGACCGCGTCACTTGGTGCAGTGCCATGTTTACCAGATTCAACGAAGGTGCGTCAAATTTGGTGTGGGACATAGTAACAGGTGACGAAACATGGATTTATTGCTACGATCCCAAAACAAAGCAGCAATCGAGCGTATGGGTCTTTCAAGATGAGCCGAAACCAACCAAAGTGGCGCGCGTGAAAAGTGCATCTAA
This sequence comes from Elegia similella, assembly GCA_947532085.1. Classification (NCBI taxonomy): domain Eukaryota; kingdom Metazoa; phylum Arthropoda; class Insecta; order Lepidoptera; family Pyralidae; genus Elegia; species Elegia similella. The sequence continues at coordinate 18,182,632 of OX383940.1, read as the reverse complement.
GCGGATGATTGCTTCTTTTTTTAATAAAACTGGACATAGTGACTGGTACACGACCATTTGTTTGCCGGAAGTTATTGACGAACTCCGTAAAAATAACCGTAAACGCCGTATCATCCTGCACCACGACAATGCTAGTTCTCACACGGCCAGACAGACAAACGACTTTTTGAAGGCGAAAAATGTAGAACTCATGAGTCATCCTGCATACAGTCCCGACCTGGCACCTTGTGACTTTTTTCTGTTCCCAAAAATTAAGAACCAATTACGCGGTCAACAATTTTCATCACCAGAATAGGCTGTCGAGGAGTATGAAAAACACGTTTCAGAGGTCACCACAGAGGAGTGGCACAAAAGTTTTCAAAACTGGTTTCATCTAATGAAAAAGTGCATAGACGCCAAGGGAAATTATTTTGAAAAACAATAAATTATATTTGTACCTTTAATAGTATTTTTTTCATATTCATTCCGGAAACTTATAGTGCGCCCCACGTACATGCAAAATTTCACTTAAGTTGAATTTATGAAACCCGAAATTATACTAAAAACGTGAGTATATAACATTCAATTTACTCTAAATTCTCTATAGAAAACAACGATTTCATAGGTGAATATGTTTGAATATATAATGACCCAATATGTTTCTTATCTTTATCATACTTTTCACATTGATTGCCATAATTTTATTTTTCCCTACTAAAATAATCATATAATTTCACGATGGCTTGAATGCTATTATAATAGGGACCTCAGACTCCCATGCAACACAGCTAGGATGTGCAAGTATTTTATAAACATGTTAGATAACTGTAATAAATAACCGTTTTAACAACAGCATTTATCTAACATGTTAAGTGTTAATATTAATGTTAAGTTATGTTAAGTGTTTTTAAAATGCAAAAGGATAGTGGGAAGACAGAAGAAAAGATGGGCAGATGATATAATGAGAATAGCTGGAAAAGATTGGATGCATATGGCCAAAGACAGAGAAAGGTGGACAAGAATGGAGGAAGCTTTTACCCATAGGGTGGCCCCCTAACCCCATAACAATGGAATGGAAAGGAAATAATTATGTTTAAATGTATATATTTTTTGTAAAGTGTTATGTGAAAAATTAAGGCTTTAATAAAAAATAAAAAATAAAAGTGTTAGTAAAACAATCAAAATTTACATTTACAGCAAATGAAGTTAACAGTTTACACTATTTTTGATGCATTTTCGTCCACTTCTTTCAATTTAGATCTGTGTCTTATCTTAACAGATCTTTATTTACTTAATTAGTTGAACCTATGGTACATTCACAAATGTCATTTAAAAAATTTAATGCTAGATATGCAAATCCTCACAAGCCAACACCAAATACTTATTCTATTTACCTTTATATCTTTTTGCTTTTTAATAATATAACCACTTAACGGGCCATACCTGTCTGTACAAGTGTTGAGCTACAGCCTGTTCCATAATTGGTCTGTTTGCGTCTGAGCAGAATGACTCAGCTTTTGGCGCCACAGAGCCATAGTCTGCTATGAAATGTCTGTCAATTGATTTGCCAACCCGGGACACTGTGGCATGGAGTTCTCGATGTTCTGGGAAGTTGATGACATTATTGTATACAGTGGCATAATATAGAATGCAATATAGAAACAATGTAAATACTTCCTTCTTCACTTAAGAAGAACAGTGAATAATTAAATTTCTATTTGATAGCATGTAAAAAGCATATACTTTTTGATTATGTAATTAATAATAATGCATTATAAAAATAGCTAAGTGATTTTTTAAGGTCTAGGAGATCTAAAACAAGGCAGATCAGTTTCTTAATTACTGAGCCTGTATAGTAGAAGTAATATTACGTGGATAATTTAGTAAACCCCCTTCATATTGAATATACATTGACACCTAACTAATATTATGAATGCAAAAGTAAGTTTATTTGTTTGTGACACCTTCATGTCTGTCATCTACTGAACCAATCATCATGAAATTTTGCATAATTGTTGTCAGGGATATGGAGCCTTCTCCATAAGATAGGGTACATTTTATCAATAAGTGTTACAATAATAAAATCTTAGTACATTTTACCTGCAGACATCTGAAAAACAGTCTGCTTAACTCTAGCTGCCAGGTCTCCCACCACCATTGCCTGTGTCTGACTGAGAGGAGTGCTGGGAGGCTCTGAAATATGGAAATAACTATATGTGTCTATACATACACCAACAGTCCACATTATACATTGAATTAAGCCAAAAAAAATTAAATATATTGGACACGAGTAACACAACAATGTTAAATCCTTATCCTATTACAAAACAACAGTATGTAATTGGATGATAATCATTTTTTCTATGTAGACTGCGAGCTTTCACCTTGTCATCATAAATTGTATAAACGATAATATGACGTATTTGTAATTGAAGAAAAACTTACGTTTAGCAATTTCTCTCTTCAAATTCTGCACCTGTTCGATCACATCATGTAAAACTCTGTCTGTATGGTCATTCAGAGCATTAAATTTTGATAGGGCTTTGTCTAAATCTTGTTCAACACCAATGCATGAATCCATGATTTCAGGGTTATATTGATGCGAATCCTGAGTATTTTTTTACGATTAATCCCTGATCCACTAATACTCAATATTGACCAATTTTTTCAAAACAAGCAGTATTTATTGATAATAACAAATAATCACACAAAAACAGACATTTTGCTCGGCAAATAATCAAAATCAAATGTCAAAAACGAAAATGACAATTTCATCTTTCTCTATGGTTGGTTGAATCTGAACAGTACAACTTCCGGCTAAAAATTAAGGCTAAACACTCACTTGCTAAGTTTTTTCGGTAACTACCGATTTTTTCTAAGTATCGATTTCTGTTTGCAAGCATGCCCTTTGCTCTGCTCTATTTTGTCTTTGATAGTTGCACAATTCGGCTCTCTTTTTACATTGCCGAAAAAACTGTGAGGTTAGGTTGTAATTTTATTTGCGAGTTCCATTAAAATTATTTGGAGTATCAAGTTTATCCCAAGTAATAATGGCGCAAAGTAAGCTGAACGATATGGCGGGTAAATTTGCGAAGGGGGGACCACCAGGACTTGGCATCGGCTTGAAATTAGTGGCTGTCGTTGGAGCTGCAGCCTACGGTATCTCACAATCTTTGTTTACCGTGGAGGGAGGTCATCGTGCCATCATGTTCAACAGAATAGGAGGTGTTCAACAGCACGTCATGACGGAAGGCTTGCATTTCCGAGTACCATGGTTCCAGTACCCCATCATTTACGATATCAGATCTCGGCCGCGCAAAATTTCGTCACCAACAGGTTCCAAGGATTTACAAATGGTCAACATTTCCTTACGGGTGTTGTCTCGACCTGATGCAAAAAACTTGGCCATTATGTACCGACAGCTTGGCACAGACTATGATGAGAAAGTATTACCATCAATTTGTAACGAAGTTCTAAAGTCTGTTGTTGCAAAATTCAATGCTTCCCAGCTCATCACACAGCGTCAACAAGTTTCACTGCTTATCCGGAGAGAATTAGTGGAGCGTGCTGCTGATTTTAATATTATATTGGATGATGTGTCCTTGACTGAATTAAGCTTTGGCAAAGAATACACAGCTGCAGTAGAAGCGAAGCAAGTAGCTCAACAAGAAGCTCAACGTGCTGCTTTCGTAGTGGAAAGAGCCAAACAAGAGCGTCAACAAAAGATTGTCCAAGCAGAGGGAGAGGCTGAAGCAGCTGAGATGTTAGGAAAAGCCATGGGCATGAACCCTGGCTACCTCAAGCTGCGTAAAATCCGTGCTGCCCAAAGTATTTCCAGAATGATTGCCCAATCCCAAAACAGAGTGTTCCTCCCTGGCAACAGCTTGATGATCAACTTGCAGGATCCCACCTTTGACGACTTGTCTGAGAAACTTACCAAAAAGAAGTAACATTCGGTATCGGTTGAGTGTGTTGAGGGCTTGGGGCAGGCCACCACTCTAACCGAAGATGAAGCCGCTGTCATAATCAGTGGTGCTGCTTCCATCGCCGTTTAGTGCATTTGTGTTAGCATTTCACAAAAGTGTAAAGTCAAGAACTGTTGTCTTGTTGTGGCCTGTTTATGTTTATTAGCTGTAGATTTATAGTTTGTATGGAATCATATGTCAATAAAGTTATTTAAAAATGCTTATTGTTATTAACAACATTCATAATGTTTCATCTACTATCTGTCTGTCTACTAATAACATCCAAAGCATTCTTAACAATACTTTAAAAATAAGTGCGAGTCTGACTCATACAAAGGGTTCTGTACCGTTATACTAACACTTATTTCTGTGCCATTATCTATACAACATTAGACCCTATATTATATTCTTCTTTTTCATACCTTTATTAGAATTAAGTAGCTATTTATTTTCGAAATATTTTTTATTATCTAAATGGAAATACTCTATAAATATTTCTACCTTTTGTTTTTATTAGGATCAAGCAAAAAATCATGTTTTAAATATTTGTTTTATTCTGTTTTTAGAACCTATTTGTTGTTATAGCAGCAACAGATCATACATCATCTGTGAAAATTTCGACTGTTTAGCTATGATGGTTCATGAGATACAGATGAACAGTGGACTCATTATAGGGTCCAGTTTGCACAATGGGCCCAAACAAGAGGCCCTTGAAACCAGCTCTTCTGTTTTTACTCTAGGTACAGAACCCTAAAAATTAGCAAGTTTATTAGGCTCTGAACTAGTTTATGGAAAACTAGCTTGTCAATCGAATATATCTTCCATTGAAAGATCATTTCCATCAATGGGATTTATCAGGTTGTTGTAGAAATCTAAACATCTTGATTTTTTCTTAGAGAAAATAGATTCATAAAAACATTCCCAATGCAAAATCCCTAAAGTAAAATTTCAATTCATATCAAAATTGATATAGTATCCTATTTAACCCAACTGGGATTGGGAATTATATAAGCAACTGGACCAAACAAAACTAAAGTCTGTCCCATGTGGCCCCAATGGGGCCCAATGGAACCCAAATATGAAAATTTAAATTACATTTGTGTTTAAGCGAAACTGTATTATATTTTATTGTCTTTGGTTGGCGAAACTAAACATTCCAGAGTAGGCTTACATTATTTTTACAATAATTTACAGCCAACACTATCATCAACTTGCACTGCTTTTTAGTTCTAGTAATATTTAAATGTTTTTACCTTGCCTCTAGAAAGTTGCAAATGCTGTTAAATTTAGAAGACTCAGGAGACCATGGGTAAGTTAACCGATTCAATCAGGCTTCATTTTCAAAAACTTCTGGCTAATGCATGATGACACATCTGCATGAAAACAGAACAGAAAACAAGTCGTACTATGCTCAGAATTTTCTCAAATGTTTCTCAGAAAGAAAACGAGAAATGGTGCAAGTAATTTAGTCTCTTCGATAAAATAGATCCAAGGTCAGGCTTATAATTGTCTTGTACAGAACAGGAATTATCTTGAGCAAATGTCTGAATGTACTTTAGATTTCAGGCTATATGAAAAGAACCCAAAATACAACCAACAGGCTTACAATGACACCATATAAAGTGCGATGACGAGAGTTACAAGAATAATCAAAATAAACAAGCAGATGACGAGCTTCTTGCTGAACTATTTCCTCAACTGCTATTGCAACTGATGTTATTGGATTGCCTAAGCTTGAAGCAATAAAATAATTATCAAATTCAAATAAAATAATATTAATAATACATTTTCAGTTGTAGAATATAAAATACTCACGTCAAAGTTATTATGAGCTAGGGGCATATAATAAATTTTCGTAGTACCTATATCCAGCATTTTATTCATCCTTTAACAATTCCTTTGATATAAGCAAGGGAGGCAAAAAATACTACAAAAATAATATCGCAACAATTTATTCATTAATTCATAACATATGATAGAGGTAAACTAATTTTTCTAAATTATTAAACACCATTTTAATTTTGTTTGAGAGCTGAGGGCTGGGGTAGTCTATACTTGGCCATTTCAACTTCCGCTTCGAAGTAGCTCATATTGTCGTAACAGAAGTATTCTGGAACTTTGTAAGCTCCAGATTTGGTAGGATCAACGTTAGGGCCGACCGGCTGCGACGCTGGACGGATGCAAGCCTCGCTCAGTCCTGGAACATCGACTTTAGCCTGCGACGAAGGTGCTGATGAAGAAGCTGATGAACTCTGGCTCTGGCCAGTTCCTTCACTGTAATATCTTGCAAAATTCCTGATCACGGCGGTTCTGAGAATTTGTCTGACCATGGTTATTTATTACACAACCAGCCAGTAAAGATATTTCCCAAATTTATTGAAATGACAGCAAAACAAAATGTCACAGCAGTCAACTGACTGCGTCAATTTTGACAGTGCTGTTCCATAGACAAGCATTTATACTCAGGATTTATACGACCTATTTTTAGTGTGCGGCGGCGGCTTGCTGCGCATATTTATTCAAGTTATGTTTGTTAGTTAACCCAAGCAAGGTTCATATTTATTTTAAAAACATAACAAAGAAATTCTGAATACAAGAAAAATATCAAGAATTGTATTCTGTATTAATATAAAGGGGGTTATCAAGTACACTGAGCACCTAGGGAAAAATATCTAAACAAGCTATTACGAAATAAAAGTGTTTTAGGCACTTCTTGCATTGCCATCGCACTCTTGGATGGCAAAGAACACACTGCAGCTGTTTTTTATATTTTAAGAGAATAGTGTTCAATTCCATATTGAGGTAGCCCTTCTACATTGATGCAACCTGGCGCGATTTCCCTTTTTCACCTTGGCGTAAATATAATCATATGACGGTGAAACATGACTTGATCTATAGAATTATCATTACACAGGTAAACACCGGAATTAGCGACAATAACCGCCACTTTTTTACCATGAACAGCAATTCTGGGACTGGTCCACTTCATTCACATCTTATATTTTTTTATCAGCTTGGAACAAACGAGGTATCACTACGTCACATCTATCCTATACTTATTCGTAGCATCTTTCTGCTTTTTTATTCGATACTGCTATCTTTTCATTTTACCAGTAAAGTTTGACCTTTCTTGCCAAATGTGTAATCGTAAGTACACGTTTTTGCTTTTTTGTTTCCTTTGTCTTAATCAGCTTTCTTTTTGTCACAGACCTTGGATGTTCTCTGAACAGAAGGTATAAAGGGGTATATTTCCGCCAGATTGGGTTCATATTAGAAGTGGATTGGCGGGTTTTCTAGTTGGAGATTACAGCAACATTGGAGTTCAATGTGACTTATGTGAATGTGAAATTAAGGAAATTAACAACCATCAAATGCCAGAGCAAGATGCTTTTAATGGAAAATTGATCGAAGTTTAAAATATACAGTTTAATAAAATAAAAAAGCATAAATTCGAATAAAAGAATTATTTCCCTTCCATCTGGTTTGCTTTCTTTCGAATTTTAAATATAGGCTATACCCATGATTCCTAGTAATTTACGACTATTTTTAATGAAATCAAAATTGCACATTTACGACCTTATAAAAACATATAAAAGTACATTAGACGTTGATATTAAGACCTGAAAATAAATTATGATTTGTAACAAAAAACTTAAAAAATTAAATTTACGAAAACGGCATCAAAATTCGTCGGTCATAGTTTACACCAAACATCTGATTATGTTGCGCTTGCGAGTGCAAATCAAGTGTGTGCGGTGCGCGTGCGACAAGGACATTTGTGTAGGACCAGAATATCGTGATTCCGATTTTTTTGATACGCCAAAGCTACGTTGTTTACCTTTTGCTCTTAACAATAGGTAAACTACCTTTTTACCTTATCATAGTTACTAGCTTCCTACTAGTCCTCTAAACTTATTCATACTTTCAATTCCTTTCGTTATTATTTATGTAGCTTTGACCGTCTTAAGCTGGCAAAGTATGAAGGAAAAGTTGAAATATGGAGATTTTTTTTATTTATGACAATTTATTGTGTGTAGATAACATGAATGCTGATAAGCGGGCCTTTGGCTCCGAGCATTCATACAGTGCTAAGATTAAACTAAATTTTTGCGACCATCATCTCACGCCACCTCTTTCGGTTGAAGCGAAGTCCGAAGTAATAACGTAACACATAACACAAGTGTTAGTCATCATCATCAAGTCTCCTTTAGTCTCCACTACAGGAGCACACCCTATCTGTACTACTAGGGCCATACTTGGCCAGAGCTGCCAGAGGACTTGGCCTACACTCTCCACGCTGGCCAGACGGGTTAGAGAGGTCTCTTAGATGTTTATAAGCTTTGTTTAGCTTGTATTTCCTAAGTCGCCTTCTACGACATCCACGGGAAGACTTGGAGTGGTCCTATTCTACTCTGCCGGATACCACACGGCAAGTGTTAGTAGCGCCACAGAATTAATAAAAGCTGGTAGCGCCTCTCGAAACAACATAAATCAGTGCAGGATTCAAATGAAAAAAGAGCGAATAAGTACCTAGGCGGCACGGCACGCGCTTGGGGTGAAAGGACTTTCATTCACACGCGCTACCTAGCTGCGCTACTACGATAGTATGCGGATGACTGCTATAATTTCATACTTCGGTTTAATTTTAGATTTTTGGTATTTAAAAAAAAACGCCTTATTAATGGGAGTTTTGGTACCGTAATAAATCGACTTATTATAAGTACATCAAAGAGCTAGATTTATGCCAATGAATTAAAATGCTCCCTGTATATTCTTTGACTATACTACATTAATATATAGGTATATTTCTTGCTATTATAGGTAACATAAACTATTAAACTGGCCAAGTATGGCTCCGGTAGTACAGAGAGGGTCATGCTCCTGCAGAGGAGACTAAAAAGACCTGATGATGATGATGAAACAATTTGGGCCTCAAATTTCATCTAGAAGCGAATGGCGTAATTTATTCATTTGGGGGGCAACCAACTGCCGCTAAGTAAATCTCACTTCAACAAACACACCAATACCACAATAATAAACTTCACTTTATTATTATATACTATAAGGAAAAATATTCCCCAACCTGGCAACTCATAAGACTTGGCTGTCAATGTCATAATTATTTGACAGATTGACAATGACATTGACATTGTCACGTGGTTAAGCATGGGAGTTTTGCTTTATAAATCCTACATTAGGGCTTTTTTTTAAATTCATAAAAAAATTAAATCCTGTTAAAAATTTAAAAAAATTCTGGAAATAATTACATTTACGGTACTTTCGATTGCATAAATAAAAACCATAATTTCCGGTTTGTTATAAGTTGTCAATTGTAAGCTTGGGTTTCAGTAAGAAGTTTCTGATCGACCTACGTTACCGTTTTATCCTGCTGGAACAAATTTCAGGGAACAAGAACATAGATGACCAATGTAATAATATTAAAACTTACACTGAAGTCTGGGAATTTGGGACCTTTTCTGCTAGGAGACAATTCCTGTTGTCAATTCCTTATCTTAAACTTCTTGAAACTTGTGACGAGTACCAAAGCGCGAATTTCCATCTGCAATACCGCCAGATTGAAAAGAAAATTTATCTCATCACACGCAGAGACAGAAGATTATGGACAGACAGTGTTGCAGGTCAAGGTCAACATGCTGCAAATAATGGCAATCTGAGAGAGCTTCACAAAGTGTTTAATAGTAGATCTTTGTTACAAAGTTACAAAGCCACAAACTTCCTGGCCGGAACCGTAGATTTATGAATAAAATAAGTATATTAAAATCGACGTATGGATAGTAGGGTGTCCCGATAATTTTTATTTTCGATTTTCGCTACTCAAAAGTTGCGTTAGTAGTTGTAGATTACCGTAAAAATAATAAAAATATATTTTGAGGGTTCTACAGGAATTTTTATTTTTTCAAATATCACTTAAATTACCTTCCAGTCAATGTTGTCTTCTCTATTTTATGTTATGTTTTTCCTATTTATTTTTTTATTTTATTGATATTGGAACCCTAAGTTATGATTTGCAGGCAACGCCAGGATGTTTTCCGAAAGGAATTGTTTGGGTCAAACTCGCAAAATTCATGATATGACTAAGTTTTTCTTAAATTCTTTACTTCTACGGTGAGGCAGTTCATTGCGGTTTTATTACTCTAATAATTATTTTTGATACATGAAATAATGGGTTCCAGATGAAGTGAGACTACTTGTGCTATTTTGGGATCATATAAAGAACTTGACGATCGCCAGTTACCTGTGAAAAGAGACGATTGTACGAGTAACCCATTGCTGAAAGCATATTTCGACAAATACTTGTCATTGGTAAGATATCTCAAAAATAAAAGAAATGATAGCTACGAAAGTAAAGTGAAGTGCTTTTTGTGAATCGTCGAACAAGCTATTTGATATTACTGCTTGTATGTAAGTGCACTTCGTTTAACATTTGTTCCTGCATTAAACCTAAGAAAGTTCCGATTTCTGAAACAGAATTTTTACTGGATCAAAGAAGTAATAGAAAAATGGCTATAAGTGGTATAGACACAAGAGAAACAGCAAGACAATCATGTCTCTGGATGTTGGCACATCTGGACCAAAAGAATATTCAGGACCTATTGGAAAACAGCTAGCAGTTTGTGAAAGTAAACCTTTAGCGTGTTTTGTGCAGTGACTGGCGATTTGCTTGAATTACCTGATAATATTGTGAAGGAACTAAGCACGCATCAAAATTATCTCTATGAAATGTGTCATGCTGTGATGGCTGGTTCCTGTTTCCCTGAGCTAGCTAGATACACTCAATTTTTGCTTGATAGTCAGAGATCTATAGTTAATTCAGTGATCGAAACAAAACGCTTTTTTTGCGCACCCAGAAAACTTGCTAAATGCTATGTTATTCGACGATAGAGAGCATATTCGAGAGCCTGCATCTCGCAAAATACTAAAGGTCAGAGAAGCAGAAAAAATGCAACTCTCGCAAGGTATTTAAAGAACCAAAGCTTAACTTCTGTGTTCATTACACTGACATAATATAACAGCTCCGCCAATTTTGCGACAGGTCTCCAACGATGAACTTAGAATGAAGGCTAAAGAACACAGCCTCGACATTGTTGACTTTCTTTGTCACAACCAATCTGAGAAAAGATGTGTGAAACTAGCGATGGAGGGTTCTCGAAGCATCACGGATGCTACAGCTCGGGATGGTTTCATAGGAACAGATTAAAGTCTCGAGCTAAAATGCCTAACTTTAAGCACAAAAATCAGTTCCGTATTTAAAGTAACCGTTGATTATTTGTCTTTCAACAATTTTAAGTCTTACTTTGACTTATTGTTGTACCCTTCAATTTAATAAAAACATTTTAACGTAATTGTATTTATTATTTGTGGTATATATTAAAAACCCCTAAAATGACAAATTTGAAAAACTTCAAACACTGGTAGAGCCCTCAAGATGACAGATATCTAAGTAAATGTTATGATAATCGTGATGTGTTCGTCAAAACGCAACTTTTGATACCTATTGCGTAGCCGTAGCTCAAAATTTTTTTTTTGCCCATACATTGACGGGACACCCTAATAGATAGCTCCTTGTGCCCTTGTAACTTTGACAATCGCGATTGGTTGTCTCGTTTCAGCTTAAAGCTGAAAACCTGGTTTTCTAGATATCTGTAATAGGCCCTACATATTACGTAAAGCAGTAACAAACAACCAAGTAGCATCGGAGTAAACCTCAGAACAATAATATTATTCTTCTGAGAGTAAAACTGAGATTGCTAGGTCGGTCAACTCAACATGTTGACCTCCTCACCCACCCACCACATTTGTCAACTCGAATTGAATATGAAATTGCGTCGTGTGTAGGCCGCATTAGAGACTATACTAATGAAACAGACATATTTCTTAATCCATTGAATGAATAAAGTTATAAATTATTAATTAATTATCGATTTACAACTTCATGCTTGAACATATGGCGACGACACGGATCGTTACTTTGGTAAGTTCTGTCTTGGCTTGGAATTTCTTCCTCCTCCCACTTCACTGTTTCTCTATACTCTATGGTTCTTTTTCACGACTGTTTTGGATAGTTTACCTACCTTGCTTATTTCGCCGAATTTTCGGTATTGAAGTGGAATAATGTGTAAGATTTAACATTTTATTCATGATATTAAGTGCAATAATTTATTTGAACCCCAGCTAATGTTATTTGAACAAAAGGATACCCTATAACGCTAGTTCAGCCATTTACATGAAAGGTGAGTACAAAAAATTGGTAGTACCTCTAGTGTTTTTTTTATTCTTATTGTCGAGTTAGAGTTCCGAGTAGGAACCTTATTATATGCGTTAATCTTTCGATATACTTCATCGATTAATATTTTAAGTTATTGTGTTCTATGAAAATATGCATACATCGTCATAGATGTATATTATAGTTCGTGTATATACCTATTTGCCGCTATTTTGTACTATACATTTGTATATATTTGATGTGAACCGACCAAGTTGAGGAGGTCATGCGGGAACTCACGTTCCTTTTCAAGGAACGCGATTACTGTCTTATCGAACTACATTATGTGAAAATTCAATAGCTGTATTGATTAATTTATCCAAAATAACTTGAATGTGTATTTAATAATTAATTTAAACACATTGAATAATATGTATGATTATTAATCAAAATAATGGACATGAAGCCGAATATTGTTGATTCGTAATATTTTTTCCCGTAAAAAGGAATGGGTTTTTTACTCTATGGTTTTTTTTATTTCTGTTTCGTTGTGACCGCGTTAGCGTTTTTATCGTATTTTGTGTCGTAATTTCAATTAAATGTTGATCAATTGTGTTTATTTAGTTTTACTATTTAATATACATATGAGAAGCTCATAGTTTATTGAACCATCCGTGTAAATATCTTACAAACGGGAAATGGCGGCGGCGGGCGAAGTACCAGTTTACGATGTACTCAACGAGGCTATGGAATACCTTTGTAAACTAGGATCCAATTTACGTGTTCGTTCGGAAACTCTAAAGAACAAAAAGATACGAAGAGAGAAGCTAAGAAATTCTCATGCAGTGCAAAAAGCCGCCAACAAGGTACTTCTGATCTGCGAACTCTCCAAAAAGTCGCTTCAGAACGTAGAGACTGGAGTAAAAAAAGTACTGTCACTCGTCGAGCAAGCTCAGTCATCAAGTGGCGGGAATTATACGTCATCACCAAGGAAGAATTATGAATACTTTGAGTATGAATCTCAAACATTACGGATAGCCAAAAAAGTTCCTTTGAAACATTACATGTCTATGAAGGTTCTAGCTCGCAGCATGCCATCCGCCCTGATTGAAAAATATCCTGTTTATTATGACTGTAAGTTGTACAGACTACGAAAGAAAGCAAACAATATTCAAGGACAAGCTGAAGAAACAGTGACCAGAAGTAAAAATGAGTTAGCACGAAAAGGATACATAGGGAATAAAGGTGAGATTGATGCGGAATGTTTTGCAAAGGGAGATGGGGGTAAGAAATCTGATACAGAATGTGAAAAGATTTGTGAAAACTTGGAAGTGTATAATAAAATCAAAGAAGAATTGGATGGAAATGAAAGTGATCATTTGGAAACCAATGCTAAAAAATCAGTAGAAGAAAAATGTGCAAATAGAAGGAGCATCTCTGATCAAGAATCATCTCGAGAATCTTACAGTAAAAAAAAGAAAGAAGTCCTTTCTGACGATGTATCTTCACACTTATCTGGCAAAAAAAGTAATAATATCTCATCTGATGACGATTTGGATACATCTAAAAGAAAAAAAAGAGATTCATCTAACAATGAGTCAACTCATGCATCTCCTCGTAAAAAAAGTAGTAAAAGGAATGAACAGCGCAGATCTTCAGATTCTCACAAAAAGAAAAGGAGAATAATTGATGATGACAGCTCTGATGATGGTTCTCAGAAACTGAAATCTACAAAAAACACTAGTAATGAAATAGAGAATTTAGATGGAAAAAAATGTGAAGATAACGAAAGTAATAAAGATGGATCTAAGAAAAGGAGCAAAATTAGAATAATTGATGAGAACAGCTCTGAAGACGAGTCTAATAACTCAAAGACTGAATCCAGCGCCAATGAGAAATTGGATGGCACCTTTAGTAAAAATGATGGTCATGAAGAAGAACCTGACAAGAACATTAACTTAGAAGAATCTGATATAAATGACAAAGAAAACCTTCAGAGTAAAACAAAAAGTCAAGAAGACGGTAACACAAGTGCAACCTCAAAGCCATTAAAACCCTTAATTAAATGTGTTAATCTTAGCAAATTACTTAAACCTAGCTTAATAGACAAAGTTTTACATAAAAATATTGTTGCACAAAAGAAGTTAGCTAAAAAAAATCAGAGAACAGGCATGACAGAAGAAGAAAGTAAAAAAGATAGAAATAGGAAGTCATTGGAAAAAACATCTGCTACAGATAAGCTTGATGAAGAGTACTGGGAGAAAAAAAGACAGGAAGTGGAAGCTTTTAAAGCTAAAACGTTTTTCATTAATGTAACTAGGATACCAAAAATAACAGAAAAATTTCTAGTTAAACATAATTTAAATAAAATAACCCAAGGTGGTTCTGTTATTTGTGAAAAATTAAAAAGTCCTTTAGATAAATTAGCAAATGAAATGATGGATAATGACGGAATTAGTGATAGCTTACATAAGACAAAAACTAATGAATGTAACATAAATAAAGTAAAAAATGCCTTACTGTATGATTCTGACTCTGATGATGTAGAACCAAAGAAATCAAATAATTCAGGAGAAGCAGACAAAGTAAAAAATGCATTACTTCAAGAATCAGACTCTGATAAAAATGAAAACTCAAAAAAATCAAACGATGATGACCACTCAACTGACCATCGAAAACAAAGCAGTCCAATTGAAAATATAGAAGAGGTAGCTCAGAAAACAAAGAATGCACTTTTATCTAGTTCTGATTCTGATAATGCTGCAGATGAAACAATGAAGGATGTTAATGAAAGATCACCTGCAACATGTAATGAAGCCCAGGAAGATGCAGTAACTGAGCAAGTGCCAGATAATAATGAGAAAAATGAACACGAACCACCTGAAAATGATAAATCTGAACAAGATCCAGGTTATAATGACAAAATAGAACAAGATACAGCTAATGATGATAATGAAGAGCAAGATCATAGGGTTGAACAGGAGGATAAGGAAGGTAATCTTCAAAATGAAAATGAGAGCAACAACCAAAATGAGAAAAGTCACAGTCATAATGAGAAGGAAAAGTCTGTTGAGCAGACAGAAACAACTAAAAATCCTGATGAAGTAAAATCAGCTTTGCTAAACTCATCTGATGATAACAGTCAAAAAACTCCATCTGATAAAAAAAGAAGAGATAGTCATGGCACAACACCTAGATCTAAAAGAAAGCATATCATGGAAAGTATGCATGCCAAGAAAATGTTACTGACATATTCTTCAAGCTCTGAAACAGAGGATGAACAGTTGCGCAGTGCATTGAAGGAAATTAAAGATGATCTCCTGAAAGGGATTTCTTCAGATGATGAGCAAAAAGTCCGCAGAGAAAAAATGAGCCATCGGAGAAAATTAGTTATGACATCAGACTCTGAAGATGACTCACAAAGTCCAAAAGGAATATCCCCAAAGCCTGAGTCGACTGACAAAAAGAGTGGTGATGAGAAGACAGACAAGTCTGGGAGTGAATCTACTACTAGAACTAAAGATGTTGCAGCAGATGCAGACTCTGTCAAATCTAATTCCAGTAGAAGCAAGGTTAGGTCATAATAACTTTACTGTTCATTACATATTCATTAGGTAACACCAATTTAATCAAATGTATAGTTAAAGTACAGTTTCCGCCATATTATAGTCGCGTTTTTAAGTGTAAAAATGCATTTCTAGGATTAGGAATGAAATAAAATATTCCTTCTAGTATTAAGAACTACTTACCTGCTTGAATGTTTGTTCAATGTAATTAAATGTTCAATGAAAAATATTTGCTTGTTTCATTTGGTAACATAAAATCAGTAGTTACATTTTGGGTATTGTTCAAAACTTTCAATAGGCTTCATAGGTTAACAGAGCCTCTGAATTGTGAAGAATAAAGGACTTCAAAATAATTACAGATCGGGCGTACAAAGACGAATAGTTCGAGCAGTGGTAGCAGTAAATCAGACTCCCCGGACAGTGACAAAGATATTAATGGGTAAATATTGTGTTAGGGTTAAGGGCATGTTTTGGGAAGTTTGAAAAAGATTCTGTTTGTAAAATAAACAAACTGGGATATGATGAATGCTTATTTCACAGAAGATGTATTCTAAGTATTGAGTGTCATGTGCATGTACCAAGTATTCAATGGTGGTAGCTTAGAAGATGGAGGTGGGTTTATAATGTGTAATTTCAGTCAAGCAACTAGGTGGACATAATGTATAGGAATGTCCTTAGCTGTTCCAAGAAGCACAGTAAGGGTAAATTCAGAATAGGCAGAAAAATGCTCGAGCACTTTTTAAGTGGGAACTAAATATCAACCTTAACATTTGAAATTTAAAATTTATTCATACTATTTATTCACAAAAATATCAAAGCAAATTTTAAAACTAAACTTATCACACAATTAGTTTATATATAACTTACTATATACATATATTAATATGAAGTGAAAAATAATAAAAAAGGCACTAGAAAAATGTATCTTCAAAACCTTGCCCGTGTGGCATGGTGGCAAAAACGCTGGCTGCATTCCCCTGTTACATAGCTATGCTAATCCGTTAAGCGAAAAAACAGCCAGCTAAAATATGAGACAAATGATACAATAGAATAAAGAATAGTGCCTATTTTTACTTTTGCTATAGTACTTTTAAATCAATCATAATATAGCTCAATGGTGATACTGGAAATGACATGACGCCTATCCATTCATTACGTTTAAATAATTGTATTACATGTTCGAAATATTTTGTATACTAATATTATAAATGCGAAAGTAAGTTTATTTGTTTGCTTTCACACATTAACTACTAAACCGATCATCCTGAAATTTAGCATCCGCTGTCTGGGATACGGAGGACCTAAGCTACCTTTAATCCCAGAAACAAAGCACTGTTTCCGAGGGAAAGACATGAACCCGAGCGAAGCCGCAGGCAAGACATAGTACCATAGCCATCAATCCTACTTAATATTATAATTGCGAAAGTCTGTATGTTGAGATGTTTGTTACTTCATCACGCCAAATCAGGTGAACAGATTTTGACGAAATTATGCACACAGATATGTTGTACAATACCTAGGCTAGTTTTCATCCCGGAAAAAATGGTTGTCTGTAAAGTCTGTTTACTGACGATAATTTTAACCGAACGCTTCCGATAGATGCGTCACAAGCTGATCGTGCCTCTATCGTTGTTCTGCGCTCTCGCTTGCACGCGGAACGTGACACTTTTCGTGCATGCACCCGGCGTTCATCGACTTATAAGACATCACGTCAAAGGTACTTTTCCCGCGGGAACGACATTAACGCGAGTGTAGCCGCGGGCGACAGCTGCTATTTATA
The DNA here is from genome assembly GCA_947532085.1 of Elegia similella. Classification (NCBI taxonomy): domain Eukaryota; kingdom Metazoa; phylum Arthropoda; class Insecta; order Lepidoptera; family Pyralidae; genus Elegia; species Elegia similella. Next base: position 18,165,118 of record OX383940.1, on the reverse strand, counting down.
ATTATAATAATAAACTGAGCACGTTACAGAAAAGTCTTCATTTTACAAACTAAGTCTAGTCCTACCATCGTATTTTTTTTAAATCTATGATTCCTATGAATACGGTCTAGTCGAAGAAAATTTTATAACATTGACACTTATTTCCAAAAGCTGAGTTCAAAAATAAGCACATATGATGAATAAAGGAAAAATTGTTTATATATCTGTGCTATAAGACGTTGCTTCGTACCAAATTTCAAGATTCTGAGTTCACGGGAAGTAAATTCGCGGCATAAACGACGACTGATTGATTTGGCTTAGAAGTTTGATTTTTCACAGCTCCAAGGGACAGTAGACTTACGCATTACTGAGAAAAAGGGTCTGACTTGACAGACAGTCTGTGTCATAAAATTTGGTTCGACTAGACCAAAAAAGGAAAATTATTAGTTTAGCAAATAAAGCCATTAACGATAACATGCTGATTTGCGATGAGAATGTTGTCAAAATTTATATGATAAAATAAAATTAACCTAACCTACCTATATCAATTGTGTATGTAGTGGCGTTTTAAGCAGTGATGTGCCATTGCCGGGAATATTGGAAACTTTGGGAATATTCCCGTGTAAGTGTCCGGAAACTTTCCCAATGTTGGGAATTTTGGGGAATATTGCTGTAACAAAGTTAAAGATTTTTTTCTATTCAAGAGCAAAATTTCGTTGCATTTTTTATTTTTATTTTATACAATTTTTAATTAGTTCGGCGGATAGGTAACTGCATATTTTTTGTAGCTATAGGGAATATACTTACCTACTGTATACGAAAACCTTATGATTGGTTAATTGTTTGATTAATTAAGTTTAGTTAATCATAGTGATCTATAATTGTACCCTAGGCTAAGCAAAATGAGTAAATAAACGATTGGTTTTGATGATGATAAAACGGTTTTACAGACCGATCAAGAATATTTGGTCTGTTCATTATTTGTGTGTGTTAAAAAGTGGTCAAAATCTTTACTCTTCGTACTTTCATTGTTGCACGCACGTAAATATAAATATATGCATATGCAGTAAGGATTAAATTATACATGGTGAAATTTTTATCGTTTTGGACCCTTAAAGGGGTGACTCAGACCATCAAAATGAACAACTTTTCCTATGGGAATAAAGCTGGAAACTAAAAAAAAAAATTCGTCATTCCCATACAAACTAGCCGGGCGGCGGAACTCGTTTGTGTGGAAATGACAAATTTTTTTTAGAGTTCCCAGCGTAGGTCCCATAGAAAATGTTGTTCATATTGATAGTCTGAGTCACCCCTTTAAGGTGGACCCTTAACCAAAAACGATAAAAATTCACCAAGTATCATTAAAAACAATGGAAACTTTGGAAAAGTTTAAGGAAACATTGGGAATATTCCCGTAAATTTACAATGTGTAAATTTCCCTAAATTTGCAATGACTAGTTATTGTAAATTTACTATACTAACACATCACTAGTTTTGAGTGAAAAGTATTGCGCCAATGTGCGTAATCTTAGACTGAAACTTATTTTACAAGTTAATCGTACCTGCTGGTCTGGGAGAAAAGGAATAACGTTGAATGTGCCAGCCAGGGCTTGTTACCGGTACCAAATTCCCATTATAAGTACCGGTAAGTACCGGTATTACTATACTGTTAAAATTTTAACGGTAATATGAGGTACCGGTAATCTAGTATTTAACGGTAATAATATTGTTAACAGTTAACGGTAATTTTACCGCTACTTGTTACCGGTACCAAATTCACATTATAAGTACCGGTAAGTACCGGTACCTCTATTCTGTCAAATTTTAACGGTATTAAAATTGCGTTAATTTTACCGGTACCTACGCATTGTTGCCGTCTACCGCATGGGACTCGCTCGACTGTAAAAGTGTAGCCCTATTGTGGGCCCCCGCCTCACGCCGCACATGCACAACACGGCAACGACTCACATTAACGAAATGATAATTCCCAATACGAGTACCGGTACTAAGTACCGGTACTGTTTACCGGTATTTGGTACAGGTACTTCTTTCAATTACCGGTACCGTCGTTTTATTGAGGTACCGGTACCAATCCAATTACCGGTACCGTTGTATTATAGAGGTACCGGTACTTGATTTTTACCGTTACCAAATGTACCGGTACCAAACGAATTACCGGTACTGTCGTTTCATAGAGGTACCGGTAATGGATTTTTACCGGTATTCCAACCCCTGGTGCCAGCTACTTCTTCTCCTGCGCAGATCGTAAAAACCGATCGAGGGAATTGGCGGATATCTGCGGAATCATGTCAATAGGCATAGATTGGTACGGGGATACCCATGACATCATCATTTTCAGCCCACTGCATTTATATGATATAGGCCTGCAAACAAGCAGACATGATAAGTGATCACCGCGGCCATTGTACAGTTGCAACACCAGAGGTCTGACAGGAGCATATAGGTTTCACTATTCCACGCTATATAAATTGTTAATTATGTTTACCCAACTTGATAAAAAGAGTTATTCTATTTAACTTGAATTTTATGATAGCCACATCATAGAAGTACACTCAGATACCGAGATATTTGACCAAGCCCTCTACCTATATATTTCTTCTTAAAATGAAAATATATATTCAGATAGATTTTAAAGAAGAGTTTCTGAATATACTTTAAGAGAAAATTTTAGTTATAGGTAGAAGGCCAACCGGCCTATTTGCTAACTCAGTGTACAACGTTTTGGTAGTCATTTCAAAGTACATTACGTTTTTTATATCTTTAATAAAAATAGTCAATCATAGGAAACCTGCAATGAATTTTGAAGTGACTATAAAAACGTTGGTCACTGAGTTAGCAAATAGGCCGGCTGGTCAGGTACCTTAGTATCTGACTGTACATAAAGGTTTAATCTTATTGACCTCTCAACCCCCAAGCGGCCCAATCGGGCCGCATAACAATAGACAATCCATTGTCGTTTCTCGCGCTTCATGGGGTAGAATATAAAAATATATCTTGCTGTGATGAGACAGCTACAATATATAAAGCTTAGCATGTTTCTATCTACAGGCTAACGAATCTCCGTTCCCTGATCAAGATCCGTCGGCGACGGGGGTCGACATCGACCGCGTCAAAATCGTCCAGGTCCCTCAAGAATAAGAGGAAGATGCCGAAGTCACCGCTCATCAGTGCGGAGAACATGCTCCAGGCGGAGTCCAGCTCAGAAGGCGGGTCGGGGGCGGAGAGCGAAGCGGGGGAAGGTACGTCTATGTTTTATAAAATCTATTTGTACACCTCGCACATTTGGGCAACCCGTGGCCTGCATCATGTATGTCATGTGTCAGCTCTTTTTATACTATAATTAGAATCAAATCTAATAACAAATTGAGATCTATCGACCAGTAGCCAAGTTACTATCCAGCGGTCGAGGTATTGCTGGGTGCTGGCTGCCATCGAGAAAGGATCCGTCACACCCAGCAACCGACATTTAACTTCGAGAGAAATAAACGACTTTTAACGTGACGTGATCTTGTATCTCCACACCAACGTCTACAACATACAATCAACATCCCGTCATGTAAGTACGGTGTATGGCTACCCCATGGCCTGCACGGTACTTATTTTTTTTGATTCTTCACAACTGCTGGGCTGCCATCGAGAAAGGATCCGTCACACCCAGTTATCAACATGTAACTTCGAGAAATAAACGACTTCGTCATCTTGTATCTCCATACCAACATCTACAATACAATCAACATCCCGTCATGCACGTGTATGGCTGACACCATGGCCTGCACTGTACTCTATTTCTTTTGGACCTTGAAGGAGTATAGTGCGAAGGCATTTTCATATTCAATTATTGATCGCTTACATTACAGCAATCATCAATACTAATAAGAAATCTGTAATGGTTGGTCGTGGAGTAAGTTACATTGTTTTCAGAGATATCGTGTTTATAAGATCTAGATACATGATACTGAAACTAAATTGGCGACTTTTAGAATTTTTTTCTGTATGTATGTGTCGCAGCCAACTGGTTAAAATAGCCGTGCAATCAAACAGGCGCAAACACACGCTCGTTGCTTGTACCGGCGCCGGCGCACGCAAGCACTCATTTTTAAATGACTTTATACGGTTTTATCATGTTTATTAAACCGTATTATGTGATTTCTTTTAAATGTGTATAAATATATAATTTAAATGTCTATAAAGTTGAGCGCGAGCTGTAGATTTGAATGTATATTTCTTTTCAGATTTGCCACCAGTAACATTGTCAGTGGCACCAATCAACGGAGGCCTTGGCGATTTGACGAAGGAAGACTTGCTTGGGGAGAGCGACTCGTCCAGTTCTAAGAACGACTCTGATGTAAGATTATTACTGTATTATTAATTGAAATGATATGCCGTAGATTTAATCCTGAACTTTTTTTTTTTACTAAATATTGGATTAGGCATTTGTCTCCCACCTCACCTGATGGTAAGTGACGATGAAGACGAGGATGTTACATGCCTATCCAAGAGATACCCATTTATTCTACTTTTGAATGCCCCGGGACTGTACTTGTCTGGGAATATAGACGTAGGCAGTTCATTCCACACCTTAGCTACTCGAACCAAAAAGGAACTTCCCCGAATTATTGCTAGACAGAGAGAAAACCGCATTACAGTTGATACAGTAGTTTCCTACTAGAATAGACAGGCGGGAGATGTTTATCTGAACAATCAATATGTGTACAGCCACAAGCAATAATATATACACAATTGCATTCCATTTTAGACCTTATTACATTGAATTAAGAACCAATGTGTTAGCAAATTAATGCTGGTGACTACATCTTTCTCACATGTAAGCGTTTTCCCAGTCCATCAGTGGTGATGCATCTGAGCTCGGGTTCCGCTATTATGACAGCATTCATGATGTCATATGATTTGGAGAAAGGTTTTACGACCGGCTTGTTTGACCGACGCCGATTCTACGGGTAACACCAGAACTGTTGACAAATACCTGTGAAAACAAAGTACAAGAATTTGCGTGCCGGGAATTAAACCCGGGGCCCGTGTGGCAGTATAAAAAGGTTCCGTGCGTGTTAACCGCTCAACCAAGGAGGCTGTCTTATGTGTACAATGTACAGATGCCTGCAGAGAAATCTGACCCCCTCTCAGTAGAGTCACACTGATGCATATATTTACAAATTATTTTAAACTTTACTACCCAAATAAAAGACTGATTACAAAATAATGTAGGTAGATGATTTTCTGATGCAAATTGTTGTAGTGAAAATTAATTTAATGTATTTTTTTACAGGGCAAAGAATCGGATGAAAAGTAAGTTTGAATTTCATGTTCTAACAATTGAAGAGCTCCGTAAGTTATTTTGAATCATGATATTATTTTAAAGTACAATCGACAGTTATTAGAAATGAAGAATTCTTCCCCATACCACTGTATGTTAACCCTAATTTATGTTATTTCAGCGTCAAATCTAAGCGTCGCAAAGCCAACGCCATATCATCCGATTCCGAAGCAGGGTCGTCGCGACGGAAAGACGCGACTGTGAAACTGAGCGATTTTGAGGACTCCGAAGAAGAGAGCTCGGATCAGGTGAAGAAGAGTAAGAGAAAGAAGGTCGTCGATAGCGATGCCTCGGCTGGATCTTCAGATGGCGGGTAAGTACTTATCCTCCTCATCAGTTGGGCCTTAGATGTGGACGTCTGTTATTACAGCATTCTTGCTGTAATATCATTTTGGAAAGTTTTTAAGGCTGAACGCTTGTATGACACTAATGCCTTGGTTTCTACCATTGCGGTGCCGCACTTGACGTCCGTCCAAGCAGGACAGACATATTACGCAAAAGAGAAAGTTGTGTGATTTCTCTTTTATGTATATAGGTCTTTCCTGATCGGATGGTCGCACAAGTGCGGTACCGCTATGAGAGAAAGCAAGGCATAAGAGGGTAAGATTTTACATTTTAATAGCTTATAGATTTCTTATATATCCCTTAATTTTATGTCCTTATGGTTTGCAGAGGGAAGCTCTACCTATTAAGTGCTAAATTCTTGTCTTGCCTCGTCAAAATGTACGGAACAGTGTTTTTCTATCGCGATTCAGAGTTGGTCCCATTGTTAAAGTTAATTGTTTTTATGTAATATCCGGCCCCCTATCATAGCACGCGCCACAACCTTTATCGATTATCGTCATCTTGTTTTCCATAATATTAAGGAACGAGGTCAGGAGTGTTATCCTGAACCGCTTGACCGGAGCAGGTTATGGCATCGGGTACGCGCGCCCGGCCTCCCGAGCTGCTACTTGCTTTTCCCCATTCATCCGAGTGCGTAGTATCCCAATACCTTCCCTTCTCACATCCAACAAATTCCTATCCATCCTCCCTCAGCCTAAACTGCTTCCGATGGGCAGCAGCGTCGAAAACACTAGAAGTCAAAGAAACTGAGCTCGCCAGCACCCGCCTGCCAAGCGCGGTGAGTATGGCAATACCCTCCCATGTAACGAAGAAACCATGGGGCTCTCCCATGCATCCATTGACCAGCAGTGGACTTACGGCTGTAAAGATGATAAAAGAACGAGATGGGGATAGTTTATCACGCTATAAATGGCGTCGCGGGCACCATGGCGCGGTAGCCGTGCGGCTGGCGTAGTGCTCATCGTTACTGCTCTCTATTCACAAGTTCATGATTCAAACCACAGAACTACAAAGACATTAGAAATTGCAAGGGGGCGTGCCACGCGCGCCGACAATGCGCCCGATCAGCTCACTTGAATCCACAAAGTAGTTTATCCCGCGATCGTCAAAGGAACAAAAGTGATATTTACGTGAAAAAAAAAATTGAAAAACCCTGACGTGTGCTATTCTAACGTGTAAATTGTGAAGTCCTAGTGAAACTTTAACCAAAGGAGTTCTACTCAATTGTGTTCCGTTAGTAGTATGCTTGAAATGAGGCGACACTGGTTTTCATAGAAATCATGCGTGATAACACTTCTAATGTGTTTGTTGTTCTGTGGTTCAAACCACGCGTGATAACACTTCTAATGTGTTTGTTGTTCTGTGGTTCAAACAACGCATATATAAGACAACAGTCGAGGCTAAAGAATTAAATATTTTTCATCAGAATGTCCAAGGCCTGACTAGCAAATTGTTAGAATTAGAGTTGTTTATAAACAGTAAAGATTTGCATGTAGTTTGTGTGACTGAACATTTTATGCAGTCGCACCAGCAACAGTTCAATGTAGAAAATTATTTATTGACAAGCTCTTACACCCGAGAGACTAAAGAGAAAGGCGGTAGCTTAATTCTAACTCGAAGTGACGTAAAATGTAAAGAACGTAAGGATATTGTTAGTCTTTCGGTAGATTGTAATGTTGAGCTGTCATGTATCGAACTAGGGAATTATATTATAGTATGTGTATACAGACCCCCAAGATCAGATTATAATACTTTAGAATCAGTTATTGAAGATGTCTTGAGAAAATTATGTTGTTGTCGCAAAAATATTATAGTATGCGGTGACTTTAATGTTGATTTGTTAGTTACAACAACTGAAAGTGTTCGATTTTTAAATGTCTTTAAATCATTTGATTTGGTTAATTTGTTTTTGGAACCAACTAGAGTTACTGAAGATTCTGCAACGTGCATAGATAATGTTTTCTGCAATTGCACTGCTGTTGACAAATATATAACTAAAAATCTAACCTCGGATCACTATGGTCAGTTTGTAAAACTTATAAATGATGTAGAAGTAGACTTACCAAAAGTAACCTTTAGATCTATAACCAAAGCTAAAATAAATGTATTTAAGAAAAAAATATCTGAAAAAATGCCCCTAATTGAAGAAACTAGAGATGATCCGGATGCTCTATATAATAAAATGTTTGGTATTATTGAATCGGAATTCAACAATACATTCAAAATTAAAAAATGTACTAAACGTATCGGTAAAAAATTTAGTGAATGGGCTACAACTGGTATTTACGTTAGTAGAAACAGGTTATACGAATTATTAGCTATGAAAGCTTACAATAAAAATACTGAATTTATTAATTATGTTAGAACTTACTCTAAGGTTTTTAAAAAGGCGTGCCTGTGCGCAAAATCTTTATATACAAGAAAAGCTATTCTAGATTCTCATGATAAGATAAAGACCACTTGGAAAATTATTAACATGGAAACCGGGAAAACCAAAAATCGTGACAACAAAATAGAATTAAAAGTAGATAATAAGATCCTCAGTACTAATGAAGACGTCGCAAAATATTTCGAAGATTTCTTTACTAACATTCCCGTAAATACTACTGCCTCCTTACGTTCATCATCTGAGGAATCTAAAAAACTATTAACAAGCTGTATACCAGAATGTAACAATCATTTAATATTTCAACATGTAACACCTCAAATAATCATTGATACATTTAAGAGTTTGAACAATAAGAAAACTGGAGATTTGTGGGATATCTCTGTAGCTGTCATTAGTAACATCATTGAAGTAATTGCACCATATTTAGCTTCTATATTTAATAAGTGTGTAGATACTGGGACATTTCCTGACTTGATGAAGTTAAGTAAAGTCATTCCTTTGTACAAATCTGGCGATAAAAATGATCCCACTAATTACCGTCCCATTTCTATTCTGCCAGCTCTTAGTAAAATATTTGAAAAAATGATTTTTAATCAGTTATTAGCTTTTTTTAACATAAATAGCCTTTTCCATCGTGAACAGTATGGATTTACAAAGGGTCGGTCAACTACAGACGCGGGTGTAGCTCTGTTGAAATACATATATGATGCTTGGGAGGGAAAACAAAATGCTATTGGTGTTTTTTGTGATCTTTCCAAAGCCTTTGATTGCGTAGACCACAATACCCTTCTCTCCAAGCTGGAGCACTATGGAATAAAAGGTAAATCTCGCGATTTACTTGAATCTTATTTAAGTGGCCGAACTCAAAAAGTTAGTTTAGATAGGGTACAATCCTCCGGATCATCGGTTAAGATGGGCGTACCTCAGGGCTCTATCCTAGGGCCTCTGTTATTCCTCATTTACATCAATGACCTACCTTACTGTGTCAATACATGTAAGGCTGTACTATTTGCCGATGACACTTCTCTTGTCTTCAAAATTGATAGACAAACTAATTCTTTTGACGTGGTTAATAGTACTTTAGCTCAAGTGTTGGATTGGTTCACAGCGAATAATCTATTGTTGAACGCTAAGAAAACGAAATGTATTAAATTTTGCTTACCAAATGTTACAAAAAATCCAACACAAATAGTAATGGATAATGAACCACTAGATTTAACTGATAAAACAACATTTCTTGGAATAACTCTTGATGCCGGGCTTCAATGGGGTGCCCATATTACTACGTTAGCGGGTAAACTTAGTTCTGCAGCTTATGCTGTCAGGAGAATTAGACAACTGACTGATGTTGATACTGCGCGTTTGGTATATTTCAGTTACTTTCATAGTGTTATGTCTTATGCGATTTTACTATGGGGTAACGCTGCAGAAGTAAACACCATATTTGTCCTGCAGAAACGCGCTATTAGATCTATATATAAACTTGGTGCTAGAGAATCTCTTAGAGAATTGTTTAAAGATATAAATATTTTAACTTTACCTTCTCAGTACATATTTGCGAATATTATGTTTGTGCGCTATAATCTTGATTTATATAAGAAAAATAGTGATATCCATGACCGAAACACGAGAAATAAAAATAAATTAGCTACACCAGTATTGCGATTGCAGAAAACTATGAATTCATTTTTGGGTTTAGGAGTACGCTTCTATAATAAAATTCCTGCAGAAATATTAGGTCTGCCTTTACTTAAGTTCAAAACGATTGTAAAAAACCAGTTAATAAAAAAGGCTTATTACTGCATTGATGATTATATTACTGATAAAAATGCGTGGAAATTTATATAAATTTATTTAATGTTAACAATTATTAAATGTTAAAATTAATCTATAGTATGAAAAATTGTATTTAATGTTAACAATGTATTCAGAGCCCTTCAGGCACGTAGGGACCAAGGCTGGATTGAGTTTCTTTCGGCGTATTCTTCTCACCAGTGGTCGTTCCGAAACGCTAGTAGTATTTCAATTTTGCATATATAAAAAAATATATAAGAAATAAAAATATGACGTTCAAAAAGAGATACATGTATCCAATTTTGAATAAAAATCTTTGACTTTGACTTTGACTTTGACTTTGCATCGATCAACCGTTGTAATGAACAGAGCACGGGTGCTGGGCAACGTATTAGTCGTATACTCGTGCTCCTGAAGGCGGAGATTACAAACTTCTATATTTTTTCTTTAGCAAAAAGAAACGTCGTCGTATCAAGCAGGTGGACAGTGAAGGCTCTGGCTCGGACACAGAAAACGAAGGCCGCAACAAACATGGAAGGAAAAATATTCGAAAGGTATATTTCTTCTAATTTGATCCTTTTTTTATCATATTCAATCAGAGGTTAACAAAGAATTAAATCTTATGTTTTCTCTTTAATTAATAATTTTGTGAATAAAAAAAAGTAATATATACGGACTAATCACGTAGATTGACCTAACTTAACGATACTATATTTTATAACAAAAAACACATAAAGATAAACATCAAAAATCTAGTTCCGTCTAAAAAAGATATAAAGATATTTTATTTATTACTAGCTTTCGCCCGCGGCTCCGCCCGCGTAAATGTCGATCCCTCGGGAATAGTACTTTTTCCCGGGATAAAAGGTAGCCTATGTCCTTCTCCGTACTCCAGAGAACGTGTATGCAAAATTTCATGATGATCGGTTAAGTAGTTACGGCGTGAAAGCGTAACAAACAAACAAACAAACTCACTTTCGCATTTATAATATTAGTAAGGATTTATATTTATTATTATTTCAACAAAGCTAGTTGACAAAGTTTTGTGATATGTCCCTATATATCAATTACACATAAAAGTAATGTGTTCGTGTTATTTCAGGTTATGGGCAAGAATCAGCTGGAAGAAGCTACAAAGAAGGCGGCTCGAGAGGAAAAGGAGAGGATCGCTCGTATCACTGAGAGGCAGAAACTGGTGAGATATACTTTTGGGTTGCTTTTTTTTGCTCACAAACTAAGCCTTGTCGCTGAAGAAAGCTGAATTTAATAGTCTGTGGTGGATTATCCCTAAGGCAAAGTAGGCATGTGTCTAGTAAACGTAGTCGTCGCCTCACGTCATGTCAAGGAACGACAAGCCCCAACGTCGTCGCACGTTAAATGGTTGATGTAATTAAATTCGAATCGATATTCCCGAATCGATACGACATTGGAACCTTCAGTAGCGAGTCTTTGTTTTCGTGAAAGGCCGGCAATGCTCTTGTAACACCCTAGGTATTGCATTTGTCCATAGATTCCTTCGTGCTTTGAAAGGCACGTTAAGCCGTTGGACCCGGCTGTCATGATTGATGGCAGACGTTATGTCAGATGACTTAAGGCAGATTAAACAATCTGACACTAGTGTTGGCCACTTGCGCACAGGAAAAACAATAATACTATAGGTACATACAGGTACAGTCAGGTGACCCCCCTGCAATTTTATATCTGTTGTTAGTGTAGTCAGTTTTTAATGAACCCGACTGTACATTAATCATGAGAGTATTAGGCAGGGCTTGTTACCGGTACCAAATTCCCATTATAAGTACCGGTAAGTACCGGTATTACTATTCTGTTAAAATTTTAACGGTAATATGAGGTACCGGTAATCTAGTATTTAACGGTAATAATATTGTTAACATTTAACGGTAATTTTACCGCTACTTGTTACCGGTACCAAATTCACATTATAAGTACCGGTAAGTACCGGTACCTCTATTCTGTCAAATTTTAACGGTATTAAAATTGCGTTAATTTTACCGGTACCTACGCATTGTTGCCGTCTACCGCATGGGACCCGCTCGACTGTAAAAGTGCCGCCCTATTGTGGGCCCCCGCCTCACGCCGCACATGCACAACATGGCAACGACACACATTAACGAAATGATAATTCCCAATACGAGTACCGGTACTAAGTACCGGTACTGTTTACCGGTATTTGGTACAGGTACTTCTTTCAATTACCGGTACCGTCGTTTTATTGAGGTACCGGTACCAATCCAATTACCGGTACCGTTGTATTATAGAGGTACCGGTACTTGATTTTTACCGTTACCAAATGTACCGGTACCAAACCAATTACCGGTACTGTCGTTTCATAGAGGTACCGGTAATGGATTTTTACCGGTATTCCAACTCCTGGTATTAGGTATGTAGTAATTGATAGTTTTAAGTTAAACCGCAATCGATAACCCGCATCCTAACTGTAACCATATATGGAAAAGATGTACTGTAACAAATACATTTGATTTCACGCAAATTTATTATCTTTTGTATCGCAGTATAACAATTTGGAGTTCGACGAATCTGGAAAGCCTGATGAGGTGGTATTGGAGAAGGTGGTGCTTGACTTCGACCCCGATACTAAAGAGCCGCTGATACAAGTCGACAGAGGGCTTGTCAAGAAGTTAAAACCGCATCAGGTAAGATGATTTTTAGTGTGTGTATTTAAGATGACCAGACTGCGACCCATTGACGCGGAGTGGAGCGCTCAAAAATTTCGAGTCTTGTGATTGATCAATTCGTGCACCGCTGAATATATATAAACTATCCTCTTGAATTTAAAAATTTGTTGCGTAGTTCAATAGATCTAAGCGAACAGCCAGCGGAAGTGACTTCATTTTATACTATGTAAAGATTGTTCAAAAGCATTGTTTCTTCAACTGGTTATGTCTATTAAAGGAACATGTTGTTATAATTTTAACCAATTACTTTTTCTACAGGCAAACGGCATAAAATTCATGTGGGACGCGTGCTTCGAGAGCGTGAAACGGATCAAGAAGGATAAGGGTTCTGGCTGCATCCTGGCGCATTGCATGGGTCTGGGCAAGACACTTCAGGTGGGTTTGAAAGTTTAAAACCACAAAAACACAAAAAAAAAAATACCGGCCATCTGCAAGTTAGACTCGCACGCTCCATACAAAGTTATTTTAGTTCTTATTTTAAATTTACTGATTTCGGCTTTTTATTTATTTCGTGTTACATTAACAGGAATACAGAAAAATAGGGTTTTAACCCTAATTCATACAAAATTCCATGATTCTACGTCTAATGGAAGTACCTTAATGGTTTTAAATCCTGTGCAAGTTTGGCTAAATATACGACCTGCCTCGAAAATCCGAAGCATCAGTGCTGTCACTTATTTCAGAACACCCTCATTGCATCTAATGAACTTGTGTGCATGGCTGTTTATATATAGATAACATTTTTTACATCTGCACCTTGACAGATTTTGAAGTTCAAGTTATATTAGATAGGTATTTACCCAAGTGCAAACAGTATTGTTGAAAGAATAATAATGCAAAAGAAAAGTGATTTTTTTATGATATAGGTAATCGAAAAAGCTGCCTTAAAGTATCTCACTTTATGGTACTGATCACTGCTGCCCATGGACAACTGCAACACCTGGGTGTGAATGGAGCATTGCCTGCCTTTCAAGGAGTAGAGGGAGGAAATTTGGGTTGGGGTGGAAGGAAGGGAAGGAGGGCCTCGTCTCTCTCACTCACCAAACAAAGCATAGAAGCAGTAAAGCTTCTACCCAAACCTCGATTTTCTGTGAGAGTGTGGTACTTCTTTCTCACCAGTGGTCGTTCTGAAACGCTAGTAGTATTTCGACCTTGCATTTATTAAAAAAATATGACGTTCAAAGATAAAAATCTTTGACTTTGACTTCCCTGGATGAGCCGGCCCATGCTACTAGCAAAAATTATTTTTGCCGGTAGTGTGGCTCTACCACGACTAAAAAATGATCTCTTTAACTTTAATATGTTCTCTATTCAGGTGGTGTCCCTAACGCATACGTTGCTGACTCACGGCGATCTCACTGGCGTGAACCGTGTGTTGGTGGTGTGTCCGCTGTCCACTGTGCTCAACTGGGTCAACGAGTTTAAGATGTGGCTCAAACACGCCGAGACCGAGTATGAAGTGGACGTCTATGAGCTGTCCAGGTATTTATTGCGTTTTACAACTGTCTCTCATCTAACCGTGTTCCCGGTTGCATCCTCAGCATTGGAGCCCGGGGTCCGCTTTTTGTCTTTTCTTCTCTACTTTGCACGGTCTTCGGCATCCTTGGTGGTTAGTCCATTGGCACGCATACTCTAAGCATATAACGACATCAAGCCAGCACTTTTTGGTTTTCTCCTTCTGCCAGGGCCCAGCGGAGGCGGCATGGAGATTTGTATGAAATTGTTAAAAAAATTCGAGTAATCATTGGTCCAATAAAAAGAGTTGTTCTTACTGACGGGCTAAGTCATGCCTTCAAGAGTATGTCGAGGGTTTAATTACACATGTTGTACAAAAAAGGGGTAGGAGGACTTTTTTTGCTCACTAGTTGGTACTTTGTCTTATATAACCTGACCTTATTACTTACCTTATAACAAGCGATTTTTGTACACGTCTAAATATAAAAAATATCGAAGAAATGGTTTCAACAATTTCGATAGTTCTTTCGCCTTTTTTTTTCTGTCTTTTGGATCTACGCCATTGGTTTTCCAAAATGTCATTTTGAAAACCCTCATTTGCAGGTACAAACAAAACTCGGAGCGAGCATTTCAGCTACAGCAGTGGTTTGAGCACGGTGGTGTCTGCGTGCTTGGCTACGAGATGTTCCGGAACCTGTCTGCGGACAACGTTAAGAAGTTCAAGAAGAAGATGCTGCGCAATTTCCAGGAGAGCCTTGTCGACCCAGGTTTGTGAAAGAAGACTAGGGTGCCATGTAGTTTCCTGCCTAAAATAGGACCACTCCGCCACTTAGATGTCGTACGAGTAGAGGTGACCGTTATAAAGTATAGTTGACCAATGCTGTTGAAAAGTTTCTTTCGGCGTTTTCTTCTCTGCTGTGGTCGATTCCAAAACGCTAGTAGTCTGTAGCTTTTAAACTTTTTTTCTAAGTTATATTGTCCCACTGCCTAGCAAAGGTCTCTCCCATTTTCCTCTACTTGTATCTGCCCAATGCAGCAAATTACATTTATAAATTTTAATAAAAATTGTAAATTATTTCTTGATAAAAAAACAATTTTAAATGTGATTTGACGTGAAAAATTACCTGCAAAGGCCTATTTTCTGAATAAACATTGTGTTTTTTTTTATTTTATACATATATACAGTCTACTATTACACACGAAAAAGCATGCATATAATAAAGTGCACCATACATGCCTGTGCTTTTTATAAACTTTTAAAATTAAAACGTATTATCAAAACCAGTAAAAGTCTGCTTCTGTGCTTTTAGTTGTTACTTAGCATGAATCAGACTGCGCTTATTCGTGTCTATGACTCCGAACCGCGACGCGAGCTCTGCTTATCGTGACTGTTGACGCTTTGACAAAACCTTTTGTTTGTGTCGTGCTAAATAAAACCTTACATCTTATGTGTTAATGAAATAATTATATTAAATACAATAGCGTTACCAATCACAGCCATGGCGAATCGTGTCTCCCCAGTCAAATTTTCCATTTTATTTTTATTTAATTAATTTGTATATTTGTCTCTTCTCTTATTTGTATACTTTAAATTTCCAGTTTCTCAAATCGTTATAAAATGTTTGGCAGGCCCAGACCTGGTAGTGTGTGATGAAGGCCATTTACTCAAGAATGAGAAGACCAGTCTGTCACAATCCATGAACCGCATCAAAACGCATCGTCGAATCGTTCTCACCGGTACTCCATTACAGAACAATCTCAAAGAGTGTAAGTTTCTATTTTAATTTTTAGATTCTTTTTGCTGTCATCTGGTAGTCGTTAAAGGAACCACGTCAAAGGCCAAGAGGCGGTCCCGAAAAACTCTGACACCAGGGTATGCACGGTCGATTGACCAATACCTACTCGAAATGATGATGATGATATTTACTTTCATTCGGTCGACAATGTTTGTTTTTTAAGGGACTTCAATAAAACGAGGGCGTTATTAAGTTGGATGTTTCGTAATGTTTTAATGCTGGTTACCACATAATCTCCGTCATTTATGAACCGATTTGAAAATACCTTTTTTATTTGCATACCCTTTGTATGCTTTTCGATTGGACCCATTATAAAATTTAAAAAATGATAAACCTATTTTGATGAAATCGTCAAAATCGGTTTAGCAGTTATATTGAAGTCCGTTTATTTATATTAAAGATTATTATTAATTTTACTATTCCAGCAACAGTGAAAATGACACAAATATATGGAAAAAGTAGTCATTACCCAGTAGTGTAGTAGTCAGCCTACATATTGATTGTGACACAAGGGCCTAACATAATAATTTTTGGTAAGGGCATTATTCTGAATCCAGAGCGGAACGAATTAGTCTAGGATAGAATCCCGAGCATAGTGAGTGATTCTCATGAAGTAGACTTCAGTAAAGCGAGGGATTCAGAGTATTATTTTTTGATTCGGATTGAATACATTGTGATATCGCACTTGACATCCAATTGGTTAAATCGGATGTGCTTCGGACTGAGTAATCTCTGGTTCAAATCGAAAGATCCGAAGACGGTGGTTAAATCTGTTAACAAACCTACTCCAACATTTTAATAAATTTAACACTGTAGACATTTTTGGAAAAGTCTCCATTTATTTATATGTGAATTACGGGTTACTCATGTACGAAGTCAGCTATAGGCCGATATGTTTCAACCTCATCCCCTCCCTCAGGGCGAATGTGAACCGAGATTTCTAAGGTCATATTGGTAAAGTGGTAATTTTGGGAAAAGCAGCAGTCATGAAAAAGTGGCCATATTAGTAAAGTAGACATTATGTATAAATTAGTCACCATGGGAAAGGAGACATTTGAGCAGTAGTCTTTTTGGTAAAGTAAACATTATGTACCTGATCCATGCGAATCGGGACAACTCCGTGTGCGCGCGTCTCGTTTCACATTCGCCCTGAGGAAGACCCTCACATATAAATAATGTTATTATCTCGCGTTAGTTTTAATCAAAAAGTCTCCATTTAATTCTTTAGTTAAACTTTGTTTACAGACTACTGCATGGTACAATTCGTGAAACCAAACCTGCTCGGAAAGTACAACGAGTACCTCAATCGTTTCGTGAACCCCATCACCAACGGCCAGTACACGGACTCCACAGAACACGACATCCGCGTCATGAAGCGACGCTCCCACGTACTCCACAAAATGCTCGATGGAGCAGTGCAGGTAATTTATTGGTATACATGGTTATTTGTATAACAGTAGTAACAACAACATTTTATGAGTTTGACTTAATAAATTTGTAATGTCCTGTCATGATATATGTAAGTCTATGTAAACGAAACGACGACGCGACGCTCGCGCGTAATCGTACTTTGCGATGCGCATAGAGTTGTTATTTTAACCGGAAAATGAAATTCATATTTATTTTTGTATCAAGCGTTGTTGTTTATGATGTAAGTGATCTAGTCCTGCAAGGTTTTTCAAGTAGAACACAGAATATATTGGTAGAATCCTTACTTATTATTATAATCCTTACTAATATTATAAACGCGAAGGTGAGTTTGTTTGTTTGTTACGCTTTCACGCCGTAACTACTGAACCGATTATCATGAAATTTGGCATCAAGTTCTCTGGAGCATGGAGAAGGACATAGGCTACCTTTTATCCCGGGTAAAAGTACTATTCCCAAGGGATCAACATTATCGCGGGCGGAGCCGCGGGTGAAAGCTAGTATATTATATATAATATAATATGATAAATGCAAAGGGAGATTTTATGTTTGTACGCTTTCAAGCCATAACTACTGAACCGATCATCATGAAATTTTGCATACAAGTTCTCTGGAGTACGAAGAAGGACATAGGCTACCTTTCATCCCGGAAAAAAGTACTGTTACTGAGGGAACGACGTTGACGCGTGCAAAGCTGCGAGCGAAAGCTAGTAATTACATAGAACTGACTTTCCATCATAAGTTTACTATCTATATGATCCCTAATTTTATAGATTAATTTAACGGAACCGTCGCTGACTTGGATATTATTCTTATTAAAAGAAAAAAAAACGAAAATCTTATCTAATAGTTTTTATTTCCAGAGAAGAGACTACGGGGTGCTGGCGCCCTTCTTGCCTCCGAAGCATGAGTACGTGCTATTCATCACACTCACCGAGTTGCAGATCAAATTGTACCAGTATTATTTGGATAATTACTCCAGACGGTGAGTTAGATAAAATGTTTGTACTGGTATAAGTGCCTCCGTGGTCCAGTGGTTAAGGCGTTTGCCTGTCGACCCAGAGGTCTTGGGTTCGATTCCCACGGGTAGCATACTATTTCGGTGACTGTTTATCGATATGACGCGTTTTATTTCTGTGCATGTCACATTACTATTTCGCTAGTAATTACGTAAAATTGGGGGCGTGGCTTATGCAAAAACTGACACGCGCGTTTCCTTAGCAAAGCCGTGCGTCGCCATTCTATCTTGATATATTTCTTTGGTCTCTACATTTTTTTGGAAAATCTTGTACTTTTGCTAATGAAAAGATATTTCCCAGCTTGAATTTTCTCAATCGAGAATCCATAATTTTGTGCTAATGAAAAAATATTTCCCAGACCTCTCCCCGGCAAGTCGTCGGGCTTCTTGTTCCCGGACTTCCAGTCGCTGCAGCGGATATGGACGCATCCACTCGTGCTCAAGTACAACTCAGAACGCTACGAGATCATGCAGCAGAAGAAGGCAAGCACTACTTCCCTACCATGTCTAGCCATAAGGAGTCCGACGGCCCAGTAGGCGTGAGAGTTATAACCGCTTATGCACGTTAAGCAACCCCGGGTGCGGTCCCCACTAGGATGGGTGACCGCAAGTAGCATAAAAAATACCTCGGGCTCGTACGTGCTTCGGAAGGCACGTTAAGCCGTTGGTCCCGGCTGTCGTCTTTGATGGCAGTCGTTAAGCTACGTCTAATGCCTGAAGGCAGCTTGATACCGGTGTTGGCCACATACACACATTAATATAATATTTTAATATATACGGAACAAATCACACAGATTGAGCTAGCCCCAAAGTAAGTTCGAAGACTTGTGTTATGGGATACTAACTCAACGATACTATATTTTATAACAAATACATATATAGATACACATCCAAGACCCAGGCCAATCTGAAAAAGATCATTTTCCATCTTGACCTGGCCGGGGATCGAACCCGGTCACTCCGTGTCGCAGGCTGGCGTGTTGACCGCTGCGCCACGGAGCTAGTCAATGAAACACAACATACGTCTTTAGCCATGAAATCCTACCACAAAAGCCTTTTTTAACATTTGTTGCAAAGAGGAGTGTTATAACGTATTTTTTTATGAGTTTGTCTGTGGCACTGAATCGCCAAAACAATTTTAATCCACTTTTATTAAAGTTAATTCAATCGAGAGTATTCTTATCTATGATCAGTGATCACCATCGGTTTAGCAGTTAAATAGATGGGAGAGTGTATAAAATACTAGCTTTTGCCCGCATCTCCGCCCGCGTTAATAGCGATTCCTCGGGAACATTTTAATATCTAATTATGTTCTTGGTGCTAAATTCTTCAGCTACTGTGGGTTTGCTGGGTTCGGACTGTATCAATAAGAAGGCACTGTGTTGGATGCCAGATGTATTAGAATTTACAAAAATATGATAGGCAAAATGGTGTCGTGCCGTGACGATGGCTAGGCCCAAAGGTCCTTTTATGTAGTGACGTATATACGTGGCCCCGCACCGCGATGTCCGGTGTTGCCAGTGGCCGCAACACTATGCTTTAGTGCAATACAAACGCCATTGATTTTCTGATATAGATTGTTTAATGTTTTATTACAGAGGGAAAGAGAAGAAGAAGAAGACTCGGAAGGATCTCTAGCGGACTTTATCGACGATGACTCCACGCCAGACGTAAGTTGACATTTTCGTTTTTAAGTATCTTAGAATGCAACTGTCATAAAAGACAACACTTGAATATTTTGTCTATCTTTTTACCCGCGATATAAACTTTAATCTATTTATTATTTAGGAACTTTGTTCTTGTCAGTGGAGTGTCCAGGGCTGCCTATTCTCAGACATCCGGTTGACATACATCTATGAAATGACCTTTGCTTTCCCTTTAATCTGGTCCGTGCTCGCTCTTCGTTTCCTTCCGTTTCCTCTCCTTTTATATGGTATAGGATGGCAAACGAACAAGCGAGTTACCAGATGCTAGTCGATCACTGCTGCCCATGGACAACTGCAACACCCGGGGTGTGTCAAGAGCGTTGCCGGCCTTTCAAGTAATTAAGGGGAGGAAATGGGGGGTTCTGGAAGAATGGGCCTCCGGCTCTCTCACTCACTAAACGGAGCATAGAAGCTGTAAACTTTCTAATCAAACATCGATTTTCTGGAGTGTGGTATTTCCCTGGACGAGTCTGCTATGATAGTTTTGGTTAATTATTGATAGAAGCCCAATGCGATATAAATTTTATTCACTCACATATTTTGAATCCAAAACTCAGATAAAGGATGTAGGTGGGAAATCAGCAAAGCTTAAGTGGGACTGGGTGGGACACGTCAGCCGCGTGTGAGAGGAATTGTGGGCCAAGCTAGCTACTATGTGGACACCGGATGGCCGCCGAATACGTGGCAAACCTAGAAGGAGATGGCGCTATGACTCGGGACGCATATAGTGCCCGCGATAGGGACGACAAATAGTAGATACCTTTGCCCAGGAGGACACTAAAAGTTAATAAAAAAAATTATTTTGAATAGGAATCTTCAACAGAAGAATCGTCGGATGATTCGTCAGCCTTAAGCGACGACAGCCGGAAGAAAAATAAAAAGAAAAAGTCGCCCAAAAAAAGTAAAGGCAAGGATAGCAAGGCGTCTACGCGGCGCGGCACGAGAGCTAATCCAGGTAATTGTAAGAAATCGTTCATATAAAAAAACCTACTTCAATCAAACATCCTTGTCTTCATCGTCACTTACCATCAGGTGAGGTGGGAGACAAATGCCTACTTCAATATTTAGTAATAAAAAAATACTACTGAACCGGTTGTAATGAAATTTAATTGGGACCAACTTGAAGGCATACCCTTTTAATTAAAAAAATATTTTTTGAATCGATTTGTATATGACGGAGTAGTGAGGTAACAAATATAAAAAAAATACAACCAAACTTATAACCTTCTCTTTTTTTTTAAGTTGGTTAAAAAGGCGTCTGTTTATGTACATTTTTTTTAATTTAGGCAAAAAGGAAACAAAATTCTAATTCCTTTCGCATCTTAATATATAAAACAAAGTCCGGTTTATTCAAACACTTATAACTCGAGAACGGGTGAACCGATTGATAGAATATTTTATTTATTGGTGTTTTTATCACCCCAAATAGCAGAATAAATATTGCAATAACTAATATTATAAATGCGCAAGTGAATTTATTTGTTACGCTTAACGCCTTTACTACTGAACCGATCATCATCAATTTTGCATACACGTTATCTGGGGTATGGAGAAGGACATAGGGTACATTTTATAGAAAAAGTACTGTTCCCACGTTATGTATTATTAAAAAAAATAGCAGGTTTCAGGATTTTCTTATCATATTATTTCCTTGACAGTGGAATTGGTGGAGGAAGACAAAAATGACGTTCTGGAGGTGAAGTATGAGAACCCGACCGAGTGGTGGATCAAGCTGGTAACAGAAGACGAACTGGAGGACATGCGGAACTCTTCCAAACTGCTTCTGCTGTTTGATATACTGCGGCAGTGCGAGGCCATTGGCGACAAACTGTGAGTTTTATTTATGTTGAGATAAAAGATACAATAATATAATACACAAAGATATAATACAGTACTGACTGTATTATATATTTGATCGAGTGATTCTTATTATTATATTTATTTATTTTGGACGGTTCATGGTTTGTAAAGTTAGTTCTCGTAATATAATAAGACTGATAGAGATATTGTAATTTGGTACTTACTTTTGTTATTCCAGGTTGGTGTTCTCGCAATCATTATATTCACTAGACCTTATAGAACATTTTCTGGGCAAAGTTGACGAGGCGACGCAAGAAGGACGCATCGACGAGAAACTCGCGGGTCACGTTGGTAAGTCACGGTCTTGCTATTATTACAAGCTTTTATTTAACTAGCACTGTATGTATGTAACTATGTTCAGTCGGATTCTTGTAACTCAATTTTGAAGCAGATATCAGCCACCGATGGAGCTTAAATTCTGTTTAGTTTGGATAACAATACTTAGCTGTGTGGCGTTATTTTAAATCCAAAATAGCTAGCCCGCTATCTTGGGTGTTCCACCCAAGATAGCGGGCTAGCTATTTTTGATGCACTCCATCAATATGGATATTTCGCTAAAAGTAACTCGAAAAATAAAGTGATGTAATAAAAGCTTGTTTTTAAAAAGTATTTTATTTATTTTTATTCTGTATTTGCAAATATCTAACACCTAAGTCTAACACAAGGAAGAATGTATACAAATAACAGGCTGTCAACCCTACATAGCTAGACTTGTCTCTTATTTACTGTTTATTTCTAGGCTCATGGTCCCCGGGCGTAGATTACTTCAGACTGGACGGGTCCACGTCATGTGAAAACAGATCTATTTGGTGTAAGAACTTCAACAGAGAAGACAACCCTAGAGCAAGGTAAGTGAGCGACCTTGATGTACATTTATGGTCTACTAGCTTTCGCCCGCGGCTCCGCCCGCGTCAATTTCCATCCCTCAGGAACAGTACTTTTTCTCGGGATAAAATTTACCCTATGTCCTTCTCCGTACCCTAGACAACGTGAAAGCGTAACAAACAAACAAACGCACATTCGCATTTATAATATTAGTTAGGATAGGATTATGCCATCTTAGCCGCAAGAAATCCACATGTAGATTTTCAATATGATCAGTTAGAAGCGGTCTGCATCCAGCGACTTCCTGCGACTTTAGTCAGATTATTCGACCACCTGGTTGGTGGCCGTCCGACGCTGCGCTTGCGAGGATGTGGTCGCCGTTCGAGAACCATTCTGCCCCATCGGCCATTGGTTAATGCTCATCCGCTGGTCTATGTTGGCGACCTTTGTTTTTACGGATCTCGTTTCTGATTCGATGTCGCAAGAAAACACCAATAATAGCCCTCTCCATATCTCTTTGAGCGAACTTAAAGAGACCCATAGGTACTTAGGGGCTACGTTTCGGACTTCAATTTCACTGGTACCGCACATTGCTGGTATACTTCGGACTGTAGGGACTAATCTATGATGTATGTTTTTCAATAAATTTTTATATTTTCTGATTATGAATGAATGAATGAAATATTCTTTATTGCACCAAAATTAGGATGAAACACAGGGTAGGAAAAATATTGGAAAACTAAAAATATTGACAGCGGTGCAGTTTCTCAAGTCAATAGAAATATCAAGTGGTGGACGATAAAATAACTGTTAATTTGATATTGTTCCCAGATTGTTTTTAATATCAACGCGAGCCGGTGGTCTCGGTATCAACCTGGTGGCCGCGAATCGAGTCGTCATATTCGACGTGTCGTGGAATCCGTCACACGATGTGCAGAGTATATTCAGGGTGTACCGTTTTGGACAGAAGAAACCATGCTATATTTACAGATTTCTCGCTATGGTAAGTCAATAACAAAGACAACATAACTTATGTATTGAATAAGGTTCTAATTTTAAAATCACCAAACGTCGTTTATCTTCCCTTTTTATTTTCAAACTCCACATGAATGTTCTTAGTGTAGTGACCAAAATGATTCGATGTGTTAGTTGAAGGTCAGGGGTGTCATCCTCTCTTTTGACTAGCTCCGTGGCGCAGCGGTCAACACGCCTGCCTGCGACTCGGAGTGACCGGGTTCGATCCCCGGCCAGGTTAAGATGGAAAATGATCTTTTTCAGATTGGCCTGGGTCTTGGATGTGTATCTGTATATGTATTTGTTATAAAATATAGTATCGTTGAGTTAGTATCCCATAACACAAGTCTTGAACTTACTTTGGGGCTAGCTCAATCTGTGTGATTTGTCCGTATATATTTATTTTATTTATCCTCAACTCAACACCGGGTACGCGCGCCCGGCCTCCCGAGCTGCTACTTGCTTTTCCCCGATCCGAGTGAGTAGTATCCTAATACCTTCAGTCCCATCCCAAATCCATCAATTTCTTATCGTTCCCCAGCTTCAAAACGCTTCTGATGTCCAGCAGCGTCCGAAGCACAAGAAACTGCGCTTGCCAACCCGCCTACCAAGCGTGGCGAGTATGGCAATATCCTTCCATGGAACAAAGAATCCTTGGGAGAAGCCTTTGTCCAGCAATGGACTTTTAACGGCTGTGATGATGATGTTAGTATGACAACTTTAATAGTGAAGTTATGTTATACTTAGCGATAATCCATAAATTAAATCACACGTTAAAGGAAGGGGAGAGGGTCAAGGATGTGTGACAGTGATCAGCAGTCATAAGCTGCTGATCACTGTCACTGTGACATCACTCACACATATAAAGTTCACTGGTGGCTTTTTAGGCAAAAACGCTCTAGCACGTGATACTTACTACGGCAAAAGCATCAATCACCTTTGTATTCGGACCAAAAACACTAGCGCGTGATACATTTTACTCGAAAATCTTTATCATTGAATTAAAATGTGAAGTCACAGTTGGGGGAGGTTGTCACTTAAAATGTGTTAATTTGTGACAAGGGGGGGGGGGGGGGGGGTCCTCGATATCATAAACATGAATTAGTGTAATTTATGGATGGACCCTTTTAAAGATGTTCTTTGTGCTATACTTATTTACTCTTTCCCAGGGTACAATGGAAGAGAAAATCTATGAGCGACAAGTGACAAAACAGGCTATCTCAAAACGTGTTATCGACGAGCAGCAGATCGACCGACATTACGCTGAGAATGACCTCGCTGAGCTGTACAAGTTCGAGGCGCACCCCCCCACACCGCGGCCCATCCCCCCGCTGCCTAAAGACAGGCTGTTTGCCGAGATGCTGCGGGAACACGAGGCTCAGGTAGCATTCCGAATTTGGTACTTCATGATCTATTTGCTTTTGCCCGCGGCTCTGCGTGCATTAATGTAGGTACAGTACTATCGCTTTTATAACTTACATCGATGTACCTGCGCAGAAATCTAATTTTCGCATGGCGCGAAAATATCTTCCTGCTATTGGCTGATGCGTTCGCGCCATGTCCGGAGTTCGCTGCAGCGCCGCGCCATACAGGTATTATCAGCGAAACAACACCATATCTGTTGTTTTTGGATTTCAAATCTTATGTATTACTAGTTATAAGTTCGTTATTTCACTGATATTTTCATTCGGTTTGATTCGGCGGTAGGTTGGGCTATTCTGCGCCACCGAATAAAGCCGATGCGACTTATAAAAGTGGTAGTACTGTTGATCCCTCGAGAACAGATTTTCCGGGATGAAAGGTCCTTCGCAATGTCCTTCCTCGGGCCTTAAACCTCCATATTAAATTTCGTCGCAATTGGTTTAATAGTTGAAGCGTGGAGTGAAACAGAGTTACTTTAGCTTGTATAATATTAGTATGGATTTAACCATCGTCTTTACTTTTTCTTACTGTACTAAAAATCCATTTAATCATCACCAGCAATGTCCCCTTATCTGATTTGGCCTTAGACAGTTTCGAAATCCTTATTAAATGATAATCTGGCTCACCGTCTTCGCGTGGCAATTCCCTTACCAAACGGGTTAGGGCAATGCCACGCGATGACGGTCAGAGCCACTCGATTGCCAAGAAGGGATGTGTCACGCGTATCATGTATGTTTGTAAAATTCTTTATTACCTCATATCTTCGAAACGAATGGATGGATTTCGACAGTTAAGGTATGATTAGTTTTGTCTCGAAATTCCTAAGTTTTAACGTGATAACATCTTATAAATCAATGAACGCCGGCTGCACGCACGAAAAAGTGCCACGTTCTGTAAGCAAGCGAGAGCGCGGAACAACCGACAGAGAGGCACGATCGGCCTAAGCCTTCTGATATGAACCTTTTTAAAACCTATATGATTTGAGTATAACTCAACAAATCAGCATTATAATTTTAAACCTTCTGCATCGATTAAAATGTGTAAATGGTACCGACCTGCCGGCAGATCTACAAGTACCACGAGCACGACTCGCTGCTGGAGAACAAGGAGGAGGAGACGCTGTCGGAGGAAGAGCGCAAGGCGGCGTGGGAGGACTTCGAGAACGAGAAGAACAGACCGCCGCCGGCGCCCGCGCCGATGGCCTGGCCCGGCATGGGTGAGTCAGATTATCTTTTCAGCAATTGCATTATTCAGTTTTAAGGGGCCCCAGCTGGCAGCAGATGAGCAAGGGGTAGTTAAGCCAGGAAGAACCAAGCAGGACTCAAACTCTAATGTGCCCCATTGTATTAGTTTGGCACGGGCCATGATGGTAGTTACGTCACTGCTTTTCAGCCCATCATTATTCATCATCATCATTACAACCGCAAAATGTCTACTGCTGGATAAGGGCTTCTCCGAAGGATTCTTTCCATGGAAGGATATTGCCATACTCTCCACGCTTGGCAGGCGGATTGGTGAGCACAGTTTCTTTGGCTTCTTGTGCTTTCATTTTTAAGCTGCGGAATAATAGGAATTTCTTGGATTTGGGAAGGGAATTAAAAGAATTAGGATACTTACTCGGATGTGGGGGAAAAGCAAGTAGCAGCTCGGGAGGCCGGGCACGTATACCTGATAATACCTGCAACCACCGGACAGGCAGTTGAGGATGACACCCCTTGGACGGGAGGAAAATGCCTTCGCTTCATCCACCCTGCCATGGGAGAGCAGGGTGGGATGTGGGGCTCGAACCCACTAAAACCCCCCGGTGTCAAACGTCACTGCCGCTTTTGCCGGGACTATGTGCCGGCGCGGCGGCCACTTTATTTGTGGCCTCATCTCGGCTCGCTTTCGGTGCCTTCGAGAAGATTTGGAGTGTATTCTGTGTGTACGAAACAGAAAGATAGTGTTCCTGCCCCTTTAGGTCTTATAAAAACGTTGTCTTCACTTTGTTGTATGCCTATAAGGTATAGTCTCCTTGGTATTAACGATGAGCATAATCCTCCCCATAGGTATAAACCTATGTCGTGAAACATATTAGTTATTAGTGAAACGTTTAGTAACTATGTTTAGCGACATAGTTACTAAACGTTTCAGAGCCTATATTAGTTTTAAAAAGAAACAAGATGAAACCAAAGAAAGTAGAGAGGCTTTTTTGAAATGTGCCAGAAAAAAACATGGCATTTTCTTCTGGTATTAGATTTCAAGTAAACATTTCAGCTCTTAATGGTAAACTTACTGATTCAATCGTTTTTCTCCCCCCAGTGCCTGGAATCCTACAACAGCAGCAGTTGGCGTACGCGGCACTAGCAGCCATGCTTCGCAAAGACATGCCCAACATCAACGACCAGCAGATACGCGACATGCTACCGCTCATCTACAACGCCAACCCGGGGGTACGTGCCTGCCTCAGTAGTTCTAATGTACACTACAGACTGAACCACAGATATAGATGCACAGTACTACCAATTTTAAAAGTTTCACTGTAGTACCTGCGCAGAAAAAATTTTGCATGGCGCGAAAATACGCGTCCGCTATTGGCTGATGCGTTCGCGCCGTGTCTGGAGTTCGCTGTTGTTTTTGCATTTCAAATCTTATTTAGTAGCAATAAGTTCGTTCTTTCACTGATATTTTCATTTGGTTTGATTCGACGGTAGGTTGTGTATTGTGCGCTACCGAATAAAGCCGATGCGACTCATAAAAGTGGTGCATAGATGACGCAATTGTATGTATACCAGGCGTGCCGACTTTTTAACACCTGCTGTGACGTCACAGGCGAAATTTAGTGGTGGGAAAATCAAATCAATTCATGTCTTGGGCTATCGCAGTTAATTATCACACAACGAGGCATATTTTAGTTTTCGCAGCCTACCGGCTGCAACAGCAGGCGCGTGCGGACTGTCAGTAGTCGCGGATAACCTTGACGCTTGGTCGGGGTTCGGACACGCGAAGTAGGTGCATTTACGGCATCTATGTACATCTATATCTGTGGACTGAACAATGCGCTAGACAAAGTCGGTGCTTAGCGCAGTGCGTGCACAAGAAAATCTGTAGTGGATGTCTTCCTGTTATACAGTGTGACGTCCAAACTCAGTGGATATGCTGAGAATTAGAGATTTTTACAATACCCATATTTTCATAGCTCAATAGTCACCAACATTAAATATTTTTTGGGCCACTGAAGAAAAATATGTTTAATCAGTCAGGCAACCACGTCAGATTTTCCCTACGTCTGTGCTACTTTTAAGTAGAAGTTTATGACAGCGATTTCATGTCCGATCATCAATGATTAATTCATAAATAAACAAACACGTTTAAACGACATATATATCATTTTCATGCATCAACATTGTTATTCTTGCATTTTCTCGTTATAACAAAACAGCTTGTGGCTTAATTTTCATTCATGACGCATTCATTAAAATTCATATTTGTAAAAAAAAAGCGTAGCTTATGAAGGCTTGCGAAGTTTCTATCTTAACTTATATTTCTGTTGAGGGATAAATCTCAACATTATGAGGCTCATATGATAAAACCAACGCCCATAATTTTATTTATTTTACTCCTTAATCAGATTAAATAAAAAATCAAAAACTATTCGTCGCTATTAAATTACTTGTAGTCTTTTTGGTATGAATTTATTAATTGCAAAAAAGAAACGTAGTACCAAAAATACTACAAGTAATTTACTAGCGACGTATAGTTTTTTCATGTTATCTGATTTAGGCTTCGATCAAATATAATGGTAGATACATGATTCGCGCTCGTAAAGTGGCACCGGCAAAACAGCGCACTAATCGAGTTTCGGAGCTGTTTTGTCCACAGTTTCAATAAACTGCGCTAGCACTCACATGTCTTGCTATGACGAAGGTACAGTGAAAAGATGCAAAAACTACGCTTCAAAAACGGAGTTATACTTTCAGCAACTACCGTTTTTGTCGTTATTGTAAGTATGTATGATGTTTTGACTCGGGGACATTATTAAGGTTTAGTTTTTATGAGACTGTGTATTTACCATTATATTTGATCGAAGGATTTAGAAGTAAAATGATGGGTGGCGCTAGTTGGTTCATGTTAGCCTCGTTATTGAAGTTTCAGATTTAGGTGATTAAATCTTTCTTCACAAAACATACTACAAAAAGTACAGGTTGTGGGCAGTCAGCTCGCTTCGCTCTCCCAATAAAATAGTGTGTTTCATCGATTTGACATCTCAACCACCACCAGTTCCAATGAGGACGCATAACAATAGAAAGTCTATTGTGTCTGCGTTTCTCGCGCTTGAAGGGTGGGGTTTAGACCAGCTTAACTGGCGCAACCCATCATTTTGTTCTCATACTCTTAAACCCGTTCAAATAAAAAAAACAACGAGTTGCACTCGGAAGTGCCGGCAGAAGTGAAAACTCCCTTTTGCGGCGATCTCAAGTCACGTGTCCGTCTTACGAATTCTCGATCAGTTCTCATGTACCGACGCGAGGTTAAATTTTTTTTACCCATCCCAAAAAGTTAACAACGCCGCTAAAGAAGTTTTCACTTTAAAAAAATCTTATTCTGTACTTCGGTAGTAAATTATTGGTACTTTTCATTGTTGTATAAGATATTGTGCAGGAAATCTACTAATCAGTTAGATCTCTTAATTTATCCAATGCAAAATAATAAAAAGTATGTAATATGTACCAGAAATACTACAAGTAATTTACTACCGAAGTAAAGAATTATATTTTTTTTCATTCGATCGGTTTTAGGAGTAAGAGATGGCGCTATTTTAGCTGATCTAAGCCCCATAATGTCGAAGATTGGCGATGTTACACTAAAATTGTGGATTAATTTATAATTTTTAAATGCTTTTAATAAATCTTATAATAAATTAATGCAAAAATGTCAAGATAAAGATAAATAGTAGAAAAAAATATATAAACAAGCTTTGTTGTTGCACCAAATACACAAGAACACGTATTTTTCACACTATATTATATTATGTGTGGGGCAAATAACGAATAACACATACATTTATTTGTCCAGATGTTCGGTGGATATGACTATGGCGTAAGTTCTATGTGTATCTTATAGTGCCCGTTTATTTACTTGTACGCCATAAATATGTACTCACCCTTATTTTATTTTAGCATGGCCTGTACTTCTAACGTGGACGGGAAGTTTTTAATCTGTTCCAATAGTTTTTTGTTTAGTAAATGTACGTACATTAATAAAAATAAAGCATGCGCTTTGCCTGAGAAAAATAAATAGGCACATGAAAAAACCATACAATGATTGTCTGTGGGAATGTTGTATTTTTTATGTTATTAGAGATGATATTTTATATTACAATATCGGCAGCACCGCGGAGCGTATGTAACTTGCAGCAAAGGAAATTGATCTTTATGTTCAGTTGCTATGTTTTATATTTGAATGGAACAAACAAAAACCAAATTTGCTGAAGAGGGATGTCACCGGCTGCCGCCACGATATTTAGATATGATTTTTGAAGTGAAAACTTGTGCACTTTTTGGGATGAATTAAAAATGTTAAACTCGCGTCAGGACACGTGGCCTGATTAGAAATTCGGCATTAGAAAGGGGCAAATGACGCGCGGCGTAGGAGAGAAAGTAATATTTCCTCTTTCTACCGCGCGGAGTTTTCACTTCTGCCAGCACTCCTCGAGTGCAACCCGTTGTTTTTTTTTCTACTATACAGGCGGACCGGTTGTACACTATTCCCTTCAGTCCGTCAAATGAACAACCTTCCAATGGGACCCATGCTAGGAACTTAAATCTTTGTTAACATTTCAATATAAATTGTACCCTTAAACATTTATTTTATGGAAATGTCGAACTATTTTTAGCATTGGTACCTTATTGGTTCATATCGACGGGATGAATCACCCCTTTAATGGTGTTCAACCAGTCCGTCCTTATATATGGTTGGAAAAAGCACTCTGCTGCGCCGCCGACAGTGTAATAAATTGTTGTGTCACAATCACAATTAGACCTGGGCGAGTTTTGCTCGAGATTGCGCGTTTTTATTACTCATACAAAAGTATAAGCCGTGGCCACACAATTTTTTTTGACACGAATCTTAAGAGCCGTTTTTGAATGAATGAAGGAAAATAATGAATTAATCGTATGTATCCAATATGAAGGAAACCCTGTTCGATCTTTGAAGGGGTCATTCAGCCCGTCGATATGAACAACTTTTCCTATGGGGTCAAATTGACCGGGCGGCCGAACATTTTTGTTTGAAATTGATTTTTTTTTCCAGCTATGATCCTATAGGAAAGGTTGTTCATATCGACGGGCTGAATCACCTCTTCAAGGATCGGACAGGGTTTTCTTTACATATTGTATAAAGGAACTTGCATAAAGTGTTCGAGAAAAACTGTTATGGATACTGAATTTGAAATCGATACTAGGTTTGGTCAAAAACCTAGTATCGATTTCAAATTCAGTAATTTCAAAAGTATAAAAATATTAAAAATTAATATTGAGTACCCTAAGATAGCTTTCAAAATTTATATTATGTGGCATAATTTAATATAGCTGCCGAACAAAGTTCTCACATCACACACACTAGATAACGAAAGTTACGTTACTAGTTCGTAATATTTTCAAAGGAATGTTTAGGCCGTGCCAAATTAATGTGTAACCTTTATATCTTAAAAATATTTTAGGTTATCAAGATATTTTTTTTCACCGATGTGCCTTTTTTGAAGAGTCTTTCAATAGCACAAGAAAAAAAATGTGTGGATGTGCCCCATTATGTAGAGAAGAGATTAAAAACTTGCCTCCTATGTAATCGTCTATCTAGATAACAGATACATTGTATGATAGATCAAGTATCTATTAAATTGATTAACACGTTTTTCGTTCGGTAGTTGATGCAGAAAATGGGAGAGATATACAAATACGCGCAGCCTGGCATGATGAACCCCGGAATGATGAATCCTCTTATGGCTGGTAAGTGAACCTAAGTTGATCAACTTTAACATAGATATCACTGCGCTGCCGAGTGAATCGTATCTGTTGACAAACCGTGAACAAACATGGTGATAATACAGAACTGTGTAAAAGTTATGTTTAGAGCTTCAATATGCTAATATTTAAGTTATCTAGACATTTCAGTTAGTTTGCAGCGGACCCTGGGCTCAGACGTTGGAACGCTAAGATGAGAGGAATGTATTAGTATGGTAGCCCATGATGCTAAATGTGGATTTACTCGAGCGTCGTGGGGACCCATTAGACTTTAAAGATAGAAAGTAAAAAAGGTGATATGATATTTTTCATTTTGCCGGTGGGGAGAGCAGTTTAAAAAATTCAAAACAAAAATTATAGTCACATGCCAAAAATTGTGTATTAGCAATAATTTGATGATTTGACCATGACATTAGGGGGTGGGAGGGTGACAAAAGTACAGACAAATAATTTCGAAAAATGTCACAAATGTATCCTCGGTCGTGGTCGGCTGTTTTTTATTAGGAACGAAATAATTCAAGAATAACTAGGAACATAAAATCTGACGATATGCATATGTTGTAGCGAAAAATAAAATAAAAAACATAACCCCCTATTATTAAAGTCGGATATGTGGCTCATATCTTAATCTGACGCGCTCGAGTAAATCCTCTCTTGGGCTCCCCAACTATATATTTTTGTATTTAACCCTTTGAACGCCGCAAGAAAAACTGACAAGCGTGTCTACTACGCCGCGACCAGTTTGAATATACTAGTAATTTAAGAAGTCGGATTGGATTACTTAAAAATTCATCCGAAGATGTCCAGGTCGTTCAAAGGCTTAATGTAAAAAAAAAATTGGTTGTCTGTAAACTCAGTTTACGGACGATAATTTTGCGTGACAACGGTAAAAGAGGGACAGATACGTCACAAGCCGAACGCTAAGGCCGATTGTACAATCGGCCTTAGCGTTTGGCTTACGTGAGGGGTACCCCTCTATTGCTTGTTCCGCTTTCTCGCTTACACACGAAACGTGAAACATTTTCATGCGTGCAACCAGTGTTCATCGATTTATTAGTGGTTATCACGTCAAATGTGTTAGCCGTGTGGTTTCCGACAGAGTAGAATAGGACAACTCCCAAGTCTTCCCATGGATGTCGTAAGAGGCGACTTAGGAAATACAAGCTAAACAAAGCTCAAACATCAATGAGACCTCTCCAACCCGTTTGGCCAGCGAGGAGAGTGTAGGCCAAATCCTCTGTCTGCTCTGGCCACGTATGGCTCCGGTAGTAGTCTGCCAAGCAAATATCTGACCCCCCTACAACAGCGCCATTTTTCGCAAACTAAAGAACCATCCGTGGTTTAAAACCAAAGATAAAAATATACAAGTGTAATAGCCTTTGCGACTGCCATCTATTGAATTGTGAATGAACAAATAAGGTTAATATGCAGAAATCTGAAACCCTTGATGGCTAATGCCATCTATTCGATTTTTGATAAATAAAACAAGCCCTAGCATACCATACGCTTATTTTAAAGACACTTTAATAGTTAGATGTGGCACAAGTAGTAGGCACTACGGTTTAATAATTAGTGTGTTTATGAGGGAACAGGTTCAAATCCTCCAAAGCCTTTTATTTTTTACAAATATCACCAACTTCGTATTGTGATGTTGGTGTAATTTTGGTTGTTTTAACATAATGTTACCGAGCTAATTACTGTTAAAATAATAAATGTTTAATTACTTTATTACATCAAAAAAAATTAACAGTGAAATAAATACCTGCCTACTTCATTCAAACTATGATTAATCTATACTAATATTATAAAGCTGAAGAGTTTGTTTGTTTGTTTGTTTGTTTGAACGCGCTAATCTCAGGAACTACTGGTTCAAATTAAAAAATTCTTATTGTGTTGGATAGTCCATTTATTGAGGAAGGCTTTAGGCTATAACATCACGGTGTGACCAATAGGAGCGAAGCATCAATAAAAAAAATTTTGAAAATGGGGGAAAATTATTCATCTATACCTTATAACAGAAATTTCCGCGGACGAAGTCGCGGGCAACAGCTAGTCTTCTATAGAGAGAACCAACATGGTACTTAATAAGGAACAATTTACATCTCTCAACTTTTTTTTAATCATAGTATTATATTTTTTTAATAACTGTAATGTGTAGGGTCAAATAGTGCTATGTGAATAACTTTGCTTCGATAATAGTATAAGAATCAATATGTAAACCTATGGCATTAAATGAATTTTAATATGGGAGAGGGTAACCCCCATTTTGCAGCTCTTGTTCAACTCTATTTGTCATTTCACTTACCATGTTAGATCAGATCACTTATCACTTATGCGCATATTTATTAATTTAGTATAACCTCTTTGTCTAAATTGATTTAAGTTCAAACTTCACTCGTGTCTCGTATCCCAGTTATGCACTATTTGACCCCACAATCTGGGATTTTAATTGGTCACTCAGTAACAGTTAGAATACAGAACAATTGTCTTAAATAAAATATATTCTACATTGCACACTGTTGGAATCACCACATCTCAAATTTCCAAGTATTTTTCTTTATTCATCCGATCGGCTTATTCTACCAGCTCCCCTGGGCCCATTGAAGACATCTGTCCCCAATAACCTGCAAAACAATAATACGATCAGTTACCTAATAATCTGCACTGCGTAATACACTAGGTGTTAAATATTATTATTAGTTTACTTAACTATTTAATGAATATTTTTACCTAATGTTATCCTGCCACTGTTCTCAAAGACAAATTATTTTGATGGCTATACGCTGGCCATGTCTTCTCCGCAATATTTTTCTGCCATCATCATCAGACTTAAAACTTTTTTCATCAGAATAAAATACGATCTCGTTCTTGTTGAATGTTTCCTCACTGTTTCAAGTGAAATATTATATGTTACGGCAGTTGATCGAGTCTTCTTAAATCTCCGAATCCACAAACGGACGGTGTTTCTCTGTAAGAGATATATTTATCTTAGTCATTTATCACAAACCCTATGTTTTACGGAACAAAAAATAGTGTGACAATTATGTAAGTATATTAAATACTTATAATTTCTACTTACCGCGATACCTAATTCTCTAGATATAGTTACTTTAAATACTGTGGTTGTCTTCACAATACACTATTAGCTTTCACAAAATCTGTTATATGAAATGAGACAGGATGCCTAATAACTGGTGGAGTTTTGGATCACTACACAGTAATCGCATTATCTTCAATGTAATTGTGACGCGAGTGAACAATATTTTTGTTTAGTTGGTATTAGGTATAAATAAATCTGATAGATTACCCTCAATTTATTTGTTAAAGCAATGCGTTGCAGTTGGTGACAATGATGTCATAGCAGTAGAAATAGATAGCCAATTTCGCCTGAGATATCATATAATCGGTTGGCGTATTGAGACGAGCGCTAGCTTCTCAAGTCGTAGGTCCATGGTTCGACTCGAACTTCGCGTAGGATTGTTTTTGATTCATTCTTGTTCTTACCGTTGATGATATCTGATTTACTTAATTATTAGCTGAGATTATTAGAAATACAAAATTTGCAACTGAGCAGGTTATCAGAAACAAGTTTATACTAGCAGTTGTCTGTCTACTTGCCAAAAATCGCGGCAGGTGGCGCTTCACAGCAAAGTGTGAATTTACGTTTTAAAAGTCAGGGGGTCAGGTATCTGCTTGGCCGACTGTACAGAGAGGGTCATGCTCCTGCAGTGGAGACTAAAAAGACTTGATGATGATCACGTCAAAATATGAACAAGTATCAGAAGAGTGGTGTGTGACAGGCGCGGGTGGCGGCATGGGCGGCGGCAGCAGCGGGCTGCAGTACGAGCCGCCGTGGCAGCGGCAGCAGCAGCAGCAGCAGCAGATGCGGCTGCAGCAGATACTGCAGCAGCAGCAGAACGTAATGCTATCCCTACTTCTAAACTCACATTTAGGCCCAACGCAGACGAACAGTGCCGGACAAAATGTCCCCGGCGCGCTCTTAATAGTATTAGTATAAGGTTGCACTTTACCCGCACAATATTTCATGTGGATTGTCTACAAAGTGCAACCTTAGATAATACTAAATAAAAAAGCGGACCGCGGTCTTTTTGTACGCCACTGTCCGTCGTCTGCGTTGGGTCTTACGCCTTATCTTTCGATACATTTTTTAGTGCTGAGTTCTTGGTCATTGGAGTGTTTTAAACTCATAAGTCTATAACATTCTTAATCATTTTCTTTTGACTTTTCATGAGACAGCAGGCTCAGATAACTTTATATTTTTGCTATTTACTCTTCATCGGCTTCAGCTATTTTTACTTATTAGTGTACTATCAGTATTATTGACAATTATTTTGGTTGCAATAGCAGCAAATGGGCGCCAAGTACTACGCGGGCGGGCTGGGCAGCCGCGACCCCGTGGCGATGGCGCTGCAGCAGCAGCGAGCGCGCGAGATCATGGTGGGCGGCGAGCGCGGCCGGCCGCGGGGCCGCCCGCCGCTGCAGCCGCGCGCCGCGCCCCGCCAGGCGCCCGGAGACGTCGTCAACCTGGACTCTGACTAGGTGACACCACTCAGACACCGCTTACAGCTACAACGAGATCATGGTGGGCGGCGAGCGCTAGGTGACACGATACATGCTAGCGCCAGGCGCCCGGAGACGTCGTCAACCTGGACTCTGACTAGGTGACACCACTCAGACACAGCTTACAGCTACAACGAGATCATGGTGGGCGGCGAGCGCTAGGTGACACGATACATGCTAGCGCCAGGCGCCCGGAGACTTAGTCAACTATGACTCTTATTAGGATTAGGTAACAGAGCCTTCACTCTTGTACTGCCTTACAGATAGAAAGTTTGACTTCCTGGTACCGTCTGCTTTACCGCTTGACTGAAGAGTTAAAAAGAGACGTTCTTTCAACAATGATTGTCTCATTTCAGATCTGAGATAAAGTATAAGGAAATAAAAATCTTAAAAATACCACTAAGCCTCTAAGCAGCAGACCCTCTCCCTCTTGACGACGCCCTTGTACGAAAAAAGCTCTAGATATTCTATGTAACTTTTAATCACAGGAAGCCTACTCCCGGGAAAGCTAAATCATCACTATCAGAACTCCTCAATTTCATTGAAATATATAACGTTGGATATTCCATTCCAGGTGCAGTGTATAGTGAACAGAAGTGTACAGTGAACGATACAAGGTGCTACGCGCCGCGGCCCGCCCGCGGTCCTGGCCAAATGCGGAGTGATATAACTCGGTAGATACCTAGCTGCTCAGGGCTTACGCTCCCCGCACACATATCATGAATCTCGCTTCGTTTACTTCACTAGTTTTTTCTATTGGCAATGGCTAGAATTTGACAACCCTAGACTTAGGTAACACACGTCTTGTCCTGCGTTACAGCGCCCATAAAAAAAGTGTAATGTTTTTAAGGATTCATGTGTGTAAGTTTCTTTATTTAAATATAACTTCGACAGGCCTAAACATGGTTGGGTGTATGGTACCCTAACGTTGGAATTCTTACATTACCCCAAGTGATATTGGCTATAATTGTTTGATACCAAATTGTCTCCAAAAGACTCAAACTGTCAAGCACAAGTCAAGCCAAAGAGTGCTTATGCTTTCTCTCTAATCAAGCTTTCAGGCGAGCTCCGTGGCGCAGTGTTAACACGCCAGCCTGCGACACGAGGGTGCCCGGGTTCGACCCCGGTTAGCTCAAGATGAATAATGATCTTTTTAGATTGGCCTGGGTCTTGGATGTATATCTATATATGTAAAATATAGTATCGTTGAGTTAGTATCTCATAACACAAGTCTCGAACTTACTTTGGGGCTAGCTCAATCTGTGTGATTTGTCCGTATATATTTATTTATAACTTCGATCAAGTGTATAAAACTAGATACACAATCCGCGATTAGAAGCGTCTTCTCCAAATAAGCACCTACTAGACATCTGCGTGCATCTATTGCATTTAAATTTGAATTTTGAATTCAGAAAGTTCACGCACGACGGTCAGCTTTCGAAATTTGACTTTCTGGCACGCTAGTTTTGCGCTGATGTAGGTTTACTACATAACAATATCAATTTATATGAGATTGTTAACAGCATGGACTGTATGTATTTTTGTATACTTAATTGAAGTTTTATAATAACACAAAAAAGAGGAGTTTCTAGATAAATTTTAGTCTATTGCCAATAGTTGATATTAGATCGATAGTTTATTTTAACTATATTTTGAGAATTTCGCGGCCACATATCAAAGAATCTCTCATTTTATTTATATCTACTTCTTTGATAGTGCGAGCGCAAGCCCGGGCTGTAGACATAATATTAGTCGCACGACGTCACATCACGTCTCTGCCACATTAAGCACAAAACACAAGAGTACAGGGTGAGCTTTTTTTGAAAAGAAGACTTCGCCAAATCGCCTTCAAAAAAGCAAGAAGCTCTTAATTTGTTGGAATTCTGTTTTTTGTTCATTAATATTTATGTATGTTTACTCATGACTCCGTCATTATAAACTGAATTGAAACATAAAAAACTTTTCCACTTTTAATAGGGTTCTTTAGCTTAGCTACTTTTCGAATTAGTCCCATTTAATTTTCTTTAAACCCGGTCCAATACTGTTTGAAATTGGTATATTATCTGAAAGATTATTCATATAAAAATCGCTCTAGTAACGCATTATACATAATCACTTGTTGTCTTCAAAACTCGAAGGATAGAGACTGATTTTTCAAAATAAGATTTTCAATTTGGTATGTATTATGTATTTTATGGAAATTCTCTTAAAATTCTATAGTAATATTGCTGTTCCAGACCAATAAGAAAAATCGGTTGGAATAGGCAAAAATCACACCATACCTATATATTATAATTTGTTGTTCCATTTGCAAATCTGAGTAAAGATTTTTGTATTCTATATTCTCACTATGGTTATGAAAGTATATACTTATAACCATGAGTGCTCCCTGTGTTTTGTGCGTTCGGTGTTGTGCTCAAACTTAACACGTGATGCTCGTGCCTGTGGTATAGACATTCTACGATCTGGCACTTGGCTACATCGCGAGAAGCTTCCAACAGATGTGACCACAATATGTTTGTATATCTGAAATTTAAGCATTTTTTATGTTGCTGAAGCTACATACATTTTTATAGTATTTGTATAATTATATTATAAATTAAATCGTATTATGGATTATATAGTTGGTTCATATTATTTTGGTTAGTCTAACTTTGCAATGAATGATGTGCTCATATTATGTGAATATAAAACATATATCTTTTACAAGCATTTTAATCTTATATCTGTTGGACGCTAAGTGTCAGATTATTAATTTTTAAATATATCTCTCAGTACAGGAACTTAGTGGTAAGGTATGTTATATGTCAGTAGGTAGATCTTTGTGTGTTGACATCGTATAGAAGAGACTACGAGTGACACGGTATCGCCTAATCGCCTATTGCACTTACACCCATGTCTACGTACAGATAGTGATATGACTAGTAGAACACCAATCTATCGTATAATGTACTTCTATGTATTTCGGTTCCAAATTAAACATTTGTGTGTACATACACTTATTTTTTAAATTAAGAAACTATCGCGAGTACATTTTTAAACTTTGAAGTGACTAAGAAGTAAGAGCTAAATTTCTTGTGTATTGGAAGAATGGAAGTATATTTCGTATGTGGCGAGTTTAGTGAGCATAAAAAGCGAGTATTCGCTTATTCTGACATTTCTAATATGGTATAAGTTAAGTATTTATGTTACTTGCTACGTTGTTACAGTACTATTCAGCGTTAAAAGGGTATTTTTATAGGAATGTATCGAACTGGTACGAAATTAGTTTCATGCATTTTAGCTTCATTTACTGTATAGTACTGTTATAATTTTTTCCAAGTGGTAACACATTGTCAAACAATGTATGTGCGAGTACCCAGTAGCACAAAGCCCGACCGATTGTAACTCTCATATCTAGGGGCATAGGGCTGCAAACACATAACACAATGTGAAATCAATGATAGGTATTTGTATGCAAGTAATTTTCATTTTTGGTGATATTTTGACGCGTCACTTAGGGATCATTGGTATTCAAAACATGTATAGTAATGATTGCTGAGTGATACATTTATTTATTTGGCCTGGTAATCTCAGGTGGTTTAGTTGTGATATTGCCTTATCTTAAAATTTTTGTATACGTTTATTTTTAATTGGTCACCATTGTGACGTTAATTTTAGATGCAGCAATTATAGAATTAAAGTATAATTTTAGAGTAAATTTTACCTACCAGTGTGACAGAACATGTGCATTTGTATGTGAAGGTTTTATTTTCCTGTTAGAGGAGCAATCAGAATATTGATTTATTATTATTGTCATAGAATATGCTTATGTTATTTATAGTTATATATTGATACATAGTATAAAACAAAGTCTGCTATTTCTGAGAGAGAGTATTACAACATGCTCGTAAGCCTGGAGTACACAGGATGAGTAAACTGACCCTACCATTTGCTTAGCGCTCTCAATGGTCCAACATACGCTCGTATTATATTAGCGCTAATGCATGTTAAGGCAACACGGCGTAGTTCACAACTTGAGTTGGTTACTACCAGTGGCCTTACATATCTCAAACTCCAAGCTTTAGAATACATGGGCCATTGATTCTGGCAGTAGTCATCATTTGATGACCACTCTCATCCATAAAAAAAAGTGAAAACTGCGTGGTAGAAAGAGAGGGGGATATTACTGCCGCGCCGGCGGTCTCAGGTCACGTATCCTGACGCAAGTTTAACATTTTTTACCCATCCCAAAAAGTGCACAACGCCGCTAAACTAGTTTTCCCTTCAAAAAGAGATCATTTACTCTCCCTGTGCACTTGGAGCTTCGACATTATTGAGAATTTCTTCGGTAAGGTGTAATACACTGACGGGCGAAGCCGAAGCGGGCGCTAGTTGTTTATATAATACAAACAAACAGTATTTCAGTAAGTATAAGTTGTTTTTATATTTTTACATGCACCAATCTGTATGTCTCCTGCTGGCGCAATATTGTGGCTATAAGTATAGTTATTGTGAGGTC
The DNA here is from genome assembly GCA_947532085.1 of Elegia similella. NCBI lineage: Eukaryota > Metazoa > Arthropoda > Insecta > Lepidoptera > Pyralidae > Elegia > Elegia similella. Next base: position 18,123,934 of record OX383940.1, on the reverse strand, counting down.
GATGCATATGAAGTGAGGACTGCTGTAATTGTTTCATTATTTATGTAATATATAAACTGTAGAAAACTTCCTATTATTTTGTAGTACAATCAAAGTATAATAAATGATTTTGAAATGTGTACTTGACTTTTTTATTTTACAAATTATTCTTAATTCTATTTATGAAGAGCATCTTTTTCGTACATTATTAAAAATACGCCCCTCATCCTTTGGATCTTTGTCCTATTTCATTTTGTGAATAACTAAATTAAAAAATTAAGCAATGAATTGCTTTTGAGTGAAAAATAAAGTTTAGACATTAGTTATCAATTATCACCATCTTCATTATCATCATAACAGCACATTAGAAAAATTATAATATTTCATGAAATGCTTCCAACCGGCCATTCTGGAGATCCTAGGACTATGACCAGCAGTGGACTTCTTGCAGTTGATATCACCACGATGATTTCACGCTGCCTAAAAGTATCTCATACACCTTAGCAACTACCTAATGATAACAGTTGGGTCAATGGCTTAATGAGTCATCCAAAGTAAAAAAAAAAAGCTGTGGTTCTGCTAAAGATATTTTATGCAACTTCTATCAAATATTATATACAGATGAACATATACATATTATCATGTCTTTATCCCTTACAGGGTAGACAGTGCCGAAAGTCCGAAAGGCCTCGTTTAGTATGTTGGTGGGCATAAAGGTGGAAAATGGAATCAAAATAGTGATGGGTTGCTAGCCGCATCGTCTATTGTCGTGATTCTTTTAGATTTTCGCCCATTCCCTTGACCTCCTTCTACGGTCTGCATGGGAAGAGAAGCAGCTGGCACACTCTTGTTTTTTTTTTTCTCCCAGACCAGCATGGGAGAGACAGCATATACAGATGAAAATATGTTTTATAGTCAGACCAAATGTTGATCAATATTTCCATATGAATTGAGTCACTTGCGATTGTTATGTCAATGTAGAAGTGGCTCATCAATCTAAACAGCTGGACCGAAGAGCCACCTGGAACTTTGAAGGTATTTCAAAAACTATCTAATACTTTCGTGGTTCCAGGTGGTTTTTCAGTTCAGATGTTAAGATTGAGTAGCCTTTACTTGGACATAACTTTTGATATGTTTTGCTACAGATTCCAGGAGTCAGCCTACAAAACTACATTTACTAAATGGGGTGGTATGCTTAATAATATAATAGACACAATCCAATCATTAGTTCCAACTTCTATTCGATTTTACACAAAGTTGGTCCTACAACTAAAAAGAGATGCACTACTTTACAATGATTTATAATTGTAACATTTTATCGAGGAGTGCGTTACCCCAGCCGACTAAGTGCTCCTTTTAAGAATTGATAAATGCAAATAATTAGATCATTACTTCGTGTAAATGTCCCCGAAAGTAAATAATTTGACACCCCGCCGTTTCAGAGATAATGAGGAAAATAAAATTCGGCTGGCGTAACGTTACCCCAGCCGACTTTTTTTGATTCCGACGGTTTATCTGGATAAAAAGTATGCACAAAGATAGATTGAATTTGCTCTTAAATGTCCCCGATAAAATTAAATTTGACACCTTTATGGATTTCGAGTTATTTCATTTTCTGCTGCGGTAACGTTTGGTCAATCTCTGTATCTCTTAAACCGTAAGACGCAGAATCATCATTTTTTTTATACGTATAGAACGGAATTTGTCACCATTTGACACCTAGTTATCTTAAATATTAATAATATCGTTTGCGAGTAATAAATATTATTCTGAAAACCATATTTTCGGTTCTAGTTATTAAACGAGGGAACCCTGAAAATTCAAACTAGTCCTAATAGATGCCTCTTATAGAGACATACAAAACACCAAAACTTTCATCAGCCTAATCCATAGCATTGGCAAGTTATAATGATATTACTGGTTCCAGAAAGCCAGATTCTGGGCTCTCGATTTAAACGAGGAAAATAATACTTTCCTTCCACTTGGCTGATTCCATATTTAAACAATAATTAGACACTTTAACCAAAAATATACATACAAATTTTCAGCTTGATATACTATCGTATATAAGAAATAATAAATAAAAACTAAACCTAGATAATTTCTCCCGATTACCCGACCAAGTTCGAATGTGCATCTAAAAACGGCCGTACGATACATAACGTATACCTTCTAAAATCTGCACAGTAATAATAAGTGGTTGGGTATATTCAAGTAGAAAAATTGTTAGGATTAATTTTAATATTATAAACACTCGTATTTAATAAATGAAACCTTAGGGTCAACAGCAGAAACAGCCTCCGTGGTCCAGTGGTTAAGGCGTTTGCCTATTGACCCGGGGGTCGTGGGATCGATTTCCACCGGAAGCATACTTTGTTTAGTTGTTTCCAGTTTGGTAGGACATTGCAGACGTGAATCACCTGATTGTCCGATAATAAAGATGATTCCGTGCTTTGGAAGGCACGTTAAGCCGGTGGTCCGGCTGCCATCTGGTAGTCGTTAAAGGAACCACGTCAGAGGCCGAGAGGCGGTTCCGAAGAACTCTGACACCAGGGTGTGCATGGTCGATTGACCGTGACACCTATTTAAAATGATGATGATGATGATGAATGAAACCTTAGGGTGACTTACAGATTTTCTCTTTCAGCAAAACTATTACTTAAATGGCAATGTCTACATACTAATAATGTAAATAAAATATCTTTTTATATTTTTTTTGTTTGAATGATTTTAAGGCAGACTTCTTAAATAGAGGTCTGCCGCCTGCATAATAGTTCAATCCAACTGTCACCGTAGTTGGTAATCAAAAACCAACGAAAACAAGGTTATATTCTATAAGGTAAGACTATCAAGAGATAAAAAAAAAATCTTGAGTGTTATTTATTTTTGCTGCTCTCGCGTAGAAAGTGTCAGTTTTACAAATTGGGAGTAAAATGTGTATCCATCAACTAGGAAAACGCGTCGTTATTAGCTAAACAAATGAACTAGAAGTCCGTATTTCTTTTTCTATATTATGTACTGCTTGTTTTATTGTGCATTGCTTTATGCGAAGATGTAGGGGACATCTTACAAAGATTTGTTCGAAATCAAAAGTAGTCGGTACCACAGTACAGAGTATCAATACTTTTTTGTGTCTTTTGAAAATAAAAAAAATATATACATATACTAGTTTTTGCCCGCGTCAATGTCGATCCCTCGGGAGTAGTACTATTTCCCGGGATAAAAGGTAGCCTATGTCCTTCTCCGCACTCCAGAGAACTTGTATGCAAAATTTCATGATGATCGGTTTAGTAGTTACGGCGTGAAAGCGTAACAAACAAACTCACTTTCGCATTTATAATATTAGTTAGGATTTGTTATTATGCGCGAGCAAAACTAGGGACTATCGCTGCGCTGTCCCGCTCACGCACATTAGCCAATGAAATTGCAGTTCCGAGCAAGTGCAGTTGTATTTTTTTCTAATTCTATCTAACAAAGCAAGTATTACATACTCGTATTTCCAATATAACTCATATTACAACATAATGCCTTTGGTCTTGCAATAATAGACTTGGTCAATCCCGTTAGGAATCAATACATTATAAAGTATAAGTATGGAGGAAATAAGTAATTCCATTCTATAAGGCATATATTTTTTTATTAAAAAATTTCCACTCGCCTGTACCATCCAATTTAGAATACAATGCCGTCGAATATGGAAGTATATCTAGTAGTATGCCGCAGCCGCTTTCAGATGCACATCAGAACTTGGTCGGGTAATCGGAAAAAAATATCTAGGTTTAGTTTTTAATTATTATTTCTTATATACGAAAGTATATCAAGCTAAAAATTGGTATGTATGTTTTTCGATAAAGTGTCTAATTATTGTTTAAATATGGAATCAGCCAGGTAAAAGGAAAGTATTATTTTCCTCGTTTAAATCGAGAGCCCAGAATCTGGCTTTCTGGAACCAGTAATATCATTATAACTTGCCAATGCTTTGGATTAGGCTGATGAAAGTTTTGATGTTTTGTATGTCTCTATAAGAGGCATCTATTAGGACTAGTTTGAATTTTCAGGGTTCCCTCGTTTAATAACTAGAACCGAAATTATGGTTTTCAGAATAATATTTATTACTCGCAAACCATATTATTAATATTTAAGATAACTAGGTGTCAAATAGTGACAAATTCCGTTCTATACGTATAAAAATAATCATGATTCTGCGTCTTACGGTTTCAGAGATACAGAGATTGGCCAAACGTTACCGCAGCAGAAAATGAAATAACTCGAAATCCATAAAGGTGTCAAATTTAATTTTATCGGGGACATTTGAGAGCAAATTCAATCTATCTTTGTGCATACTTTTTATCCAGATAAACCGACGGGATCAAAAAAAGTCGGCTGGGGTAACATTACGCCAGCCGAATTTTATTTTCCTTATTATCTCTGAAACGGCGGGGTGTCAAATTATTTACTTTCGGGGACATTTACACGAAGTAATGATCTAATTATTTGCATTTATCAATTCGTAAAAGGAGCACTTAGTCGGCTGGGGTAACGCACTCTTTATCGAGTATGGTCAGCCAAAATAAAATAAAATATCATGGATTGATAGGTAGCCATTGTCTCATTTATTTCAAAAATTAACATAAACATATAATACTTAATATTTGAAATCACTGTCATACATTTATATTAGGTATACCAGTCTTAATTCCTAAAGAAACTTCCATGTATTTAATCAGCCTCCGTGCCAGAGCTACAGCTTCTTCAGTCTTGTAAACATTGGCCGACAACATGTCCAACTTGAAGTCAGTTTGAAAAGTTATCAAATCACCAGCATTTACAGCCATAGCATTAGCAGGCAAGCCACTTGCATTGACGAGCACTGTCCGACGGGTCAGCAAATCAGGGTGAACTTGACAAAGTACCTTTTTTGTCCATTCTAAACAAAATATTCTACTTGTATCTATTGCTAGCACCACAAAGTCGATAGCTATTTTACCGGTCAAGTCAGATTGTTTAACAACTTCTTCCAAGTGGAACGATCGCAGTATTATCAGTTTCCATCGGAAATTCCCTTTTGCGTGAACTTCTGCAAGTGCTTCAGACACTTTTTGAATAATATCCACATTAGATGATAAAACAATTATAGTTAGACTATTTCTGCAGCACATAGGTCCTACCCATGGTGCTATTATTGTCTCCTCTACATTTGTTGACATATTTGGCTGTACGTTCACGTAAATTACTTGCTTTCACAAACTAAATAGGGATCTAACTTGCTTTCCAAATTTCCAAATACACTCCACCGTTGTTTCGATGTTCAAAATATTTGACAGTTTTTTGTTGTTCTGTCTTGAGTCTATGGATCTGAGGTCTAGAGGTACTACTTTTAAACGTGTGACACTCGTCTTCGAGCGATTCTTGTATGAAAAAATCGCTCGTTTACGAACGGCGTCATTTCAAAAATAGTGCTCCAGAACAACTAGCAGTGAAATCAAATGAGCAAGCAAGACCATAGAGATAAGATGCAAGACAGACAGACCCCTATACCGAAAAGAGAAGTTGAGTGAGAGACATCCCACTCTGTTGCATGTTATTCTTCTGAGGTTGAGTTGAATGGTTGAATGCATAGAAGTATGAAGTCTCTGAAGCTCTGAAGACGCATTTTTTTTTTAATCTATGGTTGAATGACATATTGTTTCGTGTGTAGGCTGTAATTATCTTTTTTTTGGCACGTGTAGTTTTATAATTGACTAGCTGTTGTCCGCGACTTCGTCCGCCGCAATTTCTTTTATTATGATTCGTTCGTTTTTTTATTCGTATAGATGAATAATTTTCCCCCGTTTTCAAAACATTTTTTATTGATGCTTCGCTTCTATTGGTCGTAGCGTGATGTTTTATAGCCTAAAGCCTTCCTCAATAAATGGACTATCCAAAACAAAAAGAATTTTTCAATTCGAACCAGTAGTTCCTGAGATTAGCGCGTTCAAACAAACAAACAAACTCTTCAGCTTTATAATATTAGTATAGATTCCTGCCAGAATTTTTTGGCTTCAGTTTCCTAGCCAGTGCGGGATAGACAAAAATGCAATTTTCGCATGTAATGTCAATGTCAAAAAGTTCTCTAGTGTTGTCAAGAGCGGGAAACTTGCTTAAAAATATTATGATTATTGTTTAATAAATTGTCTGAGATATTTATTATACAAGTGCGTAATTATCAGTTTAAGGGTACTACTTTTCTGAAAATTTTATAACTTCCGTGAGTTCATGTTCCTGGAATCCATGTTTTGATTAAAATGAGGCGAAGAGATGAAAAGTTTCCTGACAATGGATTTGAGGCTTGGGGCGGTTATATGCAAGCAAAAATTGCCAAATTAGAGCAGCAATATACCTCAAGCGCTGGCAATGAAGCCAAGGAGACTGATATCTTTAATAGAGTAAGTATTTTTGTCAACGGATTTACTATTCCATCTGCTGATGAGTTGAAGGCCCTCATGGCTAAACACGGTGGTGTTTATCATACTTACCAAAGAAGTGATGACTATATTATTGCGTCCAATTTGCCTGATACAAAAGTAAAGAAAATGTCACTAACAAGGGTTGTCAAACCTGAGTGGATTACGGACAGTATTGCCTCCAATCGCCTGCTAGATTATAGAGATTACTTGTTGTATAGAAATTCAAAAACACAACCTCAATTGAACTTTGTTAAACTTAAAGATGAAAAAGTTAAGGAAGAAAGTATAATTTCAGCAAACAGTGATTTTGGATATTCCGCACATGACCCTGTAAAAACTGATAGAAAATCTATTGAAATGACAGTGAAAAATGAGGTTAGTTCGGAAATAACCACTCTAGTAAGTAAAGAAACATCTCCATTGAAAAAATCAAAGAATATTAACTTGACTACAAGTAATGCTACTAAATTTAATACAAATGAAGATAATCTAAAACCATTGAAAAGTGATGGTGTCACTAAAACTGCAGCTGATCCTAATTTTATTTCAGAATTCTATAACAATTCTCGGCTACATCACATTTCCCAACTTGGTGCAATGTTCAAGCAACATGTAAATGATTTGAGAGAGAGGAGTAACTTCACATTTCCAGCACGGTTACAATTAAAAGAGAAAATATTATCTTGCACTGAAACAAGTAACCTATCTCCTTTGATTTTTGAAAAGAGAAAGACTATAATGCATATTGATATGGATTGTTTCTTTGTATCTGTGGGTCTACGAAATAGGCCAGATTTACGGGGAAAGCCTGTAGCGGTTACACATTCAAAGGGCGGACAAGGCAGAGCAAAGAGACCGGGAGTTGATAGAAATACTGAATTCAATCTTTATAGGCAGAAACAGGCTAAAAAGATTGGAAAAGCCACTGGAAAACCTGAAGAGGAAGTAGAATTCCAAAGTAGAGTAGATAATATTGCTGATGAGAATGATAAATATGGTTCAATGAGTGAAATTGCATCATGTTCTTATGAAGCAAGAGCTAAAGGTATCAGTAATGGAATGTTCATGGGAGCTGCACTAAGACTATGTTCAGATTTGAAAACAATTCTATATGATTTTGAAGGATATAAAGAGGTGGCATTTACACTCTATAATACAATAGCTCGGTATACCTTAGATATTGAAGCAGTGTCCTGTGATGAAATGTATGTAGACTGTACAGAGATTTTGAAACAATTAGGCATTAGTGTTCAAGATTTTGCAACAGTTCTCAGAGCAGAAATCAAAAGCAAGACTGGTTGTCCATGCTCCACGGGCTTTGGAGGAAATCGTTTGCAAGCAAGATTAGCCACAAAACGTGCCAAACCAGATGGGCAGTTCTTTCTTACTGCTGAACTTGTTGAAGATTTTATGTTTGACATCAGGCTCAAAGATTTACCAGGGGTTGGCAGACAGACTATGCAAAAATTAGAATCTTTAGGACATCAAACTTGCGGATCACTGCAAAGTTTGCCGCTAGTTACTATACAACGTCATTTAGGCAATAAAACTGGTGCTCAATTATTCGACCAATGTCGTGGGCGTGACGAAAATCCTTTGTCATTTATTACTGTAAGGAAATCCGTATCAGCAGAAGTTAATTATGGCATCAGATTTGAAAATAATGACCAATGTGTTGAATTTCTCAAACAACTGGCAGCTGAAGTACATTCAAGAATGCAACAATTTAAAGTTATAGGTAAATGTATAACTTTGAAACTTATGGTTAGGGCAGAGGAAGCGCCAGTAGAGACTGCAAAGTTTATGGGTCATGGTTTTTGTGATGTCATCAACAAATCTAGTAATTTGAGTACTGCAACAAATGATGTTGAAATCATCACTAAAGAAGTCATATCCCTTTGTAAAAAACAAAACATTGATCCAAAAGAAATGAGAGGTATAGGAATTCAAATTACTAAACTTGAAACAATTTCTTCTAATAAACTATCCAAGGGAGCAATTAGTAAATTTTTGTCTAATACAAAAGTAGTGAAGACAGAAACAATCACTGAACCTAGTGAGCTAGTCCTACCTTCTAATTTAAGCCATAGTAAACCTGGTATTCCTCCTCGAGCTGTCACACCTAAAAAAGTTATTAAAGTGGCCACATCTCCAAAACAAAAATCTCCAGTCTTAGGGTTAGTAAAATCTCCCACAGTAAAACGGCGAGGCCGCCCGCCTAAGGGATCTAGACCACTGCAGTCTACTTCTAAAAATCTCATGAATAGATTCCTGCATGGACAAAATACAACAGTAAGAGACACCCCATATAAATGCCCCATGATAAAAGAAGAAAAGGTTGTTCCCATAGAGAGTATTGCTTCTAGAGAAAGAGAGCTAGAGAAAAAAGACAGGCAAGAAGGATTATTGGGGCTTCCCTGGAAGAAAGTACGAGAGCTTCTCAGAGCTTGGCTTGAAAGTGGACAAACCCCATTACCGTGCGATGTCGAAATGATTTCTGATTACATGAGAGAAATGGTCATAAATAAGAATATAGAGAAATTACAAATCCTTTTAAATTTCTTACGACGACGTACTACGGAAATGGACAGCAAGGCTTGGAGAAATGTAAATGATCATGTTATAGAGCAAGTACAAAATGCTATGATAGCTGTATATGGAAAGAAATTGTATATGGGGAATTAAGTGAAGAATAAAAATATAACAAAGTAATAAATGTTTTTGATTTGTTGTGCTGTAGGACAAAAATGAAACAGAGTCTTCCATACAATTCATTTATTTTTTGATAGGTACTATTATCTAGGACTAAAAAGAAAACATTACTACATTATTAAATTTTGTGTCAAACAATATTATTGCATTCATCTCTTACATTACTCCGCTATTCACCGAATCGACAGTCAGTCTGTGTAACCCTTAATTTGGCAGCTTTAGGGATCACAGTCGACATCACATATCATGATTGCCTTGGCAATAGTCAAAAATACATCTCTGATCCCTAACTATCGTATATTGTTTATTACTCTAAGTAATTTGAAGACACATGTGTAGATAATTCACAAAATGGCAGTTAGTATCACTTGACGTTTTGTTAATAAGCAATTTACGAAATTACAACACCTAGCCAATTGAAATTGGTATCAATAATGATGTATTCTTGTTCTGACCTGTGATACACAACTAAAAGTAAATGTAAAAACAATATAAGTAATGTTACATGATAAGTAGTTCAATTTCAGATTCAGCCATAATTTATTATCACAGTTCCTTATTGCAAATAAATAAATATAATATTTTGTTTCAGTATTTGCAAAAACAGCGCCAAATTCATAAGCATTTTTAAATCATTCGTTTTTAATAAATATTAATTGGATTTGTCTTGTGCAACCAATGTTACGTAGTAGGTTTCTATCCCAAGCTCACAGCTTGTAGCAAAACTTAAAAACTAAATGCTTTGTGACAACCTTTGAAAATTACTATTACGATATTTCTATCATTTAATACTTCGTGACAAGCTCAAAACAAAGTCACTTCAGGAAACAAAAAATATGATCTCTTAAAAAATTAACTAAAAGTCAACCTTGATAAAACGTTACGTTAGTATGAAAACATACGACAGATATAGCATATGAAACTCACTTTAACATGAAAAAAACAAATGGCAATGGTGGCTCCGCCTTTGTGAAGTTAGTTACATTTCTTTTGATATCTTAAATCATTAACAGCCCCTATTATCAAGAAAGAAATAATCTTATACTTACTAAAATATGTGGTATCTCGACAAATAAACAAACCACAGCCTATTTAATGATTCCAAATAACTGAACCTTCTTGGACTTGAAAATGGACCTAACTTCACTCTCTGCAATGTCGCCTCATGCAGTAGAGTTGACTTGCGAGAGAATGTTGTGAATCAGCTTCGATTGAATGATGATTTCGTCACCCGATCTGATGTTGTAGGAGTAGAGCTGCTTGGTAGGGAACTTCATCTCTTCAGGACCCTGGAAATACTCCATAGTAAAATATACGGTTAAATCACGTGAAAGACTATAGAAGTCATAAACATTGGAGACGAATTGAGATGGTCATTCAGGCACAGGTTTGGCGGTTCATACAAGTAATAAATAAATATATACGGACAAATCACACAGATTGAGCTAGCCCCAAAGTAAGTTCGAGACTTGTGTTAAGGGATACTAACTCAACGATACTATATTTTATAACAAATACATATATAGATAAACATCCAAGACCCAGGCCAATCTGAAAAAGATCATTTTCCATCTTGACCTGGCCGGGGATCGAACCCGGTCACTCCGTGTCGCAGGCAGGCGTGTTGACCGCTGCGCCACGGAGCTAGACAAGTGGAGTAATATTTATGCCTAATGCTATTACAAATGAAGTTTCACATTAGTGCACAGGTCAACTTGTGAGCTAACAGTTATGGCCGCTACCGCAGAATAAATTCTACTATATCGTACGTACATGTGACGTCGCGGAACGTGCGACTAGCAACAGTACCTACTTAGCAGCTAACTCTGTTCTGTCAAAGCTATGAAAAAAACTTGAGAACGGACGAGAGGCGTGGGACACCACATTCTGAATCTGAAATCTAAAAAAATATTTCAAGGGACGCTTTCTGCTCCGTACGCTACGTACTTATATTAATTCGGTACCACAGGTTTCCCGGAATTGGTTGGATCTAATTATACGTTCATAAGAGAGCAGTTACGGTTTTACTTTCCTCTCAGAACGTCATGGAATATTATGTAAAATACAAATGAAAATAGGTAATGGTATTATATTTACCTGCGTATCTCGTAATTCTTGGTCGACGTAAAAAAGTCGCATTTTGGATGCGGGGAAGCCGGCTAGTCGCTCCAGTCGCGTCTTCAGGTCCGATACAGTTCTGAAAAAAAAAGAGTAATTTTTAAGTTGGGTAAGATCAATCAGGATCAAAAACAAGGTTAATCATAGTAGCTCAATATTTCTTGCATCATTATTATGTTAGCATCCACTTTCCTCTCCCTTCTGCCAATGCTTATGCATTATTTGAATCAATCACACGTCACATTTGACTTTACTTTCTATATGCTATATTATAGATTATGTAGAGTATCTTTATTTATAATGTATCTTTTTAATTGCACAGTACTTAACCCTTCAAGCCCGAGAAACGCAGACACAATGGATTCTATTCCTATGCGTCCTCATTGGACCGCTTGGTGGTTAAGAGGTCAATATCTATCTCCCAATTTTCCAATTACCTAAAGGTAGCCTAGAAGAGATTTTTTCGTCTCGTATGTTGTAACATTGTTTTGAATGTGCAATAAAGTGTTATCTTTACTTTTACACTAATATTGTAAAGAGGTTAGATTTGATTGTTTGTTTGTTTGCATTGAATAGGCTCCGAAACGAGTGGATTGATTACTAGGAAAAATGCTTTCACCATTACATTGATACACTATCCTTGAACAGGCTATAGAATTAAATAGGTACCCACATATATCTACCCGTGCAGGCCGCGGCGGGCCCCGCTAGTCCTTACTAATATTATAAATTTCACGCCGTAACTACTGAGTTACGGCGTGAAATTTATTTACTTAGTGCAAAAATTCATGAGGACGGGTCAGTACCAGTCCTCATGAATTTTTGCAAACATGTTCTCTAGAGTACGGAGAAGGACATGGCTATCTTTCATTCCGGAAAAAGTACTGTTCCTGTCCACCTCCAGTTCCTGAGGGAACGACGTTGACGCGAGCGAAGCTGTAAATAAATAAAATACTTACCTGTAGACATCCACAGTCCGGACTTCGCTGTTGTCTCCGCAGGTGAACGTGATTTGCACGCGTTTCTCCGGCCGCAGGTCCACTGACACCAGGGGGTCAAGCTTGCCGTGCACGCCAATCAACTCCCAATATCTGAGAATAAACAAATGTCATGTGATTAACATAGATTGTCGAGCAGTGGGTTAGAAGGATATCGAGTTTAACGCAAAATATCCGCTCATGATAAACGACAACATCGCATTATGACCACAGTTTTATTTGTAAAACGCCGAAATCGTCATAAGCCTTGGTCGCATATCCGCAGGAGCGGCTCAGGGCAAGCACTTTTTAACACACGGCCAGTCTCGTCTGAGAACAAAGATAAGATAGGCGGTGACACAAACTTACTGGCTTAGTTTCTACTAACTAAGACTAAGAAAAAAAATATTTTTATATATATATTTTTTTTTCTCTTGTTCTTTTTTCTTTCTACGTAGTTTTAGTCATGATATATTTTTATGATCATTTTGAAACTCAATAAAATATTAAAATTAAAAGAAAAAAAAGGGGAACTTTATTTTTTCCATACAGGAAAATGTAATATGCATACCGATGGGGTACAGGACATTATGCGGGACACCACACCCGCTGAAAACCACATGACTGCCCTCTCCGCGTCGGGAAGGGAGGAAACGGTGGAGTTACTACTCTTTCACCACACCTAATGGGGGCTTAGCACAATCTCCCCATTTTATGTACGTGTGCAATTCTTCGAAACATTAGTTTTCATTTTCAAAGACAAAATTGTGTAATTTTCCTTGACTTTAATATCTAAATAAAAAAATGCTGTTTACATTAAGAAGGCATTCTATTCAGATTAAGCGAAATGTTATCTCCGTTGTCAACCAGTAAGGGCTTCTGACATGGAGTTTGTTTCATTAACATACTCATTTAGTCATTTAGGCGAGGTTGACGCAAATCTCGCCCACGCCGCTCCTTATGGAAAGGACCTTCGGAATATTCTATGTAGCGATCATAATTGATTTCAATTCGAGTGATTGGGCCATTCATTACATGTGAGTTTCGTAGGAATTTTGGCTGACCCTGATACAGCGCCCATCTTGTACTAAAAATTGATTGTCTGTAAGGTCGGTTTACGGACATTTTAACGTGATAACGGTGGAAGAGAGATGGATACGCCACAAGTCAAACGCTTAGGCCGATCGTGCCACTATCGCTTGTTCCATGCTCTCGCTTGCACACGGTACGTGAAACTATTTGTTCATCGATGTATAAGACTTTATTACGTCAAAAGGTTTCTTATTTAATATTTCAGAACTCTCTTTGTTATACAAGTAACAAAGCTTACCTAGTTTAATAATGTTTTCTGTATATTTAAAACTTATTTTCCAAATTACATGAACACAGCTTTTACTTGGCAACGCTATTTAGACACGCGGAACGAGGGGTGGAAAACGTAGGTATTTTTTTGCCGTTCCCCAATATCCGCCTGACTTACTACATCCTACTCAATCTACTGGTAAATCTGTCACTGATTGAACCTATTTCTTTCGCATCTTGTACTTTTATTGTTCTTTACTTTCTGTACAATTAACACCGCTGGCAGGTAAGACATTTTATTTTACAGATAACTACCTCCGTGGTCCAGTGGTTAAGGCGTTTGCCTGTAAACCCGGGGATCGTGGGTTCGATACCCACGGGAAGCATACTTTGTTGTTTCCAGTTTGGTTAGGATATTGCAGGCTTGAATCACCTAATTGTCTGATAATAAAGATGATTCCGTGCTTCGGAAGGCATGTTAAGCCGTTGGTCCCGGCTGCCATCTGGTAGTCGTTAAAGGAACCACGTCAGAGGCCGAGAGAAACCGAAGAACTCTGACACTAGGGTATCATGGTCTATTGACCGTGACACCTACTCGAAATGATGATGATTACAGGGAAATAACCGTTGAGAAAACTTACCTGTCAGGTCGGTCGGACTCTGGCTTTTCCATGTAATATCTGATGAAGGCTCTCTCCGCCGCCTCTCTTTCCTCAGCCGGCACCGCACCGCCGCCGTTCAAGGTTCTCACATGCGGCAACCGCGCCACCAAAAGCAGCCGTCGCTCGTGCTCTGTCGACTCGAAGCGCTCCCATAGCGGCCAGCCCTGAAAAGATAAATAAACAATGTTTAGTTACTTACAAATGACAATGTGGCTCGTATCTTGTACGCACCCCCACATCTCGTGGCTTTTGAGGTGTGAAATCATCTATAGATACATCTTAGGTCTTATAAATCTACTTTTAATGTTGAGAGTGGCACGCATGTTGCGAATATATAACTATGGGTAGTAGACCAGGGGTCGGCAAGTATTACTGTCTAGGGTCAGGATATAGTTAAAAATTTCTTAATGCTCGAGACTGTACAGTGTATGCTGAATAGTATGCCTACAGCATCTAAACTAAAAGGTGCTGCGTTCTGACGCAAACTAAATTATACCGTATGACGTGACTGATTTGGATGGATGGATCACATAATAGTATATGTGGTGTAGATACAACAATGCCTTCATTCACTTCACATTGCAAAGGCAAAGTTCAACGTTCGTTTTACGTTTAGGATACACTAACTTAGACAACATACATTCACCAGCTGCAACATATAAACTAGAAATGGGGTTACGTAAACCTACACTGCAGAAGATTTACAGTCTATTCATTATAAGTGACAGTCTGGTGCACATCTATATCTATACTAATATCGTATACGTTAGTATACGTATACGTTAGTACTTATATTAATTCTGTGCTAATATTATAAAGCTGAAGAGTTTGTTGGTTTGTTTGTTTGAACGCGCTAATTCAGGAACTACTGGTTCAACATGGAAAATTGTTTTTGTGTTAGATAGTCCATTTATTGAGGAAGGCTTTAGGCTATAAAACATCACGCTGCGACAAAAAGGAGCGAAGCATCAATAAAAAATGTTTTGAAATCGGTATAGGTATTATTTAATCATAATAACAGAAGTTGCCGCGGACGAAGTCGCCGGCAACAGCTAGTGTAAATATAAACTTAATTCAATAATGGTTTTCCGCATTACCATGATCGTCACCGATGATACGAGTATACCGCTCTAGACAGGTTTATAGGAATGTTAATATGAACCATACTTAGTAACTGACCCCCTCAGTAGTGTCAGTAGAATATAGGTATGTATTCATTATAATACCTTTAGGTATATTCATCCGATGTTCTTTATATCCACTGTGGTTCTTAACTTCAAAAATCCGTTTCTGCTCCTTATTAATCGAAGGTAATAGTTATTATTTCTTCCAAGTGTAAACTTACCCTCGACATAGCGATGACGGGGTGACTTAGCCCATCAATATGAGCTTTTCTTATGGGAACAATGCTGGGCTCTAGAAAAAAATCTGTCTCTATACTAATTGGCCAGCCGGTGATTTTATTGGTCCGTAAGGGAGAGCAGCATTCCCTGACGGACCAATAAAATCGACATACCCATACATATTCACGAGTTGTCTCACCCCTTCAAAGCTACGTCGAAGGTAAATTTACGACCTTTTAATATTTATTGATCTGAATTGAAAAAAATCAGGTAAATAATTTCTAAGAACGTTACATTTGCTACATTACAAGCAAGCGAGTAGGTAATTCACCGAACTCGACGCCAATAATGCGAAGGACCAGGAATTGTATCCGAATAGGATTGCAATAATTTATTTCACCCGACCTCAAGGTTTCGAGGAGCAAGATTCCTTGTACGGCATCCTCGAGACAGACGGGTACCAAGGCGCTTTATTTGTGCGGAAGGTCTTTCGGCGAGCTAGTAATCGGCTAGAATATGCTCAGACCAGAGCAAAGGAAACAGAATCATGTAAGTAAATTAATAAAGTTTAAATTCAATTACTAACAATGCGTTACGCAGCTTCTTTGTTGTGTGAAGGATTGCTGCTGTACTTTGTTGCCGTTTTACTGTTTACGGAAGGCGGAAAACTATTGGTTCCTTGGTCATTCCTTCATATGTCTTTCCTCGTTAATAAAATTACTGAATGAAAAGCTTGATAGACAAACAGACTCGCATTTTTTGCACTCGCGTACCTATTACACTGGGCCTGGGATCATGGGAGATAAAGCTTACTTGGTCAAAGAAACTCGGAACTCTTCACCTATACTTCGCGAAGTTTAGTCTTGGTTGGAAGTTTAGGTTGTTACCATGGGACGAGGGACGTTGGCTATTTATAGAGTAACTAATTTTTTGAAAAATCTGACAAGTGTTAGCCACTAACAACGCACATGAAACGTATAAAATTACCGTTATATTTGTGATGGGAGGTGTTGAGGGCTCCCACTCTGTAACGGCCAAACGGTACCGTTCTGAATCATTGGTTTTAGTTATCGATTTCGTGTTTTCATGCATCGGTGACGGGGTAAATATAGGCATATCATGTTTTAAATGCGTTATTTTATTACAAAATAGGTCATGCAACACAAATCGAACTTATGTTTCAAAGGTGCGAAGTATAACACAGTTTGCAAATAGTTAAAATCGGAGACAAGATTTTAAACAGAGCTATTGGAAGGGCGGGTAAACTCCGATGATACATAATCTTATCATGTTATCTGTGTCGTAAATGTGTTTTTGACTTATTTTAAAAATTTACAAATGTTTTATTAACAAAGGTCCGTAAAGAAGTGTAGACTACAACATTTTTAAACCCATCCTTAATATATTAACCTTGGTAATAGTTTATTAGATGTGTCATGTGCTCTCTATGCGCTCTATCTACTTAAACGAGTACTTATAAAAGGTATTTATTGTATGCGCGTCTTCTAGACGCGCAAAACGAATTGCGTTTTACAGAATTTGTGAAACAACGCGTGTGTGGATTCAGAATGCGCCACTCGGTTATTGTTTGATTAGTCATAGTCACGGTTAGAGTGGGTATTGTATCATGACATGACAGTGCAGTGCCCAGCTAGTTGTGAGGTAATATTTAGATTGATACCTACGACATTCACAACAAAGGTGTCATGATATGACAAGTGACGAAGTAAAATTATGTCCGAATGAATTGAGGAGCCACTTCAGGATTTGAAATAATCATACCATCCCATTTAGTAGATGATGAGATAATTTTGTAGGCCGAATCCTGGAATTTTAAGTCAAACGTATCAAAAGTTACGTCAGTGGTTCCTCAATTTAAACATCTGAATTGAGGAGCCATCTGGAACTCATAAAGTAAGATTTTGTGTGGACGACCTACTAAAAGTCTGGATTCGGTAATGATATTGAAGTTAGTCAAAATACGAAATTATCTTTTATGCCTCACATGGAAATATAGCGAATCTAACTGGTGTTAATTGTGAAATGAGTGCTAGGGGTAATCTCATTTACCGCTAGTCACTTTGCAGAGCAACGGTGGGAAACGGTTGCCATAAAGGAAATGCGCTGCGTGCAGCTGGAAGCCACAATTTGCAACAATTACGTAATGATGCAGTTCACCTATTACAGAAACTAGCAGTACACCTAGTAATTAGTCTGACAATCTGAAATTTAAACAAAACTCTTTCTCTCTCTCTCTCTCTCTTTTATTAAAGTGTTAATTATATATCATTTAGGTGTTTGCCAAAAACAATGACACCCTGGAGGGTCTATTTTTCATTTGGAACAAAAACAATATAAACCGACTTAAAAAGCTTTCTGAAACCATAGAATCGATTTTGATGAACCGTGCACTGTTCCTTGAGTTGAACTTCGCTTAGTACAAATACGCACAAACATAGAAACATTCATAGGTACTTACATACATTTATGAAATTCAGTACACATGTTTACAGCTGGTATCGATAAAAACTAGACAAATCCGACTATATAGCATATAAATACGGCTCTAAACACCTTTCTTAAAGTCTGTTGGTAAAGAAACTAACATACTTTTGCCATACAATCAACTCTTAAAACAATACACTCCTTTTTTGGGGAATTAAAGGTGCCCGTTAGCTCATATGTGCCTTTCCTATATCCTTCGTAATCAAGACTCATTTAACGATATCGTAAGATATGGCGTTTAACCTACAGTGCGAAGAGACTAATATACTCGTACATACAAACAAACGCCCTTGAAAAACATAACTCTTAACTGACGCAATCGGGTAAAAAATTTGATGTAACAATTTTCGGAAGTATTACAGTAAGTACAACTCCTTACGCACTTCAATTGTATGTTTGTCTGTTTGCATTGAATAGGCTCCAAAATTACTGAACCGATTTGAATAATTATTTCACCATTAGAACCCTACATCATCCCCATCATCCCTCATGAACATAGGCCATAGATGAAATACCTTCTCAAATCTCTTAATCTACTGGTTGGCTGGTTAAAGTATCCAAGGCAAGAACAAGAACCTGCGGTAATTTATAAACCATTAATTGAGGTCAAAGATACAGGGGCGATGGAGTTCTACAAAGGCTTTCTCCCTTCGTGTGTACCTCGTAATATTGAGAACGCACGTGGTGCCTCCTCAACCATGTGGTTATTTCTATACGATGTTTTAATTGGTCACGACTCCCTACATTTTGCTGCCAAGTCAACAGGACAAAGGGCAAATAGGAAACTGCACAAGGCCAATAGCACTTTAGAACTAAGCATAATCGTTATAAGGATGACCTTGATTTGGTCGAAGATTAACAAAGTACATTAAAAAATAACGAATTACCGTCACCGGTCAAGATCTCGTTCATGACGAACAAGAGCAAAAATGGGAATGGAAGAAGGGAAAAAATTAAGATCTAAGTAAAGGATAGTACCAAAAAAAGTCGTTAAATAAAGAATAATATTAGATGTAGAGCGTGCGTTTGAGCTGAGCGTGTAGAGCGTAATAAACCAGATATCCTTTAAAATTGGACAAATAAAGGTACACACCGACACAAACCCTTTCTCTTCTCACTAAAGGACACGTGAGCAAAGCCGAGCTGACCCACAGTAATTCCTATGGTAATGCAGCCGGTCACGTCACGGCTTTATCTACCGCAGTCTGACAACACAAAGGACTGTTAACCGTTTGCTTCTACAGCATTACTATTAGGGCATGGAATACCGAAAAGATTTTCATACCGGTATTGATACCGGTATTGAAATTTCGAAAACCGGTATACCGGTAATTTCGGTATTTTTTTTAAATACTGCTAATTACTGTTTAAATTATATATATTGGTATATATTATTATATACATTATTATATATACCAATAGCGATTGGTAAGTCTTGTTTCCGGAGAGCGATTAAAGTAGTTTCTAGGCTATGTGATAGAAACACTGAAACCTTTTATCAACTCCTCAGAAAACACAAAATGAATAAAGGTAATAAAGAATACTAAACAAAATGCGTTATTTGATCCAAGAATTATTTAAATTGTTTCCTTGGCACAAATATCACAATCAAATATATATTAAAATTTGTTTTACTTTCTAATGATAAGAAAACACTTTGCCCTAAGGGTCTTCATGAAGAAATACAGACGGGAAACACGTCTCTCCACTTCCTGTTTCTGTATGTACGAGGGATGATCTGGTGGGCATTGAAGTATTGACATTATCTGCGACATGCACCGTGACTCCGATTCCAGAGTTAGGATTGCTGTTGGTGAACCGTCACAGTTGGAGTCCACCAAGGCTCGGTTCTCAGCTCCTTGTTTAGTGCGATATTAGAAGAAGTGTCAAAAGGGAAATACACAGAAATACACATGAGCTTCCTCCGTGGCTGCTCATGCATGTATACTGACGATATCGCACTGGCAGATGCGAAAAGGGGAAGACGTGTGCGACGCGTGAATATGTGGAAGGAGTCGCTTGAGAACGGCGGCTTGAAACTAAATGGCGAAGACCGAGTACAGGGATTGCAACGTTACAGATTTCGTGCCTTTACGCATAGGCGGAAACGTGGTCGAGCGTACTTACCAGTTTAAATACCTGGAATCTGGCCTTTACGCGTCTAGAGATATCAAAACTTGCATAATGTAACTGGGATCATTTGTGACCCAAAAATGTATTTTAAACTAAAAGGACAGGACATTTTAGACCTGTCCTGTTCATGGAAGTGAAGCACAGGCTACGTGAGCGGCTCAAGAGGGAGATGCGTGTCACGGAAATGGATATGCAGCATTGGATGTGTAAAGTTTCGAGAAAGGGCCGCATAAGGAACTCACACATTCGCGGTAGCCTCCATGTCCGACCGAAGCAGGCAACTCTCCTGCAAGGCCGCCTACGCTGGTACAGTCATGTTTTGCGAAAACCAGGAAATTACATAGGGAACAATTGTCTGGCCATGTTCACCGAGTCCCGACAGAAGGGAGAAACCCAAGAAGTGCTGGGTTGATGTAATTGGGGAGGATATGCGTGCAATGGCCTCATAACATGCAGTTTCTTGAGAAGTTGATTTTGATGTGATATTTTTATAATCGAGATTATTCATAATTCATGCATATAATAACTCATCAGCAGTATGAACAACACTATGAACCACCGAAATCGAACGTTCTTCATAACCTTGAAGAAATAAATGAAATTTTTCGAAATACCGACATGCCGGTATTTTATCCTCAAATACCGGTATCAAAATACCGACATTTTTTACCGGTATACCGGTATTTCGGTATACCGGTATACCGGTATCCATGCCCTAATTACTATTCCGTTCACAAATTGGATTTGCTGACACTGACAAGATTATTTATTTATAGAAAGACCCCTGATTAAATGTTGGATAGAATATAGAATAGAATAGAATATTTATTTATTTGCATTTGTAAAGGGTATACAGTAGGTGGTAACAATATATTTTTCTCCTATACAGCCATTGAATTATAGCATGCAAATTTACAAACAGGTAAAATTGTCAAGGTTAGTTATTTAAATTAAATTATGATATATTAAAATTAATTTGACATAGGTACCTAAAATAATTATATTGTATTCAATAATTAACTCTTTAATATGTTAACATTAAATTGTTATTTTATTTGAAATTGAGAAACTCTTGTATTGTGTAAAAGCCACGCTCATTCAGCCAATTTTGCAGGTGTTTCTTAAATAAGTTAAATGTGAGTTTTTTATGGATTCAGGTATTTTATTGTATATACTTATACACATACAGTAGCAGTTCTTTTTATATCGCTAACTTTTTGGAACTACATCTAATACCAGACGATTGCACTGTCTGGTATTTTTAGGATATATGTCTATAGCTTCTTTAAATAATTTATAAATCAATTTAACAAATTTTGCTACTTCAAAAATATATAGAATGGGGAGAGGAAGGACTTTAAACAATTTAAATAAAGGCTTACATGACGTATCGGGTGGGACTCCACATATAGCTCTAATACACCTTTTTTGCGCAACAAATGCTTGATGTATGTCAGTACTATTTCCCCAGATGATAAGTCCATAGTGCAATACAGATTCGACATAGGCGAAGTATGCTGTAAGGGCTGTATTATGATATATATCTGAATGATGCACAATATTTAACAAAGGTATATCCTATATACAGGATGATTTTTAATAACCTGGCAGTGGCAGTATTGGTGTTGGAATCGGAATCCCTAATAGAATATAGACCTGCAGAAAGAAATGTACAAGTGATGAAAAAAGAAATATATAAAAATTTACCGACTAGCTGGTCAAATTTCTATGGAAAGTCTAAGTTTTTGCGTAAATTACCTACTTTCTTACGGATGTATATTCTATTAGGGATTCTGATGCCAACTTTTAAATTTTACCAGCTAATTCAATATCATCCTGTATACATTTTTTGTGCTAGCTAGCTTTTCCCCGTGACCTCATAATTAATAAAGCCTTTGTGCTATTCTGATGAGATGAATAAGTTATAAATTTTAAAATTCTTCATAGTCTATTCAGTCATCATCATTTCGTGTAGGTGACACGGTCAATCGATCATGCACACCCTGGTGTCAGAGTTCTTCGGAACCACCTTGTTCTTTGAACGACTACTTACCAGATAGCAGCTGGGACCAACGGCTTAACGAACTTTCCGAAACACGGAATCATCTTTATTATCAGACAATCAGGTGATTCTGTTCAGTAGTTTTTGCGTGAAGGACAACAAACAAACATCCACACGTCCATACAAACTTTCAATTTATTATATTAGAAGGATAGGCCGTTTTGTCTGATACAAATGGGTTAATCAAACATACACCATCAAAAATATGAATAGTTATGTTATCAAGCTTAAAAGGATCCTGAATATTTTATAGTTTCGTTTACAAGTTATGAAAGAAAATTATAGCGAATGGACTATTCTATTTGCTTGTATAGCGAATAGAATAGTCCATTCGAAAAATTATAGCGAATGGACTATTCTATTTGCTTGTATAGCGAATAGAATAGTCCATTCGATATAATTTTCTTTCCATTCTTTCCATACATAAAGATGACTATGAAAATGGACTATAATTTCATGAATGACGTCACATCTCAATAAAACCAAGTTAAATAGGACAATCGGTCGTCGGGGAGGCGGGTGGCTGGGTTTATTCCGAAGCTATTCGATATCCATGACAGTTACTGACGAAATGGCTTTCGAGTATAAATCAAATATTTCATTACACGCTTGCATAGAACCACTCATTATCTCCCATTATTTTTGAATCTTTAACCTAATAATACCTACAACCTGCCGCATGGAATCGAAACAAAAAAGAAACTAAATAAATTACAAATACACAATACTTTTTTCCCATCAAGCACGAGAAACGCTGTTGAGAAACAATGGATTTTTTATTATATTATTGTTATGCGGTCGGATCGGGCCGCTTGGGGCTTGAGAGGCCAATGCTTAGAGTTTTAAGACTAACTTTTATATTAGTGATAAAATATGTACTTCGAATATAAGCATAATAAGTCTAAAGTTATAATCACTGTAATACACGCGACCAAAAGTGCAATTACAATCGTAGAACAGCTATTTATTAGTGTCAAAATGCTACCTATTACCATTAGTGCTAGCTAACATAACAGGGCACTTTCGTGCAGCAACACCCAGTAGTGGCGCATAGCGTTTCTGGGTCATACAGCTGACGTCGATATCCATGCATTTTGTATCAAGTCTCAAGACGTTAGTAGATAGGTACGTGTTTAGTAAATACTTATAATAAATCGTAAACATATGTATAAGAAAATAATTAGAAAAAAACCTTTTGCAACTGCTTTTTGTCATGATGGATAAAATATATCGCGCCAAGTGTAATTCATAAAAGATATAAAGCTTGTTTATTTCCCAGCAGTGTCGTTGAAACATGTTTTTTTTTTCGATTTTTTAGTACCTAATACTCAATTAGGTGAAGAGGGTACGAAACGAAGTTATTATAGGTACTTACTCAAAACAAAATGTTTTTAGATACCTTCTCATGCACTTATTCACGTCAAATTATTTAATTAATTTGTCTCGAGTAAATTAATCAAGCTTAAAAATTTATTTTAAATGAAACTAGCAACGCAACGCAAGAACCGTTTGAAGAAACCTTTTTGGTAATCTCCTCATTCTAGATATGTGTTTGAATTTTGATGAACAATTCCGAATCAATGTTGGTTACATAATACTAGCCAGTGGAACATCAACAAAGAATTCCAGACCACAAACGAAAAACAAATAATAAATTCTGACTCGCCACGAGGCAAACAAGGCTGCAAAAAGAAGCGCAAAACGCGTGGGCTGGCGGAATAAAAACCGTTTGCCGCGTATGAATCATAAGAAAGATCTGATCCGACGGCTATTGTCCTGGCCTGGTAGGTTTTTTATTTTGAATCCTAACTTTAATCATAACGTTTAATAAAACCGACAAACAATCGTAGAAATTTTAAAGATCGTCAGCCATATTGCTACATCCAATTTTCGAAAGATTTCGAAGGATAAAGAGCCTCCAAAGACTCTCGTCTCAAGCCCCATGTATTTTATTCAATGATACGAGTATAAGCGTGTTGTTTTTGTCCTTCTATGACATGAAGGTAATATCTATAAACGTTTCTATTTTAAACAAGACGGTTTCTTATTTATTAAGTTTTTTTTCTCTTTGAGTAATTTTACACTCTGTCCTTTCTGTATTGTAAAGACAGTATTATTTAAAAGTATGTAGTTAATGTTGATAGCGGAAAAACGAACTTTATTTTGCATTTGAGAAAAATTGCGGTTGTTTCGGCTAAATATTAGCGCAGAGGCCGCCATCCTGAACCTACTAGATCCCCGGGATGAGAATAGATGGCCGTGTCCGGGTTGAAACGGCGCAGAGCTTGGTAGGTTTTAGGTAGCCGCTCTAATATTACCGAGATGTTCGCTAGTAAATGAATTCTGTGTCAATCGATCGACTGCAAAATCGTGAAATAAACAAAAATGGATAAATAAAAATACTTTTAATTAACTTAAAAAATAGACGCGATTATCAATTTGATTGTAATTTCATATACCTCCAACTCAGTCATTTACGAAACGATTTTAAAAAACCTTTTTTGTTTGAAAGGGTATGGCTTTCAAATAAATCCCATTAAAATTTCATCAAAATCGGTTTATTAAGGTTTATGGTCGATTTTTTTATACGAAAGAATACAGTATTATGCATTTATATTACGCAAAAATACTACGGCAGAGTTGATAAACAGAAATAAAAAGAGAGAAGTTTAAGAAATATCTAACGACTTTCTGGAGAGTTGTAAAGAGAATGTACTAAAAGGAATAGTACTCTTTCAGTCGTGACAATTAGAATTATAAAGACTATTAAAATAAATACCTACAGGTTAGCCACATGAATTGGAAACATCAACTGTTGGCAAGGTTGATGTTAGTTTAGCGAATGCAGTAACTAATAGCACAATGCAAGGAACATACATAAAGATTGCATTAGCTAATGGAAGTACAAACGAATGTCGAGGATTGAGAAATAACTCCACGCAATTACCATTACAAAATATCTAGACTGCAAACTGCATACTTAGTTTGGGTAACGTTGATTTGCAAGTTAAGGTAATTAAGACCGATGACGAATCACTGTGGAAGACAAAACAAATTTCCGTTTCCAATAAATTCAAGGCGGTTCTTTCTAAAGGCATACCTCAAGGCACTATTCTATTCCATACTATACTAGTTTCAAAATATCACGTTTTAAACGAATGCGTGCCGTATCGAATGTCATGCGCGCTGTGGGTTGGGGATTCCGTAACATTTTAGTGACTTCCCAGTTTTTAATATGCATAAGATAGCTGCATATGAAATGTAAATACGATTCGTGCGCTTGTATGTAAATGACAATGTTCATTTTATTCAATTTATACTTAAATGTAAGTTTGGAATAGTAAAAAGAAAGGTTAAATTCTGTTAGTATGGACTACTTTCCACTCAGCGCTGGACCTTCTAATATCAGAAGAGGATCAAATAAGCTTATACGTTGGGTTGGAAAAAGGCTTTTTTGTTGCTAATTGTTTGTTTGTATACTCTTTATTGCACACATACAAAAGATACAATTTAAAGATACAGATTCTTGGATATAAATGTACAGTGGCGGATTTATTCTTGAAGGGATTTCTTCCAGTCAACCAAGTAGCTGAAAGGATAAGATACAAAAGTTACGGTATAATTGATGATGGTATGACGGGTGGTGTACATACAGTCCTTGTCACCAAAAAATATAACGCTTTCCAGAAAGTTAATATTTTAGATTAAAAACGGATTTTAATAAAACTTCTGAACCGATTTTGATGTAATTTAAATGGAATTGAAAAGTATACCCTTTCGAATATAGAAAGAAACTTCCAAATTTAAGCAGCAGCAGAGAAAAAAAATATTAGATTCATGTTTGGACATGATTTTTAATGAAGTCAACTGAAGCGTCAAATTGATTGAAGGACATAAAACCTGTGAATTCAAAGGTCAAGATAATGACAAAACTCAATATTATCCGGTCATTTGGCAAGGTCGGCGATTCACCGGCGACTGTGAGTAACCGAATGCAATTCAGACGGGTTATATATAACGAACAGGATTATTGCTACACTTTATGAATCATCTTACGAACCCTTTTGGATTATGCCCTGTTCGTGCGTATCAAGAATTAAGTGATACTCTCTATTATGCGAGCGTTTACCCAGTTTTTTCTATCATGACGATTTCCGTAGACTAGCTAATCAACATGCCAGGTTGTCACATTGGCAGATCTAGGTACGATGTGGTACGATCCCCGGTCCGGATGGAGAATGATCTATTTCAGATTGAGTTGGGTTTTGGATGTTTATTTGTATAATGTATAATCTATTCTCAAGCACACACCACGATTCACTGCCAAAAGGATAGTTCTGAAGGATTTGCCCTTATAAACTTATCAGCATTTTAGGTCACAAATGCCTGCTCAGCTTCTCCACTAGGCCCACCTTGCTGTTAGACAAGCAAACAGATCATTTGTATGCAACAATCAAACAACAATCTGTGAATCATAAGCTCTTGAAGTAACTTAGTACATATGTATGCTGGTCCATTTTAAATGTCCTCAAGTATGATATAGAATTAAGGCTAAAGTAGATATGAATGTTTAGGAAATAACGTTTTTCTATAGCAGCCACAGCCGTGTAGCTCGCTGTGATAAAACTGCGCGCTATTTATCTAAAAGTGGCATCATAGTTTGAAAATCTTCTATCATCATCATCATCAGGTCTTTTTAGTCTTCACTGCAGGAGCATGACCCTCTCTGTACTACCGGAGACATACGTCTATGCTGAATTGGACACATAGAAATGGTGTTAATTGTTCAATCAGTGCAAATTTAATTTACGTGATTTCATTATGATTTATACTGGACCAAAGGATCATTCCAAACTTTCGTTATAGTTGCAAAAAATGCACAATACAGCTTCTTTATTTAATTCTTGGACCTTCCACACCACTGGATGGTCGAAATTCTATAGGAGGTCTATATTTTCCATTTTCACTTTGATCCAACGATTCTGTATTCTATTAAACGACCCTTAGGGTTAATTAAGATTAAGACGTGGTCTAACGTGGTTAATATTTATGTATTTCTAGCCTATGAGTTAAAGATTTCAAATATGTTGCTTTGATGCAACTTTCTTTTCTATGAGAAATTAGAATTTATTAAGTTAAATCCACTAGCTACTTCTATCGCGCAGGAAGCCCATAGTACAGGAAGTGGGATAATTCGAGAGATTAATCATTATTTTCACAGTTCCTAAACTCTATATTAAACACGACAAAACATTAATAAAAAGCATATGATAGCTTTGAAACATGACAACAAACATAGGGATGTGCGTGCGCACGTCATGTTGGCATTTAACTTACATTGGTTCCCTTCCTGTATTGTGTCATGTATGACAGTTTATCGCTTGGCCGCCGTCGTCATAGTGATCCGATATGTTCAAACAAACCGACTCGGCCGTCAGGCACACTTTCACATTCCTCGTTGCGTGACGGTCAGAGCAAATGCGGCAAGAAAATAGGAAAATTGCTTCTATAAAACAGGACGTAAGGACTTTAATCGCTTGTCATAACGGGATACGAGAGGACAAATTGCGCGAAGGGAACTGAGAATTAAATGCTGATTAGAGCTTGGGGTGATCTTTGGCGGGGTGGGACACTCGTATACAGATAAGGGTCAAAGAGCCATTATCAACGCAGTCAATGAGGAAGATCTCTCATTCTAAACTCTAAAATATTTGTGTTGGATGAAGCAGCTCCAAAAATGTAATTTGAATATATATTTCATCTGTTTCATTTTTGACTGAACAGTGACTCAGCGCGAGAAACGCATAAGACATTAGCTTATCACTTCAAAGATAAAAGCGATCATAAACGAAACATTAATAGCAAAAGGCCGCCGCGTCAAGGCTGCAGAGCTCCCAGGAGTAAAACAGATGTTCCCGATACAACATTGCGAACTCGCGAACGTGTCGAAATTATGCGTGGATCAGCGGCGCTCGATTGTGTAATCACACGCGTTATGTAGGCCGCCACTAAATCGGGAAGACCTTAACCTGCATATACAGAGCTCCCGAGGGACGCAAAGCGGATAAATTAAGACGACGAGTAGCGGAAAATAACAGACGCGGTATCTCCGAATTTTTAAGTCGGAAGGGTTTTCAATTCTATTGTTGTTGCAAGTTGGCCGCCGCTATACTTGGCAATCGTCAAGATTGAAAGATTTCATGTTATAAATTAACACTGTTACATCATTCAAATCGTCGTAAGAAACTGTTGATGATAATAACCTCGATGACTATTCACAAGAACGTGCATGCGTTGAAGCTTAACAAAAACCACAGCAATCAATGGCTGTTGGTTTTCCGCAAGACCCACATCAGTGTAACCCTTTTATGATGCAATGCAGTACATATCCATATGAGATAACATGGATAGGTTTCTTTAAATTAATGAATTGTAGAGTTACCTCACGCAACTGGACAGAATTATGTTTTGCTTCAATGCAATCACTTTTTTTATCTTTAACGGATGGTTGCATTTCAAACTGTGATCTTCTAGATAAGATTAGTAAACCAAAAACAAGATACTTTTTTCCAATTCTCATTCCTACCTCTAAGCTCAGTTACGATTTATTATTAGCTTATTAACTGGTCAGGGTACACAGTTCGTATCAAATGTTGGAGCGTTCAAGTCAGATGTGCACACTTGCACCCTGAAATCCTGTTACAGTTTTAAATGCCTTTAGATTCTGCTGCTTACCCTGTAGTAATAACCAAATATGGTGATTATATTCTGCAACTGCAACTCACCTGTACTCGTAAACTCTTCAAAGCCGGAAACCGCGCCAACCGGTCCACCTCGTCCCACGTGGCCAGCCCGGTGTTGTTCAGGTTTAAAAACCGGAGGCGACTGAAACCGCAAAGTCTCTGTTTACTACGGCGCTGATAGTAAGCTTGTAATACAATAGGCCACTGAGTTCAGTGGGTCAATGGCAAGACGCACATTAAAGATAAGTCGTGTCGTAAATGTCGTAATAATTGTACGGTCTCTGTGTCCAAAACTAACGGCACTATAATATTAGTCGTGACAATCAAAGATAAAAATTAGATTGACAATAACTATTACGAGTACATATAATATCTACTTACGGGAAAGCATCGTGACTCTTCTTATTTCCATTACCATCTTCACATTTTTCACACGGATCTGGCTCTAATGTTGTTATAGGACAGTCGTTCACCAAAAGCGTCTCCAAATTAGGAAAACAGTAGCCAAGTTTCGATACTTCTCGCCAACTGCTCACAGGGTTACCAGAGAAATGGAGTTTCTTGAGTTTGTCATGAATAGGTTCATTGAAATCAATGTTTAGGCGAGAACATTCTTCACATTGGTCTTTTTCATCTATTTCTTTTCCGCTTAAGTCCACATAGGAATACTCGTTGAGGCTCAAATGCAGCTCTTCGAGAGCTGGTAGAGCTTTGAGTAGCGAGTGGACACTAGGCCAGCCTACGAAAGTGGAGTTTAAGACGAGATGGCTGAGACTGTCCCACCGGGGCCGAAGAGCTTGAGCTGCTTGGATTTGAGCAGATAACCGATTGAAGCTAAGGTTGAGGAAGCGCACTCTTGGCGTCTGCTCCAGCACCGCGAACACCTACAAGAGATTTCATAACACCGATGAAGAATTGATCTACTTTTAGTTGGTAGTCTAGTAATTGACTGTCTGACTCGTGGGAAATGTTATCGGTATTGTACTGTGTTATTGTTCAAAATGCAGTGCCTATCTCATCATTAACAATTACATCATGCATTACCTAGTGAGAAAGCGGTTAGTATAGGTACCTTACCTCTTGCCATTCAGTAAGTTTGTTGTTGGCGATGTCGAGTTCGACGACGTCTGCGCATTTGTCGGCCAAGCCACACGGATCCCCGGCGCAATCGATGTCACAATCGTTTAAAACGAGTAAGGTAGGTACACTGAGTCTAGGTGACCGCTTGGGCACGAAGATGGCAACCGGCATGTCATCTATTGGAGGGTTTACTTCGCCCTTCGCGCCATATTTGCGTTCCAAGGCTTCTAGCAGCGACGGCATCTTTCTGTAACAATAGCATGTGAAAACTTGATAATTTGGAAACGTTTGGCTGTCAACAGTAAATTCAAATAATAGAGTAAATTAATAAACCTTTGAAAAGAGGTTTTAAATATTTTATCGCTGAACATTGGCAGTTGTCCTAGTAATTTTATTGCTTGGTTGCTGACGCGGATGCGTGTCGAAACCACGGCCGTGGTCAAAACGATGCCGTATCAAGCGAGCCTGATATTCGCATTATGACTAAAACTATTCAATAGTGCGAAAACAGACAAAAAGATATCTTCGCTTCGATTCATAATTTTCTAGACTCAATTTCTAAAATAAATACCTAAATAAAACAACACTAAATATTATAAAAAGTAAAGAGTTGATTGTTTGTTTTTTTTGTATTGAATAGGCTCCAAAACGACTAAACCGATTTGAAACCATTAGAATCCTACATTATCCCTGATGAGCAATAGGCTATAGAACATTTTCAAAACTATTCGCGGCGGGACACTAGTACCTAATAAAAACATTAAACAATGGAATGAAGTGGTAAAGATCACCCAAGTAAAGTTAAGATTTTGATCATGGAACTCTTAATAACCTAATAGAGACGATTTTCTTATGTCCATTGTAATTACGATGCGTTTCCATGCATTCAAGTTGCACCTGACGTGAGCAAGTGCAGATGAGCTAACAACAACATTAATATTGATAGTGACGATTTACAAACGTGCTAAGATAACAAAGAATATCCACAGCTACATAATTATCATTCGTGGTTATAATAGGCATTTTTTTCATTGTTCTAAGGAACCGACCTCCCAAAAAGGCACATGAGTAAAATGTCATATTAACCCAAAATCTCTTTGAGATATAAAGGTTGCAAAGTCACACTTTTTCGACTTGCCCAAAACGGTCTTTTGAATAGAATAGACAGTTGTGACGTATTTTAGCATATTGCACGCATGTCGGCACGACACCTCACGCATGCGACATTTTAAATTAATGTATCGATAAAAAGAATATAAATAAGTGTCAAATATAAAAAAAATGTCGTCATCCTTATTACATTTCCGCATTTAAATAAAAGGCATGTTCAATAATTACTTATTTCTAGGATAATGACAATATTTTTGTACAGTACAGGCTATCAGCCTAACTAAAGTACAGGCTAACAGAGAACCAACAATACACAAGATGTTCGACTTTGAAGGATACACAATTTGTAGGTTAAGTTGAAGTTCATTGTGGTCAGTAATTTAGAAACACAGATTAGAGATTTCGATAGAAGGCATTGAGGCATTTCAGTTTCGACAATGAGCCAGGAACAACCGATGTTAGAAGGGTGTTGCACAACAGATTGCGCTATATCGTGACTGCACTCAAGGTTCTCCGTATGCACATAACGAATATAATTAGGTTTGTCTCGTGTCCCGTACGTGCCTTTAAAAATTATCATAACTAAGATTCAATTACTATAGTAGATTAATAAAAGTAATCACATGAAACTATTTCTGTTACTTAGGAACTTACTAGTCTTCTAGATTGAAGATATCAGTATATTTTATTACAAAAATGTTAAATAAACTAACTATTCAATAGTTAATAGATTCAGGTGTTACTTTGCGGAAGTCAAAGCTACATTTACTTTGAGACCATTTACTATGCGTGCTTCCGCCACCAGTTAATTAGTTAGTAACGCATTCGTTGCTTGTCATTCGAACGATCAACATCTAGGTTTCACTGCCTGAAGATGCCTCGTGTAGAGGCGAAACACGTGTCGCGAGCACGACGGCCGACATTGCTGCAGCCTCAACGGATGCAGCAGTATCGACCAGGGTTGCATGCATCAACTATTGGTGGCGGGTATGAAGGGACTAACAGTAGTGGGTGGGCGCTGGCCAGCAATAGTTTGCATGAACTAACTGGTGGCGGAAGCACGCAAAGTAAATTGTCTCAAAGTAAATGTAACTATTCAATGACAAACTGAATATCAACGCCAAACAAAAAATATATCCGCTTAAGTTTTTGTCTGTTATTTGGATTTTACCTAGCTATAACTACAAAAAAAAACAGCCAAGTGCGAGTCTGACTCGCGCACGAAGGGTTCCGCACCGTTATCTATAAAAACGCCAAAAAATCATGTCTGTTGTATGGGAGCCCCCCTTTAAAATTTATTTTATTTTTAATTAGTTATTTATTTTTAAAGTTAATATATTACATAATATTCTGTAAATATTTCAAGCGTCTACCTGTTGCCGTTATCAATATCGAGCAAAAACAAGCAAAAAAATCACATTTGTTGTATGGGAGCCCCCTTAAATATGTATTTTATTCTGGTTTTTAGTATTTGTTGTTATAGCAGCAACAGAAATACATCTGTGAAAATTTCAACTGTCTTACTATCACGGTTCATGAGATACAGCCTGGTGACAGACGGTCTGTCCGTCTGACAGACAGACAGACAAACAGACAGACTAACAGACAGACAGACAGACAGACAGACAGAGAGACGGACAGCGGAGCGAAATTAATAGGGCCCCTTTGGGTACGGAACCCTAAAAATGATAGTGATTTTATTTAATAATAGGTACTGTTCTGAATCGGTGCAATTTTATAATTCAATGTCATCATTATAATAATATTTTTTAAGTATTTATAATATTTATTTAAATATACCTATAAGCTCAATACAATGTTTATTTTAAAAGATTAATCATAAAGCTATATAATATTTGAAATATGTAATATAATAGTACTCAACGGGAATCAATACGAAAAAAATAAAGTGATACTGTTCACAATCACTTAGTTAAGGTCGTGGTGTCATCAATTCGTTTCTCCAGGATGAGAGGACGTACTATTTAAGCCTCTATGGTAAGCACTTATTGTGTGAGATAGCATGCTTAACAATGGGTAGAAGATCTGAGCTAACCACGAATCTATGATATTCTTAAGATATTTAATCATTAATAATATTTATTACTCATGTAGACATCGCTAAATGTGGCAAGTTGGCTACCAACGATAATAAACTTGAAAAACTAGTAGATACATATTATAACACGCATCGACGAGTATCAGCGACTATTAAAAGATTGTTATCATGTTTATTTGATTGCGAACATTGCCGACCTTTACATAATATACTCATTTAGTTATAATATATCAGTTACTATTTACTTAATTAAATTCTTCTTCAAGTGCTTTCCGGTGTTTTACTCAAGTAAAAAAAAAAACGCATCTTAATGGATGTAACTTTTAACAAATAAAACCATTCTTAATAAAATCCACTTGCAAGTTCTGTGTTTAAAAACTCCACGTTTTATTAACTGCAATCTAACAAAGTCAACTGCTAGGTTATCTATTAAATCTCACGTTCGTTGTTTCAAACGCTCTATATCTTATTTAGCTGTTATTTCAACATTTTTACTGGTTGTTTCAGTGTATTCAAAGTCAACTGCATGGATTATCTATTAAATCTCACGATGGCCCTAGGACTGACCCCTGCTACTTCCTTGTTTCAAACGCTCTATATCTTATTTAGCCGTTATTTCAACATTTTTACTGGTTGTTTCAGTGGGCCTAAGACTGACCCCTGCAAGTTCCTTGTTTCAAACGCTCTATATCTTATTTAGCCGTTATTTTAACATTTTTACTGGTTGTTTCAGTGTATTCAAAGTCAACTGCACGGATTATTTATTAAATCTCACGTAGGGCCTAAGGCTGACCCCTGCAAGTTCCTTGTTTCAAACGCTCTATATCTTATTTAGCCGTTATTTTAACATTTTTACTGGTTGTTTCAGTGTATTCAAAGTCAACTGCATGAATTATCTATTAAATCTCATAATGGTCCTAAAACTGATCCCTGTGAGTTCTTTGTTCCAAACGCTCTATTTCTTATTTAGCCGTTATTTCAACATTTTACTGGTTGTTTCCGTGTATTCAAAGTCAACTGCATAGATTATCTATCAAATCTCACGATAGTCCTAAAACTGACCCCTGCGAGTTCCTTGTTTCAAACGCTCTATATCTTATTTAGCCGTTATTTCAACATTTTTACTGGTTGTTTCAGTGTATTCAAAGTCAACTGCACGGATTATCTATTAAATCTCACAATGGGCCTAAGACTGACGCCTGCAAGTTCCTTGTTTCAAATGCTCTATATCTTATTTAGCCGTTATTTCAACAATTTTTACTATAGGTGATTCTATGAAATAATAGAAGTTGCTGCGGTTATCTATACAGCCCTATTCAGAGTATTAACATTAACGATATTATGCAACAAATCCGTAACAGCCGTGAATGCTTCACTATCCACATAAAAGCGATATGACACATAAATCCCGCTCCAGATTTGAAACAGCGCGTATAATATATTATTGCATCGCCGTTTGGCAACGATGACCGCCATTGTGCAAACTCTCATCATGATGCATAATCATTGAAAGTAATAGACGGTGGATCTGTGAATGAGATTTTGTATAGAAGTCATCGGCGTATTATGTACTGTACTAAATTTACTAACAACGGCGAAGTATAATCATAGTGAAGCAGGTAATGGAGGTGTATGTACCTAAATAAAAATGCATATGCTAAATGTGGCCATAAGGTCTTACAGACCTCTGTCTACCCCGCAAGGGAAAAATACGTGATACTATTTATGTATGTATAAAATAAACGTAAGTCGTTTTGAACGAAATAAACATTGGTAAAGACACATGAATTCATAATTTGATTAAAAAAAGAAATGTAGAAAGGGCAATGCCGGTTATTGGCGTCTTTTTTTTTTCGCGCGGCCACTGACCAAACCTTGTTTTTCTTGTAGACAATAGCATACTAAACAAAACTTATTATGACATATATACCTCTAAACTCAGTCCGAACTGAGTTATTTGGGTTTAAAATTCATAAATAATCATGTATTTTATTTGGCAATTTTTATCATAATCGCGAGTTTAAATGAAAATATGCAATAAAACAATTATCTTTGAACATTTTTATTATTACTTTGAGGTCGGCCCCCACCATCTGCACACTTTGTTTGAGTTTAGTTGTATTGGTGAGTCATCTTTCATTTTGCGAACAAAGCAGATAAAAGCCTACTATACACAGATATATAGTATCCCTACCCTTCCCCCACCTCCTCTCTGCCAACCCTGCGCACTACAGTGCAGGTATGTACTGCCCATTCTCTCTTTTCACAATACTCCCACGCGTTACCCCACTCAAGAGGGACAAAACCCCAGCGTTCTTGACATTGCCCTCCTTAAGAACATCACCCTTCAGGTGTGTTCAGTAGAGGTCCACCCTGACATCTCCTCCGACCACCGACCTGTAGTGTTACAACTAGGACCGACAGACAACGGACGTATAGTGCATACAAGGACGGTGACTGACTGGAAGAAACTTGGAAAAGTTATCAACCAGCCAACACCGCACTTGGATGCAATCCCTGACATAATCACCACGACTGACGACACTGACAGCGCAATCTCCTCTCTCACCAGCCACCTGCAAGCTTCCTACAAGGAATGCTCTCGGGAAGTCCCTTCTGTGGATCCCACCCACAGAATGGAGCTCCCCGAGGATATGCGGCAGCTGTTGACAGAGAAGAATCGCGCTTCACGCTTACATGACAATTATCCCACCGAAGAGGCCCGTGCCCACCTTCGTTTCTTGCAACGGCGAGTCAAGGAACGCATCGCGGAAATTAGGAACGAACGCTGGGGCGATCTCCTTGCCGAGATGACGCCCTCCCACCAGGCATACTGGCGACTAGCCAGAAGCCTCAAGACCGACACGGTTGCGGCCACTCCCCCCCTCACACGTCCAGACGGCTCCATCGCCTTCGATGATGATGAAAAAGCTGAATGCCTAGCAGACAGCCTGGAGAGCCAATGCTCCCCTAGTCGTGAGCCAGTAGACCCCGATCACCTTCGCGAGGTGGAATCGCACGTAGAACGCTTCGTGGCTTCTAAGACGATCCCACCGAATACCCCCCTTGCCCCGACGACACTTGACGAAGTGAAGTCAATCATCCGCGATCTCAAACCCCGGAAAGCGCCCGGCGCTGACGGACTCTCGAACGGAGTGCTCAAATGCCTCCCACAGACCCTCCTCCTCCTGCTCGTAAGCATCTTCAATGCTTGTCTTGCAAATTGCACTTTTCCAGCCGCCTGGAAAGAAGCAATCGTGATCGGGATCCCTAAACCAGGCAAAGACCTGAAGAACCCCTCCTCCTACCGGCCTATCAGTCTTTTGAACTGTATAGGCAAGATCTACGAACGGATCATCCTCAAAAGACTCAAGGACTACGTAGAGTCCAAAAGTCTCATCCCCGACGAACAGTTTGGATTCCGGGCCAAACACGCGTGTCACCACCAACTGCACCGCCTCACGGAGCATATTCTCAAGTTGAGAAATTGGGGACGTCCTACGGGAGCACTCTTCTTCGATGTAGCGAAAGCCTTCGACAAAGTCTGGCATTCGGGCTTGATATCCAAGTTGACCAACTTGGGCCTGCCGGATAGTCTCGTGCACATCATACGAGACTTTTTGTCGAATCGGTCTTTTCGGTACAGAGTAGAGGGATGCCTCTCGAGGCCCCGTCCCATTAGAGCCGGCGTCCCGCAAGGCGCTGTTCTCTCGCCCCTCCTTTATACGCTGTACACAAGCGATATCCCAAAGACCCCAGATGTAGAAGTGGCACTATTCGCCGACGATACGGCCCTCTACACGTCCCATCACCTTAAAACGGTCATCGTGAATCGTCTTCAGTCCGCCGTGGACGCTCTCGGCGGGTGGTTCAAGAGGTGGCGCATCGAAGTTAATCCGGAGAAAAGCACAGCTGTGTTTTTCTCAAAGGATAACCAAGCTGTGACACGTCGAAAAATCACCATGTCCGGAGCAGAACTCCCCTCGTTAGGATCAGTATCGTTGTACGGAAAGCCCATTCAGTGGGCAGGCAAGGCTAAATACCTTGGAGTCGTACTCGATAGCGCGATGACCTTCGGCCCCCACATCACCAAAGTCCGCAACCATGCCGCCTTCGTATTAGGCCGTCTCCACCCCATGATAGGCAATGCTAAGATGTCACTTAGAAATAAGTTGACACTCTATAAGCTTTGCGTCCGCCCTATCATGACCTACGCCGGCGTAGTCTTCTCCCATATCGCGCCCTCCCACATCGATCGGCTGCAACGATTGCAGAACCGTTTCGTCACCCGTGCCACGAATACGAGTCACCACCGGTACTTGCGCATGACAGACTTACACCGTGACCTAGATCTCCCATCCATTCGCGGCTATCTCAAAAACGCCTCCAAGCGTTACTTTGAGAAAGCCGCACGCCACCCCAACCCGTTAGTAGTGCAAGCTGCTAACTACTCCCCCAACTTACACGATACGACCTTACGTCGTAGACGTCCTAGGAACGTACTAGACGATCCCGATGATCCTATTGACATCGCACAAGCCCGCCCCGACCCCTCTTCGGCTCCGAACAGCCAGAGGAATCCCACTATCCGACCCCGTCGCACTCGCCACCGGAATAGAGTGCGTAGAGTAGGATTAGCTCCGATTACTGGTGACCGCCCGGCGGTCCCGGGTGACTTGCACCCAGGATAGGCCCTTCTGGCAACGTAGCTTTCGGCCCATAAGGCAAAAGATGAGAGTTGCTGCTCTCTAAAGGCTTTTGCCATTGTTTCTCAGATTGGCCCTTCAGGCTTCCATGCACGCATACGCGGCCCATCAGGCAATACGAGAGTTTGCTGTCTCTCCAAGCCTTGCGCACACAGGCAACGCCCAAAGCCGAGGTCCGTCCCTCCTGGGGGCCCTTTGGTGATGTTGTCTATAAAGGTTGAGGGCACTCTGCCCTCACCTCAAACGCCCGGTGAAGTAGCGAAAGCTCACTTGGAGCTAGCTACATAGTCCTTTCAAAAAAAAAAAAAAAAAAAAAAAAAAAAAAAAAAAAAAAAATTTCACAATACATTCAAAAATAAATTGCCAGTTAATTTTTAAGTGTATTTATTTAATAATTCCCAACTCTTATAACTATTACAGTATATGGTATAACTCGCAACCAATTTTTTTTATATTTTTTGGTTGTTATAGTATGAATAGCGTAAAAGAGGTTAACAATAGATTCGTTTTACCTATAATAATATTTGTTTGATTTTAGTCATGACACAAAAACTACAGGTAAAAAAACATATACATACATTGATCGAGTAGGTACATTTATTTGTAAAACATCAGTTTTACCTACATAATAAGGTTATTGTAACAATAATATAGGTGTGGTGACATACAGCACAAAAGAAGATGTGAACAGGGAAATAAGTATCTCCCCCATGCTAAGTACTATAATACTGACATGACGTGGGAACAGCAGCCAAGCGTTCGTTTGCCGATAATGCAACTGCAGTAATGGGCGCATATAGCTTGCCTGCCTCCCATACCACCTTCTATTAAAATATACGTATAATAAATTCGAGATTGTCTATACCTTGATTGTATTCGCGCCCTTAGCAACCATGGATTTGTGACTGTAATATTATGTTCTTCGAGACTTTCTAAGTCCATATCTCTACATACTTCTATTCTCCGTAATAACTACGAGCTTGTTTGATTTGATAAGTTCCCAAGGCATAAATAATTAACTCGTCTATACTAATAACAGGAAAGTCATGGACTATGTGATTAAGATCCTCTGCTGTATTCGTCAGGAACACTGCTCTTCTTGCGTTTATATTTTTATTAATGATATAATCGCCTAGATAGTTCTCAGTTTCTGCGGTCGCTTCTATTGCTAATAATATTGCTTCAACCAATCTATGATCAGTCAGAGGACGCCCGAAGGCATATAATACTGTAATATTTATAACTTCTTCCCAAAAAATCTATCAGGAATGGATGTTGTTGGAAGCACTGCGCAGTCAAATCTTCTTGTACTGTTATTACTTCTACTTATACTTCGAAGACAAGCAATGCACTTTCTACGATCCATCTTTGTACAAACGCACATACAATATTGGCAATCAGAGTCCGTAATACACAAGTCGATTCATTACACAGGGGGAATATCAGTAAGGTCCATATAACAAGCCAATCCACAAAGGTAAGATATCAATGTCGGAGTCAATTAAACAGGCCAAGTCGTCGTTTGATCACTCCTATATAAAAACTGGAATTACATACGCGTACGACACGAAGACAGAACGGTGAGTGAAATTGAATCTTTCCAAATGCTTGCTTTTACGAAGAAAGAGACAATCAAATCTGAGATTGCACCTGTGAAAGCAGGAAGGTAATAGATACCAGCTGAGTGGCGCGTGGAGATGGCGGAAAGAAGGTGGGGGAAGGGATTAGCGCAAGGACACTAGCTACATGTGTACCCACGGATAGATCTGCTTTGTTCGCATAATGACCGTTGACTCACCAGTACCACTAAACTCGCCGAACAACGTTTGCTGTTGGTGGGGAAGGCCGCAAATGGGTAAAGTGATAATAAAAAAGTCCAAAGATAATGTTTCATTGCATATTTCAATTAACCTGCCACTTTTTTGACAAAAATTGCCTTCTTAAATATATGATTTTTACTGATTTCAAACTCAAATAACTCAGCTCGGACTGAGTTTAGAGGTATATGTTTCATATTACGTTTTGTTTATTATGCTATTATCTATAATAAAAACAAGGTTTGGTCAGTGGCCGCGCGAAAAAAAAAGACGCCACTTCCCATAGTCGAACCGGCATTGTCCTTTACTTGGTAGCTAAATAAATAAACTTAACACTACTGAATTTACGACATTCTTACGAGCATTAAAATACTTAAACTGAAATACCAAAGTCTATTAGGGTTTTTCTTCCATTTCATACGAGTAATTCTAAATTAAGTCAAGCTTAAAACGTAAAACTGTTACGCCAGCATGGTTGAGTGGTTTGTGAGCCTTGGTAGTGAAATACGACGAACGAAATGGAAATTGAATCAAGGCTGCGCCCATTCAGTCGGATAGAGGATGTGTGTTAATGAAAGAGGATATAATGGATTATATTGAGGTGATCACAATGCGTATTAAGGTTAATTATATTATAGTTTTGAATCTTATAGGAACATTTTTAGGGTTCCGTAGTCCACAAGGAACCCTTATAGTTTCATCATGTCCGTCCGTCCGTCTGTCCATCTGTCCGTCCGTTCGGGGTCGTACTCCGCCGCTACTGCACCGATTGTCACGAAAATTGGTGGAGAGATAGATATTGAAGGTCCAAAAATTGGTTTTTAAAATAACGAAAAAATGTTATTTGTTTTTTCTTGAAAATAGAATAAAAATTTGAAGATAGAATTTGTTTTGAGGTATATTTTTATTATATATTTTTTTACTTACATATATATATAAGTAGTTTTCCCTTAGTGAAAGCAAAAAAAAAAACACGAAATATTGATTTAGACACAAAAGTATAAAATTAAATTGAATTCATGTTCAGACTTTGATCATAAAACGATTCCAATTATGAAACATTTAACACATATATTTAACACATGTAAATCAATAGATCAAAGTATTAGACGAAAAAATAATTTACTACTAATCGGGTCATCTATATAAATCATTAAATTCGATTCTACGAAAAAATACTCAAGCAATTGTTACGATACGACTGACACGGGCAAAGTAAGGGTAATCCATGCAAATAATCAAGCACATTGACAAACTAAATGTCTTCCGTCTTCACAATGCAGACATCGTTGCTGCTAGAATTGCTTGCATTGCAAGAAATACACATTACAGACTATTACAATTTATGGGTCATAATCAGAATTTCCTACGTAAGAACGTTACGTGATCAAAACTAGAAAAGTCCACGTCAAATTTAGAACTGGTCATAATCAAAACTGAAACCTAAAATAATTAGCCAAAAGTGGAAACATCGAAGTAGATAAATAGAATGATAGGTTATGTTTTGTTTGTCTTGTCCACCTTGTGTGACACTTGCCTAGGGATCCTGGTGAACTATCGAGTTCACGGGGATCCCCTAGGGGATCGGGCTAGGGGTGCCTGGTGGACTCACTCGTTTTTACAAACAGATTTTCCTTCTAAGCTTGTTTAAATTAATTTTATTACATATCTGTAGGAACAAGGTATGGTAGTCAAATCAGTCTAGTTGGTCTATCAATATTGCAGAGGGAATAATTTTTAACCTACTTCATAAAAAGGTGATAGTAGACCGATTGTACCGGAGGGGAATTAATTCGGTTTTTTTTAATGTTTGTTACCGCCTTCGATCATTAATTAATGATCGAAGTTACCGCAGAACTCCATATTTTATGAACCGATCTTAAAGATTATTTTTGTTTGAAAGGGTTTTTTTTATATTACACTAGCTGTTGCCCGCGGCTCCACCCGCGTTAGTTTCGATCCCTCGGGAACAGTAGAATTTCCCGGAATTAAACATACCCTATGTCCTTTCCCGGGCCTCAAACTACCTCCATACCTAATTTCATCGAAATCAGTTCAATGGTTGAAGCGTAAAAAGACGACAGACGCTCCTTTCTTAGCGCTCACTCACATCATCATAAGAACCCCTGTACCAAATTTCAAGTCTAGGCGCAGCAGTTTCGGTTGCGTTGATATATAAATCAGATTTTCCCGCGGCTACGCCGCTGCCGTTAGTATCCATCCCTCAGGAACTGTAGAATTTCCCGGAATAAAAGATACCCTATGTCCTTCCCCGGGTCTCAAACTACCCCCATACCAAATTTCATCCAAATTGGTTTAATAGTTGAAGCGTGAAAAGAAGACAGACAGAGTTACTTTCGCATTTGTAATATTAGTATGGATAGGTATAATGCCGTCATATAATGATGATGAATTGACTTTGGATTTCAATTTTCCTATGTCACTTATTATATATTAAGTAATAAGTAAGTGCTATATATTTGCAGGCAAGGCAAACTCATGCTTTGAATTCATTCAAATGACGATAACTTTTTTTTTAATGAACCGATTTTGATGAAACAAACTTTAAATGTTTTGCCGAGTTAAAACAAAGTAATTGGTGAAAGTTTAAAGTAAATCGGTTCAGTATTTTCGGAGATAATCGTGATCATACATACAGACAGACAGACAAGAAATTCTAAAAAATGTTTTTTGCTTTCTATTATTCTTTTTAAGTGTCCCTCTATCCATTTCAGTCAAAAATTCTAAATGTACAGACAAAATATTATTACTGTTTTATTATATGTATAGATTAGATTCAGTTCAGTTCAAATTGGGCCCCTTTTAATTTTCATCAGATTCAGTTCAGTAGTTTTATTGACGTCGGTTTTTTATATGAAAGAATAAAACGAAATTATTGTAGTAAATATCTGGAAAGGCAGGATCACCGTAATGAGATATACCACTTAACAATTAGGATGATGCGCGAGCTTAATGAAGTTTAAAACTTGTTCAATATTCATCAGAGGTGAAGGGCAAGGCCGCTACGTTCAGATCTAAGTGATGGGCGGTGCATAATGCATTACAATTTGCATAGAGCTGGGCTACCTACTAGTCTTCAAGGTGAAGCAACCCAGATGAAAAACAAAACAAATATAAGACGTTTATCTTATTAGCAGTACCCGCGACTCCGTTCGCGTACATTTGAGTACGCCACGTCTTATCATTTTTTTTATTAAACTATTTTGTCCCACTGCTGGGCAAAGGTCTCACCCATTGCCTTACATACCTCTCTATCCCGCGCCACATCCGATCATCTGCTTTCGAACTTCTTTATGTCGTCACACCAACGGTTCTTAGACCTACCACGCTTCCTGTAACCCTGTTTATGAGTCCACTTTGTAGCTAAAGTGGCCCTTTGGTCCGGTTGCATTCTGCAGACGTGACCCGCCCATTCCCACTTCTTATTATAACTGGAGAGAAAAATTAAGTAGCCTATCCTGTGTCCTGTACGTCTAAATGTTTATCTACCAAGTTCCATATGGAGGATCATACATACGGAAAAAAAATCGTATCGATATCTCTGTACTTAAATAAAGTTATTTACTCAATGGCCATGACCAAACTTATTAAGATTATTAAGGCGCTGTATCCCTTAACCCTTTGTAGCGGCTGAAAGTGGCGATACCGGGTGGCCTGTCCCTAGTCTCATTTCAAACCCGTGTCGGCCATTTCCGTGTTAATTTTCACTTTTAATTTAATAATTCAATAATTATAGCCAAATATTGTATTTTTTTAGGTATCAATCTGGCTCATTTAGTTATACTTTTTATAGTCGTAAAAAAGTTGGTAGTTGTCGCTGAAAATATTAAGTAATTCGCGACGAAACTTTTTCTGGGTATAGCATTTTTGCTATTTAATTTTGCTAGATTTTAATTACTTTTTTGAAAATATTTTGATGTATCCATTTATTTTGATCTTTGAACTGTACTTCATATTTTTTTCATGCTAGTATTCCATGGAAAATAAGGCTAACTGCGCGACGAAAAAATAGACGTTTTACGGTATTCTTGTGATGCACAGCGCCTTAAAAAATAAACATGTTTACCCATCTTGACGATTTCTATTCGTCTACTTATCTTCTGCTATATTGATTTTTGAAAATTCCGTTTTCCATCTCCATATACCTACGCCAACCACCACGCTTAAATGTGAGCTTTGGGT
The DNA here is from genome assembly GCA_947532085.1 of Elegia similella. Taxonomy (NCBI): domain Eukaryota; kingdom Metazoa; phylum Arthropoda; class Insecta; order Lepidoptera; family Pyralidae; genus Elegia; species Elegia similella. The sequence goes on along the minus strand of OX383940.1, from coordinate 18,079,977 downwards.
CTTATGGCTTTAGGCTTTGTCTACCCCGTAAGGAATAAAGACGTGATCATATGTATAAAAATACCCTGCTGATTATGGATCAGTCGGGTAAACTAAAGACAGAGAGTATCTAACTAAATCAGTAATAGTATGTACTAGAAGGATCTTTACTCACTCAGTGATTTCTTACAAAGGTAGTGTAGGTAATATGATGATATAGATTAATCACTATAATTAATAATTCAAATTTATTAAAAATTAAATTCAAAATGTACTTATATGTCGTAATTTGCATGCTATTAAATATGGCTATAAGCTGCTTGACCATTAGTATTGTAGTTCGACACCTGACACTGTACACCCTTTTTCTAAATGATCATTATTATTTAACTTTATGAACTGAGGTAATTTTTGTCTTCCACAAATAAAATGATTCACCGGCACTATCTTTCCGTCACAACTCTCGTACTTACCTATAACTGGTTTTTGTGTTTATTAACAAAGTATTATGTGAAAACGGACAGACAAAACTCAGTAAGCAATCATCATCATCATTTCGAGTAGGTGTCACGGTCAATCGACCACGCACACCCTGGTGTCAGAGTTCTTCGGAACCGCCTCTCGGCCTCTGACGTGGTTCCTTTAACGACTACCAGATGGCAGCCGGGACCACCGGCTTAACGTGCCTTCCGAAGCACGGAATCATCTATATTATCAGACAATCAGGTGATTCAAGCCTGCAATGTCCTAACCAGACTGGAAACAACTAAACAAAGTATGCTTCCGGTGGGAATCGAACCCACGACGCCCGGGTCAACAGGCAAACGCCTTAACCACTGGACCACGGAGGCTGTCAATGTCAAAAAAAAAAGGAAGCAATGACTAATTAAATTTTTACGAGATGCCAACTGGCGTTCATTTAGATACTTGTAGCACTTGTAACAATTTATCCATTTTGACTACTTGAGGTGACCAGAATTTGATGAAGCTTGCGTTTTTATGGATACTACAATTAAATAACAAGAAATGTGTAATAGTGAAATAAATTCCTACGAAATTATTAATTTCACAATACCTAATTCACTAACGAATACTCAAACAAAATTCGATTTGCATAATAAAATATGGTAAAAGCAAAGAAATTTACAATCTAATCTAACAAACCGTTTTGGAAATTAATCTAATGAATATTTTATAGATGCCTTTAAAAATACGAGAGAACATACCTAAATAAATAAGCATACTAAAAAAGCTTTGGCCAGAACCGAGCCGGAGGTCATAATCATAAACGATGTGACATGAAATTTACGTAGTTAAATTCTGCTCTGGTTTTTATATAGAAATTAATTAAAACAAGTTTCTTTTGCAAAAAATCATTTTTTGACAAACTTTTTTAACACTGTAACTTACTCTCCAAGTCAAATCAAATGAGCCCAAACACGATTGGTGTACCTTGTATAGTTTAAGAGTTCCTATTCCTTCTGACTCCATCATCAGACCAGCGCAACGATCCATAATATTGTTTTATCATCCGATTTAAACATGCATACAAAGTTTCAGCTCAATCAATCGGTAACCGGAAAGTGGATCAAAGGTAATTGCCCATTCCCGGTTTCGCCCCCTTAATAACGCGTATGAGCTTGAAATAAAATTCAAAATTAGTCAATTATTTTTTTTAATTAATATATTTAAATTATGGGGAAAACCTTTGTGGGGTTTTAATTTTTAATTGAATTGGTATTTTCACCAATGTTTTCCGTTCAACTAAGTTTACAAAGACACTGAAGCGTATGTGCGATAATGAAAGATAATAAAATAATATGCGGTGTTATGAAATACTGGGTAATATTATAGTATGTACGTTTTTAACTTAAACTGTAGATTTTATTATTCTATACAATTATTCTACATAATAAATATCTGTAATCAAAAGCAGTATTGCTTTCATTGACAAAACTGCTTGCACAGGTAGTATTTTAAACATTCTTCGTAAACGGAAGTAATCGGCAAAAACGCTAGAAGCCATTACCTACATCGAGTTTAAAAAATAAACTGCCAACCTATGTCTGTCAATAATCAAATGGATTTGCGGTTTCAAGGCGGTTTAGTTGTTTCAATCTTTACATTATTAGTAAACTAAATGCAAGTAATCTTAGTATGTAACGTAGTGCTGATGAGAAAGTTCTAAAAAACTCTGTTATAATATTCCTTGGTCCATGGTTATAATACTTATTTTGTGAATTTGAAGAACGTTTTCCACTATGTTTCTCTGCTTCTGCTAAAACATCCTCCAGCACCAAGTTGAAGATGTTACTGATGTTATGCTCAGTATATTAAATTCTTGGATTAACCCAGCAATTGTAAGTATCTACCTACATAAAAAAAAAAGGATAACCTGTATTTACGTAGATGCTAGAAGAAAATATGTACCTAGAAGGTATTATTTAAATTACTCTCTTGTTGACCTCCATGATTGGCTTATGAGTAAATTACGTCCACTTGAATATATATAGTTCATTCGAGTAATTGACTTGTTTTTATTATATGAATGTATATGAGACACCATAAACATAAGTGTGCTCTTTAGTCTAAATGAATTCATCTATTTATTTCTTTTTTTAGGTATCTGAAGACAGCTGTATTTGTGAAGAATGTTTTCATATACTACAAAATATATATCCAAACTATTCAAGTGGTGATTTTATTCAGCGAACATATGGCCACCAGCAAGTATGTCTTGAATGTGGAACATCAATATTGAGAGCCTAAATACATAATGTTTCTTTAGGCAGTTTAAAGAGGGACCTCATACCTATTCAACAGGTATGTAACATACATAAAGCATGTATACACATATTATTTTGATATATAAAAATCAACAAATGAAAGATTATAAAAATCGGTTCACCCGTTCATAAGTTATGGGTGTTCAAGAAACCCGATATAATATATAGAACAAACCCCATTGTTTTATATATTAAGATTTAATAAATGAATGAAAATAAATAGAGATATGAGTTTTAAAATAATAACCTTCCCAATAATTAGACTAGTTACATGTTCAAATATTTTTTCATGGTCTATTAGTTCTAGCCATTTCAAACATGAAAATTATGATGTGAATTTCAAGATGTACTGCTTGAATTATATTAAAACTTATTATGATTTCCAGGTACATCAACTAGAGTAGCCTGTCTACAGTGTTGGACTAACGCATACAGAAGTGTAAGATGTCATGCTCAGGTTGATCAATATAGCCAACCTCATGAAAGTGCCGATGTTACTATGTCTTCTGCAAGAAGTTCCAGGGAGTCATCAATTCTGGTGCCAAATCCATTACCAAACTGCTGGCTATTGTCTAGTGGGTACAAGAACAGTGGGTTGCTGTGCCCACATAATGGCTACTTCAGAGGCATTGAGTCCGGCTAAATTTTATATGAAGATTATGAATAAATATGTTGAATAGATTAAAACACTATTTCTTCTTTCCCTTGCAATATTATTTTACTATGTATTCAGTCTTCGGAATCCCTAAATATTAATAATTCTATTACTTCCATCATCATCTGTCTGTTTTTTCCGGTTAGCCAAAATTATGACACTATTACTGCTGTAAAAACTTTTTACGGTTGACGGCCTGGCTGACCCCAACCCTGCTTAGGTATTTTCTCATCATACTTAGCTAATGCCCACTGCTTCACACGCGTAAAAAGCCTATGGTACGCTAGTACTATTACTTATTCTGTGTCTATGGCAGAATAGGCTCCAGCTCATCATACGAAAATCCCGTAAATGTGCTCATTTTAACGTGAAAGAAGGACAAACGAATACACTTTCACATTGATACTCTGCTTCGTTATATATTTATAGATAGTTATATAAGACCAATGGTCATTATTCAGTAATTTTCATATCATTGACCTACTCTTTATTTACGGAACAGTGAAAAGTATGGTAGTATTTTTCTGAGCTATTTTCACAACTGGGGTACCATTTTTGAAAGTGTAACACTCGTCTTCTAGCGATTTTAGTATGGAAAAATCGCTCTAATACGAGTGTCATAGTTTCAAAAATAGTGCCCCTGGAGTCAAGCGATTTTCCCATACAGATAACATACGTTATCTAACAGTCATCCGTTCAAAAATAGCCCACTCGAACATAGAAAATAACCTCAAAATCGAACTTTGTTTAATTTTTTTATCAAAAACCCCACAATGTAAAAACATGATTTTTATTTTATTGTATTTCAATTATTAACTACGTTATTCCGTATAATTTTGGTTATTATATTGTATTATTGAATGTGGGACGACGGCCCTTAGAGCCGTGGGCATTACCCTTTAACCCGCAAGATTTGAATACAGACAAACATCGGGACATGCGAAACTAAATAAAAGCTTCTAAAATTACTTCTAATCGGTAATTAAACATTATTCATTGGTACATATATTTTTCAATTGCACTGCTCAGGTTCATTTATTGTGGTTTATTATTCATCATCATCATCAGGTCCTTTTTAGTCTCCACTACAGGAGCATGACCCTCTCTGTACTACTAGGACCATACTTGGCCAGAGCAGCCAGCTGACTTGGCCTACACTCCCCACGCTGGCCAGACGAGTCGGAGAGGTCTCTTAGATGTTTATAAGCTTTGTTTAGCTTGTATTTCCTAAGTCGCTGTTCTAAGACATCCACGGGAAGATTTGGAGTGGTCCTATTCTACTCTGCCGGATACCACACGGCTGGTTTACTATTATTAGCCGGTATTGGCAAATTGAGGCGTTTATTATAGGAAGAGTTATCAAGGTCGCCTCACAAGCAATAAGTTCCATTAACGCTCTATTGAATTAAGTGATGTTTATTATAGCTACAATAGCCTATGAAAGAATATTTACAAACAGCACTGTGGCAGAGCAAATAAGTACCTAACTATTTTTACCCGACTGCCAAGAAGAGTATCATGTTAATCATGTTTTGTATTCTCTATCGTATCTTCCAAACGGCTGGGTGAATTTTGAAAGTTAAGGTATCGTTTTATGTTTGTCTCAAAAACCCAAGTGTCCTTAGATATGAGTAGGTGTTAAAAGAGAGAAAAGTCTTTTTTTAATTATATATATATATAGGTGTTAAACAAGTCTTTGTTTTAAATTATAAAATAATACTTCATAGTAACTTTCGAAAGGTTATCATAGTAAATTTCGGAAGTTCGGCGGTGGTAAGGTTAAGGTAAATTGATTGTGCGCCAAGTTGTATGGGAAAGATTCCCGTAAGGCATTCTTTAAGTTATTATTTTAAAAATCAATTAGAAACTACAGATTTTAAAAACTAACTTTTCCTGCTACTTCTTCCGCGTAAGACATCTGAAATTTTAACAAAATCTAACGGCAGCGTGAAAGACTAACAAAAATCTTCACAAGCATACAAACTTCCACATTCATAATACTAAAACATATTAATACTAAGTACCTACATAAATATTCAAACTGCCAAAGGTAAATATGCGAGTCCAAGAGTTGAAACAAGATACAAATTGATTAGATTGTTCCCTAGCCCGAAAACTGCTAATATCGATGATGGAGCCTTTTACATCGGCGACACACCCAGTCGAGACGTCTGGTCTTGAGGGGGCAGCGAACCGAAAGTCTGGACTTTCAATGAGCATTTAGTCTAACACCCATACCTATCTACTATAAAACCTTATACGTATCACGTCTGAAGCATAAAATATTCCCTCTTTGTGGTCTGGCTTCGCTTTGTTCACTTTCTGTGTTTGCGTTTCTGCGATATTGTTCCACACGATTTGCTCATCATCTGTTTGCTATTCATATTCAAATATTGTTTTTACCGAATGAAAAACATCCATACGTAATTGCTATTAGATAACATATCAAGTTCAAGATCGCCAATTACGACGCAAAAAAATTTTAGTTCCAATAAAAGATTGAAGGCCACTAGTGCCCATTACATTTATACATCCTCTAGACACGCGGTAAGTATGAAATTAAGCTGACAACAAAAGGCGCGACAGGTTTGTCACGTGTAATGGCTGTGATGACAATCGCTAGTATCTAAATTACTCTAACGTCCTTCAGACGTGTCAGCAGAACAGGTCAATTGACAAAAAACCGCTTATGAATTCCAAAACGATACTGAACTAACTGCGCGTTTCGGACGAACTGCGCAGTTGCGATTTGTATTTCTGTAATTTTAATGTCACTTTTATTTACTTTTGATACAGTTGTTATTGCTTTGTAACATATTTTACTAAGTTTATGAATTATGTCTATTGAGATATTTTTGCAAATTTTGTTAATTATTGAAACTTGAAACTATGGAATAGTTTTAAGTCATTTAAGCGTTATAAAATATTCACTAATAGGCTAGGCACTGTCCAATTACTTACCTAATTTAGTAGATATTTTTGGCTCGCTGATTAATGAGCATAGGTATTTATAATTAGTTGTAATCTAAGTACACAACATAATACATAAAATAAATTACGAAGTTAAGGCGTGGCGCGGTATTTTTCCTCTGTAGTGTCTGTAACCCGGAAGATAATCAAAACGCGTCAGTACTCCTGGCCATTAGGAAGATATCAATAAAACTCCTAATGAGATTGAAAGCTCAGCAGATAATTTATCTGGAATACTTTCAAACAAATTTAGTGTTTCATTAATTTGTTTGTTTCCTAAATTTTTGACGTCAAGGAAAATTCAATACTGGTTTTATTCTTTTTGCTGCAGCTTTAACAGTCAAAGGTAGGGTAGATACACAACTTTGTATTTTTGCACAACTATTTCTTATTCTCGGATATTATCAGAGGTATTTTACCCGAAAGAATATAATCCGGCTACGTCTAATGCATTATTGTTGTTTCTCCCTTTCTTTTTATAAGTACTTATTTATTAATTTTATAGATGCGATGTTGACGTATGATAATAAAATCTTTTAAATAACTGGACTTTACTATATCATCATCATCATCATCATCACCAGGTCTTTTTAGTCTTCACTGTAGGAGCATGACCCTCTCTGTACTACTGGAGCCATACTTGGCCAGAGCAGACCGAGGATTTGGCCTACACTCTCTTCGCTGGCCAGACGGGTTGGAGAGGTCTCATTGATGTTTATGAGCTTTGTTTAGCTCGTATTTCGTCAGTCACCTCTTACGACCTCATTGGGAAGACTAGGAGTGGTCCTATTCTATTCTGCCGGAAACCACACGGCCAATAAACTACTAAAATACTATATCAATGTAGGTACTAATCTCTTAATTATCTCATTATACTCATAATGTAAGTACTAAGTAAGTATAAATAAATTAATATAAGTTAAACAATAACTAAAAAAAAAAATATACAAAACAAAATAAAATAAGCATATATATGTACAAATTGTTCTTACATGCAGCTCACCCCTAGGCATCGTGGGCTGCATTGCCGAGTTGAAAGGAAATGCCACATAGGTAGGAGAAAAAAATTACATACAAGTAAAGTTGGATAGCTTGCAGAAGTCATACATAAGTTATTATCTAAAGTCTATTCCAATATAAATTGTATTTTCTGCATAACCCTTTGATAAGTAGCGGCCCGGCATTATCCATGCCGGTGTATCTCGCCTACAATGGATAATATCTTGGTTAATTATTTATGTGAGATCCGTCTCACTCAGTAATTTACCATACCGTAATGGTTACTTTATATTCTGATATTATCTATAGTAACAATATACCTACTGATTTGCTATCATGGACGTAGAAAAGGTTTGCTATACTACTGTAGTTGGCAGATCATTTATATATTACGCATTTTGAATAGTATATTTTTAAAGCATGCTTCTGGCATTGTTACTTCCAAACGTACACGTACGTAACCACATATACAAGGTTTGAGTTGTGTTTGGTAGAAAAGGCAAAAATCGAGGTTACTGGTAAAATATTGCAGCCAGAAAGATGTTAAGTGAACTATGATGATTCTAATTTACATGATGGCCATTTTATCATCAATAATAATAATACTCTTCTATGCTGGTATGGGAGAAAAGAAAAAACGTAGAATGTACCAGCTGCTTCTCTTTCCGCGCAGATCGTAAAAGCCGATCGAGGGAATGGGTAAAATTTGAGGAATAATGTTGATAGGCGATGCGGATAGCAACCCATAAATATTTTGATTCCGTTTTCTACCTAATGCCCACCAACATGATAAACGCGGCCTTCAGGCAAAGAATATATACACTACGCGAACTTCAGGTCTTATACACCTAGGCTCTGTCTACCCCATAAGGGGAAAAGTCGTGATGCTATGTATGTAATGTATGTACTAATAATACTTAAATCTGTAAGGGTTGGTCATGGAGTATGTTACTTTGTTTTCAGAGATATCGTGTTTATAATCTCTTTACATGATACTGAAAATAAATTGTCGACTTTTAGAATGTTTATTATATTCCTCCATAACTCTTACAGGAATTAACAGAATTTTATAAAACTTGGTAGATAAACATTTAGACGTACAGGACATAGGATAGGCTAGGATAGGATAGGTTAATTTGGAATATGAAAACCATTTATTAATTATTAGTTGATTTATTATTAGTATTGTTAAAGGAACCACGTCAGAGGCCGAGAGGCGGTTTCGAAGAACTCTGACACCCAGGGTGTGCATGGTCGATTGAACATGACACCTACTCGAAATGATGATGATATGAAAACCACTTGTGCTTCGAGTTATGGGACTAAGGCTCAAAATTCTTAAGCTAGAGAACATTGTCAGGGGTAGTTAAAGGCAGTTTGTTCTTGTATAATAATTTTAAGTTGGCGTCTGTTAATTTTAGCGGCGGCGCGTTGCAAGGACAGCTCAATCTATTTCTGAACGGTGTTGTAATGCGCGGGAACTCAATTATCGTGGCTATTTTGACATTGTAATTGTATTTTTAATTAATAATTTAATTATTAGTAAAATATTGACGCTAACAACATTGGATTAAAAATCAATGATTAAATAACATTCATTAAATTCTAGATAATATTTAATTCATTTTATCTAGACTTTATTGCACAAAATAAACGTACAAATAGGTGAACTTAATACCATTAAGGCTTTCCCTCCCCTTTTTATCCTACTTATGGGTAATTAAATATTATTTTCTTGTTATAGCGTAGTGTTTAGTTGATAAAGCGTAATTTATTTTATGGTACGGAACCCTACGTGCGCGTGTCCGACTCGCACTTGGCCGGTTTTTTAATTAAGTAAGTTACAAGTTACTTAATCTATGAATTTTGAATCACGTGATTTTAGCTTTCATTTACAGCCCTCATCTAGCAATACACCTACCTATATACCTAATAAGTCAATTCATGAACATTTTCTCACTCACTTATGTTTTTGGTGTGATTGCATCGTAGGAAATAACTTACCAATTCAATAAACACCAAAACACCTGAATGTTAGGTAGGTACCAGCATGCTTCTCTCCATCGTAGATCTTGACTTTACCCTCTGGGTAAGTGTACCTAAGGTAAGGTCAAGAGTAAGCCTAATTAAAATTAAAAACAAAAAAAAACTTTTTGATTGATAAAATGCCGATAGGAGTCCTTGGCGGGAATTTAGCACTGCACGGTTTTTGTTTTGGATAGTTTTGTGGAGTTTATAATGTAAAGTCGGTGTAATTTGGTGTTATAGACGCCCATGTTTATGAACAATGTGTGGAATAACTAAAATAAGTGTCATGGTGCGGCTGTAGTAAGATTTACTTAGCGGGCTGGTGTTTGCTCGCCTTGCTGCGTCGTATATGATCAAACCCTGGATGCGTGGGAATTGTCACCAGAGGCTCCGTCGAATCAGCGAGATGTCACCATCATTTCGTTGATAGACAAGAATGATTCGAAGATTAACTAGACACTGGCTAAAATAAGCTTCTGAATAGTTTGAGGCCCAATTAGAAGAAAAGAAAAAAAAATCTGATATGATTAATATGAATATATACGATTTAAAACTGCTCAAATAATCATTAAAGAGTACATCACTACATAGCTACATAGTATGTCTGTCTGTCCCTATGTATGCTTAGTTATTAACGCAATTTGATGATGTTTTTAAAATAAATAGAGTGATTCAAGAGGAATGTTTATATGTACATAACACCCGTGCGAAGCCGGGGTCCGAGTCGCTAGTTAGTAATAAACTTAAAGTATACTTCATCTAACAATAGTACCTAAGCACATTAAACAAGGAAGTCGTTTACGTTATAGTGCCAACAATATAACAAAACCGGTTTTAGTTAGTATTTTTTTACAGGTAAGTAAACGCTTAGTTAGTTTTTTTAATAAAATAAATAAAAACAGAAAATTTTACTTTTCAAATTAATTTGATTCTATCATCAACAGTAATAAATTCCTAAATCCTTCCGATTAGGTACCTACTAAAAGCATCAGACGTAGACTTAGGGCTCTTTGTTTGGAATGTTACCTATACGTGCCTGCCTACGTAGTTTTTGTGGAAAACTATAGAAACGATGATAGTTTAAGTTGTTCTTGCATATTCTTATAACAAAGGATTATATTGAAAATCCTGCCGATTACTTATTATTTAGTAATAAGAAAACACTGACCTGAGTTGTGGCTACAGCTCTTCGATGAACGAAAAATTTAACACAATCCCGACGATGAATACTTTTCTACATATCCAGTATAGCGTGAACCACAATAACTTCACTTCAAATTTGTTAGCCAAAATCAGCTGTTCACATTATGCGCCTCAAAAGATATCCATACGATCTTCTAAACGCACGCACTGAACTAAAATGACAAGAGAATGTTTACATCAATACATTGCACAGTCGCAGTGCCTTATTCACTCACACAGGCAGCTGCTCGTGTACAGACGTGGTACCACGAAAGCAAAATATTGACTGCCCGTGGTGGGGATGAAGGAGGTCAATGACGTTTTCTACAAGCTGTGGTGAGAGACAAGGATGGAATTATAAACATCGTTCATGACAGACAGAAAAATAAATACAACAAACTGAGTAACAAACACATAGACACAGTGCAGTTGTGTTACGGAGTGAGGACAGAAACAGAGTGAAGTGAAGAAGTCCCAGCGAGCCAGTGTTAGTTTTGTTCGTATGCAAAATGGGAATATCATAATTTCGGAAGGCGCGTTAAGCCGTTACCATTGTTTGACATCGCCGGGCCGGCTGCACATCATACGAAATTTCTGTTTTGTTACAGAAATTCTGACGCTTGCTGATCAGACGACATTACCGTATCAATCAACATTGACGGTATTCAATTAGCATTGCCATCCGTCCGGATAAAGTAAAGCCGGACAAAGTGAGGCTTTTTGACTTCTTGTCCGGCCAAATTTGATCGGCCCGTCCGGCCCGTCCGGCTTTTGTTAGGCATTCAATTGATCACAGTCTGGAATATCAACGTCTAAATTATCCATTATACTATTGACCAAATCGTTCAAAGGTCAAAAGGATTATTGGATAAATTATAAAATATTAATCAACTGGGTAAAAATATTTTCGTTTTTTAATAAATTAATTAGCGAATAACGCCTGTCTCATATAGAAAGCCTTTATAAATTCACACAACATGAGCTGTTTGCTAATGCAATAATATTAGGCGTTTGCATGTTTATAATGTTTTTTTTATGACCAATCGGAACAACTCTGAGGACAGAATGGAGTTAGGCTGCGTCTCAACTTTTTGCGTGCGCAATTTCGAGTATTGTGATTGGTCAATTCATACACCGTTAAGCTCCTCTCCGCTCCACTCCGCGTCAGTGGGGCCGCAGCCTTAGGTTCGGGTTAGGTCCCAGATGAGCATAAAAAATAACCTGAACGTCTGGATCAAGAATCTAACTAACTATTAGACTAAAAAATATTTAATTTCTTACATCCGGTTAGGAAGCGTAAAGGAGTGTGAAAGTTTTAAAAATTCAAAATTAATATAGTACGACAAGAAACGAGTGTTACGGGTTCGAATCCCACTTGGTCTTACTTTTTTTATATGTTAAGTTTACATAAATATATTTTTAATTTGTATTGTTTTTAGACAAGTTTAAAAAAAATGTAGTTAATGTTTGAGTTAACAATCATAAATATAGATTATCACCTAACCACTACCTACCATATTACAATAAATAGTAATAACCGAGCCAAGCTCAGTCGCCCAAGTACTGTTTTTATTATACTGTACACTATCAAGTACATACATTTTTGACATAAAGCAACGGTAACAGAAATCAGCCTAAACTGCACAGAACAATACTGCCAAATCGTGCTTTTAAAGAATTTCAACACAATCCCACCAATTTTTTTAACAATTTGTGAACTTTTCAAAATTGCGTATCTCCTATACGCTACCTAACGATATGTTAAAAATTGGATATTTATGTTCACCAATGAAGTGCCCTGCCCATCCATATAATAATATACTTAGTCCCCAAAAACTATCTTATACATTAGAAAATCGTGTTGGTACGACGGTCTATACCTACTACTACGAAATTGGATGAATGGATGGACGGCCCAATCGAGGGGATGAATAACTATATTACCCTACATTAGGGTATTACACAACACAATCCTACATAGGTACTTATGTATGAGTTCAACATTATTACCTATATTCATATATCCGTCAGACTCCGTACTTGCAAGTTTGTTTTAAATTTAATAAAACTCAAACACCTACTACTAAATACATGCCGTTGTTTTGTGAATATGTAAGTAAGTACTTACACTACTCACTTTACACGTTATAGATTTACCATATATATCTAATTTTATTAAGGGCCTCCAGGTGAAAACGTTTATTTAATGAGTATATTTTTATTAAAATTTAAAATAATTGCTGTTTGTTATTTTTTAACATTTTATCACGCATTTAAAAAAAAACTCACGAAATTTGACATATTCAGTCAAAATAGTGTTGTAATTTGTAAAGAGGTTAAGGACGATTTAAGTTGGTATGTGTTTGTTTTATATGTAGATTATCTGAGAATATAGAGGTAGCATGGAGCAAGACGGCTTCCGATTATGATCGCAATGAGTTTTTATGAAACTTAGTTCGTAGTCATTATGTAGTATTAATAAATAGAGAATTCCTCTTTTATAATAGGATTTTAGACTGGTTGTAACATAATATACGTTCGATTTCAAAATCCCATCTCTGGACCCATATGAAAAATGTGGTTCAAATCATATTTTGCTTTCGCAAAATTTGTGGAAGACCAGATGTTGCTTTTTAATGCATCTTCCAGCCGTCTATAGCACATCAACCCACATTTGGCATATACTATCATAAAATTCTGTATGTTTGATTGTACCCAAAACCACCTACATGCTTCGGTGTCGGTACTCCACTATGGGCCCACAACCAACTTCTGGCTCTCTTAGATAACACCGTAAGGGAGATAAAATGAAATTATTCAACTGCTCCCTTAGTGACAGAAGTTGGGATCAAGCTTCATTTCATTACCCATACGGCATGGTGGTCTTGGTATAAGAAAAATTACAAATGTAGCACTACCAGCATTTCAGTCATCGGTCAACCGTACTCGTAACCTCATTGGTAGAATTTTAGACCCGTCGTTTTGTGATGTAGAGGTTACTGGCCAGAGATGCTTGGTGTAATGCAGTCGGTCCGAATTTTCATCTACCCCTAAACCTGGCTTCTCAGCGACAATGGGATGAGCCGCTCTGCGTGCAGGTCCGTAATACCTTATTGGAGACTGCTAGCAGCGATGCAGAGCGGTCTCGTCTCTTACCTAGCTGCGAGTCAGAGCGGGCTACTGGTTGAATGCGATCCCATCTTCGTGCGTAGGGGCTCTCTTGAAAAGGACCACATTTAGTTTGGCCGTGAGTCTTCGTTTAGGGGCCAGGATAAATGAACCTCATAGCTGTCGGTGTGGGGGAAATGTCGATTCCCTGGGCCACCTCGGCCTGGCCGCCGCAGTGCAGGACGTTTTTCACGACATGCCGCTCTAATATGAATACGACAATTTCGTTACGTTTTTATATTAAACATAATCTATTAAGTCATAAATCGCAAATCGCAACCCTTATTGCAAATTTTTCGCCGCAATAAGCGCACTCGTGTCGAGATCTAGATTTTTGATAGTATGACACTCGTATTCGAGTGATTTTTGTTTCGCTTTATCACTCGTTTACGAACTGCGAAATTTCAAGAATAGCACTCCGTCTTATTTAATTTTTTTTAAAAATGCGAAATTGCTACAGTATAAATAGAAATACGTGCTGTGAAACAGTTTGACAGTTGTCTGGACCAAAAGTCTCAGTGCTGCCTCCTAGTTAGCGTCATTTCAGAAAACCCTCATTGTGTTGAAAAGTATGAGGTAGGTATTCATCAGTAAAATAAAAATCAACCATAACAAATATCACTATACAACAATAGAAGCTAAGCAGCATCACAAAAAAAAAACGGTCCATGTACACTTCCAAATTTCGGGGAAAATATTCAGCATCTTGGCAACTCATAAGACTTGGCTGTCAACGTCATCACTATTAGAGAGATTGACAATGACATTGAAATTGACAGTAGCACTTAATTAAGCTGGTTTTTAAATCCTACATTCGAGAGATTCAAGAAATTGAAAATAAGATTTAGAAAATTGAAAACATTCTGGGGTACTATTTTTGAAAGTATGAGCACTCCTTTTCGAGTGATTTTGATGTATAAAAATATCCCTCGTTTACGAACGGTTAAATATCAAAAATAGCACTCCAAGTATTTGCATATGAGGTACTTTCGATTGCTAATAAAAATAGTAGCACTCACTTCCAGTTGATCGCTACTTGTCAAATGGCGCTACCTATTGGCACAGAATTAATATAAGTACTATTGGCTAAATATGACACTGGCTAAAATAACCTATTAAATAAAGTTCTATTATTTTAAGAGTTCGATGAGGAGTTCGATCGCCAAATACATGAAAAGAAAAACAATAAAGTGACAAAAAACCAGCGATGAGTTTTAGGCGGGAATTTCGGCGGACTGTACGGCTTTATTTGTTTTGGATTGTTTTGCTGGATTGCGAGGGCTGGTGATAGGGAAGAATGGCGCAGACAAAAGGAGGCTTATACCCAGCAGTGGGTCGTGGAAAGCTGACGATGATGATGATGATGATGTTTTGCTTTAATTTCGTCTTGGACTAATAAACCACAATTTCGTGTTGATAACACATACCTATGTATATGAACAATGTATGGAATAACTAAATAAAGTGTCATTGTGTGTGGGTGTAGTGAGATTTCTCATACTTGGCGGGCTGGTGGTTGCTTGCCTTACTGCGTCGTCTATGATCAAACTAGTGGACCCGCGGGAGTTGTCGCCAAGGGCTCCGACGAAAAAATAAATAGTAATTATTGTTCTGAGAATAAATTATTTACACCATCACCAAAAATATGAGTGCTAAAAGGCGTAGTAAGCTAAATGCCGTAAAATAAAAATGAAAAAAAAAAAAAACGAAAACCAGCTGATTGACGGCGATAATGACAATCGTGACATAGATTGGATGTAAATAACAGTAAATAATACTGATACCAACAGAGTTGTCGATTTCTGCCGAGTAATTTGAATTTATTTTATAACATACATACATCATATCAGTTAAATCGTGGTATAGGCTGCCTTGATAACCATTCATAGCAGTTTACAATATTTGTTTTGTAGGTGCCGGACGAGGACTTTCAAGGTATTTTTATTTACTTGTAACTATGTGTTTACTTTATCTCGTTTAAAATTTTTCCCTACGTATTTTATGCGCGAGCTTCCGAAGACAACTTGTCGAATCAGAAAGCTACTCGAAAATTCACATTAGTGGATTTCATAATAAATAAACCTATTGGGACTAATACACAGATTGGGCAGCCCTACACTAAGTTAACTTGTGTTGTGGGATACTAACTCGACGATACTATAATATTATAATAGATACATATACAAAAAACCAACCAAGATAGGTATATTATATTATCTAATAATCGAAATGTTGATGCCATGTGGCTAATCTTACTTCACCACTGTTTTAGAGCTGTTAGACAGCTTGGAACTTATGATCCTGGTTTAATTCAAAATTAAACTTCATGTCATATGAAGTTTTATTTTGAATTTAGGTTTCTTTTTTGTAAGAATAATTATTTATTAGCGTCATATATCATGTTAAAATATAACATTTTGGTAGTTCAATAATTTAAACATAACACTAATCCGACATCCATTCAGAATGAGTCTAGGCATTTTGCAATACCCTAATGTTGGTCTTCCGGGGACACTGGCTTTATGAGGGCAAGGAGGGAAACAGATAGATTTAACCCTTAGTATGGTGACCATCCGGTTTGTGTATTGACATCAATTGTTTTTATATAGTGTCTAGAAACTATGAAAATTCAAGACATGCTCTATTCATTGCAACTTGTTTTAAGTGATCAATCTTACATGTTAATGATCAAAGTTATACTCTTACTAAATTAAGAATAGCATCAGAATATCATTGTGAATGCAAAAAAGTCCTTACAAAAATATTGATCAAAGATAGAATTATTGCACAAGAAAATCTAGAAGGTATGTAAAATTTTGTATGTATTCATTAAAATTATTTTATACCAATGACAGAATGTACAAGCTGTTAACTGAAAATTTCAGCCTGCAACGATTTTAAAAGCTCGTTGAAGGAATGATCCGCAATCAGAAGGGGCGTGTATTGTGCACCCATACCATTCTAGATATATATAATTTTTTCTTAGTATCACAATCATTTCAAAATATAAACATATCTAAATTAGGTTCATCAGCTGTTGTAAAAATTTAAGAAATAAAACATTGATATAGATATTTTTTTTGGGTCACACGACTACCTCGAGATATTATACCGAAGATATTTTCACTGATGTGTTTATTTTTGGGAAAATAAACACATCAGTGAAAATATCTTGTTAATCCAGCAAATCTTTGAGACAACTGTCATATATTCAAATTTTTTGAGCTTGCCCAAATGTTTCATACAGAATGTGCTTGTTATGTGACATCATACTTATGTGGAATATCATAATTATTCACTGGGTGGTGCTGTACTAGAAAGAGTCCAATACATAAAAGACCTTGGGGTTATTATTGATAACAAGTTAATTTTAGATATACATATTGACACTATTTGTAATAAAGCCTTTAGAATGTTTGGTTTCGTAATCCGTGCTAGTCATGATTTTAGACGCCCAAGTACATACCTACATTTATTCAAATCTTTAATACGATCTCAACTGGAATACGCTGTATGCATATGGGATCCTTTTTATAATACCTACTCAGATACCATAGAAAGAGTCCAGAAAAAGTTTTTACGGTGCATGCACTATAAATGTTACCATCGCATTTTATCGTATGAAAATCTGTTAAAGACCTACAAGTTAACTACCCTAAAAGTTAGACGACAGATATTGCAAGAAATATTACTGTATGATATTTGTAACAACAAATATGATTGTATTGACATCACAAGTAGTTTAAGTATTCGTGTGCCAACCAGACCGCGTATGCGAGCTTGCCGTACTATACTGCTTTTCAATTTAAAACCAACCCGCACTAATGCTGGGAAACGTGCACCCATGTGCCGTCTGTTTGACATACACAATGAACTTTTTAACAAATTAGATATTTTCTCGACACCGATTGGTGCCTATAAAAGGTTACTTAATGAGCAATACAAATAAATCACTGAATAACAAACATTATCTATCAAAGGATTTATGTATTGTTGTATAAACAAGGTTTGTTGATTAAAATAGTGAATCCCAGAAAATAAGCCGACTGAAGGAAGGGGAAGGTACTCACGCGAATGAAGCTCTTTGGATATTTGGTCTTCTGTCCCCGGGGCACTGTTCTGGACTGCTGTAGTCGAATTTATAGATACACGGACACAACATACAAGTTTGACACACGATAGTTTTAAGAAAAACAGGGAATTATATTTTATTTGATATTTTGACTGTTGCGCGCGCGACTACGTAGGTTCGACTCCTAGAGACTGCACTGCCCGCTAGGTGGCGGGCTTGAAGCGTTTTGTTTTTACACAGAGCCGTGAGATGGCGTGGATTAGGATAAGGGATATTCAGTCGGTTCCCTAACATTTTCCCCCCACCGAAATCAACAATGATTTCAAAATAGGCAAACACAAAATAAAATTGTTATATATCTAGAATGTTAACCTATAGAATGGGCTCTGCAAATTATGTAGCATATAGTTTTACTTATTACATAAGCATGTAGTTTAACTTAAAAACTTACAACATAAATAAAGAAAAGAATAAACGTAAAACGATTAGCTTGTGAGCGAAATGGACTGTATAAATAAATTTAAATGAATATATATTACAAGATAATTGATATTTTATTCATCCTGCTCTTTTGGAAGAGGACTCAGTTTAGTGACAGGCCGTTTGAGTAGCGAATGTTGCGTTCGGACCGTAACAACGCGCACCCGTCCATCAAGTCCGGGATGAATCTGTTCTACACGTCCCAAACTCCATTGTTGACAAGGGGCATTATCATTATGAATAAGCACCAAATCATCAATAGATAGATTAGGCGTATCAACGTACCACTTTTGTCGTTGTTGCAATGTATGCAAGTATTCTAATTTCCATCGACGCCAAAAATGCAATGTGGCTTGTTGAATACATTGCCAACGCGTTAAGCGATTAATAGACATGTCCGAGATATCATGACTTGGAACCGAAACCAATTGACGACCAACTAAAAAATGTCCTGGTGTCAGGACGTCGAATTCACTGGGGTCGTTAGATAAACTGCATAGAGGACGTGAGTTTAAAATCGCCTCGATGTTAGAAAATAAAGTACATATTTCTTCGAACGATAAAGCTCGTGTACCGACTACGCGTTTCAAATGATACTTTGCTGATTTGATTCCAGCCTCGAAAATACCACCAAAATGGCTACCAGTTGGAGGATTATACTTCCACGTAACCTTTCTGATGGTAAACTTATCAGTCAACTGGGTTTTATTTGAAGTATAGAACTCGTATATTTCATTTATGTGTCTACCAGCGGCTACAAAATTTTTGCCATTATCGGAATAGACCGTATGTGGAAGGCCGCGTCGGGCCGTAAATCGATCGAATGCAGCCAAAAAGCATTCAGTAGTCAACGCCGAGACCACTTCAAGATGTACTGCGCGCGTTGAATAACAAACGAATAAGCACAAATAAGCTTTTGATATTTTCGCATTGCGTCTATTTGATTCTTTTGTATAAAATGGACCGCCCATATCAACACCGACTATATGGAAAGGATAAACAGACTGTAACCGACATTTCGGTAAGGAGGCCATCTTAGGTTGAATAATAGTAGGCCTATTTTTGAAGCACGTAACACACTTAGAAAGGCGAGATCGTATTATACACCTAGCAGCTATGATCCAATATTTTTGAGCTAATATGTTTTGAAGTGATCTAGGCCCTGTATGCAAATAGACCTTGTGATAATAATCTATCAAAATATTTGTAAAGTGCGATTTTTTGGGTAAAATCAATGGATGACGTTGAGTAAATGGCAAATCCGCCTGTGAAAGCCTACCCCCCACCATGAGGAGACCACGGTTATCAATAAACGGGTCGAGTTTACGTAGGCTTTGAGAGCATCGGTTGTCTTTCTTAAGCGACTTAATGTCATCTTCAAAATATTTTAATTGAACAATTTGAATAAGTTTATCATGTGACTTATTAATTTCAAAAGTAAGCAAGGCACCTTTTTCTCTGTTAACAGCACAAGCTTTACAATTGTTTATAAATCTGTAACACCAGGCGAAAACACGCAATAATTTGTTGAAGCTTGAAAATTTGAACATTATTGAATATAAATCCGTATTCACATCTGACTCTTCGCTAAATAGAGTGTTTTCTTTGACAGGTTTGAGCTCCAAGGGTTCACCATTGAACTCTTTTATGGATCTAATTGGCCACGCATGCTGTGGCTCGTATAGCCATTGTGGGCCACGGAACCACTGATCCGCGATCAGCAATAAGTCCGCTGGCATGGCGCCGCGAGAGCACACATCGGCAGGGTTGTCAGTGCCATTAATGTGAAACCATTGGACCTCGGCCGAGCTTTCATTAATTTTAGCAACACGATTGGCTACAAAAGTTTTTAGTTTGAACGCAGGTGTATTTATCCATGTCAATGCAACTGAACTATCGGTAAATGCTAATACCTCACTGATCAGTACTTCCTTGGCCAAAATTGCGATTACATACCGTAAAGTTTTTGACAATAAGTGAGCAGCCATTAATTCAAGACGTGGGATTGATACTGTTTTTAAGGGCGCGACCTTAGATTTCGATAACAGTAAGCTAACATTAACGTTACCTTGCGCATCTTGACTGCGAATATACACGACGGCGGCGAATCCAACCGTTGATGCGTCACAAAACCCTACCACTTGAGAGACTGCATGGTTTTTGACAAAGACATGCCGGTCGTGTTTTAATTTCGATAATAACGGTATTTGAGATGCAAACATTGACCATTCATTGAGTAACGACTTTGGAAGGGAGTCATCCCATCCTAATTGAGCGCACCATAATTTTTGCATAAAATTCTTAGCAAGGAAAATGCACGGGGCAACGTATCCCAACGGGTCATATAACTTAGCTGTTTGTGAAAGTACTGATCGTTTCGTAATAATACTTTCTGTAGGTGTAGTACGAAAGGAAAATGCGTCTTCTTTAGGTAACCAATGTAGACCGAGAATTTTAATAGCCATAGTTTTACCATCATCGAATTGAACTGGGGGCTCTAGTTGATCACTAGGCAGTCCTTTCAGTACTTGATCGCTATTACTTGACCACTTGCGTAATTCAAATCCACCCAGCTTCAATAATTCGACCAATTGCTGCTGGATCTTTAAAGCCTCCTCAATGCCATCTACAGACCATAATAAATCATCAACGTAAAATCCTTCGCGCAGAGCACGGGAAGCGTCGGGGAATCGGGCGCCCTCGTCCGCGGCTAACTGTTGTAAAGTGCGTATCGCTAAAAACGGGCTACTCGCCACACCATACGTCACGGTGCACAGCTCATACACTTTTATAGGTTCGATGGGCGAATCGCGCCACAATATGTGTTGATATTTACGTTGCGACTTTTCAACCAAAATACAACGGTACATTTTAGATATGTCGCCGCATAAGGAGATCTTACGCAACCGAAAACGTATTAATAGTTCTACGAGATCAGCTTGCAACTTCGGGCCCGTGTATAAAACAGAGTTGAGCGATATATTATTCGAGGATTGACAAGAGGCGTCGAAAACTACGCGGAGGCGAGTACTGCTACTGTCAGGTTTATGAACACAGTGGTGGGGGATGATGTACCCCGATTCCACTTCCGATACTTCGCCGACACAAATCATATGACCGAGCGAAACGTACTCATCCATGAATTTTTTATATTCTTTTCGTAGGTCAGGTAAACGTGACAATTTACGCTCTAAATTTTGAAATCTTTTAATTGCAATTTGCTTTGAGTCTCCTAGTTCAGCGTCAGGCTTAAACGGGTATCTGACGATGTATCGACCTGTACTATCCCGCTTATGATCATTAACAAACATCTGTTCAGCGATGACGTCATCCGGGTTTTTGGGTAAGTCCGAGACTAAACTTTCAGTTTCCCAAAACGATTTAATCAAATCATCGAGTTTTGTCTCACTAGTGAACATGCACATCGATACATTTTGGGTGTTACTCGTATTGTTGCACGTCAGCTGACCCGTAATTACGTACCCGAACACACTACTTAACGCCAGCGGTAGTCCTTGCCGTGAGGGATGATATCTACCACCGTCATAAACAAACGGAAACACGTCGCTGCCGAGCAACATATCGATACGACTCGAACGGTAGAAAGTAGGGTCAGCCAACAACAAATTTTTATATTCATGTTTTAATTCTTCCGACAAAGTTACCGAAGGCATGTCACCAGATATATTAGAAACCACAACCGCCTTTAAATTGAAAATTGGATTATCGGAGGTAGTTGGTTTGATTTTGCATAATACCATGCCCTGATCACGAACTATTGTTCCGCCTAAACCTGTCAGTTGAGTATTACACTTTTGACGCGGGAGTCCTAATCGCTGTGCACAATCATTTGTCAAAAAACTAGATTGAGAACCACTGTCGATTACCATGCGCACGGGTTGATATTTGCCTAAAACGTCCAATACGTGTATAATCGCAGTGCCTAACACGACTGTGGATCCAGTCGAACACGTCAACGACACTTGACTTTCGTTATTATTATTAAAATGATCATCGCAAGAATTATTTAAATCCGCAGTAATTAAACTCGTACTAGAATCTAAATGCAACGTGTGGTGATGCTTATTTTTGCATACCGTACACGTTATCTTCGATGGGCACTCACTAGACGCGTGACCTTGACGGAGACAATTCTCGCACAAATGCAATTCCTTGATTTTATTAACTCGCTGTACAGGTGTTAGTGCGATGTACTCGAAACATTTATAAATTGAATGAAAGGGTTTATTGCAGTACAAACATCCCTTTTTTGCATAATTAACCTTATCAGTGCTCGTACTACTTGCTAAACAAGTTTTTAAACTTGTATTTTTCGTGCTAGGTTTACTAATTGATTTATTTTGAATCGAAGAAGTAATAGCTTTACTAGTACCGGGCTTCGAGAAAGTACTCGCACTCGTTGACATTTCTAACATTCGGGTCTGATTGGTGACAAAATCGATCAATGTTTTGATAACAGGTATTTCGTTTGTACTTATTTTCTGTTCGAATTCACGCCTAGAAACCTGGTCTAAATTACGCAATCCAATATAACATAAAATAAATCCCGCTAAGTTATCAATTCCTAATAACTCAAGGGCTTGGACACACTCTTGAAATGTTTCTAAAAAGGAATTTAATCCACTCACGGATTTATTAGCCAGTGGCTTGAACGCAAACAACTTATCCATATAGCGCGTAGCTATAGCACGCTTATTTTCATACCTATCACATAGGCTGGTCCATACAATGTTATAATTGTCTTTAGATACAGGTAGACTTTTGACAATTTGAAGTGCAGGTCCAGTTACGACTGACAATAGGTAGTAGAATTTCTCTGTATCGCCTATGGTAGTATTTGTATGGATTAAACTGGAAAAAGTGTCACGAAATGTTATCCAGTTTTCTAATTTGCCGTCGAAATGAACTAGTTCAATTTTAGGTAAGCGAGGCTGAGCGCCGCGCTCCGATGCGTTTACGTATTTCGGCGGTTTTGATATCGATTCGTACTTTTGAACAATACGTAAAATCTCAAAATAGAGGTCATCAAAGGCATGTACCTCTTGGTTACCAATTTTATAATTAGGGTCATTTTTTAACTCCAAAGCGGAAATGTCATCAACAATTTTTTCAAACGATTCCCTAGTGGACTGGAGGTCACTGACCCGCACGGACAATTTGCTAAATTCTGCTGTATTCTTTTCCACAGCTTTAGCTAAGTCATGATATTGTTGAACACGTCTAAAACATCGCTCTTTACGACTTATAAGTGTATTAATTTTTATTTGAAGGTCGGACATAGCCATTTTGATTCGAAGAAAAACCGTTTGTCGCGTACCTAAAATATACACTAAACTGAGTCCTTAAGAGATTATATACGGTAAAAATAGATATTGACAGTGTTTGACCACTTATATAACTGTATTATTGCAATATAGAACTATTGAATGAATATTTTGCAAAAAATACCGTAGGGCAAACAATTGTGCAAGTACCTACAAGGTTGCAGTTTTAAACGTGAAATATTGTGTATTTACCTATTTTGAACTTGTATTCGGTAAAATATCAGGCTCGAAATGACCAAATTATGTTGTATAAACAAGGTTTGTTGATTAAAATAGTGAATCCCAGAAAATAAGCCGACTGAAGGAAGGGGAAGGTACTCACGCGAATGAAGCTCTTTGGATATTTGGTCTTCTGTCCCCGGGGCACTGTTCTGGACTGCTGTAGTCGAATTTATAGATACACGGACACAACATACAAGTTTGACACACGATAGTTTTAAGAAAAACAGGGAATTATATTTTATTTGATGTTTTGACTGTTGCGCGCGCGACTACGTAGGTTCGACTCCTAGAGACTGCACTGCCCGCTAGGTGGCGGGCTTGAAGCGTTTTGTTTTTACACAGAGCCGTGAGATGGCGTGGATTAGGATAAGGGATATTCAGTCGGTTCCCTAACATGTATGTATAAATAATCTTTATCTTCTATCAGTAATTGTATCTGTATCCGCTCTTCTCTCAACATAAGTACTCTAGATGTAAATTGTGGTCAGCGGTGTTGGTCTCGCATTTATTTATTTGTAAATGTTAAAACCTGTTGTTTATAATCGCTTAGTGTGGAACTGTTTGTTGATCAAATAAATAAAAAAATTAAATAAAAAAAAAATAAAAAATCATACATCCATGAATTTGCACTTATTTGGTAAGGGAGGCTAGCTGTGTGGTTTCCGGCAGAGTAGAATAGTACCACTCCTAGTCTTCCCATGGAGGTCGTAAAAGGCGCCTTAGGAACTACAAGCCAAACAAAACTCATAAACATCAATGAGACCTCTCCAACCTGTCTGGCCAGCGAGGAGAGTGTAGGCCAAATCCTGTGTCTACTCTGGCCAAGTATGGCTCTAGTAGTACAGAGAGGGTTATGCTCCTGCAGTGGAGACTAAAAAGACCTGATGATGAGGCATGGGAGGCTGTGAAGTTTCTTTTAAAACTATATTCAATACTAGCACGTCTGTTGAAAGAATATTTTAAATTGGTACAGTTTCTAATTTTATCCATTACAAATAAAGACTCAATAAAATATTTCCTTACTAGCTTTCGCCCGCGGCTCTGCCCGCGTCAATGTCGATCCCTCGGGAATAGTACTTTTTCCCGGGATAAAAGGTAGCCTATGTCCTTCTCCGTACTCCAGCCAGAGTACTTGTATGCAAAATTTCATGAAGATCGGTTCAGTAGTTACGGCGTGAAAGCGTAACAAACAAACAAACAAACAAACTCACTTTCGCATTTATAATATTAGTAAGGATTACGATATAGATTGCTCTTGCTCGTTCGCTATCAAACGAGCAAGAGCAATCTAAATCGTGGTAATAAAAAAGACAATAAAAATATTTCCTCATTATAATATAGATTGCGATTGATATAATACATATAGAGGGCTATTTTTTGGTAATATTATTTTTCATATCTTAAAAATGCACTTGTCAAACCAATTTTAAAGGTTCATTAGGCTCAAAACACACTGAGTTGGCAGTGGCCGGCAGCGTGGCGGAAAGGAGTTTTAGTGTCATACGATTTAAAACTTTATCTTTATTGCTATAATACATAATAAAGAAACTTGAAAAATGGTCCGTGCTCGCCACTTTGCTGCCGGCCGCTGCCAACTCAGCGTGTGTTTGACCTTTAAGCACATCAATATCAAATAAAAGTAAAAAATTACTTAATGTAATTTGAATCTATTATAATATACGAACATTATATGTCTGTCCTACTTATGTTTACAACTAGTTTTGTTCAGTGAACAAGAGAATCTTTAATTTTAAGAAGTGTTTTTTATATATTAACAAAACAAGTTAGATGCATTCATTCAAAACTCCCTTTCGTCAGTTTTAAATATTTATTTTAGCGACCGCATTTGGGACCAAGCCTCCTTACCTATCAGGTATGGAGGTTTAGCAATCAGAAAAATTTCTAATGTTCAGTCCAGCGTTTCTGTCTTCTGTGCATAGCATTGAAAAGCTTTAAAAAAAATCCTCAATGATGACGAAATGACCATTAGTTATGCAACAGAGGCCAGAGACGCCTGGCGAGTTCTAGCTCCAAATTCCAAATTCCCTGATTACCTATCCTCGCAAAGACAATGGGATGGGCCGCTTTGCAAAAATTGCTCAAGATAATTTACTTGAGACGTCTGGCAATTCTGTAGAGCGTACCCGCCTTTTGGCTGTGGCAGAGTGGGAATCCGGGCTTTGGTTGCAGGCCCTGCCGTCAGCCAACCTAGACACACTGCTGCACAATGACGCTTTCCGTCTGGCAACTGCGCTACGACTAGGCGCCACGTGCATAGTCCCTCATCGTTGTCCCTGTGGGGATACCATCGATAGTTTTGGTCACCACGGCTTATCTTGCATTAGGAGTGCCGGCCGTTTGGGGCGTCATGCCGCCCTAAACAATATTATCCACCGCTCTCTTGCAACCATTAATATACCGGCCGCCTTAGTACCTAATGGTTTGGTCCGTGATGATGGCAAGAGACCGGATGGAATGACTCTGGTGCCTTGGCGATTGGGGCGGCCTTTGGTATGGGATGCTACATGCGTTGAGACCTTAGCGCCGTCTCATGTTCAGGTCACCAAATCAAAGGCCGGTACAGCAGCAGCCGCAGCGGAATGCCTCAAAAGGCGCAAGTATGTAGGTATCGGAGACAGCTACATATTTGAGCCTTTTGGGGTAGAAACAATGGGTCCGTGGGGTCCATCAGCCCATCGTCTCTTTGACTTTCTGTCAAAGAGACTGATCAAGGTATCCCGCGACCAAAAGGCTGGCAATTACCTGGCTCAAAGGATAAGCATTGCCATCCAACGTGGCAATGCTGCCAGCCTTTTGGGCACGTTGTCACAGAATAACGGTTTGCAGTCCCAGTCGTTATATAATTTGTAAATATTTATATATTTTTTTAAGTAGTTGTAATTATTATTAGTTTTTTAATGTAAATTATTGAATAAATAAATTTAACAAATTAACAATCACACTATTACAAAGACAAAAAATTCAAATCATCTTGAATCAGAAGTATTGTTTGTATACATATAGCACTTGTATATTAACTGAGTAGTCGTCAAAGAACAATGCAAACATCAACAGTAACAAATGACTCTATTCACAACAGCCTTATCAGGCAATAGACTTGCTGCCTGTTTGCAGACAAATATCTATGCAAAGAGGGATCTAACTGTTAAATAATTACTCTTTATTATAATCAGGATGCTGCTAAAACTGACAGTACCGAGGCTGTGTGTGGCGGGGTTGGTGTCAAGAGGAGGTTTAACTCAAGTGAGGTGCTTCTCAGCTGGGATGGATAGAGGAAACAGTTTCTTTTTTAGGCAGGTATGCTCTGTTTTATATTTGTTCTGCTCATGTTTAGGGTTTCATAGTAAACGAGGAGCCCTTATAGTTTCATGGCTGTCTGTCTGTATCTGTACGTCCGCGGTTTAGATTAGAGACTATGAGACTCGAAAGCTGTAATTGACATTTTATTTTATACCGCGTGATTTTTTGACCTCTGACCTCTGAACTATATTGAACTCCTGGAATCAGAATCCCTAATCAAGTATAAAATTGCAAGAAAGAAGGTAAATAACGGAAAAAAATTTTGGCTTCCCATACAAAGTCGCCGATCAACTGGGCGAATTTACATGGAAGGTCAATTTTTTTTACGTTTTTCACCTTTTTTTCTCGCAATTCTGTATTCAAATAGGGATTCTGATTCCAGGAATTCAATATAGTTCGGAGAAAATACGTGGTATATTAATTATGGCGCCAAAGTGGTGAAGCATAAATAAAAAAAAATTTGGTTGTTCTCTTTCATGTACAGTGGGGATATATTTTTTTCCTCGTCAATCCCTTGATGTGGAAGACCTATCGTCTTGCAAAAATGTATTTGGTGTCCGAATAGCCATTTTTTGATTAAATTCAAGGATCCGTTGGTGAAACTTACTAATTAAGTGCATAAGTGTACATAATGAAAAACTGCCGATTTCCTAAATGGACGTTTTATTATGTGCATAAGTGTACATAATGAAAAACTGCCGATTTCCTAAATGGACGTTTTGTTATATAGACCTTGATAGTTAGACGTTTTGCCACATGGGTAATAGCTAGCTAGGCAAATTGCTCATTAGACGTTTCGCTTTGTTTGACATTTTGCTACTTAGACTTTGTGATCGGGAGGGAATATTAAGCCCAGGGTTCCGTACCCGGAGGGTAGAAACGGGACACCTTTACTACGGCTACATTGTCCTTCTATCTATCTGTCTCTTTGTCTGTTGCAACCAGGTTGTATCGCACTAACCGTAATAGCTAGCCCTGCTACGCCCTCAAGCCCACTCTATCTATACATGTCTGTGGCCCCAGCGGATATTAAGGCAAGCGAGGAAGGCTGAATTAAGACTCCCTATTATTTTTTAAACATGTGCAAAACTAAGCTTTTATCAGACGTTTTTTTAGGGTTCCGTACCACAAAAGGAAAAAACGGAAACCTTATAAGGTCACTTGGTTGTCCCTTGTTATGTCTGTTTGTCTGCCTGTCTATCTATCTGTCTGTAAATTAAATTTCTTAGCCAACGTAATCAAAAGATACAACTGGTTATGTCGCAAATTTTTGTGTTGTTTCGACATTCGCAAGGGAATCAAAACCTACAGGGTACTTCCCATGAACCTGGAATCTTGAAATTTGCTACGAAGCTACGTTATGCAGCACAGATAAAGGAAAAATGCGAATAGCATTAATTTTTAGTTACATCATATAATAAAAATATTTTTAATAATTTTTCGACACTCGCAAGGCAATATTAAATAATAAAAATATATTTCATAATTTCAAACTTATTATATATAATGTAGACTCGCACTTGGCCGGATTTTTTACCGGTATACTTAGCTCTTCACGAAAAATTGTGCTTTTAACTTACTTTTCAATTTTTAATTGCGTTCCTTACAGTTGTTCGATACAGTTAGCAGTACTTACACCTACTTAGTCGGGGACATGAAGACCTGCGAAGCAGCTCTAATAGACCCCGTGTTAGAACATGCTGAGCGCGACGCCGATCTCATCAACCAGCTTGGATTCAAGCTGATCTACGCAAGTAAGTGGAGAATAAAAAAATCGTATCAGTTCAATAGTTGCACACATTACTTCCTGCATTTTGCAGTAGAGCCACGCTACCGGCAAAATTCATTTTTACTTGTAGCTTGAATGGGCCAGTTCGTCCGGGGAAGTACCACACTCTCACAGAAAATCTACGTTTGAGTTACGTGAGAGATCTTCTTTCTTTCGATTCTATGTTTCGTTGGGTGAGTGAGAGAGCCGGAAGCCCATCCTTCCTTCCCCCCCATCACCTCGAACGGCCGGCAATGCTCTTGTCACACCCTGGTGTTGCAGTTGTCCATAGGCAGCGGTGGTCGCTTACCATGAAGTGACTCCCTTGTTGGTTTTCCGTCCTATATTATAAAAAAATACCTTACCTATTTAGGTATTAACAGGTTCCCTGTCCAACAGACATATGGTCCATGAACATTGTTTAACTATTGTGTTTAGTTAACGGACAGTGAACCTATTAACATTAATGAAGCGAAGAACCTTGATTAGTAATCTAACTCAATCATTTCAAATATTTGAATCTACATGCATCAGCTGCGACATTGTTCGACTTTCTACTGAATTCAGTCATTGAAAGGGACGCCGCAGTACGTTGGACACAATACGAGATATCTCCATTTATAGGGTTCCGTACCCAAAAGGTAAAAACGGGACCCTATTAATATCGCTCCGCTGTCCGTCTGTCACCAGGCTTTATCTCATGGAGCGTGATAGTTAGACAGTTAAAATTTTCACAGATGATGTATTTCTCTTGCTGCTACAACAACAAATACTAAAAAATAGAATAAAATAAATATTTAAGGGGGCTCCCATACAACAAACATGATTATTTTTTATTGTTTTTGGTCAATATTGATAACGGCAACAAGTAGACGCTTGAAATAAGTATTCACAGAATATTTAGTTAATTACTTTAAAAATAAATAAATAAAAAATTATTTTATTTTTATATTAAAGGGCTCCCATACAACAGACATGATTTTTTTGCCGTGTTTTATAGATAACGGTACGGAACCCTTCGTGCTCGTGTCCGACTCCTACTTGGCCGGTTTTTTTATCTAAGGCACTTCGGTGTTCCTCTCATCAGTGATTGTATTATGAAGCAGAAAAATATACAAAACAGGAAAATTTATGTAGAGGGCCTTTGAGGAGGTGAAGGCTTGGTTCGATAGAGCGCGTTATGTTTATAGCGACCCTGAGTATCGGCTCTGCCTTTATAGTCTTTTGTGTTAGTCGTTGCAATATTGAAAGTGATAAAATATATTTATATTTCCAGTGAATACACACATGCACGCGGACCACATCACAGGCACGGGCAAACTTAAATCTCTTCTGCCTGGGAGTAAAAGCGTCATCGGCAAGGCTTCTGGTGCAAAAGCGGATATGTATCTGGAAGACGGGGAAGAAGTGAAGGTTGGCTCGATCCAGTTGTTGGCCACCGCCACGCCTGGACACACCAATGGCTGCATGACCTATATTTGTCACGATCAGGTGGGTTTGCCATTTGTAAAACCGTCATACAGCTGTCAAATCTTTCGATAATACCTCAGTACTTTAGCGGACTGTACCTCGAAGACAGGAATGACGTAAAATTTATCGCGATCCAGTTGTCGGCCACCTCCAAGCTTAAAAAATACTTACATGATGAGTTGGGTTTGCCATTTGTAAAACCGTCATACAGTTGTCAAATCTTTCGATAATACTTCAATACTTTAGCTGACTGTACCTCGAAGACAGGAATGACGTGAAATTTATCGCGTTCCAGTTGTCGGCCACCTCCGGCCAGCTTGGAGGTGGCCGACAACTGGATCGCCTGAATCTGGATCCTGAAATACTAATGACTGCCGCTAGTTGAGAATATAAAGTGAAAATTGGTCGACATGACACCATTTGTTGACACTAGGACCCCATCACGTCGTCACGATACGACAAAGATTTCCTGAAGGTGTTAGTGTTTCAGAACTTGAATTTTTCTTTCTTCTACTTTAACTTCAATGTTGCATTTTTTTTCTAAATAATAGTTTAAGAGTTGGCTAAGTACGTAATGATAAGAGTCTTATCAGGGTTTCAATTATTGCAACATACATTTATATAACGAATATATCAATACAAATAAATATAAAATAATCTTATCTACAGTTCGTAATCAGCGGTAATGTGCTATTGTTTGTGCAAGTCAACTTTATTGTGTTTCTTGAAGATGTTTTAAGGCCAAGATGACAATATTTTATGCCAAATAAGTACACTCAAATGATTTACTTTATATTTTATTGTAAAGAATAAACAATGTTATTGTTTTTAGGGTTCCGTACCCAAAGGGTCCCGTTTTTGGGACCCTATTAATATCGCTCCACTGTCCGTCTGTATGTCTGTCTGTCTATCCGTCTGTTACCAGGCTGTATCTCATGAATCGTGATAGTTAGACAGTTGAAATTTTCACAGATAATGTATTTCTGTTGCCGCTATATCAACAAATACTAAAAAATAGAATAAAATAAATATACACCAAACGTGTTTTTTTGCTTATTTTTGCTCGATATTGATAACGGCAACAGGTAGACGCTTGAAATATTCACAGAATATATAATTATAGATTCACATTAAAAAAAAATTAATATTTAAGGGGGCTCCTATACAACAGACATGATTTTTTTTGCCGTTTTTATAAATAACGGTACGGAACCCTTCGTGCGCGAGTCCGACTCGCACTTGGCTGGTTTTTCTCTATTTCTTTACTATACCGCCATTTAATTTGATGTACCTATGGGCGATGTGTGTTTAATTTGGTACTATAAAGAATTATTCATCTATTCTGCCATTAAGACTTTGAATTCCATTATATGGCAGTTATTGTGCAAATTTTTAAACAAATTTGATACTGTTATCGCAATTTACAATGGCGAGTGATGTGTAACATTGCCTTGTTTGCATGTCTATGCTAATGTTTCCACGATGCCCACGAAGTATGGCCAGCGTGTCAAACTCAAATGAAAAACTAAATATTAAGTATATTGATTTTGGATTTACTAAGCGCCAGCTTTTGCCTGCAGCTCCGCCCGCGTTAACCTTTAGTATGCCTGCGCTTGTTAACGTTACTTCACGCCCGACGCCAGGCTAGTACAAATTGTAATAACTTTAGTTGTCAGTGGCGGCTCAGTCCCGCGAACGTTTTGCAACTGAAGTAGTCAATGGGGCTCAAAAGGTAAATATAGATACCTAAGGTAAACCCTAAGCTAAAGGTAAATATATAAAAGGTATCTTAGTAGGGGTAGGTTTCAGTTGTGGTAAAGCCACGCTACCGGCAAAATTAATTTATGCTAGTAGCATGAATGGGCCGGCTCGTCCGGGGAAGTTCCACACTCTCACAGAAAATCGACGTTTGAGTAGAAGCTTTACTGCTTCTATACTTCGTTCGGTGAGTGAGAGAGCCGGAGGCCCATCCTTCTCCCATTTCCTTTCCCCAACTCCTTGAAAGGCCGGCAACGCTCCTGTTACACCCTGGTGTTGCAGTTGTCAGGTGACTCGCTTGCTCGTATGCCGCCTTATAACATAAAAAAAAATGTTTCCCCGGGCAGCTTAAGCTACCTCTTTACTAAATTTAATTCAAATCCGTTCAGTGGTCGACGCGTGAAAAGGTATAACAGATAGCGTTACTTTAGCATTTGTAATATTGGTATGGAACAAGTGATATCGTTACCAATCAGTAAATATTTATTTTTTTATGCTAACTATATCCGCTTTCAATCTCACTCACACAGTAATAAACACTTTAGGCAATACAGATACGTATTTACTTTTTTAATCTATCGAAATACTGTAACAACACTAGCTGACTGTTGCATCTCTGTGCGAGAGAAAATGGCCATACTTTTATTGTTTGGGGGATAGAGGTCCTTTTTCTCGACGGTTTGGGATAGATGCCCATCCCAAACGAAACTTATATGGATTCAGAAACCATCCACTATTTGGAATAGATGTCCCAAAATATACAGGTCCGCAAAGATAGCTGAAACTCTGTTAATATTAAAGATAATATTTATGAATTTCCTTAAGAGGCCTTTGACACTTGGTTGGCTGTCGCTCGCACAATCAAACATTTTGAAAGATAAATAATAAATAAATAAATAAATATATACGGACAAATCACACAGATTGAGCTAGCCCCAAAGTAAGTTCGAGACTTGTGTTATGGGATACTAATTCAACGATACTATATTTTATAACAAATACATATATAGATACACATCCAAGACCCAGGCCAATCTGAAAAAGATCATTTTCCATCTTGACCTGGCCGGGGAACGAACCCGGTCACTCCGTGTCGCAGGCAGGCGTGTTGACCGCTGCGCCACGGAGCTAGTCACGGAGATTATTGAAACATGTGTCTCATTTTTACAAAAGTGTTTCATCATTATCCTAGATAACTATATGTTTTTGTATTGTATAGACATGACTTGGTTTGATTGTTTACTGAACTAGTGGACACAAATTTATCCACCACACTGCGATCAGTCCCTTGGGACAATTATGGCGAAGCACGCGGAACGTTGCCAATGATTTAGCTTTAACAATACGAGTATGGGTATCAACTGTCGTTCGGAAATCCCTATTGGAGGACCCGTTATAAATTGATTTCAAATAGAGTAGCAACTATCCGGCTTTTACCCTTTTGGGTAAAAATAGCTCAATTGTGTGATTTGTCTTTTCGATTTATTATTTTACTAGTGACCCGTCCCGGCTTCGCATGGGTGCGATAAATTATACATGTAAAAAAAAACACTATCTATTTAAAAAAAAACGCATCAAAATCCGTTGTATAGTTTTACAGATCTAAGCATGGTATATGGATAAGGACAGGCAGCGGAAAGCGTAAAGACGCTTGGAATGGTGCTATTCTAGGTCTAAAACAAAGGTTTTAGACCTAGAATAGCACCATTCCAAGTCTTCCCGTGGATGTCGTAGAAGGCGACTTAGGAAATACAAGCTAAACAAAGCTTATAAACATCTATGAGACCACTCCAACGCGTCTGGCCAGCGTGGAGAGTGTAGGCCAAGTCCTCTGGCTACTCTGGCCAAGTATGGCTCTAGTTACTACTAGAGCCATACTTTACATACCAGAGAGGGTCGTGCTCCTGTAGTGGAGACTAAAAAGACCTGATGATGATAGATTTTGTATTATTTCAGGGAATAGCATTTACTGGCGACGCGCTTCTCATCCGAGGCTGCGGCCGGACAGACTTCCAGGAAGGCTCGTCCGAGACGCTCTACAAGTCTGTCCACGAGAAGATCTTCACGTTGCCTGACCACTACACGTTGTACCCGGCCCACGATTATAGGTATACCTACTTTTGGCGACGTCTGTGTCTCAGTCGATTTCCGTCCAGGTTATGTTAGAAAACGACCTTTTTCAGATTGGCCTGGATCTTGTATGTTTTTCTACTCGTATTTACGTATTTATTACTCAACCCGCGATTACAGGTATACTTTTTGACGACCTTTGTGTCTCAGTCGATTCCCGGCCAGGTCATGATGGAAAACAACCTTTTTCAGATTAGTTGTATGTTTTTCTACTCGTATTTACGTATTTATTACTTATAAAATACAAGCTTTTACCCGCGGCTTCGCCCGCGTTAATGTAAATCGCTTGGGAACAGTATATTTTCCGGGATGAAAGGTATGTCTACTGTCCCTATGTTCCCCAGACCTAAAACTCCATATCAATTTTCATCCCAATTTGTTTAATATTTGAAACATGTAGTGTAACAGATACTTTCACATTTATACTTTTAGTATAGAAATGTGGATAGTATCGTTGAGTTAGTATCCCAAGACAAGTTTATAATTTATGCGGGGCTAACTCATTCTGCGCGATTTGCCCCCTTATATTTATACTCATACACATTCTAAGGATCGGCTTGTAGGCGGGAAAATAAAAAATGGAAGTGGTTCCTGCTGCTTCTCTTCTGGCGCATATTGTAAAATCCAATTGGGAATAGGAGTAAATCTAAAGTATTATGTCAATAGGCGACGCGATAACCTATCAATATTTTGATTCCGTTTTCCAACTACACGCCCACTGTAGGTTTTTTTTATTCACACCTCCAACTTAAATGGAGTCTGTTTTTGTATTTTTTTTGTTTATCACCTTTCATTCTATAAATCATCCATCTTCTTACCCTTTCTCTTATACCCTACTGTAGGTACTGTAGGTTGTGTCAAGTTTACCGCGTGTCTACTGTAGGTTGTGTCTAGTCTACCGCGTAAGGGATAGAGGCGTGATTTGTGTTTATATATTATTTATTACATTGATAAGTCACTCTGCTGGAGAGAGCAGTCTGTCCAAAGCAGAAGACCGGAAGATAAGAATGTCTTCAGCTCACACACAATGGGCCCAAACGAGAGGCCTAAGTGTGGGAAAATGCCCACGGAACCAGGTCACTCTGCTGGGAAAAAGCCTTCCGCTTTTTTACACCTAATTCAACCTAATTCATTTGGCTTGCCAACCCCTTATTGGAAGCAAACAACTTATCTATCCATCTCGTTTTTGGCTTCCCTCTTGAACTTTTTCTATCAGTAGTTACCCTTGATGTACCACAATTGGCCATCTTTCCGTCATCAGAAGCCGGATAGCGGGATAGACGATCAGCGGGACATACTAAAGAATTTTCACCCAATCTGAAACGGAGACCTTTTTATATTTATATTTGACGGCGAACGAGCAGACGAGCCACCTGATGGAAAGTAGTCACCGTCGCCCATGAACATCTGCAACACCAGAGGAGCTGATGCGTTGCCGACTCTTTAAGTTACCTGTAAACACGCCTTTTGAAGGACCCCAAGTCGTAGCACACAGGGAAAACCTCGGGAGGGAGTCCATTCCACAATCCAACTGCACGAGGAAAAAAACCATGTGACGCTCTGACATTTTTGGAGACCCAAGTGTCAAGGATGTGGGGATGGACTTTACTCCTGTGGCGAGCGGTGCGGTGGTGGAAAGGTGACGGTGGCACCAATTCAGAAAGGTACGCTTCCTCGTGTTTGCCCTCGCTCCGTCACGAACATAAGTAAGATTACATTCAAGTACCGTAAGTAAAGTAAAAACGTTTTATTTTATTCCCAGGGGACAAACTGCCACGACTGTATTGGAGGAAAAGCAATATAACCCCAGGTTGACAAAGCCATTGGACGAGTTCGTTGAAATCATGAAGAATTTGAACCTCCCTTACCCTAAGATGATTGGTGAGTAGTGGATTTATTACTAACAGGGGTTGTAATACCGGTAAAATCCAGTACCGGTACATCTATGAAACTACAGTACCGGTGATTGGATTGGTACCGTTAAATTAGGTAACGTTAATCACAAGGGTATCGTTATGCGTGGTAACGATTATTTGGTGCAATTTTACCGGTATTTGTTACTATTAATTCCTGCACCAATTCCTTTTACCGGTACTTGGTAGAATCGGGAATTACTGTTTTCATCATTTATTGATGTCATCGTTGATGTCAGGTAGTCGTTAAGCTATGTCAGATGCCTTTAGGCAGCTTGAAAAATCTGACCCCAGTATTACACACACGAAAAACAAACAAACAGTGATAGCACTTGCGCTGCGTTGCCGTTTTGTGTTGTGCAGCGCTAGATGAGGGCCGAAAATGTTGTTTAAAAGTCGATTTTCGTGCGGGACGGCAACAAAGCGTAGGTACCGGTAAAATTAACGTTAATTTTATATCGTTATGTTACCAGATTACCGTACCCATAATTACCGTTAAAATTGTAACATAATGGAAATACGGGTACTTACCGGTACTTATAATGTGAATTTGGTACCGGTACAGGCCCTGATTACTAATAGTGTTAAATCTTTCGCGAGATAAATTTATTATAAAAACAAGGTTTCATTCACGTTTATTTAGTTGGAATCACCAACTAGTTTCGAAGACCATCATCAGGGCGAGTGTTAGAACCACTAAGGGCTGCCTCGCGCGTCGCCACCCGCGCTGTTTGAGAGCAAACGATAGCTGGAGGGGATGTCGACATTTCGGTTGTCTGTGGTGTTTCATCATCGCCTTCTGACTCCGGTGTAACGAGCGCACTTGTATGCACCGAGCTGACTGTGTCGATACCTCTTACAGTATTGATATAAAAGTTCCCTAAACCTTAAAGTACTGGTTACCAACTGGCAGGTAATATCCATCCTCAGTCTCGGTTGAAATTCGGACGTCTCGTAATCTCAATAGCTTCGCGTATTTTACGCGGGCCAAAAACTTTCTCTCTTACTACAACTGTAGCCTTATCAAATCTTATGAAATGTTTGACGGCCGAATCCAATACATGCTCGGTACTTGCGAAACCATCCTTGTCCAGTTTTTTCATACTTCTTATATGCTCAGTCAGCCTCGTTAAAACGTTACGTCCCGTTTCTCCTACGTAGCTCTTGCCACACTCACAGGGAACCGTATAAGCCTGGCACATTCAGCGGGTCACAATCTTTGGGTAATGATGGTCTTCGAAACAACGACCGAAACTAGTTGGCGATGCCAAATGAATAAACGTGAGTGAAACCGTGTTTTTATAAGAGATTTAATACTAGTTTTCGCCAGCGGCTCCGTTCGCGGCAATGTAGACCCTTCGGGAATAGTACCTTTGGGAGGAAAACTGAAGAGAAATTACAATTAGTAAATCTTATTTGTTTACATTCCCGCTTTTTTTCTTTATGGCCAGTATTTTTTAGGCCAAGCATACACACGTCACCTCACACGGTAACTTAGCCATATGCATTGAAATCCGATCTACTCTATTTATTAGTGCTGAAGTACTCAGGCATCCAACTAAATTAAGAACCACTGTTATTTACAAATGTGTCATAATAAATAATAAATAAATAAATAAATAATGTGTGCAGCAAAAAATCTAATGCCTTAATTTTCTCTTTTCAGATAAAGCGATACCCGCCAACAAAGTATGTGGGATTTATTAATTTGTTGTATTTGCTCAACTGTAGAAAAAACAATGAACGAAATAATATGTATATATAAATCAATTAACTCTGATACATCATTAGTTAGAGATCGTCTGTGATAAAACGACTGTTTATGACATAGTAAAGTCGATTGAGAGTCTTTGACAGACGCTAACAAAGCGGTCGCAACAGCACAAAGTCACCGAAACCGGCAAAACTGGTGGGTTTCATGTCTGAAAGCATAAATATTGATTTGCA
The DNA here is from genome assembly GCA_947532085.1 of Elegia similella. Classification (NCBI taxonomy): domain Eukaryota; kingdom Metazoa; phylum Arthropoda; class Insecta; order Lepidoptera; family Pyralidae; genus Elegia; species Elegia similella. The sequence goes on along the minus strand of OX383940.1, from coordinate 18,041,784 downwards.
TAACATTTCTTTGGCATAAAAATAATTCGTATAATGATTGTAGGGCATAATTTTATAATGCGTAACAAACCTTATGCGAAATATTTTTATACCAAGTATATTTTATTTATATTTTATGCCAAAAAAAAATATGCATTCAGACGTCAAACCGAACAGATATTATGCTCCTATAACTCCTATAACTCCAGTAATTTCACCTCATTACCGAAAAGACGCAGTTTTTTTTACCATAGATTTGCCCTACACTAAGTTGGGTACTTGTGTCGCGAGACACTAAGTCAATTATAATATATATTTTATAATAGATTCTCATCTTTATAGATAAATATCTTTATGTGTGACTTGTGGGTCAAAAAAATATTATTTTTATCTTAACAGGCGGTAATCGAAAACAAGACCATGCGATTTGTATTTCGGAGTAGTGCAATCTGATTTACGTATGTACGATTATTTTACTACTACACCAATACCTGCTTGCGAAGTAAACTGTCCTGTGGAGTCAGTAACGTTAGATGCCTTTAGGCAGCTCGCAAATTTGACACCAGTGCTTTAATACATGCAAGAAGAAAGATGAGGCGCATTGACGCATCTGTTTAGCGATGTCAAAGACTGACTGTTTTTTTTATATTGTGTATTTTATGAACAAAATAATGTATAGTATTTGTATGTCATATAATTATTCCAAAATACTCGGCAGGCATTATAGTGTTTTTTTATCAATTTATTTGTAAGAATTTATTGTTATTATTAATTTTGTTTGTAAGACTGTACCGTTGTTTATATATTTATCATGAATTTTGTTACAAAAATAAACAGTGTAATAGTTTCAGTTTGCTTATTATTTATTATCGTCATTCATTTTTTAATTTCAGCCGTAAGAAGTCCAGTGCTGGACATAGGCCTCTCCAGGAGATTTTTCGTTTCATTGCCATACTGGTGAGTATGGCAATGAAACGAAAAATCTCTTGGAACCTCTTAAGCACCTTAAACCATCCTGAATTCAATCACTGGGACGCCACTATACGTTAGACACGATACGAGATATCTCCAATCGTATCGCACGTATTGCGGCGTCCCTCTTGTCAGCGACTGAATTTAGGATGATTTAATAATAATAATTTGTTTAATTCAGGCACAATAGAGACCCATATCATATCATATCATATCATAACATAAAATTACTAGCTAATTACGGATTATAAATTCAAATTAAATTAAAATTAAAAAAGATAATATTATAAAAAGTATAAAAAGAATACAGTAAATGTAAATTTAAATAAGCAATAACTTATTTATTATTGCTGTCGTGATGTACGGAATGCCAATATTTAAAAATTGGACTATTCAGGTACTCGGACAAAGTCCGGAGTATCTCATTTTCCGAGTTTCGGACACGGGTCCAGAACGCTGCGACGCGCCCTAATTATGGCGTAGTAATCAGGGACTCCGGCCGCGGCGAACATGCCCGACGCGCTGCAATAGCGCGGCAGTCTCATCAGGATACGGTATGCATTATTATACTGCACCCTGATGGCGCTACGAGTTCGCTTGGTGCAGTTAACCCAAAGTTGACATGTGTAGAAACATTGACAGTATGCTCGAAACAGTGTCAACTTCACCCGGTCTGTGCACCGCGCGAATCTGCGCGCGATCATGTTGCACCGCACGGTCAGAGCTCTGCGCTCGCGCTCCACGTCCGCGTCATCACGAAACTCCTCCGTGACAATGTGACCCAGGTACCTGAACTGTCCCACTCGCTCCACTGACGCACCATCCAGAAACACCGGCAGGACTCTCTCCGGGCCTCTTCCGCTATAGAACACCATCATCTGTGTTTTTGTGACGTTATACCTAAAACCATGTCTTCTGGCATAACGCTCACAAATGCCTAATAGTGTTCTCAAACCACTTATGGAGGGGCTGAGGAGCACCATGTCATCAGCATAATTGATATTGTTTACACAAAGAGTGCCAATATGGCATCCGACTTTGCTGCTCCTCAGCTCCTCAATCAAATCGAAAAAAATAATAGGCGCTTTAGCAGGTTGATTCATCATCATCATCATCAGGTCTTTTTAGTCTCCACTGCAGGAGCATGAATGGAAGAGAGAGAGAGAGGAGCATGTATTACCAGAGCCATACTTGGCCAGAGCAGACAGAGGATTTGGCCTACACTCTGAGGTCTCATTGATGTTTATGAGCTTCGATTTCCTAAGTCACCTCTTACGGAAGACGGAAGGGAAGACTTAGAGTGGTCCTATTCTACTCTGCCGGAAAGCACACGGCTATTGGCGAGCGCAGATTGTTTGGTTTCTTGTGCTTCCATCGCTGCTGCCCACCGGAAGCATTTTCAAGCTGGGGAATAAATATAAATAAATAATAAATATATACGGACAAATCACACAGATTAAGCTAGCCCCAAAGTAAGTTCGAGACTTGTGTTATGGGATACTAACTCAACGGTACTATATTCTTATAACAAATACATATATAGATACACATCCAAGACCCAGGCCAATCTGAGAAAGATCATTTTCCATCTTGACCTGGCCGAGGATCGAACCCGGTCACTCCGTGTTGTAGGCTGGCGTGTTGACCGCTGCGCCACGGAGCTAGTCAAGGATAGGCAATAGTTGGATTTGGGAAGGGAATGAAGGTAATGGGATATTGCTCACTTCGATGAATGAGAGAAAAGCAAGTAGCAGTTTGGGGGCCGGGTGTGCGTACCCGTTGCCATACTTGCAACCACCGGTCAAGCAGTTGATGATGGCAAACCGTTTTTTTTTTGTTACGCGACGAAAATCCCTTCGGATGCCGCATCAGCTACGGGGAGCCGGTTCGGTTATGTGGTGTTACCACTGAAACCTTCTCGGTGTCACTCTCAGCCGTTCTGAGCCGGGCCGTGTGCTATTCTCGCTTTACAGCCCGGCACTGCGACCACTTCTGTGGTATGCCCTCTGGGGTTCCTCTCGTGGAGACCCGACTTAATTAATTTATCAGTGTGGTATAAATAGATACTGTTCTGAGAGATACATATGTATGCAAAAACTATACGCAAGAGCTATTCCCATACTATTTATTTGAATATACATACTTAATATATTCGCTGTCGGGATTTTATATTAAGGTATACTCTTAGTTGGCACCGAACGTATTAACAAACGATCGATATCTCAATAACGATGAACTATTCGTGAAAAATGTATAGGACCTTAATTCTAGAACGTAAAAAATTCAACAAAAAAGTGATGTATGAAAAATTTCGTTTCTCAACGTACAACCGAGTTATGAAGAAAAACTGAATTTTACCCTTTTTCAAGATGACGGAAAATGCAATGACTGAACTAGAGGCCTATCCTACTAATGCTACTAATATTATTATCCTACTTCCTACACGCGAAGGTTTGTAATTATGAATGGATGTATAGATGTGTGGATGTTTGTTACTCTTTCACGTTAAAACGGTTGAACGGTTTCATCCCAGAAAAAAAATATTGTTCCCCGGGTTGACATTAACGTGAGCGGAGTGGCGGGCGACAGCTAGTCTCTCATATATATCTGACGAGTAAATCCCAAAATCCCTAATTGGGCTACTAGGTATAACCCGTTTCCTCTGGATATATATGTATTCTGAGGATACTAATACAGCATAAAATTCGAGTGCAACCTCTGGTTACTTCAAACAACAAATAACCTGGAAAATTTGGGTTTTTTTAAATAAGTGGCAGCAGCACAGTCAGGTCTCGTAATCGTTTGAGTGCTTCCACCTGGTGAGCATTTCAGAAAACTCTCATTTTGGCTGCGCCGTGGCTCGTAGCTTTAAGCATCTTGGTTATAAGTACAACTTATTAGAAGTTGGCGCTACTTCCTATAAATTACTATCAAGGACAAAAATTACTAGTCCTCTGCCGGCAAAAAAAGTCTTTGACTTAGCAACATTTCCTTGGGGTTCATTTAACAACAGTCAATGTGAAATTTCAACTTAGTGACAGATGGCGCCACTTGTCTCAATAAATGGACTTCTTCGCATTTAAAATATCTTTGGCGCAGATTCTATTCCTCTGGGAACACTTTATACAACACTTAGGTGAAAAACTTAACATGTAACATAACGTATCTATCATAGAGTGATGCATTCCCTTGGGGGAAACAACACTATTACTATAATATGTTATTACTTTTTAAATATAATTATTTAAATACTAGCCTCAAAGTTCAGCAATTCAGCATCTACTTTCTAAAGTACAGACTTAAAAACGTTTTAAGCAGATGGGGCAGGTGTGGTTGTATTTATTAAACAACCCTTTATTCGACAAGTAGACATAGGTACCAAAATTGATGTTGTAGACGGAATGTATTATGATAAACTATCATTTAAGTACCAATCACTAGATACCCGGAAGTCAAAAAAAAGGCATAAAGTAAATTCTGTTATAAAAGTACGATTAAAAAGGAATGTTTTCGTGGAAACCAAGATTTTTCTAAAGTTTACCTAGATATTTGCTGTTACAATAAGAACACAATAGCTACCTTACTCAGAACTGTAGGCAAAGGCGTGGGCAGGGAATGGGGGACACGGGGCACGTGCCCTCCAGACGGTATTTTTGTGTACAGTCTCCCATCACAGTACATACTTAAAAGCAAATCAAATTATCAGACTTGTTAAAATATTATGTGAATAAAATAACAGAAAGAACATGAGTGGAACTCTTGTCTATTTCTGGTAACTTGAAGTAGGTATGATACTTCAAGTTTATTACTTACAGGTATTGTTGATTTTTGCCCATCCTCCATTTGTTCCCCTCACAGAAAAAAAACCTGGATCCATCCTTGACTGTAGAAATTACTTCCAACCGAGTGCAATAAATCGGTGTTCATCGCAATTCTATTTCCATATCGGTCAAGGCCGTGTTGCGCCGATACCAAGGCCTCCGCGACCCGACTGAAAAATAACGAAGAGGCAATTATCGAAATTCGTTAACGCATTCAATAAATTTTACAGTCCAATAATGTTTCGTCATTAGCCCGTTTTCGGCAATATTATGAGATTAATATGTTAACTCGCAGCGTCGCCCTAAATACGCGCACTGCGGTAGTGCGGGATCCCGTCCTTGCCATGCAGAGAGCGTTGTCTAGTGTTGGAAACACTTACAAAAAAGCCTATCTACCTTTATTTTTTTTGTTTTCGCGATTGTTACACAGTTAAATTAAATCATTTAATACGGTTTCATGATATAAGAACATATAACACGCGTATAGCGAACATGAAAACTGAAAAGTTTAGGGCATTTTAGGTGTAAAAAAGTTATTAAACTATTAAATCACTTTTCATAGTTTTATCGCGTGTATGACATTAATAAACGCGTTAAAACCGTATTAAGTGATATAATTTGTTGTTGTCTGTTTAATGTCTTCTATTTGTTGTCTTTGTTTAATTCTTAAACTAGAGACAAGAGAATCCCTGAAGTCCCACGAGTCCTAATAGTTTAAAATCAAGACTAGAGCGGTGGCTCCCAAAGTGAAAAAAAACGTTTTACTATCCATTCGCATAAAATTTAAGGCATAATTCAACATGGCATACTTTTGTTTATCCTAATGATATTTAAGCTTATTTAGTATTAAAGCGTAACATTCTAAAGCATAAATGTATTACGCATTTTATATTACCTACCTAAAACATAATTTTTATAAGCTACTTATGGCAAAAACGATAAGAAAAGCTTCACATTCTCACTTTGAACTGTAAACACTGGTTCAAAAACAGTTTGAAGGGTTATCTTGGGACTAGGACCCAGGGACAATATAAAATGTTAAGTAGGTACCTTATTTTAGTTTCCGTTTTCTTTTAAATATTTTATTTCAATACACAGATCTCGGGTTTCCAGACCCCCGGAAACCCGAAAAAATCAAGTTCACAGATCTGTCCTGATCCGTGTTTCATCTGGTATTTTAGAATAATCCGAAATTCCGATCTATCCATTTGATTCGAGGAATAGCTCAAAAGAACTCGAACTCGAGAAAAAGTAGGCTTTTTTCGAAAAGACTAGGGTCTTTTGCAACACTAGCGGTGTGTACAAAATCTATACTGGAATTAGTCCACTAGTCACGCCCGAGCCAAGTCTGCTGTCCGAAGTAATATGGAGCGGTTTCAGCGTGCCGGATTAAATTTGATAACGGAATTGGCTGGGGCCGTGGACGTTTTTCTAGTTATTAAGGGTTCCGTACAATCAAAAATGTTACAGCGTCACGTGGTTTTCTCTCTCGTAAACACAGGGTTTTCGGGAGGGATCCCAAGGTTTTCCCTGCGTGCTATGACTTGAAGTCAAAAGGCGTGATTACAGGTATCTTAAGAGTCGGCAACGCATCAGCGTTGGTGTTGCAGATGTCCATGGGCGTCGGTGACCACTATCCATCAGGTGGCTCGTTTGCTCGTCTGCCGTCAAATATACATAAAAAAAGCAATTATTAGACCCTTTTTAGGTACTCATATCGAGATCTACGGTTGCTTGAAGTTGTGTAAAAATAATCCTTGAAAGGCCAGTAACGCTCCTGTCACACCCTGGTGTTGCATTTATCCATGGGCAGCGGTGATCACTTACTATCAGGTGGCCCGCTTGCTCGTTTGCCGTCTTACACTACATAATAAAAAATATCAAGCTTTCTTAAAATAGGTAAATTAGGAAAGTGCCAACTTGCACGTAGTCGCGAGTTTCAAACTCGCCAGTTGACGAAGAACTCATTCAACGCAATCAAAAGATTTGGCCTTTACCTATGCCTATGGTGCCGGACTTATGTGTTAGGTCCAACACCATACCTACATGAAGAGATGTTGTTGCTTGCTGGGTTAAAGATGGTGGTGTGGAGACACAAGATCACGTCACGTAAAAATGGTTTATTGATCTTGCTGGTCACATGATGGCTGGGTGTGTGTGACGGATTCTTTCTGAATGGCAGTATCAAGGCGCGTTTCTGCTATAGTTGGGCTGGTCAAAGGCTTCTTCGTTCCATGAGAGGATATAACCATACTCACTCTTGGCAGGCGGGTTGGCGAGCGCAGTTACTTTGGCTTCTCGTGCTTCCGACGCTGCTGCACATCGGTAGCATTTTTAATCTGGGAAAGGATAGGAATTGTTGGATTTGGGAAGAGGATGGAGGTATTAGGATACTACTCATTTGGATGAATGGGGAAAGAAAATGGGGGCATGTAGCAGCTCGGGAGGCCTGCGTACCCGATGGACTATTTATTCGTCCAAGACTTACAACCACCGGCCAAGTAGGCGAGGATGACACCCCTGGTCTAATTGTTCTATTAGACCTTACTATTTGCCAAATTTCGGGATTTTTGGTCAACGGGGAATCCTATCGGTTTGATTCCTTTTCGAGATTGAACGACATAAACTAAAAAGTACCTCGCACATTTGGGCGACCGGCGGCCCGCGGCCTACATCATGTACGAGTAGGTCGCGTGTCAACTACTTTAATAATATAAATAGCTCCATAATCTTGAAACAAATCGAGACACGCTCCGTGGCGCAGTGGTGAACACGCTAGCGTGCGACACGAGGGTGCCCGGGTTCGAACCCCGGTCAGGTCAAGATAGAAAATTATCTTTTTCAGATTGGCCTGGGTCTTGGATGTTTATTTTTATATGTATTTGTTATAAAATATAGTATCTTTGAGTTAGTATCCCATAACACAAGTCTCAAACTTTGGGCTAGCTCAATCAATAAATATAAAAGGGCAAAATGTGATTTGTTCTTATATATTTATTTATTATTATTTATATATCGATGGTGCTACAACATACTAACGATCGGCGATTCTATTAACACTTTCGCTGACACTGCCCGTAGACGTAATTCTATTGTTATTTCTTTTTTTTGGGTTAGTGTCAGCCAAAGTGTTTGCTTAACACTATCGCTGACACTGAACCAGAAAAAGAAATAAAAAGGTTGTATTCTTTTTCAGGCTGGTACAGTTTAAGCAATTAATTTGTTCTGTTTGGATTATTATTTCTTAATTAGAAACTCTTTTGAAGACTAATACTTCATAATACTTACTTACTGGTCTACTAAGTTATTTTGTAAAGAGTAGCTTTTTTATAGTTTGATGATTTTTTTAAATAAGTTAATAACTACGTTCCATTAATCTTTTTGCCTATTTCACTTAAGAAGGTACTGCAAAATTGTGGAATTTGACGTATTTTAAAATCACTAGTACAATTAAATACATCAAAATTATTTGTATAGTTTAGGTCGAAACTTGCGCAAGATCGCCGTCTTGTTGGAATTTGAAACAGATACGTATGAAATTTAAAAACGATAGGTATGTATGTTATGATATCTAAAAACATTTTCCTTCGAAAAGATTGTAAATTTTACGTCTTAAACAATAATTATCACATGAAAATAATTATAATTATATCTCGCAGGTCCACCCCTTTCTTATTTTTTAATAATATTTTTTTTTTATTTATTTAACTTTATACACAATTACAAGTGTAAAGGCGGACTTAAAGCCAATGGCTTTTTCTACCAGTCAACCAACCGAGTGATGTAGAGAATGGAAAGGTAGTGCAAAAACAAGATATGTATTATAAAAATAAACAATGTATAAGTAAATACCAAAATAGTAAATAAACTACACACCAAAGTACACACTATAAGATATTATAAAAATAAACAATACATATACTACATAGATCTAGGAGCTATCTGACAGACCTTGAAGAAAGAGCGCTTTCACTTTCTTTTTGAATGACAAACGTGTTTGAGCCTTCCGGATGTCCACTGGAAGAGTGTTCCATAGCTGTACCGCTTGGACAATGAAGGAGTGTTCAAAAAACCCACTCCGATGAATAGGCGTATGAAGAAGAAGGTTGTTTGAAGAGCGGAGCTTGTGGGCATGGGTATTACCCAGATATTGAAACTTAGATTTGAGATATGACGGAGTTGCGGGTTCGAAAAGTATGGAAAACAGGGTACTGAGGGTATGCAAATTGCGACGTTGACGAATTGGTAACCAATGAAGTTGGGAACGGTAATCTGAGATGTGATCATACTTCCGGAGACCGAAGATGAAACGTAGGCAGTTGTTAAGGAGGCGATCAAGCTTATTTAACAAATTATAACTCAGGCCCGAGTAGCAGACGTCAGCGTAGTCAATGATTGGGAGGACTAAAGTGTATATTAACATAGTTTTTGTTTCGCGAGGGAGGAAATTTTTAAGTTTGTAAAGAGAGCGAAGAACCCCTGTAAACTTCCTGGAGACTTCCGTGATTTGTTCATTCCAACACAAACTAGAATCAATATAAAGCCCCAAATCCTTGACTCTGTGACTATAAGGGATGATAATATTGTCAAAAGTAAGGGCAGGTAGATTATCTGTATTAACACGCCTGATATAATACGAACTCCCCACTAATATCCCTTGACATTTATTTGGGTTGACTTTAACTCCAAAACGGCGTGACCAATCACCTATGGCCTTTAAGTCATTATTGATCATATTAATTGCGAAAGCTAGATTATCCACGTCGGCTTGAGCATAAAGTTGCAAGTCATCAGCGTAAAGGTGATACGAGCACTGGAGATCTATTGTGATAAAGTCTATAAAAATAGAGAATAATAAAGGAGAGAGAATACCGCCCTGAGGAACACCAGTATCGACTTCACACCAGTTTGATGAAACTTCATCAATCCGCACCGATTGCTGACGTCCTCGAAGATATGAAGAAAACCAGTCGACAACTGGAGAAGAAAACTTTAAATGAGAAAGAATGGCTAAAAGAATGTCATGATCGACTGTATTAAAAGCATTGGAGAAATCAACTAATGCTAGGACAGTGACCTTTTTGTTCTCCATACCATCCCTGATATCATCGGTTACTTTAAGGAGGGCTGATACCGTGCTATGCCCAGGACGAAAACCAGATTGAAGTGGATTTAGAATTCCATAGCGGTGAAGATGTTGAGAGAGTTGTTTATGGGCGCTAGCCTCAAGTATCTTCGAAAGAAATGGGAGAATGGAGATGGGGCGAAAATCACTAGGAAGTGAGGGATGGGGGACTTTAGGGAGAGGACGAATATAAGCTTTCCGCCAAAGTGAAGGAAATTGACCAGACAAGAGGGAGTAGTTAACGATATGGGTTATTACTGGAATAACTAAGTCAAGGATTGAATCAATCATACGACGGTTGATCTGATCAATACCCACGGCTCTAGTTTTGATCGATAAAAAATATTTCCTTACTTCGTCTTGGCTTACAGGGGAAAAATTAAAGTCAACATCGACAGGAGCGGGAAGCGAACCAATATAAGCAATAGTCGCCGATTTAATTGATGGATCTAAAGGGGAAGAGGTGGCAAAATGGTTATTTATATCTTCCAATGTAATAGAAGAGGGAACTTCGGTGTTTTGAGATTTGCCAATACCTAGAGTACCAAGGAACTTCCAGATATCGGCAGAAGATGAAGTAGAAATAGTGTTATGAATTAAACGGCGTTTAGCATCTCGTATCATCCTATTACAACGATTCCTTGCAACCTTAAACAGAGCCCAATTTTCATCTGTTCTATATCTTTTGAACCTCCAAAAAGCTCGGTCCCTCCGTCTCATAAACATACGCACCCCAGGTGTTATCCAAGGAGCAGGAGGACGTTTTAACTTAACTTTCTTAATCGGTGCATGCTTATCATAGAGCTGTGTGAGAAGTCTATTAAAAACAGCAAGTTTCTCATCTACGTTTGGAGCTAACCATACCTGCTCCCAGTCAGTATTAGAAGCATCATTGACCAATTTACTGAAGTCAGTCCTAGCGAAGCTACGTAGGTGTAGCACTTTGGGGATTATTTTGGGCGGTTTAAGAAGATAGGAGCAGTAAAGGAGATCATGCCGAGAGAAAGCTGGGGCTGGATGTTGGCCATGTGAGACTACGTTTTCAGTAGAAGATGATATAATCAGATCAAGCCAGGTGTCGTCTGTGTGCGTGTTCTGGTGAGTCGCTTGTAACGGTAGAATCTTAAGGCTGGCTGAATCCAATATACCTCGCAGATGTCTAGCCCTAACCGAATCATATGCGATTTGGTCAGAACGAATATAATATAAATATAAATATGAAGAGAATATAAATATGAAGAGAATATAAATATGAAGAGAATATAAATATGAAAATATAAAGTCTTTTAATTTTATACATAATCGCCTAATGGTTTTGTGCACAATAATGGCTTGCGCAGAATTCACGTTCTTCGGTCACACCTCACCTCTAAAACCAAAGGAAGAAATCGTTCATTTACTTTCTAAGGTCCGAGGCCATGGCTTTGTCAACCTCGTAACAAATAAAGATGCGATTCTGCGTGTGTCTGTAATTGTCACATAAAGGCTCACCAAGAACTCCAAAAGCTCTTCATTACTCCTAATAGGCACTCAACTGCCCCAGGAGTATGCGAATTTATCGAAGACTTTGTGTTTGACATTTCATTAACGCGAGCGTGACGGGCGCGGTGTCAGCAAGTCAATACAGGGGACGCGACATTAGCTAAATGTCGCGGAAACACTAGCCAGGGGAATTTTGAGGGGTGGATTTGGACGCCGCGACTAAATCGAAACGAACGAGTGGAGGTACTGACTAGGAAGGGCTCGTCTGTTCGGCCTCTATCATTTGTTTTTGAACAATTATTTAATATAAATATTACTAAATTCGATCCTTTGAAGTGCTAATAAAAACATATATTTTGAATAAACGCTTTGTTGCACTAGCTGTTTCAATTAAATTATTTAATATGAGCGGCTCACCCCGGTTGCGCCCGAGTATTTGTAATTTACAAACTCTACAGAAAACTGCTTTACACGTTAGTGAAAACTGCATCTTAATAGTCCAAGTATTTTTCAAGATTAGTTAAAATATATACACATTATACCTACGCTAGGGGACTTCAATTTATACCTACTTTGTAGGTATACAATAAAGGTTAGGTACACTGGGTACACTATAAGACTTTTTAGTTACATTATTACGATGTTGTGTACTCGTCTTGTTACGATGTGGTGCGCATTAGAACTACAATCTGTAAGACAATGTTCGAGTCGAGGTTTAATAGAACCATCCTAGTCGGATAGTTTAAGGTTTCAGACTAAGTTTGTGATAAGCGAACTCCTTCTTCGCTAGATACTGTTATTGGATGCTAGGATGGGTTTTCATACTCTCTACATAAATTAATAGTTACGAAGAATATGTTTAGTAAGAAATGGATAAGTATCAATAGTATATTGTGATTTTATTACATATTTTCCACTAGCTGTTGCCCGCGGCTCCGCCCGCGTTAATGTCGTTCTCTTGGGAACAGTAAAAATGATAAAAATTCCATACAAACCCCTCCCCCTCTGCTTTTTCCCCATAAGGGGGAATTTAATACATTTCACCTGCATAGATCTTTAGCCCTTAAGGAGGGGATTTTGCCCATTTCACCTACACAGAATTTTTTTTTTATTATTGTAATGAAAAACTTCTTATTGTCATATTTCTAAGTAAATAAAAAAATATCCATATAAACTTTACCCCACCTATTTTACCCCTTCAAGGGGACATTTCGTCCATTTTAACTACACAGATCTTTTTAATTGTAATGTAAACATAGGTATATACTTGTTTTTATACTTCTATGTCCAGAAATTAGAAAATTTCCATACAATCCCCCCTCCCCTTTATCCCATAAGGGTGGAATTTTGTACATTTCACCTACACAGATCTTTTTTAATTGTAATCTAGAACGTATATACTTATTTTCATACTTCTAAGTCTAGAAATGAAAAAAAGATCCATACTAACTTTACTCCCCTATTTTATCCCTTCAGGCGAAAATTTCGTCGGTTTTACCTACATACATCTTTTTATTTGTAATCCAGAACGTCCTGAAATGAGAAAATGTCCATACAAACTTAATGACTTTTAATGAAACACCTTAATATTGAAATTCAATTGAATAACTTCAAAAACGGAAAGTTTCATACTAACTTTGCATCCCCGTTATACCCCCGTTATACCCAGGGATGATTTTTAAAAAAATATTTTACTCGTGTTTCATGCCTTTCAGTAAAGAACCTTCATGCTGAATTTCATTCGAATAACTTGAAAAACGACAAAGTTTCATACTAACTTTGCAACCCGTTTTACCCCCTTAGGAGATGAATTTCCAAAAATCCTTTCTTAGTGCTCCCCTACGTTATAAAAGGAACCCCTGTGCAAAATTTAAAGTTCCTAAACCTTATAGTTTAGGCCCTGCGTTGATATGTCAGTCAGTCAGTCAGCTTCTCCTTTTTTATTAGTATGGATTACTATGGATAGATGGATAGGTAGAGTATAATGCTGTCGTATAATGATGATAAATTGACTTTGGATTTTAATTTTCTTAAGTCACTTATTATTTTATTTCATTTTTGCTATATGTTTGCAGGCAAACTCATGCCTTGAGTTCATTCAAATGACGATAACTATTTTTTTAAAGAAAATTTTGATGAAACAAACTTTAAATGTTTTGCTGAGTTAAAACAAAGCAATTGGTAAAAGTTTGAAGTAAATCGGTTCAGTATTTTCGGAGATAATCGTGATCATACATACATACAGACAGACAGACAAGAAATTCGAAAAAAATTTTTTTGCTTTCTATTATTCTTTTTAAGTGTCCCTCTATCCATTTCAGTCAAAAATTCTAATTGTACAGACAAAATATTTTTACTGTTTTATTATATGTATAGATTAATAGTAAATTGGGGCTTTATTTTAACTAGCTAATATACCTATTTATCGTTAGGTGTTTTGGGTAGGTAGATAGGTATGTTAGTTTGACGGACTACTGGGTGAGCTTTGCAATAGCTTCGTAATTTCTGTTAACGAGACCTCGGTTTGCTTTTCTTCACAATATGATTTGTAAAGCGCAGAGCGAAATTTATATTTTCATACAAAATATGACTGAAATGGCAATGGCATTATTTTACGGTATAATTTGGGGGTTTCACCCTTACTTGGGGACGCTCGCTCGCTCTATTTTGGTCATAAGAAAACCTAACGAAACTAACCTACCCTCTATGGGCAAGTTTTTCTGGTTGTGGCGGGGGCTTTGCCCCCAAGCCTCCCTGGTGGGGGGCTGTGCCCCCCCGTTCGTGTTTTAGAAGTTCACGAAATAAGACCATTCTTGAGAAACAAAAGTTTAATTTTGTATAGCCAATATATGAGAACGCGTATAAATTAAAAATTACGCGACTCCGCGCTTTAAAAATGGTGCCCTAATGAAGTGGAAAATAAGTATTTATTCCAATACCCAGCATGTTTAAAGTCATGCTAATATGCATATAATAAAGCCCACCCGGACTGCTTATTCCATGTTAATTGTGTTGTTTAGCTGTAGCTTACAAGGAGGGTTGGCGTCAGGTAGGCGGCCAGCCGTAAAAACTTAGCCAAATCGTATTATAGCATGAATGCTGTCCTAATAGCGTATCCCGCGTTCCGACACACAACAGCTAAGGTAAGGATAGAATCAAAAAAATCAAATTCATACATAAAATATGGACTTCCCATAGAAATTTGACCAACTGATCGGTGACTTTGTATGGGAGTTCTTTATTTTTTTCATTTTTACCTTATTTTCTTGCTGCTTGTTCTATTAGGGGTTCCGATTCCGACATTAATATAAAGAGCCTAAATATTCCACGTGTACGGAACAGGCGAGCATACGAATCGTGTTGTGTGAGAAATAGATTTCACGGCTAGTTAGGTAAACATAGTGGCTCCGCCTCGGCGTCTACAGTGGCGCCGCCGGAAGCTATGACGTCATCCGACGCACATGCAAATAGCCTACGTTCCTGACTAGTCTAGACTTCTCCAGGCATCCTGACTGCAGATGCTAAGGCCTCGCTTACGGATGAGCGGAGAGGACAGGTTACTAAGGCTAATAGATGATATTGGTGTGTCCAATGATCAAAAACTATAATAGCTTATGTGTTATTCAAAGAATCAAGAAGAACATGTTTGTACATGATGTATATTACTAGCGTTCTGTCGGTACTTCCACATTTGCATGAAAAACTAGTATGATCACGAGGAATTACCCCATTTTACGATCTGGAATTCGCATTGAACATCATAAAAATGTGCCATTGTCTCAGAATCTTACACTGTCATCCGAGCTTGTTTCTAGTGGTATCTTTAGCTATAATAGGAGCCTGTATCAGCTATCAAATGGCTTACATAAGCCAGACAGCGCCACCCATCATTTTATTTCGTTTACTCATACCCAGATCAAAATTAGAAAATTATAATATCAAAAGCTTTACTTCGCTAGTATATTACTTGTAGTAACTATTTTGGTATTACTTTTCATTATTGAGCATTGATGAGATATTTAAGGCTACTGAAATTGCATCCTTTCGATCCTACGGCGTTTATGCAGTAGCCAAATGGTCCACGTTAAGCCGAGCCCTCTATATGCGCGGCTTACTATCGAAAATGCGAGCTGGTATCCGCGTTTAGTCGCTAAATATGCGGATGCTGCAGCGTGAATTAATCTACTACTGCGGAGGTGCTAAAATATTTTTTAGGAGGCAATGTTTTGGCCGCAGTTTTAACAGATTTAAATTATATTTTTAACCTACTCTAAAAAAAAGGAGGAGGTTATCAATGCGGCTGTATTTTTAATGTTTGTTACCGCATAACTCCGTCATTTATGAACCAATTTTAACTTATTTGATGATGATGATGATGATGATGGACGCCGCAAGAAAAACTGATAAGCGTGTGGTACGCGCCGCATCTTGTCCGAATGTCATACTAATTTGAACATCATAAGAAGTCACTGGCGTTTCAATGCAGTTTCCGAAGTACGCCTAAAAGTATCCACGGCGTTCAAAGGATTTTTTTTTAAATTACTTTTATAGATTATTATATACTCACCATGATGCCGTCATATACCGTAATGTTGGAAGCATGTATACACTTCCAATATTATGATATATGGCTTACTATCGAAATGAGATTTTATATCCGCGTTTAGTCGCTAGATATGCGGATGCTGCTGCGTGAATAAATTTACTACTGCGGTAGCCAAGAAAGGAGAAACTTTAATTACATTTCTATATTGTAGAATTAGAAAAGTAACGAAAGCCACTGATGTCTTAAGCTATGCACAAAAAATTAAATGGAAGTGGGCAGGACATGTTGCTGAAAGATGGAAGATGGACTA
Organism: Elegia similella; assembly: GCA_947532085.1. Classification (NCBI taxonomy): domain Eukaryota; kingdom Metazoa; phylum Arthropoda; class Insecta; order Lepidoptera; family Pyralidae; genus Elegia; species Elegia similella. The sequence goes on along the minus strand of OX383940.1, from coordinate 18,025,549 downwards.
AAAGGGTAACTCGCTGGAAAGGGCCACGAGGTAAACGTCGAGTAGGAAGACCTAACGCAAGATGGGCAGATGAAATAATCCGTACTGCCGGTTCACAATGGTTACAAATCGCCTAAGACAGAGAAAGATGGTGTTCCCTGGAGGAGGCCTTTACCCGAGAAGGGGTTCTTGTAGAATAATAATAGAAGGAGGAGACAAAAACAAACCTACAACAGGCAGTCTACTTACTTAATGTCTAAATATTTAATATCGTCCGTTTATCTATATATAGTGTTCAAAATATTAGTAGTTTTAAATTTTATTCTTTCTTTTTGGTGCCTAAGTACTTTACTTACATGTAACTTTTACAAGATATTAAAGGCTTTTTATTTTATTTATTTATAATTGTAGTATTTAATAGACTTAGTCGCCTCCATTGACTATGGAGATTTTTGATAATTGTCATGTAAGTCGTCTTTACATCGTACCTAAATATCTTAGCTGATTAGTGAAGATGCGATTTAGTCGCTTATATGCGGATGCCACAGCCACAGCGCGAAATAATCAAGTATTGCGGCGGCTTCTAAATTGTTTTAAATGACATTTTTGGCCAACATTAAGTTAAGTAGTTCAATAAGATTCCTACCAGTGACACGTGTAGGCAACTTACACACTTTATAAGAAGTCGCTACATAAGTGGATGTCGCAGCGTGAATTTATTAAGTACTGCGGCGCTCTGAACTTATTTTAATTGTCTTTTTTGGGCGAACATTAAGTTTAGTAGTTCGAACAGATTCCTCACAGAGTGACGTTTGGCCATTTACACACTCAGTAAGAAGTGGCTAAATAAACGGATGCCGCAGCGCGAATTAATTTACTACTGCGGCGGCTCCGAACTTGTTTTAAACGTCTTTTTTGGGGCGAACTTTAAGTAGGTCGGTCAGATTTTCTCGTAATATTACGAAAATTTTGCAAAATCTATTTTTTTTAACAAGTGTTACTATTTTTACAAGCTTTTTTTGTTTCACCTGTTACGCTTGGATAACAATGAAATAGATTTCATATAATTGTGTCAGTGTGGATGTTCATTTAATTTTACTTACATGTGTTATTATTACTACATATATTATACAGGTTAGTCTGATGATGGAGATCTCAACGCTAAATAGCTCAATTGCCAAAATTCTTAGTACAAATTTACTAACAGTAAAACTTTGTCCAAATAATCTCAGTTTTGGCTAATCTTGTTATAAAGAGAATACATATTGGCCTACTATTTATTAAAGCCATCTGAAGTTCCACTAAAAGTCGTAAAAATGCAAATCAAATCAATTCTTAATGTTCAAACTGATTAGGTACAATGTGTCCCAGGATAGCCCAGTATTCTCTCTATCTCTCTCTACTTGTCCTTTTCTCTACTTTGAGACTCTCGAGACGATCTAGTCTATATTTTTGAGCTGACTTTTGGCAGCGTAAGGCTGCTGTAAAACGTTTTGACCGTCACTTCAAAATGCATTACGTTTTTCGTATGATTAATTACATATATAAACTGTGATAGATGTCGGAGTGACCATCGAAACGTTATACACCTAGTTGTAAAAATGATCTATTGGAATTTGAAGCATAACCTGAAAAATATTCCATCCAATACTATAAACTATATAATACATCTAGTACTTATTAATAAAGTATATCCCCAATGCTATTTCCTCTGCTACCCAATCTCAGTGCATCGTAATAAGCATTTATAATATCTTGATAAAATATTATTATTTTCCCGAGGGCTTAAGGTAGGCATGGCAGGCTAATAAACAAATGGATTACAAAATTAAAAGCGACTGGATTGTCGGAATGGAAGGCGCTCTCGTCCATTATAATTTGAATGGGATGATGGCACAAAAAGGGGACAAAAAGTCCATCAAACATATTACGCGGGCCCGTTTGGCCGACGCCCGTTTGATCAATATTCGAACGATCATAATCCGGACGTCCGTGTCCGGAGTTGAACGTGTTCGGACAAAATGGTCCCAGTCCGAAGGGTCCGTAAGTTATATGATATTTGTTATTGCATTTCTGCGTCCACTTGCATCTATTTGTCTGTCAACCCGCTACAAAATGAAGCATATTATACATAGTTTTTAAAAATGCGGCGAAAAAAATTGTATATGTATCTATACTTAACTCGCTAATAAAAATAATACTCCTCTTTCTGGTGGACGAGTAAAGGGTACCTAGGTGATATATATAAAATTTCTCAAAAAGCAGAAAAGATGTAATTCAATCTAATGTATGTTCAATCTAGTGATATAGAACCACTTAGTTGGAATGGTCATAGAAGTCGTCGCTAGTAACCACGCTTCTATCACAATATAAAATGATTTCATTGCGGCTAGGGCAATATCGCGATAAAAACTACTGTATGACAAATGTCGCATAATATATTACGTATTTGAGTCAGTGATATACACATCGTGTGATCCGCATGTATGACTTCGAAGTCAAACGCCAGTTGGTAAATAGTTCCCCAAAATATTTCATAGTTTACACGCGTTTTTCGTCGTTTACGAAATTCTCGTATAAAATACGAACAAGAATCGTTCACTGTGAAATCGCAAGCACTTTTAATTCGGGAAAGCTGTCGTGTATGAATCCTATTAACTCTGGAATATTCTGGAACTCACAATGCGCCGTTATTCCACATTCCGGATTCTGTCATTTGTTCTCCGTAATTGCGGTTCATTTTGCATTTTCAATTCGCCGTTTTGTTCTGTGGAGACACTCATTATGGTAAATATTGACATATGTGAGGCTTCATCGAATGCTTTATTTAATATTCTTTTAAGTTACTTTCGGAACTTGGAAGGCTCTCTAATTTTTTATCTATTTTTTCCATTTAACGAATATTTGATCGCCTATTTTTTTAAGTGCGAGTCGTTTATTTTTGTATTTTTGCCTTACAATCACAATATCAGGTACCCAAATCAAATAAACCTGTTATATTCACCCAGTTTCAGTGGCTTTTCCTTGTTTTTATGACGCTCTTGACGCTTGAGGGAGATGTTTTCAAATTGATACAAGAAACTGAAGCGACCAGGGGAGCGTCCGATCCTAGCAGCGAAGGGGCGTTGAGTGGCTGTGACGCCTTTGGGTAATTTATAACTGTTTGTGTCGTTATCACTGACAGGTGCAGATACTTCTGAAAATACTAATTTGTTGGGCAACAGTTTCCTTTTCTTTTGTTTGGTTAATACGTTATGGAGATGGTATGAATTTATGCGAAACTAAAGGAGACCAGCAGTCACATAGGTGTGAAAGGGCGTTGAGTGACTGTGTCGCTTTGTTGGTCGCTTTAAGGTAATTTATGACTGTTTGTGTCGTTATCACTTATAGGTCGATTATGGAGCTGTCTTTGAACATACTAGTTTCATTTTAGTATTTTACTAGATGCTTGTAGAGAGTTTTAATCAGTGAAGATATTAAACCGGATCAGCAGAGTCCAATCACATAACCCATAGAGGAATTGAGTAACTGTGACACTTTTGTTAAGTCCTTGTTTTGAGATACGTAATGACTAAATAACGTGTTGATATTACTGGCATATTCCAAAATTATCAAAAATTGTTATGTGTTCTTATTACCATACTGTTTTCTGAAAATTTCATGCCTATATGCATGTTTAAATAAATAAAAAAAAATATTGGCGCTCCTTGGGAGAGGCCTACGTCCAGCAGTGGACTGCCGCAGGCTGCTAATGATGATGATAATATATGCGAAAACTTGTAAGTGTGTTTTTTGATATATTTTCTTGTTATTTTTAAGGTTTTTAAACGATATGTTTTCCGAATAAAATAAAATAATATGGAAAAGTCAAACGGATTGAGCTAGCCCCACACTAAGTTGTGAAGTTGTGTGGTGGAATACTAATTCAACGGTACTAAACTCGTATAATCTAAATAGATATATTTATAGATAAACATCTAAGATATTTCCTAGATTGACCCAATCTAGGAAATATCTTTTTCCATCTTGGCCTGACCGGGGATATAACCCTCTGATTCAAAGGCACTTAGCCAAGGAACTCATAATTTGAAGTCAAAGTCAAAGTTTCTTTATTGTTCGTAATGCATGTATAAAGATGTTACAAATTCGATAGTATCAATGCACACTACCCGTAAGGGCATACAATAATGACACATAACAATATAAAAAACAACATACAAGTAGCTTGTCAAATAATTAATATATAAAAAGAAAGACTTTTTTATTTTTAAATATTAGTACGATTAAACTAGGTATGTCAATGTGAGTTAATTAAAGATTATGTTCACAATTTATCAATTTTTTTTTTTCATTGAGAAATTCGCTTATGGCATAATAAGATTTGTTCAATAATATTAACCTTAATTTGCTTCGAAACAAAGAACAAGACAGTTCTCTCAAGGACTTAGGCAATTTGTTGTAAATTGAAGATGCCATACCGAGTATGCTTTTGCGCATCATAGATGTTTTGGAAAAACGGACACAAATTTTATGTTCATCCCGTCGGTTACGGACTACAGTATCTCCCAATTTGCAAAATATATCGGGGTTTTGTTTCACAAACATAGCCACTTCAAATATATATAGGGATGGAACAGTCAATAATTTGTATTTGCTGAAGAATGGTTTACAGCTATCTCTACGTTTCAGATGGAACATGGTCCTAATGCATCGTTTTTGCTGTTTAAACACTTTGTCAACATTTGTTGAGTTTCCCCAAAATATGATGCCATATCTAATATTCGAGTCAATCAGGCCATAGTACGCAGTAATTAAGGTTTCAATATTAACTAAAGGCGCAAGTTTGTATAATATAAGTTTGTTGAATGTACTATTGGCATGAATCACAGAATGAAACTTTTCAACTGTGTAGATAAGGAACAAATAAAAGTGCAGATAAAAAAGCGTTGCCCCTTTGATCGTGCATTAGGGAGGGTGTGGCCGTAAACAGATTTTTCAGAAACACGACACCAAAGGGGGTTGCCCTCAGCCCGGAGGCGACTGACGAAGTTAACACGTTTTGTAGCCAGCATTTTCCGTCGATACCCTTTGATAACGAGGACTAATATTTACTGATGACACGATATTTTGGGTGACATAGGTGTGTCACGTGATTTAAGGACTTGAACCTAGGTTATAAATTGTAAACACCTAGTAAGTTATTTCTAGCGTGTTTCTCTTTTTATTGTTTTTCGCTCAAAGATGAACAAAAATTAATCTATCTTCATCTATCTGACGGATGACCTCTGTAGCCTAGTTATCATTATACCAGGCTGTCACACCGGACGTCCCGGGTTCGATTTTGGGGTGGTAGGGATCTACCTCCTAGTGGTCCACCCCGGGCAACGTTGTCTCTGTTTCTACAGCGACAGCGGCTGAAGATCCCTCGAAGCAGGTGGTAGGCTCTATATGCAATCGCAATGAGTCGCCTGGCTTGCGACCACCCTCCTGCCGAAGACCACCGCCAAGCGATTTAGCGTTCCGGTGGCGCGCAGGAGTGCCAGTGCCATTGGAGAAGGGAAAAAGGTCAGTTGCGCAGCCCGGAACCAGTCAGACATTGGGCGATGTTGTATCGGGTAACTCAACCTGGATGCTAGCGGGATCCCAAGCACGGTCTTTAGCCGTAGGCCGACCGCCGGTAGTAGGGGGCCCAAGTAGCGCACTAGCCATGCGCAAAAGGCTGCCCCACACAACGGTGCATAATCCCGATATGGTCCAGCGTGCCAGTTGGCGACTGGAAGGGAGGACCCGGTGGTCATACTCGGGGGGGTTGGGGCGTCCCCGCAGCCACCAGATTGGGTTCCCCACCGAGCAGCCTAGCCCAACTGTTGAGTTGTTTTGGTTTACCTAGCAGCGCCTCGTCTTTTTCTTCTTCTTCCCCAAAACACTCCAAAAAATGCAAAATAAGAGAAAGAAAAATAAGGTTAAAAAACGGCTGCACTTCCTCCCAAAAAAGGTGCACCTCACTAACATCCGAGGATTGCACTCAAACCTTGATCCAGTCCACCACCACCTCGAGACCGAGAAGCCGCACCTATTTTTTCTCACGGAGACGCAGATTGCTACACCATCGGACGTGGCGTACCTCAACTACCCGGGATACTCCCTTGAATATAAATTCAAGAAGTATGCTGGGGTCTGTGTGTATGTCCGCGATGACATTTGCTATCGGCGTCTCCGTTGCTTTGAAGTTTCTGGTTTTTCTGCAATCTGGCTTCTGGTAGATACAGGAGTAGATAAAACCATATACGCTTGTGTCTATCGTTCACACTCTGGTGACCAGGAGACAAGTAAGCTATTTGACCACCTCATGGAAATGGCAGATAAGGCCCAACAAAGGTTTCCTACGGCGGAATTAATTTTTCTGGGGGACTTTAATGCCCATCATAAAGAATGGTTGTTCCCGTTCCAGAAAACTGACCATGCTGGAAGAGAGGCACGCAAGTTTGCATTATCGCTTGATCTCTCCCAGCTGGTGCAGGTGCCGACGAGAATACCTGATGTTGTTGGACATACACCCAACTGTCTTGACCTGCTGCTGACAACAAACCCAGACACACACTCAATAGTGGTCTCTGCCCCATTGGGCACGTCTGACCACTGTCTTGTTAAGTCCATATCGACCAGCTCTTCTCCAGATGAAAGCCCTAGAGGCACAAGAAGAGTCTGGCGTTATGAGTCAGCAGACTGGGATGAGATGCGGCATTTCTTTGCGTCTTATCCCTGGCGTCAAATGTGCTTTGCATCGAGCGACCCCTCCATTGCGGCTGATACGATTACGGACGTGATTCGGCAGGGAATGGAATATTTTATTCCGTTCTCCGACATTCCGCTCGGTTACAGAGCCCGGCCTTGGTACAATGCGGAATGCGCACGTGCAGAAGCACAAAAAGAATCTGCCTACCAGGCCTGGGTCCAAGCTCGTGATCGCGGGATTCGTGCTAGGAGGGTTCGATCGAAGAAAAGAGCATTTAATAAAGCCGCCAGGTCTTGCAAGCGGGTGATCCGCAAGGCTCGTTTCGACCATATCAGTCGCGTGGGATCCAGATTAGCATCTTACCCACCGGGAAGTAAGCAGTTCTGGTCCTTATCGAAATCTGTCGAAACCAACTTCTGCCGTCCTATGTTGCCTCCCCTACAGAAACCTGACGGTTCTCTGGCTCACTCCGCTGTAGATAAGGCTAACCTTTTTGCCTCTCTATTTGCGAGCAATTCTCGTCTCGACACTGGCTCCAAACAACCACCTTCAATTCCTCGCTGTGATTCTACGATGCCGGAGGTCACCATACACAATAAAGAGGTACGAAGAGCGTTACAGAGTCTTGACGTGAATAAAGCTAGTGGTCCAGATGGCATACCAGCTAGAGTCCTTAGGTACTGTGGTCCAGAGTTGTCTCCTATACTAACACGATTGTTCCGCCTTTCCGTTGAAACAAACACCGTACCTAAATCCTGGAAGCTTGCCAACGTGCAGTCGGTCCCCAAAAAAGGTAGTCGCGCTGACCCCTGTAATTATCGACCAATTGCCATCACCTCCATACTTTGTAAGGTTATGGAGAGAGTACTCAACAACAAGCTGCTGACGTACTTAGAAACTAATGATCTGCTCAGTGATCGTCAATACGGCTTTCGCCGGGGACGATCGACTGGCGACCTTCTAGTGTATGTCACGCACTGTTGGGGTGAGGCCATTGAGAAACACGGCGAAGCTCTCGTAGTGTCACTCGACATCTCGAAGGCCTATGATAGGGTTTGGCATGCAAGTCTGCTAAGCAAGCTTCCTGCATACGGTATCCCTGCAGGTTTTTGTAGCTGGATATCTGACTTCTTGAGTGAACGGTTGATCCGAGTAGTCATTGACGGCTGCTCCTCAGACCTCATGGCTATTGATGCCGGTGTTCCTCAAGGGTCTGTTCTCTCCGCGACTCTTTTCCTGCTACACATCAACGACATGCTGTCACCTGGCGTAGTCGCTTACGCAGATGATAGTACAGTCATGGAGAGATATTTGACCAGCGCTGGGGCTAGCGGAGCAGAAGTTTGTTCAGAGAGAGAGGCCATGGTAGAGCGTGTAAACTCGACCTTAAGCTCAGTGTCCCAATGGGGTGACAGAAATTTGGTTAGTTTCAATGCTACCAAAACACAGGCGTGTTTGTTTTCCGCAAAAAGGAGTCCTTTTAACTTGTCTCCTACTTTCCGTGGTATTTCTCTACCTTTGGCAAATGAGCTTGAACTCCTCGGCATGAAGTTGTCTTCTGACCTTAACTTCGGCACTTCCATCGAAACCAAAGCTCAAACAGCGGCCAAAAAGCTAGCCATCCTGAACAAGGTTAGGCGATACTTCACTCCAGGACAGCTCCTTACACTTTATACGGCGCAAGTCCGGTCATGCATGGAGTATTGCAGCCACCTTTGGGATGGCTCAGCCAAATATCAACTTGCCGCATTGGATTCGGTGGACCGCAGGGCCAGGAAATTAATAGGCGACCAAAGACTCATAAAAAATAAACTGCAAAGTCTTAGCCATAGACGCAAAGTCGCCAGCTTATGTGTCTTTTACAGAATATTCTTCGGAGAGTGTGCTCAAGAACTGCACGAACTCATACCACCTTCTCCTTTCTTCTATCGGACGGTCAGACGCACTGCTGGGTACCATCCTTACCTGGTTAAAATTCCTAACATTCGTACCAAGCGCTTTTCATCTTCTTTTATTATGCGCACAGCTAAGGATTGGAATTCATTGCCTGCGTCTGTGTTTCCGAGCGCATATAACCTGAATCTTTTTAAAGTTAGAGTGAATAGGCTTCTTCTGGGTGAACTCGCTCGATCCTAGACCATATCTTTGCCTTTGGCCTAGATTATGGTCAAGAGTAAACTCATTTAATATAAAAAAAAAAAAAAAAAAAAAAAAAAGATCCCCGGGAGAGTCGATAGGTGTGCTGTGCTTTTACAGAAGTTACTTGCATTGTTATGCTTTTAAATACTTCCAGCCCTGGAGCTTTCACGACTCCTCTCTGGACGGACAACTAAGGCAAGCCAAAGCCGAAATTCCTGCGAGCGCTCTTGAGATTCCACCTCGACCGATGAAGACGCCGGGGGCGAGGGCTCTGCCGTTGGTCAGTCTCAGGAGCACTCGGGTCCGTGGTGTCGTTATTCACCAACAGCTCACCACAACCTGCCCTGCGGCCAAAGCTCATTATTATTATTATCTCGTTTGTGCGTGTTGCTGTGTGATCAGCTGAGAAGCTTTGGAGTCCAGGGTCCGAATATCATAAAACAAATCGTTACTATTTGGTTTCACTTATGGAAGACCTAGTTGATTATCTAAATGAAATGAGATGAACAATATTTATTGTAGAAACAGAAACAAAAAATACATTAACAACATTAAAAAATACAACTAATAAAAGTGTACTACAATAACTTAAGTGATGGCTCAATGTTACGCTGGACACACTTGTGACCAGCACTGATTTTCAGCCTTCACCTTTTGTGACATCAAATACGCTCCAATTCAATTATCATTGTTAGAATGATAATCATTAATAATAAAATATGTACTTCACATAATTCTATATATGCGTAATGTGTTTTTTGGCCTTACCTATATTAATCCTAATAATAGTTTGTGATAATCATAAAACTTACCAAATCACTACAATAAATCAGCACTTCTTCCCAATAAACCTAAGTTAACAGTCAAGCACAATTTCGAGTATAGCTTAGCACGTATTAGTATTACCTGGGTAGTTCAATTAAATTGCCCTGTTGTAAACTCATTAATATCACATATATGTGTAATTGCTATGATCTATATATTACACTAGATTCAGCAACTGGCAAAAGGGACGACACGTGAGACACGATTAGAGTTATCTCCATTCGTGTCCAACGTATTGCGGCATCTCTCTTTTCAGTGACGGAATTCAGTAAAGTGTGATTGACGTTACACCTACATTATATCTAGTTCGTATTAATCTGTAACTTAACTAAGAGATAATTGTGAGGACCTATGTCTAGTATAGACTTCTGTCGGCTGAAATCATGGTCACTTTAAAAAGCTATTGGAAGATATTTGATTGTAGAACTATAAAAAATATTTTTAACAGTTGGGTCTCTAACAAAAACCGGTATAGTAGTATTTGGTATTCCTGATTCGTTTCTTTTTCGATCAAAAACAAAACTTTATATGGCATATGGTACAAAATGGGCATAATTTGGGGATGATTCTAAATATCTCCTACTTACATAACTAAAAATAATCCCTATTTCCCTAGGTCTAGCCTTCGATCAAGTATTCTTTATACATGCTCGACGGATCTAGCTATACTTTGAGAACGACTTTATCGATATGTAATTTTTTTTGGTTTTTTAAAGAAAAATTGAGATGGTAGGGATGAAATATTAATTAATGTCGGGTAGCATGATAGCGCAGAAAATTGCGAGAAAATTGGATTTTTTAAATTTCGCACGTTTGTCAGCTCGCGCGCCCTACTAGCTTAGACAGGACAGCGTCTGTTGGGTCAGCTACTTATCAATACGTTTTGCTCCGTGGTTTTTATAGTTTGACGATATCGAGCTCCTGGACATTTTTCTTTTTGGACATTAATTGTGTATATCGTTCTAACATCTCATCATCATTGTACTTTATGAGATTCCTTTTCACCTTAGCATATATACAGACATGGTATCATATCGTTTTCCCTTCCGGGGTAGACAGAGCCTAGGTCTATAAAACCTTATGGCCACATTTAGCATGTTAGAGGGCTTGTGATATGGGTTGCTAGCCACATCGCTTATTGACAATGATTCCGCAGATTTTAGCCCAATCCCTCGATCGGCTGTTACGAACTGCGAGGGAAGAGAAGCAGCTGGCACATTCTACGTTTTTTCTTTTCTCCTAGATCAGTATGGAAGATATATCTTATATAAGGCCGATTTTTCCAAATGCGGTAAGACTCAGGAACTATCTACCCCGCAAGGGCTATAGGCGTGATTGTATATCAGTATCCCGGCTCAGGCTAATAGAATGTATCAACTATCGATATAGCGAATAATAATACGCCATTACTTGGAGATTATCCTGTCTCGATAAAGCCGCATGCGGGCTTGATCGGAGCCTATGGTTATATGCGTAGCACTTGTAATGGAAAGGGGCAACAAACGGTGAAAAAATCTTTATTCTTCTCCACAATCATACATTTGCAGTTACAAAATAAAAAATATTTTATTTATTTATTTGGAAAACTAACAACCATATAAGATAAAAGACATTCAATTAACTTACAGGTTCTTCATAATAGAAAACTTACAACACCTAAAACTTAATTTAACAACATTATTAACAAAGAATATACCTACATAAGTCTAAGAATCTCTCAATATGATTTCATCATCATCATCAGGACTTTTAAGTCTGCACCGCAGGAGCATGACCCTCTCTGTACTACCGGAGCCATACTTGGCCAGAGCAGACACAGGATTTGGCCAATTGATATGCTTTCATTCATGCCAATTGGTCTCCATCAAGAAAATTTAATTAACTTATAAACTCAATCGTATTAACGATCGTCACTTACATCGCATGGGAAAAAGAAGTTAGCGACAAGGATTAAATAATAATTTAGATAGAAGCGCCTCATTTTAGGAAAACTATGAAACTTGTGGTGGTTTTATAGTATTCCTAAAATAAGACGCCTCTCTCTCTGGGATGAAAAATAGCCTCAGAACAATAACTGAAATAGCAGACCGTATAGTAAATGTTACTACTATATAAAATGTAGTAGATGTAGCGTTGCCATCTTAAAAGATGAAATATCGAATAGAACACATATTTAAAAGCTGGACTTCATGTGAAGTTGCGCAGGTCAGTAAATCTCGTCTCGCTCGCTCGTCGCTACTGACTGAAGTGATTGAATTGAACGATAGTATAAAAACCGGCCAAGTGCGAGTCGGACTCGCGCACGAAGGGTTCCGTACCGTTATCTATAAAACAAGCAAAAAAATCACGTTTATTGTATGGGAGCCCCCTTAAATATTTATTTTATTCTATTTTATTGTATTTGTTGTTATAGCGGCAACAGAAATACACCATCTATGAATATTTCAACTGTCTAGCTATCACGGTTCATGAGATACAGCCTGGTGACAGACGGACAGACTGACGGACAGCGGAGCAAAATTAATAGGGTCCCGTTTTTACCCTTTGGGTACGGAACCCTAAAAAGCCTAACAAAAGCTGGACGGGCCGGACGCAGTCAAATTTGGCCGAACAAGAGGTGAAAAAACCTAACACTATCCGGCTTTTTTCCGGGAACGGATGGCAACGCTAAGTAGATGCAAGAATTATTAACTTATATATCCTTTAATAATAAAATATCCTTAGACCATTTGGCACGTTAGGTTGCTAGTTACCTACTCCAAAAACGGTTGTTAACATTATATTTAGGTCAAATAAAAGCAGTACAAGGCCAATACTACAATATTTAAAAAAAAGTTTCTTATTGCGTTTACGTTTGCTAATGATTATTATTATTATTATAATGAATTAAATTTCACCCTGTATATGATATTTCACTCAAGATATTTTTCTAGTAGTTTTAATAGTACAAACAAGTACAATAAGTATGCGTTTTGGCGGGGGATTAAAAATGAGTCACTGGGGAAAACCGCATTGCGTTTCAGAGGCGTTTGGTACTTATTCAGTCATTATATTTTGGACGGCAGAAGTTCGTAAAATAGCATTGAAAGTGCGGAAAAAAGTGAAATACTATTAATGTTTTCCCTTTTTATCTGTTACATTTTAAGCGGTTCACTTTTGGAATGACGTAGCTGTTACAAATACCTACACTTCTAGCTACTTGATAACTAATTAGCTGTAATTTTCTTTACGTTTTTTTAAGTGTAATGTAGTGGTTAGGTATTTACTCATATAAATGATACCACTTTGGATGCTCATACACGACTGTTTATTCAAAGATTGGTTACACGATTATATGAGTAAATACCTATACACTACAGTAACTAATGTCTGAAAATAAATAAGATTTGGCTTTATCTTTGCCTTCTTTATATGAAGGAAAAATAGTCTCATAAAAGAGAACTCTGTGATTTGACCATTAAATAATATATAAGAAACGGTGTTTTTTATATATAATAAAGAGGGACCCCATGGTCCCCTTTTATTTATTATTTTATTTTTATTATTTGTCGGCAATATATATAAGTACACATTCTGTGAAAATTTTAAGTCTCTACTTATTATGATTCAATAGATACAGCGCTGTAATAGACGGATGGACTGACATCGGAGGCTTAGTAATAAGGTCCCGTTTTACCTTTGGGTAAGGAAACCTCAAAAGCGGCTCTCTATTTCTCTACGCTGCGTAAAGTATGGTACGATCAACGAAGGTTTAGTATTACATTAGAGTATACCAAACACAGAAGTATATTTTCGTTAAGTTCATAAACTTGTAGACAGTTCTCGTAATTCGGCTATCAAGACCAATCTTAGTCCCTAATGGTCTAGTTGTATCCACACTTTGTTGTGAACTAAAAGGCCGCATTCATACCTACAGTGTATACAAAGCAGATTATTATCAACTGTATGATATGAATTACAATAAAGGGAACATTGCAAATGGATCTCGATTAGGGTCGTATGAACATCGGTTCGCGGCTGTTTAAAAATGATGCATCATCATCGGGAAAACCAGACAAAGCCAGACGGGGACACATTCGCGATTCCCTTCGATACCCGTCCTTATTGTACGCTGCGTTAACGCCACTGCGCGTGCGTTATCCTCCCACTTGCCTCTCGTTTCCTCCTATGCGTTATGGCCCTCCGTCCCTCTCACTCCCGGGAGGGTCGATCTATACCACGCTAGGTACGACTACGGTACGGTACCGTCGAGCTAGTACGCAGGTTTCTGGCGTCTGACATTAACGTCAGTAGTTGCTGGCTAGATATCGGTACGAATCGCGGCCGCTAAAATGACGCGCGCCGTGCTTTTTATTAGTGTTTTTACCATATTTTTGGACGTCCTGCATGCTGGGCAGGTAAGATGCACCATTTTATTACTGATTGATGATGTATTTTGGTAATTTGAAGGCAGCATTGCCATGCCGGGGCCACTAAGTCGAAAATCGATTGACGCGTACTGAAATGTTTTCACGGCGGTGTAAAATAGTGCTCGCTGAAAAGAGCCGATTGTTGAGACGCGGATGCCATAAAAGTTTTTATTTTAAGCATTTTATACGGCTTTTTGTTGTGTTTAATGAAAAAACGGTATATTGCGTAACATATGCCAACGTCGCAGTCAAGTTTACGTTAGTTTCTGCGACGTCAAACGTCTCATTACTTATTTATAAAGCTCCTTATTAGGCTAGTTTGTTGCTGCTGGCTGTCGTCACAGTTTTCTAAAAAGTGTAGAGAACTATGACGTCATACGGAATTTTGAAAGGCTATATCTTTATCACTTATTGTTTGATTGACAAAAGAAAAATACACATCTATTTCTTTTTTACTAATGGACTTATATATACTTTACGAAACTAGCCAAAGTCTAGAATTAAAGAAATGATTCAAGATATCCGAATGATATTCTTTTTCGTGAAGAATAAAAAAGGTTCACATATATTTTTTTTAGGTTCAGAATTTGCATAAAATTGTTATTGCTGATATTTTTCGTAAGCCAACACGCGACCCTCGCATCCGATGAAAGCCGAAGCCCAAACATTGGCAGCGTTTACCTTCGCGTATCTATCCTGCTCGGATTTGAAGGGGTAGAGGTTACACAGCACGCGAGGAGCTACCCTAGGCCATTAAATTCGAGTAAAGCCCTACTTGCAAAAGTATCGCGTTCCGTTCTTTTCTAGAACGTTATATTCAAAGTTCGAACCGTAATTTAACGATAACGAGTATGAATATGGATAATACAGATTATTTTTATTAGCAAAAGTAAATCAGAATGTTTGACCTGATTTAGAAAACAAGTTATTGAAGTTATAGGTAATCTTTTTATTAAAATATCCGATTTTTTAAATTAAAAAGCAGGTTTGTTAATAAACGCCCTACCAAATGTTCGCGATAGGTCTATTAAAATCATTTGATTTTGTTGTATGAAACGCGTACTTATACTAGCCTAATCCATACGGTGCCGATTCCCGTACCTCTTACAAAGAATATAAACACGTTAGATAAAAAGAAATCTGTACTTAAACATTCTAGAACATACTCTGATTAAAATAAGAAATAAAATATGGTGAACAAAATTCCACGCGGGCAGGGTTTGAACAACGCCTTTAGGTCTATGTACGACCTATACCTAAGGTGCTGGTTCAAATCTTGCCTGCGTTACATTATACATGGTGAAATTTTGATCGTTCTGGACCCTTAAAGGGATGATTCAGCTCGTCGATATGAACAACTTTTCCTAGGGGACCTTAAATTTTTTTTGATATTCCCATACAAATTGACCGGGCGGCCGTATTTGTTTTTGTATGGACCTGCCTATTTTTTTTGAGTTCCCGGTATTGGTCCATTATGAAAAGCTGTTCATATCGACGGGTTGAATCACCCCTTTAAGGGTTCAGAACGATCAAAATTTTACCAAGTATCTTATATTTTTCTTAATTGAATAAGAGTACACCAGAATAGCATTGTGAATGCAAATAAAACACTTATAAAAATACTCCAGAACCTTTTGAATAATATTATCACGATTACCCCTCTCCAGTAATAATTGGATGATAATTGCAACGCGTATCTCGAGTAATGATCAATTAATATTCAAATTCGGGTTATCTGCATAGCTATTAATATAAATCCGTTACATAACCATCCCCATGCAAATTCCGATCAATCAATCAATCCAAACTTAAGAGCGATCACGATTAGGCACTCTATCTCGCGGTAATTGAGATGAGATAGCAGGTTTTTTTCTATCTATACATACTGTATAATAAACTACCGACAGTCCATAAAAGGGGTGACTCAGCCCGTCAAAATTAACTACTTTTCGTATAGGATTTGTATAGGACCAATTGTGGCAAATTAAACAAAAAATTCTCAATTTTCATACAAATCGCTGGGAGGTCGAATAATATTTGGAAATTTCGATATTTGTTTCATTGTTCCCAGGGTTGGTCCTGTAGGAAAAGTTGTTCATTTTGACGAGCTTGGTGGTAAACCTAAATGCTGTATGTGAAAAAGCTTGGTATTTGATATTCGGTATTGTCGATGAACACACGAAATCAATAGGAGAAAAAAAAAACATTTTTAAATGATTGAACATAGAAAACGGCTTATCATTAAAGCTTATGTTGAAGGAAAAAAGGGAACAAAAAATCACGAAATTCCTAAAGAAAAAAACATTAAAACAAAAATAACGACTATCATAAAAAGATATCTCTTGTCACTCGTGAGTGGGTGAGGATTTTATTAATTCAAAAGATTCAAAGATTCAATATCATAATACCCTTTATGTCCAAGTCCGTGTAGGCATTTAGAAGTTTGGTTGAATAAATGAACTTGCATACATACCTACATATTTATAGGTATATATTCATACCTTACATACATACATGAACTCGAAATACAATATAATTACTCCTTTTTGGACGGAAGAGCATTTTCTAATTTTTCATATACGCATGAATTCAGTTGGAGGATGAAGATGAAGCAAAAGAGGTTTGTAAGGATCGTAGCAAGTGGAGATCTATAGTCTCTGCCTACCCCCATGGGAAAGAGGCGTGATAATATGTATGTATGTATGTATGAATTCAGTTGTAATTCTTGTAATGATCGCGTCAATCAATGTTTAGTTGAGCATATACCTGTGCCTTCCCTTCACAAACTCCACATAAACAACTAAAAATAATTTCTCGTCGTGACCGTATTTTATTTGCCTATGAAATTTATAGCAAATTATCATCATCATCTTAGCCCAACTTCCTCTCCTCGTTTCCGCCATCCGTGTCGGTCCTGTGCTGATCTCGTCCACGAGCGATCCGGGATTTTGATAATATCGTCAACCCATCTTATCGGTAGACGACCGACACTTCTTTCACCGGTTCAAGGCCACCATTCGGTGAATCTAAAGCAAAATCTGTATTTAAAATATATAACTCTTTTCTTTGTCTCTCTTCTATCCTGCCATCACTTATTATTTTACTTATATTTCACACGTCAGAGGCCGATAGGCGGTTCCGAAGAACTCTGACACCAGGGTGTGTATGGTCGATTGACTGTGTTACCTACACGAAATTATTATGACTTATATTTCTATTCTTCACTTATTGCCTGCGATTGCTCTTCAATTTTTGTCAGAAAATATATTACGATTAGACCTCATTTTAAATTATCAAAAGCAAACATCAGAAATAACTCGCTAGCTTGTCCAAAGGCCACTGTAATTTGGTCTACTCCGATTTTCAAAATGCCGAGTTGGTCTATCCGCTCTCTGGAGGGCCGAGTTTGGTGTAATTAGAATACAAGCACTGATTGCCATTGCGTCACTACGCTTTGGTAATGGCTAGTATTTACTTGAACGCTGAAATTAAATTAAAAAAAAAAATTGCGCTTGAACCTTATTTGAATCACGAGAATGTATTAACCATCTGAAATGCGTATTATTTGAAAGTGATTGGAATCTTATAGAGACTAAAAACACTTTTATTATTATTTGGTTCAACCAAAATCCGAATATGAATTAATGAAATAGTAAGTAGATAGAGCCTACAGCTTTAAGTACGACAATTGTTTGTTAGTAATGAAGTTTTAAATATAAACAAGTACGTTTCAGTAATTTCTTACAGGCCATCTTAAAAACATAAGCCAGTTTAGAGGATTAAAATTTTTGGCTTTTTTGGTTTTGACATTTAAAAATAAAGCTCACACAATTACCTAAAGAAGAAATATAAAGAAGACTAATTTAAAAAAAAATGATAAATAATATAATAGGAAAATATAAAATATCATTCAAAGCCCTTCAGGCGAGTGGGTGATCACTATAGTTGAAAAGAGTTTCTTTCGGCTTTTTCTTCTCTGCAGTGGTCGGTTCCAAAACGTTGTACCTTAGTATTGTTTAAAATGTGAATTGACTTGAAAAAAGTGCCGTGTTGTAAAAAATATAGTAAAAAGGACTTTTCAAGTCCTAGATGTTCATGTTCAAAACATCTTAAGTATTTGAAAATTTTTGAATCTTTGTCAATGATCCAATGGTCATTAATAAAGATTCTACAAAAAATATCAGAATATAATAGTAATTGCAATCTACAAAAAAAAAAAAAAAAAAACTACGACGTTCCTTATGCTTTATTAGATTGCACAAAAGCACTAAAAGTGCTTCCTTTCTGCAGAAATAGCACAGAACAAAAAGCTGAGAAAACTTCCAATGCAAATACAAAACAAAAGAGCTTATGTTAAATTAGCAGTACGACGCTAGCATTTCCAATCTCGCATTACCTGACTTCCAGGTTCCTGTTTAATTGAACTACAGCTCCCGATTTAATTTAAAGTCTGCGACGGACGATGCTGCGACTTGTGTCTTGCAGGCAATATCTTCTATATAAAAATGATTCTATACTTATATCGATTGAAAAAGTAATATTCTAAGAAACTTATCGAAATTAAGGACAAAATAAACTAGAAAGTTTGGCACCTATAATCGTAGTAAAGTGTAAAAATAAAAAATAAAATAATGTAATATACGATAATACCGTATTAAAGTAATTTTATTTAAATGTGTAACAATCGCGAAAACATCAGAAACCATTAAGAAATTTATTCCATTATTCTTTACCATCGCAAACTTATCATAAACATAAAAGTTTAACGTCGAATGTAAACAGGAAACAAAAGAGATTAAGTAAAAGTGGCCGTTTCCAATCAGAATTACCTGACTTCCGAGTATTCAGCTGAAATAGAAGTACAGGTCCCGATTTAATTTAAAGTCTGCGACGGTCGGGCGGCCTCAATGTCTCTCGGAGGATTCTATTCTATTTCGGAAGGTTCGTATTAAATCCTGAGTGATTCGTACCCGTTCTTAGACTTTTATCATTCTGTAGGCCATGTATATTAAACGTATGTAGGGGACTTTTTGGTAAAAAATCTCAATGTTTAGACATCATTCCGTGAATCAATTATGTAGTGTTTAAAAATTTAAAACACTACGAAAGGCTTGCAACAAGTCAAAATTTTTATCTTAGATGATATTTTGCCTCCTTGAGATTAGCTTAACGACTTTATAATATATTATTGTCATCAGACTTATTTACTCTCCTGTGTAAAATTTCAACGCAATTGGTTGAGTACTATAGAATTCAGGTGCAAGATTTAACAAAAACAAAAACAAACAAGAAACTGGGCTTGTAAAATAATAAAAACTTATCACGAAATTAATCTTTTAGATAAACTTATTTACTTTCATGCAATTAAATTTAATTAGTAGGTATGTTTTCTGCAAAAAATGTTATTTAGGTATTTTTAAAAACAATTTAAATTCTGTACTTTCAGCAGCGTCATTGCTATGTCACTCTGTGGGTGTAGTAATCAGAGCGTGCATGGATTAAGTGACGTGCTTCGAGAGTCCATTAAAACTTGTGCGGTTTTCTGCGGGATTATCGACGGCGTTTTATTTTAAACTAAGATGCTTGGCTTCAATATTAAAATATTGATAATCAATATTTTTGAGCAAATATAATATTTAATTTAAATTTTCTATAGAAAAGTAGAACTTCTTTTTTTTCTGGTCATATCGATTTCACTGAATATGCTATAGCATATTCAGTTCAACCAAGAGTATATATGTTAGATCTTTTTTTTTTTCTCTTAACAAAGACATTACTTTATTTTGTTGGAGCATTTCCTTCTTTTTTGCAAGTATTATTAAACTTTTAATTTAAGACAATAATACACAAATGCTTTCTAATTCATCATCACTATTATCATTTATTCATAGCAAAACACTTATTGCGTTGAACATTTTTCAATAATACATATTCACTTAATTAGGTACATTCAAATATCCAAACAAACTAAAAATAAATTAAATTTAAATAATATTACAACAAAAACGAATCAATTGCAAGTCCAAGTTCAATTAAATTAATAATTAATAAATATGATAATCACAGATTATTCTTTATACAATAATGTCACAAATATTTGGTAAAATTAGTAATTTAAACCTGCGGTCCTTATCCTTGATGTATTCTTCAACAGAGTAATACCTTAATAATAAAAAAAAGTAAATGTTTCAGTTTTCTTTTAAAGGTTGATAACCTGCTGATGGTCTTTAATTCTACTGGGAGCTTGTTATAAAGACATTACCTGGTAGCGAGCACTTTGCTTTAAAACTTCTAATTTAGGCACGTCTGTGTTACTTTTAAGCGAAATATCTTTTCTAGTTGTTAGTCTTAGTTCTTTCTCCTGGGGCGTTTCCACAGGATGCTTAGTTACATCAATAATGAAAAGTACCTGGGCGACCGAGCTTCGCTCGTTTATTACTATTTGTTGTGATATGGTGTTGTTTATGTGATAATCTATATTTATGAGAAATATATTTTGTAATCACAAACATTAACTACATTTTTTAAAACTTGTTTAAAAACAATAAAATTCAAAAAAAATATATAAACTTGATTATATAAAAAAATAAAAGTAAATCACCGAGCGGATTTCGAACCCGTAACACTCGTTTCTTGCCGTCCGCGTCTTAACCCGCTGGAACAGACGGATAGTGGCCGGCAGAACGAAATTAGCAACCATATTCTGGGTGGAAATAACAACGCATAAAAACTCGAAAACACGTTTTTCAAACATAAGTCTAATCTAGATCTATTGTTTACCCCCGAAAACCCCCATATACCAAATTTCAGTGAAATCGTTGGCGCCGTTTCCGAGATCATAGAAATAAATTTATATATATACAAGAATTGCTCGTTTAAAGGTATAAGATTTACTTTCGCCTGCGGCCACGTGCGCGTTTATGTTGATCCATTTGGATTGGAGAAGGACACTTGTGCTTCGCCACATTCCAGATAAATGTATACAATCCTAATATGTATACAAAATTCATTTATTCGGTTAAATAGCTAACGCGCGAAAGTGTTACAAACATAGCACCCGTAAGCTGGACAAAAGCCTCTCCCAAGGATTCCTCGTTCCTGTCTAGCGTTGTGAGTATGGCAATATCCTCCACATTGCCATGTTTTAATGCCATCCCTGACCATTTTGCTTTTATAATATTAGTTATCATTAGGATTCTCAGCTTTAGCCTAGAAAAAATAAAAATAATAAACTTTACAGTCATTGGCACTCTTCCCTTAGAAATGAGTTTACTTACGTGGAACCTGATCATGTAAATAATTCAGTTAGTGTCGTGTCTGGTAGTGACGTGCGACGTAAAGTGTAGTTGTCGCGGCTTAACTAAGTTACTGTACGGAGGCGTAATTGGAATGAGTCGCCCATTTTTCTCCTCTCATACACTATTAGCGTCCTAGACGGGGGCAACAATGTATTATGATTTTTTTACTCTTATTTCACTGGAACAGATAATTTGCGCTCAGGGTACACTTGGATTGCTTCATCATCATCATCATATCAGCCGCAAGAAGTCCACTGCTGGACTTAGGCCTCTACCGAAGATTTCCAAAATGACCGGTTGGAAGCGGAAGAAACTACTGAAAGGAAATTCTATTTGTATGTGTTTCTCACGTTTTAGAAATAAATCTTTAAAGCTGACACGTACCAGAATCTAGTGTTTTAGGGGGTTGAAGTAAGGTCAACGAACAAATAATTCGCGCTTAAGGCACACTTAAAGTGCCGGTATCTCAGAGGAGACGATATCTCATAAAATATGGAAGGGATGTGCCTTAGAAAATTTGTCTGTTGATATGTACCTTACGTTTGCGAACTAAAATAGTGTAAGCTCATATTAGTCGTTTAAAGAACACTAATATGAGCTAACAACAGCAGCCAGTCAGTCGTAACGAGGATTAAAGTAAGGTCAACGAACAGATAATTCGCGCTAAGGGCACACTTGGAATTCCTAGCACGGTATCCTCAGGGGAGACAAAAGCTAAGTTATGGAAGCACTTAGAATTCCACTTTTAAGTGTTTCTTACGTTTTTTAAATGAAACTTAAAGAAGACTTTAATGCTATCTGTATCCGACCGGCTTCTGGTGAGCTAACACTTTAGCTCACTTTGAAGTGAAAGTGAGTAAGTGACGAAGGTTAGAGCTCACTCTTAGCGCCTAGCACGGTATATGAGAAGAAACGAAAGCTATTGAATTTTATGGAAGGAATGTGTTTCTCACGATTTAATGAAACCTAAGTGGACTTTAATGTAAGCTAACACTTATCTAAGGCCGACTGGCTTTTGGCAAGTGTTAGCTCAAATTGAAGTGAAAGTGAGTAAGTGACGAAGCCTAGATTAGGGGCATCAAACTAATAATTCGCACTAACGGCACATTCGTAGGGCCTAGCACGGTATGTAAGATAAACCGAAAGCTAATGATCTAAGGATGGAATAAGTAATTATAGAATATTTGTGTTTCTTATATAGTATAAGGTCAACGAACAGATAATTCGCGCTAAGGGCACACTTGGAATGCCTAGCACGGTATCCTCAAGGGAAACAAAAGCTAATAAGCTATGGAAGCAACTAACTTAGAATGTTCGTCCTTATGTGTTTCTTAATTTTTTTAAATGAAACCGACTTTAATGTAAGCTAGCATTCCCAAACTGGCTTTTGGTGAGGGTGAGCTCACATTGAAGTGAAAGTGATTAAGTGACGAAGGCTAGATTAGGGGCACTGAACTAATTCGCACTAACGGCACACTCGTTAGGCCTAGCACGGTATATAAGAGAAAATGAAAGCTCATGAACTTAGAAAGGAACTAATCATTATGAAACATTTGTCTTTCTTATGTGGCTATTTTTTACATAATAAAACGAACAGATAATACGCACTTAGGGCACACTTGAAGTGCCCAGTACGGTATCCTCAGAGGGAATCAAACCGAATAATTTACCAAAGGCTCCTAGTCTTAGGATTTGGTATTAGTTTCTTTGCTGTCGTGTACTTAGGTTACATTTAGCTCGGGAGTTTCTGGTTCCTCTGAGGAAAAAATAGCTTAAAAAGTAATCGTAGGACTTGGTCTTAGAAATAAGATATTTTTATGTTTTATGTGTGGCTGCTATACACAGCAGCTAGTTGGAAGTTGATTTCTGTATAACTTTAGAGCAATGAAACACAGTAGGTATTCTCGGAGTGTACACGCAATGCCATTAATAGAGAAAATGGAGAAATATTGCAAAAGCCGCAACCAACTTAACAGACGATCCATGACCACGACCACTCCGTCAGGAGTACGACTGAGAAGAAGAGGTATTCTCAGAGGAAAAACTGGACTGAGTTTCTTTCGGCGTATTCTTCTCAGCAGTGGTCGTTCCGAAACGCTAGTAGTTTATCGATTTTGCAAATATTAAAAATAATAATATGACGTTCAAAAAGAGATACATGATATCCAAATTTGAATAAAATTCTATTTCATTTCATTTCAAAAGAAAATTAATAAGTAATGGAAGATCCTATGTTTTCTTCCATGCTGGTCTGGAAAAAACAAAAAATGTAGAATGTACCAGCTGCTTCACTTCCCGCGCAGATCGTAAAAGCCGATCGAGGGAATGGGCGAAAATCTGAGGAATTGTTGGCGATGCGGCTAGCAACCCATTACTATTTTGATTCCGTTTTCCACCCACCCCCTTTTAGGTATCAAAGACCTAGGCTATGTCTACCCCACAAGGAAAAAATACGTGATACTATCTTAATATATATAAATCTCGTGTCACAATGTTTGTCCTCAATGGACTCCTAAACCACTTAACCGATTATAATAAAATTCGCACACCATGTGCAGTTCGATCCAACTTGAGACATAGGATAGTTTTTAACTTATAGCGAAACGAAGTTCGCCGGGGCAGCTAGTGTATGTATATATGTAAGCCTCTTGGTAGTTATTTTTTATGTTCCATGTTTAGCAGCTGTCCTGTGACGGTGATGAATGAGGTAATGCCCATTTGGGAATAATGTAAAAACAGAGTACAGACGTTTAGGGCAAGGAGCAGATAATTTGAGCTGAAGGCACACTTTGTGTTCCGGTTTTCTTTACAGGAAAATAAAGCTTAACTCTTTTGTAAGCGGCTTTAGGCATTGTTTCAGATTACTTTTATAGTTTGCTTTGTTATCAGGTATCTACTTGACGGCAACGAATAGATAATTTTCACTCAGGGCCCACTTAGCCCTGATCCCATCGCTGTTGGCCCTTATTTATTACTAGCTTACGCCCACAGCTTCGCTCGTGTCAACGTCGTTCACTCAGGAACAATTCTTTTTTTCGGGATGAAAAAGTATGCAAAATTTCATGATGATCGGTTCGGTAGTTACGGCTTGTCAGCGTAACAAATAAACAAACTCACTTTCGCATTTATAATATTAGTAGGGATTTGCGATTCTCACAGTAGCTTTCGCGAATAGCAGGTATGATTAGACGTAATGTTCATTTGGGAATTTACCTATTTGCTATTAAAGAATGAATTGAAAAACATGAGTAAGTTTATTTTTGTGAAGTATTATAACAATGTAGCGGCTTGCCCCTGCTTTGCATGGGTAGAAATAGGTATTTATTCTATAGCATATGTTCATTAAGGATAATTTTGTATTCTAATAGTAAAACATTTTTTCAAATAGGTCCAGTAGTTACGAAGCAATGCAAACAAAAAATCTAATATTTCCTTTTTATATTATAAGTGATAAAGATGTGAGTTTCTTTACTTTACCAAAACTTCTAAATGCCTGAATAGATTTGAATGAAGGTAAGGATTTGAAGGTAAGTTGGAATATCTACATCCCACTGAGTACCACTGATTGTAAAGGAATTTTCAACAAGAACCTTGTTTTTTAAATTGAAATAAATCAATAAATTTAGGTGACAATGATTAAAATTTTTATTGTATTAGAAATAGTAAGGTTTGGCAATTATGAATAAAATATTATATCAGACATGTCTTCGAGTGTGTAATTTAGGTGCGAAGGATGAAGGTGCGAAGTGCTGAGGTGCGAGCGAACGCAGGCGTGAATGAACTGAAGTGCGAAGAGCTAAGGCGCGAATAAACTGGAGTGCGAAGATCTGAGGCGTTAAAGAGTTTTGATATACGTGCTTATATTGTTTTTACCTAATTGTTGGATTTTAACAATACCTTATGATAATTTTAAAGACAATTGGATGCCTTCACCACAAATTCTATAATTAAACTTCATTTGAAGCCTTGCGAAATCTGAGCTTCCATACAGTCGTTACAGTTAACCCTAGGGAATTCGGGGCTACAGATTGCCTTTGAAACCACAGCCGTCGCTTGAAATGTCTACCCTTTCCGATAGATTTGTGACTTTACTGTTTCATTATCCATTTTCATATTTTTCTACTTTTTTGTTGCGTTATTGCTACGTATTTATGATAATTTTAAGCCTTTCTACATTCCATATTGTAAGGGATTGAATATTTAAAGGTATATATTCACTTGATTCCGTAGGGTCACGTATTTCAGAAACTAATGCGAAAATTGAAAAATTATCGTCCGTAAACCGACTTTACAGGCGACCAATTTTACGTCGTAAGATGGGACAAATTCCTACTTCAACATTAAGTAAAAAAAGGACTTTTCACACTTCACCACTTATAAACAACGAAAATAACGAGGTGCTAAAAACTCTAACTAGCGTGTCCATGGAACATAGTACTAACGTGAGCACAGTTTTATGAATTGGTTAGTTGGGGTGTACTTTACTTGACTTTGCAGGAGTGCAAGTTAACCCGGCTCGTTTATAGCGGCTGTAATAAAATAAAGAGCACTACTTTGATGGTAGTCTTTTTTATTTCGCTCTTTATACGCGTTTTATTAAAGTGATTCTGTTCTATTGCCTTTACGACGACTGTAAATGTAAGGTACGTACTAAGCTATTCCTCTTAATTTATTTGCATCATTTGAAAATTCTCAAATTGCAAGTTAATGAGACTATGCTACCAACGAAGCTAGATGTATAATTGTACTTTTTAGAACTAAGTAACTTAATGTGGGTTTTATTATATCTTTTTTTTTTATCACACTTTACCACAGAATATAGAACTTGTTTTATTTTAAGATCTAAATCGAATAGCAGATATGAACAGAGCTTCTGATAGAGGTATTTTAAACTGGGTTTCGTTTATTACGACCTCGGTTGTAGGGACGATAGATAAACGTCCTTGAATTTAAAGCATCATACAAAATTTATTTGGCTATAGCAACTATGGATGTAATGCTGAGATCGGGTGTAGTGTTTTCTAGAAAGAAGAATTCCTAGAAACCCCTTGTAGATATTGCGACCAAAGTCGGTCACCAAAGACACAACGAGATTTCTTATTTTAATATGTACAGATAATCAGCTACCTTTTTTTTTATTGATATTACCTTTAATAGGTAGGTAGGTATGTGTGAACGTTTTGGAGTTGAATTTAAGGTTGTACACATTTATTTAATTAATTAATTTATTTAAAATTTTTACCCATAGGTACTTATTCGAAAGTTTATTAAGTTGCTTCATAGAATATCACTTTGTAACTGAACAAAGTGATATTCTAGGTAGCATTTACCTTTGCCTGTAACGACTTCATCGTCATTATACCCGACTTCCACTGTATTTGCATATTATGTGGTTATGTGGATTGTGTAAGTATATCTTTACTGTAATTTCCACAATCAAGTACCTGCCTACAATTGTTTGTATCTAGGACCTCTGTTTGTGAGCGTTAATTAAGATGTTTATTTATAGAGCCACACGCTCCAGAGCTGCCATGTGGTATGTGTCACTCTGGCACGTTCCTTGTCACCCTTTGACGTCGCAGTTACAACACGTGAATATTAATCAATGTGTACCAATTATTTGAAGTGTTTGTTGTTTCAATCAATACCGTAATGTAACTGAAACGATCGAATGTTACTTGGAGAGAAATTACTCTTGTCCAAAACCAAAATAGAATGCTTTTATCAAATGTATAAATATTTATTAATTAAATAAATACTTTTATAAAATTAAACGAAAAATAAAATTAAAACAATAAAATAAATTTAAAATGATCTACCGACCAAAATAAAGTTTTAATAGTGATGAGCTTAACTACATTCATAGCATATAATAATATTGTTTGATTATCTATTCTCGACATATTCTTGCCATCATTATTAAAACACATAAAAAACATATAATACAATATTTTGCAATCAATTTAAAAAGTTTTACCGAGTATGTTATAGCATTTTTTTGTGATATATAAAGTAAATTGTCAAAGAAATAATAGTTCTTTAATAATATAGAAAGCTAAACGGCATTCATTGATTTTATGTTTGTTTAAATAAACAAAACAACAAATTGATTTTATTTATATCCTTTGATCTATCTTTGATTATTTGCTCTCAAAATATTCTTTTACTGAAATCCAACTAAATAAGCATAATAAATCCATTAATAACAAAACGATAAAACTTGTTTTTGCATAAAAGAAAAATACAAAAAAAAAAAAATACATCGTTGAAGCTCTTCACTTTAGTAACGAATGATGACTTTGCTGCCCAGACATTGACTCACGCATCTTTATGTGGCATGCGATTGGCCTATGGCCCTGTCTATTCTAAGAGAGTTAAATGAGTCAGTTAACTGGAATATCCGATTTGAAGAAGTGGCCAAAGAATACAATGCACATTTAACAATTGCTGCAAATTCTTAAGTCTCTCTTTTAATACATGTTAAACGTCTTAAAGTATCTGACATACCTTAATGATACCCTCTGGTCCCAATGTTTTTTTATTTATTTATCCAGTTACAATAACTTAGGCGAGCTCCGTGGTGCAGTGGTTAACACGCCAGCCTGCGACACAAAGGTTCCCAGCCAGGTCAAGACGGAAAACGATCTTTTTTAGATTGACCTGGGTCTTGGATGTTTATCTAAGTATCTATTATAAAATATAGTATCGAGTTGGTATCGTACGACACAAGTTCACAACTTACTATGGGGCTAGTTCAATTTGTGTAATATGTCGCCTTATATTTATTCATTAAAAATGAAAAAAAAAACAACTAACTCTAATATTATAAAATTGTTTTTATAGCAGTTATTTCTATTTGTGCATTTTTATACGCTCAGTAATAACCTTCACCAGCAGCAGGTGAAGGCGATGTTAAAATTGTCCACAAAAATGATCCAAAAGTTCGTTCACAATCACAACAGAGTTGAATACCGTCGGCCTTTCAAATGCACCGTATAGAAAAATCCACTCCTATTTCACGATAATTTAATCTCTAAGTAGAGCACTGAATTCTTGGAGCTTTTAAGCAGTACGAGAAAATTCCATTATTCTTTCCCAGCGCAAACACAAAACGAAAGGTTCTTTGTAGGAAAACAATCTAGTTGGTATCTGATGAAACTTTAGTTTCCACAAATACCATTGTGTTAAGAAATAACACTAAAGCTATAGAATCTGGGATCATCTATTTTAAATCCCAGATTTATTCCTGGTGAGGATTTAAAAGTGGGTAATCAAGTTTTTAATTCTGGACTGCGATGAGTGGGGATTAAAATGAATTTTCTGGCAACATTGGGGATGTTGGCACGCTTTTATCGTTCTCCTTTCTTTTAAAGGATTTGGGCGGCTTAATAGGGTCTGTGGTATTGTTTGAAAACGGTTTCGCGGTGGCTTTTGTGAGGGGATGCGTGCGATAACTGATAAGATGCTCGAGCTTGTACGCTCTGATTAATTGTGTACTTTATTTTGTAATTGGGTAAAAGTGCTGTGGGAAAAGGTCGCTGTGGAAAATTGTTTAAGTACAGTCAGCTACCAAAATAACTGACCCTGCCTTCTACCTATATCTTGAATTTTCTCTTAAACTTAAAATAATATTGACATAAAATGTATATCAGAAAGTCTTCATTAAAATCTCTCTGAATATACATTTTCATGTCAATATCAGTTCTGGTTTAAGAGAAACTTCAAGATGGTGGCTGACTGTACCTACTGTACAATTATGTGGTATTATTCTATTTTAAACTTTTGCGCTCTAAACACATACTTATTAATTGTACCGGGACTTAGCACGACCCTTTTTTATATTCATTTTCGCTCACGTTACTATGTAGTTACATCCATCGTGGTCACAGAGAGACTTTGACGACTTAATAACGAGACGATGAATGTAACTCTATAGAAACGTCAGCAGAAATAAATTTATAAAAGGTTCCTCCTAAGTCCAAATAAAATTAATAATTATATGTGGTATTACTTTGTATGCAAGGCTAGGCGTTATCTGCTACTCGTGCCTACAGCCTGGTACAACTTGTAAAAATTAGCATTTATTTTCAACAAATTCGACTGTGATAAGTTTATTAGATCCTAAACACTTGTCCATAGCAGGATCGTGTAATAGGCATAATTTTGTTTATTGTTTTTCGTATTGCTAAAAATGACCATCCAAAAATACTAAACTCTTCAAACTTAAAAAGTCACATATTTTAGACGTTTTTCTTATAAATTCGCGACGTCATAAACAAGCTCTTTTTACGGGTGACGTGAGAACTTTGTTTGATAGCCATATTTAATATTTAGTTTATGTGGTTTATTCGTCCAAGGTTTATTCTGGTAATGGCTTCATAATAAAAGTTGCTGTAAATTTAGTAGATTATCTTATGGTAAAATTGTTGCCCACCCAACTTGGAAGGATGATTTAGTTAACTAAACGAATCGATATCTACTATAAAATGTTCTGAACAATGTCTTGTAACAGTGATTTTTAAATAGATATCAGTAACATTTGAAACATATTTTGAATAATCTCAACATCAGTCCACATTCAAATTCAATAACTTATATAATATAGGTTTCTTACTTTAATTTAACACTTATTAATTGATATATTTCAGTTCTTATCAATTGTTGACGTCAATAATTTACTTCTGGTTAAGTTTAATGTCGCTTCCAAGCGGAGTACCGAAGAACGAGCAACAAACTGCACAACGCATTTTGTTTAAAAGACGGCAACTCACAATTTTAATAAACCTTGGAATCTAGATATGTGGACTAAGTTTACATTGGTACATTTCAATGTTATGCTCAAATTGAATAAAAAAATAATATTACCGCATTGCAGAAATAAACCCATAATTTGTCCTCAAATTGAAAAATCACCGTATTCAAGTGTCGATACTGTAATTTCAACTTGAATAAATTATTCCTATAGCGCCACCAGTGCCTTTACCCAAGTTATACCGTATTCTAGTGCGTGGTCTATAAAGAAAACTTAGCCATGCCGTGGGTGCAAGTCTGCAGGTAACTCGGAATCGGACTGCAGTCTAACTTATTCACTGCATAGTGGATTTGACATTCATTTGACTTGAAGTTGGTAAGTTTGTCTTTGATGTGACTAGCCAACTGCTTGCTTTATAATGTAAATGTAGATATAAAGGTCGGTGGCTGCGCGAGAGAATAACCAATAAGAAAAATAAAGTTGGGTTGGAATGTTGACATTCACCAAATGGTGTGTAAAGTATCTTATGACGAATAAATGATGTTTGATTTGATTTGAGTGTTTGAAAATAGAAATGCTTTTCATCCCAACTTCGAGAAAAATATATTTGTCCGGGAAAATGAATGGCGGCAAATTGCAGTGAGCAGAAAATTGTCCGTGAATTCCATAGATTATGAAAATATTTTATCTACAAAGTAAAAGGCGAAGATTGATGAATACAGGCAGCCACTACCATTATTGAATTAAGGAGAAAAATCCCGTAGTCTAGTACCGATTGATTAAAAAAAAATGGCATCTCTCTGCTGGTACCAAATTATCTACTATTTTTGTTGGGTTTGTTAACAGTTCCTAATTCAAATTATCAATCAGAAAATTACACGACACGCACGAGTATCAAATCTACTAGTCTACTAATTTCAAGATCTAGCGGATTGATACTCGTGCGTGGTACAAAGGTATTAAATTTAAAAAATTACCTTGGACTTAATGGATATTGTATCATAAAGAGGTTCTTGGCGGGAATTTTGACGGACTGCACGGCTTTTGATTTGCATTGTTTTGCAAATTGTTTCTGGTGGAACTTATAATGTAAAATCGGTGTAATTTGGTGTTACAAATACCCATGTTTATGAACAAAGTGTATGGCTCTAGTAGTACAGAGAGGGTCGTGCTCCTGTAGTGGAGACTAAAAAGACCTGATGATGATGATGATGAACAAAGTGTGGAATAACTAAAATAAAGTATCATGGTGCGGCTGTAGTGAGATTTACTTAGCGTGCTGGTGTTTGCTCGCCTCGTTGCGTCGTTTATGATCAAGCCTTCGATCATTAATGATCGAAGGATCAAGCCAATGGATTCGTGGGATTTGTCGCCAGGGGCTCCGCAGAAATCAACATCATTTCGTTGATACACAAGCAAGAATAACTCGAAGAATAACTAGACACTGGCTAAAATAAGCTTCTGAATGAAGTTTGAGGGCCAAATAAAAGAAAAGAAAAAGAAAAGGCTATTATAGACACTATCCAGCCAATCACATTACTTGCATGTATTGATACCGTTGAAGAGTAGGTGTGATGAAAAATATTATACCTATACGTATTGGGTTCCTTAGAAAGTTGCATGAAAAGTCCAATTTCATTTCGCAGTCCTTACTTCGACTTGGAAATAAAATTTTCGAAGAAAGCCTGAATAAGAAAATTAAAAACTTTACAGATTGTAAGTTAGAAGAAGTTCAATTTACATTGGTTTTTAGAGAGAAATTCAATTATTCAATTTATATCAATATATTAAGTAGATTCAGTCGGTATCCTTATCCTTACTATCCTTACTATACTATACTATATCCTATATACTATATATTACTTTACTATTTACTATTTTACTATATTACTTTACTATTTACTATATTACTATGACTTTACTATAATTACTATATAATTACTATATTACTATATCCTTACTAATATTATAAATGCGAAAGTGAGTTTGTTTGTTTGTTACGCTTTCACGCCGTAACTACTGAACCGATCAACATGAAATTTTGCATACAAGTTCTCTGGAGTACGGAGAAGGACATAGGCTACCTTTTGTCCCGGGAAAAAGTACTATTCCCGAGGGATCGACATTGCCGCAGGCGGAGCCGAGGGCGAAAGCTAGTTTAATATAAATTTGATAATTGAATTGCTCTTAGATACTGACTGAATCTAATATAAATTTTATCGTGTGATAATATTACTTACAACCTAAGAACTTTTTTTATTGCTTCTTATTACTTATTTTTTGCTATAGATTTTTTTTCTAAAATACTCGA
The DNA here is from genome assembly GCA_947532085.1 of Elegia similella. Taxonomy (NCBI): domain Eukaryota; kingdom Metazoa; phylum Arthropoda; class Insecta; order Lepidoptera; family Pyralidae; genus Elegia; species Elegia similella. Next base: position 17,993,100 of record OX383940.1, on the reverse strand, counting down.
TCATTTGTAATAAACGATGATCTTATTTCTTTAATATCTGAACTAAATTGTTCGTTGTGCTTATACAATAAGATGGCGGAGGTGAAAGTTACTTAAATATTTTCATCAATTTTTTGTCAAGAAAAAATTGCTCCTAGACGACGAAATATACCTATTCAGCTTTACGACGGCAAACTAATTTGACGACTTACCGTACCCGCTAGCTTTTATTAGGTTTCTTTCTAAACAGGTTTTCATAACTTCCCCACGACAATGGAACAAAACAACCTCTTACGCCCACAATCCCGCACCCGCTGCCTACAATTTTAAGAAAGAACACCTCTTTGAAATTTAATCCCACGTTTTCAAGATGGCGTACCTGCTCTGCGCTAAGCCTAGACTCGTAGGGCCAGGAAAAGTAGGTTTTTATGCGGGCTAGAGCCAAATTTTATCCTCATTAACTTATTATTATGTACTCGTATTCTTCCAGGCTATTCACATTTCTGATTATTTTCTATGTACCGTTTGTTCGATAGTATAGGAATAGAAAAAAGAGAAAGAAAAGATTAGAATAAAAAAAGATTTTATAAAGTAGTGGACCACTTTCAGATTTTAGTGAATAAAGGTTTATCCATGTAGTTAGTTGTTTTAGATGTTGCATTCAGATTATTCAGTGAATACTCTTTGGGTTAATAAGAATGTTTAAGAAATACTTGTAAGAAATCCATGTCCAGATATAGCTCAGTAGTACTTTTAGACGTAATAAATTGTCGCGCGAAGCAAAGACTGCTAGTTCAAGATTATATGTAGCTTCGACACTAAAATGTTATTAGTTTGATCCCTTTGAGACTGATTCAATGCCTATTGAACAAATTCGGGAGTCTAGAGTTGAAGTACCTACTGCGCATAAAAAGGTCGATCGAGGTCAGTGGGTCGCCAAGACGAATTTGGCAGAAACTTTTAGTGCAAATCGATCAGACCGCGATGAAGGGATAGTTTTTATCAAGTGGCATTGTGTTTGAATAAGGTTTTATAAAGGCAAAATGTTTTATGTATGTAGTGGAACATGTTTTCTTCTATTAAAAACAATTAATAAGTATTACAAATCAATAATCTATCTTCTTACGTGTCAAACCAAAAACTTACGTTATGGTTGCTAAATTAATATTTAGGCGGAGTTATAGTTATGTCCAACCTATTTATATTACAGACATACACACATACTTAGCACGTCTTTATCTTTTATGGAGAAGTCAGAGCTTTATTGGTTTTATATCTCTTTGTAATAAAACCTCGCTGAAATAAAGTGCCAAATATAAACAAGCAGAGAAACTTAATCCTCTTTTCTCGTGGCCCGATCGTAGACCGTCCTCAGTAACTTCCGACTATGCAGTTTGTGTAGAAGTCTTTTGTTTGACAAGAATGGCCATGGCTTGTGACGAGATGAGGGTTCTACATCGTATACGTGTGTGACGAGCACTGCTGTCTAGAAGCGAAGTTAGGTCAGGGTCGCTTTATTCATGAATTTTAAATTTGCTGTAAATTTGTCTATAAAAGGTAAATTAGAATACAGATTGCCGTGTCTAGTATTTTTATGAATGTCTGTTTTTTGACATTTAGAAGCTACGCCCAAAATGTTTACAGGAGAACTTTTCATAAAGAAGAATAAAACAAAACGTTATCAATAATAAATAGTCTTATTAAATGCATTTAGAGGAGCTTTGATTAAAAACTTGCTATTTATAAGACATAAGGTCCTCTAGGAATCATATAATGTCTAACTCCTATAACTGTTTTTAAGACTACGTTATAGGATTGAAAGTGCTTGAAGCGTAAATATTCTAATAAGATCTTTTTGTAAACGTTTATAAAACTACGTTAAAGGATCGAAAGTGCTTGTAGCTCAAATTCTTAAATGTTGCTTTTATAATATCAGTGATTTTAATCAAAGCATCTATTAGTGTGTTATAAGATGTTTAATCTTATAATCAAACAATTATAGAAGTATTTTGCTACTTGGATTTGTGGGTAAAACTGAAACTCAGTAATATAGCTTCCAATAAAAATAAATGAAGACTAGACACCGGAATACAGTCACAGGCACAGATTACTAACTAGTTACAATACTGCGTGACTACAGTACTCTGCTTTATCATGCATGAATGTACCATCTTATAGTTAACTTGATAAAAACAAACCTCATTACAAGCTATTTAAAAGTTTTAATGTAATCTTCTCAAATTCAAGCAACAAAATAACATCTGCACTTATTCGCATAACCGTAATGCGAGCAAAAAATTCGATCCTTGTCTCGTACGGTCTGCAAAAAGAAAACCGTATACCGCTGGAACCAGTTCTAGCTGTATCCGATTGTCTGTCCGTCCTTGACTTGTCTAGTCTAGTCATTATAAACTATTTGTAGATTAAGTACAGAAAGGTACAGAACACACACACATACATAAATTTCAAATATGTTACTATATATAATACTATATATTAACGAGGAGAGTGTAGGCCAAATCCTCTGTCTGCTCTTGCCAAGTATGGCTTCGGTAGTACAGAGAGGGTCATGTCATGCTCCTGCAGTGGAGACTAAAAGGACCTACTGACGACTATTGTTGGTTAAAAAAAAACTGTTTATTGCTCGCCCGGATCGTTAAATAAGTACCGCATTCTAATAACTTCTCGCCGATGAGTGTGCAATAACATACATAAATATGAGTAAAGCGAAGTAAATTTTCCCACCTTGTAATAAGCTATAATATCTGTTAAGATATAAAATAATTGCGGATTAGTTCCATAAGAATTCTTATTCGAAAGCTCTCATTTTTTTATACAAAGGATCTAAACTTAAATGCATGTGCCATTTGACCCACCTGTCCTAAAGTACATTATTAAATATTTAAAAACGTTTTCTTAAGACGTAGGTTTAGAAGTAGACTTTTGAACAAGGAAAAAGTTACAAGCGTGTCTAAAGGTACTGGTTACTCTAGTATCCTTTATGTCTAGAACTGTACAAAGATAGCTACTGAATTCATAACTACTTAAAACCAAAAGGTTTTACCTCTGGTTTCATAACCGGTATCGATGAAAGGCAGCTGTATTATAACTCTAATGACACTCTCTGTTTTATCGATTTATGGCTATAGGGTTATAGCCTTTTTATAATCATTACATTACATAGTATAAAACAAAGTCGCTTCCCGCTGTCTGTCCGTCCCTATGTATGCTTAGATAACGGATTTTTATGCGGTTTTTTTAATAGATAAAGTGTTTCAAGAGGAAGGCTTATATGTACATTGCACCCGTGCCAAGCCGGGGTCCGGGTCGCTAGTTTTATTAATAAAGCAATTAATGAATATGGGCTGAATAGTAATAATTTAGGTTCGCTATGTTGCTTCACTGTGCAATGAACTTAAATGAAAATTTGAGCTTCACGTATGGTTGCAACAAATAATTATGTTAAGATTATGCCTAAACATGTTTAGAATATAAGAAGAAGTAGTCTATTGCATTAGGTTGTGCTAAATGTACTGTACAGGCCAGTGGTGTCTTCCTCAACTGACTGAAAAAGTACAAGAAGCCAAAGACGAAGACATAATAAACAGAAACAATAGTAGGTGATGATTTTATTTGGATGGACTATTTAGTTCCAAGTGAGTTACCGCTACTTCATCGGGCGTTTGAGGCGATGGTAGAGTGCTTTAATCTGTATAGGCGACATCACTAAAGGGCCACCAGGAGATATGGGCCTTGGCTTTGGGCATTGCCTGTGTGCGCAAGGTTTAAAGAGGCAGCAAATGCCAGTTTGATGGGCTGCGATTGCAGGCATACTCTGAAGCCGATCAGAGAAACAAAAGCCTTTGAAGAGCTACAAGTCTTATAAATTTTCTTATGAGGCGAAAGCTTAGATGACAGAAGGGCCTTTTCTGAGTGCAAGTCACGGGGGCCCTTGGGCGGCCACCAGTAATCGGAGCAAATCCCACTATACATACTCTGTTCCGGTGGCGAGTGCGAGGGGGTCGAAGAGTGTTATTCCCGGAGAGGGATAAGAGTGGGAGGAGGTGGTGGATATTTGGCTTCTCTATATCCTGCCAAATAAAGTAGTTCACAAGTAGATAATGTATTAATTGCTTGCTGATTGCAATTCAGCATTTGGTCGTGTAATCGCTCATATAATTATCTAATTCACGTACCATCGAGCGAGAAGCCATGTGTGAAATTGGAATAATCATTTGGACAAACAATTAGATTTGCATCAGCAACTACAGTTATGACAAGACTCGGGACACGCCTCTGTGGACTATTTGCGATAATTTGATGTTAATCTAGTCATAGCACTACTGGATTTTATTGCTATTACTTGTTTATCTACTAACTATATCCTATTCATCATATCCTAACTAATATAACAAATGCGTAAGTTTGTTTGTTGGTTTAAGTTTTTGTTTGTTTGACTATTTTACTACTGAACCGATCGTTATGAAATTTTGCATATACGTTTTCTAGGATACCAAGAAGGATATAGGCTACCAATTTTCATTCCGAAAATACTACTGTTCCGAGGAATAAATATCAACGCTGGCAGTGAGCGAAATGTAGTAATACTGGGTGGCGCAAAAGTACTGGCACTAAAGAAAATACTTTTATTTTTTTTATATGACATTTTCTGTCATTCTGTTTTTGAAAATTGTGTAGTGAACAAATGTAAAATACACTGAAAATAAACATGGACCGTTTTACTCCCCAAGAACGTGGAATAATTGTGTGAGGGACGCTTTTCCAGGCCGAGTTATCTCTCGTTTTGGCGATTTGCCTTGGCCTGCAAGATCACCCGATCTGACCAGTCCAGACTTCTTTCTTTGGGGTTTTTTGAAATCTCGGGTGTATGTGAACAAGCCACAGACTCTCGCAGCTCTAAAAGAAAACATTCGTCAAGAAATAACGAACATATCGCAGGAAGTGTTACGGCAAGTTATGCAAAATGTCATAAATAGGGCTCAAATGTGTATCAACTCTGGAGGTCACCATTTAAAAGACATCATCTTTAAATCCTAATGGTACGAAATTTAATGGCACAAATATACATTTAAAAAAACCTAAATCTAGTTTTCTAATTTAGAAAAAATGTTATAGCTGAACCAAATAGGGTCTTTACTTTTGCGCCACCCGTTATAATAAATGCGAAAGTGAGTTCGTTTGTTGGTTGGTTTGTTACGCTTTACGCCCTTCTTCTGAACCGATCGTCATGAAATTTTGCATACGTTGTCTAATGTATGGAGATAGGTCTATCTATAATCCAATAAAAAGCTGTTTCAGAGGGATCGACGTTGAAAAGAATTTATTTATCATTTATACAAAAGATGCGCAAAAATATCTCGATCTCAATCTTGTCTGATGATGACAGATGAGAACCAACAAACTTCAGGGTGTGGTCAACTCTGTTCTGTAAAATCACAAATATTATGTTTCCCCATCACACAAAATAAGTAGCACCTTAAGATAATGATTATTTGTAAGGAACAAAGTGATGTACGAACTCAATATAGTCCATTAACGTGCTATCTGGCCGCTCTTCATAGTGATATCCTTGTTGTGGCGATATCAGGAAGTGGTGATGGAAACACAGGAGAGCCGTCTTAATTATATTTATTATTCCATCTTGATGTCCTACTCCTTACTTGGTTATGTTCTCTCATGTTAACGATATTATTGTCTTATATACTATTATAAGATGCGACTTATCTAGACACCATTGCTGACAGGAGGGTACATAAAGCACGTTCTCATATATTGGCCTGAACGTTTGATATGCTTATCTACGATGCATATCTGCATATTGTCATGTTACCACAATAGAAAGATAAAGTAAAACCAAATATCAATTTCATGAAGACATACATAATAAGTGTGCAAACTACGACATTGGAATAAGATCGGCGAAGCGCATCGGAGCCGTCAATAGGGAACGAGATTACTGACATATGGTATTGACTCACGCTGAATGAGACGCGACGAGCATTGTGACTCGAGGCACTACTCTGTAACATGCTCCACTACCGCCGGATGTAAGCAAACTACATCTATTGCTGCATTATAACATAATGTAAAGTATAAGAATTTAGTTATATTATAATAGCATTATAATGCTTGGTTTAATATTAAAATGGAAAATAGTAGATGAAAAAATTTCGCCACAGGGAGGATTTGAACCTACAAACCTTCGACATCTGGACCGTCGACGCTCTCGACCGCTGAGCTGCCGTAGTTTTATATCAAATTCATGGTGAGGCACTCACTTCTCTATAACATGCTCCACTGCCGCCGGGTGTGGGCAAACTACATCCATTGCTGCATTATAACGTAAAGTATAAGAATGTAGATTATTTTCGCTTGCAAACTGCGATAATGGAAGAGGATTGCCCGTTCCAACGCCTAGTCGATTTCGGTACGGCAATAGATTCATTGCTTCTTAATTTTATCTTTATGTGGTTAAAAAATAGCCCGAAATACATATCCCCGAGAAATCAGCGTAAAACCACAAAAAGTCTATGTAAAGAAAATATGGTCCGAATATCAAACTTCATCTTCTTTTTGAAGTACGTTAAAAACGTGACTTCCTTTTATACTCCTTAGTACGAGTATAAAAGGTCGTCAAGTTTCTATTCCAATGACGTATGTAGTTTGTAAGGTAAGAAAGGAAAGTTCCCTTCTTGCCTTACAAACTACATACGTCATTGGAATGGGATCGGCCAAGCGTATCGGAGCTGTCAATAGGGAACTAGATTACTGACATATGGTATTGACTCAGAGCAACGAGAGCAAGGCATTGTGACTCGAGGCACCACTGTATGATATGTTCCATCTATTGCCACCGTATATCTGTGAACTATGTCCGTTGAAGCACTTTCTCATATGAAGTTAAGGGATAAAAAGATATATACTAGCAAACAACCCCACACAATTTACATTCCTCCCCTAACTTAAACTTTTCTAGAAAAAAATTGATAACTCAACAACATATAGATCCTTAGTCTTACTTCATGCGACTAATGAAGAAATAGAAAATATTATCAATACCTTGAGAGAGGACTGCTCAGTTGGCTGGGATAACATCTCAACATCCCTGATCAAGCGTAATAAAATAATCCTTAGCCCCTTAATTACACATATATGTAATTTATCTATTTCTTCTGGTATATTTCCTTCTGCTTTTAAAAAAGCGCTCGTACATCCCATTTACAAATCAGGTGACCGCAGTCAAATAAATAATTATCGCCCCATTTCAATTTTAACGGCCCTTTCATAAATATTAGAAAAAGTGATAAATTCAGGCTTGACATCTTTTCTTGAGAAATTTTCCATTCTATCACCAAATCAACATGGTTTTCGCTCCGGGAAATCAACAAACGGTGCGGTGTCGGACCTCACTGATTTTATAGCTCGCAGTTTAGATGCGGGTAACAAGTGCATGTCTATTTTCTTGGACTTAGCTAAGGCATTTGACACGATTTCAACTCAAATACTCCTCGAAAAGCTTGAATCTATCGGTGTCAGAGGTCTACAGCTTAAACTCTTTGAAAACTATCTTACAGATCGCACACAATGTGTTATTATAAATAAACAAGCAAGCGGCGACCTTCCTATTCAATATGGGGTACCCCAGGGTAGCATCCTAGGACCCACCCTCTTTCTAGTCTATATTAATAATCTGCTATCCCTGGATATTCCAAATTGCAAAATAATATCTTACGCCGATGATACCGCTCTGCTTTTCTCCGGCAATACATGGCAAGAAACCTATCAGCATGCACAACGTGGTTTTGATTTGGTGTCACAATGGCTGCGACTTAACTTACTTACCTTAAATATTGCAAAGACCCAAGTAGTAAACTTTTCTATCTATAATCTCTCATTCAATAATATCCTTTTATCTAATCTTTCTATTACTGCTCACTCGCACGCCAGCACCAATGATTCCTTATGTAACTGTCCTTCTCTTTCATCTGTTGATACAGTTAAATATCTTGGAGTTTTCATTGATAATAACCTAAGCTTCCGGCAACATATCAATCATACTTCTGGCCGAATACGTTAATTAATTTATATTTTTAAACGTCTAAGACATGTAGCTGACCCAAATATGGTGAGGATGGTTTGCTTTGCCCTAGCACAATCCTTGCTAACGTATTGCATTACTTCTTGGGGTGGTGCATGCAAAACAATAATAATAAAGCTCGAGAGAGCGCAGAGAGCCCTTCCAGTATCCCACTTTCGATCTTTTTCAATTTTGCGAAGTCCTTACGGTTCGTCAATTATATATTTTATACACCGTCTTACAGCAACACCGTGTCACGGACTACAACAGTAACCGTTCTAAACGCAACCGTCTCGTTGCAATCTTGCCTGCTTTAAATACTAATTTCTCTCATAGATTCTTTTGTTTTCTAGGTCCCTTTCTTTATAATAACTTTAATGCAAAACTAAAAATTTTGCATCTTCCTTACTATTCATGTAAATTAACTGTGACAAAATATCTGCTTTCCCTTAATTACAATCAGACGGAAGACCTAATTATTCCACATACATAAACTTTATCTCAGCTCAGCGACCTTGTTCGATTTGATTGATAAATTAATTTTTCCCATAATAACAACACACAGTCACCTGCTTTAACTAGACAAACTTAAAATCTAAATTTTTGCACTCTTTGTGACATGCCATTATTTACTTATCATATTTTATCTATGTACATAACATACTACCCCCACGATATCTAATTAGTATTATTTTAAAAAATTATAATATTTATTTACTTATTAACATCAATAGCAAAATATGTAGACCTAAGCTCTAGAGGATAAGCAACTATGATTATGGAATATGTTTTTGTAATTTATATTTAGTTAAAAACTACCGTGTGTACGGGTGAGGAGCACTGGAGTAACTGTGACACAGGCTTGGCCTTCTTCAGGCTCCAGTCTCCATAAATCTTTAGTATTAAGCGTATAATAAAAAAACCTTCTGTATTTTATGTTTCTGTTTAGATTAATGGAGAGAAATAAATATATTTTTATCTTCATCTTTAAGGTCATTGCTTTTCCATCATGCAAATAAAAGATCTCGGTACGTTAGGTATTTACTGCATTTTGACTTCTCTATGTACCGAATAGGCCTGAAATAAAATCCTCTACATGTTTAAAGAAGGTTAGAAAAAAAAAATATTTTTTAAATCTTTGCATTTTTCAAACTGCAATGGAATAGGAGCGACCAAGCGCATATGAGCTGTTAATAGAGAATTAGATAACTGACATATGTTATTGACTCAGAGCAACGAGAGCGAGACATTGTGATTCGAGGCACTACTGTATGACATGCTCCATTGCCACCGGATATCTCTGAACTAAATCCGAATATACAATATACGTTGAAGCATTATCACAATGTAAATGAATTAAGAAGATTTATGCTTGCAAACAAGGACATTGTTAGTCCATCATGCGAGTAAAAAAACGCGGTACGGTAATTTCACTGCATTTTGATAATCTCTATGTACCGAATAGGCCTGAATTAAGAACCTCGTCATCGTTTTGAAATAGGTTAGGAACAAAATTTACGACGACATACATTGTACAAACTGCAATGGAATAGGATCGACCAAGCGCATATGAGCTGTCAATAGAGATCTAGATTACATTTGGTATTGACTCTCGCTGAATGAGACGCGACGAGCATTGTGACTCGAGGCACTACTAGGCTACTGTATAACATGCTCCACTGCCGCCGGATGCCGCGTTTGAATCTCAGATTACTGCAAATTTTCTACTCTGCACATGTGTTGTGTACAGTCGGGGGCATATAAACCTGAGCCCCCTTCAATTTAAAATGGTCAATTTTATCTGCCCCCGACAGTACATACTATGTAGTATGTTCGGATATGTATCCGAAATACTTCGGTTTAGAAGAAGAGGTTTAGCGTGATGATTGGAACAAAAAGGCATTTGTGAATTTTTTTGATTAGATTTTTTTGTATTTATAACCTTTTGTCTACTAATATATTTTCATTTACAACATTTTTTGTTTCTCTTTTGTATGTTTAATTTGCCCCATCACTGAAGAAAAGAAAAAAACAGAAGACAGACACTTTCGTCAGCTTAAATTGATCGATTTCGTATTCATAATTCCAGCTTGAAGTCGTAAAAAATATTCGATGGCACTGTCTCCTCGGCTGTTAAGAAAACGCAATAAAGGAAGGAGTGTTTCTTTAAAATTACGTTGGATAAGTGAACTTGTAAATTATTCTGCTTCAATTTACTCTCCCTGAAGAGGTATGAAGCTCGAAATTCATTTTTCACGGGCTCTGCCTTGGAATAAAATGTACAAGATTAGTTTATCCGTTGAGGGTCGGGTGTCGGGTCTCTCAGTGTTTAGGTCCGTCGCCATGGCAACTGGGGCAGAAGGGCCTATTTGCCGCTCTATTGGGCATTTTGTAGCTCTAACGCAGTTAAGGCCGACCATACGGTGTAATGTGGCTATAATGAAGTTTTAGCTCTTTTGTCATTTGCAAGGACGTGTTAGGGTTTCGTATCATATACATAAATGTGAAACACTCTTGTTATAATTGAATGTAAGGTGTTTCACTTGGGCGTTTCATAATCGAATAAAAATATAAGCAAAAATCAATCTCAAACTCAGAAGTCGATGTAGGAAATGAGAGAAACGAGAATGGTGTCAGAGTTCCCACTGGATAGACAAAATTTAATTCTGAGCCATCGACACTGAAGGAAGAAGATGTAGAAAACTAAACACATACAAATATTCTTGGAAAAGAAATATAAATATTTACTGTAATTACCAAAATTTCTTACTTTATTTTTTAACGTAACATTCATTTACGGACAAATTGATTTCTTTCTATTAAATCTATTAATTTTACGTACGGGTTATATTAAACTTTCAATAAATCTCACTACATACCGCTCATGACAGTATAACTTGTTATTTTCACATTGTGAATAAACACGGGCATTTATTACACCAAATTACACTGATTTCATAATTTAACGTCCACCAGAAGCAATTTTCAAAACAACCCAAAAGAAAAACCGACAAAAAATATACACAAAACTTAAATTTAAACTATATAGAGGTACACACTTACTTTTTATTATTTGTCAGTGATCTATAGCAACAAAGAGATTAAAAAATATATGATATACACGAGAAGCATGTACAATACAAGCATATCGTTTTTCTACCCGTGAAACGTTATACAATTTGACGCTTACGAGTAGGGTTACCATTTATGAATTGGAAAAATCCTGGTAAAAAGCCGGACATTTCGATAAAAGTCCGGACTTTTTCGAAACAATAACTACATACTTAGTTGAGTTCAGTGCTATGGTAAGCATGGTAGGCAGGCAGACGCTCGCATTGCGAGGGGGGTAGGATGCGGGATGCGGGCGGGGATTGTTCGCCTTGTTTTACCTGGCGGCGCCCGTCGCGTGTCGGCGGCGAATCCATAAATCCGGACAAATTAAAGCGCCGGACAAGAGTCTAAAAGTCCGGACACATTCGGACTAATCCGGACGGATGGTAACCCTACTTACGAGTGTATAGCAGAAACTGTAGGCGTCTTTCATTCTCTGTCAAGGCTAGAAGCATTACTCAGTATTCCTATATGAATATTTGATACGAAAATTCCTCACCAGAAAGGGGTCATAAGGGTTAGAAATATTTCATTGTTCTTGTCCGTTATCCTTGAATTTGAAGGAAGGGATATATAAATTCACACATTCTTTACTATGGCGAGCACCGTGGCGCAATGGTTAACACGCTAGCCTGCGACACGAGGGTGCCCGGGTTCGATCCCCGGTCAAGATGGATGTTATCTATATATGTATTTGTTATAAAATATATTATCGTTGAATTACTATCCCATAACACGTCGCGAATTTATTTTGGGGCTAGCTCAATCTGTGTGATTAGTCCGTATATATTTATTTTTATTTACATATATCAACTTAGGCATTCTAGACTGAAAGTAAGTCATATATTAATAATAACACTGGCCAAGTGCGAGTCGAAATCACGCACGGATCCGAACCACCATACAATATGTAACTACCAAAAATGCTTCTAAAACAGTTTTATTATGCTTCCCTTCATTTTATTTTTATTAAAACGGCAAAAGATATACATATTCGGTGAAAATTTCATGTCCTATTATGGTTCGAAAGACACATCCCTGTCTCAGACGGACGGATAGCGGAGGCTTAGTAGTCGTGTCCTGTTTTTACGGAACCCTCATAAAAGAACATAGAAAGTAAACTAGAAGATTTTCACAAAAAGTGTTTATTTTTGTGTCTTAAAAGTGTATGTGATGTGTATAGTATGTGTTTGTACGAGAGTTACAACTCTCAGGACTACTCTATTTCTCTCTATACATCAATAAAATAACCGGCCAAGTGCGAGTCCGACTCGCACACCAAGAGTTTCGTATAACGAATATTATTGTGGAATAACAACAAATTTACGGTTTACGGATTTCCACCTTTAGTTAGCTATTTATGTCAATAATATTTTCAACTTATAAACAAACTTAACGAATAATATAATAGCTTAAATACGTGCGATAATATATCACCTTGCTTCGTGCTTTTCACGATTAAAGTCATTGGAAAGTACGCTATAGTTTTCGATTCTCTTGATGTGTGCTATGATATGCCGATTTTGCGACATAAACGGCCGCATAATTTTCATTGCGTTTTTTTTTAGATTTTAAATAGTAGAGTTTAAGTAAGAAGTTACATTTTTTCATAGCCTTAAGACACCACAGGCTTGATTTGATTATTCAAGTAATATTGGCTTTAATTTGATACGTCTGTACCTGTGAAAAAATGTCTTGACAGACAGACAGACGGACTGATAGACAGACACACAGACGGGCAAACAAGTGGTTCTATAAGTACTTATTCGTTTTGACGGAATTCTAAAAAACATAAATTATCAAAAGATACAAACCAAAATATTGCGTTTACATAAAATAATTTGCAGAAAAGAAAAAAAAAATTAAAACGTGAATGATCTTCATAAATCATTTGTTTCGAGCAAAGTTCATCAAAAAGAGAAACGGTACAGTCAAAACGCTTGGCGGGCGGATTAAGGAGTTTGGGAAATAACTTTTATCTTTCTTGCTCTTGTTATTTCTGGCCAAGTACGGCGGATAAGTCGGATTATTCAAGGTATTGTTCAGGTCAGCTGGGGCTTTCACTTAGTGGTTTGGCCCACGAATATTTGCGTGCCGTGAAATCTTACAATGGATTTTTTTCATTTTACATCTCGGACCAATTTCCGTCTAATAAATTATTACGTACCATCTTGTCTGGGATACTTTTCTATGACGAGATAAGGTCTTATAAATCAATGCACGCCTGCACGCACGAAAACGTGTCACGTTCCGTGTGCAAGCGATAGAGAGGCACGATCGGCCTAAGCGTTCGGCTTGTGACGCATCTATCTCTTTTCCACCATTATCACTTAAAATTTTTGTCCGTAAACCCACTTTACAGTCAACCATTTTTTTAAATCATGGTTATCCGCCTGACAGTAGCCACATTTTACTCGATGATCGCAGCTGAGCAACCTAAACTTCACGAATTTCGTCACGGAGAGAAACACGCCCACAATCAAATTCTGTAAAGCAACAAACGCCTTACGGTGCTGAAATGAGGCGCTTCCCTCGCAAAAGCATTTTAAAAACGAGCAGTGTAGTTTTGTGGACTCGGTGATCTTAAAAATTCATCAAAATCAATAATCATCGCCGCTTTATCTTGTAATAAAAACAAAAGACACGCGATTACCCGCGTTTTTTAAATCAAAGATTGAGTTTCTTCTTTTAAAAATATTATATTCGAAATTCAAACATTATTGAGCGGCCAGGAGCGCAAAGCTTTCAGTGTGTCATGCTTATAGGTGTCATGTATTACAGCTGTTTTTCTGAGGTTTTTTACCTACGAGGTACTACATCAGTCAATGTCAAAGGCGTGCCCCACAAAATATTTCATCTAGCAACGTACTAATAAAGATCTAACTGTTTGGGAGGGCCGCCGCAGTATTTAATATATCAACTAGAATTTCACGTGAACCGCAGGCGTGGCAATGATACCAGTTGTATACATTTACATTCGTTATCCCTGTATACGGCTCGGTGCCTCATTAAATATGACCAAGGAGGCTCGCCCAGGATCAATTTGCCTTATAAAGGACCGTTCGTGCTTACAGAGGCGAACTGTACTGCAGATACCAGTTATAGAAGATAGTAGCTGGATTATGGATATTTGAATTTAGAGTGTCCCTGTTTTGTTATAATATCCCTTTTATAGATAAAATTATACGAGACAAGAGTTGAGCGGCCCACCAGGCATGCGCACGAGTTCGCAGAGCTCACGCGAGCTACTTCCAGTAGTCGCGAATATTGTAAAATGTAATCTGTGGTAATATTTATATTATGCTAGCTTATTAATAAAACATGAAAATGATTAGCTGATTAAATAAGCTAGCTTGAAATAAATATCTTTGATCGTAGTACTGAGTAAAATAATTCAAAACTTATGTAAAGGCGGATAAGGCCGATGATGATGATTCTAATATTATTTCAGTACAACTGGTCAAATGAGCCTTGCTCGGCGTTTTTCATGGATAAAACGATTGTTCCAGACTTGTATATTTGTCGTTGTATATATTTTTTTTACGAAATGTTGGTTTAGGCATTTGTCTCCCATCTCACCTGATGGTAAGTGACAATGAAGACGAGGATGTTACATGCATAGGCATGTAACATCCTCGTCTTCATCGTCACTTGGTCTTGGATAGCCAAGAGATATCCATTTTTTCTATTTTTGAATGTCCCGGATGTAACATGTATGGACCTAGGAATAATATGGACCGGGTGCGAAGGACGACACCTCACAAGTGACACCAACTTCGTTACATGAGTGCAGCATAAGAAAGTACTAATTTATTTAATGTCGATTTGTGCGTGAGCTTGAGCCGCGACATGTATTCGTGAATTATTATGTGCTTCACTTTTAAGTTCCTTTGGGGTATATCCTTATTATTTTTAGATTCCCGTTCTAACTACATTTCAGCCATTTTTGAGGAAGTAAAGCAAATATTACTGCATATATTCACATGAAACTCATCTGAAAATTTACTTTTTAAGCCTGGCCTGTTCTTAATCTTTCATCGTTTGTTTCGTAAGATTTTTGGAGTTGTTCTGTTCATATCTGACGAGCTTTGTGTTGTCTGTAGCTGCAAGTCCTTGTCACCAAGTAAGTTAGTTAGCTAGTTTCGTTGTCAGAGACATCTTTACCAACGTTTGAATCTTCTAGTTTTTAGGGTTTCGTACCCAAAGGGTAAAAACGAGACCCTATTAATATCGCTACGCTGTCCGTCTGTCTGTCTGCCTGTCTGTCCTTCTATCACCAGGCTTTATCTCGTGAACCGTGATAGTTAGACAGTTGAAATTTTCACAGATGATGTATTTCTATTGCCGCTATAACAACAAATACTAAGAAATAGAATAAAATAAATATTTAAGGGGGGGGTCCCATACAACAAACGAATTTTTTTGCTTGTTTTTGCTCGATATTGATAACGGCAACAGGTAGACGCTTGAAATATTCACAGAATATCTATTTCAATATTTAATTTATAAATAAATAATGAATTAAATTAATATTAATTGGCTCCCATATAATTTTGTGCCGTTTTATAGAGAACGGTACGGAACCCTTGGTGAGCGAGTCCGACAAGCAATTGTCCAGTTTTTATATTTTACTTTCAGATTATCAAAGTTCGTTTTGTAACGTGCTCTACAGATGTTGGAGTTCATATCTGATCTGATTAGTTTCGTGTTGGTTGTGTGTCGCCGCTACTGCTTGTTTTACCAAATTAGAGCCAGATTCGTTGTCACAGATATTGTTAGCAAAGTTCGAATGCTCTAGTTTAGTTTAATTTTACTCACAGTATAGTTTGTAACCACAAGTAATTGCCTGTGTTAATTAATATTAGCTTCGTTTTACTTTATATTAAGATTAAGCATATTAATATTTAAATTGAAGTTTTGCTTTTTAATAACTGCCATTATTTACATGATGAGATTTTCAGCAGAGTTTGATAAACTAAATAAAGTAATTTAAATTTTACAATCTGGCTTCATAAGCTAGGTTTGAAGATTATTTGATTTGAAAAACCTATGTGTTTTATATAAAACATTTATTACTAGACTTTGTTTGAAAACGCTTACTAATTTATCAATCAATATTGCGTTCGAAACAATTTACATAGTCCTTTTCTCTTGTGTTCAGAAGCGTCATTCTACAATGAATATTCCACGCCCTAAGCAGTATTCTTCTATGCGAATAGACCATAATGGAATAGAATTTCTATAATGCATGGTGCTATTTTGGCGGCCGGGAGCGGTTCCAAGTGGTCGAGCGTTTATTCATGCATGTAAATCGTATATGCTCATGTTACAATACAACGCTTAACAATGTGAAGAACAAGGAAGCGGTTCTTGCCCTCCATATGTTATAATGATCATGGTTGTCTTTGTTAAAGATAGGTTTTCTTTGTATTCTATCTTTATTCTCTCTCGGATTTAAGAAAACGTTCTTGTATATTCACAAAGAAATCATTATGCATGGAAAAACGCCTAAGTATAATATCTATTTTAGGCAGAAATAATGAAGAAATGCACCGTTACTACTTTTTATCTACTGGCGAATAGAATGTTAGAGTGTGCAGGTTTCATCCATTACAATATTTTATTTTATATGAATTAAGTGACTGTCGACATAACAATACACATATGACTATGCGTGAGCTACGAATCATAACTAAATTCATTTGTTTGTTTGTTACGCTTTCAAATTTCTTTTTCTTCTTCCTTGCCTTTATTTAGGGTCGGCTCTCCTCGTCCTTAGGCGCCAGGATAATCTATCCTGAGTTGTCTGTGTGTTTAGCTGAGCCCGTTCCATGTCTTTGGATACGGTTGTTCACCATGTGGCCAAGGGGTGTCCTCTGCCTTTTCTCCTTTCCGGGGCAACTAGTAAACCGATCGTCATAAAATTATGTGCAGCGCATCGTTTGGCATACGAAGTTGGACATAGACTTTAATCACAGAAAAAAGTTTCGTTCTAGACCCTCGCCTAGTTGGTAATAAATATGTTAATTCCTTGTACATAAGTCGTAATACATAAGTCGTTGTAAGTATGATAATATGTTGTATGTAAATCAGATTATTCTAAAAACTCATCTGAGCTTATAGAATAATCTGATTTACATATGTGCCAGTGATAGGCATCTATCACTGGCCTCTATTTCACTGTCCTTTATAGAGTGTAGTTATTACAAACTCTAAAAATATATTTTCCAAGCTGACTTAAAACATCTGACATGGCTATTGTGCAACATGTCAGTATGCAGGTTTTCTCACAGATTATAAACTCAGAGGAACTGGTCGCACAGGGTTTAAATTTGAAATCTTTCGGTAATGAGTTGCCTATTTCTACTACCGCTTTAATCATCATTATTACAGCCTTTTTCAATACTGGACAAAGGCCTCTTCCAAAGATTCTTGGTTCCATGGGAGGATATGGCCATACTCACCTCACTACGCTTGGCAGGTGAGTTGGCGAGCGCAGTGTCTTTGGCTTCCTGTGCTTCCGACGCTGCTGCCTATCGAACGCATTTTCAAGCTAGAGAATGATAGGATTTGTGCGATTCGGGAAGAATTATGGCATTGGGATACTACTCATTTGGATGAATGGAAAGGTGACATATTTATTTAGATAGATTTTTTTACTTAATAGAAAAATAGATTCTTCAAATAACATAGCAAAATTCCGACGCATTTAAGCTACCCTCGTATGAGGTGCCAGCATAACGGTACAGTTAAATATTATGACGTTTCCCTTTCCAATGTCTATAGATATTCCCGGACAGCATGACAGGTCTTTTTCCCGCCTTGCGTTACACGGCCCTCATAGTTGCGGAAAAAGCAAGTAGCAGCTCGAGAGGCCGGATGCGCATGCGCATATCTGATGACATACCTGCAACCACCGGACAGGCTGTTGAGAATGACACCCTTGACCTTTAATATACCGCTTTAATATCAGAGAATAATCAGTCATTTTACGTTATCTTCGCGCGGTTCCCACTTTTCATCTCCTTGTCAACTGCAAGTCTATAAAATATTCTCCGAGGCGTCTGCGTCTTATCGATTCAGATCACACGCCATACAAAAAGTCATCTTTCGCCGCTTCACTCTCATATTTTATTCATATTGCAAATTGTGGGTTGAGGTTATTAAACTTAGCGATCATAAAAATGCACTTGCTTCTATTTTATTGTGTGGTTTTGCAATGTGCACTGTCCGGGTATAGCCAAATCGCTTTTTATACAGTACTAGCTGTTGCCCGCGACTTCGTCCGCGGCAATTTCTATTATTTTCGTTTTTAAAACCTTTTTTATTGATGCTTCGCTCCTATTGGTTGCAGCGTGATGTTTTATAGCCTTAAGCCTTACTCAATAAATGGACTACACCTCCAACACAAAAAAAAATCCAATTTGCACCAGTTGTTCCTGAAATTAGCGAGTTCAAACAAACAAACTCTTTAGCTTTATAATATTTTATACAGTACTAGCGTAAGATATCATAATCTACCGTCTTCATCCGTGATAAAAAGTATGATGTTCCTACTTAAAGAGAAAGAAGAAAGAAAATACTATTTATTGCATCATTATTAAGAAAAAAAACAAACAGTATGCAAACTACTTTAAATAAAATAAGAGGTACAAAAGGCGGACTTATCAGTATGCAATTTCTTCCAGTCAACCTTTACCTTATGGTAGGATCAATTTAAAGGAGAGGAGGGTGTGTCAGGAAGCTGCCCAGCTTTAATAACTTTGTCGAATCAAACTACGGCCTAAATTACTAACACATAGTAGACCTCATGCTCCAACTGCGGTTTCAGCTAATAAATAATTTAGACTACTACAGCTAGTAATTTCTTTTTTACGATTCGGATGAATCGGATTCTGATGTTTAAATATTGCCAAAGGGTTCAGAACCATCCTGAACATTCTCGTATTCAATAATTTATAGCACTTTATACAAAGAAATAAATAAAAGTGCAGTTTTATGATACGGGATCATAAAACTGCACTTTTGTTTATTTCAGCTTATCCACCAGACTGCAGTGCGGCCCAAACGGGGATTATTTATCGTGCGGTTTGGTTTCCACCCGCTGATATTTTTACGACCTACATAAACTGTTTAGTTCTAGCGAGAGCCAAATGCGATTCCAATGCAATCTTATTTAGCCCGACAAAACTATATTGCACTGTTAGATACCATATCGTGTACAAGCATTTTTACTTTTGTTAGATCTATACTAAAATAAAATTATTGCTTTAACTCGTAGCAGGGCCTTGTAGGTATACTAGACCGTCGTTCCAACGCGATTTTCTGATGTATAAGTAAGTGTCTGGGGACTATAATATATAGATGGAGGGGACTTTATTAATGAACATAAATATTCAATTTCTTACATTCGGTTAGGAAGCGTAAAATGAGATATGGAAAGTTTGAAATGTTAAAAAATTGTAGGAGTATCTGTTAAAATTCTTTATAAGCACGACCGATCGTCTCCTTGACTCATCTTGCCCGTCCTAACCTACGGTGCCCACAATTGGTCCCTGACCAAAAAGCAAAAGTTGACACTGCAGGTTTGCCAAAGAGCGATCGAGCGGTGAAGGACACGCCGTGTAAGAAACACAACACTGCGCACCATGACACAAGTGGTCGATGTTGGAACGAATTGCGACTGGTCGGGTCATGTTTGCCGAATGGTGCCAGAAAAATGGGTTTATAGAACAACCTCATGGGTACCTACTGATGGGAAACGGTCAAAAGGCAAACCAAAAACAAGATGGACAGACGACTTGACTGCTTTTGATAAAACGAAGAGAGATGGCAAGAGGTAGAGCATAGTGGAAAAATAAAGGGGAGGCTTTTGTCCAGCAGTGGGACTTATATAGCTAATAAAAATAGTCTAGTCTAGACTAGATTTATATAGATGTCTCTTCATCATATTAAATCCATATATCACGTCTTTTCCTTTGTGGGGTAGACAGAGCCCAGGTCTTTAAGATCTAAAAGCCACGTTTAGCATGTTGGTGGGCGTTAGGTGGAAAGTTGAATCAAAATAGTGATGGGTTGCTAGCCGCATCGCCTACTAATATGATTCGTCAGATTTGCCCATTCCCTTTTACGATCTGCGCGGGCAGAGAAGCAGCTAGTACACTCTACGTTTTTTCTTTTCTCCCAGACCAGCATGGAAGACAATCATATTAAATGGGTTTATATATTTGCAGATTGTGGGCCATTAAACTTATCCCGTGTCATAAAACTGCAGTTGTGTTTTGTTTCGCCTATTTTACAACGTGGTTCGGGTTGCAGTCGGGTGATATTTTTACGATGAACATAAACTGCTTGGTTGGAAAGTTGAATGAAATTCAATGCGCGTTTTCTCCGGTGATAGCTATATTGCATTGCTATAGCTACCTATAGCTTTTTTGTATTTACACTACTTTTTTATTCATACCTTCCTTGACGCAATCCATCCATCTTTTCAAATTTAATGACTTCCTTTCTTCTTTCCTAATTACATGCCCTTACTCAGGGTATGACTTTTCAACTTTTCTGTTGCTGATGCGACTTTTATACTTTCCATTATATACTCATTCCGTATATGATCCATTCCTGTCACTCATATTCAAGAACTATTAAAACTAAATCTTCACAAGCCAGACCATAAGTTAAATTTAAATATACAGCTACGATTTCAAGGAGTTTCGTAATTGGCGGTGACTTCCCACTTTGGCGAAGTAATCTAAGTACATCGCTACCGTCATTAAGGGCCAGGATTCTGCTCCGGTAAATTTCAACAATTGCCGAGTAAAAAGTTCTTCTGCCGAGGGTCTAATGTCTGAAGACAGACCGAAGGGCTAATGGCTCTGTGCAAATTTAATGCGCATATCCCAGTCATTCATCGTTTTCTCAAGTCTATCTAGGCCATATTAATTGACATCTGGTTCAAGCGAAAATTACTGTTATACGTCTGTCAAAAGCTTAAGTACGTAAGGCGTAAATGTTTAATGGTTTTTTTATACCTACAAAAGTTTATTGGTTTTTCTTTTTGACGACCTCTATGGGCTAGTAATCAACATGCCAGGCTGTCACATCGGAGGTTTCGGGTTCGATCCCAGGTCAGGTCAAGATGGAAAATGATTTTTCAGATTGACCTGGGTCCAACGTGGCAATGCGGCCATCCTTTTAGGCACCGCAAGGCATTGATTTGCGTGACATTTTTTATTTCAAGATAATTTTTATTTAGTGTACATATTATACAGATATCGTTCACTTTAGTACTAGAAGATACATGTAATGTAATATTATTATCCTTTTATCCATTAGCTAGCTAAAGTATACCAACTACGGAGCCCATTTATCGTAAGGATCCCCTCAAACCCGGACAAATCAAACATATTATAGCTTAGATCAGCTAGCCCCAAAGTAAGTTCGAGACTTGTGTTATGTAATACTAACTCAACGATACTAAATTTTATAACAAATATATATAATAATAATATAATAATAAATATTATTTATTTTTATATATAGATAAACATCCAAGACCCAAGCCAATCTGAAAAAAAATCATTTTCCATTTTGACCTCCCGGGCACCCTCGTGTCGGAGGCTAGCGAGTTAATCACTGCGCCACGGAGTTCGCCAAATATATATCTGAAGACAATGACCGTTGGACTAATGGCTTAGTGAAAATTTAATGCGCCTGTATCCTCATCAGTGAAGCTGCAGGCTTCTAATGGTTATCGAGCTACTCATAGAATATATTAGACTATGGCTATTGCCTGCCATTATGGTGTGCTTATTGTGCCGGTATGGTTTCTGGCTTCGAAACCTTTCTTGCTTTCGATGTCGTTCCAGAAGAATTAAGGATTAAATGGTGTGTAAAACCATTTTAAGGAAGGTTGGCGCCAGACAGGCAGCCGGAATGTTACACATAATGTATACTCATCGGTCTTTGTTGTACCAATGTACATACCAATGTAAACTTGTCTGTTATCTCGGGGTCTGGATTCAATCCAGACAAACACTTGTATTCTATCTAAAAAAGGTATTGGTCGGGGGTTATGGTTTGTTGTCCAATTATTTTTGAGTGCCTGTCCACCAAACACAAGTTTAGTGAGCCGTTAAGAGTTAAACATTAATTAAAATATGAATTTATTCTTTTCACTGTACCAGTTAAGGGGGATTCTATTTCTCAAATAGGTACTACGTACGGGTCTAGTCAAGCGAAATCTAATTTAACACAACGCGGCCACGGCAACGAATAGCTCAGTTCACATATTGAGAGTTCTCTAAAACTGCCCAAGCAAAACGCGAATCAGTCCGTTTACGCATTAGGTACACCGATGTGAAACGCTAAGTTCTTTATACGAATTACAATCATCATCATGTACTAGATGTAATATCACATTTCTAATAGAGATAGAGTTCCGACATACTTTAGAGGCATGTCGGAACTCAGGCTATTTAATTTAACAATGTTGTGAGTATTTGCCCTTATTAGTTTAGTATGAAGAATTCTTGGTAACATTCAAGTTTTCATTCCATTTCACTCGTTTGTCTTCTTCTTTCTGAAGCTTCCTGAAATAGCAACTTGTTCATCATTCTTTATTTGAGATTAGTCTTCCATACGTTTGTCATCAGATGGACATTTCTTATAAGCATTATAGTGTAGAGATGAGTAAGATCTTACTCTGCATCCAAGAGTGGTGTCTGAGTTGCCACATACTGGAGAGACAAAATTTAATCTCTTGAAAGCGACACGTAAAGAAGATCAGTTTGACAAACTAGAACATATCGTAATGGGTATATCAGGACATAGTATAATAGATGCGCTATGCTCCGTGTCTTGTCAAAGGCGAGTTACACATCACTTACAGCAGGCGATCGGACAAGGTACGAAAAAGAGACCAATTATTTAGTCCGCCTTTTGAAATAACAAAAATATTCGACCCGTATTTTTTGCTTCGTCGCTGCGCGCATATAGCGCATTAAAGTTCAGGAGTGGGGGCTAAATACGTCACTTGTTAGTATAACACGTACTCACGTCTGACGTCATGTGACATTTTAAACCAATGTATCTAAAACGAATCGAATCTTTTTGAATAATTTATAAGACGGACATACATTTTTTTAGTCCGATATCCTTTTATTTACTTATTTTAGTAACGTTAATAGTAATTCATATATGGTAACGGTACCCCGTGAGCTCATTATAGTCTAACAAACTTAGACACATCCTAACGGGCGTAAGGACATTGTATAAACTAAAAGATCTATGCACTTGTGCAGCCAAAGGTAAACCATATCTAAATTAAGTTATATCATTATCATCCAAATTTAAGAGCAACCCTCTTGTCGGTGGAGCTTCCTCCATCTTAGTCTATTCTCTGCCAGTCTTTTCACATCATGGTACGAAACCCTTTTCACTTTTTCCTTTATTTGTTTAAAGTAACTGTGCCTTTTCTCTCCCTCTTCTTCCTTCTATTTTGCCTTCTATAATAGTTTTCATGAACTGATCGTGTCGCAACAAGTGGTAATCATATTACCTCTTCGATTTTCTATGGCAGTTAAAATAGGTACCTATATATTTTTATCCTACGCTAGTTAAAACCTCTTCGTTAGTTATTCTATCGGCTAGTTCCGTGGCGACACGAGAGTGCCCGGGTTCGATCCCCGGACAGCCAGGTCAAGATGGAAAATGATCTTTTTCAAATTGGCCTGGGTCTTGGATGTGTATCTATATATGTATTTGTTATAAAAATATAGTATCGTTGAGTTAGTATCCCATAACACAAGTCTCGAACTTACTTTGGGGCTAGCTCAATCTGTTTGATTTGTCCGTATATATTTATTTATTCTATCCACCCAGCAATTTTTCTCTTTATTTCTCTCAATCAGTTATACAGCAGTAAGATATTAGTTACGAGCATCATGTTTCGAAATGTATTCACTTAGCGGTGACTGTACCCTCGTCATGAGTTTAACGAACTTAGACCCATCGTAATGGATCGGGCCTTGGTATAAATAAGATGTCCTATGCTACTTGTCTAGTCAAAGGCGATCTAGGTTTCACAAGTTACAGAGCAGCAACTAAGTAGTAAACCGCACCGCAGTAAGAGCGATTACGAGTTCTAAGTATCATATTTCTATTAGAAGCTTTGCGGCACATCAACTTACGTAAAAATTTAATAAATATTATTTTGCATCTAATACATTGATACCTAAATAGTAATGGATTCATGTTTAAATTTGCCCTTCTATATACCTATGGTGAAATTTTGATCGTTCTGGATCCTTAAAGGGGTGACACAGACTATCAAAATGAACAACTTTTCCTATGGGAACAATGTTGGGAACTCAAAAAAAAATTCGACATACCCATACAAACTGGCCGGGCGGCGGAACTTTTTTGTATTTAAAAAAAACGAAATTTTTTCGAGTTCCCAGGGTTGGTTCCATAGAAAAAGTTGTTCATATTGATGGTCTGAGTCACCCCTTTAAGGGTCCAAAACGATAAAAATTTCACCATGTATAACGAACGTGTTATTACAATACCTATAAAGTCTATAAACATATATCTCATCATCGTGTAGGTGTCACGATCAATCGACCATGTACACCCTGGTGTCAGAGTTCTTCGAAACCGCCTCTAGGTCTCTGACGTGGTTCCTTTAACGACTACCAGACGGTAGCCGGTACCAACGGCTTGACGTGCCTTCCGAAGTACGGAATTATCTTTATTATCAGACAATCAGGTGATTCAAGCCATACATACATCATATTTAAATAGGCTTCGCTCTGTGTGTATTGTATGTTTAAAAATCACATAATGTATCATGTTATTAACACTATTTTAGCGTAATAAATATACTTTGTTCACATTGAATGTGTCATTACAAGGCGACGACGTCGATTCGCCTGTTCTGTTACGAAGTGCTCGAAACCGGTACGTTTAATGAATTTATCTTGTCAGGGGGAACATTAACCAAGTTTAGGAACAAATTACGAGCATAAAGTTACCTCCTACCTTAGAAGTTCCCGCGTAATTACCGCGGCATCCTCCGGAATGCCCGTGAGCTGCTTTTTATTGCGGAACACAGGGCATATCACGGTTCAGTTTCGGCACAAACGAGCCCTGATAACCGCTTTATTACTTGACGAGCTGCCAGCTCAAAACGCTCAAGAATCAATATCCCGATACTCGGCTCGAGACCGGCACGAAATGAGCTGTGGAAATCAATATCAGCAAGTGTCGACGTGTGTCCCGTGTGTCGCGAGCTACCGCGCTGTCGCCGTCATGCCATTCTTTTGTAACTCTTTTATTAAATGTCATTTGATTGCCGCTTTATCTATTCTCATAGTTTTGTAAAATAATGCTGAAATATTTCTGAAGCAGCTTCTCGGTTTTATCTAGGAAATCTACAGCTGCCATGTTACATTGTCTGTTGTTTTATGTATCGGTAGCGACACGGTTTTACGGCCAGTCGTTTATATTATGGGGACCCTTTCTCTTTATTGTTCTGCATCGGGTGAAGAATCTTGATAAGGATATTTTGGCGATTCACCATGAATTATATTGTTACGATATCAAGGGGACAATAGCACTCGCCGTTCGCTTATTTTGGTAGCATCTTTATTACATTTTTAGGGTATCATTAAGACGAAAACAGGTGAATGATCTCTGGTGATGGATGTTAAAATTTGTCACAAGGATATTTCTTCATAATATTCAGAAGGACTACGTACTAGTTTCCATATAAAAAAATCCATATAAATAGGTTTGAAGGATGGGATGATCCTTGAAAGAAAGTAAAAAATAAAAATGCGGTGAGGTGAGATTAGCTGTCGGCGAGTACCAGGCTTGCAGCGGTTCCAAGGAGTGTCAGTGACGTTGCTGTGAAACGGAGCATGTAGGTTAAGGGCCCTCCGCGCTTTGTTAGCGCGCTCTAATCACTGCCGGCCCTCGACGGCACGCGACTTGAGGGCTCGTGGCGCACTAGCGTTTTGTGTCTTTCCTCTCCGCACCGACTCGTCGCCTATGTTCGCCTGGTATGTCGCAGAATTTAATTTTTTTTTTGTATTAGAAAAATGTAACGTATTTTTATTTAGGTCAAGCAGAAAATATTTTTTATAACATTTTATACGAGTAGTTTTGTTTTCATTACCATATGTTTTCTGTCACAGGTAGATTTTCACTAATCATCGAAAAAATATTCGTAATTCAAACTGAACATTACATTCCGTACATTACAACTAAAGGTTGTAATGTCCCAAAACCTTCATTCCCAAATCCAACTTATTCCTATCCTTTCCCAGCTTTAAAATGCTTCCGATGGGCAGCAGCGTCGGAAGCACAAGAAGCCAAAGATACTGCGCTCGCCAAACTGCCTGCCATGCGTGGAATGAATATTCTACGAAGTATCTTTAGGAGACGCGTTTGTCCAGTAGTAAACCTTTTACAGCTGGAATGATGATAGCACAGTTAAAATTGGCGTAATAAACAGGGTCATAACAGATAAAAACCATTCTAGGCAAGATTCTCTAGTTCGGATTGTCATGCAAAGTGTCCTACATCTGTAGCTGGAAGGCTGCCAGGCAGGACTGGCCAGCTTCCCGCGCCAATCCTAACGCTGCCAGAAATGCGGAGTGAAGAGCCATGATTCCAAATGACTCTTGAATAAAAGCTCTGTTTATCACTAGGTAACATTGTTGTTCAAGAGAAGTATAAATGTCAATTGGTAAATTTCACGCTAGTCTGAGAAAATGCTAGTCTTACTTCCAAACTGGTCTAGATATTCTCTTTTTTATATAAAAAACTGCTTTAATCAAACTGCTAAACCAATTGTGATTAAATTTCAACCATTTAAAAAAAATATTTCATTCTATTTGGCCTTCAAACTTCATCCAGGAGCTTATTTTAGCCTCTAGCCCTTACTCTTGCTTGTGTATCAACGAAATGATGGTGTAATTCATTTCGCTGATTTCGACGGAGCCCCTGGCGACAATTGATATACGTACGATGCAGTAAGGCGAGCAAACACCAGCTAAGTAAATCTCACTACAGCCGCACCATGACACTTTATTTTAGTTATTCGACACATTTTTCATAAACATGGGCATTTATAACACCAAATTACACCGACTTCACATTATTAAATCCACTAGAAACAATTTGCAAAAGAATCCAAAACAAAAACCGTGCAGTCCGTAGAAATTCCCACCAAAAACTCGAAAAAATACAATTGAATTGATAACCTTCCCGTTTTTTTTTTTTTTGAAGCCGGTATATTAATACGTACCACATACCCTTCCTTCTCTTCTCGCACAGATCATTAAATCGTCTTAATAGGCAATGCGCCTAGAAATCCATCACTATTTCAATTGTGTTTTCCACCGTATAATGTTTCTTAGCTCTGTTTATGCAGTGACACCAAGATTGAATGGCTGATGAAATTATACATTTGATAGTTTTCGATCGCCAGTATTGAATGCAATAAAGCATCTTGTTACTCAGTTTGCTATCCTTCTCGCAGTTGTTATACAAACCTTTTTAAATACAAAAAGTCTCATGAGCAACAACTGGATTCTCCAAACATTGGAATACAAAAAAAGTAAAAAAGGCACTAGAAAATTAAAGATTGAAAAGGCGACAATCTACTGAGTACAATTTTTCTGCAGTTATTGGCCGTCTGGCTTCCGCCGCCAGACCGGAAATGAGTTTTACCCCTCCAGCAGCCAGGGACAAGGAAACCCGCCTCATCATAGAACTTACAAAAAGAACAAATTGAGTTTTTACTTCAGAAAAAAATACTTTTTACAAAAAAAACGGTTAGGTTTTTGTAGAAAGTTATTTTTGTTTTCTGCTTTATACACGATTATCATCGACAAAATTTTTGTACGCACTGTAATTTACAAGTCGAGATACGAAACTGTGACGCCTGCTATTATTGTATAAGGGTAGGCTTACGTTTGTATGAAACAAATAGGCTAGTTATGAAAGCATAGATTATGACAGCAATAACAATCGGAATTTAATGTACTGTATGGTCAGTAAATAAATCAACGATAAATATATACCTATATATATGATTATATATTTATAATTACAAATTAAAATAAAACAATAAACATAACAAAACCAAATAAAATAAAACAATTGATATAAAAGACTTTTGAATTAATCCAGAACATGATTCTCTGTCTTTAATTGAAATTGATATAATGAACGGAAGCAAATTGTTAGAAACACAAATTGACCAGTGAACAAAAACTCATTTGGAAATACAAAATAAACAACTAGAACATTTCCCGTCTGCGAATTCAAACAGATCTCTCATAAAGTCCAATTACAAATTCAAAGCACGGGCTGCTGTTCAATAAATTGCCCAAAACTAGAATGGACGGCGTGTATCCTTATCCGGGCATATTCCGTTTATGAAGAACTATGACCCTACAGGTGACTATTGTGATGTAAACCCTACAGGTACATTTATCGTCAGGAAAAACCAAATTTCCCATCCTTAATCGTATATTACGAAGCCCAAAAAATACTGCTCTGTATATTCAATAATATTAACAAAGGTATCTTGGAAATCAGCCAGTCTGGCCGATATATAAAGCCAAATGGAGATATAATAAAGCCTTTTGTGAAATACAGTTGATACGTGTTTATCTTTTCTTGAACTTAGTATCACGTTTCGCCGAAATTACGTCACCTTTTTTTGATTTCAAACAAGTCCCCAGTTGTATGTAACAGAGTACTCACTTAGATGAATTGGGGCGAGTAGCAACTAGGGAGACCCAGCGCAGGACAGGATTTGTTGGATTTGGAAAGGGAATGATGGCTAGCTCCGTGATGCAGCGGTCTACACGCCAGCCTGCGACACGAGAGTGCCCGGGTTCGATCCCCGGCCAGGTCAAGAGGAAAAATGATCTTTTTCAGATTGGCCTGGGTCTTGGATGTTTATCTATATATGTATTTGTTATAAAATATAGTCTCGTTGAGTTAGTATCCCATAACACAAGTCTCGAACTTACTTTGGGGCTAGCTCAATCTGTGTGATTTGTCCGTATATATTATTGGGATACTACTCACTCGGATGAATGGGGAAAAGCGAGTATATATGTTACGGTAAATTTGATTAATTAAAAATTATTAATAATTTTATAACATTATTAATAATAACCTCGTGTTTTGGTAAATGTGAATAAACAATTGAAATTAATTACTTTTGGTAGTTATTATTAATAATTCACTACACTCATTGGTAAAAGTGATAAAATAAATAAAAAAAACAAAGTTTTTAGTCCAACAGGTATTTATTTATAATATGATATGACACACAGTGCTTGTCTCAGATCACACAAACAAGGGTAGGTCTTGTACCTGTAGAAATTGACAACAAAAATCACCTTTTAATCTGAACTCTAAATAAACAAAGTTAAAAGAGTGAGAGAACAGCCTCTTAGCAGCGATAAAGAGTCGCCACTCCAGCTGGAAATACCAATGTATGATATGTCTTTAAACCGGTCTAAGCTGGAGCAGAAACTATTGCATTATGAAAGAGAAATTTGTGGGTTATGGGATTAAAATGTGGCTGGCCTTGCGCGAGGTTATTGCCAAGGATCAGACACCTGATATTATTATAAAACGGCAGAATTATAGACTCGTCATCACCATCAAGAAGGCCTCATGTGATCAAAGTATTAAAAAGGCTTCGGGATGATTCATAGTTATAAATTATTTTGCCCTACCAACATGGGAATGGAAATTGATGTTATTTTTGGAGTCCAAGATGGCGGACGTGACTTTTCATGAAAAATCAGCTAGGGCGTCATTTTTTGGGTTTTTTGTAATCAGTTATGTAATCCAAGATGGAGGGCGCGACTTTTCGTGATAAACCAACATGAGTGTCATTTTCTAGGTTCAAGAGGGTGTAGATCTCGTAAATGATGTCAGTTTTAGAATCTAAGATGTCACTCCAAGTCTTCCCGTGGATGTCGTAGAAGGCGACTTAGGAAATACAAGCTAAACAAAGCTTATAAACATCTAAGAGACCTCTCCAACCCGTCTGTTCAGCGTAGAGAGTGTAGGCCAAGTCCTCTGACTGATCTGGCCAATTAAGGCCCTAGTAGTACAGAGAGGGTCGTGCTCCTGTAGTGGAGACTAAAAAGGACCTGATGATGATGTCAGACGCGACTTTTCATAAAAATGCAGCAAAGGGAGTCGTTCCATGGCGATTTTTGAGGCGTAGGCCGTAGATCTCGAAAATGACGTTATGTAACCTAAGATGGCGGATGCGACTTTTCATTATAAATCGACATGAGTGTCAATTTCTACGTTTTTTTTCGGTATAGATCTGGAAAATTACGTTAGTTTTAGAATCCAAAAAGGCAAATCTTCGCGTGGTCTCTTGCACATCCCGCAGGCCGCCCCGCCACCCCTGCCCGCACCTCTGTTGACCAATCGAGAAAAAAATCGCCAGTGTAAGTTTATTTTTGCCGGTAGTTATTACATTTATCGGTACTAAGGTCACATTATTAATAATAACCGACAAATGTGATAAATTTCTCACTTTTACCTCTACATTCGGTAATTATTAATAATGATAGAGAATTATTAATAATTTTTGATTAATCACTCTAACCGTAACATATATATATATAGTATTATTTGGTTTTAGTACAACGCAACGTAATATCTCTGTCAGCATTAGTTGCTGAAACTATGTTTGGTCTCCGCCGTATTACCTAAGTCTCTGTTGCTGTAGGATGATAATTAGCTGCAAGCTAAGTTTCACGTGAACTCATAAACGATACGAACAACGAGGCCATAAGTGCTATAACATACAAAACATAGCTCTAGATACCCTAGTTCAGATTGTCATGCAACGTGTCCTACATCTGTACTGGAAGCCTGCCAGGACTGCCCAACTTGGATGTCGAATTTGCCATAAAAATAGGACGCGTTAAGTATTATTCGAGGGCCATTATTCCTAATGACGTGACTGTACAATAAAATGAGTGACAAAATAATAGTACATTTCTATTATAAGAAATTGTAGTGATATGTATTCGAAGAGAGCTTTCACTCCACCAAATCAACTCTTCCATGCTGGTCTGGGGAAAACAAAACGTAGAATGTACAGCTGTTTATCTCCCCATGCAAATCAGTAGGCGATGCGGCTAGCAACCCATCATAATTTTGATTCCGTTTTCCACCTACGCGCCTACCAACATGCTAATATGGCTTTTATGAGTAGCTATTATAGACCTAGGCTCTGTCTACCCCACAAGGGTAAAATACGTGATAGTATGAATGTAATTAATAGGAATTTCTATTTAATAAAAGGGCTTTCTAAGAATGACTGTACCAATTTTAAATCTTTGTGAATTATCTACCCTGATCGCTCATTTTTGGTTAAATTTTTCCAAGTATTTTTTACATGATAACGTCTTATAAATCGCTGAACGCTGGCTGCACGCACGATAAAGTGTTACGTTCCGTATGCAAGCGAAAGCGCGGATCGGCCTAAGCGTTCGGCTTGTACCTCTATCTCTCTCCCACCGTTATCACGTTAAGTATATCGTTCGTGAACAGGCTTTACAGACAACCAAAGGTTTTTAAGTTAGAATATTAAAATTAAAACTACTGTTGGATGTGTGGAGTGTACTGATGGATGTGTGGAGTGTACTGATGGATGTGTGGAGTGACAACAAAGGATAAAATACAGAATGAGTATATAAGGGGAAGTATGAAAGTCGCGCCAGTAATAGAAAAGCTCCATAGTCATAGACTGAGTTGGTATGGGCATGTGATGAGGAGAGGAGAAGGTCATATCGCAACGAAGGTTTTGGAATTGAAGGTGAATGGAACCCGAAACAGAGGACCGAAGGAGAGTATGAACAAGAAAGGAGCGACAAAGGATAAAGGTAGGTGACAGATCAAAATGGAGGGAACTGACATACTGTGCCGACCTAACATAAAAAGCGGAATAAGGTAAAGCAAGAAGAAGAAGATTAAAATTAAAACTACTCGTATACAGTGTGTCTAATTCCTTGCACGTCTCAATAAGTCTATTGCTGTGTGTTCGCGGAGTTGAAACTCTCCTGAAACTACATTTGCGATAAGCCGTGATGTTCCGAATTAAAGCGGAACGTGAAATATCTCGGTACAAACGAACATATAAATTGTTGCCGACTTTATTGCTCTTTCATTTACACTTAGTATGTAAACTTTTTCAATTAGCAAACATTTACAACTAGGTTACGTAAAGTTCTTTTCTCATTAGTTGCAGTTAGATATTTTATTTGCTTCAGCCTTAAAAATCATATTCTTTACTATAACCCTAAGGTAAAGGTTGACTGGAAGAAATTGCATAGCGATAAGTCCGTCTTTATACCTATCATTTTCTTTCTAGTTGTTAACATATTGTTTTTCTCTTATGATAATGGTGCAATAAAGAGTTTTTTCTTTTAAGTACCTTTGCTGTGTGTAAAGCAGTTTCTAGAGTTGCGATAAGAGCCTTAATGTGTTAAGAGCGATGATGTCAAGAAATATCTCGGTACGGGAGTATGTACTTTGTTAGTCACTTTAATTCTACTAATGTAGATCGTAGGAGAAACATCATGAATAGGAGAGTAATATGTTTTGCAAATAAGCCTGCATAAAAAATACATCACACATTTCTTTTCACACACGTTTATCAATCTGTCAATCAATTTGTGAGCATTTCCCTATTCGTCCAAGGCATTTCCTTCTCATGTGTTTTTACATGTTTTTATTTAGTTTTACCTGTCTCGATGTTTGTGTGTAATCAAATCTTGCGAGTTAAATTTGACCCTCTTTCCGGTTAATGATTGAGCTGAAATTTTGCATGCTTGTGTAAATCGGATGACAATACATTATAAAATATTATGGAATCGTTGCGCCGGTCTGATGATAGAGTCGGAAGCTGGCTATAGGGACTCTTAAACTAAACAAGGTAAACCAATCGTATTTGGGCTCGACTTTTTCGTCGTTTAAAATAAAATCTTGTCATAAAAATGTACTTTTTTTTTCAAAAAAACTTTTTTTACACTTTTGGTAGTGTAATACATTTTAAAGAAGGGTCGCATCTGTAACTTTTTTAACTAGGTATGTCCGCACTTAATGAATCCTTAGTGGAGAAATTCTTTTTAGGGCATTTTTACTCCATAACTTTGCGACGGAGTTTTATTAGCTTTTTTAATTAAGTAGGCCGGCTCTCGGCAGCGGGATCTTTGTCTATTTACCTGACGACTATCATTATACTTAATAGCCTTGGGAGTTGCCATTTTCAATTGAAACTTTTGAAATGCCTACTTTTGTTGTTGAGAGAGAAAGCGGGGACTATTATTAAAGATATTTTACGATGATTTAACTAGAATAACTCATTCCAATGATTTTTTATTCCTCATCTTCGAGTGTATAAGTGACATCACTAGTTAGACTTTGATTTGGGCATGTGAGAGACAGCCACTGACATTTTATGATAAAATACATACATAGTGAATGAAAGCTAAAACTAAAGAATAGAAAAGCCGATAGTCATTTGTAATTTCTGTTTATTGCAGTTTGCTTCTGTTTTATGAAATATTATAATTTAACTACGAATTAATTAAATATGAGCAAATATAATGACAGTTTTAGTTCAACTTTTTGCAACTTACTTTCCTTGTATGAGACGATAACATGATTTTCAATCCATAGTACTAACTCGGTCTTGTTCAATGTTTCAAAATTTTATTGTTCTAAATTTTATGTCGCTTACTAAGCGCTAGAGAGGAAATATCAGCACGAACTGGATTTACCACTGGGATAATACTTATTAAAAACTTTCTATAGGTATAAACTCGAACTTACGTTTCTTGATTTATCTAGTACTACGTGCCCAGGTACTCGGCTAGAAGCTTTTCATAATAAAAGACAATGTCGACGCAATTTCCTTCCGAAGATTTGCTTTACAGGAAAAGATAATAAAATTCTTGTATATACTCCGTAGATTTCTCTTGCGATTCGTTTTGTCTCGACTGCAGTCTGGAATCGTCGCGAGTTTATGAAAAGGAAAAATAAATATCTTTTCTCGTTGCCGGCAGATGCACTACATAGCGATACGACGCCGTTGCAAAGTCAAACCGTTCTATTTATTTGTAGCTTTGTACGATCGCGACGCTCTGTAAAGTTATCTTTTACACTTTGCATCGGCACGTTCCGGCTCACCTATTGAAAAGGCTGAATGCATATATCACAGTGTGATTCTTTTTGAATGTGCCGGGATATTGCATCATCACGTTTCATCAAAACAATTTAGCATCGCTCATCAATTCGTCTCAAACTGGTTCTTTGTTATGTTATACAACATCGATTTCATCAAATGTTGTATATAGAAAATTTTATTTTGAGATCAAAATTAACTTAGTGATAAAGGATATTTATAATACCTTGGGTTGGACTTCAAGCGTCAACTGGTAAAGTGGTGTATTGCACAACCATCACTATAAAGCACTATATAGTATAAAACAAAATCGCTTCCCGTTGTCTGTTTGTCTCTACGTGTGCTTAGATCTTTAAAACTAACGCAGCGGATTTTGATGCAATAAGTTAGAATGATTCCAGAGGAAGGTTTATATGTACTCGTATAATGCATGCATAATATAGTAGAGAAACACATACATGTGATATTGTAAATAAACACATTATTTTGCCCTTACATTGCAAATGCTGGCTGAACCCTATGAGAAAGATCAAAATAATGTAGTACAGTATTGTACACCTTAAAAAGATCTACATAAAAATTCCGCCATAGTATGTCTATATTTTAGGGATAACCCACAATAACCGATTTTTTCGCTCTTTCAAGAGTAACCTCTAAAGAAAACATGTTTGTATTGTCTATTGCCAAAAAAAGCTGTGAAAGTTGTTAATAAAAACATTCTGTAGTTTAGTATCAGCATTGCACCCGTGCGAAGCCGTGGCAGGTCGTCGCTAGTGAATAATATATAAACAATGGTATTTATTTCAGACAACAATTCTATTATTTGTTAGTAACAATATTTACTTTAACTTCGTTAGATTTTCAGTTTTTATTACAAATACGGAAGTAGATTCTTATCTACTATTTTATAGTAGGAATTGTTGAAAATCTAGGTATGATAGTAGTCTATAATGACCGGATGCGGTTTATAAGCTCCCAGATAAGAGGCCTATAAAGCTTCCTGCTAAATATAAATAAGTAAATAAAATAAATAAATATAAAAGGACAAATCACACAGATTGAGCTAGCCCCAAAGTAAATTCGAGACTTGTGTTATGGGATACTAACTCAACGTATTTAAAATAAATACATATATAGATATACATCCAAGACCCAGGCCAATCTGAAAAAGATCATTTTCCAGATTCGCCTGGCTGGGGATCGAACCCGGGCACCCCGTGTCGCAGGCTGGCGTATTAACCACTGCGCCACTATTTATAAAAGTCTGAAACTACAATATCGAAATAATCCTTGCAAAACGTGCAGGATATTGTGTGATGCTAAAACAAAGGCAGTTCCGTTCACTGAATGGGATCGTCAGGATGAACGAAATTTCAGGTTGATGTGGATCAGTCGATTTCAATAAACGTTATCCCAGTTAGACTGACGCGAGCGATATCCACTTTGGGAAGCTCATTCTCTCAACGTCGGATCCATTTCCCCTATTTGCTAAGTTTATTTAGCACTCATGCAATAGAGAAAGCACTTAATTTGTTTTTTAGTTTTCAATATTCTCTGTAAAATAAATAATATGCGTGTATAAAAATATTTTGATAACGTATTAAATTTATTTTTATTTAATCCATTAAATCAAATTACATTCTGGTATTTATCCGCCACAAGCTTCGTCAAATATGACTGTCAAATATACCATAACGAAATATCCACAACAAGCTTCGTCAAAATTTACAAAATTAGTATTCAGCAACGTGCGTCGTCAAAACCTTAATTTAAGAGACCGCCCCGCATCGTACCTGGCTCAAAAGTTCCCATAACACTTGCGGCATTCCCGCACTGTATAGCTATGGAAATTATTTGAGACAGATACAATAATGAACGGCTATCATTTGCCCGCTCAGACATTCTGCGTCCCAATTCTTTAATAAAAGTTTTTGCCTCAGGTCTCTATACCCCCATGGTCTTGTATTAAATTCCATTATGGATTTTTTTTAATTGGTAAGCCAGAACGCTCACCAGGCCTGGCAGCCAATCATATTTTCTTACCTTTCGCGGTGGAAACGATGGGCCCTTGGGGTCCGGAGGCAAAATAATTTTTAAAGGACATCACAACGCGTCTCATCGAGGCAACGGGAGACCCAAGAGCTGGCATTTTGCTCAGCGCATAAGTCTTGCAATTCAACGAGGAAACACTGCCAGTATTCTGGGAACGTTGCCTCGATGTAAAGCGTTGGAAGATTTTTTCTATATTTAAGATAAAGTATATTTGTATGTGTAAAAGGTGCTGTTTGAAAATAAATGATTAGTCCATTATGATGGCAGAAATATACAATGAGTGTTAAGAAATTCTGTCGAAACCTCATCTAGTAAATACTGAAACTACACACATCACAGATATTCTATCAAAAAGTGCAGGATTTTGTGTGAAGTTAAAACAAAAGCAGTTCCGCTCACTGAATGGGATTGTCAGGATGAGCGGGATTTCGGGGATGTCAGGTTGACGGCGGATTGGCCGATTTCAATAAACGTTACTCGAGTCAGAGTGCCGCGAGCGGTATCAACTTTTGGAAGTTCATTCTGTCAACGTCGAAACCAGTTATGCTTATAAACATTTTTATTAATTAATCTTGTTACTTTTTACTTGTGTTATTTAGGTCAAACATCTTGATTGAAGTCCAAGAACTATTGATCATACTTTCATACATAATTTTTTATTGATTTTCTCCTTTTATTTTCTCCCGAACGTATTTTCGGTGGCATTCTTATTGTGTTGTGTTCTTATTTAGTTGTGTTTCGGAGCCTAAGGTTATTTTATTTATTACATTTTAATGATCTGTGAACGTTGTTTCATCCATATTTATTATTTATTTAAAATTTGGTATCTTTACTACGCACAGTCAAAGACTTCAATAATGTTAATGCAATTATATCATTGTACAATGCACTGGTCCGAAGTCAGTTAGAAGTAGCATCGGTCATTTGGGATTCGCATGATACAAAGTATAGTCTCATGTTGGAAAAAGTACAAAATACATTTGTTAGGTATCTACTCGTATATATGACATTATACGGTGTGTATACCTTCTATCCCTTAATGTATCCAACCTTATTTATCTTGGGATACAATGAACTTAGGGTTCGGAGGCGGCTATCTCTTGTGCTATTTATCTTTAAAATAATGAGGGAAAATTGTGTAATTCCGATATGCTGTCGCATGTAGGGTTGTGTGTACGCGAACCGATCTGCTCCAGGACTGACGCGGGCACTGCGCTGTCTAAATCAGGTAGCTGAGGAGATCGACCTATTTTGTTGCACTTTGAGTGAATTTACAAGGATGTCATTAATGGTATTTTGCTATAGATTGAAATAGCTACACTATCGCATTAGGTACCAAATCCTCTAATGATAGCTGTAAGAAGTAAATAAATAAAATATTGTCTAGTCTCTATTCTAGCCGTGTAGCGTAAAAACGGCTTCGGATCCTGTGCTGGTTTAATAGGAAACACGATATGCCACAGTCAATTTAACAAACATGAAGCACGTAACTGGACGCACTGAAACTTTATACGCTTTGTTTGGACACGAAAAAATGTACACAAAAGTTTTAAATTGAGAATTTTTGATGTGATATTTAAAATCTGTTTTTAATGTGTTGTGAAAATTGCGGGGTAAACTAATGTTTATTTTTCTTTTCAGGTATGTATGTTCCTTTTATTTGTGTGCCTGGATTCACGTAAGTAAAAATATTTTGTAGAGAACGGTTGAAAAAACGTGCGGAATATAAAACTTCCTTTTCTATTGTTATTTTTGTTCTATGACATTTTTTTCAGCTAGAATTTGAATTTAGTTTTCATGTAATAAATAAATAAATATACAGGGACATAGTACAAAAATTAAGCTAGCCCCACAGTAAGTTGTGAACTTGTGTCGTAGGATACTAACTCAACGATACTGTACTTTAAACATCCAAGACCCAGGTCAATTTAAAAAATATAGTTTTTCATCTATATTCAACAGCCTCCGTGGTCCAGTAGTTAAGACGTTTGCCTGTTTGAACCGGGGGTTCGATTCCCACCGGAAGCATACTTTGTTTAGTTGTTTCCAGTTTGGTTAGGACATTGCAGGCTTGAATCACCTGATTGTCTGTTAATAAAGATGTTTCTGTGCTTCGGAAGGCACGTTAAGCCGGTGGCCCCGGCTGCCATCTGGTAGTCGTTAAAGGAACCACGTCGGAGGCCGAGAGGCGGTTCCGAAGAACTCTGACACCAGGGTGTGCGTGGTCGATTGACCGTGACACCTACTCGAATTGATGATGATGATCTATAGGCACCATTGATTACTTTCTCTCCAAAGTCAATTCTTTAATAGTGTATATGGTTTACCTAAAAGAGTAACAGGATATTACCAGAACACCCAGCCTAATTGATTCAACAGGGTGTGGGCGCGAGCCTTATAATTATTTTTAATTATCCCGCGACGGCCCATGTCGGCGGCCGTTGAATATTTGAATATTCATCCCCCGAGAGATCTGCCATTATTTTTCTAGAGTCTCTCTAACCTAATTCTCAGTAATGAGCCTGGTGGCAAGCTGACAATGCAGGATCGCAAATTGAATGTCAGCTTTTTGTGCCTGCCGTTCTTCCTAATTATTTCTGTTGGTAAACATGTCAGCGTGATTGTATTTGGACAACGCGAATCTGTGTAATTAAAACGCAAACAAAGCGATGACTATCTTTGTTACGTAAAATATGTAAAAGTTTAATAAATATTCTGTCTTTTGATAAATAGCTGCTATAATTCTTATGGTGTTTGACGTGACAGATAGATATAACACTTGATAAATTTTAACACAGCATAGCTGCTCCAAAGACATAAACATCGACGAAGCTGTCTAAATTATCTGCCAGGTGGTCGGTTAGTATATAAGTGTTCAGTTTTTATTTTATGCTGGTCTGGGAGATAAGAATAAACGTTGAATGTATCAGCTGCTGCACTTCCCGCGCAGATCGAAAAAGCCGATCGAGAAAATGGGCAAAAATCTGAGGAATCATGTTAGTTAGTTGGCGATGCGGCTAGCAACCCATCACTATTTTCGTTCCGTTTTACACCTATACGCTCACCAATATGCTAAACGTGGCTATTAGGCTACGGGAAAAAGACGTGATAATATGAATGTATTTAGATTCACTGTTAAGTATTTGCACTCTAGAAAATATTCATCCTCTAATTCATGCATTTGAATTCAAAATTCTACTTTCTAAAAATTGTAATCGATATAATACCCAGGTCTCCAATACCCTCATTTGAGATCTCATTCGTCAGATGGACGTGTTGTTTTTACTTTTTATTGCGGCTGTAAACCGCAGGCGTGGTCTAATAAATTCAGGAATTCACTAGGCTCTGCGACACGTCTCGCATAACTGATGACGATTTACGATGTCAAGCTCTAATCATTATTCGTCGTGTACTGACTTACATTTTAATTACGTGTAATGTGAGCTCGTTTGTCAGAGATGTCACGAAAAAAAGACTCATAAGTGATAAAGCCGTTGTAGATCCACGGTTTTACTCGGAAGCGAAAGCCCTTTTATTTGGTCCAAAAATAACGAGTTATCTGTTGAAAATAACATTTAAATCTTTACGTATAAGAAACACATTGATTGGTGAACCAGAACCTGAAATTTTCCAAAAAAGAAAGTTTTGTAATGTGAGCATTAAGAAAGGGGTTTTGAAAGTTCATTCCCTAAAGAGGCTAGATAAAGGAAAGAAGAGAAAAAAAAGGAATGTTATATACGGTGTACTTGTTATAAGTCATTAAAAACTCGTTCAAAAGCTTATTTAATTTCACCCCTTAAAGGGGTCAAATGGGGGTTAATAGTTAGTATGGAAATTATAGAAATTTTGAGTCATTGCTGTGAAATAATATATTACATAGCGTATTGCTTGAGTAAATACAAAAAATAGCATAAGAAAAGATTTTCGTAAATTCATACCTTAAAGAGGTCGAATAGGGGTTGAAAGTTGGAATGGAAATATTATAATTTATCAAGAATACCTACATACAAATGTACCCTTTAATAAAATATTTATTTGTATGCAAGAGCGGTCTCTGGTCACGTGTCCGTCTTACTATTTTCGATCAGGTCACGTGTCCTGTAAACGCTAATTAATTTTTTTTACTTTTCCCAAAAAATGCACAACGCCGCTATTTCAAATTCATTAATGTAAAAAGTAAAATCAAATATCTCACTTTCAAAAGTCGGGTTGTTGTGTTAGGTGACGTAAGCCTTAATACGTAAAAGGAGAATGGGATATGTTGGAGAATTTCGGCGCCGAGATTGAATCATGCGGTAGCTCAGATGGCAGAACGTAGGTCGTAGACCTAGGTCTGCTTCCCGCCCGCAAGAAATTTAATAACCATATTTTATTTCTTAATTTATTAAGAGTATAATCAAAATAACATTGTAAATGCAAAATATAACACTTATAAAAATATCATAAATGTACCTACTACGAGTACCATCTACTAGGCTTTTAGCTTACTGTCGCTAGAAAACCATAGGGGATTTTAGTATAAAATACCTAAGATGATTCAAAGATAATAATGGTAAAGGCAAAGGAGTACTATAGGTATACTCGTAAATACATACTCTCTTTACAAAAACACCCCGCATCTGTGTAATCTGTGAGAAAATTAATCAGGCGCAAGAATGAAAAATTATTTCATTTCCCATACCTGTTCATACGCGCCCGGTTATCCGGATATTGCTTGACTGATGCGATCCGGATATAAATCAGACTAAGTCTGCACCACTTTCTCTTACTATTTTTCTTATTTTTTATCTGAAATTGCGAGCAATTTATTTTCTTATGGCTGTGGGATTTCGATGGTTTTATTTGCGGTGAGGAATAGGTTGAATATGGCTTCCTATTTTTTATGTTATCACAGAGAAAAGAAATATAATGTGTAATATAAATTATTTTATTATTATTTTTTGCTACACTGCTGCAACACTCAACCATTTTTTTTTTTAAATTTCTGTTATAGGCCAAGGTTGGCTGGAAGAAATCGCTTTTGTATCTGCTTGTTTGTAAATGTGTGTGTAAAATTTTTCATACTATGATAACAAAAAGACTCGAGTGGTACATCGAGAAAGGTTCTGTTCTGTCTGCAAGTACAGTAGGATTTAGGAGGGGACAATCATGTTTAGACGGTTTAACACAACTTGTCACTTACATTCAAATAGGATTTTCTAAAAGCAATCCAACTCTAGCTTGTTTTCTTGACGTAGAAAATGCCTACAATAATATATTAATACATAAACTTATAAATATACTTGATGACCTGAAAGTCGGAATAAATATATGTGGTTATCTGTGGTCGTTTCTTACTGAAAGACACTTGTCTATTCCAAATGAGACAGGGGATCATATGACTACCAGATGGACTAATAGAGGCCTAGCTCAAGGGGATCCTATGTCGCCACTCCTGTTTAATCTAGCTACTTACAAAATTTGCCAACAAATACAAAATGTAACCATTGGTCAATATGCAGATGATTTTGTATTATATGTCACTGACAAAAAATTAAGTACGTG
The DNA here is from genome assembly GCA_947532085.1 of Elegia similella. NCBI lineage: Eukaryota > Metazoa > Arthropoda > Insecta > Lepidoptera > Pyralidae > Elegia > Elegia similella. The sequence continues at coordinate 17,951,068 of OX383940.1, read as the reverse complement.
TGAAGATGAAATTCAAATTGCCTTGGATTTAATTATATGCCTTTTAAGTGATTTGGGTTTAGAACTATCTGCAAGCAAATCAAAACTGTGTGTTTTTAGTAGAAGTAACAAGCAGCTAATACCGGAGGTAAAAATTAACTCTACAACTCTATCTACTTCCGATTGTATTAAATACTTGGGATTGTGGTTAGACAAAAAACTGTTATGGACTAAACATATTAATGAAATAAGTGAAAAATGTTCTAAATTCTTAAATATTTTAAAAGTGTTGACGGGGTCATCGTGGGGTGTACACCCCAAACACATTAGAAGATTATACATATCCCTTATTAGAAGCAGACTGGACTACGGGTGTTACTTGTTTGGCAATAGTGCAAAAACACATTTGAATAAACTTGAGAAAATACAAAACCAAGCGTTAAGAATAATAGGAGGGTTCATTAGGAGCTCGCCTATACACGTAATGGAGAGTGAACTAAGTATATCTCCTCTTCACGTAAGAAGACTTAACTTGGCATATAAATACTGTTTTAAATGTCAATCAGTTTTAGAAAACAGAAGTGTTCACCTCCTTGACAAACTTAGTACTCTTTGTCGCTGTAAATATTGGAAGAAAAAAAAGAAACCACTGCTGGTACAATGTTATGAAAAGACCAAACTTGAGAATATCCATTCATCTGCTCGTCTTGATATGTTTAGCTTGAATACCTGGGTTTCAAATATTAATATTCAACATAACATTGTAGTAGAATTAAAATCTGTCAAGCAGGTAAAAGAATCATATGATACTAGTGTTCTCAAGTTTGATGTAATGAATGAAATTCAAGAAAAATACTGTGGATGGCATATGATATTTACCGATGGCTCAAAGAGTGCTGAAGGAGCAGGTGCTGCATTCTACGACAGCAACAGCAACTTCTCAGAAGGTTTTAAGATCGATCCCTGTTTGTCTATAATGTCCATTGAACTTATTGCAATCTTAAAAGCAATATCGTATGTGAGAAGTCTTAGACTGCAAAGATGCGTCATCTTCACTGATAGTCGAAGTGCGCTGCAGCACCTGGCTCGATGTGCCTCTGGAAATAGCAGAGGCATATCGATAGCCTACGATATTTTGTCACTTCTTGATCAATTAGGTCAATTCGATGTTGAGATAGGGTTGCAATGGGTTCCAGGACATATAGGTTTATTGGGCAATGAGAGGGTTGACTTAATAGCAAAGGAAGCGAGGTTAAACGGAGCTAACACTTCATTTCTTCCAAATTATATTGAAATGTTCTCAAAATTTAAAGACATTATATATGCTGCCTGGAAAGAATATTTTGACCGCAGATCGTTAGAGAAAGGAATTTGGTATAAAACTTTGCAAAGTCAACCTCCACAAGTGCCCTGGTTTAGCGACGTAAAACTCAGCAGGAGCTTTGTTAAACTAGCTTTTAGGCTTCGTTCTGGGCATTATCCATCTAATAAGTTTAAATTTCTGATGAAAAAATCAGATACACCCAATTGTGAAGTATGTGGATTATTAGATGATGTCCAACATATATTAATAGATTGTAAGAAATATAAGTGTGAAAGAGATTTACTAATGAGGGAATTAAAATTAAACTACAGCGACGTGGGTCTTGCCCAAACAATAATGTCGAAGCCTAGTTCGGTGGCTGCCAGAAAATTCTACGAACTTCTTATAACGTTCCCTCAAACGTAAAGATCTTTTAATTAGGATACGATAGGGCTGACATGCCTTTAAGGATAAAAGCCCTTTAAAAATAAAGAGAAAAAAAAAAAAAAAAAAGTATCTGCTTGTTTATATTTTATTTTTTGTGTAAGCACTTTTAAGTTGGTGCAATAAAGAGTGTATTCATTCATTTATTCAAATATAATGCTTAGGTAGTGGAAATATAATCTGCAATGTTATTGTTTAACACATTTATTGCCACTCTTTTGGTTTTAATACATGTTCAATTTATCACGCGACTTCGCGTGCGTTCAAACGTTTCTTTTGTTTGCTAACAAAATTGCTACATCGAATTTGAAATGAAAATTCTGAAAATTTGATGTAGTTCCAGCAACATACAAAGAGGAGGTATAAAAATGAAATAAAAAACAGTGTAATATATAATGACTTTTAGTATCTGATAGCATAGTAAAAGTTTATATTATCCAGCTCAATGAAGCAGGACAAAATTTCCTGATGTTCACTTGCGACATTTAAAACAAAATGCCAAATTGTGTTCAATGATTCAGATCAAAAGTAAAGTAATTATTTTCTTTGTTTAATAGATATATTCCTGAATATTGTTGTCAAAGCTCTCTTTTTAACCGACTTAAAAAAAGGAGGTGGTTATCAATTCGGCTGTTTTTTGAACGTCTGTTAGTTAACTCACGAACCCGTCATATATGAACCGATTTTTTTTTTGTTGGAATAGGTATTCTTTAAAATAGCATTTTTAAATGAAATCTTGAAATCTTGAAAAAAAGAAACGGGGCACAATAAAACCTTAATTTTTGTTGAATTTCAAATACCTACAACTATTTCAATCCCAATAACCGGAAACTTTAACCGGATTATGCAACAGGCAGGCTGAGTGATTAATATCCGGGCGGCCAGCGTTCCGCTTCATCAGCATTCAGCCGACTGACTCATCAGCAGTATCTGCTACATCCGGATACACCCGGATATAAATCACTAGTGGTTGTATAACTGGTGGAATGAATTGGCCACTAATGAAAATAATTTGTGTTTACCGTGTTTTTAGAGTACCTATACCTAATAGAAAGACATTTATTTCTAAAAATACCAATTTTTCTCACTTGATTACCCTAGGAGAGGTTAGGTTCCAGCCTAAAACTAACTAAGAGACTAAAAACCTAACATAACGTGCAAAACAAGCCGAAGGAGGGTTGATGTAGGGCAGTCGACATAAAAATCACCACAGCTGACGTAAACATGTAAGTAAACATTGCCATCCAACGTGGCAATGCTGCCAGCCTTCTCGGCACGCTACCGCGAGGCAACGATTTACCCGGACTATTTTATTTGTAAATATATATTAATTTTTATTTATTTTTAGTTGTCTAAAATAAGATAAAAATTGTTTTTAATAAATACTTCTTATTGTGGTAAACACATCTATATAGTAAGTGTTTTCCTTAGAAAACATTATTTTTGTAAAAGATTTGTTGTTTATGATTAGTTAATTAGTCTTTTTTATTATAATGTATCTAATTTTAAATTATAGGTTAGTATCCACAACATTCTTCGTCAAAAATGTTACCTACACAAAAGCATCCGCAACATGCTTCGTCAAAAAATCACAGTGTTGTATTCGCAACATGCTTCTTCATGAATAATATAACTTTATCCACAACAAGTCTCGTCCAAAAATATTAAAATAATAATAATAAATATTAAATTAATTAATTACATAAAACCCGCTTATTTTATTTGGATTTAACCTGGCATAATATAGCTTTAAGAGGAGATACGTAGGTATGTATTGTTTGAATGTATGAAATGTACTTTGTAAGTTAGTCTGTTCTTTTTAATAAAAAAGTAGATTTGTTTTTTAATCAATGTAAAATTAACCGACATCAAAAAGGAGGTACCAATTCGGTTGTATTTTTTTAATGTTTGTTACCTCATAACTCCGTCATTTATGAACCGATTTGAAAAATCTTTTTTTATTTGAAAGGATATGCTTTCCAATTGGTCCTAATTAATTTCATCAAAACCGGTTTTGTAGTTTTGTTACCTTTTTTTCAGAAAAGATTGTTTTAACTTGCTTATCGTCATAACTACATCAATTGCATTTTTTCCATCAGCTTCGAAAATTCATAACAATGTCTTTATTAGTTACCAAGGAGTTAGTCGATTTCTTAATTCCCCTTCCACACACACACGGTAAGAAGAAATTTCCAGTGGGAATTATTAAATAGAAGTGGTGATATTTTAACTGAATGGGTCGCCATTTGCATATTCTGAATATTAACTTTAATGTGTTTCAATTAGACCTTCGCGCTGACTTCTAGATGTGGTCTACATAAAATTTACATGTAAGGTTAAGCTCATATCTATGTAGCTGTATATATTAGCGCGAGAATAGATAAGGCAAATTACACATAAATTGAACCTATTGTTACATTATCTACGTATATCATTAGTAGCCGTGCGGTTTCCAGCAGAGTAGAATAGGACCACTCCAAGTCTTTCCATGGATGTCGTAAGAGGCGACTTAGGAAATACAAGCTAAACAAAGCTCATAAACATCAATGATACCTCTCCAACCCGTCTGGCCAGCGAGGAGAGTGTAGGCCAAATCCTCTGTCTGCTCTGGCCAAGTATGGCTCCGGTAGTACAGAGAGGGTCATGCTCCTGAAGTGGAGACTAAAAAGACCTGATGATGATCTTTAGTTAATACGTTTCGTTCTAAGTTAAAAAAAAATGGTTGCCTAAAAAGTAGCTTTTCGACGATATTTTAACGTGATAACGGTGGAAGAGAGATAGATGCCTCACAAGCCGCTTAGGCCGATCGTGCCTCTCTATCGTTTGTTCCGCCCTCTCGCCTGTACTCGGAACGTGACACTTTTTCGTGCATGCGGCCACAAATAAATATAATAATATAATGTATAAACTGTGGACAAAACAGCTCCGAAACTCGATTAGTGCGTTGTATTGCCGGTGCCACTTTTCGAGCCCGAATCGTGTATCTACCATTATATTTGATCGAAGCAATTAGGTGTGTCCTCCTTAACTACCTGTCCGGTGGTTGCAGGTCATCGGGTACGTCCGGCCTCCCGAGCTGCTACTCGCTTTCCCCCATTCACCCGAGTGAGTAGTATCCCAATACCTTCATTCCCTTATTCTTCTTTATTTTTTATTATTTATTTGAATTAGTTATTCACGGTACTAACAGTTTCCCAACGCGTACACGTGAATTAGGTGCTTACAGAAGTAAAATAACTTAAATTATTTACATACCTATATTATATAGTTATATAAAATTACCCTATATAGTCAAATGAACCATACAAGAAGCAAGAAATATTCTAAAATTATCAAAGAAAATGTCTACATTTGGCAGACGAGCTATTAAAGCGTTGAGTAATGTGACAGCTTGGTTGGTGGGTGCGTATTTGGCAGTGTCCGAGCTCACCTTCCCATCATCATCAGGTCTTGTTAGTCTCCATTACAGGAGCGCGATCCTCTCTGTACTACTAGAGCCATACTTGGCCAGAGCAGCCAGAGGATTAGGCCCACAATAAATATAATGAGGTTTTTAGATTCCGCACTTGACAATCATACATGTTGTCTTATTACAATGTGTTGAGCCTCTTGGTCCCCTGGTTATTGTATATGTACATACAAATATACAACTAAATACATTCTTAAACCAATGTTATACCTTCTTTCTTTCTTTCTTTCTCAGCCCGTGTTCACCCATTGTTGGGTATAGGCCTCTTCATGGCTTTTCCACTTTACCCGGTCTGTTAATGTTATACCTATGTATTTTAAAATAAGAGTGAATAGGTAATATAAACGAGTATACTAAGTACACAATAAATAAGGTTAATATCCAGTCATATTCATTTTTTATTTTACCATAAAAAACTGGTTGCTCCAGGAGTACCGGCAGAAGTAAAAACTCGCTTTTGCGGCGGTCTCAAGTCACGTGTCCGTCTTACAAATTTTCGATCAGGTCACGTATCCTGACACGAGTTTACCCATCTCAATAAGTGCACAAAGCCGCTAAAGAAGTTTTCGCTTCAATAACCGATTCTGAGTTTCGTGCGAATACTGCGCGCATATCTCCTGAAACAATAATGTTGAGTGGGTCGAATATCCGTATCTTGTAGGATAAGAGGAAACAATGCGCCTAGAATATTGATTGCCTCTTATCCTAAGTCGGGTTTCGGGAACATCTCGTAGCTTGCTTTACATTGCCGTCGCTAAATGAAAGGCATTTGATAGTACACCAATATCCAGAGTAATGGATGACGACGGATTTGTGTAGAGCAGCTTCTAATCGATGAGTGAGGGTTTGTAAGATATTCTATCTAGGGCACGACATGTATTTAGTTTAGGGACATTACACCACACATATTCCGAGCACTAAGCTCGAGAGAATTGAAAAATAAGTATTTGTAAAATCTATTGCTGTCAAGCCTCCTCCCGTAGAGTGTGATAGAGACAACTGGAGTTCGGACCGAAAATACCTATGAAAAATACACAAAATTAACGCTTCGCAATCCCCTGATTTCTTCTCCAAAATAAAACCGATTTAATTCTTTTCATAAAAAAAAATGAGCTATTGCTGTGTTTCTATGTTTTCTTTTTCAAATATAATCGCGTCAAATTTATTTTCTAGATGTTTGAACACAAGGGAAATTATTGCCATGTTTTCCCGTCATTGAAGGTTCATATCTCTTAAATTATTCAATTTAAAAAAAAAAATTAAACCTAGGGACATGCTAATATATCCATAGTCTTTTCGTCTTTTCTGTAAAAATCATTACTCTACTGGTACTATCCGCGAACGAGGAATCGGGGACTAAGCTGGTATGGAAATACAGCACTCTTATTTTCTTTTAACATCTAAAATAATGAGTGGTCATTTACGTGATGTATGCGTATATCACTTTTAGTCTAATCGGGTAATAAAATGTGATACAATATTGATTGTATCTTATCATAAGCCGGGTTTAGGGAACATCTCATTGCTTTTACATTGCCATCGTAAATGAAAGGCATTTGATATGATACGAAGATCCAGATTAACAGAAGAAGATGATTGCGGATTTGTGTAAGCCTAGCTGTTTGATTATTTCCGAAGCTGGAGAGTGAAACAAACATAGATACAAAGCCTTTGTCTATTAAACTTAAAAGCCACGTTTAGCATGTTGATGAGCGTGTAGGTGGCAAATGAATCAAGATAGTGATACCTAGGTTGCTAGCTGCAGCGCCTACTAACATGATTCCTTAGTTTCCACCCAATCCCTTGATCGGTTTTTACGATCTGCGTAGGAAGAAAAACAGCTGGTACATTCTACGTTGTTTTCATTTCTCTCAGATCGGCATGGAAGAGTGAAACATTATTTCAGCAAGTTAAAAAAGGGATTGAACACAATATTACGACCATATTTTTGACATGGGAGACTGAATGTATTCTACACGAACGCGAAAAATTTAGTTATTTCCTTTTCGTCCTCTAGAGGCCGTCATATTGAATTGAATGTGAACGAGACGTTTCTTTAGGTCAAATGAAAAATGTTTACTTATATGGGTCATATATGAATACAATACAAGTAACAAGTTTTCAAGCAAAAAAGAAAAAATAATATGCCAAGTTCCGACTTCATCATCAAACCAGCGTAACGATTTCATAATATTATATTGTCTTCCGATTTACACATGCATGCAATATTTCAGCTGAATCGGTAACCGGGAAGTGGATCTAACTTAACTTGCAAGATTTGATTACAGATCTGAGTTACAGACGTTTGTCTGTAACTCAGGTTTGTAATAAAATCTTGTCCTGTCATGATGTTTATCATGACAGGTAATTAAATAAAATACCATACAAAAACAACTTGAAAGAATATGGTTTCTTTCAAGTTGTCTTCTACCAAAATGGTTTCTTTCCTCTTCTCGCTCGGCCAGACGGGTTGGAGAGGTCTCATTGATGTTTGTGAGCTTTGTTTAGCTTGTATTTCCTAAGTCGCTTCTTACGACCTCCATAGGAAGACTTGGAGCGCTCGTATTTTACTCTGCCGGAATCTTTAGACCAGTAAATTGAATGGGATAGGCATATCCATGACTACTTGGAGAAAAATTCTCCAAGACTACTTGGAGAAAAATAAAAGTAAGATTCTACCAGCAGATTGTGAATACCGGTCTACGGTATGGGTGGAACTCAAAAATCACATGAATGGTGACGCGGCTAGCAAAACATTACTATTTTGATTCAGTTTTCCACTTAAACGCCTACCAACAGTGAACCATTACATTAGGCTCCTATAGACCTAAGCCCTGTTTACCCCGTAAAGAAAAAAGACGTGATTTGTATGTAAAATTGACTAAACTAAAATACCCGGAGAAATAAATGATGGTGGATTAGTGCAAAGCGCAGTTTCCAACTCTGATTATTTTAGGAGCCGCTGGAGAGTGAAATATTGCTTTAAGTTTGTATATTATCATAGAGCCTCGAGTCAGGGAATTGCCTGGAATTGGGATATTTCCGGTCGGAAGCGTTTGTCTGGAATGCTGGGACTCAAAACATTGTTAAAATGCGTCTATTTACTAAATGTTATTAAACTTAGTCATAGAAGAACCACGCTACCGGTGAAAATCATTATTGCTACTAAAATTAATGGGCCGGCTTGCCTGGGGAAGTACCAACTCTCAGAAAATCGACGTTTGAGTAGAAGTTTTGCTGCTTTTATGCTTCGTTCGGTGAGTGAGAGAGCTGGAGGTCCATCCTCCCCCAACTCCTTGAAAAATCGGCAACGCTCCTGTCACACCCTGGTGTTGCAGTTGTCATGGGCAGTGGAGATCGCTTACCATCAGGTGACCCACTTGCTCGTTCGCCGTCCTATATCATAAAAAAGGCTGACTGATTGACTGAACTGTTTTTAAGAAACAAAGGTGGGCATCAATACGGTTTATCCACCACACTCCATGTATCATAACAAGCTGTACATCAACTGTATTCAACTTTTTCTGATGATTTTACGATAAATGTAACTATCTTCAATTACATCCGATGGTTATAATATGTATAAGTGCATTCAAAAAGCAGAATTTATAGGGAAAAAATATATCATATGTCACTCGCGAGGTAAGGATTCTCAGGATACCCCAAGTTATGGTGGAATAAAAGAACTCACATACATATATATTTATATACATATATGAAGTTGTAAAACAATGCACTCCTTTTAGACAGTCGTGTTAACGTTGGCCCGTTGCTAGCCATGTTAGATGACAATATAATTTTGTACATAATATTTCGCATTTTAGTCTACTTGATCAAATTTCTAAGCTACAGGGGAAATTACACTACATCAAAATAATTGTTGAAATTTACTTTTCATTCAGCATTTTCACAAACAGTTTTCTTTCACCACAATAAGAATAATTATTTTCGCCAGCTGTACGAAATGTGCACATTAAACACCGCAAATGAGCATCTCTTTGTATAATTTGGCTATAAAGTGCACTAAAGCATGGTAACACAAAAAGTGGGCGACCGGCGCAATGAAAGGATTGTCGGGAATGTCCAAAAGGATCCAAAAGCAAGCATAGCAGAGCAACCATTAGCAAAAGCTACGTGTTTGCTCTGAATGTATGCACTGGACTAGTAAAGGTACCATCGGACTAGGTGACGACGTAAAAAAAGAGCCATACCGTTTCTGCTGCTCTAATTTATTCGGCCAGGGTTGTGAGTCGAACTAACAGTGAACAGCGTGTTGATTGTTGCCCTTTTATTGACATTGGATTTTATAGATCGAAAGATCTAAAATCACCCTTAACTGTTTAATAGTTTGAGTTTCTAAAGCAGGCAACGGGAGACGTGAGAGAGATCTTTCTCTTCTCTCTCTTGAGAGGATTTCTAGAAATATCCAAAAGGATCCAAGGCAAAGTATCAGGCTCTACATAGCCAACGGATTTGCCCGATCTGAGGTTTTATCACTATGTTGGTTTATATGTTACGGACGAAGTAAATGTCTGGCCTTTGCAATGCAGATCTAAATTTTCAAAACGCATGCATCGATGTATACGAGTTTGAATGTGTTAGAAAGCTCTGCGAGTGTGCGAAGCGAGAAATTTCCCAGTCTGATTAGTATAGCTGGTGGAAAGGTCTAGCAAAAAATGTGTTTATCGACATTGAAACACAGAAAGTGTTGCTACGCATCGTCGTCAATCCACGCTGTTCCTAACCTTTGCCATACATTTTCGCACCGTTCGGCTCTGGAGGAATCGCTCACATAGTTTTACAGCCACGCAATCTTAGCAGCGATCCGCTACATAGCGCAGCTTAGTAGAATAAATAAATAAAATAAATAATAAATATTATACTAGAATTTCATAGCATAGCAATTAATAGAAATGTCCAAATAGATCCAAAAGTAAGCGTAGTGCATTTATTAGTAGAGGTTTACTGCTTGCGTGTGACAAATGCAGTGAATGAATGCACTGAACAATGTAGAGGCACGTTTGGCCTTTGCGCTAATTATTCAGCCAAATAATTTCTACTTTGTAGTACTAGCACCGTAGAGCAATCAATTTTATAAGCTCTATAGCCAAAAACTTCAATTACGGCACATCACTAGGTGCGAGCATAATATGTTGGCACTAGTGATGTGCCGTACTTGAAGTTTTCGGGAATAGTGAAAACGGTTCGAAAATTTCTTCTTTCCCTCAAGTGCGGGAATTATTGAGAAATTCTCGAGAATCATTGGAAATTTCCCGCAAGTTTCCGTAAGAAGTTCATGAGAACAGAGGATTTCTCTCCGGCACATCACTAGTTGGCACGTTAGAATGCATCCGATAAAGTGTGACTTGGAGCTATCAGCCAAACGATTTCTGGCTAGGTTTGCTACTATAGTGGAGCGTCGATTTTTAGAACGTATATATGTACCTAATTCACCCCTCCAATAAGTGACACACTCTGGAACGGCGCACTTTAATGTCGGAGACCAAGATCCACTTTGGGTCTCTGAGCCAGCTACGTAAGTAATGAGTGACACCTAGGGCGGGCGGCCGACCCGCCTCTCTTTCCAAGCTACATGTGCACGTAACAGTGCACTGAACAAAGTGACAGCACGTTTGGACGTTGTAGATACAATTACCTTACTAAAACAGACTTTGCTGCTTTATGTAGTATGTAACTGTTAAGATCACAAGGTTATATAATAGATATTTTAAGACCCTGCCTACATTTTATGTATCCAGTTTACGTACCTTCAAGACTCAGTGATCCGAGGGAGGGGCCTAGCCACTTGTGGCACAGGTTCCAACAGGAACCAATTACAAGGACTAGTCTCCAAACAATTAGAACAAGTCTCAACGCCACTTGTCAAACTATAGTTCTTAGACCCCATTCTTTTAAAGACTTACCTTTGTAAAAAAGAAAATAAACAATATTATTATTATTATGTTACGAATATATTTGGTCAGGTGAGTGTGGAACTTGTATTGACCGTCCTTGTTAAATACTGAACTAAAATGTTTGACCCGGGCATAGCAATGCATATCGCGAGCAAAGCAATGGATTGTAGGGAATGCTCAAAATGATCCAAAGGCAAGCACATTTGAGCAGCCATTCTATACACGTTAGAATGCATCATACGGCGCGTTCAAGTTTGGACTGGCAATTATTCAGTAAAACCAGACGTGCCTTGCATATGTAGTATGTCCGGCCAAGTGGGAGCCGGCTTTCCCCACTTTTCTCATTATGTATCTCATAAACATACACTTTAAGTATGTATTATAACAACCAACTTAATTAAATATAAATCATATCCAATCGGATTGTAGGTACAACAGAATTTACAATTTTTATGTTTACTATATAATTTTCCAAAAACTGTAATTTCATATATTCATGCCCTGTAAAATAGAGTGTATGTTTATTTTTGTTTCTCCTTATTTACCTTTTGTTTATTTATATTTCATTAATCTCTGTTTCTGAACAAAAATAATAATTTTCTTTTTATAAGTAAAGAAATTTAAAAGGAGACTGTGGCGCGAATTAGAGAAATATGGAAAGCATGGGAGAAACCTTTCCCAAGCAATGGCACAAAATAGGTCAGAAAAAAAAAGTAAGGAACCGTAAATCCAAAGTTTGCGTCATTTTAGTACAGAACCCTAAAACCAAAATAGTATCCAGGCCATATTTCTAGTTGAATGCAGTCTGCGCTTTTGTAGTGACTGCGAAACACAAGTTTGTGCGCCCCGGACCATTTGTTTAGATTCGGTCGCACGGAATATTCGGTGATACGAAACCTCCACGAGGTTATTTTATTTGCGGTACATATTTTTGAACGATACCCTGCATTTTATGACTTGCAACTCGTTTGATTTGTTATTCTTTTCAGCTGTGTAGCTACACTGATATTATAAAGAGGAAAGACTTGATTGTTTCTTTGCATTTAATAGGCTCTAAAACTACAGGTCCGACTTGAAAAATTCTTTCACCATTAGAATCTTACCTTATCGCAGATGTACACAGGCTATAGAATACCCATGCGAAGCCGAGGCGGGAAGCTGGTATTTTAATAAAAGTAGCTGAACGGGTTTGCACCGGTTTCGATTCCCGGCTCGGCTTGTACTTAATTTTCACAGGTATTTGTCCGCGGAATAGTACTTTTTCCCGGGATCAGGGGTTGGAATACCGGTAAAAATCCATTACCGGTACCTCTATGAAACGACAGTACCGGTAATTGGTTTGGTACCGGTACATTTGGTAACGGTAAAAATCAAGTACCGGTACCTCTATAATACAACGGTACCGGTAATTGGATTGGTACCGGTACCTCAATAAAACGACGGTACCGGTAATTGAAAGAAGTACCTGTACCAAATACCGGTAAACAGTACCGGTACTTAGTACCGGTACTCGTATTGGGAATTATCATTTCGTTAATGTGTGTCGTTGCCGTGTTGTGCATGTGCGGCGTGAGGCGGGGGCCCACAATAGGGCGGCACTTTTACAGTCGAGCGAGTCCCATGCGGTAGAAGGCAACAATGCGTAGGTACCGGTAAAATTAACGCAATTTTAATACCGTTAAAATTTGACAGAATAGAGGTACCGGTACTTACCGGTACTTATAATGTGAATTTGGTACCGGTAACAAGTAGCGGTAAAATTACCGTTAACTGTTAACAATATTATTACCGTTAAATACTAGATTACCGGTACCTCATATTACCGTTAAAATTTTAACAGAATAGTAATACCGGTACTTACCGGTACTTATAATGGGAATTTGGTACCGGTAACAAGCCCTGCCCGGGATAAAATGTACCTCCTCCGTATCCCAGGTAACGTGTATGCAAAATTTCATGATCGGTTCAGTAGTAAAGGCGTGTAAGCGTAACAAACAAACAAACTTACTTTCGCATTTATAATATTAGTTAGAATTATAAAAATAATATTTTGATTCGGGACAAAGCTGAGATCCATGTACGACTAAAACCTACATACTCGTATACTCCCAACCAGTAAGTCTTTTACAAAATACCCTGGAGGCAAGTTCTCGGGACGTCCATTACATAGGTCATTATAAAGGTCGGTGGTCTCAAAGTTTTAATGAGAGGAACCGGAGGCGTCATCGTTGTGGGGAGGGGAGAGGGAGGTCTGATAAGGAGTTTAATCCTGACCTAATTGATTCGGTATGCCGGCTGCTGCAAGGTCGTGCGGTATCAGACGACATCGATTTAAGATAATCATGGTGAAGTAAATAACTAAAGGGACTTCCGAGGTCGCCTAATCAGCTACGAGTGGATTGAAGTAAAATCTACTGATTGTTTTTTTTTGTTTTTCGTATGTGTAAGTACTACACTTTTATTTCAGGTAAAGAACAAATAGGTAAAAAAAAAAAAAATATACAGTGATTATAAGTAACTATATCCTAATCCTAACTAATATTATAAATGCGAAAGTGAGTTTGTTTGTTTGTTTATTTGTTTGTTTGTGTGTTACGCTTTCACGTTGTAACTACTGAACCGATCATCGTGAAATTTTGCATACACGTTATCTGGGGTGCGGAGAAGGACATAGGGTACATTTTATCCCGGGAAAAAGTTCCCGAGGGATTCGAAATTGACGCGGGCGGAGCCGCAGGCGAAAGCTAGTACAATATAAATATGAAGTGAAAAAAAAGCTCTAGAAAAAAATATCTTAGAAATCTTGCCCTGGAAACGCTGGCTGCGTTCCCCCGTTGGATAGCTATGCTAATCCGTTGGGCGAAAAAGCAGGCTGCCCTCTTATCACCGGCAGCCGACATGAGCTGTGGGGCAATCTCTTTTAAGAAACCCCTCGCGCTGGGTCCAAAGTCAAGCTCCTAACGTTTCTACACCAAACGGCACAAATATATAATCCTCAGCTAAGGTTGCATACCTGCGCCGTTTGACGACCTGTATGTGTAAGTGGCCAATACTGGTATCAGATTTATCAAGCTGCCTAAGGCATCTGATATAGCTTAACGAGTGCCATTAATGATGACAGCCAGGACCAACAGTTTATCGTGCGGTAAGTATAGAGGAGTCAGAGATAATTTTTATGCCACTTGCAGTCACACACAAATCCTAGTGGGACCGCGCCCGGAGTTGCTTAACATGCGTTAGCTTTAATAATGCTCACACCCACTAGGCCATTGGGTTTCTAAACTTATTCTCATAACAATAATAACATAACAGTGAATATTTTACGTTTTATTGTTAAAAATAGCGTATAATGTAATAAAAGTTTATTTCTTCGATTAAATCACATAAACAGTGAAAAGAAAAACAGATATTTATATTGCCTTTTAACAAATATACAAATAAAAAACTAAATAGGAATATTTTCCTTAACTAATTTCCATATAACCAATTCTTCTAAGAAACACTGAAGCAAAGATACAAAAACATAAATGGAGCACATTTACCTTTGAGAAATTCTCAGACAGCCCTCTATCCAAAGTCACAGAGTCATTTAAAGAAATGCGCTGGAGTCTACTCAGCGTTTTGCGAATCTGCAGAATAGAAAACCGGAAACATCAAGGCTTTTAAATAGAGGCTGTGTCTTTGGTATTAGGCTCGATTTATATGCATCCGCACAACCGAGCGGGTTCGCCGCGGTCGCGTCGCATTTGGATTTATATGAAGCGGCTAAGACGCTTACACTCTCACCCTCGTTCTTTTACCGACTTTCCCTTGAAGGGGTTACGCAACCCGTCAAAATTTAATGACTTTTCCTACGGGGCTGAAAACTCGGAAAAAAAATACGGAAATTCAATACAAAAGTATTTAGCTGAGCCGGTAATAAGTATGGAAATTTGACCTTTTTGAGTTTCCAGCGTTAAACATTTTGACGCGTGACACGCCACGATTGAATATACATTAAAACGTGGTGACTGTCTGTCCGGTTAACGTTTGTATCATCGAAATTATTCACAAGAAAAACACAGAATGTTATTAAACAGAGTTATAATAGTATAAAACTATAATATCCTCTTAATTCTGGTCAAATGACTTGTTGCGTCCATTATGTTTCAGTATCTGTTTTGTCCCATTTGCATTTGAATACAGCAACAGTTACAGGTAGAGACAGTGGAACTGACTTGCGGCTAGAGTCCAATTTGCCGCTCTGTCGCTGCTAACTGCCAAACTTCCCAGTATAGTGTCACTACGAGCTATGTACATCTCGCACACTCACAAAGTGCCGAAAGTTCAGAAGTAGCAACATTTTGGCGAATGTAAGTTACAACAAACTATTCAACACATACTGACTCTTGATTTGACTCATAAATCTATGACTGCGTATTTTTATTATTCGACTGAAAGTGTAAAAAAAATATCGTTTACTTACAGTCAGGCAACGAGTAAAATATTAGACAGGAATGGTCCTGTCTAATATTTTACTCACAACACCGACAATACGTAAAAGCTAGTTTTTTTAAGATATATTTTCATATGTTTGTTATTCTGTTAGGTCTCCATGGGGAGACCTAACAGAATAACAAACATATGAAAATATATCTTAAAAAAAAACTAGCTTTTACGTATTGTCGGTGATGTCAGCACGGGGTATTAGCAGGTAACCGTCTTTGGAACTTCCGGTACACGACTTCCTGTGGCCAGGAGACCTCCTGCATGGTCTCTAGATGGTGGGTTCGCACTATTACCATAAATTAAGTAAAGCTTGCTTTTTGGCGAGAAGCCAACCGTTCGACCCTTAGTGTAAATTAGGACGTACCACGTAGTCTACACGTCCTCTACCTTCGTAGACCAATGCAGGCGGGACACGAACATCTGCGTCTTCTTTACCTCGGGATGCAACAGCTGGTTTGGTCTATTGCTTCTCTTTATGGTTTGGTCTATTTATGGTAACGGCTATGATAAGCGACGGTTATAAGCTTGAAACCTGTCAAATAAGATTCGCATAAGGTCATGGTCAACTATTTGTAAAAAAGCAGAGTCAATATGCGAAGGTAGCGTCAGCACATCTTAGTCATTCTAAGTATTACCGTTTTTGAGTTCTTGTTACAAATCTGAGAAACATTTTACAATTACGGTAAATGGTATTATGCTTCTTTTCTGTACTCTTGTAGGTTTGTCGCTGATTTAAACTGTGTTTACTCAAGGTTTATGGGCGAAGTTTCGCGATAAATTGTCGCGGCGCATGCCTCATTCAAATATTCATTTCAACTTTTCCCAGGCACAGATTTGTGGAACTGAAATTAAGGAAGTTTAATTATTGTCTAATTTAAGAGCAAGTAGATTTTATTTCAATTTATCTGTTACATTAATGCCATAGAATGCGGTAAAGTGCGCTAATTAAATTATATTATAGCTAAGATACGTAGAAGTAAGGATCTTTCTCATAATTAGCTGCACAAATTTTGTCTTTAAACTTTTTTGCGTAGCATCGTACTTTTTTAATTAAATATGCAGAAGTAAATTTAATTATATCCGCAAATATAAGTATGAACCTCTGTACTTTCCATAAACAGATATTATACTGTTTTTGGTGCAATAAAGTATATTCATTAATTCATATTAATTTTAAAAAGTAAGGTTTTGTTTAGAATAAAACTGTAATCATTTCGATTTCAACCGTGAACGTTTTGCTGAATACAAAATAGGTAGTTCACATCAAAATATAAATGACGAAACGTGGCGGAAACCAAGAACAAAGAAATTGGGAGAATATACGGCGCGAAGAAATAATTGGGAACAATAAAGTTGTTGTAAGGACTCGAGAAATGAATCCGAGAAACTTGAAAGCCACCTTCCGAATACGTTTACAAAGTTATCCCATTTTCATAATGATTTATTTTATTCACAATCGTTTCGGCCATACATCATTTTTGTCTCGCGTTTCTTTTGCAGCTGTTTACTTTTGCTTTTATGTGGGAATTGAGAGATTGCTTGAATTACCAGATGGTGCGTTATTTTCTATTGTTATTTCTGGATTTTCTTTATTATACTTCGGAAAGAGTAAAAGTTGAAAAGATTTCTTAGTAAAATAATAGGAATTTCGACTATACACAGTATTGAATTATAAGTTTTTTTTTCTATTGATACCTAGGTAGGTATATAACGCACCCGTAAATGAAAACCAAAGCCAAACAAAAATCAAAATTTTTCAAAGACTGATTTTATCATGTTCATGAAAACACACAATATGATGCGCACATATTATGACCTACCTACCTCCACTAAAAAATTCTGAGTAGTGATGTGAAGTGAGACTATTTAATTCATGATATTGATAGAAATATAGATTGAATATTATCATGTATAGATTATATAAGACTCCAGTTTCTTCAGTTATTTTATTCTATAATATATAGATGTAGTAATGCAAATAAATGATTTGGATTTAGTATTTAAATCTAAACTAATAATATATGGAGGAAAGTTTGTTTGCATTGAAGGGACTCCGAAACTACTAGATAAATTTGACAAATGATTTCACCATTACAACCGTGCATTATCCCTGATGAGCATAGGCTATAGAATATAATACCTATATCTACCCGTGCAAAGCCAGAAATAACCTTTTAAACTAAACAAATCAAATAATTTAGTGATTCTAGTGAAACGAACATTTAAAACGAAAAGCTAAAATGTTCATAAAAGAAATGCAAATCAGTGTGTCAGGGGCAAGCTCGAAAGCCCTCAAGATAAGCTTAGCGAGTGAGCTTAATGAGGACTCGTACTTCTTGGGACTGAAAACTTCCAACTGCGTGAATTTTAAACGGACTAGTGGGAAATTCCGGATATGGAGTTTGGGAGCTCACTTGCACGGCAGTTGATTAAGACATTTATATGTGCATACTGCATTTAAAAACTCTATTAGTATTGGATTGGAATTAAAAATGTATATATGCATTGCTTTAATATGTTTTTAAAATTCGAGATTGAATAATCTGTTTAAAAAACATTATATTTTTTTATCAAGATTTGAAACTTTTGCATGAATGCAAAAAACAAAATACTCTCTGCCTAATCACGGTCTTCATATATCAATTGATATGCCGATATCGATAGTTATTTTTAAAAATAATACATATTTATTTTTGTAGTATATTCATCTGGATTTTACCAAAATTAAACGAGTCACACTACTTATTTGCTTTACGAAATAAACATAAAATATAAGTCAAAAAAAAAACGAAAGTCTATGTCCAGGGCAAGTTTGAAAGCATTAAAGAATAGGTCAGCGAGTGGCAGCTTAATGAGTGCTCACACTTCTTGGTACGGGAAGCTTCTGCCGCATGGATTTTTAAACGGACTAATTGAGAATTCTAGAACCTATGATTGTGAAGTTTGGGAAGTCAACTAGCACAGCAGTTAATAAATACTTTAATATATGCATACTACATGGCTTGTGAAGTTTAAGGACTCTATTAGTAGAGTAAATATTAGTTATATGTATTGCTGTAATATGTTTTTGGTATTGCACTTCTTGCGACGGAACACCTCGGATCTGCCCGAATTTAAAACGAACTAGTTGAGAATTCCAGATACTATGCATAGGTATATGGAGTTTGAGAACTCAACTAGAATGGCAGTTAATCTAGACATTGATATGTGCATACAACATTGCTCTATGAATACAAAATAGAATAGTCTTATTCAATAAGGAGCAGACATAATGATGTAACTTGAGGTATTGAATCACAAATATACTTCACAACAGGTATTTATTAGTTTCATGTTTCTCGTAACACGTTTCTTGTTAAGGACCCGTAGGGGTCCCTCTTCAAGTTTATCCAAATTTTATTAAGCCGTGGTAGAGCCTTGCTACCTGCAAAATTAATTTTATTCTAGTAACAAGAATGGGCTGGCTCGTCCGGGGAAGCACCACACTCTCACAGAAAATCGACGTTAGTCTAGAAGCTCGCTTCTATGCTTCGTTCCGTGAGTGAGATAGTCGGAGGCCCATCATCCCCCAATTTTCTTCCCCCAACTCCTTGAATGTCCGGCAACGCTCCTAAAGCATCTTGGTGTTGCTGTTGTTCATGGGCAGCGATGATCACTTATCATCAACGATGACACGCTTGCTCGCTTGCCGTCCTAAATCATAAAAAATAAATGTTTGTATTATAACAAGAAACACACATATAAATGTGTATTTCTTGTTATAGTTGCAATAAATTAGATATACATATTTTGTGAAAATTTCAAGTCTCTACATATTTCAGAGGAATTGATGCTGCCCTATGACAGACGGACGGCGGATGGGCGGATGGGCGGACGGATATAGGAAGGGTTCTTTTTGGAACCATTTGGACTCCGAACCCTGAAAAATATACTTTTTTTCTAATGTATATTTGACGGCAACAATCAGACGAGCCACCTAATGGAAAGTTATCATCGTCGCCCATGGACATCTGCAACACCAGAGGAGGTGCGGATGCGATGCCGACTCTTAAGATACCCGTAAATACGGCTCCCTCCCGAGGTTTTCCCTGTGTGCTATGACTTGGGGTTAAAGGACCCCACTCCACAATCCTGCTGTATGTACGAGGGCAAAAAACTTGCGTGGCGGCAGGAATTGGCGACAGTAGACGACTATTGTAATAGTTTGAGTTGACGACCAAAAATAAATATGCTTTACCTTGTAGCATAGCAACTGTCTAGTCTATTTAATAATGCTTGATGAAGCTTTCTCGCAATATTGTAGATATTAATTGGAATCACTTGTAAGGCAATAACAATCAAACAATAACGTTAATGAGACATTCAATATGAATATCGATATTATCTTAGCAACGAGAAACACTCGAATCCACATCGATATCGTCGTGGCAACGACCTGGCGAGTAATAAATTGCGAGGATTTTCCTGTCGCTTTGAAAGTCAAGGCGGTACGGGGCAATTTATATTCTGACCTGGCTTGGCTTGGATAGTAGCTAAATATAATAATAATATCTTAATTTTCACGTATTGTCGGTGACGTGCGGCGCAGGGTATCAGCTGGCCGCCATCCTCGGAACTTTCGATAAACGATTCCCTGTGGTCAGAAGTCCTCCTTCATGAAGGTCTCTAGATGGTAGATCGGCACTCTGACCACTAATCAAATAAAGCTTAATTATGTGCGAGATGTCAACCGTTCGACCCTCAATGTGTATTAGGACTTCTCCAAAATTCAAATTCAAATTCAAATTTCAAAATTCAAAAACGTTTATTAATATAGGTCATTTGGACACTTATTAATTATCATATATTTTCAACTGAGAATTGTTGACGTCAGTAATTTACTTATGGGTAAGTTTAATGCCGCTTCCAAAGCGGAGTGCAGAAGAAGAGGCAACAAACAGCACAGCGCATTTTCTCCAATCGACGTCAATTTACAATTTTAGTTTATCTTAAAAACTAGGTATGTGGACTAAGTATACATTGTCCTTACTATAGTCATTGCAAATTGATTTTTAAAAAAATGATGTTTAAGAATATAATATATTTTTTTAAAAAAATATGTCAAATTATTGATATTTCATAAATGTCATCTTTAAAAATATTTTGTACCGAATGTACCAAATATATAGTCATATATACAAAACTACGAGGTGTCTGCGCCAAGCTCAAGCCCAATATTATTGTCATTTAGGAAATCTTTAGTACTATAATAGGCCTTTTTACAAAGTAACTGTTTTACATAACCTTTGAATTTTCTATCAGGCATATCTAGGATTGGTAAGATAAGGGCAGTTTCATTTAAAAACACTGTAAGCCCAATCTCACTAATTGAATTCAGTCACTCGTGAGATAGTTAGTTAGTTTTTCGTGTGTGTAAGTGGCCAACACTGCTGTCAAATTTTTAAAGTCGCCTAATGGCATACAAAGCATCAATGATGACGTCTAGGACCAACGGCTTAACGTGCCTTTCGTAGCACGGAGGAGTTTAAGATATTTTTATGCCACTTGTGGTCATCCATCCCAGTGGGGATTGTACCCAGGTTTGCTTAACACGTGTAAGTGTTAATATTGCTCACAACCACTGGGCCATTGAGCTCCTCTGACACTCTGTACGTTAGATACGAGTGGAGATATCTCGTATCGTGTCTAACGTACTGCGGCGTCTCCCTCGTCGTGACTGAATTCACGTACAACACCGACTGATGTAGACGCAATGCAAAATCATTTAAAAAATGATCAATATTTTTCGATTTGTTAAACTATGACTAGAGATCGGATATTCCAATGCGTATTTACCTAAAGTACAGAAGTTGGCAATTACGCAACGCACAGACATATTGAAAAAATACTGCTTTATTATTAACAAATGTAAGTGGAAGGAGTTAGTACATACACTTACTCTCTGCTCCAACGTAATGGGGTTGCTTTTCGCTGGCATTGATAGTATCAATGATTTTTGACGAAGCTAAAACACCCTTATCAGGTTGTAATAGTGTGTAATCGGGCCTAATAAAACTCATGGAATAAGTATAAGTACTTTATAAGTGTCCGAGTGCAATAGAAAATTATACCAGTATCGGAAGCCGCTGCCATAATATGTGAGCCGAAAATCAAGTTTAGATAAATATGCACTGGAATATCTTATTAATCAAGGAATGACTTATTAAAAAAAAATTAGCAATTATCATGATATTTTTAAAACAAATAACAATAAAAACCTTTACGACCTAATTCTGTTCTGTTTCAAACATTATCATGATTTGAATTAAATCACTCGGTACTGTTTTATCGCTTTTATTACATTATTTCACACCTTGTTTGGTGATTTAATTTAAATATGTAACAATCACGAAAACATATGAAACCGGGGAGTAAGGGGGAGATCGGAACTAACATCATTACCGGCCCAATAGTCAACCTCACCTGCGCGCGCCTTTTGGCGGCGGCAACCAGTGCCGCGGTGCTCCCTGCTAGAAAACAGACGAGGCTATGGCGACCGAGTCAGTAGCGGTATAATTACTCACCTTACCGAGTCCGGTTAGAAGAGGCTACAGCGGCCTAGGGGAGTAAATAACCCCTAAAATGTCTGGTGCAGAAGGCAACGGGAAACCACTGCACTATAATTCCCTAGAACTTCAGCATGGAAAAGTCTAATCAAAATACGGCCCCGAGTGCCCGGCGTCCCTTAGATGGGACAGGGGTGCGAAGAATCTCCGGGCGGGCATTTAGAATAGGAACCTGGAATGTAAGAAGTCTCAAGAGTCCAGAAAAAGTTTTTAACCTTTGCAAAGAAATGGATCGGCTGAACATTGATATCCTTGGCTTAAGTGATGTAAGATGGAGACACCAAGGTAAACATCGGATCGATGAGAACCACGTGATGTATTATTCTGGTCCAGAAGAGTCTAACAACATGCATGGCGTCGCAATAATTTAATAAAGTCAAAATAATTTAAACATTTACAACACCAATATCGTTCGTGCCTAAATCAAGTCGTGCTATGATGATTCAAATCCAGGCAAAACCCAGAAACCTAAACATTATCCAACTTTATGCCCCTACTAAAGATGGTTCGGAAGAAGACGTCGAAGAACTATATAAGCAAACGGAAGAACTCATTAACATTACCAAAAACATGACATTAATATAACTCTAGGAGACATGAACGCAAAGGTGGGCAAGAGAGAGGTTAAAGGGACAGTTGGACAATACGGTCTCGGTGAGAGAAATGACAGAGGAGACAGACTTGTTCAGTTTTGCCAAGAACAAGATCTCATAGTCACTAACACATATTTTAAACTATCACCTAGAAGACTGTACACTTGGACCTCACCACGCCATACACCTGAACAGATAGTCCGTAATCAAATCGACTACATTTTAATTAATAGTCGGTTTAAAAACTGTGTGAAGAGTGTAGAAACATACCCAGGAGCTGACATAAGATCCGATCATAATCTTTTGGTAGCAGACATGACATTCATTCTAAAGAGACTTCGCAAGCGGCAAACTAATAGTTTAGTAAATATACGCAAAATCAATGATGTCAACTGCAAACCTAGAGTGATAAAAGAGATCAATGACTGGGCAATAGAAGCCAAGCAATCTCATGGATCTGTTGAAGAACAATGGCACCACTTAAAAACTAGAGTGCATAAAATCAACACCGATTATCTTAAGCCAGATAAGTGGATCGCTAAAGAACCATGGATGACTGATAAGATTTACCAGCTTATGGAGGAAAGAAGATTACATAAAAATAATAAGGAGCGGTACAACGATATCGACCGTGAAATCAGGAGAGAAGTTCGCTATGCCCGTAACACCTGGTATAGCAAAAAGTGCGATCGTCTTGAAGAGCTGCATAAAAAACACGATGCATTAAATATGCATAAGGAAATCAGGGCTATGGTAGAAAAGAAACGAACCACGCACCAATTAATGGACGCCGATAATCTTCCGGTCTTAGAAATTGCAGAAAAGAAACGCATATGGGAGCAATATATTAAAAACATGTTCGCAGATGAGACCAGAATTTGTAATGATAACATCAATGTAGATGGGGTCCTGTCTATCCTAAAAGAGGAAGTTAAGAAGGCATTACATAAGGCTAAATCAGGAAAAGCTTCTGGACCGGACAGCGTTCACATTAAGGTGCTTAAATTGGTGGAAGAAGAGAACTTGGATGGCCTAGTGAAGCTTCTGAACCTGGTGTATGATACTGGCCAAATCCCTAACGACTGGTTGAGATCTGTCTTCGTTACTCTTCCCAAGAAAACCAATGCGAAGAAATGTGAGGATTTTAGGACTATAAGTTTGATGAGCCACCTGCTAAAACTACTCGTCTCAATTATACATGAACGCATCAGGTCAAAGTGTGATGAACAGCTTGGGGACTGTCAATTTGGTTTTAGATCAGGTGTGGGCACACGAGAAGCTTTATTTGCTATACAGGTTTTGGTCCAAAAGTGTAAAGACATGCAACAGGACGTCTATCTCTGTTTTGTTGATTACGAAAAGGCTTTTGATCGAGTGAAACATGATAGACTACTTGACCTATTAAAAGACATAGGGCTCGACGATAAGGATCTTCGAATGATTCAAAACCTGTACTGGAACCAACATGCCACCGTAAGAATAGAAGGAGAAGAAACCAATGCTGTTGCTATCCAAAAAGGGGTTAGGCAGGGCTGCATTTTGTCACCTATTCTCTTCAACTTATATTCAGAAGCTATAATAAACGAAGCTTTGTATGATCTCGACTGTGGTGTAAAGATCAATGGCCGCAATATAAACAACATTCGATACGCTGATGACACAGTTTTAATAGCATCTACAGCGGCCGACCTACAACGAATAGTGAAGAGTTTAGAAGAATGTAGTCTCAGAGCTGGTCTTAAAATGAACGTTAGAAAGACAAAATATATGGTTATTTCTGGAAAACTAAATGTTGCTTCTAACATTAGAGTTTCAGGCCAAAATCTAGAAAGAGTTCAAAAATACAAATACTTGGGTATGTACCCAAGTATTTGTATTTTTGGGTATGTACCCAAGTATTTGTATTTTTGAACTCTTTAAAAGGCTAAACGAGGAGTGGGTCAGTGACTTAGAAATAAAGTCTCGTATAGAAGTGGCTCGCAGGGCTTTTAAAACTATGAGCAACATTCTCTGTAGTCGTAGCATCAACAATGCGCTACGCACTCGTTTACTTCATTGTTACATTTGGCCCATTGTATTGTATGGATGTGAGGCTTGGACCATTAAAGAAGATCTTAAAAGACGAATAGAAGCATTTGAGATGTGGACATATAGACGCATGCTGTCCATTAGTTGGACCCAGAAAGTGACCAATATAAGCGTTCTACAACGGGTTGGCCAGAAGCGCAACCTTATGCTTACGGTAAAGAAGCGGAAAATCTCCTACCTTGGTCATGTGCTCCGACACCAACGGTATGACCTCTTACAGCTCATAATGATGGGCAAAGTTGCTGGAAAAAGAAAGGTGGGAGGAAGAAGGAAGTCATGGTTGCGGAACATAAGACAGTGGACCGGGATTGCTAAAGCGGCTGAGCTGTTCCGTCGAACCAAGAACAGAGATGACTGTACCAAGCTGATCGCCAACCTTCACTAGTTGGAGAGGCACCTTAAGAAGAAGATGAAACCGTTATTAATAACAAAAAATGTCAGACCCATGTCTAATATAAATTTGTTGTAGGTCCCCACTTGTATGTATTTAAACAATAAATAATTACCAAAGAAAATTGGCGCTTATAATAAATTGATTGTCCTTAAAATTATAATTACAGGAATAATGAATTGTTTTCGTCGAGAGAGGTCGCGACTAAGGACCTGAAAACGGCATATTTCGGCAATTAAGTCATTAAAGCAGAGAGCCGGCTGCCTAATTAAATATTTACCTAGGAAAAGGCCAGCGATTAAGATTGTATTCATTAAGGGAAGGCAGTGGGACGCCCAGCTCAAAGGACACTGCGGCGGGAAATCTAAAACTCAATTGGACCTAAAAATGCGTCGTAGTGGGCTTAGTTCTAGGATAGGTTTACTTTCATTGACAGATGTTTGACGGTAATGGACAATGATTATACCTTCTACTTTGTCTTCATCTACATCTACACTAATATTATAAAGGGCAAAGATATTTATTATATATAAATATATATATTTTTATATTTGTTTGATTGCATTAAAAAATCTCCGAAATGACTGTATTTGAAAAATTCTTTTATCATTAAATCCTACATCATCCTTGATGTACATGGGCTTTAGAATTAAATACCTATATCTACCCAGAGCTCAAGACCAAGCTCATTAGCGTGCCATGGGAGAGACCTATGCAGTGGACGAGTGTAGGATGGTGATGATGATCTACCCGTGCAAAGCCGGGGCGGGCCGCTAGTTGGCAATAATATAATTGGATTCTTGATATGGCATTAATACCTTCCATTATTTCAGGGTTCTTTAAAGCGTTATTATCCTGTCGTAATACCAGTCAGCGAATATGTTAGCGCAGGGAAACGCTGGATGCAAGCCGCTTTCAACCGGTCATTTTGAAAATCATTGGAAGAGGCTATGGCTATGTCCAGCAGTTGATTTCTTGCGGCTGGTATGATGATGATGATCATCATCATTTCGTGTAGGTGACACCTTGGTGTCAGAGTTCTTTGGAACCGCCTTTCGGCCTCTGACGTCGTTTCTTTAACGGCCAACGGTTTAACGTGCCTTTCGAAGTATGGAATCACCTTTATTATCAGACGATCAGGTGATTCAAGCCTGCAATGTCCTAACCAAATTCGAAGCAACTAAATAAAGTATGCTTCCCGTGGGAATTGAACCCAGGTCCCTGGGTCTACAGGCAAACGCCTTAACCACTGGACCACGGAGGGAGTTCTGATGGGAGATGATGATAATGAAAAAGGTTATCATGGAGGAGTCCGATGGACCAGTGCGCGTAAGCATTGTAAGCGCTTACGCAACCCTGGGCGCTGGCTCCGCTAGGGTGGGACGTTTAGCCGATGGTCCCGATTGTCATCATAAATGGCAGTTGTCCAGCTATGTCAGACGCCTTTAGACCTTATATAATAATACGGTTCCCGAGGGATCGACATTCACGCGAATCCCAAAAGCTATTCTTTAATATTTCTAAGAAAAATAATAAATGTATCAGACGTACCTCAAGAACAACTAAGCTAGAAATAATTACTGTGCCTTGACGTAACTCATTTGAGTTAGGTCAAGGCACTCCTTGAGATAATCTGACCACTTGTAGGGCACAAAGCTAGGACAAAGGCGGATTTGCAGGCCTCCGTCCTGATAAATGATGCCACTTTATAATGGTGGCTTAGGGTATTTATACTAAAATTTAGACTATATATTGAGACTTTCAAATATCTCGGGAATAAGATCACAGAAAAAAAAGATAGGAATAATTTATATAATAATTTATATTTAAATTTTTTTAATAATTTTATTTTATTTATAGTTGAAATGCGAGCGTTAAGAAGTATATGTGGAGTAAGTATGAAAGATCGTTTACGAAATGATGTAATAAGGGATCGGTGTGGAGTGAAAGACGATATAGTGACAAAAATTGAGAAAGGAATGTTGAGATGGTTTGGACATGTAGAGAGGATGGATGAAAAGAGACTTACGAAAGGTATATATACGGCACATGTGGTTGGGACAGTCGGTCAGGGCCGGCCTCGACGAACGTATAGTGACCAAATTGCAAAGGTTCTTGCAAAAGGAAAAATAAGGAGTACCCGAAACCGGCGAGCATGCATGAAAAGAGTGATGGATGTAGATGAAGCAAAAGAGGTTTGTAAGGATCGTAGCAAGTGGAGATCTATAGTCTCTGCCTACCCCCATGGGAAAGAGGCGTGATAATATGTATGTATGTATGTAATAATTTATATCTATAGAACGTCCATACTAAATATCATGGAAATCGTTTCATTGGTCAAAGCAGGATGAGTCAACAGGCAGATAGAGTTTCTACCGCAATTATAATATTATGATATAATGTAAAAGTGTCGATTGCCGCTGACATAATTAAAAAAATCATTCGACGAGTTTGTGTGTTACGTAGGAACTTAGTCGACGTGGGTACTCAATTTTAGTTACCAATTACTCCGAAATGTTATAGATTAAAGAAATATGGGCAAATTTATATCCCGCTTTAGTGTGTAATCGATTAAAACCTATCTGTCGTGTGTTATCCAAAATAACTAAAATATACGTGATTTAAAAGTGTTTAAAAAAGAAGAAGAATTTTCTGTGTTAATTTAGAACAATTTTATTAAAGAAATAAAAGGGAAAATTTAGGGAAACAACGAGGGGAGGCCTTTGCCCAGCAGTGGGACACAAATGTCTAAAGAAAAAAATAAAAATAAAAATTTGAACATCTACACATATGTGTGTGAATTTCATCCGATCCTCATTTGTATTCATTGTGACATAAGTTCTGCCTTCATAACTCTCCAGTCTCCTTCAATCTGAGCTGAGAAAGTACAGTTAAAACTATGGCCAACTGCACTTATATTAATGGAGAAATTAAAAATACTTAAGAATACATTTATATTTTTAGTAGGCAGTGAGATAATCAAAATGAAATGATGAGTAAACACACAATGTTTGAAGATATACATGAAGTGCATACGGGTAGTGATCCACCGGCTATCGGCCGGACGGATGACGAATTTATCTGCTGAACGCATATTGATTACCTCGACGACCTGAATTGCATTGTGACCTCTTTATTATGTAACGAAAAGGTTAATTTTGTTTGCTTTAATTTTAGTGCCACGTCCATTACGGGTCACTAAAATTGAAGCAAAGGGGCTAGGGTTTTTTTCAGGAATTTCTTAATAATTAATTAATAGTGGTTACCTTAATGATCTAAACTGTTAGATGGCACTTCCAACCATTTGCTGTAATCTTAACCTTTTTTAATAACAATTTTTTTTTCAAAATTAATTTGGGTTATTTTTTGACTATTGCTTAATAAATTGGTTGAAAGACATAGAAATACTTAAATGCTCTCAAGATTTTAATAATCCAAGATGGATGCTTACTTTCCTGAGAAGGTAGTCATATTTATTTATTTTTATTTAATTTTTGTGGCAATCTTTTATTATGTATGAAGCAATTCACACTATAAAATGCTTCTCAAGACATGAAATAAGTACAAACACGATGGGGTTACCTATTTTAGTTAAGAAGTTCCTATAGCCACCTTCGGAGTCCATCATCAGAGGTCTTTAAGGTCTTTAAGAGACGCACTTTTTAAATATCTGGGTCTTTGGTACTATGGACTTACATTAATACACAAAATTTCAGCTCGATACGTTAAGGAAGTGTTTCAAAATTGAGTTGCAAGATTTGACCCAAACAAGATACTTACATACACTGCTTGTTAAATAAAAGTGTGTAAAAATGCAAATTAATACAGTCTGTAGCTTTCTTTCGTTTATTATAAAAAAAGTATACAGTATATTTCAGCGAAACAATTTTTAAATAAACACAGTTCAAAGATCATTTTAATATACTAATATCTAATACATGTTTGTATGCTTATCCTAATCAAACATAGAGTAATCACCGAATATTGATTTCGTTTCATCCCATCTCGTCTCATTTGGGCAAATATTGTATGTCGATGGCGCTAACTACCCAACCACAAAAGCCAGTCGAAATTAGTCTGCGAATAGGGTCGCATGGATTCCGATATATGTAATATTGGATCCCTTTATACGAATATTGTTATTGGTAGGCCATATTTCAGCCGACGAGGGGCTCATTACGACGAAGCTAAAGGCATAAATCACCAACTACGGAGGCGTGAGGGATAGGCGATAAGCGTTTGTGGCGTTTTTTTATCGTTTGTGAACGAATGACGTTGTCAATCACCTGCCAGAACGAGTAACTGATTATGGACATCGCTTTTCTTTCATTTTATATTTGTGAGTTTCATCGTAATTATGGATATATTAAGAATGAAGTAGCCTTCTTTCTTTTGATGATTTAAATACGTAGTTTTACCTAATATTACAAAAAAAATTATTAAGTAAAAAATATCTTCAATTTAACCCACTTTCTATTCATCGGATAATAATGAACTAGAATATTACACTACTAAATAGTGGGTAGTATTATAGTAGTATGATGGAGCGACGATCAGCTAAGTAGAGCTTACATATTAAAGAGTTATAGTTCACCAACTTATAAATGTACTCGGAAAAGTAAAATATTTACAAATTTAATTATAAATGGGTTAGTTACGTAAAACAATTACTAAATATAAATTTACGAACCACGTAAAGAAAAGAAAATTTAAAATCATAGCAGCTTTAATAAAAATAATACTTACCTAAAAAGGCGCTTGGCAGAACGATACGAGGCCGTTTGGTGGCTCGCGAGTGAAAGTAATGTACGAAATCTGGTAAGAACTCGCGGCGGTACTGAAATAGATAATATTTTTTTCTAATTTTCCTTGTGAAGTAAGATTTTATAACTCTTTCTTTTACCACCGTCCTATGTGGTCCTGTCTGTCGTTTTTAGACGTGAAACCGTGAGGCGTGAACTCAAAGATGGCATTCACAGCTATGGAACCCTACATTGCGCGTCGCACGCCATGGACTTGGCCAGTTTTATTTTCTTGTAATTCTGTATTACAGTAGGGATTATGATTCCAGGATTTCAATATAATTCAGAGGTTCAAAATACGCTGTATAAAGGCTATATATCACGTTAGTTTTATAATAATAAAATTAGTAATATAAATAAAATAATACCAAATCACAAACATGGAAGTGCGGTGTGAGATACAGGCAAGAAGCGTTTCTAACCTTACAGGCTAGAAACGGCCTTTTTTCCATCCATTAAGTAAATGACTTGTCAGTCACCTGACGGTAAGTGATTATGGACATATATTTTCTTTTAGTCATTCATTTATTTCTAAGATTTATTATTAGATTATGATATTCTTCTTGGTATTTTTGTATTCAGTGTAGGTTTTGGTTTAATATTTTGATTTAGTAACAAACCACGAAGTAGGAACCTACGTTTTAACTGCCCTTTTTCTTCTCTTTAGGTATTAATGTTTTGGAAGCTTTATTTGATTAGCAAGATAGACGTAATAATTGATCAACCTAATAAAATATAGATATTCCGTTAATTTAAAACTGGGAACCGCAAAGTTTGTAATATTGCGATGCTCCTTGCAAAATTAAACAGATTCAACGTACATGGAAATAAATGAAGACATATTTATAAAAGTAACATTGTGTGGATTATCTGGAATATTTTAAATACAATTACATACTATCATATCCTTTTCCCTTGCAGGGTAGACAGAGCCCTGGTATTTTATACGTAAAAGCCACGTTAAGCATGCTGTGATTACAATATCTCAACACTGATAAAATCAATCGTTGCAGGTTGAAAATCTAATTTTGAACAAAATTGTTGAAGAAGGCAACTGGAGTCTTTTGCTGGTCGTCTGTGCATTACGGCTGTAAATAACAATAAAACGAGTCTGTTAACGTCATTACCAAGCTTATCTTCTGTAGATGCGACCGCTAAACGCCCAGTGCGAACTACAATATTAAAACTTAACACATTACAGATAAATTCATTTTTTACTCATGGCTTTACTCACGTTTTACTGTTCTGATGATTCTTTGAGGGACGCGAAACCGTCGTGACGCCACCCCTAACACTAGCCCCGATGATGGTCTTCCTAACAGACCAAAACTAGTCAGCGAATCCGACGTGTAAACCCGTGATTAAATAAGCAATGCGTTGCTAAATTATGCTTAACTTTTAACCAATCGTTGAGGAATGCAGCTGCTATTTTGTGTCGCGGTCGCCTGTGCCTTGCGGCTGGTACATACACTAAAACGAGGCTGTTAGCGTCGTTAATGCGAGAGATGCTTATCTCCAGCGTGTTGGAGGCGCGACAACTTAACGTCCACTGTAAACTATCTGTTAAAAAGCAATGCATTACTAAAATGCTTTAACTTTATCCCCCCCCCCCCCCCCCCGCGACTTTTAAATAAACCATTGAGGAATTAATTAGAACATATACCTTATCATGTCTGTTTTCTATAGGAATAGGCAGAGACTGGATCTCCACTAAATTAATTTTAACTAAATTAAGGATGTATAAAATAATAGTTTCTTTGATATAATAAAATATTCAAATGTTGTTTTGTATAATTTTCCCAAGAGATTTTTAATAATCTTATTCTAAATTCATGTCTTTTTGTTACCTAATAAAATAAATAAATAATATGTGTAGGATGGCAAACGCGTAAAGCTTTTAAAATATAAAAAGCATAAAAAAGCTTTTACTCAAACGTCGATTTTCTGTGAGTGTGTGGACGAGCCATTCCTAACAAAAATTAATTTTATAAATATAAATATATACGGACAAATCACACAGATTGAGCTAGCCCCAAGGTAAGTTCGAGACTTGTGGTATGGGATACTAACTCAACGATACTATATTTTATAACAAATACATATATAGATAAATATCCAAGACCCAGGCCAATCTGAAAAAGATCATTTTCCATCTTGACCTGGCCGGGGATCGAACCCGGGCACTCCATGTCTCAGGCTGGCGTGTTAACCACTGCGCAACGGAGCTGTCAATTTTGCCGATAACGTGGCTCTACCACAACTTTAAAACTATACACAGGTGAATTGGAATGCCCGGACATATTTTAATGTTGGAATCAGAATAATAATAGACCCATAAGAAATAGAAGTAAAAATAAAAAAAAATCTTCCATACAAATACAAATTCGCCGATCAGCTGGTCAAATTTCTGTGCAGTCTTAATTTTTATTTTCATAAATACCCTTTTTTTCTTGCGGTTGTACTATTAGGGATTGTGATTGAGTCATTAAAATATTGCCAGGTAGTTCAAAATCTCCATGTATATCTACGGCAATATTGCTTGCTCAATCAATACATATGGCAATAAAATGTCGTCGCTCAGATTTGCATGTTTTACTGTCCCGCCGTCTAGACTGCGGTTTTATATTCCGTATGTATACTTTTACTACAACTGTCTGTTTTATCTCAGACTTAAGCTATAAAGTTTACCTGCGTATGGAAACGATAACGTCAGGGCGAAATATTATAAATCTGTTCACATTTATATTATTAACTCATTCACGGACACTGGACAAGACACAATAGATATAACAATAGAATTCTACGTCTACTGGCGGGATGTCCCAGAAAGTGTTAAAAGTTACGTGGGATGACATAATTAAATACAACAACGGTTTCATTCATGTATTTTTAGTCAGTATCGCCGACAAGTTTCGCCTGTTCAGAAGGCCATCTTCAGAGCGAGTGTGAAACGACCTGATCTTCGATCGATGAGGATCCTCAGTGATCGAAATACATGAGTAAAACCGTTGTTTGAGCATAGGTCCAAATAAATATAAATTTAACTACCTCCGTGGTCAGTAGTAAAGGCGTTTGCCTGTAGACCCGGGGGTCATTGGTTCGATTCCCACGGGAAGCATATTTTGTTTAGTTGCTGCCAGTTTGGTTAGGACATTGCAGGCTTGAATCACCTGTTTTTCTGATAACTAAGATGATTCTGTGCTTCGGAAGGCACGTCAAGCCGTTGGTCTCGGTTGCCATATGGTAGTCGTTAAAGCAACACCTCAGAGGCCGAGAGGCGGTCCGAAGAACTCTGACACCAGGGTGTGCATAGGCGATTGACTGTGTCACTTACACGAAAAGATGATAATGATGAACAAATAGATAAAAAATAGGCAATAGCTAGTTTATTCATATAAAATAGCTATTTTTAACCTGCGAAAAAAAGAGGAGTCTTATATGACTGACCGGTGAATAGTGATAAGTCGTCTACGTTGTTTAGCTCGTCTTAAACTCCATTAAAATTGATTAAATACAAAACCGAAAAAAGTACATTTATTTACGGAAATTGCTCAACGCTCTTTCGGTTGGCGTTAACGGCTGTATATATCACTGAAACAAAGAGTGTTTAATAGGACAGATGGGTCATTTCTGTCATCAACAATACACAAACGACTGCACTCGTGGAGTCAATTAAATACAGTATAGATGAGAGTTTCCTTTTTGATATTTGAAACTTCATACGTACGTATTATGAAATGTCCTTACGAGTGCGTAAGTTAGGTGCGAATTACTAAGGCGTGAAAGAACTGAGTTGTGAAGAGCTGAGGGGCAAATAAACACAGGTGCGAAGTGCTGAGGCACGAATTAATCCAGACGCGAAGAGCTGAGGTGCGAATGTATCCAGGCGGGAAGAGCTAAGGCACGTATAAATCCAGGCGCGCAGATCTCAAAATCGAAAAGATGTAAAACCGACACACAATTGTAAAACAATTGTAATGAGTAGAGAGACTTCGTAGCGCCAACACTAATAAGTTGTGGTAGAGCCACGCTACCGGCAAAATTAATTTTTGCTAGTAGCATGAATGGGCCGGCTCGTCCGGGGAAGTACCACATTCTCACAGAAAATCGACGTTTGAGTAGAAGCTTTACCGCTTCTATGCTTCGTTCGGTGAGTGAGAGAGCCTTCCCCCATTTCCTCCCCTTATGTCCTTTCTCCAACTCCTTGAAAGGCCGGAAACGCTCCTGTTACACCCTGGTGTTGCAGTTGTCCATGGGCAGCGGTGGTCGCTTACCATCAGGTGACTCGCTTGCTCATTTGTCGTCCTATATCATATAAAAAATAATAAAACCGATTATTATTTTGACAACTGTTCGACTATTACTAGAGCACTGTTATGTTATAATGAATAATCATCATCATCACTTCGTGTAGGGGTCACGGTCAATCGACCATGCCCACCCTGGTGTCAGAGTTCTTCGGAACCGCCTCTCGGCCTCTGACGTGGTCCTTTTACGACTACCAGATAGCAGCCGGGACCACCGGCTTAACGTGCCTTCCGAAGCACGGAATGAATAATCAAGTGATCAATGGTACAATACTAGTAACAGTTGCAACTTAGATAGTGATGACAGCGATGGTGAATATGACTCGTAAATAAATATAACGCAGTGTATAATTTTTGACATTTTGATCTATTTCTGTATTATTAATATTGTTTCGTTTAAATAATTTTTATTTGACGTTGTACGATTTATTTCAAATTGTATCTAAATTTAATAAAAATAAAAATAAAATAATGAGTTACATATATGATAAGACAGGGAAGTTGTAAATGTTGATTCTTTTGAAACTTAATTAGTCATTTTTTCTGAGATAAACAATATACAATCTTTTCCCGTAACCCAGATATCATATATACAAAATTTCTGGAATATTAGTTTAGTGGCTAAGGCGTCAAAGCATATTAAACAAATTAATAAAGAACCAAATATTTTTTTGCATTTATAACATGATAGCATTGGGATACATGAGATACTGGTATTAAGAATTTGCATGAGAATTAGTTCTGTACTTTATATATTTTGTGTTGCATTGCATCGCAATGCTCGGAGACTGGAGGCAATGATTCATTGTTGTCGCGTTAATCTATCAGCAGTGACTGACGGCGGTTTTAATTCGCGGCCGACGGCCAACGGCAATTTAGCATGCATATTAGATGGCTAACTGAAGCTATGTATACTTAGTTACGTGCTATTAAGGCGCTGTGCATCAGGAGAATACCGTAAAACGTGTATTTTTTCGTCGCGCAGTTAGCCTTATTTTTCTGGGAATACTAGTATGAAAAAAATATGACGTACAGTTCAAAGATCAAAATAAATGGTTACACTAAAATATTTTCAAAAATATATTTAAAACTTAGCTAAATAAAATAGCAAAAAAGCTATATCCAGAAAAAGTTTCGTCGCGAATTACTTGATATTTTCAGCGACAACTACCAACTTTTTTATATCTATTAAAAGTATAACTGGATGAGCCAGATGGATACCTAAAAAAAATACAATATTTGGTTATAATTATTGAATTATTAAATTAAAAGTGAAAATTAACACGAAAATGGCAGACACGGGTTTGAACTGAGACTGACGACAAGTATTACACGAGTAAAAGATATATCGCGCGATGTCCGCTACAAACGGTTAAGGGATACAGCGCCTTAAGCGGAAATCTTAGGGCCGTATTTCCATACGAGCGTAGTCCCCTGATTTCTCGCCGGAGAGTACCAGCAGTGCAATGATTTTTTACAAAAATAATCTATCAATATATTAGCATGCCCCTTTTATTTATTTTTTTATAATTGAAGTATTTAAAGAGATATGAACCTTCAAAAACCTGAAAAATTAGTAAGAATTTCCGTTGTGTTCAAACATCAAGAAAACAAATTCGATTCGAGAAAACGAATTCGAATATATTAGAAAAAGAAAACATAGAAACACAGCCATAGCTTATTTTAAATTTTTACCCCTGACTTTTTGAATGGTTGTTAACCATTCAACTTAACGTGCCTTCCGAAGCACGGAGTCATTTTCAAAGGTTAGTATTAACAACCACTTAAAAAGTGTTTGTACATTCTCTACTTTGAAGAATAAATAAAATAATATTTTTGTTTTGTATAAGAACGCTCAGACTTTGGAGGTTATGCAAAATATTTTAGAGCTTATCTATCTGCAGTGTCTGATAATAAAGATCGTTCGATGTTGAAGTCTGGCATTATAATAACTGTCCAATCCATTCCGCAATAGATCTTCAAGACAATTGAGAAATAGTTTGCGAGAAACGTGATTTCCGCTACGAGGTGAGAATTCCCGGTTCCGAGATATTCCATTCGAGAGCCCGACTCGGAATCCCGAGTTTCCCAACTCAGATAATCTCGATTAACTGGAACTTGTTGAAGTTCCATCGATTTGATTCGACGCTTTGATAAACTCGTCTCTTAACGGATCTAGGAACAAGGTTTAAGTAAATAGTTTTATTCAGTTTTTCAGTTAAACGTGTACAATCTATAGTGAAAAAGTTATAATTATAAATATATGTACATAAAATAAAAATTAAAAATATAATTTTCGGGACCACATTCGCACACAGCCACAGAGATGGTCAAAATTTATATTCCTTGTTTGTATAGTGTCAATTAAATAACAATAACGAAGGATCGTTAAAGCCATTGTGACGTTCCACAGGTTTGGTAATCTGTGGCAACGGAACCTTACGTACGCTGCTAGCGCTTAAGACGTTTGGAAACACAATTCATATAATTAACTAAGCATAAATAAACACGATGTCGTAAGTGCCAGTGTTCATAAGGTACCTTTTCCCGTGGAACGTTACAATTTATTTTAGTACCTTTTCATTTATCTTATCTTCTAGAAGAACTTGTACGTGTGTGTGTAAAAATAAATGACATTAAAATAATTTATATGTTCATTTTAACATTCTTAGCACCTAAAACTCTTCAGACAAGATCAAACCATGCTAAGAACGTTTCTTGCCCGAATCGCACATTTCCCGATTCGCAATGCATACAACCGGGCTAAATGAGAAATTCCAAGAGTACGTGCTGCCGCTAGGCCTAGGGCTGTACCCTCGGCCTTCGTATCGACAGTCGAGGTCGCCGCGGTCATCGTGATTCGTGAAGGATTGAAGAATCTGTGAATAAAATATGCGAGAATAAGGTCGGCGCAATTGAAAATCAATGATGAATTAGACGTAGTGTATGAGTAATGGATGACGTTTTATAAAAAATATGGCGATGTGAGCTTTACATAGTATATTAGTAACTAATGTTTTATGTTATTTGAATTATATTCAATAGTTTAACTTTTGTATTTACATTTCTCAAAATTATTTAAATATCATTTGATGGAACTGTTTATACTGTGCTGTCACTAAGCGGAAGGACTAAGTCTTAGTAGACAAAAAAATACAAATAACACATTCTTAGGTAATATAGTACCTACATATTGTGGTTTTGTTTCATCTCTTAGTTTTTTTTACAAAGTAAATTTAAAAAATAAATATACCAATAGGCTCTTTTATAACCCTTCCCTAACGTTTCCGAAATACTAGCTGCGTTACCGCGCTGTACAGCTATGGCCATCCTTTGCACCAGAAGAGACATTAATTAAAATAGTATTTAATTAAGTTTAACTATACATTGTGAAAGTTCGAGAGACATTATTAAATTACTCTGCGTAAAATTAAATCAATTTAGTAGGTAAAATATCGATATCTTTTCGTTAATGAGGCGTGCTTCCCTTTCTTGCAAGAGAGGCTCTCGTCGCCTATCTTCGTATTAATTCTGCCTTCGTGTTATGGGGGTTTATTGAAGAACACGGAATTTTTTATGAATTTCAACCTATGACGGCGCAAGTTAATTTGTCCAGAGTTTACCGACTTTGGGTATTTCCGCCAGTCTCCTTTGATAAACGATTATGTATTATATTCTTTAATAATGAAGCAAAAATATTAGATTTTGTAGCTTTAAGGCTTCGTTTTAATAAGATGACCTTTAATGGGATAATATTTTGCGATAAAAATTAATATTTCATTTTTATGTTCTTCCTTTTCTTGTGTAAGTATATTTGCAATGTCTTTCAATTTATTTTGTTTGTTTTCCTTTGAAAATGTTTAAGCCTAGAATTTATCACTGCTGTTTATGCGTTATGATGATCCAACCACCGTAAATATTTGTTCACAGAGGATAATAATTTTTCCAGGTGATAATTATTTTTACAAATGGCTTTGAAATAAATATTCGGAGATGTACATAATTTTTTGAAAATTCTTGTTAAAACAACTATCCCGGTAAGCCAATAAAATATCCTTCTAAAGTTTGTACGATAGTTTTCTTTCTAAAACTGTTATAGTACCTAACTCGAACTCCAACGAACACAGCAAACATTTCCAGGGGAATTTCAATAATGTATCTTCTCCATTGCAGAGTCAGTAAAGCAATAGCTCCAGAGTGCATCCATTTGAAGAGTAATATACGCGTCAGCACATAATCCTACGTGCTCGTGTTGGACACTCTCTTCATACATCTTGTTGCAGTAATGTGGGCACGGAATCGAGCAGTGGAAACTAATAACCGTCGATATGGAAGTCCCGATTCGATTTATAGGAGATTCTACGTCTGGTTTTAAAGAATAAGTAGAAAATTTGTAAGAAAATGGGAATATTCCTCCAATAAACCCACCATTTTCTTAAACGTGGCCTAGGTCTTAGCAATTAGGCTTACAAGTTGAAAAAGTCCAAGCGAGACAGTAATTAGCACAAATTTGTGTGTATAACTTATAATGTTTTGTAATTATACATAATTATATACTATCAAGTCTTTTATTCCTGACGGGGTATACAGAGCCTAGGTCTTTAAGACCTTAAAGCAACGTTTAGCATGTTGGTGGGCGTTAGGTGGAAAAGTAAATAGTAAGTTCATGAAATCATCAAATGTTTATGTCCATGGGCGACGGTGACCACTTTCCATCAGGTGGTTCGTCTGCTCGTTTGCCGTCGGAAATACATAAAAAAAAAAAAAAACATCGTAGGTAACAGGGATAACCTTGCCTTGAAATTAAACATTACACGAACTTAAAAACTATTTTTTTTATGGACTAACTTTAGTACCGGGTTTAAATCATTATCCGTCCGAATCAAATGGACAATGACAGTTGCCCAAACGACAAAGTGATAAGTGTCGACATATTTTGGTCGAATAATGATTTAAACTAGGTACTAAAGTTAGTCCTCGGTCTATAATTCAAGACGGTCTGTAATTAATGTTACTCAAGTACTTTAAATGAGCTACCTCAGACTCGTCAAGATTAGAAAATTCATTATTAAATTTGATACAACTGTAAAACACTCTGCTCAAAAAGCGAATACGGTGAAATGTGAGTATGAAACTAGGGTTTTTAGTTTGATTTTATCATAATTAAATAAATAATTAACATTATATAGCTTTCATTAATAGTCATAATTTCAAGAATAATCAAGTAATGAAATATATTACGTTATTGTTTTAGGAGTAAATTGACAATACGCATTTAATGCATAAGTACTCCATAATATAAAGCCAAAAATGTCTCTACTTTTAACAGGACCACGACAAAAGCAAAAAGTCTAGACTCTCCTCAAATGATTAATTGTTCGAAACTCAATCTAGTCATCACTCAAGTTATCTATAGTCTAGTAAAATAACTGGTTCCGCTTTGACGAGCAACGTGTGGGAATATTTCCCGGTCTAGGTTTCTAATAGAGTAAGACCGGTCCGCCTGGATCTGTGCCTCCTTTGGTAAATGTATATGAATACTAGTCACTAGCTTAAGAGTGACTACTTAGAGCTCCTTAGGGTTTTGAAAAAAACCTAAACTGCCGAAATCCATGCAACCGTTTGAAACATACGAGGTAATAAAGAAATGTACAAACATGCATGATAAGCGCGAAATACATAATTCTCCTTGGCAGTTCAGTAAAAATGGGTCTTTACCTACCTACCTACCCTTTTTTCCCACTTGTCATTTCGTTCCTAATCACTATCATTTTGAGGTAAATACATTTTTTTTATTACTTGAAAGTGGACTAAGTATATTATTAACTTTAAATATTTTTTAATATAATTATTGAATGCTGATGAAAAGCACTTGTTAGATGTTCGTTTTGATCCGTAGTTTGTATCAAAAATGTCGTCATTTTCCAATTCTTTTTCTAACTTTTTGTAAATTTTGTAATGCGTTAATTCAGTTTAATGTTGTCCGTAAATACATGTACAAACTTACATTACTTAAGTTAAATTTACTAAACCCGAAATGATACTAAAAACGTAAGTATGAAAAAATTAATTTACTCTAGATTTTCTAATCCAAA
This sequence comes from Elegia similella, assembly GCA_947532085.1. Lineage (NCBI taxonomy): Eukaryota > Metazoa > Arthropoda > Insecta > Lepidoptera > Pyralidae > Elegia > Elegia similella. The sequence continues at coordinate 17,910,589 of OX383940.1, read as the reverse complement.
ACTACGATTTTATAGGTAAACTAGCTCTTGCCCGCGACTTCGTCCGCGGCAATTTCTGTTATCATGATTAATTGTTTTTTTTTATTAGTATATTAGATGAATATATGAGTATATTAGATAAATCATTTTTCCCCGTTTTCAAAACATTTTTTATTGATGCTTCACTCCTATTGGTCGCAGCGAGATGTTTTATAGTCTAAAGCCTTCCTCAATAAATGGACTATCCAACACAAAAAGAATTTTCCAATTTGAACCAGTAGTTTCTGAGATTAGCGCGTTCAAACATACCAACAAACAAATTCTTCATCTTTATAATATTAGTATAGTAAGTATAGATAGTAACCAGAAAGTCTTAGCGACGCCGTGTAAAGGCAGCACCGATACTGCATTGCGTGGGATTCGCGTGGGCTCACCCAGTTCCAGCTACTCGATGTCATCGCGTGCGTCGTCTTTACATAGCCTTATACGTCACATAAAAAACATTACCATATTCGCCCTAGAAACGGGTCGTGGTGGGATGCTTTTATCGATCTTGTTGTTACGCTTTACCGGGAGATCGTACTACTATAATGATAAACGTTTAAGGTTTTATAGGAGTACGAGTAGGCGTTAATATAGTCCACAATTTATTCGGAGTTAACAAGAAATTACGAAAATAAGAGTGGTAATGTAAATAATAATATAAATTATTTTGTAAATGTTAAATAATATTTTGTAAATGTTAAATAAATTCTTATAAATTAGATATTTAAATATAAAGAGCGTTGCAGAGTCTTGATGTGAATAAAGCTAGTGGTCCTGAGGGGCTAGCTCAATCTGTGTGATTTGTCCGTATATATATTTATTTTGATATACTCTTATTAAATTAAGAAATAAGATATGTTGAATTAAAACCACGTGGTCAGCGATTGAACCAGCGACTTTAGTTCTATGTACGACCTAGGGTTGCTGTCCTGTTAACATTACACCATTAGCTTTGAATGCACGATGGATGATGCCTAATTCTCTTACCTATTATACCGTTGGGTCAAGAGAAACACTCTAATCTAATAAAACCATATAATCTAATATCCAATGTCTGTAGTGACCACACCAATTGTATGTGTAAGTCACCATGCATGTACCAGGAGAATATAATAACAGAGAAGGCATGTATATGATTCGGCGTAAACAGGAGATGTGGAGCGCAGGTCTATATGATACTTGATATTACTCACTACTAATTGGTTTCTGGCTCGCAGGAGATATATCGTTAGAATACTACACTCTCTGTTACTATGAGTACCTTGTACGACTTTTACTCCGCCTTTGACGCAGGTTTAGCAGTGAAAATTAAAAATAAAAGTTCAACTCCATAAGATAAATACTAATCGATTATTTTCTCACATGGTAGGTTCGATGGAAAATTATCTTTGTCAGGTTTCGAACGCGTGTATTTTTTTCGAGTGAAAGATAGCCTATGTCCTTTTCCGTACCTCAGACATCGCCAATGTAAATTTTCACGATGATCGGTTCAGTAGGCGTGAAAGCGTAACAAATAAACAAACTCTCTTTCGCATTTATAATGTTATAGTTGGGACTGAAATTAATTATTTCTAACCTTTTTGTTACCAACCAATACATACCGTATAATCCAATATTTTCAATGGCCACGCCAGAACAATATAGTTTCCTATAAAAAAATATAATAAGTTCTTCAGTTAGATATTCGAAAAATATTGGACACGTATCATATTAATAATTTCTAACTTCTTTGTTACCAACCATTACAAACTGTATAATCCAATATTTACAATGGCCACACCAGGACAATATAATTACAGAGAAGGCATGCAGATGTCCCGGCGTAAACAAGGAGATTATGCGTCGCTCCCACGCCACCTCGCAGGTCAATAAATGTCACTTGATAGTACACGCAATCCTGTTTGTTTGCTCAAGATATTACCTCTACACCTCTATAGTAAGATAGTGTCCTTTAAAAAATGTTTATATAAATAAAAAAATACCAATTTGCTTCTTTTATTAACTAGTCGAGCCAAAATATAAGTTGATTTCAAGACATACAAAAACATGTAGGTAAGAAATTCATCACGAAAACTATTGAAGCGTCCGCTAGCGTTCCGTTTCGGCCGAAAAAACATCAAGAATAAATCATAGAGATGGGTATTCATTCCGGAAAAGGGATTTGGTCGTATTACGCGGTTCCCAATTTATTTAACTGGTTACGTGAAACGGATCGCGTCGGGTTTGAACCGCTTGAACCGTGATGGTAACCGTTCCGTCTCCGATGAATAAACAATGCGTGAAAAGTGCGTTTTGTAGACGCAAGGAACTTCGTCTACAGAAAGAACGATATAAAATATTTGGTTGGGTTTTTCTTATAATTTATTCACTGACGTCAACAATTTTCAATTGTAAAATAAAATATGACAATTTATAAGTGGTAAAGTAACCTATATAAATCACCGCTTGAAAAATCTGACTTAACTTTAACCTCAGATCTATCTATTTATGTATCAAAAACATACATTCAATTGATATCTTTTCCCGTAGTCATATAAAAACTGATGTCATTTTATCTGAGACTATTAGAAAAGTCATCATCATCATTAGCGCTTTTTAGTCTCTTCTGCAGGAGCATGACCCTCTTTGTACTACCGGAGCCATACTTGGCCAGAGTAGACAGAGGATTTGGCCTACACTTTCCTCGCTGGCCAGACGGATAGGAGAGGAGGTGATTAGAAAAGTCTTAGCAACAATTCAAAAATTGCTGAAATCCGTGCTTTTTTTTATCGGTGTGCCAGCATACGTTAACACTTTCGCTGACACTGCCCGCCTGTAGACGTAATTCTATTGTTATTTCTTTTGTGTCTGGTTCAGTATCAGCGAACAAGTAATATCTAGTGATCTAGACTTCCTCATCTCACATCATTTCATAGTTCAAAGCACACGTCTCAAAGTTAGGGTATTATTCAAAGATACGTGAAAGCTTCAAGAGACTTCAATTAATCACATAAAAGTTTTAGCACAAAGAGCTGTCGCAGCCACCATTCGCGTCATTTCTCAAAAACTATGGGCACTTGGAGCGATCACATACAGCCCCGAATTAACTTAAGTCACACGAATTAATCTACCCACTAGAAATTGCTGAAGTTGTTTTGCTTTTTCTCCTACTTGAGATTCAGTAGCTACGTATATATTACCAGCTGTTGCCCACGACTTCGTCCGCGGCAATTTCTGTTATTATAGACACTATACTATATATACTGTCGCGGACACTTTTTTAATCCGTTTAAAGAGGAATAATTCGTTAATACACATTTTTTGGGTAACTTGAACCTTTTGCGCATCGCATGCGTCGGATGTCTTCAATTATGATAATTTTCCCCCGTTTTCAAAACATGTATTATGGATGCTTCGCTCCTATTAGTCGCAGCGTGATGTTTTATACCCTAAAGCCTTCCTCAATAAATGGACTAACCAACACAAAAATAATTTTTCAATTTAAACCAGTAGTTCCTGAGATTAGCGCGTTCAGACAAACAAACAAACTCTTCAGCTTTATAATTTTTTTTTTTTCTTTGATTTGTTGGTTTAGTTATAACACCGAATAGAAAAATAACTATTAAAATAAAAATAAAATATTTATGATTAAATAATAGCGAAATTAAGTTTGCCGGTACACTATATGGGTAAATGCAGAATGCTTAAAAATTCAGCCAGTAGGCGACAATAATTAAAATGAAAAATCGTATAGAAACCGTACTTTTTATTGTATCAAAGTAGACATGGGAATAGCTGATTAAAACATATATTTAAAAAACATTTTATCCTAATCAGCGGCTATGTGCCACGCAGGCACATCCAACAATAGTAGATATAGGCACGGTGGCTCTGATCAATTGAGGCCTGAGTTTGAGGCATACCTCAAATGAAATCTGGCCGGGCACTCAAACCATGTGGATCATGTGATTGACTACCCAATTATTCTCAATAGACATCAATGATTAGAATGTGGGTAGGCAAAGGGCGCGGCATTTAGACGCTTTCAGGCGGCTGAGCGCTCATTCGAGCGTTCGCGCTCGGCAAGGACGGACGTCGCGATAAATACGCTGTTATATAATTATGAACGATCAAAGCTTAAGAATAAATTTAGATCTTTAATATAACACATTTGTTTTTTCAAGTGTAATATTTTGCATTCACAATGCTATTTTAAGTCGTACATAGACTTAAGGTCGCAGGTTCAAATCCCGCCCGCTTGACTTTTCTCACATATTTTATTTCTTAATTTAATAAGAGAGATATTTGTATCACTTCTAGAAGAGTAATTTTTTTTGTAAAAAAAAAATCATTTAAATAAATTTATTGCACAGAAATTAGAAAACACATTTTCGAAATAAAACTCACTGTGCAAGAAGCGCTCTTAGTTTTGTAGCAAGGTCTATGCTTTTAAACTTTTAAATTTATTACACTGACAAAACATATTTTTTTATTAGCCATTTGTGTCACTGCTGGCCAAAGACAAATAGCCTTATATATTTGGTTAGTCGTGTAAAATAAACAAAGAAAATGTATTCACTGAACTAAATGATTCAGTCTTTAAGCGTGAAACGTCAATAATTCACCACATAAAAAACATTCCTTTCATACATTGGAGAGTTCAGCAGCAGTATCTTCGGATGGCATTAAAAAGCCCTCTTTTTCTATAAAACGAGGCCATTTCCTCTGCTGTCTGTTGAATTGACATCCATCGACTTCAGCTCACAATGAAAAAGTATATTACATTTGCCGGAATAAAATAGCGGGCCATTTTAAATCCTATGCCTTCTGATAAGGAACATCTGTATTATAGGCTGCCATTAGGTGGCTTTGCTCAATCATGGCGTTTTCGTGAGCGAGGATGTCATTTGAAAAGAATCCATACTTTACTGGGTTCACCACGTATTGATTTAATTTATCAAGCTGTACGTGTACGTAATGAACTTATTTAAATGTAGATAGGTTTGGTTGTAGAACTTATGGATTTAGTAAATCTTCGATCTTTGTAGGTAACTCGACGTATTCCACATTAATTCTTGTTGGTTATTTTCATCGTCAATAAAGATTTAATATTTTTGTTTACGATAAAAATAAACAGATACATCAAATATAAAGACGTATTCCTCGAAGCGCCACCGTTTTGAGGCACACCTAATGAAGCGCTCCTTTTTTATTCCTCGGATCGGATCTTTTAGTAGCGCTCCCGATAGCAATCAAAAATATTTTAATATTATTCCTCGAAGCGCACCTATGATTAACTTTCGAATAGAGATAAAACAATGTGTAAAAAATGTAAGTAACAATACTCGAAGGGCACGATCAGCCCATGATGCACACTGAAATACGGAAGAAAACCTAGACCATTTTGACTCGAAAAGAAGAAGAAAAAGAATATCAAATTTCATTGAAAAGTATCATTTTTATATTTCGTGGTTTGTTCCCTGGGGAAAGTTGTTTAATGCCATGGGCTGACCACGTATTGTTACCCTTATTTTGCTACAAGTTGTATACATACTTTAATGTTTTATATTTTTGATCGTACATTACATTTTCCGATGTAGGAAATCATCGCGAGGAAGTCAAGTTACTGCAAGATATATAAGGTACCACACTGTGGTACTCAGTGATGTGAAATAAAGGAGGTAACGACAAAAATTACCCTATAATTATTTATTTATATATTATTCGTATGTGGAGTATAGTTATTCTGTATAAATATTTATAATCTTTGCTTGGTATTATCCTTGATATCTTTATTTTGATTTTCCACCTATTTATTTTATTTTATTTATTTATCTTCTGATTGTCATTTCCCAAGGGTTGACTGGAAGATAATGTTTTTAGCATTAAATCTACCTGTTGTAATTTGTGTTTTTAAATAAATAAATAAAACTTCTGATTTCTTCAAACACAGTTGCTTAGTAGCAAACAATGACAAGAGTTTGTCTGTGCAAGAGTCTGGCTAGTCTAATATGAATGAGTAACAATAACATAAATATAAACCATACGAGTACCTATATTTCTCAAATACAACCTTATACCTAGCTAGTGTTATACCCAACCGATTGAACTGTTATCTAACGCTAATAAAACCGTGCTGAAGCAGTAATCCCTCGGGGCAAAGGTAAAGTTTGCATTTGACCTTACAGGCGCCGCAGGGTATCTGGGGACACACACCCTCTAGAAGGAAACTCTAGCTTTTGTTTCCACTATGCACCTTGATAATAGAGCAATAAGGTTCAATTTAAATCGATTCTATCTATAGAAGGACAACGGAAACTCTACCTTTAGCTACCGTAATTAAGTACATAATGAAACAATTTGAAATCGATCACCACCTAATACCCTCCTGTCGTTGAGTTATTTACTGTAAGACAAGGTATTACAGCTCTTTATCGTTTGTACACCATTTTCAAGCTCATTGTTTCGCAATGAAGTTTATTTTGCTATTGTTTCGTTGTATGGTTGTATGTTAAACTTTGCGCAAAGCTTGTTCTATGTTATTTGCTCGTAAAATACGGCAGTCAGTGTATGGTAATGTTTTTTATCGCATCTGCCCGGAATAGGCGGGCCTGATCGAATTTATATATGACAGTGCGACGTTTTTCACGGAACAAAGCCTTTGTAACGGCGATATTGGATCTGGAGTGGAATATAATGGTAAGATACAGATGCTGTTAGGAAACTCCGTATTAAGCTCGGATCGAGATGCCCACTGGAGATTTCATGAGTTAGCGTTATTGAGTCCGGGAAAATTCTGCTTATTCTCGAGAGAATTCTATTTATGAAATTTACTTTAGTAAGCGTTAATTACTAGAACAGCTTTTGATCGCTTTTAATCTGTCTGTAGAGACCAAACGGCTTGACCAATATTGAAAAGTAAAATGGTGTCATAAAGTTCGTTTTTTATAAAAAAAAAAAAAAATGGCGGACGTGAACTGTCAAAAAAGGCAACCTGGTTTTTTAACCGACTTCAAAAAAGGAGGAGGTTATCCAATCGGTATATTTTGTTATCGCGTAACTTCGTCGTTTTCAAATTGGTCCCATTTATATTTAATCAAAATCGGGTTAGCATTTTGATTGAAGTCGGTTTTTACATAAAAGATTACGAAACTTGTTCAGTACAATACTAAGAAATTAGCTCAAAAGTCAATTTTTAATAACTGTAATACGGAATGTTCTTATTTCCATTGAAAGTCTGATCTGAGGATTTTCAGAGGCTCCGATTTCTATATATTTACTATCTTCCACCCGCGACTTCCCTTGAAAAAAAGTTCTTTTTTCCGGGATAAAATGAAACTATATCCTTCTCCGTACCCCAGACAACGGGTATGCAAAATTACATGACGATTGGTGCAGTAGGTAGGGCGTGAAGGCGTGATAAACAAACTCAATTTCGCAATATAATATTACTAGCTTTCGCCCGCGGCTCCTCTGCGTCACTGTTCATCCCCCGGAAATAGTAATTCCCGGGATAAAAGGTAGCCTATGTCCTTCTCCGTACTCCAGAGAACTTATATGCAAAATTTCATGATAATCGGTTCAGTAGTTACGACGTGAAAGCGTAACAAATAAACAAACAATTAAAAAACAAAAAAACTCACTTATGCATTTATAATATTAGTAAGGATAGTAAGGATAAATATAAAATAAATAAATACAGTCCCAGGACATTCAAAAGTACAATAAATGGGTATCTCTTGGATAGGCATCTAACATCCTCGTCTTCATCGTTACTTACCAGGTAAGAGGGAGACAAATGCCTACATTTTTAGTTTATATTATGACTAGCTTTCGCCCGCGGCTCCGCCCGCGTCAATGTCGATCCCTCGGGAATACTACTTTTTTACGGGATAAAAGGTAGCATAGGTCCTTCTCCGTACTCCAGAGAACTTGTATGCAAAATTTCATGATGATCGGTTCAGTAGTTACGGCGTGAAAGCGTAACAAACAAACTCACTTTCGCATTAATTGTAGTATATTGGTGCGGTATGCTTATTGGTATTATCAAACCATATGTGGGTAGGTAAGATTTTACTATCAATAAATCAGTGTTTAACCAACTTGCGTGTGTTTCACTACATGGTGGCAGCGGTGGTCCAAATTAATATTGATTTGGCGCAATTCACGTGAATATTATTCCGTGTTGTGTAGAATACTGTGTGTGTATTATTAAAACATGGAACACGCGCGTCCTCCGGCGGAATTAGAACTCGAAGGTGGCCCCGCGGCGCGCGCCGAGGCGTGGCATAAATGGCGGCGGCAGTTCGAGGTGTTTTTGAAGGCGTCTGGAGTGAGCAAAGAGCCTGCAGATGTTCAGGCTAGTCTGTTGGTGAACCTCATAGGACCCGCAGGGTACGAGGTCTATTCGACATTCGCGTTCCTAGAAGCTGGCGATAGTGAGGACGACATCAAATGTTTGTTAAGGAAATTCGAAAAACATTTCGGTACTAAGTCCAATCTCACGGTGCGACGTTTTAAATTTTTCACTCGCAATCAAGACGAACGGGAGACTATAGACGAATACGTAACGGCCTTACGACTGTTGAGTCAACAGTGCGAGTTCGGGGAGTTACAAGAAAGTCTCCTCCGAGATAAGATAGTTTGTGGCATCGTCAATAATAAAGTCAGGGATCGACTGCTTCGTACAGACGAGCTATCGTTAGCAAAGGCTATACAGATATGTCAAGCAGCAGAAATATCTAAAGAGGAAGGCCTCTGCATCGAGGGTGGTTCAGAAGAAGTGCAGGTGAACGCGATGTCCTCGCGAGGAGGAACGGGCAGGCCGCGCGGGGCGGCCGGTGGCCCGCGGGCGTGGCAGTGCGCGCGGCGCGGCCGGGGCGGCCGGGGCGCGGCGGCCGGCGCCTGCAGCAGCTGTGGCGGAGCGCGCTGCGCGGGCGGCGACCGGTGCCCGGCACGAGATGCGTTGTGTTTCGTGTGTGATAGGAAAGGTCATTTTTCGCGCGTGTGCGAGCGTAAAGAAGTGATACGGAAAGTGCTAAATTTAAGTATAGAATCGGGAAGTGAAAGTGAAGAAATGTTGTACGTGAACACGGTAGGAGAGGACAAAAAACTGAGTAAGTCATCGAATGAATGGATTGAACATATTATATGTAACGGTAAACAAATAACCATTAAAATAGATACAGGTTCTATGATTAATGTTATCTCTAAAACTGAATATTTAAAATTAGGATTTTCAGTTCAACAACTTAAACCATTTATGAAACGGGTTCTTTCTTTTACGGGAAACTGTTTGCCTATTATTGGATTAGATAACTTATGTTTTATGTACAAAAATAAAAAATATTGGTTACCGTTCGTGGTGGTTGACATGAACTGTCAAAATGTTTTAGGATTAAAAGCCTGTTTTACATTAGAGTTAATAAATCGTATAGACACGATCAACATTGATAATTATTCTAATTTATTTAAGGGTTTAGGTAAGTTACCAGGTAAATATTCTATTGTTGTAGATAAAAGCGTGCAGCCGGTGATGTGCCCTACTAGAAAAATACCGTTAGGGCTTAAAGATAAGTTACATAAGGAATTACAGAGAATGGAAGGGCTCGGTGTTGTTAGGAAAGTGACCCATCCGACTGACTGGGTTAATGCAATTGTGTTAGTAGCTAAAAAAGACGGCAGCATTCGTGTATGCTTGGATCCGAGACCTTTGAACCGAGCAGTGCGGCGCGCGCAGTACTCGCTGCCGACGGTGCCCGAGCTAGCCGTAAAGCTGCGTGACGCTTGCGTGTTTAGCGTGCTTGATGCTCGCTGTGGATTTTGGATGGTGGAAATTGATGACGCTAGCGCCGACCTTTGTACCTTCTCCACGCCGTTCGGTAGGTATCAGTACCTTCGTCTTCCGTATGGTATTAGTTGTGCGCCGGAAGTTTTTCACGGAAAGCTTCGTCAGCACTTAGAAGACCTAGATGGGGTAGAATCATTTATCGATGATGTCATCGTATGGGGAAGATCACAGATAGAACACGACAATAGATTACAGGCTTTATTACAGCGTGCTCAAATTATAGGTATTAAATTTAATCGTGATAAATGCAAGTTTGGGGTCTCGGAGATAACTTATCTCGGTCACAAATTTGATGCTAGTGGTATGCGGGCTGACGACAGCAAAATAAAGGCCATAGTGGATATGCCTCAACCTACGGACAGGAAGGCCTTGGAAAGATTTTTAGGGATGGTCAATTATTTGTCAAAATTCATACAAAATTACTCGGAATGTGTTAATGTACTGAGAAGTCTCATGAAAAAGAATGTAGAATGGGTGTGGGAGGCACATCATTCTGCAGCGGTCGAGCGGCTGAAGCAGAAGGTGTCGAGTGCGCCGGTGCTGGCGTTGTACTCGGCGGAGGCGCCCGTCGTGCTGTCGGTGGACGCCAGCGGCGTGGCGCTCGGGGCCGTGCTGCTGCAGGACGAGCGACCGGTGGAGTTCGCGTCGCTGACGCTCACAGACACGCAGACCAGGTACGCTCAGATAGAGAAAGAGATGTTGGCTATTGTGTTTGCGGTAGAGCGGTTTAGGCAATACATTTATGGCAGGTCAGATGTCATAGTACATACAGATCACAAGCCGCTTGAGGCTCTTTTTAATAAGCCGTTAGTGTCTGTGCCGGCGCGGCTGCAGCGCATGATGATGAGAGTGCAAGGGTTCGATATTAAGGTGATGTATGTTCCAGGAAAATACATGTATATTGCGGACACGCTGTCGCGAGCCCCGCTGAATGAATCTATGCATGATCGCGTGTCTGAGGAGGTTGAAGTGCAGACTTGTTTTGTGCTTGAAAATGTAAGGTTTAGTGAAATTAAGAGAGAGTTAATTAAAAAAGAGACAGCGGCTGATAGTGATTGTAAACTATTAATTGAGTATATACAGAATGGCTGGCCAAAGTATAGACGAGATGTATATGAAAAGATTAGAGTGTTTTGGCCGTATCGGGAGCTACTTCAATTTATTGATAGCATGATTTTTAAAGGTGAGTGTGTATTTATTCCACGCGCGCTACGTGGTGAAATGTTGAAACGAGTGCACGAAGGTCATTTGGGCATAGAGAGGTGTAAGCGTCGCGCGCGAGAGGTTATGTTTTGGCCGGGACTCGGAGAGGATGTGGAGCGTGAGGTACGTAGATGCGAGGCGTGCGCCCTGCAAGCGCCGCGCCCGCGTCGGCAGCCGCTCCAGCAGCACGATGTGCCCCCCCTGCCCTGGCATAAATTAGCTTCTGATTTATTTGAATACCGTAAAAAGAGGTATATAATATTAGTTGATTATTTTTCCAACTTTGTTGAGGTAGGTGAGTTATCAGGTATAGGTAGTAAACAAGTCATTAATTTCATGAAAGCTCAATTTGCACGGCATGGGATACCGGCGGAACTAGTGACAGACAATGGTCCCGCTTATAGTTCCAAGGAGTTTAAAAATTTTGCACGGGACTGGGAATTTCACCACATTACATCATCGCCATTGTACGCGCAATCAAACGGAAAAAGTGAAAAATTAGTCCAAACGGTAAAAAACTTATTAAAAAAATGTTTAGATTCTGGTCAGGATTTTTATTTGAGTTTACTAAATTTTAGAGCTACATCGCGAGATGGTTTGGACTCGCCTGCGCAAATGCTTATGGGTAGACGTCTTAAAACAAAACTGCCGATTACTCCTGAGTTGTTGTGTGAGCCGGTGGATAATAATCGTAATTACATGGCATTGATGGCAAAAAGACGTTCCATCAAACAGCACTACGATAAGACAGCGAGGCCTTTAGGAGAGGTATTAGTAGGCGATAGGGCAACGTTAGTATGCAACGGAAGTAGGAAACCGGTTACGATCGTAGAACGCGCGCCCGAACCGCGTTCATTTATAGTTAAGGATACACATGGAAATGAATTTCGGCGAACGCGCGGTCAGCTCGTGAAACGCTCTGTATCTGGTAGTGGCGTGCATCAACCGTCCTCATCACTGCCTGTGTTGGGATCACGCCGTGCGATTATGATACCTAGCGCAATGACAGTTAGACGTAGGCGAAAAAAATTCGTAGATTCGGGGTATAGTGATGAATCGCAGCGGGAATGCTCATCAGAGGTCGAGAAGGTGTCAGAAACCTTGTCTTCAGTTGACACATCACAAGGAGAACAGGTTGGCTATAATATAAGTGATTCTCCGCAGTCTGCTCGTGGTGAGCTGTCAGTATCACCATCTCCATCGCCGCCAAATGTTCCGATTGAAAGGTCTCGGGAGCGAACGGCACGAATGTTGACGAATTTAATTTTCGGTTCATCCAGTAAGGAATAACTTATGTCAAATTAACAGCTTGGTTATATCTTGTAATTTTGTCATTATTGTAAATAACTTAGGCCCATTAATGTAAAACAAGGGAAAAGTTAACTTTTAGATTTAAAATATTATATCACAATAAACAGGTTCTGAAATATCTTGTATAACTGTACACCGTATTCAGGTAGCACTTACTTTTGTGTTCATATTATAAGTTTAATATTAATTAAACTTCTACGATAAGCGTACATACTTAGTTATATTGTTATATTTAGTTATTTTTTTTGTTTTGTTTTGTTTGTTTTTATAAGGAAAGAGATGTAGTATATTGGTGCGGTATGCTTATTGGTATTATCAAACCATATGTGGGTAGGTAAGATTTTACTTTCAATAAATCAGTGTTTAACCAACTTGCGTGTGTTTCACTACAAATAATATTAGTTAGGATTAGGATATATTTAGAAAAAAAATATATAGTTAAGATTCAGATTATTTATTGAAACAGATAATCATCTGGTCCTTTTTTGGCCTCCACTACAGGAGCACGACCCTCTCTGTACTGCTAGGGCCATACTTGGCCAGAGCAGCCAGAGGACTTGGTCTACACTCTCCACGCTGGCCAGACGGGTTGGAGAGATGAAACAGATAAATTACGTTGTATTTGTTGCGATTGATCTATTCCCATAGAGGCAATACTCTAAATTAATGTCTTTGACGTTTATAACGCAAATATATCTTACTTGAACTTGATTACGAACATTCCTAACTTGGGGATAACTGTGGTTCGCTAGTTCAGCATAATTGATTTGAGGTAAGGAAACAGGTGTTCCGAGGATCACGAGTTTGAAACAAAGGCCTCTTTCGTGATATTTGCTGGGTTGATTAAATTGAGGGTATCGTTACTGTTTCTATTACTTGTACCGTGCCTTTAACTGCCTCTGTGGTCCAGGCGTTTGCCTGTATACCCGGGGGTCGTGGGTTCGATTCCCACGGGAACCATACTTGTTTAGATGTTTCCAGTTTGGTTAGGATATTGCAGGCTTGAGTCACCTGATTGTCTGATAATTAAAGATGATTCCGTGCTTCGGAAGGCACGTTAAGCCGTTGGTCTCGGCTGCCATCTGGTAGTCGTTAAAGGAACCACGTCAGAGGTTGAGAGGCGGTTCCGAACAACTCTGACACCAGGGTGTGCATGGTAGATTGACCGTGACACCTACACGAAATGATAATGATAATGAATCACCTGATTGACTGATAATAATTTCCACAATTTCGTGCAGTATCTTCTTAACCAGGTTTTGGGTTATTAAATTAAAACAGTTTGTGTGCCGACGGGCCCCACGGACCCAGTGTCTATAAAGTTATAAGTTATTTAGTATCGCCTTTTATTACTTTTATGTGTATTACACATGTCTTCTAAACTAATATAATAAAGAGAAAAGTTATGATTGTATTTATAGCGTGTTTTTTTTGTTATAAATAAACTCAACAGTTATAAATACATATTTAACTATCACGTCTTTCTCCCTTGTGGGGTAGACAGAGCCCAGGTCTATAAGAGCTAAGGCTACATTAGGCATGTTGTAGTGGTCGTGTTAGATGGGAAACGAAATCAAAACAGCAATGGGTTGCTAGTCGCATCGCCTTTTGGCATGATTCCGCAGATTTCGCTTACTCCCTCGATTTGTTTTTACGCGGAAAGAGAAGCAGCTGGCACATTCTACGTTTTTCCTACTACTACTATCTTAAACAATCTATAGACTTTCAAATGTTGACATTTGAAAGTCTTTATAGTTAGCTTGTGGCATTTTTATTCAGCTATTTTGTTGTTGTCAATTGAAATTGTAGTTCATTATTGTTCAAAGAAAACCTATTAATTACCTTCATTAGAAAATACCTCTTCATTTCATAATTAATGTTCAAAGAAGACCTAATAATTTTATCATTAGAAAATACCTTTTTATTTTGATATCTGTAAAAGTTTGCCTTGATATGCAAGCTAATTTACCAATGCTTAGAATAATGAGATTATATAAACTTTCCTTTCCGTATGCGTTGCAATCAGTAATTCTATTGAAACCCAGTGAAGCTGCACTTGGCCCCTGCAAAGCCAATTTCCACGGAGTTCCTCAATCTTTGTTCTTTCTTTGATAACTTCAACTTATTCTAAGAATGTTACTTCTTTGAAAGCAAGTTTCTCTTTGAGATTGTTTACCGAGGTACTGAGGTGATACAAAAAGGATTTAAAAATAAATTGTCTTTTGAACTTTTCAATTACAGTCTTTCCATAAATGTGTACATTTTTTGAAGTGAAAACTTCTTTACCGGCGTTTTGCACTTTTTAAACAATGTGTAAAAAATCTTAAACTCGCGTCAGGACGCGTGACCTGATCGAAAATCCGTAAGACGGACATGTGACCTGAGACAGCCGGCGCGGCGCAGAAGAAGAACTAATATCCCCCTCTCTTTCTACCGCGCGGAGTTTTCATTTCTGCCGGCACTCCCGGAGTTGCAACTCGTTGTTTTTTGCATCTAGTTCTATGCTTAAACTAATCATCATCATTTCGTGTAGGTGTCACGGTCAATCAACCATGCGCACCCTGGTGTCAGAGTTCTTCGGAACCGTCTCTCGGCCTCTGACGTGGTTTCTTTAACGACTACCAAATGGCAGCCGGGACTAACAGCTTAACGTGCTTTCCAAGGCACGGAACCATCGTAATTATCAGACAATCAGGTGATACAAGCCTGCAATGTCCTGTCCAAACTGGAAGCAACTAAACAAAGTATGCTTCCCGTGGGAATTGAACCCACGACCCCCGGGTCTGCAGGCAAATGCCTTAACCACTGGACCACAGAGGCAGTGAAAAGTTGAACTAATGATGTGTCGGTTAGGTACTCCTCCTCCCACGAAAATCGGAGAAGTTATTAAAACTGAAAAGAGCTGAAGACACGATATGGGCAGTCCAAATATCAAATAACTATCGCAAAATTTTGTTCCGAGTAGAAACATGACTCAAATAGTTATACAAACGCGAAATAACAATTTCAATAAAGTCAAAAGGTAAATACAATTAACGTCTCTACATTCAAATATTTCTGTTTAACATATAAAGATGAGTCAGAGAGGTCGTCGAAGGTGCCTCTACAATTTTGCCGTGTTATAAACTCATTTACGCGCCCTACAAAGCACTCGCTGAAGTTTCCACAAAGTAAAATGTTTTGTAACGGGACCCGGCCCTGCATAAAAATAAGGGAAATACGTTTTGAGAATATGCCATTAGTTCGACTGAAACAAATTGTCTTTTGGAATAAATCAGCTTGATTTACGACAAATATAATGTTAAAATATTTTATGGCCATTGAGTGGAATGCAGCAGATTCCTAAGCCTCCTAAAGCTTTGTTGTCTATTCATACAATTTCAAATCTTCTTATCGTGTCGGTCGGTGGTTCAAAACATAAAAAATTTGTTGTCTGTAAAGTTGGTTTACGGACGATAATTTTAGGTGATAATGGTGGAAGAGAAAGATATATCACAAGCCGAACTCCCGGCCGATCGTACCACTCTACTGCTTGTTCCACGCTCTCGCTTGCACATGGAACGTGACACGTTTTCGTGCGTGCAGCCGGCGTCGATTTATCACGTCAAAGAAACATATTTTGTCGTTCCAGTAGGTTGCCACTCGCTGAGGCAGAGTTGAGGTCCTACTTTGTGCAGAGGCAGTGGGGCACAATTGACCCGACAAAAAGTATGACCTGGCCTGATCTCCATGACCACATTTACACTGAACGTTTTCCTGGTTGACGTAGACCCACATAGACTTTTTTAATTGACTTTGTAGCTAGCTCCAAGTGAGCATTTGCTACTTGACGCGTTTGAGGTGAGAGCAGAGTGCCCTCAACCTTTATAGACAACATCACCAAATGGCCCCCAGGAGGGACGGGCCTTGGCTTTGGGCATTGCCTGTGTGCGCAATGCTTGGAGAGACAGCAACCTCTCATATTGCTTGATAGGCCGCGATTACGTGCATGCATAGCCTGAAGGGCCAATCTGAGAATCTATGGCAAAAGCCTTTGGATCGCCCATTCACTCGGCTTTTGTGATCACAGGAAGAGAAGCAGTTAGTACATTCTATGTTTTTTTCTTTTCTCCTAGACCAGCATGAAGCAGGATATGATGATACCTACGAGCTTAAGCATTTATCATATTAGCATTATTTATTTATGGTAAATCCCGTAGTACAGAGAGGGTACTCTTGCAATGGAGACTAAAAAGACTCGATGATGATGATGATTATTTATTTATTTATTTCTAGCGACCTGGACCCGGGCTTCGCATTAGTGCAATAAACCTTCCTCTTTAATCTACCTATTTAAAAAACCGCATCAAAATCCGTTATATACTGTTAAAAATCCAAGCATACATAAGGTCGACAGACAAAGTGACTTTGTTTTATATTATGTAGTGATTATTTTAATGATTGTGTATTAACATTCTAACCAAAGACTTTATTTTTTTGCAGGTAAGTTCAGAAGTGGCAGTTCGGCAAGTATTTGCACGAAGAAAGTTTAATTAAAACCAACTTAAAACAATTCAGTGTTCTGTTTGATCGCGAATACTTCTAGTTTGACTTCAGAGGCCGTCTCAAATATTTGACGTTTTTAGATCCCCGAAGTTTGGACCGTATGCAATTTTAATATTCTGTGTTTGGGCAAGTTTAAACGGAAAAGAATGACTTGAGTGAGATGTTTATTTAAACAATAGTGTGTTAAGAGCTCTCATATATAAGTCTTACAATAAATTATATAGATATAAGCTTCGATCAAAGGATATAAGTGTAAATCTACAATATATAAGTGTAATCACACAACATAGGCATGAAGGGACGACTCCGCCCGTCAAATGAATCCAAAAGTTATCCTGAATATTGTGACGATTAAGGAATAATAAAAAAATATTTTGTTTAAGAAAACAAATAACAAGTTATGAAATTAAAGTTCTAAAAAGTATACTTTACAGATATTTTAATAAAAAAGAAACCTATTGAAGAAATGGCCTAAAATATGAGGAATCATGTTAGTAGGCGATACGGCAAGCAACACATCACTGATTTGATTCCGTTTTCCACCTACACACCCACCAAGACGGTAAACGTGACTTTCATGACTCATAGACCTAGGCTCTGTCTAGCCCGCAAATTGAAAAGACGTGATACTATGTATGCATTTGTAAAAAAAAACCTTTAAATTATAATAAAGACCATAATTATCATATACCTTATCATAATTACACCAATAAATTATATGAGAAAAAAGAGATAGATACCATTTACAATATCCGCAATATAAGCAGTTGTAAGAAAACTCATCACAAGACAGAATACTCAAGAGATCCAAGTTTGACATCGCCAAAATTACAGACAAAAGTCCCGAGGGTGGCGGAATACGTGACGTAAGTTCTCACTTCGGGTTATTGCGTCATAAAACAGGGTTTATAAATTTTGTATGACCACTATGGGACTGCGATACCCCCTGGCCAAAGCGAGATCTCATAAATGTATGAGCGTATTCAGTTTTTTATGAGTTTTATGAGCCGCGGCCCTGGAGCCGGCCTTTTAGATTACGTGCCGCATCGCGCCGTTTTGGCTTTTATAACACTCAAATAGTTTACGACCGTAAATTTGTTTTATTTATAATATAATAACGTTTATTCAGAAAATAGGCCTTTGCAGGCATTTTTTCACGTCAAATCACATTGTAAAGGATCGAATTTAGTAATATTTTTATAATTAATTAATCTGCAAATGCTACAGACCACTAGCGTTTCGGAACCGACTACTGCAGAGAAGAAACGCCAAAAGAAACTCTTTTCAATACTATTGGTCGCCTACTCTATCCTTATCATATAAGATCATCAATTTTATCATTTATCATTTTTTATAGATCATTTATACTTATGTTAGTTTCTTATTTATATGTGTTACGGCTGCCCTACGCAGAAGTCAAGTATCTCTATTTTTTGGGAAAAAATTTAGTAGGTGTATATTTTATTTCGTTTCGGTATAAGTGAACCAACACGCATCTGCCAATATTTTATTTTATTTTTATTGGGTTTATTTTGAAAATAAAAGCAAATTACTTGTTCCAAGAATATGTTTATGCTTGGACAATCTACGCTAAAACAAATTATGTTATCAGTCAATCTAATCACATTGATTACTGATAAATGTACACTATGAAATAATGTTTTCATTAACGTTGAAGGACACATTTTGAATAAAAGTAAAAGGTTAAGGTTAATAGTTTGATGGCATTTAGTATGAAAGATTCTTTGTGTATTAATAAGATAGTAAAATTATAGATTTAGTAGGATCTATAAATTTAAGAATTAAAATCTAGATAAATACAAAAAATAATGAAAAGATTTTTAACTTGTATTGATGTAGGTATACTGTTTATATTTAGATGCATACTGTTTACACTTTTCAAAATGAAAGAAGCTAATAAAAGTATTTCTTTTTCCATACATATATTTTTACGGAAAATATGAATTAACAACAAATGTTGTTAAGGCTATAATTTCAGATTTTAACGATAAATGTACAAAAAGTACGTTTTGTTGCTTTCCTGTAAAATTTCGATAAAAACAGATACTTCAATTTGGCTTAGGGCTTTAGGAGTTTGTTTTATGTCGTTAATTATTTTTCTATTTACATTTATCTGTTGTGTATAATAAAATTAGTAGAATACATAATTAAAGTTTGTTAAAATAGACAATATGATTTATTCTAAAGCGACTTGATTCTTTTCATCGTTATTCCAAGCAATCTTATTCTTGACATTTATTTCCAAACAGATAAAGCGGTCTTTATTTATTTTTTATCTGTGAAGATAAGAGTAAGGACAGAAGCGATTTATTTACTGCGTAGCATGGTGCCCACACGCGCCCCAAGGGCTATTAAGCCATTAGGAATGAAATAGGAGCGCGCCCTTATCTCCCCACAGCAGACAAAATAAGCGAAAGGAATGTAACCGCGAATTAACTCCTGCTCGGTAGAGCTGTCCTGGCAGCTTAATGGAACTTCATTTGGCAGTGTTTCTGTGTCCGCTAGCCTAATTTAAACTTGTTTGTGTAAAGGACTTTTACGGGTGGCGGCTGGGTGTGATTGTCAATGAAACATCGGATTTGCAAAACGTTCTGAGGATAGGTAAGAAAATAAATATTGTATAATATCCGCGTATTCAAATCTGAAGTTTGTGGCTAAGTGATACCCCAGGTTTAAGTCCCAGGGCCCTGGGTTCGATCCCCAGTCATGTCAAGAAAACATTTTTTTTAGATTTAAATGGGTCTTGGATTTTTATCTATTTATAAAATATATTATCGTTGACTTAGTTGACTGCCTCCGTGGTCCAGTGGTTAAGGCGTTTGCCTGCAGACCAAGGGGGTCGTGGGTTCGATTCCCATGGGAAGCATAGTTTGTTTATGCTATATATAACAGCCCCTTCATATCTTTCTTTACGCAAAGCATCTTTGTTTGGGTTTGCCTCTTCCTTTATGCCATCTATCTGCATATCACCTCTCTTCTCATCACGTGACCGAACCAGGCCAAAGCAAAGGCGCTATCATCAAACAGTGTGATTTAAAAAAAACAGTTCTAGTTTTCGACATCAACTGCGTTTTCTTATCTCTTTACTTCTTTTGGTGTTGTTAGAATAAGGAAAACTCATTTTTGTTTCGCTATAATGTTCTGCAAAGAATTTGAAAGCAAAGGGAGGGGCCTTTGCTTTCAAATTCTTTGCAATTGTGTGATGTATAACTGCATAAATCTAACGATATGCGTATTATACATCACTAGATTTATACAATTATAGAACCACAATAGGCTAGTTTCCTAAAAAAATATAATTAGTCTGTCAGTTAGATAATCAAAAAATATTGGATACGTATTTTTTCTTTTATCGATTTAATAAAAAATGATAAAGATACAGCCGTTTGAAATTCCGTGTGACGTCATAGTTTGCTACACTTTTTAGCAAACTTTGACGTCACAAGCCCCCACTTATGAACTTTGACGCGCTTTATCTTTTCCATTTATTGTTTAATTGACAAAAGAAAAAATACGTGTCCAATATTTTATGATTATCTAACTGACGGACTAATTGTAATGTCAATATTTTGACCCAGGCAACTAGCATATTGTAGCGGTTGTGGTTTTGAATGATTTCCGATGTGAAAGCAAATGCTACACATAGGTCATATTAGTATATATATCCCGGTGACGATTTGAACTCCGTAATTGTGGGCTGGGAATCAATATATATATGAAATCGGCTAACCAGAATCTTTGAGTTGCATTCAGATATGAACGAAAACTTTTAGTTATACAACTATATCATTTATTATGTGGAATCGCAATTTATTTTAATAATTTAATTTTTGTTTTTACTTAATTTTTAAGTATAAATAATTTTTAGTTTTATTTTATACTTATTATAATACTAGCTTTCGCCCGCGGCTCCACCCGCGTCAATGTCGATCCCCCGGGAATAGTACTTTTTCCCGGGATAAAAGGTAGCCTATGTCCTTCTCCGTCCTCTAGAGAACTTGAATGCAAAATTTCATGATGATTGGTTCAGTAGTTACGGCGTGAAAGCGTAACAAACAAATAAACAAACAAACAAACTCACTATCGCATTTATAATATTAGTAAGTAAGGATCATATCATTGTTATATTAGAGAGTAAAGAATAAAAAAAAAATATCAATTACATCATCAGATACCCGATTGAGAAATATTCGTCATTCCATTGAAAAGAAAAAAAAAAAGAGTTCCAATGTTATCTTCTGAGGATACTGTTGCTGACGCTACCGCTTTCGAATCTCGAGGCGGGTTTACGTCGGTTTTTACGGCGGACATAAAATTTTTACTATTTTTCCTCAAATTTGTCGCGTTCCCAGATATCTGTGTAGTCCATTGACTTATTGTATTGACTCTCTCACTGATTGCTGGCCGATTTTATCGACCAATTCTTTGTATTCACTTACGTTAGTAAATATTTCTTCTACTTCAAAAAAAAGAAGGTTCTATTTTATTTTCCTGTTTCAAAAATAATTTTTCGACTACAATATACTACAATATATAGAATATACAATATGTAAAGAAAACTGTCCGATCCTTGAAGAGTTCATTCAGCTTGTCAATATGAACAACTTTACCTTTAGGTTGGGACTTGGGACCAATGCTGGGAATTCAATTATTTTTATTCATTCCCATACGAATTGACCGGACAGCCGAACATTTTTGTTTGAAAATGTCCATTTATTTTGAATTCCCAGCTTTGAGCCCATAAGAAAAGTTGTTCATATCGACAGGATGAATCACCCCTTCAAGGATCGGACAGGGTATTCTATACATATTGTATAACTTTTCTTTCACAATTCTCCGAAAATCAATCGAAAGTTTTTATTCAGTGCCAGACTTCAATATCTTTTTATATTGTACAAGTATGAATTCGAATCCTTTATTTAATATATTTTTATTATATGTGTACTGCGCAACTATGTTTTTGCGTTCTGTGAATTCGAAATCCATTTCTATTTTATTAACTTGTTATGATACGAGTATAAATGTCTGGGCTTAAATTTTCTGCATATATTTGTTTATGAATTTTAAATGTGCTTTAGGAATTTCAAATTGTTAAAATAAAGATGGCAGAGTAAGTAGCAAATGAATTGAATTTACCTTTTAGATTTTTGCTTTTGTTTTATATTTTGAGTTGTCAGCCTCGTAATTTTGAAGTTAGTTTCTAATTTACATGGTTCACCTCACTTGAATTAAACAAAAAACGTTTAACAAAGAATTTATTTTGCGATCAAACATTTTATGGTGTGCTGTATATTAGTAAACTATTGAGTCTTGATTCTTTGTTGTGATTTATTCTAAATATACATTGAGGCGATATATGTCATAAGTTCTCAAGGAATTAATGAAAATTTGTCACAAAAATGCAAAAAGATTCTGAAATTTGTGCAAGTTTTGTCTATTGATGTTTTTTAGAAAATCTTATTAAGAAGGCGAATACTTGTAACTGTTACATGATCTAAAGTTTTGAAAGCGTTGTCCAAGCACACGGCGAATATCATCCGCTGTTTTCCGCAGTATTGTTGAAGCTACAAAAAAGACTGGCCGTGTATGAATTAAGCAAACGTTGGCTACATTTCACTCGGGATTAAGTCGAACTTGTTCTCGAAACGATTCATTGAATCTTACAATTCGCAGAAAAAAGCAAGTAGGCAATTAGTAATTCATTAATTAGTATAATTAGAAGAGATTATACGTGGACTGAGTGCGCCAGTCACCGTTTTTCACAGCTTTTGCAAAGCTTCTCAAGGGACTGGACGCAGACAGGGAATTAAACAAACGTTGGCGAGAGTTAACTCAAGATGCAGTTGACATTGCTCAATTTAACGATTTGTCGAAAAACTGTAGAGTAGGCAACTACTCATTACAAATGACCTCAAGTTCTGAAAGCGTCGCAAAAACGTGGCCATATCGACCTATGTTTCTGTAGTATTGTTTAACCTACACAGAAGTCTGGCCACAGATAATTAATTAAACAATGTTGGCTACATTTAACACTGAATTTAAGTTGATAATTTTCGTCTTCAGTTTAATGAAATTTTACAACGATTATAAAGCTAATTTCGACCTTAAGCTATTTTAAGGCAAATGACATGTAGTTTTATGTT
Organism: Elegia similella; assembly: GCA_947532085.1. Lineage (NCBI taxonomy): Eukaryota > Metazoa > Arthropoda > Insecta > Lepidoptera > Pyralidae > Elegia > Elegia similella. The sequence goes on along the minus strand of OX383940.1, from coordinate 17,887,513 downwards.
ACTCAAATTAAAATCTACATTTAAAGTAATGATTACAGCATAAAATTAAACAATAACGAATCTAGTTTAGCCTTATTTAAAGTAGTTAAACTACATACAGTTTACGGGTATGCAGATGACGCAAAACTATAATTCAGATATGATGTATGCAGATAATCAAATGGTAATGTATACGTTTCGCTAAATCACGGCGATATTGCTCAGCATTTCCATCCATCGAAGCGTTTAATTTGCAGAAAAACTATTGAGTTGGCAACTGCTAGTAAGGGTGAAGCCAGACGAGCATAATTTTGAGTTGTGATCCGCGTAATTTATGTTACATTCGGTTACTACGACTACGAATCTACGACGCAAAATGAGTTGCGAATTTGTATGAACAGAAATTACGCGAACGAAATTACGCGACTCACGACCCACAAAATTATGCCCGTCTGGCCTCACCCTTACTGTTACAAAATTACAAATGGACTGAGCGTCGCAAAAGCGTGGCGAACATTAAACACTGTTTCCGCGGTATCGTTGAACCTTCACAATGTACTGGACGCAGATAATGATTTGACAAACCTTACTTAGATTTACCTTGGAATCCTAAGTCGTTGATTTTCGTAATTAATAGTTAGAACGGAGAACTATACGTTTTCAACAGACAGAAAGTGTAGACTTTCCAGAAGGACGCTAAAGTTTTATAATTAGTCAAACAAAGTTTTCGCTACCTGGCTAGCTTAGAATGTTCTGAATTCATTTCCAATATTCATTTTGTGTGATAAAAAATAATGATGAAAACACGCCGGTAAGGTTTTATTTTCATTATTATTTCAAGTATTCGACTCTTACACAAACTGAAATACGGGCATAAAAAAGAATTAAAAAAAAAAGCTCGTTTTGTAACAAGATCTTATAATTATCAAATTGTATTATTTTGTGATCAAGCTATTAAACGTAGAGGAATATTCTTTTCAAGTCATATTAAAGCTTAAAAAGCTTTAAACCCCCCCGGAAGGTAAAAACAAATAAAATATCTTTTTAAATTACATTATTACAATAGCGTCGTAACATTCTTATCTTGGTTTGGAATCGCAAAATTCTCCCCAATTTCAATAATGCGTAAACTGAAACTCGCTCTTTGAGATTTAAGGCGGCGGAGTGCGCCCAATTTGCAATAATGTACCAAATTTTAGCTACGCCCCAAATAATATATTTTTCGTTCAGTTTTTTCTCGGGAGACAATAAGAGGTGCCTCTTGTAAAGATGTACAATCCTTGTGCGATTTACTTTGTTATCGTTATTTATTATTAAAGCGTAAAGAAAGTTAAGTTTATATAATCAAATTGAATTATTTGCGATTAATAAAGTGCATGCCATGACAAACTAAATAAGCCCAAACACGATGGGTTTCTTTACTTCACCATCTTCTGACTGCATCATCAGATCAGTTCTATGGTACCATAATAATGCATTGTCATCTGACTTACATAAATATACAAAATTTCAGCTCAAAATTAAATAAAATAAAAATAAAGCAAGTTAAATAAAATAAAAATATAAAATTGAGAACTTTTTTAGTACCTATACAAAACTAAGGCAGAACTCAGCGACAGCAACTGGACACAGTGATACTTGTCTCGCGACACCTCTCGCGGCAACCGGTGACACTACCGTTTACAATTACAATTATGGGTCTGTATGGATGGAATGGAGTTCTGCGGTGACAGTGACAGGTATAGGTTGATTTTGAAGTTACAGCGGTAGCGACTGGCGGCAGCTAATAATAGATTTGTATGGAATGACCTTGAAGTTTGGCGACCGGCGGCAGCGGCACCTGTCAGGGCGGCCTGCGACGCGCGTCGCTCCCTGTGTTCTTCAGTAAATAAAAATTCTTCGTGATGACATGAAAAACCTGCCCCCGGCTGCGATCGCTCAACTTCAAAGTCAACCTTTAAGGCTGTACAGCCTTATATTTTTATATACTTTTAAATGAAATCGCATAATACGGGTTTACCGCATTTACGTATTATTAAGTATTAAGTTAATTTTAATATGTAACAAACTGTCATTACCTACAAATTAGCTGGTCGCCGATGGTACGTATATTATATAGAGTGACCAGCGTACGTACGCGCGTATACTTTTTAGTGTACCGAATACGCCACTACCGCCTTATTCTACGGGCAGCGCGAACGAGTAGAATTGACCCAACTCCGGAAAAACTGGCTTTGAAGAATGCCAGTACTCCGTATGTGTGCTTAACAACAGTACCCATCTTACTCTAGGGAACTAAGTCATATGTGCCATAAATGCCTTGATCCGCGCAATTTCCCAGCTATTTACGAGTACGTACGAGCCGAGTAATACGCAATATATTTACACACAACACATATCCGGGCATATATCCCGTATCAACTAGCGCCCGTCCCGGGCAGTAATCGCTCCCTGGGGAGCCAGCGTCACACCACGCCAGGCATACCCTCTTTCCCGCCCCACGTGTAAACAGAAATTAGAGGAAATACAACTCTTGAGTCCTTCAATGACACTCGTGAGTAAGATAAGTAATCTTATTATTTGGTGAAACAGGTGTTTATTTGATTTCTTGGTAGCCAACTTTTTTACGAGTATGTCCCGCCCTAGACGTAGTTTACAACTCTTTTCTCAATCCAAGGTCTTTTATGTGCTAATCAGTATTAATCGAGTCTCCTACAAATATGTTTAGTAACCATGAAAAACAGAGAACATTCTAAAATATATTAGAATGAATATAAAAAGGTACTTTACACGAAATCTCACATGCAACGAACACTCCCGTAATAGGATTTTGCAATTTTATAAAGCGCTTTACGTGCTAAGAAGGTTTGATAAATTATACCACCTAATGTACCCTCGACTCCACACGTCCCTTTTCACGCAACTCAATGAAAAAAGGCTGTGTTCGTGCGAGATGAAAGTTACGTACCAATCCAAGCCTCGCGAACTTTTTGTTGGGTATATTCGACCCTAAATAACAAAAAAGTCAACAAAGTTCCCAAACGTCCACAGCACTAGCCGGTTATAAAAACTGTTTACGTAATGTTTGGAGAATAGATATAACCATAATGAGCTAACGATGCCAAATTTGTTCATTATGTGAATTATGTTGGTGTCGTCGAGTGATTGCAGGATGTATGTACAATGTGTAACTTAGAATGCTTTCTCTTGAACCTTCGTAGCATGTATTCAGCACTATCTGCTATTAAGATTTTTCATTGCAATGTATCTAAAATGTAATTTATACATTTTTGTCCCTCGTTGTGCTTGCTGAAACAACGTTGCCATTCGAGAACCTTTCTGCCCCATCGGCCATCGTCATTTCGCGCTATATTTTTTATAACAGCGTGATGCAATGTAATAACGAGTAAAGTAAAATAATAGTGCCTATTTTGTGGTGTTCTGATTCCTTTCCAAATCTACCACCTACTATATATACATCTATTTTATGTGAGACTCATTTTATTAAAGCTGTGATAGGTTTGACCTCACACGGCTAACACCACTATGAGCTATGAATCGCTTATATAAATAATCTCTGTCCATGCTAGTAACACCTAATCCAACAAACAGAGTCCAGGCGCCCCGCTGCCGCGCGGCGTGAGAGGTTATTATAAAGGGATTTATGTCGCTCTAACCAGATTACAGGAAGGGGTAGCTCATACCTTTCAAGCACAGTATACCCTTGGCTGTAAAGAGTGGTAGGATGTATAACTTTTAATGCCGCCGTAAATCTGTTGAAAGTATGTAATGGCACGGTGTAATTAACTATGTTTGCAAATTGTCAGTTCACTTTTGCTTTAAATATACGTGATATTTACCTTTCTACAAGATTCTTATTCACTATCAGCTTTGTTAACTAACCTCATGGAGTATTTGTTTAGTGAGTCATCATCATCAGGTCCTTTAAGTCTCCACTGCATGACCCTCTCTGTACCACCGGAGCCACACCTAGCCAGAGCAGATAGAGGATTTTGCCTACACTCTCCTCGCTGGCTGACGGGTTGGAGAAGTCTCATTGATGTTTATGAGCTTTCTTTAGCTTGTAGTTCCTAAGTCGCCTCTTACGATCTCCATGGGAAGACAAGAAGTGGTCCTATTCTACTCTGCCGGAAACCACACGCTTAACGGCACGGGTTTAGTGAGCGTAGGTAGGGGTGTAATGTCCGAGTACGCAGTATAGTAGCAATTTGTCGATTAGCTGTGGTCTACCTTCAAATAACGCTAGTGCCTACCTTCCAGTCTACCCTAATCGTAAACTATAGAATTATATAAATGGTTTGTTTGATTTTTGTATGTGCAAGTGGCCAACACTGGTGTCAGATTTTTCAAACTGCCTAAATGCAACGTAGCTTAACTACTGCCATCAATCCCAAAACCAACGCATTAACGTGGCTTCCGAAACACGGAGGACGTCGAAATATTTCATGCCACTTGCGGTCACCCATCCCAGTGGGGACCGTGCCCGGGGTTGCTTAACATACGGAAGTGCTAATAAAGTTCAGCCTAGTGTTGTGCCGTGCTCGAAATTTTCGAGAACGATGAGAACAGGGTTGGATGTTTTCCCGTGAATTTTTTCTACTTTCTCTTAAGTACGTAATATTTTATATATTATCTCGAGGAGCTTAATGGTCCAGTGGGTCTGAACTAGTGATGTGCCGGAGAGAAATTCTCTATTCTCATTAATTTCTTCTCACGGAAATTTGCGGGAAATTTCTAATAATTCTTGAGAATTTTTCAATAATTCCCGTACTTGAGAGAAAGAAGAAGAATTTCTCTGGAAAAATACTCCAACCTGTTCTCACCGTTCTCGAAAATTTCGAGCACGGCACAACACTAGACACGCTGTATATGTTTGTGTCATAAAATAGTTAGTTTAACTACAACCTAAGCACCGTAGCTGTTTAAATAGTAAGTGTTAAACGATACGTTTAACACTTACTATTCAAACAAGCACTAAGAGTCGTCAACTGTCTGAAATAGACGTTGCATATGTAACAAACTGTTATAAATTAAACTAATTCAACCCTCACGCTGACAATCAAGTAAATGTGTTCACTGACTTGTCATTAAGCTTTTGCAGTGTCAATAAGGGGAAGAAACCCTTCATTTTAACTGCAAGTACAAACACAACAAATACAATTACAGATGCGAAGCAGGGAGTGTTAACTTTAGGCTTGATTGATGAGTTAGATTGGAGATAGAAGATACAGAACTGTGAGTACGTCTGTATTCCCTGTGGGATACATAGTCTTGGGGAAGACTGAAACGACAAGATCACGTTTCCACTTATGCAAACGTTTGTGGCATATTTTCTCATATAAAATGCTTTGTCCTGAATGACTGTCTGACTGACGGATCATCGCAAAGCCTAACCCGCTGATCGTAGAGACCTGAAACTTGGGAGGGTGTGTTCTTTGTATAACGTAGGCATCCGAGAAAGGTTTTTCTGAAATTCTACCCCTAAGTTAGTGAAAAAGGAAATGTTTGTTGACAACGTGATTCCTTGGTCTAATTTTCGATTACTACGCGGACGAAGTTGCGGGCAAAAGCTAGTCAGATAAATATTTAACTAATAAGCTGATCAAAAGTAAATCACAAAGTTGGTTAATTGAAGAAAGCTTCTACAACTTTGACGAATATTTACAATTTTATAGGTATACTTACATTTGCAACATTATATCCCCACGCTGACTTTTAAATTTCCTATGCTGGAATTTGGATTTGTAATTGGAAGAAATAATATACGCGGTTGAGTATCATCTATTGAGAAAGATGCATCTACAAGATGCATCTAGTGTTAGGGGTGGCGACCGTGGCGACCGCCGTGTCGCCACCCCTAACATGTGATGGTCTTCGTATCAGACCGAAACTAGTTGGCGATTCCAACTGAATAAACGTGAGTGAAACCGTGTTTTTATAATGAATTTAGCTCGCGTAAGTTTTAATACTATTAAGGCTAAATAATGTCATTTGCACCGTCTCAAAAAAGCGATGTGATTGGACATGACGTCCGAATGGTAAGATGGGCGAAATGCGAATAATTAGGAAACAAACCGCTCAAAACGGAACACCCTCCATCATGCTAAATATGGCCATGAGATACGTGAAAAATACGTGATACTATGTATGTGTGTATCTCTCAATTAATTTGCATTCGAAATGCAGCTTTAACATGTTATTATTCTTCTTTGCCATATCCCTCTTATTTCAATGTGAGGTTGGCACAACTTGTTAGTTTCTTACCCATTGACTTAAAAGTGACGTTATAAGTTTTACATGTCTGTTTGCATGTGTGTCTGCTGTGTCACCATAGCTCCAAAACGGCTGAACCGACTTTTATGTAGGTTTTATTTTGACTTACGTTAATAGAATTTTGGTAATGTTTAAAACAAACTATTACGGTTACTGGATTATTATTCTTACATTAATCAAATTACATCAAACATTTTAAACGATCGTATATCTACTCCAAAACCAGCCATTGTCTCATTTGAACAAAACCAACCACATTATCATGCTTCACTGCTTCTCACTAGATAACGACTCAAAGCCACTATTTTCTCTTTTGTTCTCACCCATTATTAGATTGATTTTACACCCCAAAGTTTTCAATAGTGAAAAGCCAATGGTCTTTATCGGGGTGGAGATAAAAGTATACTGTACTTTGCCAGTGGTAACTTTTATAACTACAACTGTTGTGTGTGTGTCTATTTATTTGTTTTGTGACCTTACGCCTCTCAAGATGAGATAAATTTTATACCCACTTCAAAAAGTAATTATTTTCTAGTCACCTAAAATAAATAATTATACACGGTGAAATTTTGATCGTTCTGGACCCTTAAAGGGGTGATTCAGCTTTGCAGATTTTTTTTGAGTTTTCAGTTTTGGTTCCATATGAAAAGTTGTTTATATTAACGGGCTGAATCACCCCTTTAAGGGTCCAGAACGATCAAAATTTCACCGTGTATATGGACAAATCACTCAGATCGAGCTGGTCCTAAGTAAATTCGAAACTTGTGTTATGGGATACTAACTCAAGGATACTATAAACATAAAAGGTAAACTTCCCAGACCCACGCTAATTTGAAAAAGATCATTTGCCATCTTGACCTGACCGAACCCGAGGCCTCCGGTATTGCAGCCTGGCCAGATGACCACTAGGCAAGAGCTCGTCAGTAGTGTATTATTACAAAGGTTGGATTTTGTTGAAGCCCATGTGGCAGTATAGTTATAAAAACATGCTCCACTTCCTCAGAAAAGCTTATGAAACTTAAGTATTTTTTCTATTTACCGATTAATAAAAATAATATATCTTTTGTGCAGACTTGAAAAAGTTTCATTGTTTTATTTCAACAAAATTTCAGCTCTTTTGTCACCACCCTACACTTACTTAACCTTTTGTGTTCTCCCATTACCCAATTGATATTATCGAAGGAATCCAAATAGTTTTCATTACTAAAAGAGCCAATGTTCTTTTCTCGTAGCTAAGATAAAAAAGTACGCTCCACTTTTCTTTAGCGAGAATGGATGACGGCAAAGGGGTTGCTTGAGAAATAATGAAGCGGCGAATGCAGGTTGGAAATTGTCTCTTTGCTGTTTTCTATTATACAAGTAGGTGTGTTTCGTAGCGTGTCTTGTCGTAGATAATACGTCGGGGAAAATGCGGCTGCTCTATGGAAAGAATATGGCACGCAAAATGGAAGGCGCGGCATATGAGGTATGAAATTGAAATAGGTAACGTGGTTTGTGAGTTTTATAGGATTTGTGAGTATGAAAAACATACATGCTTATGTCGCATGATGAAAACTTGCGTATTGAATACCTATCAAATTAAGTAATAAAAAAATATTGGATTCCATTTTTGTTACGCCGGAAAAGCTTAATTATGAACTCTGGATATTCAAACGAAAATACATATCTCAAGACGAAGGCAATTTCAAAGATACAGATACATGCACATATATTAACATGACTTTGTACCTTTTAGGATAGATAGGGCAGAAGATTCTTAGATCAAAGACTATTATTAGCAAATTAGAGTGATAAGTATGAATGTAGCACCTGAGACTGAAAGATTATAAAGAACCTACCTTATAGATTGGTATGACCATGTTATGAGGAGGGATGAAAGCCACGTAAAGAAAAGAGTTTTGGGAATGGAAGTTAGAGGACACGGGTAAGAAGGATAACAGAAGATAGAAGTCGGACTAGCATGTCAATGTCTTCCACATTATCATGCTATTCCGACCCACATAATAGTGGGAAAAGATAAAGAAGAAGATGAGGGATTTAGATGTAAAGCGGTTTTCAGAAATAGATAGGTTTGAACCTTCCATCACTATGTGCTAATTAATAATAATCCCAGTACCTATAGGATGGCGCCCGCGACGTCCTTTATATCGCACGATAAGCTATCCATATCTCGCTCTTTGATATTACGAAAAACAAGATGAGGATACTCGATAAACGTTGTCTGGTGTGCCATGTTTCGGGGGAAGTTTTTGGTTTTGCAGTCTTATCAGTTTTTGTTGTCGTTACCAGGCCAGTTTTAGTTGACTCTATTAAAATATATCTCCATATGTTTGTAAAAACATAAATAAAAATAATCATATTATAGTGAAAGCTAAGCTTACGACATGGTCCAGAACGGACTGCCGCATTGAACACCGCATTGCACTAGAAAACAAAGCCAAATGGCTTTATTGGCTTTAAAAATCGCAAGCTCGAGTGTACAGCCTAGAAAGCGCTTACACGTTTGTTTTATTTAGAAGGCAAGGCAGCAATAAATAATTTGAAATGGATTTTATTGATCAACTTGACTCCTAACTTGACTTTTTTTTTTGACATATCAGCCGCAAGATGTCCACTGCCGGATGGCGGCCTGTATCCAGCGTCTTCCTGCGACCTTAGTCAGGTCATCCGACAATCTGGTCGGAGGATGTCCGATGCTGCGCTTGCCGATATGTGGTCGCCATTCGAGAGCCCTTCTGTCCCATCAGCCATCGGTTCTACGCGCTATGTGCCCCGCCCACTGCCACTTTAAAGAGCTAATCCGCTGAGCTATGTCAGCTATTTTCCCAATACATAAAATGTACTCGTATCAATAGCATAACACATCTATAGTAATAAAGCAAGCTGTTACGTATAGCAAAATGATAACAGTGTTGCTATATAAAGGTAACTTAAAAGAACCTTTTAGGGATTCCTCTGTACCTTTACTTAATTTATGCGTACACCTTCATTAAGCAATCTTGGGTCATGTAAGTAAGAATAAATAGACATCAAAGGCCCAGATAAATCTAAATATCTTTGTTTTCCATCTTGACCTGACCGGGAATTAAACCACAGACCCCGTGATTCAAAGGCATGTCCGTTATAACAAAGCCACAGAAATTTAAAAAACAAATAGCACTTAAAGCTATTTTGGTTAGTTTGAAAACCGGTCAAACCCTATACCTAATCTTAGACTTCTTCTTGGCCATATCTATATCTATACTATAATAATAATAATAATAATAATATAACATGCTTACCAACATTGTACAAGCTACTTACATCCATTTTGAGAGCGAAAATCAATACGCACATCGATGCGAACAAGATCATGGCTCCCTCTCAAAATTGATGTAGGGTTGGGTCCCGTGGTACTAAAGAGCTTCTCCTCATGGACATGACCATTTGCAAGCAAGTCCAACGGAACAAGGCAGCCCTCTCTACTGCTTGGATTGACTATAAAAAAGCTTATGATTCGGTGCCTCATTCATGGTTGGAGAGGATCTTAGAGGTGTACAAAGTTGATGCAACTTTAAGATCTTTTCTCAGCATGTGTATGAGACAGTGGACCACAGTCCTTCGCCAACCAGGTGGTGGAGATGGTCCCTTGGATCCTATGGACTTTATAAGGATAGAGCGAGGCATTTTCCAGGGTGACAGTTTGAGTCCCTTGTGGTTTTGCCTAGCTCTGAATCCTCTCAGCACCCTGCTGAGCGATTCGGGGCTGGGCTGCCGCCTTCGAGGAGACGGGGAGATAATTTCTCATCTGTTATACATGGATGCCTTGAAATTGTTTGCACCGAAACGTCCTGACCTGGTGAAGTTACTAAAAATCACAGAAGATTTCAGTAATTCCATCAGGATGGAGTTCGGTGTAGATAAGTATGCGGTTATGCATGTTCAACGGGGGAAAGTTGTAAATTCAACAAATTTACAACTTTCTGAGATAATGTCTCTCAGGTCTCTTTCGGAGTCAGAAACTTACAAGTATCTTGGTATGTCACAGTCTCTGAGTATTGAGGACGGGGACATCAAACAGGCGGTAAAGGAGCGTTTTTTTTGGCTTCTGACAAAAGTGCTTAAAAGCCTTTTGTCAGGGGGCAATAAGGTGCGCACATTCAACGCTTGGGTGATGCCCTCCTCACATACTCCTTTGGCATACTAAGGTGGACACAAACTGAGTTAGACGCTCTGGATAGGAGAGTCCGTCAACAGCTCACAATGCATCGCATGCTTCACCCACGATCATCCGTTATGAGACTGTACATTCCACGTAAGTGTGGAGGTCGTGGCTTTTTAAACGCCAAGACTCTTCATAACCGTGAGGTGTGCAGTCTTAGGGATTTCTTCCTTAACAATGAGTGTGGGTTGCACCGCGACATTGTAGTTGTAGATAGGAGTCTCACGCCGCTCTCCTTGGCAAACGAGAACTGGCGTAGACCATCCGTGCTGAGCACCGAAGACCGCAAGAACATATGGAAGAGTAAGGAGCTCCACGGGCGGTTCTACCGGGCCTTAACAGGGCCTGATGTAGATCTGCTCGCGTCGGTAAACTGGCTACGGTTCGGCGACCTCTTCGGGGAAACAGAGGGTTTTGTTTGTGCAATTGCAGACGAAGTCATGATGACGAACAATTACCGGAGATATATCCTGAAGGACGGTACGGTCGACATATGTCGGGCATGCTGCCGTCCCGGTGAGTCACTCAGGCATATTATTTCCGGTTGTTCTCATCTGGCCAACGGTGAGTACTTGCACAGACATAACCTTGTAGCCAGAATTATCCATCAGCAACTCGCTCTTCGATATGGTCTTGTGGAATCCGAGGTACCGTACTATAAGTACACGCCGACGCCAGTTCTCGAAAATGGTCATGCCACGCTCTACTGGGATCGATCTGTTATTACGGACAAGGCTATTGTTGCCAATAAGCCTGATATCGTGTTGACAGATCGATTGACGCGCCAGGCAATGCTCATCGATATCACCATCCCGCATGACGAGAACCTCGTGAAAGCCGAGAAGGACAAGCTCAGCAAGTACCTTGACTTGGCCCACGAGGTAACCGCTATGTGGGATGTGGATTCGACGATCATTGTCCCGATAGTTGTATCTGCAAACGGCCTTATAGCGAAGAGTCTCGACCAACACCTTAAGAGACTCTCGCTGGAAGGCTGGATCAAGGGCCAGATTCAGAAGGCAGCACTCCTGGACACGTCACGCATAGTCAGGAGGTTTCTTTCTCTGCGGCCTTAACCGCCGGTAGCTTGAGCCTTGCCCCGCTGCTGGCGGCGAGCTAGGTTTAGGTTTTTATAATGTTTTTATGTTTTGTAATTTATTTTTATATTTTACTTTTATATAAATATTGTAAAAACCTAAATCTAAGAAATAATTTAAATAAAGAGATAATAATATAATAATAACGTATAAATAATAATAATATTATAAAAAGAAAAGATTTGTTTGTTTGTTTGCAAAATTCTTTCTCCAGTAGAATCCTACATCATCTCTGATGAACATAGGCTATTTTAATACCTGTATCTTCCCGTGCGAAGCCGGGACGAGCCGCTAGTGCTACATAAAGTAGAAGTAGTACGAGGGGTCAGCATTGCATATCAGTCTCTCCCACTGTAACCTGTCACTGGTTATATCATCTATAATACATTTTTCTACTCACATTTAGACTACATCGTCAACCAATACTAGTAAAAAATCTGTAAGGGTTGGTCATGGAGTAAGTTACTTTGTTTTCAGACATATCGTGTTTATAAGCTCTCATCATCATTTCGAGTAGGTGTCACGGTCAATCGACCATGCACACCCTGGTGTCATAGTTCTTCGGGACCGCCTCTCGGACTCTGACGTGGTTCCTTTAACGACTACCAGATGGCAGCCGAGACCAACGGCTTAACGTGCCTTCCGAAGCACGAAATCATCTTTATTATCAGACAATCAGGTGATTCAAGCCTGCAATGTCCTAACTGACTGGAAACAACTAAACAAAGTATGCTTCCCGTGGGAATCGAACCCACGAGCCCCGGGTCTACAGGCAAACGCCTTGACCACTAGACCACGGAGGCAGTCAACATTTATAAGCTCTATACATGATACTGAAACTAAATTGAGGATTTTTCCATTTTTTTCTGTATGTATGTAAGTAGGTAACTGTCTCCATAACTCTTAAACGAATAGACTGAATTTTATGATACTTGGTAAATAAACATTTAGACGTACAGGACACAGGATAGGCTACTTATTTGTTTTTATTTTATTTAATCCTTCTTTACAAAAAACAAGGAATAAAAGGCAGCATTCTCTACTAGTCAACATGATAAGACGTAGCCCCCATACGAATGTACGCGAACGAAGTTGCGGGCACAGCTATCATCATCATCGGGTCTTTTTAGTCTCCACTGCAGAAGCATGACCCTCTCTGTACTACCGGAGTCATACTTGGCCAGAGCAGACAGAGGATTTGGCCTACACTCTCGTCGCTGGCCAAACAGGTTGGAGAAGTGTCATTGATGTTTATGAGCTTTGTTTAGCTTGTATTTCCTAAGTCGCCTCTAACGACATAAATGGGAAGACTTGGGAGTGGTCCTATTCTACTCTGCCGGAAATCACACGGCTAACCACGGGTCACAGCTATACCAGTTATATACCTAGTTATATATTACAGCATCAAATACTATACGACTATTCCGACTCAGTGAAACAAAGTGTAGCAATAAAGCCAGAAGACTGTGTCTCATCGGCTAAAACGCCCGGGACATCGCATTGACTATGTATGATAGTTCGCGGACCCTGCTTTGTGGGAAGTAGAGCATTTTAGGTTAGGCTCTCGCTTGGGTCAGATGTAATGGAACTGCATTATAGTGGGATTATTCAGGTCTAGGACATAAGTATCATGAAATATGGAATAAGTTCACGTTTTGTAGTGATACGTTTAATAATTAATCAAAAAGAATAGTTTTATTTAATATTGTACTTGGCCGCATAATGTTCAGAGTAAACCCATCTATATCTATACTTACTAATATTATAAAGCTGAAGAGTTTGTTTGTTTGAACGCGCTAATCTCAGGAACTACTAGTTCAAATTAGAAAAATCTTTTTATGTTGGATAGTCCAGTTATTGAAGAAGGCTTTAGGCTATAAGACATCACGCTGCGACCTAAAGGAGCGAAGCATCAATAAAAAATGTTTTGAAAACGGGGGAAAATTATTCATCTTTTTTGATAAATCATTCTACTTTTTTGATAAATCATTCTAAAAATAACTTTATCAAGCTTTATTCTGTTTTATAAGTTCACAACTTGCTGTGGGACTAGCTCAATTTGTGTAATATGTCTCTATATATTTATTTACCACGATGGACTCACGTCAGCTGAAATAAATATATAAAAGTTTCATACTAAGTTCCGTTAAAATTAATAATTTCTTCAGCTTGTATGTACAAAGTAATAAATAACTGTATGAAGGAAGACTGTATTTCCTGTTTCGTAATAGACAATGAAGATTGCATTAGCTCCTATGGTAGACACAAATATCCGTAACACGCCCTTAGTTTTAAAGTAAGGCATCGACGCGACACAGACAGATTAATTTTACTATTTCGCTTTATATTACTTTTATCAAATCTAACATCAGTAGACAAAAAGCAATGTAACAAAGATTTTCCGCATAAATATTTTATTATCTACCCCTTCATCGTCGTAATGGCGACCATAACAACCCTAGCGTATACGCATAGTAATCACTTAGGCCGGTCATATTAAATGCTATATCACTCCAGGATCCCAACACATAACACTATATCTCTCTATACATATTTCTTACAAACTTTCATTGTGATATTCGATTTTAACATTTAATAGTAAACATATAGAGTTCAAAATCAAGTAAATGTTTGAATTTAATAATGCTATGCGTAATGCAATTGCCCATGTCAAAATGTGGTTTGCAGTACAATAATGATTTTGGAACCTTTTTGTTCTAAGTACAGAGTTTAATTTGCATTGTGTGTACTTAATGAACTGGGCCTATTGCCTGTTATCGGCATGTGTTTGATGTGGTTGCGACGCAATAGCCGATTGCTATTTTATGATTAACCGGGAATATTGCGAAAATAAACAGAGGATTTGTAAAATCAACTCAATGAAATGATATAAACTGGTCCGGCGGAGAATATGATTTGTGCTTCATGCGTAGCTGTACTACGATGTGCTACGATTTTTCGTAGACGCGTAGCACCTTCATGAGTCGTCGTAGACAAATATCTTAAGTATCTCAGCCGTTCTTTTGACGTATGTATGTATTATTAATTATTATAGCCGTGTGGTTTCCGGCAGAGTAGGATAGGACCACTCTCCTAGTCTTCCCATGGAGGTCGTAAGAGGCGACTTAGGAAATACAAGCTAGACAAAGCTCATAAACATCAAAGAGACCTTTCCAACCTGTCTGGTCAGCGAGGAGAGTGCTGTAGCTCCTGCAGTGGAGACTAATGATGATGACCTGATGGTGATGATGATAATAATAAATTAAGTGCCATGAAAAATTTGTATCAAACACGCGCAACACAAGCAGAACGCTCATTAAAATACAAGAGCAGTGTTAAAGTTGTCAAAAATAAAGCACATTCAATTCGTTTGCCATTTAAATAGAATTCCTTCAAAGCCGCAGACGCAAAAAATAATTTGAGTCATCGGATGCCTTATTAGAGCCTTAGCTTCTTTTAATGATATGCCGCCACTTTGAATTGGAATTGGTTATTATACCAATTCCAGTTTACGTGGGCTACAGAATGTCTATTTCATTTATATAAAATGTTAAAAACGTATTTCTAACAAAAATACTTGCCGATTATTTGCTTGCCTTTGTCCAAATAAAAATTGTCTGGGTAATGTAATCTAAGAAATAAAATATAAACCTTTCTGGTTAGAAAAACATCAGCTGTGATAATAATTAATTACAAAGTACGATTTCCGAAAGCAAAATAAACCTAGACAAATAAGTCCTTTTGCAATGTCATAATTGGATATAAGTTAGCACTGCAAGTATAGATTGAAAATAAAATGCGTCTCTCATTGCAAGCATCATAACTTTGTAAATAAAGTCGAAGAAACACAAACCCGTGTAATAATATTGCAACAATATTTCATGTACAATAAATTTACGCGGGAGATAAGCGCACCTTGGCGGAACTCTCATATTACACAAATTAGATAAAGTAAAGATAGGCTAAGAAAGTAAAGAAAGGATTCTTGCATTTTGGTTTTACATTTCTTAAATGAAAACCAACACACTCAATGTTAATTATTGGCTCTTCAAACGATTTGAAATTTATTATTGTCTTATCTCTTGCGACATGATCTGAGGTTGGATTTACAGTACCCGATAGTCTCAATCTCAACTCTCTGACAGGTTTACAAAACTATGAATTTATCATATGTTCGTCATCTTTTTTATAACATTACGGGCATTTAAAAAAGACTATGACAAAGGGTTTCTCATTTAGGTAACATTGGCGCTCCGTGGCGCAGTGGTTAACACGCCAGCCTGCGGCACGAGAAAATGATCTTTTCCAGATTGGCCTGGGTCTTGGATGTTTATCTATTTATTTATTTGTTATAAAATATAGTATCGTTAAGTTAGTTTCCCATAACACAAGTCTGGAACTTACTTTGGGGCTAGCCCAATCTGTGTGATTTGTCCGTTTAAATATATATTTATTTATCAGAAACTGGAAAATTTTACCTTTAATGAATTTCATTTATGATTTCAGCGTGGTTTAGTAAGTATGTTGTCTAATAAAAACTTAATCAAATAACTATAAAACTGAAGGTTAACAAATAAAAGGAGAATTTCGATCATTCATACCTATCAAATTCTAACTGGCAGACATTTTGATAAAATGGTGGGCGTACTATAGTTTAAAGACAAAAACCTTAGGTACGTTTCTGCTCTTTCGTTAAAATATATTTTTTGAAACCTCATATTTGTAATGAATACAGTAGTTTACAGTATTGGAGATTTCCTTGTTACAGAAGAAGAAGAAGCTCAGTTGCGGTTATTTCTGAAATTAATAAGTAAATGTACTTTTGTGTAGGCATTTTTTGGAATTAAATCAATTTTTTCGTCAGCCTGGGTGGAGTAGATTTTAACAGTTATTTTTATTTTAACAGTAGGTACAAAGTTAAAACATGGTTTTCATCTTAAACGTTTCCACAAAATTTCATACAAAATAGAGTTGCGGGCATCATCATCATAAGGTCTTTTTACTCTCCACTGCAGGACCCTCTCTGTACTACCAGATACAGTTTAGTTTGTATCTCCAAAGTCGCCTCTTACGCTCTCCATGGGAAGACTAGGAGTGGTCCTATTCTACTCAGCCGGAAACCACACGGCTACTCTGCTGATAACCACACAGCTAAACAGAGGGCGTTACGTGTTAAATCTGGCAGTTCATACAAGAACAATAGTTTTTTTTTCGATTATTACATTTTTATAATTCAGAAAAAAACGCGTCTATTTTTACACGTTCTGAATATACTAGTTAACTTGCAGTAGATCCCCTGCCATCTAACGATACGAACGAACTTTTGGAACTAAGTTTGCTAGAACCTTGCCGGAACGCGTGCCGCCAGATGAGATGTATAGTTCTGTAGAATTATAATACTATGGTCAGGACAAATTCATATAATATTATTAAAACTTACGCGAGATATAATTTCAATATTAAACACAAAACGGTATAAATCACGTTTATACGTGATTTAAACTGTTTCAGCCTAGTGATTATCCGACGACCGTGCCAGGTATCATTGATACTCGCTCAAGGATGGCCTACTGACTGCGCTAAAACTGTCGGCATTTTTTCGACTAAAAATACGTGAGTTAAACCGTTTTCTTTAATATTAAAAGGACAAATGCAGCTCCTTTTCTGCTCTTTCGATAAAACACCTTTTGAGCTCTCATATTAGTAATGAATTCCGCTGTTTACAGTGGAGATTTCCTTGTTATTAGGGATCTGCTTCGCGCATAATATTCGTAGAGTGGGTGTGTTGGTGTGTGGGCAAAGATTACTTACTAATGTTCCAGAGTGTAGGCTCTCCCGTGGGACCATAAGCGTAATTAATAAGTAAATGTACTTTTACTACGTAGGCGGTAGCAAAGATATTAAATATTATTTATTAAAACTCTTTGAATACTACCATTCATGGGTATCTTTGGAAATTTAAAATATATTAGTTTATTGGCCTTGTTTTGAGCCGACTTTTCCCAAATGTTACTACTTATATATTTTATAAATCGAACGTATGAAAATGACGAACGACCCAGAACAACATATTATTTCTGCGTCAGCGACCTATTAAAGTGTTAATTTTTTTTTCATTTCGTATACGTGTTAGTTGCCAACAAAAATGTCAGGTATACCATGTCAGACACAAACGAATTATTTCATGAAGTATTCATTTTTGAACTGTTATCTAGTTCAAATTTATATTTGATTATTCATCATCAATATTATTGCTGAACACTTCTGTATAAAACTATCAGCATTGAGCTCATATAAAGAATTGGTAGGCTGACTCACGCCTTCAAAGGAATTGCGGTGATTAATTTACAATGTATAATAGACTTGCTTGCAAATGTGTAGTGAACTTACTGTCAGGATAATGTATTCAAAATCAAAACGTTTATTCAGAAAATATTTTAATCATTCTTATTGTCTACGCAAAATTAACATTATTAATTTTTTTTATATATATATTGTAATTTCCCGCTTAAATCATGCACACTCTCCCTCACACACTCATTCCCTCTCTTTCGCACCTATCTACTCACCCCACCTTACCTCAAGATGGCGTCTGTTCGTGTAACCCAAAAAAACCCGCGCACGCGCTCGCGAATATAAAAATTCCAAAACATAGGGAAAACGATAACTAATAGTGGACACTCTCCCGGTGGTGAAAGTGTTAGTGCTTCAACCCCAAAAATTCTGTGATTGAGCGTGGAGAAGACCAGTGCGCAAGGAACCTGGAACACGTCTTCGGCTCGAGGTAATTCTTTCGATCTCCCGCCCCATCACTTATTTACATATTATACTAAACTGGATTGGACTAGATTTACTTAGGTACTCGACCAACATTGCAAATATTCAATTCAAACATTTTTTTATCGAGTATTATATTTTAATCTACAGTATAATTTTCCGTCATTTCAGTGACAAAACAAACTGTTGCTCGCGACAGTTAACTTACGTAATCAAAAACAAACTTTTGAGTGCAAAAGTTTTTTATAAACAGATCGCTTGAGTGATAAAATTTAGAAAACTCCTATTGTTGTTGGTGCTATTGTTGTAACGCCGGAAATTTCCGGGAACGAACGAGTTTCGACAATGACAACAATAAAATTAATTAATTAACATACGTTATAACTGGAACGTGGCGGGGAATTTCCAATTATGATTTGCGGTTTGATAGACCAACGGTGGCACGTGTTGTTTGTGGCTATCAATTTTAGGTGTAGCTCACATGTGGTTTGATACGAGTATGTAAACAATGGCTTATATAATACAACTAATCATCATCTTTTCATGTAGGTGTCACGGTCAATCGACCATGCACAACCTGGTGTCAGAGTTCTTCGAAACCGCCTCTCGGCTTCTGAAGTGGTTCTTTTAACGACTACCAGATGGCAGCGAGGAAAAATAGCTTAACGCGCCTTCCGAAGCAGGGAATCACCTTTTTTATCAGATAATCTGGTGATTCAAACCTGCAATGTCCTAACCAAACTGGAAACAATTAAACAAAGTGTGCTTCCCGTGGGAATCTTATCCCCTGCCCGGATCTACAGACAAACGCCTTAACCACTGGACCACGGAGGCAATTCAACTAATGATTGTTTTTGTATAGCATTACAAGGCTTGGTATATTATGAAAACTGAAAATAAATCTAGTTTACGCCTAAAATGTGCTACCAACAAACAATACCACTTAGGGCGTATTCAATTCCTACCTGTGGCGAGTCCTTTTTCATCACATATTCTTAACTGTATCTGCTGTTTATTAAAAATTGTACTTTTTTATAATCGGTTATGAGCAAAAATACAAAATTTTAAAAAATTGAGAATTGTAAAAACACAAAATTGTATAAAAATTGTACTTTTTTATAATCGGTTACGAGCAAAAATACTAAATTGTAAAAATGGAGAATTGTAAAAACACAAAATTGTATAAAAATTGTACTTTTTTATAATCGGTTACTAGCAAAAATACAAAATTGTTAAAAATTAAGAATTGTAAAAACACAATCTTGTAAAATGTAAAAGGTAAAAATGTCGTATAAATAAAACAAAAAAAAAACATATTTTTTTAGGGTACCTACTATTTCTGGATCACATCATCCTACAGAAATCTGTTTGGTTCACCAGGTCATCGGTCCAGAGAGAAGTTAATGAAGAATATACTAGTAAATCAAAACCAAGGACGTTATAGTAGAAGGACTGAGCTCTCATAGTAATAATTGGAGCAGAAAGCGAAGACAAACTTCGGAATTCTATCTCGCTCTAAAGTAGGGTGACCAACTATAGAATAGATTTGTCGGACATGAAGTACTTAGGTAGGTACCACAGAAAGATATCAGGATAGAACGGCTAAGTGGGGGTATACGCGTTTCTCAATCTTGTACGATCGTACGAGATTCGTAAAACGTTCATTCAGTCAGCGCGCACGTCCCAACTTGAACATATGCTTTATTAAGCGGTATTTAATTATAAAGTATGAAAGTAAATAGGTCGTAACAAGGTATTTTTTCATGGATCAATACTTTTTTTTAACTAAAATCGTGATTAACAACAAAAAAAGATAAAATAAAAGACCTATCACGATTTTCAATATAAAACGACAATACTTTCACATCCAATACGCGTTCAAAAAACATTTTATAAAGCTCGTTCCAAGGAGAACGCGCAATGTAAATTAAATTATGTGATAGCAACACGAAAGCTGCATTAACATTGCGTTGTTGCACTCGAACTGATATTATCGATAATATTTAATAGTTAACATTATTATCTCAGATTTTTTAGGTTAGACTAACTCCGTGGCGCAGCGGTCAACACGCCTGCCTTCGACACGGAGTGACCGGGTTCGATCCCCGGCCAGGTCAGGATGGAAAATGATCATTTCAGATTGGCCTGGGTCTTGAATGTTCTATATATGTATTTGTTATTGTGTAAGCATTAACTTTAAAAATCCAAATAAAATTACCTATCTGTGGTCCTGCTTCCGTTTCTCCATATATCTACTTCCTTTTCGCCGAGACGGCCTCTGATTGGTCGCACAAGACTAGTCGAAAAAAAGATGGCGATCGAGTCTTGTTGAGCGCGCCCTTGCGCTAATATAATTTCCAAAAATAAAAACGACTCTAAGGGCTTCGCTGGCCAAAACAACCCTAAATCTTCATCGCGTGTATGTGATGGTGTACCACTAGTGTAGGCAGTAAGAAAATAACGCAGTTCAAACACAAGGATCGTCGGCCGGTCGACACGAGGTCCCGTCGCAGGCGAATCCTTCCGAGTCCTGTTCAACGTGAATCCAGGTTAGTGTTTACTGTTTTTTCCTTGCTGTGATTCTGGGGTTGATCGGAGAATGCAGTGACCCTTCCAGAAAGTCGCAACAGTTATAAAATATAGTATCGTTGAGTTAGTATTCCATAACACAAGTCTCGAACTTACTTTGGGGCTAGCTCAATAATAAATAAATATATACGGACAGATCACAATCTGTGTGATTTGTCCGTATATATTTATTTATTTATTTAATAGTTAACATTATTATCTCAGATTTTTTAGGTTGCTCCCATGTGTTGATTAAAATATTTATCAGTAACTATTATGGAATGCATGTTACGAAAAGAATTCGAACTTTGGCATACAAAAAGTTAAAATACATCAAAAGTCGGGTTTTGATGTACATAAATGAAAGGAAAGCCAATCGACAAATACAAATGACTGTTTATCGAAATGACGCGATTTATTTCTGTGGATGTCACATTACTATTTCGCTCATCATCATTGTAATTTCGAGTAGGTGTCACGGTCAATCGACCATGCCCACCCTGGTGTCAGAGTTCTTCGAAACCGCCTCTCAGCCTCTGACGTGGTTCCTTTAACGACTACCAGATGGCAGCCGGAACCAACGACTTAACGTGCCTTCCGAAGTACGGAATCATCTTTATCATCAGACAATCCGGTGATTCAAGCCTGCAATGTCCTAACCAAACTAGAAATAACTAAACAAAGTATGCTTCCCGTAGGAATCGAACCCATGACCTCCGGGTCTACAGGCAAATGCCTTAACCACTGGACCACGAAGGCAGTTACTACACACTTCGCTAGTAATGACGTAATGGTGGTGGCGTAGTTTATGCAAAAACTGACAAACGCGTTTCCTTTGCAAAGTCCACGCGTAGCCATTCTATCCTGATATATTTCTGTGGTAGGTACCTATGTCGGTGTCATTGATAAGACCCTACGCTATGATCATTTATTGACAAATAGCAACTGTAGAAGGGAAAAGAAACAGTAGAGATGTTTGTAGTACGCCTTTGAAAATTTATTCTATAACTAGCTGTTACCCGCGGCTCCACCAGCATTAATGTCGATCCCTCGGGAACAGTCGAATTTCCCGGAATGAAAGGTAACCTGTGTTCTTCCTCGGGCCCCAAACTACTTCCATATCAAATTTCATCCAAATCGGTTCTATGGTTGAAGCGTGAAAATGCGAAAGACAGACAGACAGTTTTTTTTTTTTTTTTTTTTTTATTTATTTTCAGAAACTTAGTCTATTATTACAGGAGTAAAACCTAATGCAACAGACCAGCCAATTTTAGTTAGGTACTTAATATTAATGTATACTAGTTAAGAATTTATATATAATACACATTATGAAGTACGCTCATTTGTTTACCAATTAAGTACAGTTAAGTATAACAAATTTCCTGCAAAGCGACTTTCGTGAATTCACACAAACTGCACTTAAAAATATCAATCTTACTGGCCACTTTATTAAGAGTGTGCAGCGCCCGTGTCATAGGTGCTTTATTTAACAAATTGGTACGCCCATGAGGAACTACCAGTAGACACGGCTGTCGCCGGCGCTCCGCATATCTATTTGGGACGCAAAACCTCACCAATTTTAATACCTCTGCATTATGTATTTTGCCTCGAAGTACTTTAAAAATATATGACAACAAACTAAGTTCCCTCCGCACGCTTAGCTCATTATATCCTACCATACCCAAAACGAATATAGTAGGATACATCAAGGGGTACAACGGGTAAACGCCGTATTGTCGCCAGTATAAATATCTTAGGAATTTGTTTTGTATCCGTTCTAACAAGAGGTTGTACTTTGCTTCATGGGGATGCCAGATCATTCCATTACATTCGAGATGGCTTCTAACTAACGCGTTGTACAACGTCCTTATGACATCAATATTTGTGAAGTTAGATGCCCTACGGAGTATGAAACCCAAATTCCTAAATGCGACCTTACCAATGTTTTTAATATGCTCGTTAAAGTTCAGTTGTGATGACATGTGAACCCCCAAGTCTCTCACTTCTGTGACTTCCTGTATGTGTGTGCCGTCGATCTGATAGTTGTAATGGACTGGGCTGTGTGATTTTGTGAAGGAAATTGTCAAACATTTAGACGTGTTAAATTCCATGTTATTCTTTTTGCTCCATGCCACGACTCTCTGAATATCGTCTTGCAGTTGTTCACAATCAGTGGTGCTGTTAACTGGGAGAAACAATTTTAAATCGTCTGCAAACAGTAAACAAGATGCATGCAGTACGACATCAACCAGGTCATTTATCATGATGAGAAACTCAAGAGGACCTAAGTTGCTTCCCTGACTCACACCAGATAACACCAAATATGGTTCGGAACGGTGACCGCCATAATCAACATACTGTTTCCTGTCTCTCATATAGTCGGCAAAGAACCGTAGCAAATGGGGGGTGCAACCGACGGTGGCCAGCTTCATGAGCAAGATGTCATTATCTACAACGTCGAATGCTCTCCGGAAGTCGAAATAGGCCGAGTCCACTTGTCCACCCCCATCCACTACCGGTACTAGTTCGGTTGTATAGTTTAAGAGGTTGCTAGCGGTGCTCCGTCCCGGGCGAAATCCGTGCTGAGCGTCGGTTATTTGGACGCTTATCTGATTGTATAAGCTATGTTGAATTGCTGATTCAAATACCTTAGCTGGAGTTGACAAAACCGCTACCGGCCGAAACTCATCCACATTTTTCGCTTTTCCGCCCTTAGGAACAGGAACTACCCGAGAGGTCTTCCATTTTTCAGGAAAGACTGCCGACTTTAAGCATAAATTATATATATGCAACAGTGGCTTATCAAGCACCATTCTACAGTCCCTATACACGTAAGTGGGTATGCCGTCAGGACCAGCAGATCGCTTCGGCTTGAGCTTAGCGAACGCGCGCTGCACATCCTCTAGCTGCAGCCTGTCCAGGTGTACACGCGCCGATGCATGAGTACTTCCAGAGTTAGCCATTGCGGCATCCACGTCAAGTTTAGCCCTATCAGTACGATAAACAGAGTGAAAAAATCCAGCAAACTCATTGGCACATCGTTCTCCAACCAGTCCCTCCCCGTCCTTAAAGATTTTTT
Source organism: Elegia similella (assembly GCA_947532085.1). Lineage (NCBI taxonomy): Eukaryota > Metazoa > Arthropoda > Insecta > Lepidoptera > Pyralidae > Elegia > Elegia similella. The sequence goes on along the minus strand of OX383940.1, from coordinate 17,863,518 downwards.
GCGAATTTAAATTTTCTCTTTTTGATTTGATATAATTCCATAATGATTTGGGATCTTCCGCCAAATGGTTCTGGATACGATCTTGGTACTCTTTTTCGGCTAGTTTGATCATAGTTTTGACCATGGCTCGGCTACGAGCAAATACCTTATAATCGTCTTTTGATTTGCTAGCCTTATACCGTTTGTGAAGATACGCTTTACATTTAATTTCTTTGATTATCTCTCCTGTATACCATTCTGGATAACTATGGCTAGAACCAGGACGTGTTACATTTTTCTTTGGGACACACTCATTTATAATTCCGTAAAGGTTATTGTAAAAAATATGTAAACATTCATCTTCCACGCTTATACCATAAATTGGACTCCAGTCTATTCCCGCTATTAACAAATATAACTTTGAGAAGTCGGCTTTATTAAAGTTCCATTCGTATATTTTATTGCCATCAATTTCTACTTTAGCACTTACCTGATAAGGCAGACAAGTACCGGCCCAGGAAACGGATACCTCCAAACACGGGTGCTGTGCATCCACTGTTGCCACCATGGATTCAGTCGCGGCACTCACGCAAACACACTCTTCCAAAGAACTTAAAACCAGATCCAATTGACGGTTGTTACAATTATCCACGTTATTCATCTGTGTGAATCCACAATAAGTCAGAAAAAAATCATAATAATTGACTACACTAACGGGACACGAATAAAGATTAAAATCACCCAATACTATTAATTTGCCGTATTTTACACTTAACTGTTCTATAATTCTAAACAATAATAAATATTCACTTTCTATGCCATGCGGCGGAATATAAACAACGCAACACAAAAACAACAATCTATCACGAAGGTATACTTTCGAACAAACTAACTCAAATGAATGATTATCAATGTTTACGTCATCCGGTATAGGTACTTGTTGCAGCTCGAACCGGTGCGCGGCCACGAGAAATGCGCCGCCTTGTTTTCGTCCGTCTGAACGATCGCAGCGTAGTAACTGATATCCAGGAGGAACTATTTCCGAATCCTTGATGGAATTGTTACAGCCAGTCTCGGTGATCGCAACTAAATCTGCATTCGATGACGCAAGGCTAACATAGAATTCACTTAATTTGGTTCGAAGTCCCCTTACGTTTTGGTAGACCAAATAAATCCGTTTACCAGAACGCTTCTGTATCGTTTGATCGCTTTTATGATTTGGAGTATGGTCTGCGAAACCACACCCACTCGCAAAATTCTACATTTACAGGCCATATTTCCGCCTGATTTACCATGTCATATTTGCTCTCAGGCACCCCAATAATAAATGACGCATAATCTCGTTCAGTTTTATGCTTTATTTTCTCGACTTTGACCGATACTTCCGGCCCACAGACATTTTTCACATACTTCTCCAATGCTTCCATTTCAGTTTCCTTTTTCAGGCGCCATACATGCATATATTTTTTTCGTTCTGTTCCTTGAATATCCACTTGACTATTACTTCCTCCCTTCTGCACTTCCTTACCGGGATATCTACTTCTCTTCTTCTTTACTTCTGTCCACCCGTTTTCACTATTCCTTTCTACTTCTCTCGGGACAGAACCATATACTGAAGCTGAGGATGAGCTAGATATTGTATTTTTTGCAGGTTTTAATACGAACGTTTCCACCGGTTTAGTAGCCACACACGGACTTGTAGGAACAACAACTACCTCCGTTTGATTTTGTGACACCGCCTTAGCAAACGATAATGGTAACTTACTATTATTTGATGATGGCGAGCAATCCGATTTATCACTTGTACTCTTGTGCTTTAAACATTGCTCAAGATATGCGTTTCTCTGCTTAAGCATTTTGACTTCCTCCTCAAGCACTGCAATCCTATCAACTTTTTTACAAACCACTGACATATCTTTACGAAGCTGTTGCAATTCAATTTCCGATTTATGATACTTATTTTGAAGTTGATCATACATACTTAATTGTTTATCAAAACGGGATTCCATTGCCGCCCGTAGATCGCCAATTGCCTCCAACACTTTGCTGTCGGTGTCCATCATAGATATTTCCGCGCACTGCAATCGATTCCCGCGTTCGCTGTTGACGTAGCTATTCGGAGTAAACGTTTTATTCAGGATCACTCCTCTAACAGGAGTGTCGGTATTCCCCCGTTTTGGATGGGAGCACATACATTCCGGGCATATCCATTGTTCCTTATACTCTTGAGTAAAGTCTTCAAAGGCCTGTGGTGTCACCGCCAGGCACTTCAAGTGATACAGTTTCTTGCATTTTTCCTGCGAGCACTCCATAAACGAAATGTCGAATATTCCAGCATCACAGCCACTTCGCCACTTCGTCTCCGTCATATCAATTTTCTTTCGGTAACTATTTTATATTAGTTTATTTCGATCACAAATTCGTAAATATGTCCGCGTATCACCGGGCGAAACTACCCACTTCAGTTCACCTACACAGACCTTTTTTTAATGTTATCGTGAACTTATGTATCTATTTTTATACTTCTAAGTCTAGAAATGAGAAAATTCCATACAAACTTTACCCCCCTTATTTTACCCCTTTCAAGGGAAGTGTAGTCACGAACCCTCGGGAACAGTAGAATTTCTTCCCCTGGCCTGCAAGTGAAAAGGGGACAGACAGACAGACAGAGTTACTCTCGCATTTATAATATTAGTATAGAAATAAGGATTTTATGTACGAAGTACCTATAAGTACACATTACTGATAAATCACATCAGATTCAACAAACTCGGCAGATAAGATGGACACCCTAGCCAAGGCACAACATTTACTAACTGAAAACAGTTATGTTATTTACCTGAGAAAGGATAATGCACAATGCACTGCACTGTCGCTTCGAGATCTCTTGAAACAACATGTTATATTATTTTACTCTTTCAGTCTGCTTAAAAAATTCGAAAGCTGCGGGATTTTTTATTAATAATATGGTGGCAATGTTGAGATCGTACTAGGGTTGCGAGAGTAAATTTAAATTTAATACTATATTAAGATTGCTCTTTTATTTTCGATAAGAAAAATTCAAAATTAACTGTAAACACACAGTTTAGTTAATAAATTAATTATTCCATGTAAAATAAAACAGGAATTATTTCATTATTAATTAAATATTGCTTTTTTGCTTTACTACCATTTTCTTCCATTATTTACATTTTTATGCAATGGCAAGGGTGCGAGAGGGAAAAAATGCCGAGGTATTTCCGTCTCACTTTACCCTAGAATTTTTTGCACAGTATTATGCTCTCTATTCTTGAAGCGTTAAGGGTTAATATCGTATATCAAAATCTGAAACAGTTCTATCAGGGTACTAAGGAACCGCTTACTAAATAGATGATCAAAAATCGAATCGACAATGACAGTTGACCAAACGTCAAAGTGATAAGTGTCGTCTTATTTTGTTCGGATAATGGTTTAAACCAGGTACTAAAGTTATTCCTCGTTTTATAATAAGACGAAAATAGTTTTGTAACAAACAACTCTACATTTTGAAACCGCAATATTTCGGAGCAAGCAACAGCAAACAAATAAAATAAACTCCCAACCAGATCTGCCGACAAAACGCTGCCTCAGCTCGGTGGAACGAAATTTTAGCTTGTACAGTGGACCTCAGATATCACGCGACACTTTGACTTTATCTCCTTAAAATAAAGGCGTTGTATTACTGGTACCGAAATGTTCTCGAATGGCGACCACGTACCAACAACCCACCCACCGACCAGGTGGTCGGACGACCTTACTAAGGGCAGGAAAACGCTGGATGCAGGCCGCTTCCAACCGGTCGTATTGAAAATCCTTGGAGGAGGCCTATGTCTCGCAGTGGACTTCTTATGGCTGTAATGATTACTCATACAAGCCTTCACTTAACTTACCTTATGTGCGTGGGTCAAACCTTTCAAGATATATTAAAACTTCTTCCTGATGATCGATTTAGCTGAAATTTAGCATACTTACGTAAGTCACTCCAATACGTTATTATGGGGTCAATAAGTTGGTGATGGAACGTGGAAAATAGAAACTAAATCAAACGAAATAAATTAATTGGGTTTGATCTAATTTTATTTGTCTTTGTTAGCACGTTACCGTTATTAGGAATACTTCACATTCAATTTTGAAAAACTTTTTCGTACCCTAAGAATAGAAACGGCCCCCTATTACTAAGCATTTGATGTTCGCACGTCCAATCGTCTGTCACTGGGCTGCATCTATAGAACAGCAATAGTTAGAGACTTGACATTTTCACAGCATGCGTATATCTTGTCTTGGATGTTTATTTATATAAGTATCTATTATAAAATATAGTATCGTTGAGTAAGTATGTCCTGACACAAATTCACAACTCAATCTGTGGGATTTCTCCCCAAATATAAGTACATATTTTAATATCATGCTGCAGGCATGCACCTGAAAGTTAACTTAGTAATAAAAAGTTGTTAAATTCAAATCTATTGCTATAACAATGAATACTATTCAAAATAAAGTGAGCATATAAAATATATGTTTTCCAGCGTTTTTCAGAAGTTAAATATTGATAGTATGCATTGTTTAGCAAGTAAGGGCCGGTTACATTTAATAACTGCAATGCTTCGCTCGTTGTGTAGCTGACGGTACTAACTTAGTGTACGGAGCTCCGGTAAACTTGTGAAATATACACGGAAATGTCCAAGATAAAAACTTTAGTCCTGGCGTGTAACTTGCGCGGTTTTGAGCGGAAAATAGTGCCTTAAATATGTCCTTTGCTCATTTTCCCAAGATTTTTCAAATTCAGTGTTGTTTGATACGCTTGTAAATATTCTATATTATATTTAAAATATTATAGTTTCTTTTCTTAAATGCTATACAAATTTAAATAAAAAATGTGAAATTGAGTTTGTTTATTGCTACCACGCCGTAACTACTGAACTGATATACATGAAATGTTGCAAAGGTACCCGTTTTCTGGAGTAAGTAGAAGGACTTAGGTAACCTTTCATCACGGAACTGTTCCTGGCGGATTGGCATTGACTAATAAATGAATATATATAGGGATAAATCACTCAGTTTAAGTTACCCTCACAGTAAGTTGTGAATTTGTGTGTTTTATTAACTTAACGATACCATATTTATAATAGATACTAATTTAGATAAGCATCCACGATCGAGGCTAATCAGAAAAAAATAAATCCGTTTTTCATCATGATCTGGCCGGGGATAGAACCCGGGACCCGGCGATTCAAAGACCCTCGCGGTACTGCCACAGAGGTCAACAGAATATAGCATGAAATAAACAGATATTAACGGTTAAGCTTCTTGAGGTATGCACAATAGCCTTCGCACAGCATTATTGATTCCGTGTCGTAATATGAGGTAAGCTGAAAGAAGGTTCTGATATAGCACAATACACGTAATACTTTAATGCTATACGGTACCGTAGTTTCTAAGGTTATATATATATTAAGATAAGATAAGGTTATATGTATGTATGTACACGTCTGTACTAAGTGTTTTTGTATATCGGTGCAAAATAAGCGCTGATTTATGGCCTTTTTGCCTTGCTGCACAATACACATGTACACAAATGACATGTTTGTTTGTGTATTGATAAAGATTAGTTGTATACTGCATGCTTTTGCGTGCTTAACATTTTTTTTTAACTGACTAAATGTTTTTTTAACTTTTTGACACTACTGATTATGGAGCCTGCGACAGCACTGATTTTTTTTCGTATAAAAATCGGACTTTTTTCTTGAAGTTACCAATTGCAAAATAGCAGACCCGAATATCAACTCCTGCGCGAACTTCGGTGACAGTATATAGTGCTAGTTAGGAGTGATGCTAAGAATTCCCTAGCTAACACAATGTGTGTATGTGCATCATCATCACCACAGCCATTAAAAGTCTACTACTGGACAAAGGCCTCTTCCAAGGATACTTCATTTCATGGGAGGATATTTTTATTTCTTAATTTTATTTGTCTACTACGAATACATATTCTCTTGACAGTCTATGATGGAGCATTATATTATAATACTGTTTATTATTAAACAAAGGCTACACGATTCTCGTGTGCATTTTCTACGAAATGTCGTGTAACGGTCGTATCATGCCGTATATTACGCCCCAAATGCACGACAGTTGTAGCATGTTGTAGTAAAATTGGAGCTGTTTGGTTTATTCTTTTGTTAAACCCAGAATGCAAATATTGTTCATTGTATTGGTGGTGAACTTTGTAATTTGAATCATAGATGTCATAAATTTTAAATTCTTGATTGTTATATATTGCTTGTTATGTCTTGCTCTTCCAAACGAAATTAATAATTAATGTTTGTTTCTTTTTCGTGTGTAAGTGACAAACCCTGGAGTCATATTTGGATCTGCTTAAAGGCATCTGACATAGCTTAACAATTATCATCAATGATGACAGTCGGAAACTCGGGACCAACGGCCTTTACGGAGGAGTTTATATTGTTATGCCACTTGGGATCACCTAACCCAGTGGGGACTCCGCCCATGTTAGCTTAACATACCCAAAAGCTAATAATGCTATAATGCTCATTGGACCATCGGGATTATCTTTAATCAATTATTTATTTCTATGCTGTAGATAAAGACTTATAAATGTAAATGTAAAATGATGTAGATTCCCTAAGAAAAAAGGAAACCCTAACCAGTGAAGCCAGTTAAAGGTAATTAAAGAAGTTAAAAGGTAATTTTGAAGTACCTAACCCAGATTGTCGAGTTCTCGGGCAAAGCAGTTTTAGATTATTTTGAACAATATAAGAAAACCAGGAAATTTAACTTTCTTAAACTGAAAACTCTATTAATAACCGCAGAATTTTCTCGAAAATATTTTCCCATTCTTCACAAGTATTACCAAAAATGTTCCCAGTCACATCCATTCCCAACTTTAATTGATCGCTTGGAGGCAGTAAAAGCCTTATTATTAAAAGTTATTTGAATTCCTGAATGCTGGGACTTTTTTCGGACAGTTCCTATTGGAATTTATTAAGTTTGGTGCTCACTTGTGCCTTGCTAAGATATGAACTGGGCAAGTAATTTAATTAAATAGTCATTCCTATCTATTTATTTATTTATTTATTTATTTATTTAGTACGTAAAACAGTTTACAATCGTTACAGCATTAAAATTACAAGAAAAAATATAGTATAGACTAGACTGTACCCCAAAACATACGCACACAAATAGATTATATATAATAGGTAACACAAACACATTAACAAACACGCAGCCAAAGAGAAAAAACTAACAAAAAACAAATGCAATATAACAATGATTACAACTTACAACCAAACAGACACAGAAGAGAAAGAAAAGAAGGAACAAGTAAATATAAAAGCAAAGAGTAAGACTAACCGTGGAGGAGTGTAAAAATTGCTGATTTAAAACAACTGACACCTGAGCCGTAGATATCCAGATCATTCTTAATCGCGATATTGTTGTATGACCTACACATACGAGCGATAGGACTATAAAATGATGTGTTGTTTTTGTAGAATAGAATAGAATAGAATAATTTTTATTTGCGTTTGAGAAGGGTATACAAGGATGTTAATAATCGTTACAGTTTCATACCTAATCAGCCATAACAATAGCATGCAAATATGTATATAAATTAAATTATTGTCAAGTTATATAAATTAAAACAAATCCACTAATCAAAATCAAAATATAAATGTCAAATTATTTAAAAATTAATTATAGGTGTCATCAGAATAAGATTGTATATACTAATTTAGATTTTTACTCAGGGCTTGAAATTGAGAAACTCTTGCACTGTATAGAATCCTTGTTCACTTAGCCAATTACGAAATTTTTTTTTAAAACTATTAAATGTCGTGTTTTTTATGGAATCTGGTATCTTGTTATAAATTAAGATGCACATATAATAACAATTCTTTTTCATTTTTGCACTTCTAGGCATTATATTAACAACAAGCCTATTTCCATTTCTAGTGTTTCTAGAAAACACATCTTTAGCCTCTTTAAACAAGTCATAATTAAGTTTTACAAATTTAGCAATTTCATAAATGTACAGGCTTGGTAATGGCAAAATGTTCAGGGACCTAAAAAGAGGCCTACATGACGTGTCAGGCGTAACTCCACATATCGCTTTTATACACTTTTTTTGAGCCACGAAAGCATGTTGCATGTCAGTACTATTTCCCCAAATTATGAGCCCATATCGCAATACGGATTCAGCATAGCCAAAGTATGCCGTAACAGCAGTGCTCTTCGTCGCTGTTTTTGCAAGTTTGGAAAGGGCAAAAGAGAAACTATTTAGTTTAGCACATACATTTTCTACATGCTTTTTCCAGTTCAATTTGCTATCAATATTTAAGCCTAGAAATTTTCCATTATCTGAGCATTTTAATATGTGTCCTTTATGATTTATGTTAAGTGACTGTGTTAGATTATTAAAATTTATATAATATGTCTTTTCTATATTAATTTATTAATATAGAAAAGACATAATTTTGTACACTTGTAAACAAAAGGTATGGGGATGCCGAGCAATGTAGCGAGTGTTAAAGTTCAGCAATGATAGTAGTACGGGCGAATCTATTGAGGAGTGCACAATTTTGTGTAAATGAACTAGGTCAATACATTTGCGACGAGTTTCAAGGGAGATCAAGTTGAATTTTTTAAGTCTGTCTGTGTAGTTTGTCAAGGTACGACCTGAACCGAATCTGTAACTTAGGATTTTTAGGAATTTGCACTGGATCCGTTCGATTCGCTGGCAATGCACATTATAAAATGGTGACCAGATCACTGCGCCATATTCTAGCACACTACGAGCCAAACTACACCACAGCGTAACCACGCTCCTGGGATTTTTGAATGATTTTGTAACTCTCAATATGAATCCAAGGAGTTGGTTTGCCTTGTCAATTATATAATCGTAGTGCTCCCTGAAAGTCAGCTTTTCGTCAAAATAAATACCAAGGTCTTTGATTACAGTTTTTCTCTCTAGCACTACGTGATCTATGGCATAATTGTAATGTAGTCTATGGCGTTTTGAAGTGAACGTTATGACAAAGCACTTTGATGTATTCAGTTTCATAAAATTACTCTTGCACCAACGTGAGATGGTGACAAGGTCATGTTGAAGTAATTCACAGTCTTGAACGGATTTTACCACAGAAAACACCTTGAGATCATCCGCATACAAAAGACAAGGACAAGACAGCGAGTCTATGAGGTCATTGATAAATAAAATAAATAACAATGGCCTAAGGTGTGAGCCTTGTGGGACACCCGAGGTGACTGCAGCAGGCAATGAGGTGCTTCCTTTAAATGCAACCAGTTGGCTTCTTAGAGACAGATAGGATGTAATCCAGCGAAGTAAGAACACCGAAGCCGGATAGTTTTTCAACTAAAATTGAGTGCTGGACCTTATCGAATGCTTTGCTGAAATCGGTGTATATAGAGTCCGTTTGTTCACATTGAGCAAAAGCACCGCATAAATAGCTCTTATATTCAAGTAGGTTGCTGATTGTGGATTTGTTCTTGACGAAACCGTGCTGCTTGGAGGAAATAAAAGGCTTAACATGATTGTACAGCGGTTCATAAACCAAACTTTCTAGTATTTTAGCAAACCAAGACAGAATGCTTATGGGCCTAAAATTGCAGCATTGCGATTTATCGCCGGCTTTGTGTATCGGAACTACATAGGCTAATTTCCATCGTGTAGGAAATACACCAGTAGTAAGAGATTTGCTAAATAGGATATGAACGGGAATGCTAAGCACATCACTACAAGCCCTTATAAAAGAGGGAGGAAGTCCGTCAGGGCCCGCACCCTTGTTTACATCAAGGCGCTTCATACTATCCAGCACTTCATCACGTGAAATTGCAACATTAGCCAATGTGTTCGAGAACTTAGGTTTAAAAAACGAGGAGTCAAATTTTGTTATAGGGACAGGATCATCAAAAACTGAACAAAAATACTCAGAGAACATTTCACAGATTTTATCAGGGTCATTTGAAACTTTGTCATTATGCTTCATTGTACCAGGTATTGAAGGGCTGCCTCTACTATTACTTACATATGACCAGAATTGTTTAACATTATCTTTTAAGGAATCCTCAACAGAAATAATAAAATTAGAATAACACTCATCAATCAATTTTTTACACCTGCCACGCAGTATGGAGAAAGTATCGTAGTCACGCGGATTTCCAAATTTCTTAAAACGCTTATGGTATTTATTTTTTTCGTTAAGGCATTTAATTAATGAATGATTGAACCAAACGGGATAGTTGTGAGTAGAATTTCTTGTCAGTGGCGTATGTTTTCTAATAATTTTGAAAAGTATGTCGTAAAAGGTCGAAACAGCTTCGTCAACATTTGCACGATTTAAAATATGTGACCAGTCTACATTGCTAATTTCTAATTTTATTTGGTCCAAGTTGCACTTTCTAAAATTGAGATGTCTCTTCTTTTTACTTGTTGTATTGTATTTACAGGAAATGTCAATTTCAATGGCAAGTGCAGGATGATGCCTACCATCCAATTTACTTATTGGCTCGGTACCATAAACCTTAACATCACTGCTAGATGAAATTACTAGATCAAGGAAGCGTCCATTAGCATTAGGAATGTTATTAAATTGATGGAGATTACACATTGAAAGCGTGTCTATTAGGAGTTCCGCATCAATGCCGTTGTGTGTAGAAACATTCATAATAGACGGATGGCTAGATGTACACCAAGTTATTTTGGGAGTGTTAAAATCACCCAAAAATAAATATATATCATCGGCAGAACCATCCAATATTATCTTTTGACAGTTATCGTAAAAAGTCATGCGGTTGTGAGTAGGAAGATCTGGAGGTAAATAGCAAACACAAAGATGTAAAGTTGGGTTATGCGCATCGCTAGGATATATAGTAAGCCAGATGTCTTCAATATCACTGGCCCAGGCGGTTTGACTGACTACTTTTAAGTGTTTCTTGGCAGCAATTAACACTCCTCCACCCTCGACCTTCCTAACGCAGGTATCGGAACGATCCCTTCTAAAAACATTGAAACGATCATCGAAAAGTTCGTTATCATAGACACTATTATTTAAGTTAGTTTCAGTTAGACAAATCAAATCATAATCAACATTTAAAGTATTAAGAAACAAGTCCTTGGTTTTTGACCGGATTCTATTCACATTTTGATAATATATAAACATAATACTAGAATACTATAAATTAAATAAAATAAAAACAAGACAAATAAATTAATAAATATAAGACAAGAGAACAAAAAAAAAACCTATCGCGATTTCAGACTATATCTTTGATAAGAAGTCGTGACATTTGACATGAATACAGCTGGAGCTGTCATCCTTACGTAGGTATACGCGCCCATACTTCAGCCACACGTATTTGAAGCCCTTTTCCCTGGCGACCCTCCGAACTGCGGCGTGGAGCTGCTTGCATTCCGGGGATACATGCTCAACAACGTAAATCCTGGAGGTGTTACCCGGGATGCCTAGATGTCGTGTGTTCAAAGGGTCCTTGGGGTGGGTCTTATTAAAACGGTGAGCAGCAGATAACAGTTTATCGCGGTTAAGAGGAGATGAGAGTGTCACCAATATATTACGAGGGCGAGTCGATTTATCGTCCATTTTGGCGACCCTGCGACAGGCACGGATGTCTGTTTCTGTGATGGTAGCGTTAACTGACTCACAGAGTTTCTTAACTATGGACATAACATTCTCGTTACGATTTTCGGGAACAGCTTGTATCTCGAGGTTAAAACTACGTGATAATCTTTCTATTGAAGATAGCCTATTTTCTAAGTTACGTAGTTCTGTGCGTAGACTTTCATTTTGCGATTCAAGACTTTTGACCTGTTCGTTATTAGCCTGAAGTCTGTCCTGCATATCCTTTTGTTCAGATGAGAAATAATCTGTAGCAACCGATAAATCGCTTTTAATTTTTTTGAACTCGCCTTCCACTTCAGTTTTCACAGCTTGTTTGATCTCCTTTTTCAAAGACGCCTGCAGAGTTTCAACCATTTGTGTCAGGCTACGATTGAGCTTTTGATCTAAGAGAGCACTTATGTTTTCCATAGTAACTTCATTTTTTTTAGATACGTCTAGGGGAGGAAAACAGCTGGAGTTGGCAACTGACGTATTAAGGATTTCACAAGACATATTCATGCTATCGTCTGGAATAGGGACCTGTGATTCTTTAACAGGAGTATTGACATTTGATTTGGCTCGGCGCGTGACGTTTTTGCAAGCTGGGCATATCCAGGTAGATAAAAAACCGATTGTTAAACTTGCGAATTGAATCTGTGTAAGATTTAGGCATTCATAATGGTAAGCTTTATTACAAGCACAGCAAGTCATTGCAACATTTCTGTGAACGTCGCCGACACATGCCTGGCATTTATAGTATGCTTCATCTGCATTCATGTTTCAAGCACGACTCACAACCGTTCGTACAATCCGGCACAGCACACAGTTATCTTACGTTAAATTTAATTTCTGAACGCATCCAATGTGTCTATGGTTCAACTTCCGATGACAATTCAGTTGTCAAAGTGACATCAATGTGTATCCAATCAGCTGTCCGTCGAAATAATTCAATTAGCGAATTGGGATCTTTGTTTACTGTTTGATATTGAAACGGAGTGAAATTCAAACAGCCAAATAACAGTGAATAGTTTTCTCACCAAAGCGGATTCTTCCTCTCAAATGTCCAGGGTTGTTGATGAAATATGTATCACTGTATGACTTTAAGGTTATGTTGAAAGGTAATAACCATTAACAAGTTTTTAGTGTGCAATTAGTAATTATTTATAATTTTAATCAGTGAGAGCTGTGTGACTAATGTGTTTACTTTACGACGGAACCAGAGAGAAAAAAAGTTGCCTATCGTTGCCTTTGCTCAAAATGCCTTTGAAAAAGCTATTACTATGCGTTTATCATTTTCACTAGGGCACGTTGTAAGATCAGTTAAATTGTTTTTGTTAATAATGCAAATAGAAAGATACTAATTTCGCTTTAGGGTTTATGGGATAGATAGAGCTTATGTTTTTTCTACTTAAAACCCAAGGAGATCTGAAACCCTTGAGAACTACATACGATCACGCTATGAATGTGGAGGCATATCCGGTTCATATGAAAACATGTACACAGCCTAGAGTCACGTTAGCTTAACAAAATGGATGGCTACCGTGGATGAAGTGTGCATATGCGTGCGCATCCTATGCCGCAGGCTAAAAGCCAAAAGCCACGTATTGCGTGCGAATCAAATAAGTGGCTTGTTAGCTGCAATGTAATTTTATCAGAAAATCTTTTTGGGTGCACTAGCTCTGCGCAAAATGAACATGAACTGTGTGAAGGAATTTAATTGAATATTTAATCACTCCCACCCACTGCCTTTGTAGGGAACGCGTTCGAATTAGGATGCGCCTGCACAAAAGACGTGCTGTGTAGCGAAGCGGCGCGGCGCGAGGCTCTGAAACTGTGTGTTTCCATCGGAGACAATTGCCGCTAAGCTGTTGAACGTGTGTAGCGAGCGAGTGTGTATAGCGGGTTTTTTTCAAAGTGACTTTATTTGACTGACAATTCAAAAAGCTCACGCTAGACCGTTTTTACCAGTGTTTTGCTAAGTTTACGACCACTGTGGCTCAGAGGTCGCAAGTGCGTTTAAATCGTATAAACCTGCTATAAAAAAAGTGTATACCTATCTAGCTCCGTGGCGCAGTGGTTAACACGCCAGCTTGCGACACGAGAGTGCCCGGGTTCAACCCCCGGTGAAATCAAGATGGAAAAAGATATTTTTTAATGGCAAGTTATTAAAATAAATAGTTATTCATAACGGTTGTTTGAAATGTTATCGTGTTAGGATGCGATTCGCGATAGCCTATACTGGACACGAACGTGAAGTTTGAGTGTACATTATTTTGAGTAGGTAGGTATCATATTGACTTCAGCAAATGGTTTAGTATTTATCGATTCCGAGTAAAGATATTCACTGGGCAAGGAATTCCATTAAATAGTCATCCGCAACCCTTATTCGAAATGCCATCGAGTATCAGTAGACGTTTCCTCTAAACGCAATCTAACACGATGGCATTTCGAGAGAACGGTTACTGAATGTGAACTTACGAGTTTGAGGGTAATTCTTTTTAGTAGGTATTATAGTGTCTTTAGCAGATAGTTTGGTATTCAATTCACTGGGAGAGGAATTTAATTAATTAGTCATCCACAAACTTTATAAGAAATGCCATAGTGTATCAATAGACGTTCTCTGGAAACGCAATCTAACACACCGCCATTTCAAGAGAACGTCTACTGAACGTGAACTTACGAGTTTAAGGATAAATTCTTTTTTAGCAAGTTTCATACTGTCTTTAGCAGATGGTTTGCTATTAATCAATTTGGTGTAAAGATATTCACTGGGAAATGAATTTAATATTGGTTAGAATAGTACAGACGCTCTCATTTTGAGAACGAGAATGAGCAGATTTTCATTATAAACTTGATTCAAGCATAGATATAAAGAGAAGTTTACTTTTTCAAAAATGTAAATTTTAAAAAGCCTTTATCACGATCTAATTTATACTGTAAAGTTTAGTCTACCGATGGTTTATGAGTGTCTCCTTACCTGTAGGAATCCCTATGGCTACCCTTCAACTCCATAGTAAAATCGGCTATAAAATACCATAATATTGCAATAAAAATTGCACCTAGATAAGTGTATAATTTCAGCATATTCAGTAATAAAAACAAAATTCAGTTGCAAGATTTGACCCCAGCAAACATTGCTTGTGAAATTGTATCCATACCAAAAACTTAATTAAGGTATAAATAGTAATCACGTGTGACGTAACATTATCTGTAGAGGTAAGTAGGTTTAATAATAATTACACCCCAAGATAATCTCGACCATAAAATATTTGCCTTCTAGGCTTAGTCCCGTGGTTTTGACTCTAAATTCTACCTCTAACGGGGTGGAAAACGGGGGTTAAGTTTGTATGGGACAACGTGATTTCCTTGGTCCAATGTGCTTTAATTTTGCATAGAAAAACAAATTAAAAGTCCTATTTGAACCATTGTAGACTTCTACGCAGATTAACCTTAAGAATAATTAACATTAAGAAATGTTTTCTTAATGTTTATTTATCTGTTGAGTCATACGACAACGATATCAAAAATTTTTACTGAATCGTTAATAATTTTTTATAATCTCTTATCATAAGTAATGACTTATCAAAAGGAATGCCTTCAAAAGAAAATTTCCTTATTCATTTTTACAGGAAATATTCCTTATTATTTTCTGGAGAGCTTCCTATAATTTGTACATTCGAGCGTCATGAGTTTCTGTGTCAAGCGCAGCACTTTTTTGTTGGCACTTTACGCAATTTGGCGTCAAACTTTTCCAAAGATTTGTTTCTTTCCTGGAAAAGTTGCAGAAATTTTGTTGTGGCAAAGTGTTCTTTGAGAAGTTAGTCAATAGAATATTAAACCTCAAAGAGTATTTAGTATGTACATATTTAATTAAAAAGCCGAGTTGAAGGTTTAATTAGATATTTATAAGAAAATTACTTCATTTTACTTTGACTAGGAAGACGATTATAATAATTATTATTTACTAGCTTTTGCTTGCGACTTCGTCCGAGTAGAAGTCAACAATAGTTCAAATAAGAAATTGATACCTAATTGGTTTTTCTATGCAAAATTTAAGTAGGTTGGCCCAAGGAATCACGTTGTCAAAAGTACACGTTGTAAATATATATAAGTACTATTCTCGGATCTCGAGAGATCTACAGAAACGCGAAGTAAAATGGATATAGGCCAATTGTTCAATCCAGTAGCTTCCTTTAAAAATACAGACGGGAAAATGTATCATTTATTAGAAGCGACAGAGAAAGATATCCGTCGAAGATATTCTCGCGGAAAATTGAAATCGGATTAATTCAACGCCGAAGCCTTACAAGTCTAGAGATCTGGTTCAATACAATATTATACTTGTATCCCTTACGGCGTAGACAGAGTCTATGGCCATAAAGTCAAATAAGTGGAGTTGAGAAAAGTCAGGGGTGTCATCCTCAACTATCGGACGGCCTGCGCCCGGCTTCTCGAGCTGCTAATTGCTTTTCCTCCTTTCATCCGAGCGAGTAGTGTCCTTACACATTGATTCCTTTCCCTTTCCCAAAGGCAACAGATGCTTCTGTAGTAGTATCAAAATGTACCTTCTTCCCTTCTCAACCCAACAAATTCCAATCCAGCTTAGGAATGCTTGCGATAGCCGTTGAAAGCACATAAAGCCAAAGAAACTGCGCTCGACAACCGGCCTGCCAAGCGTGGTGTGTTATGGCAATATCCTCCCATGGAAAGAATAATCTTTGAGGCCTTATCCAGCAGTATATTTCTACGGCTAAAACGGTGACGAACGAACAATGAGAAATAATCACGGATTCTAGCTTATCGCCTATTGATATGATCACCCATTCATTCCATTTTTACAGTCAGTGTACTGCCTCCGTGGTCCTGTAAACCCGGGGGTCGTGGGTACGCTTCCCACGGAAAGCATACTTTGTTTAGTTGCTTCCAGTTTGATTAGGACATTGCAGTCTTGAATCACCTAATTGTCTGATAATAAAGAATGATTCCGTGCTTTGGAAGGCACGTTAAGACGTTGGTCCCGGCTAACATTTGGTAGTCGTTAAAGGAACCACGTCAGAGACCGAGACGCGGTCCCAGAGAACTCTGACACCAGGGTGTGCATGGTCGGTTGACCGTGACATCTACTCGAAATGATGATGAGTCAGTGCAGAAGCGAACCAGCTGGCACACATACGTGTTTTCCTGTCTCATTTTCGGTTCGAAACTCTTTTTTTTCTAATGACTTTGTTGGTAGCTCTAAGGTTCGAGACACGTATCTGATGTAGTATTTATCATAAATACAGCTATCGTGGCAGTAAGCGTAAACAGCGGGCCTAATCAAGGCCATTTTTGAGGTGTATATAGGTCAGGCCAAATAGGATAGATTTCGTATCAAGAAAGGTTTTCTTCACAACGCAGGTACTCGTCCGTGATCGCTCGTGGAACATGTTATTATCCTTCGACGTGGATGCTAACAAAATCCTTTTAGTCTAGGCTTGACTCGAGATAGAATATTAAAGCGCCTGGATAAACTTTACTTTGGTTTATATTGATAAGATTACGATCAAGGTAAAATAGAGTACATATATTTTAAAGTATCTTTTTGGAATTAGTATTCTAAGTCCTTTGCTCAATCTTTCCTTCACTCAAACTCACCGGAGGTTTGGAGTTTAAACAAGTTTAAGAAAGAACGTTGAAAGAGTCGAACTAAACGCTTTGATAGATCCTTTTTGGTTTGAATAGCTAAGGTGTGCGATGAACTGCGGCAACAGAAATACATCATCTGTAAAAAAATTCAACTGTCTAACTATCACGGTTCATGAGATACAGCCGACAGACACATAGACAGACGGACAGCGGAGAGATATTAATAGGGTCCCTTTTTATCCTTTGGGTATAGAACCCTAAAAAGATGACCGTTAGCACCTCACTTTGACGGAGGTGACGAACTGTCAAACTTGTTCACAACACCGTTTAAAATAATAAAAATACTGCTTACTATATATAGATGGAATTTTTATTCTTCTGAGGAATTTGTTGTCCTGAGCTATTAATACAGATTAAACTTACAATAACTGAGGTTGAGTAGCTGAGGAAATCTTTACGAAATATTTTATATTTTTTGAAAAAACATGGTCATTAATTTAAGCTGCTATGGTTTTTCTTTTAATCAAATAGTTGATTGGGAAGTCGTAAATAAAACCGGCCAAGTGCGAGTTGCACGTTTTAAGGTTCCGTACAATATTTAAATATAAAAACCCGCTCTATTAAGTATACTCTGAAGTTTTAAGGCCGCACGCAGGCGGTCTCCATCCTAACCTAACTCTTTACTGCATCGATTTTTTTTAATTATCTATGCCTTGTCGTTTCATTAATAAATGATTAGCAACTTTGCTGAATCGAGAAATAACGCAATAAAATAAGTTTCTTGTATGGGCCCTTTAGTTTTTCATTTTATTTTTATTAGTTTTTGTTATAGCGGCAAAAATATATTATTTTTATCCTTTTAGTAAGAAGTCCTAAAAATAATAACAAAAAAAAAATACTAGTAACAAATACTTATTAGAAAATGTAATAAAACATTTGTCATTAATAATCTTCAAATTTAATAGCTTTTGCTTACTTTTTATTATACTATCTTAAATGCAAGGCATTTTATGATTAAATATCGCAAGTCCAGATATATCGTTAGCAAAATTAATTATGATTTCATCATCTCAAAACTCAAATGAAAGCTTACATAAAATTAAACACAAACATCCATTAACGGGATTAAGGTTTAAATGTGCTGAAGCCGAGTCCTTGAAGTATTAAATGGAATGGGCTTCATTTGCTGTAAAATATGTGATTACTTCATTTGGAGAAAGTATTTTGAAATGTAGGACTTTTTTAATTAAATATTTTTCCAAGATACGACTAAATCACAATGTCGCATTGAAAATTGAAAACTTTACAAATTATATTATAGTTCTTTTTGAACCTTAATTTGTTCTGATGTTAGAGATCTTTCTTATCTTCAATGCCTTATTTACCCACACAGTGTATTTCGAAGAAGGACTGCATGAGCTTCAGAACATCGCCTAGTGCATAGTGCCTGTAGTCCTCTAGCCCGGGATACGCTGATCCTAAGAGGTCCAAACGCTTACCAGTCAACGACTCACAAAGATACAGAATGTGTCTCATTGTCCTCACATGCCCTACATAATGGCTTTCGACAAATGTGATGTTTGAGATAGAATTTCTACAGATCTTGTCAAAAGATAAAACGTCATTTCAAATTTTAGACATATTGATCAACCTGATCCACTCAGCAAACTTGATTCGCGCGGGAAGAAGTCGTGGATTGATATGGTAAGACATTGAATGAAAAATTTGTCTAAATCGATTCTGATATTCAACCATTTTTTGACATTATCATCATTATTCCAGCTGTAAGAAGTCAACTGGACAAACCTCTCCTAATGGATGCTTAGTTCCATGCTCAACACGCTTCGCAGGAAGGTCGCCGAGCGCAGTTTCTTTGGCTTCTTGTGCTTCCGACGCTGCTGCCCATCGGAAGTATTTTTTAGCTGGGGAAAGATTGAAATTTGTTGCGCTTGGGAAGGGAAGAAGGTCTATGTGGATTCTACTCACTTGGATGAATGGGGAAAAGCAAGTCTATTCACGATAATATTGCCTCAAGCTAAACTTTACAACAAAACAGAGAGCTCAACCACCGATTAAGCAGTTGAGGTTGAGACCCAGTTGACTTGACCTGAAGGTGCCATCTTCTGATAAAAAAATATAGAATTGTAAAAATGCATAACGTGGGGTCGTTATATTTTTTATTCAATCATTTTATTCAATTACGCAAAATAACAAAAATATATATCGCCAACAACTTAGGTAAATATATTTTCCTTATAAAAACATATCTCGTCTTTAGATGGCAAAAAATATTGCACAATATAAAGGAGAGATAGAAAACGCTTTAAGAAATTGGAGGAAGGGTCCGTGCTTACTACCGGAAGTACCTAACAATAAATAACGGATACCCACATCTCTCGCGATTGTCAAATTATTCTGTCATGTCGTGACAAATTACGAAATATGTCTTATTTTTATTGTTGAAGTCTTCATAATGTTCAAGCTATTACTTAGCAGGTTTTAAAAAAACAAACAAAACCTAAACAGTTAATTCTTTGAAGATTTACAAGATCCACCCCTAATTAAATTGTCAAATCAAGTTGTCACCTGGTTTATATGGTTGGTTCAGTTAGTCTGCATAATTATTATATATTAAAGTATTCAAAATACAGGTATAGCTACATATCGCAGAAGAAAAGAAATAGGTACAAGTTAATGATCATTATTTAGTTAAACCAGCGATGAACTGCATGTCCAGTAGTTGCACGTATGGCATCGGGTATGCGCACCCAGCCTTCTGAGCTGCTACTTACTTATGCCTAAATCATCCGAACAACTCAATATCTATATTTATCCTGTAACTTAATCTAACAAACTCCTACCCTCCCCAAGCTTACAAAATGGTTTTGATGGGCTGCAGGGTCGGAACAAACTGCACTCCCCAAACCGGCTCCCAAGCGTGGTGAGTATGCTGATGTCTTTGGTATGGCAAAACCCTTATAAAGACGTAAATCCCTGGAGTTAAGGGCTCAGTCCAGCAGTGGACTTCTTGCGGCTGAGATGACGATTATGATGATGATGTAGTTAAACCTAATACTAAAAAGCTCTCGCCAAATAAAAAGTAAAAGTGGACTGAAGGAAATGAAAGACACATTTACAAAATTATTTCTTTGTTGATAAATAAAATAATTTTCCTGTCAATATATGATATTATTGAGTAACTGCTCTTTCAAAGCGTTAACTATGGTGGTCTATTGCGTAAAACTGACAGACTGAAAGTCAGAATTTTTTAAAAGTTTAACTTAATTTTCTTCCTTAATCCAAATTAAACTACACGAATAACTTGAAAAGTCTCTTACCAAAGTTAATTTCATTGGCTCGGAGTCCTTTGCATTCGGGTCGCATAACCTCACTCCCGGAGATGGACGGCGAGGCGGGCACGTACGCTCGTCGCATAAGGCCACAAAGAGCATTTGGGCAAATATAAACTTACTTTGAGAGCTGTTATTTACTTGCAGAATGAGCGAGGTCTTTTGAAGTTGGATGTTACAAACGTATATTAATGCGGGCTTTAAGATAAAACACTAAAAGCACAGATTACCTAATCTAAACTGAACGCAACTGTAGTGCTATTACGACCATGTACGAAGTATGTTGACATACGTTATATACATTAAATTGATCTTCGCCAATGGTTTGCCAAAAAGTATTGTCCAATCACCAACCAGCTGGACTTGTGCGTTAATAATACGAAAGTACAAAAGGTTGCACGTGTACCCTCGTATAATTGACGCGAATGCCGCCAATCTTGACAATGCCTGGATTGATTGCTCAATTAGTTTACATTTTATTGAATATCTGAATTAACAATAACATCGCCTCGAGCACGACTTTACAACAAGTATTATCCTCTATTTAATTAATCTTTATCAGTGGAGGAGCATTTAGTTTCAAATTAGACAATCTCTACCTAGTATTCATATTTTACATTGATTAAGCGAAGGTTTTTAAGACTAGCTGTCCGTCTGACGCTAACTTTCCTTGATCGACATCAACATTAAATGACATTTGGTTTTTTTTCGAAAAAAGTTGCTCATGGAGTATGTTTTGTCTGTATTAGCACGTGATTACTGTTTCATTAAGGCAGATGACCTTATCAATAGTGCTATTCAGGAGGTTAGTCATCATCTATTAATTCTTGTTATTGAACCACAAGCTGCTCAGCCGGCCTACTCGCTAACTTTTGACTTTGTACGTTTTGATCCTCACTTTATAATACATTGCAGCTTTCATACGATTGACTATTTTAATTAAGATATATGTATAAACCGTAATATATATTGAAGTGGCCATCAAAACGTTGTTCACCGTAGTTTTTAAGACTTAGTGAGTAATGTAAAAAGTGGCTGCTCGTGGTTCAATTTTAATTACTAATGCCATCTGATACATTAATATGTGACTAAACGTGTTAGTGGGTGTATGTGGAAAACAGAATCAAAATAGTGATGGGTCGCTAGCCTAATCACCTTATTTAGATGATTCTTTGGACTTTCGCCTTATGGCCCGACCAGCACTACTGATGTGCCGTGCTTGAAATTTTCGAGAATGGTTCGGAAAATTTTCCCGAGAATTTCTTCTTTTTTCTCTCAAGTGCGGGAATTATTGAGAAGTTTTCGAGAATTATTGAAATTTTCCCGCAAGTTTCCGTTTACCGGTACCATTATCTCAGGAAGAACCGCAGCCACCGTCACCGCGTGGAGCTGGTGCTCAGGTGGTTAATACGGCAGCAGTCGCGAGGGACGCGGACTGTCTGCAATGTGGCCACCGATTTTCTGGAAGCAGAGCTGCGTAATTTGTTTGTATGTATGTTTGGTTTGTTCCCTTGCCGGGGTAACAGTGTTCGGTCTGATCCCCCCGCGCAGGGTAAATTAGTTTTAATTCAACATTTTTTGGTAGGCAACCGGCACATTACTTACCAGCACGCTAATCTTGGCCTTTGGATCACCAGATGGATGGCAATGTTTAATTAGTAAGAATATATGCGGGTTATTGGAGAAGTTCAACGACCTAACTCGTGTAAGCATCTACTCAACGTTCAATTAAACAATTACACACGAATTTAACCGTGCAAATTCCAGAAATTAATATCAGACGTGTTCTAAAGCCCGTATTTTACTACCAACTATAAAACGTTTTGGGCGATCCTACCAAAAAGGGGGTGTTGAAGTTCCCTTAAAACAACGCTTAAGACGATTTATGTTGCTCGTAAAACCATTCCTGCTAGAATTAGTTTGTGAGTTATGAATAACGGGCTCACAGATTTTGGTGTTACAGCGGATGTAGCAATGTAAATTTTTAAACGATGCGGGATTTGGGGATCCATATATTCGTGTTAAATTTCTTAATTATTATTTAACTTTACATACTCGTTAAAATAAATAAACCTTAATTAACATAAATAACTTAAAAAAAAAATAATCAAAGGCAATGTACCAGAAATACTGGCAGCATTTTCCCGTTAAATAGACGCTGATGAGTTGCACAATGCCAACTTTTGGTTATCCAGTTGTTAACAGTTGTATCAATGTCGTATATTCTTATTCTACAAGGAAACTTCTGGCTTCAGGGCTCTAGGGGACCAAAGTTTCGACAGCAAAGGGCAGGAATATCTGGGTTCCTTAAATCTAGATAGTGTAAAAGTTCAAATCACAGAAGGCCTAAAAAAGTTAAAAAGCGAAATTTATCAAAAGGAAAACAAAGAGACCGAAATAAATCGGGTCAGACATGAATGCCCTGGTACAATATCTCATCTTTATTTTATACGGACGAAGCCGAAACTTCAAGAAACAGAGGACACCTTAGTGAATTACGACAAGATTTTTATTTTATTATTTATTTATTTCAAAAACGTACACTATTTTCACAGGTTTCCCTAATATAGTATGAGTAGTAATAGTGAAGTCATACACCACAATTATTACTCTTAAGATCTTTCAATATAATAATATTAATGATACAGGCCGACTTTAAAGCCTTAGCAATATTTAAATCAGAATCCGTTGTGAACCATTATCAGACTACAAATCATTAGAAAAAATAGCCAAAAAAGTTTGAAATAGTTTTTTGGACCTCTCGTGCAAATTTTCCGATTTAGTAGATTTTTTATGGCAGGACTTATTTATTTTTTGTTTTTAAATTTTTTCTTCAGAAGGTTGAACATTGTAAAATGCACATTTCTAAGCTATAGTTTGTAAAATAACGTTGTATTTATTTTGAAAATTATACGGGGAACGTGGTTTTATGGATTATATTTGGTTACATATCACAAACATTGACTACCTTGGCAGGGCGGCCGAGGAGCGAAGTCATTACTGGTCATCGTTATACTGAACAAAAGATATTAAAAGAATAATGCCTTCTGTCACGCAACCATACAAATCCAAAAATTGCTATTACCAAAACCGTGACTACTCATTTCTGACTTTTGTTACGACTTGAAAGTAGGGATTGCAAAATCCGGATATTTTTCAAATCCGGATTTGAAGAATTTCGTTGCTCAAAAATTCGGATAATCCGAATTTTTCGAAGCTTTAATTTTATTTTGTATCATTTCTAGTTTAGCTTATTTAAAATTCACAATTCACTAACATTTACGATAAAGTTGAAAAGAACACAAAACAAAGTAAAATATTTAGTTTTCACATGAAAAATCAGTCGAATTAGAGGTCTTAAAATAACTGCTGAACTACTATGTACTTAAAATATAAAAGTTTTAAATATGACCTGTACAGTCAGATACTTAAATTCACGTTTTCCATTTTTAATTAAATTCACATTATAAAATTTAAACAAAAATCACGTTTTGTAAGTCAAATTCATAATGCGATATTCGCAACATGTAAAGTACAATAAAATAGTATTAATATTTTTAAACAAAAAACCTTGTATTTTAAATATTGATACACTACGTATATACACAATGAAAAATTAAAATAAATAGCAATCTACCTCACCGTAAATAACAATTAAGATTTTAATTTTTTCATGAAGCGGTATTTTCTAAACATATGTAAAAGTGTTGACTGTTTCGTCATTTATACGGTGGTCTTAATTTATTGCAGAATATTCCAACCGTGGAAATAGCTCTTTTTGATTCCAGACGTCTGATGTCGACGGCTGCTGCTGTAGAGTAGGGCACTCCTAGTATTGACAATAGATTTTTGGCGATCAAGTTGTTCCCTAAAGCTAAGTACGAGTAGGTTAAGGTCAGATTTGCACACGGTTTCCGGACTAGAGTCTTAAGGCGTTTGGTGACGATACCGCGGCCTGTTAGCTTTGAGATACGTTCCATCATTGTAGCTAGACTATACCATCGCGGTTTACAGTCCAAAACAAGACCTAACTATTTGCCGAATTCTGCTAGCACATATTTCTGAAGCATGTCATTCATAGCCAGTGAATTTTTAAATATCTTCACCAACGCCCGACTTTCTTTATAATGTTTTGATAATCATCGTTTAACTGTCCACGTAGTCTAGTGTTTTCAATCAAAAATCCCTTAAGTCATAGCCTAAATTTTTTTGCGAATTTGTGTGCTGGTTGAAAATCGTCAACAAAAACAATAAAAAAGATGGTGCTTAATCAAAAACTATCAATTAAGATGATAAGCTGTATTTAAAACAAAAATTCGAAAAAACCGGAATTCGATACTGAAACCCGGATCGATAAAAAGTTTGAAAATCCGGTTTTTTCAGTGTTTTTCGGATTTCGAAGTATCCGGATTGCAATCTCTACTTGAAAGATTGTGATTTAAAGTTTTTATTTCTTGGCAGCAGTAGTTGATTTAGTAGCATTGATTTTTTTATTGTTAAGGACGGCAAACGGGCAAGCGGGTCACCTGATGGTAGCTATCAGCGCTGCCCATGAACAACTGCGACACTAGGGTGTAACAGGAGCGTTGCCGACCTTTCAAGGAGTTGGGGGATGTATATGGGGGGGAGGCCGAAGGATGGACCTCCGGCTCTCTCACTCACCGAACGAAGGATACAAGCGGTAAAGCTTCTACTCAAACGTCGATTTTCCGTGAGAGTATGGTATTTACCCGAAAGAGCGGCATTCACGGTACCAGCAAATGAATTTTGCCGGTAGCGTGGCTCTACTATACACAACTAAACAAAAGAAATTTCCATTAATGGTAAACCTATGAGTACCTATGCAAAATTGCAGGAATATAATCCAAATAAGAGAAAAAAGTGTAACTGAATAATAATAAAAAAAAAAGTTTAATTTACGTATTTTTAGTCGGGAAAATGTTTCCGTGAGTTTTGGTTTAATATTAAAATGATATGCGAGATCTTGCGTAAGTTTTAATAATATTATTGTTTCATTCCAATTTGAGATTATACTAAAACTCAATCTAACAGACGTATTCGATGGGCCAAAAGATACGAGTCATTAATTTTAGATTACAGAATTGTAACTGCTATTAAATATCGATTAAAACGTTGCGCGTCTGAAAAGTTAGATTATCTTGAGGAAGTCTTTCCATAAATATTAGTGAAAAATCATTTGTGCGTAAAGAACTTTCAGTTTTGCGTATTTCATGTCAATGATTAATAAACTGACCTAAAATAAAGCTGGTATAGTTAGGTTATATTGTCGTATTAATAAAGAAATATATACGGACAAATCACACAGATTGAGCTAGCCCCAAAGTAAGTTCGAGACTTGTGTTATGGGATACTAACTCAACGATACTATATTTTTATAACAAATACATATATAGATAAACCTTCAAGACCCAGGCCAATCTGAAAAAGATAATTTTCCATCTTGACCTGGCCGGGGATCAAACCCGGTCACTCCGTGTCGCAGGCTGGCGTGTTGACCGCTGCGCCACGGAGCTAGTCATAAGTAATATGTATAATTCTTTACAATTTGGCTGTACCGAGCCAAATTATAACGAATTATTCGTGTTTTTTTTCTAATTCCTGATATATGTATAAAACTTATTTAAAACTATGTTAAATAAACGTTAAACCATTTATTTCGAATTGGTTTTCCTTCGATGGAAATGACCTTACTTGATTTAGATTGGTCTACAAACTCAGAGGCAGGTCGGGCCGTGCGAGGTTTGAACCTGGGACCTTTCGCTCATAAGTCGCGCTCTTAGACTACATAGCTACTACCGCTTCAGATTACAAACATAGAGGCAAATATACGAGTCGAAAAAACCTTTACTCTTAAAGATGATGAGAGACGACGCAAATATCGCAGGGGGTCCTGCCCGATGAGACATGGGGAATTTCGTTGCGTGCGTGACGTACTTGGGCGTATGACGTTCATGGCCACTGGTGCGTGCTACGCCTGACCACTAAACAGGCTGTAAATCTTTTTTATAAGCTTTTTTATGTAGAAGGGGTGAGTTCTACCAAAATATATAAAAGTAGTTTTGACTAAGGCTATTGTATTGCAATGTGTGGAAAGACACAGAAACAGTACGTTCTATTGGCAGAAATTGTTGTTTTACCGATCGTTAAATACTCCGTTTTATTGAGTAGGTAGCAATAACAGCCCACTAGTGGGCAGGTTTTGTTGCGATGTTTTTTAACAGGAAACCAAAGTGGTTGTGACAAAACGACTAAGAATACCAAGGCATGGGTAAATGTTACCTTCAATGTGAATTCACGCGGTTCCTATGTAGTTTATCTTGGTTACCTCCATAATATTTTCTCATATTCTCGCGCTTGTTATACTGAATTGAAACTAATTTGTACATACATGCATAGAATTACGTCTTTTTCCCTTGCGGTGTAGACAGAGCCTATGTTTATAAGACCTTATGGCCACATTTAGCGCGTTTGAGGGCGTGTATGTGGAAAACGGAATCAAAATAGTGATGGGATTTGAATTAAGTGATTTACTTAATACGTATAAATGCGACTACAAAAGTATTACACCAAACATTTCGAAAACATTTCAGTTTTCATGTTCGCAGGTAGACTAAATTGATATTACGGTGATTTGGTTGCCAACATTTTATAATAATTTATATCACCTGTCCAGATTTAAGGCAGGTTCAGTTTATTAATCCATCGTTACAAAATCTCATTATTATAATGTCATGTGAGGTAACAGAATGCCAGCGGTCACGAACAGGCGACATTTGGCTGTGGCATTTTCATTATTTTGCACAAAGATAGGCTATTAGCAGCGCCCTTCTGTAAGGTTTATGTCATTTATTTTTAGAGATAAATAAGTTGGGTAGAAAGTGTGACTAACGAGGAGGTCTTAAAAAGGGTAGGAGAAAAGAGACACATATTCAAAATTATTGACAACAGATGAGGGTAGATGGTAGGACACCTAATACGACATGACGATTTGATAAGAAACATCATAGAATGAAAGATAGAAGGGAAAAGGGGGCCGGGAAGAAGCACACTTTTATGAAACAAATTAAAGAAAAAATAAGGTTACTTCTTGTAAAGAAGTGAAGGAACTGGCGGAAGAAAGAGTAGAATAGAAAAAAATTCAACGGCAAGACAAGTTAAATTTGAATGAAATTTTTTTAGAGAATCTAGTAACCTGGAGTTTGAAGGGCGGGAGGTTATAATGAAATAAAATGGAAATTGCTTCATCGTCTAGAAGCTTATTTACTTCGGAGTAATTGCAAGAGTAGGTGGCAATTTAGATGGCTTTCCAATATTTCGCACAAAAGACGTAAATTGCTGTTTATTTTTAGAAAACCTGGCAGACGGAGTTTGACCGGCGTAGTTAATAATTGGAATATTATTTTATTATTTATCGTTTTATGAAAATCAGACGTCATATTAATGTATATTTGTACGTATTATGTTTTCGTGTAAGTAGGCGATGCGGCAAGCAACCCATCACTATTTTGATTCCGTTTCACCTAAACGGCATACAACATGTTAAACGTGGCTTTGTCTACTGGACCTGGGTTCTGTCTACCCCGCAAGTGAAAGTTATATGAACAAAGTATTTAACAAAAAAAGTTAGAGTGTTAAGTTAACATGGTTTGCATCGAATCGCCAACCGTACGTCTTGAGAATGCATGCCCGTTGACAACATGAAAATAAAATAAAAAAATCATACTCATAAGTATGACGCATTCTTCCATTGATTGCAGGTATAAACGTTACCCAGCGTAAAACAATAAGCTAATTATCCTAATCATATTTCAAAATGTTACATTTGCATAATTTGCAACAAATATCAAATTCGCCAGCGATACGGCATGCAAATAAGCATGTTGACATGTAAAACTTTCCCGTTGGCGATATAAAAATGCAAACCCAATAAATTGCCAACATATGACGCATTCTCCCCTTGTTTCAGGTGAGTGAGTCAATAGGCCCTGCGACGCACGCGACGGGGGCGCCTACTGGGGTGCCTACCCCATTGTACGCGGCTACTATTCAGGTGAGGGGCGATCAGACGGGCGACAGGTATTTACGACTGTCGTCAATGACCGTCGCAATCGCCAAGGACATAGGGATCTATCAAGCTTTAAAGTCATTTTATTTTTAAAATGGTGTAAACTTTAACGTTGGCGCAAATCTATTTTAAACCCTCGCTTAGTACTGTAATACAAAACTTGAAGAAAAAGGTTTTTGATTACTAAATAACCTTTTTCATTTTTACAAAATTTGTTCCGTTTCAACAGTGCATTCTTCCAATATATAATTTCACGCCACGCATTTTAAAAGGTGTGGTTGCCCCTTAATAAAGTTATAATGATAACCACAGCTACTGAGGAATGAATTTTAGTCGAAGAGAAATCATCATATGGAAAAAGACAAGGTGCTTACTTTAGGCTATGATGAGCGAATCATATTTTTTTAGGACCAAGTATTAAGCATTTTTAAGGCGTTCTGTTATTGAATTTATCACAGTCATATACATGATCATTTTTGTTGATAACCGGCAAACCACCGATGTTTTATCTATACATATAATAAAACAGTAAAAATATTTTGTCTGTACAATTAGAATTTTTGACTGTAATGGATAGAGGGACACTTAAAAAGAATAATAGAGAGCAAAAAAAATTTTTTGGAATTTCTTGTCTGTCTGTCTGTCTGTCTGTCTGTCTGTCTGTCTGTCTGTCTGTATGTATGATCACGATTATCTCCGAAAATACTAAACCGATTTACTTCAAACTTTCACCAATTGCTTTGTTTTAACTCAGTTTAACATTTAAAGTTTGTTTCATCAAAATCGGTTCATTAAAAAAAAAGTTATCGTCATTTGAATGAACTTAAGGCATGAGTTTGCCTGCAAACATATAGCAAAAATAAAATAAAATAACAAGTGACTTATGAAAATTTAAATCCAAAGTCAATTCATCATCAATAAACGACAGCATTATACCTATCCATACTATCCATAGTAATCCATACTAATAAAAAAGGAGAAGCTGACTGACTGACTGACATATCAACGCAGGGCCTAAACTATAAGGGTTAGGAACTTGAAATTTTGCATAGGGGTTTCTTTTTTATAACGTAGGGGAGCACTAAGAAAGGATTTTTGGAAATTCATCTCCTAAGGGGGTAAAACGGGTTGCAAAGTTAGTATGAAACTTTGTCGTTTTTGAAGTTATTCGAATGAAATTCAGCATGAAGGTTCTTTACTGAAATGTATGAAACACGAGTAAAATATTTTGCTCAAAAATCATCCCTTAAGGGGGTAAAATAGGGGTTCAAAGCAAGCATGAAACTTTGCCATTTTTGAAGTTAGTCAAATGAAATTCAGCATTAAGGTTCTTTACTGAAAGGCATGAAACACGAGTAAAATATTTTTCTCAAAATCATCCCTTAGTGCAAAGTTAGTATGAAACTTTCCGTTTTTTAAGTTATTCAATTGAAATTCAATATTAAGGTGTTTCATTGAAAGAATAATATATTCCGGGTAATTCTACTGTTCCTGAGAACTCGACACTTACGCGGGCGGAGCCGCGAGCCAAAGGCAAACCTGACTTATATATCAACGCACAGCCGAAACTACTATGCCCAGAAACTTGAAATTTGGCACAGGGATTCTTTTTATGATGTAAATGAGCACTAAGAAAGGAATTTTACAATAACAGTAAGGTAAGTTTGTATGGACATTTTCTCATTTCTGGACGTTCTGGATTACAAATAAAAAGATGTATGTAGGTAAAACCGACAAAATTTTCGCCTGAAGGGATAAAATAGGGGAGTAAAGTTAGTATGGATTTTTTTTCATTTCTAGATTTAGAAGTATGCAAATAAGTATATACGTTCTAGATTACAATAAAAAAAGATCTGTGTAGGTGAAATGTATAAAATTCCCCCCTTAAGGGATAAAAGGGAGGGGTGATGGTATAAAAATTTTCTCATTTCTGGACATAGAAGTATAAAAATAAGTATATATTTTTACATTACAATTAAAAAGATCTGTGTTGTTAAAATTGACGAAATTTCCCCTTGAAGGGGTAAAATAGGCGGGGTAAAGTTTGTATGGATTTTTTTTATTTACTTAGAAATATGACAATAAGAAGTTCTCCATTACAATAAAAAAATATCTGTGTACGTGAAATGGGCAAAATCCCCTCCTTAAGGACTAAAGATCTATGCAGGTGAAATGTATTAAATTCCCCCTTAAGGGGAAAAAGCTGAGGGGGAGGGGTTTGTATGGACTTCTTATAATTTCTACTGTTCCCAAGGGAACGACATTAACGCGGGCGGAGCCGCGGGCAACAGCTAGTGAAGGTATATAATGAAAACTATACGATGAAGGTACCTCTCCAACCCGTCTGGCTAGCGTGGAGAGTGTAGGCCAAGTCCCCTGGCTGCTCTGGCTAAGTATGGCTCTAGTAGTACAGAGAGGGTCGTGCTCCTGTAGTGGAGACTAAAAAGACCTGATGATTATGATACGATGAAGGTATATAAGGTAAATAAGGTGTAGCTCGTCTGTGCACTCTCTGACATCCGTATAAATAGAACCGGGGAATTCAAAAAGGCAAATGTGTCATCGTTTTGGGACAAATGTAGCCATTGAACGATTTGTCAAGTTAAAAGGGAGGTTGTTTGTTACTCCGGTAATGGGGTTGCGGAGGTTGAAAGAATGGAACTCTGAATTGGGTTTGATTGGGAGTAAACGAACCATTGTTGCTTATATTTGGGGGGTTCGCCTTTTATTATGGGTGGTTGACTAATTGTAAAACGGTTTTTGGTAATACGTAATTAAGAGTGCCAAAATAGTAGCTTACAAAAAAAAAGATTTGTATTTGAATCAAATAGATAATCTGAAACTGAGGGAAATTTATTAATTCAATATACTTACTCAAGTAAGAGATATACTACTTGATGATAAGTTTTTTCTTTAATATAAATTTTTACACAAAGGAATTACATTTTGTAAAATTCGCTAGACACAAGTTCACAGGATAGTGTGGGGCAAGCTCAATCAGTATGATTTGTCCCTGTAATTTTATTATTCTTTATTCTGAAAATCCTGGTTATATTTTGTTGGATGCCAGGATTTTTGCCGGATGCCAAAATCCTGGCTATATTATTATAGAAACCGTGGGGATGGCCCTTATAGAAACGCAAGTAAAAAAAGGTAATATAAAATAAAAAGAAAATTAGCCTTCCCATAATCTGACCAGCTGATCAGTGAACTTATAATGAAGGTATTTTTTTTACCCTTTTTTAATTTTTTTCTTTTGGGTCTGTATTATTAGAGATTCTGATTACTACATTAAAATAGCGCCAAGGTTTTTAGAACCAAGCAGTCATTTTAAAGCAGACCTTTTTAATTCAACAAAACCAAATATTCCAAATTTCCCAACGGCTTACTAAACAATAGCCTCAACCCTGTCCATCATTAATTATCTCGGACGAGAGGCTGTCATGAAAATGTGCTAAACTATTTTCAGTAATCCTAGAGTTTTCCGGAAGCGGGCCGTGTTGCCGGCAGCGCGGAACCGTACATCCGGTTGACATCCACTTTAATTAGTTTTCCACGCTTTTCGCTTCGTGTATACACTGCCTTTATAAAACTGGAATTGGGGTACTAAGCTCCTAGATTTTTACGATTGAAAAATCGTCTCTTTTTCATGAACTCTTTTTCACAACAAGCTCAGCGGCTTAGTGGCCATTATGCTAGGCTGCCACAGAGGTTCCGGGTTTGATTCCCGGTCAGGTATACATGCACCACACATGTCGAACCTTTGGGTTAGCTCAATCTGTGTGATTTGTCCATATAAATTTAAGTATTTATTCCGAGCGTATTTCGACTCCCATGCTGGTTTGGGAGAAAAGAAAAAACGTAGAATGTGCCAGCTGCTTCTCTTCCCGCACATATCGTAAAAGCTGATCGAGGGAATTGGTGATTTTCTGCGGAATCATGTCAATAGGTGATGCGGCTAGCAACCCATCACTATTTTGATTCAATTTTCCATCTACACGCCTTTCAACATGCTAAATTTGGCCATAAGGTCTTACAGCCTAGGCTATGTCTACCCTGCAAGGGAAAAAGACTTGATACTATAAGTGAGATAATATTGGTGTCAGGTAATTCAACATGCATAAGTATCTGGTGCAGGTAGGAATGTCAATGTTACAATTTAATCGTACCAATCATCTCTGATATTTAAGAGCTGGGCACTGGCCTTACCTTTGGTACTGCCCCCCGGACTAGAAATGCTTAGATCAACTAAAGGAACATATGTGATAAAGCTTATAGTTTTATAAAATACTAGCCAAGTGCGAGTCGGACTCGCGCACCAAGGGTTCCGTACCATTAATAAAAACGACAAGATATCGTGTCTGTTGTATGGGCCCCTCTATAATATTAATTTTATTTTTATTTAATTATTAATTTTTAAAGTCAATATATAACTAAATATTCTGTGAATATTTGAATTTGTATGGAAATGTCAAAAAAAAAAATAAGTCGATACTAAGTTTAAACAACGGAAAATACATCGGAGTCGATCGGAACGCAATAGATTGCGAGCAATTAGCGCCGAGTTTCGGGACGAGCAAAAACGAGCAAAATAGAGCAAAACGTTCGGTGCAATTTCCGAACGAGTGGTAGTTCGCAGTGCTGCCAACATTTTAAATGATGGTACAGATAATACGAGAGGTAATTGGCGCCTTTTTACAAATAACGGTTTTGTCAGGCCGTGTTCGTTTTTGACAAGAATTGCTTTCAATAGAGCTTGGTTTAAAAATAACCGTTGAAATATACTGTACATTTAGAACGTATAAATGTCCTTAAATAACCGTGTCAAAAATATATGTAGTCGGTCTGAATCACCCTCTAAGGAACGATGAAAATTTCACCGTGAATATCCAATTTTTTAAATAAAAAGTATAGTATCACGTCTTTATCCCTTGCGGAGTAGACAGAACCTAGGTCTATAATACCTTACGGCCACATTTAGCATGTTAGAGGGCGTGTAGATGGAAAACGGAATAAAATAGTAATGGGTTACTAGCCGTATGGCCTTTGACATGATTCCGCAGATTTTAGCCCAATCCCTTTTACGATCTGAGCGGGAAGAGAAGCAGCTGGCACATTTTACGTTTTTTCTTTTGCCATGGACCAGTCCAGACCAGACCAGACCATGGATAAAAAATCCGTGCTGGTCTGGGAGAGAAATTATTCATTTTCATTTTTGCAAGTCGACCGATTATTTTCGACGAGTTTGCTAAATGTTAAGTGTATCTAGGTACGTAATACAACAAATAAAACCATCACTAAGTCTTGTGCCTACTGATATAACAAATGTTTCTGTTAAATAGTTGGTGATTTTGTCGTTGAGTCAAGGTACCTATAATTAATTTATACATGGTGAATTTTTTATCGTTTTGGACCCTTAAAGGGGTGACTCAGACCATCAAAATGAATAACTTTTCCTATGGGAACATTGGATGAGACTCAAAAAAAATTCGACATTTCCATACAAACTGGCCGAGAGGCGGAACTATATTGTATGGAAATGACGAAATTTTTTTTGAGTCTCATCCAAAAAGATAAAAATTGCACCATGTTTATCGATTGCACTAAATACAAGAAACATAATAGTTGTGTGTACAGACATGATGGAATAAACTCCGTCCCATCAACGTCGGTCGTGTCAGTTGGAGTGTGGTGAATGAAACCTCGATTGGCTGTTTGCGTGGTTTGATTGGATAGCCCTTGATACTGTCGTCGACATGGAAAATCGCCTAGCGCCTGTCTGCGACTGACTAATTGTTTTACCATTATACAAGTGTTTTAGTACTGTATTCTGATGTTGAAATACTTATCTAAAATTACATTGATTGATCATTGTGTTAAAATAGAGAAGGATCCCAATTCGTGAAATATAAAATTATTGCGTAGATTATTAATAAATACCCTAATTTCAATAAATATTTAAAAAAATAGGATAACCAACCAAAACTTCTTAAAGAATCTGTTCATAAAATGCATACATACATACATATTCATCCCGTGAGGGGTAGACAGAGCCCAAAATCATAAGACCTAAAAGGTCACGTTGAGCGTGTTGGTGGGCGTCAAGGCGGAAAGCGGATCAAAATAGTGATAGGTTGCTGCTAGCCGCATCGCCTATTGTCATGATTCTTGAGATCTTCGCCCTTTCCCTTGACCGACTTCTACGGTGTGCGCGGGAAGAGAAGAAGAAGGTACATTCTATGTTTTCATAATAATTTTCATAAAATGTATGAAACAAACTTTATCCCACCCTGGACTCTAGATCTATGGTCCCATCCACGTCCTGTCGGCTGCAGCGTGGTGATTGAAACGCCGATTGGTTGTTCGCGCGATTTGATTGGATAGCCCTCGATATTGTCGACGCGGTGGAAAAACGCCTAGTGCCTGTCTGCGATTGATTTACTGTTGTCAGTGTGAATAATGTGTTCAATTAATTGTTTTATGGCATTAAAAGTGCTATAAAAGCACTGGATGTGTAACGTTGCAGCATGCCACCTGCATGCTGCATCTCATCCAACCTCATTTCTCACATCCTGTCCATTTTTCATTCCTTATTTTAATTCAAATTTCATTTTTAATTCAAATTTCATTCCATTTTTAGATTACTTTCTCTCTCTCTCATCACTCATTCTTCGATCATTCTTCAGTCTGCTACCACCTTTCAATCGGTTAACATCTTTCAGTCTATCACTCATTGAGTCTACTACCATATCCTGGAGCATAAGTCTCTGATAATTATTTATTGAAGTTGTAAAAGCAAAGATTTTAATAAAGTTATTAGCTGTGTTCTGTGTGTTCGTCTTGTGCTCTCCCTACCATCTTTATATGTGGAACTCGGCTTGAGCGTCGGGACGGCCGAGCCTTCACAGATGTAAGGTATTGGGTTGATTTTATGTTCTCTTTTGTAAAAAGACATTGGGCATAAGTATTTTCAATACGTGATTAGTGTGAAATTTTGTGATATAGTTGTATAAAGAGATTATAATCAGCCCTACAGAAAATACAACCCTTGTCTGCACCCGGGCATATATTATACTAAAATGCTCTACACGTTAGTCAAAACTCCATCAAAATCACCCTTGTAGTTTCCCAGATAAGCCTGTATAAACAGACAGATGACTTCAATTTATACAATGTATATATTAATTGTTAATCCTTCAGGCAAAAGAGCATCCTATTATGGAGATCCCTGTACCCGCCAACTCCTACTCTTTTTCCACCTGCAGAGAAACTACCACCGGGTGGTGAACTTTCCTGGCCAGTCTGGAAGTCGCTAAACAGACTTCGGGCTGGTGTTGGAAGATGCCGAGATAACCGGGTTAGGTGGGGTTTCTCTAGCAACAACCTGTACAGCTGCGGCGCTGTTCAGACGGTGAACCATCTAATGAACTGCCCCAGCTGTCCAATTTCCTGTCCTGTAGAGAGCAAATGATCGTGCCGTCGAAGTGGCCAAATTCTGGTCTAACTTCATATAACATTTATTATATATTTATAGCTTTTTTGACTCGAAAAGAAGAAGAATTATTATAAATGCGAGAATAAATTTATTTGTTAATTTGTACGTTGGTTCGTTTGTGTAATTGATACGCTTTATCTACTGAACTGATTATTATGATATTTTTTTCTGAAGTACGAAAAAGGACATAGGCAGTAGCCTATGTCCTTTTTATCCCAGGAAAAGTACTGTCGTACCTACCCCTCGGGATCGATATTAACGCGAGCTAAGACATGATCGAAAGCTAGTAAGATAAAATTAGAAGCGGTATGTATTTGAAAAACCTCAATAATATTCACTTGAGTTAATATCGAAATCCACAAACGAAAGAACATCGTTTACATTACATACAGCGTATGTTAAATAAACATTTTTCATCATAGTATAAAAATGAAAAAGAAAACTGTTATGCGAGTACGTGACGCGCTTCAAAATAGCGTATTGTTAGGGGTACTTGAATATCAACGGGCAATGTAATTTACTAAGCGGGAATAAAGAGATGCGGTATAAACAAGGTACAAGCCCGTAACGTTATTCTAAAGCGCTCGTTGTGCTGGAAACACGATAACGTAGGGTTCACACTGGTCGGGAATATAACACCCCATTTCGCCCGCTAAATATTCCATGCTAGCTTGAGAGTAAATATTATAAAACATAAAATATATGAGTTGCTTCTCTTACTGGGCAAATCGTAAAAGCTAATTGAGGACGTAGTCGTTAATCTCAAGAGACATAGGACCGATCATCATGAAATTTTTCATACCCGTTGTCTGGGATACTGAGAAGCACATAGGGTATATTTTGTCCCGGGAAAAAGTACTGTTCCGCGAACGGAGCCGCGGGCGAAAACTAGTATTATTTATAACTAGCTGTTGCCCGCGGCTCCGCCCGCGTTAATGTTGTTGAAGGGGGGAATTTTGTACATTTCGCCTTTGAGTCTAGAAATGAAAAAAAATCCATACTAACTTTACTCCCCTATTTTATCCCTTCTGGCGAAAATTTCGTCGGTTTTACCTACATACATCTTTTTAATTGTAATTCAGAACGTCCAGAAATGAGAAAATGTCCATACAAACTTAACCCCTCCCCTCCCCCCATGTTGCCCCTTAAGGAGGGGATTTTATACATTTCACCTACACAGATCTTTTTAGTTGTAATCGAGAACTTTCATACCTATTTTTATATTCTAAGTCTAGAAATGGAAAAAATCCATACAAACTTTTCCCCCTATTTACCCCTTCAAGGCAGAATATTGTCTGATTCACCTAAACAGTTCTTTTTTAATTTTAATTGAGAACTTGCGTACCTACTTTCAGACTTCTAAGTCCAGAAATGAGAAAATTCCATAAAAATTCAACCCCTTTGATTTTCTAAAAATCCTTTCTTAGTGCTCATTTACATCATAAAAAGAATCCCTGTGCCAAATTTCAAGTTTCTGCGCACAGTAGTTTCGGCTGTGCGTTGATATATAAGTCAGGTTTGCCTTTGGCCCGCGACTCCGCCCGCGTAAGTGTCGATTTCTCAGGAACAGTAGAATTACCCGGAATACATTAGTTTATGACTTTTAATGAAACACCTTAATATTGAATTTCAATTGAATAACTTCAAAAACGGAAAGTTTAATACTAACCTTGCATCCCCGTTATATCCCCATAAGGGATGATTTTTGAGAAAAATATTTTACTCGTGTTTCATGCCTTTCAGTAAAGAACCTTCATGCTGAATTTCATTCGACTAACTTCAAAAATGGCAAAGTTTCATGTTTACTTTGCACCCCTATTTTAACCCCTTAAGGGATGATTTTTGAGTAAAATATTTTACTCGTGTTTCATACCTTTCAGTAAAGAACCTTCATGCTAAATTTCATTCGAATAACTTCAAAAACGACAAAGTTTCATACTAACTTTGCAACCCGTTTTTCCCCCTAAGGAGATGAATTTCCAAAAATCCTTTCTTAGTGCTCTCCTACGTTATAAAAGGAACCCCTGTGCAAAATTACAAGTTCCTAACCTTTATAGTTTAGGCCCTGCGTTGATATGTCAGTCAGTCAGTCAGCTTCTCCTTTTTTTTAGTATGGATTACTATGGATAGTATGGATAGGTATAATGCTGTCGTATAATGATGATGAATTGACTTTGGATTTTAATTTTCTTATGTCACTTATTATTTTATTTTATTTTTGCTATGTTTGCAGGCAAACTCATGCCTTGAGTTCATTCAAATGACGATAACTTTTTTTTTAATGAACCGATTTTGATGAAACAAACTTTAAATGTTAAACTGAGTTAAAACAAAGCAATTGGTGAAAGTTTGAAGTAAATCGGTTCAGTATTTTCGGAGATAATCGTGATCATACATACAGACAGACAGACAGACAGACAGACAGACAGACAAGAAATACCAAAATTTTTTTTTGCTTTCTATTATTCTTTTTAAGTGTCCCTCTATCCATTTCAGTCAAAAATTCGAAATGTACAGACAAAATAATTTTACTGTTTTATTATATGTATAGATTTAGCTATATCACTAATAATTATTTAAAAAAAAATACGAAACAACAAACAAAATTATTTACTTCCAAGAAAAATTAACAAATAACGAAAATAATATTCAAAAATACAAATCTAGTGAACACGTCCGTCCGATCCGAAGGTCGCAGCACAAAGAGACCGAGTCCCCGCTCGCACGCCGCAAGTCGAATCCCCACGCACTGACGTCACGGCTAGGCTCCGCCCACTTTAGCCTATTTCTCAGCTAAATCAG
The DNA here is from genome assembly GCA_947532085.1 of Elegia similella. Lineage (NCBI taxonomy): Eukaryota > Metazoa > Arthropoda > Insecta > Lepidoptera > Pyralidae > Elegia > Elegia similella. The sequence continues at coordinate 17,824,509 of OX383940.1, read as the reverse complement.
CCGTTCCTGATAGCGGCGCGTCCTCGCCCGCGTCATGATCATCTGAGCAAGGTGTTGTTCTAGCCTGGACACCCGATGTATCTTCGGCAGTGGCGTCAGCGTCTGGCAAACCATTTTCAGCGTCGTCGCCTTCGGCTTCATCGTCATGGCCTAAAAATAACATTGGTAACATTAGGACATGACTTAGATAAAGCGATTATTGATGTTACGTAAATTGTTCTTTTTATATGTGAAATGTCTTTATCAGATTAAGCCCTAATATAACATTAACCCACTATGTTACTCGTCATAACTCTAGAAGGGACCGCCGGTATCTAGTAATAATTATTACAGAGCCCTCAGGGTGTTCAGGAGACAACTGTATAGAGCCCTCAGGATATACAACACAACACAACTTGACCGTACAGAGCCCTCAGGTTGTACAGGTGACACCAACTGTATAGAGCCCTCAGGATATACAACACAACACAACTTGACCGTACAGAGCCCTCAGGTTGTACAGGTGACACCAACTGTATAGAGCCCTCAGGATATACAGCACAACACAACTGATCGATCAGCACTCCAGCTCAGAACCCTCAGTTTAGTTCTGAACTAGAATCAGCAGAGCCCTCAGGATGCCACTCATAGTGATGCAATATGCAGCGCTACATATTACATCACCACCGCAAAGCGGAACACATCATCAAGCAGAGCCCTCGGGATGCTCTCAGAATCTCTAGCGCAGAGCCCTCAGGATGCGCTCGACGTGCAACACAAAACACACGACATTACTTACAGTCAAAGTATGTCATACACACGTCGGGGGTCCATTCTCCACGCCAGAGTGTCATATACTCTGCTGCGGCTTGAGTCAGTTTACCATAGGAACCCGATATCAATTTGAGTTCATACCGTCCATTTGATAACACCTTAGTTACTTGGTACGGTCCTCGCATTCCGGAATCCATCTTTCCAGAAGCCTGGCTAGCCTTACGGACAAACACGATGTCATTTGGTTCATACGGTTTCAGTGACTTGCGACGTTCGTTTACTCGAGCGTTTTGCTTTTCTCGATTTTTGTCTAGCAGCTCATTAGCACGTTGCCGAGAAAGCTCCCGCAGGGACTCTCGATCAGGGCTAAGTCCCTCCATCGCAACATCGCGGACTACGGATCGGAGAACAGGCGTCACACCATCGCTGCCAATTAACAAAGTCATAGGTGAATGTTGGGTTGACTTTTGTTTAGTAATGTTCAAGGTGAGCTGTACCTTCCAAATAACGCTAGACCAACTTTCGCGACGAAAGTTTGTTTCTACGCGAATCATATTCATAACCGTGCGACAGTACCTTTCGACTTGACCATTACTGTTGTGCATTTCCGGAGTAATGAAATGGACTTCACTCCCCTGTTCCTTCATCCAATTACAAAATGATGAACTTTCATACATACGTCCTCTGTCAGTTACAATTAAACGAGGAGTACCAAACAATGATATTGCGTTTTCAAATACGCGTTTCAACTCACAACTATCTTGCTTTGTGATTGGGTAAAGGAGGCAGAATTTTGAAAATGCATCCACAATTAGAATTACATACTTAAACCCGTTTGATTCAGGAAGAGGTCCCAAAACGTCAGTATGTACCGTGTCAAACGGAGTCAATGGCTTATGCCAGGAATTAATAGGCTGTAAGGGTTGCCTTGGCACCTTTTTGTGAGTCAGACAAACAATACAGTGTTGGATGTATTTTTTGACAAAGCTTCTTAAACCGGGAAACCAGAAATGCTTGAGGATTAAATCAGTAGTTTTTTCTGTACCAATATGTTGATGCTCATCGTGAAATATACGTAATAGGCTAAGGCGGTTACCTTTTGGAACAAAACATAGTAAACGAGATTGCTCGCCTGTTACATTTAATTTATAATACAAAGTGTCTTTGTGCTTAACATAACGAGTTCCATCCAGCTCACCGTCGCTCAACTTCTGGAGTAACGATTGAGTTTCCTCGTCAGCGACCTGCGCTATCTGTGCCCAATTATGAGGTTTTGGTATTTCACACTCGTTAACCGCATTACGACTCAAATAGTCTGCATGAGATAGCGCAGTCCCCTTACGGTACTCTAACTCAAAATCGTAGTCCTGTAAATACATCCACCAACGAGCTATCCTAGGTAGGAGGTCTTTCTTTCGCTGAGTGAGTTTTAAGGCATTGCAATCGGTAACAACTTTGAATTTATTGCCTATCAAATAATGCCGAAAATGTTGTAATGCCTTAACTACAGCGAGCGTCTCCAACTCGTAGGAGTGGTAACGCGACTCAGCTCCCTGAGTTACCTTACTGAAATAGGCGACAGGCCGCTTACGACCTTCTCCGTCAGCCTGAATCAGAACAGCTCCGTATCCCCGAGATGATGCATCGGTGTGCACTTCCGTCCTTAAAGACGGGTCATATATGGCTAGCACAGGTTCACTGACTAAACGATTAATTATATCTTTACGAACTTGATCATGTTCATCAGTCCAACGGAACTGCACACCTTTGCGCAGCAAGTTTGCGATACAGGCTGTTTTAAGAGAGTAGCCACTAATGTACCTACGAAAGTATCCGGCAAGACCCAAAAACTGTCTCACTTCTTTAACGTTTGAAGGTATTCGAGCCTCCACCAGAGCTTTAATTTTACTCGCACTCGGCCTAACCTGACCATAACTAATAGTACGTCCCAAGTATTCTACTTCATTGGCAAGGAAAGTACATTTTTTTAGGTTTATTGAAAAGCCAGCACTGGTCAAGGTTCGAAGTACTTCACGAAGATTTTGCAGCCCTTCTTCTATGGTCTCGCTTGGGATCAACACATCATCGATGTACACCAAGGCCTTTCCGTTTTCAATAAAAGAACGCAGCGTGTTGGTGATTATACGCTGATATACCACCGGAGCGTTGGCAAGGCCATAAGGCATTTTTAAATATTCATAATGAGCTTCTGAGGTCACAAATCCCGTGAGGGGTATAGAAGCTTCGTCTAGACGTATCTGATGGAAGCCCGTGGCCATGTCAAGGCTCGTAAAATACTTGGCTTTGCCCAAACGATCAATATGATCCTCAATTAGAGGCAAGGGGTATCGATCCTTCACTGTATTCGCATTTAATGCACGGAAATCTACGCACATCCTGTCACTACCGTCTTTTTTCTTCACCAGCAGGATAGGACTAGAAAACTCAGATTCAGATTCTCTGATTATCCCCTTGTCCAACAAATCTTTAATTATTACTCGAACACGCATTTTTTCATGATAAGACATTTTATACGGCCTATAAACAATAGGACTATTATTATGCAATCGAATCTGCATCGAGCCAGTAGTGACAGTAGTAGTTGCCGTACCAGTTACAAGAAATTCTGAGAATTCACTAATTATGTTAAGTAATTGCTCCCTATCAGTACCACTAAGCGTTGTCTTGACAATATAATCGTGCACACTCGATTCTACAGTCGAAACAGTATGAAGCCTTGAGAGACGCTGAGTGCCGCGAGACCGTGTGTATACAATGCCATCCCTGTCAAGTACATCCGTTCCTAATATTACAAACGAAGTCAAATACTTATCAGGGACCACATGAAAATCAACTTCTATAGTTATTTCTGGAAATTCAACGGTCAATGTTGTAAGGAAACTGGATTCAATCTCTTGACTACCAATTCCACGCAATAAACAAAATGAAGGCTTTTGAGTACACTGAAAATGCTTAACAACCGATTCAGCAATTAGGGAAATCTGAGAGCCACTGTCTATCAAAATATCTACTGGTACGCCCTGAATCACTGCAGTAGCAATATCATTATGTCTGTACTCGTTCGCAGTATCACGACAAAAATTAACGTTAGGTTTACCACGTGATTCAGCGCGTTGCTTGGCAAAACAGTCTTCTAATGTATGCCCCACCTTTTTGCAAAAGGTACATTGTAATTTATTTGAATTTAATGAAGTGGAGGTCGATTGAAGGTTATTGTCAGCATCATTTGGCTTCTTACGCTTTGGGCAATCATATTGCTTATGTCCAAAACCGTTACAAGAAAAACATTTAGATCTAGCGTCTGAATACACCCTTTTTCTTGATTTATTGCAATCCGAGTGATTAATGACGTCACGCGACTTAGAAAATGTCGATGTTTTAGGTTTGATGTAAATAGATAGAAAACTAACTAAATCACTAGGTAATAGATTTGCGTTCGTGGCTGCGGCGCGTATTTGTGGATCAACAATACCGCGTATTATAATGGCAGAGATTAACTCTTCACTCAAACCGTGCACAATACGCAAACGCAACAACGAACGCCTCGCATATTCGGCATATGTAGGGTAGTTATTAGAATCCGTCTTCATTACGTTGAACAAAATATTCGCAACATCTATTCTTCGTGGACAAAGTGCTTGGAATTCGCGTTTGAAATTGGACCAGGACCGATCGTTGGTCGTCCATTCCGCGAGCCACACACGGGAATCGCCCTTTAAACAATTTCCTATACGCGCCAAACATTCACGATCGTCCCATCGATTGATATTGCGAACATGATCAACCTCATTACACCACACTTCAAAGTCATGCAAAGACGGGTCAAAGTTTGAAATATAAATATGGTTCGATCTTACCGGATTTATGGCGTTGATCGCTGTAACTAGCCGATCTGTTACCTCGCTCACGACAGCTTCAGCACTTGAAATCGTAGTACTAGGTGGTACCGATACAACATCACTCGTGGCGCCAGAAGTCTCGCCGGCCATAACCACCGTTCCGGCTACATACGGCGGCGGCGTAAGCGAGCGTGCGGCAGACAGCTCTCGCGTAGGCAGCGGCGCCACAACGTCGCATGGCAACACGGTAGCTTCAGAGTTCCTGGAATCTTCCAAAGCATTTAGTCTCGAAATTATAACTTGAAGTTGCTGTTCTAGCACAGAAACAGAAGAACGACTTCGCTTACTATGAGATTTACTTTTAGATTCTTTCGACATAATTATCAACACAAATTATCCAAAGCACAAAATTAAATAAAAGTCGTTATAAATTAACTGAACAGAAAATGGTGTTTGAATCCCACTTCTGAATTTAGCTATATCACTAATAATTATTTAAAAAAAAATACGAAACAACAAACAAAATTATTTACTTCCAAGAAAAATTAACAAATAACGAAAATAATATTCAAAAATACAAATCTAGTGAACACGTCCGTCTGATCCGAAGGTCGCAGCACAAAGAGACCGAGTCCCCGTTCGCACGCCGCAAGTCGAATCCCCACGCACTGACGTCACGGCTAGGCTCCGCCCACTTTAGCCTATTTCTCAGCTAAATATAGATTATTATATGTATAGATTACATTTCATATTTCTTATGTTATTGCAATTAATAAGGCAGTTTGTCTAGTCAAGTTTAGGTGGTCGACCAATGTGAATATATGTATGTACAGTCCCGTTACTGTAACACAAATAAAGCTAATGTAGTGATTAGCAGTAGCGGCGTGAAATAAACGTGTTTTAGCGGTTGGCACTCAGACTATATTGGCTATTACACGGCTGTCACAGTTTAGTGCTTATTAAGCGATTAAGTAACCAGATAATACAGTTAGTGAATAGAACTTCGGTAATATTATTAGACTTTGGCTTGATGCTATTGCCACGATCGTGGTGAATTAGTACTTTTAGGAGTATCTCTCAGTACAACTAGCTGTTCTTATTCAATAATTTACGAGCTCCTCTTTTCGACAATATACTAATTGTCAGCATCAAACATGAATCATCATCAAATATGATGATCTTTTTATTGTCTTTGTGTTATTCCCATGCTAGTTTGAGAAAACGAAAAAAAATAGATGTATCGCTTGCTTTTCATCCCGTGCAGATTGTAGAAGCTGGTCGAAGGAAGATGAAAATTTTAGGAATCTCCGAGTTTTTAACCCCCCCCCCTACAAAAAAGGGGTGTAATAAGTTTCACCACAATGGATGGCTGCAGCTCTGAAATGGGTGTTGTTTTTATTTGAGTTGAGCAGGTTTTCTAGCAATGATTTCAGACATGTTTTATCGAGATTATTATGACGGAGGTTGGTTACATTTTTAAAATATTACTATATTTTCTATAGGTTTATTATTATTGATTTAATAAAATATTAAGTTACGATTTGACTTCAAAAGTAAGCAGCTACTCATTTGATCAACGCTTTAGTCTTTAAAGTAAATAAGTATAACAGATACAATTCATCAAAATAAAACACATGTTTTCGATAAAAGGATCAAAGTCCTATGAAAATTGAAAAAGCTTTCACTAAAAGCCGCTATTAGAATTCCGAGTATTTACCAAACGTTAAGCCACTTACACCTAAAGTAGTTTAAAGAGTATCGGCACTCGTCTAGACTGTAGACGTAGGTATTGATTGTGCTGGGTGGGCGTGACTCGCTGTCATTAAGTATGCAGTGACTCAGGTCATTCTTGTAATTGAGAAAAGTTATTCTCAAAGTGCATTCAAATATAATTTGCCTTTCCTTACTTCGTTCCTTACGTCTTTCCTCTTTTCTTCGTATTCTTGTATGGCGAACTATGTTTGGCCAAAGTTTTTAAAGAAATAAAGCAACAATTGCTTTGATAACAATCCACATTGGGTTTGCTGTTGTTAAGAGATGTTAGTTGCTTTGTCTTTAACTCAGATTATTGTAATTTAGGACAAAACCTACACTGTAGAAATTCAAATAGCTTATACTAAGCAGATATTGATTGTACTGGGTGGGCGTAACTCGCTGTCATTAACTGTGCAGTGACACAGGCTATTTAATAAGAAAAGTTGTTTGGAAGGTTTAAGATGGTTCTATGAGTTTATATGATCTTATGAGGCAAATATGTAATGTAGATTCTTACTTGGGTTGCGCTAAAAAGATTTTTGAATGTATATTTTACATATTAACAATATTTAGCAAACAAAAATTAACAAAACACTGTGTTTGAGGTGCACGTTTGCAGTGGTAGGGTTATATATTGAATGATTTTATTTAAAGGTTCACAAAAGTACATAAAATAGTAGTTAAAAAGTTCACATAAATGTTCGCAAGTTTTCATAATTAAAATATTAATCAGTTAAATTGTTAGAGAAATGTTATGTTGATTGTTAGAATGCATCTGGACTTTTAATTTGTGCACTGTCTATCAACTACAAAGGCTCGCGGTGTGCGAATTAGGTAAAATAACAAAAGTGTTTGGTTGCATTTCTTGCTTGGTGCAATAAATGCAACCAAACACTTGAAATATATAATAACTAAGTGTGAACTAGTACAAATTCTGAGAAAACATGCAGACTGCATGCTTCTGAATACAGTTTCATTACTACGTGGCATAGAATTAGCCAAAGTATTCACCTGCAGAGAGTTATATTAAATTTACACTTCTGTCAAAGCTTTTATTCTGCGGTTACATAATAACTTCTAGTAATTAGGTGAGTCTTATTATAGATGCAGTACATCTTTAGTATTCTTTACGGGGTAGATAGAGCTAAATGCGACAATGTATTGTCGCATTTAGCTCTATCTACCCCAAATTGCAATACTAAAGCATTGGCAACATGGCGAGTTCAAAAGATTGTTGAGTGTAGTTTTTTGAATAATATTTACAAAATGTCGAATATTTACAAACACTGTAACTATAAAATAACATAACATGCAGTAAAGCAGTAACATTAAGGCGTGACGCAGAATTAGCCGGTGTATTCACCTGCAGAGAGCATTAATTGAGAGCACTTATGGCTCATTACGGAGTGCACCCCCTTAAATTTGATTATGGGCGAGCACGCGCGCCTATTTTGACGGGATTTTCACATAATTGTAACAGAGTTATATTAAAATTACTCTTCTGTCAAAGTTATATAGATGGAGCGTCACGTTTATATCCTCTATGGAGTAGATATATAGAGTCAAAATCTGCAAGACTAAGGCCACGCTAGAAAACATGGCGAGCTCAAAAAGTTTGTTCAAGTCTATTTTTTTAATAATAACAGCCATCAGTATGCGTTTCACAAACAAACATTAAGAAAATACTGTGAATATAAAATATATACGTAGACTGCCTGCTCCTGAGTATCACTTCTATATTGCCTCAGGTAGTAAAGAAGCGATGTTCAGGAGCGTCATGCAGAATTAGTCTGTATATTCACCTGCAGAGAGCACTAATTGAGAGCACTTACGGCTCATTATGGAGTGCACCCCCTTAAATAGATTATGGGCGAGCACGCGCGATTATTTTGACGGAATTTTGACAAGGTTACGAACTAGTGTTTTTATTGTATTTACAACTTGAACATACATTTGATCTGGATTTTTTATAAAATCATAATCTTTCATATAAAAAAAACGACTTCAACTGAACCGATTTTGATGAAATTTAAATGAAAGAAGAGAAAACAATTTGAAAGCATACCCTTTCAAACCCTTTAAGAAGAATTTTTAAAATCGTTTCATATATAACAGAGTTCTAAGAGAACAAAAATATAAAAAAAAAAAGAAAAGCAACCCAATTGATAACATCCTCCTTCACTTTTAAGTAGAAATTTATTACTTATCGAATAGAAATTGTTAACGTAATTTACGGCATATTTTAGATACACATTGCATAATTCAGAGATGGATCGATTAAAAAATAGGATTCACTTGGATAGGTACACACAGTAAAGCTCATCTTCAAGGAAACCTACCACTCTGTTTTAGTTTCACAAAGTAATTTGGAGTTTTAATAAGTTTGTAATGTAAAACCGACCATCTTGATAAGCAAGCAAGGATTTTACTTTATTTAAACGTGGAGAGAGATAAATGGGTATTTACCTTAGAAATTGGCGTTTTCTATAGAGAATTTAAAGTAATAAAAAAATATTTTCATTACGTTTTAGTATCATTTCGGGTTCGATAAATTCAACAAAAGTGAAATTTCGCATATAATACGGACAACAGTAAGTTTGATTTACGCGTTATTAAATTTACAAAAAGTTTGAAAAAGAATAGAAAAATTGAACTCAGGAAAACAAACAAGTACTTAAATGCATTTAGAATATTAATAATATAGTCCACTTTCAAGGTAAAAATAACGTGTTTAACTGAAAATCATAGTCATATGGAACTTAATGGCTAGCGAAAAAAAGCGCCCATTTCATAATACTGTTGAAGCTATTTAACGAATTTTTACAACTGATTTGATAAAGGATTATTTCATTTTTAGGTTATTAATTAAAGATCAAATATGAAAATGTATGATCAAATATACTTGTGTTGAATCGAAACTGTTACTCTCCTGGCGGTTAAGTTTTTAACAGGTTTCTCACCCGAGCGGCACTGACAAATTGTCACATACAGCCTTAGGAGAATACACTTACCCCATAGATAAAAAATACTTCATACTTCATACTTCTATGCTTTACCCATTATATTATCTCTATGGCTTTACCATAAGAAATCCTTGCTGAGAATTCAAAAAGTTAGTTTTATGCACTGGCGCTTTTACTTTATTTACAGCCTTATATTGGCTATGAAGCAAGAGTGGTTGATACAATGCGTTGATTTTTAAGTAAAAAGAAACGGTGTATCACGAATTTATGAAATGAAATGTTTTATTTTCTTTTATTTTATTATATAAGACAGCAGACAAGCGAGCGAGTCAACTGATGGTAAGTGATCACTGCTGCCTATGAACAACTGCAACATCAAAACATCAAGGTGTGACAGGAGCGTTGCCTTTCAAGGGCATGGAGGGAGGGGGGGGGGGGGGGGAGTCACCGAACGAAGCATAGAAGCGGTAAAGCTTCTACTCAAACGTCGATTTTCGGTGAGAGTATAATACTTTCCCGGACGAGCTTAAAGAAGAGAAGAAATATTTATTAATTCGAAAAACACGGCCTTACAAAATGAATAGTATAAAAATAAATAAGTAGTGTTATTAGTAATCCATTAACTGATAATTATATGTGAAGTATCCCATTCTCGTACCACTCCAGCTGTGTGGCAGGGCAATGGTTTGCTTGCACACCGACAATGTATCGATAATCTAATCGGCATTGTCATTGTCATACTTATATATAGGATGCTGTTGCCGCTCTCCCGCACACTGCGCACTAGGGACGCGCATCTTTTGCGCATTGTAGTGTAGAAGCAGTCTACCCTAGCCTCTGCGAACATCCATAACGCTACAGAAACGAAGTAGCCGCATCAGAACTCTAAATGCTTTATACTGAACGCGGAAAGTCTAGTAATATGTTTGAGTATACTTTATCTCAGCCGCAAGAAGTCCACTGCTGGACATAGGCCTCCCCCAAGGATTTCCAATATGACCGGTTGGAAGCGGCCTGCATCCAGCGTCTTCCTGCGACCTTGGTTAGGTCGTCCGACCACCTTGTCGGTGGGTGTCCAACGCTGCGCTTGCCGGTACGTGGTCGCCATTCGAGCACCTTTCTGCCCTATCGGCCATCGGTTCTTCGAGCTATGTGCCCCGCCCACTGCCACTTCAAAGAGCTCATCCGCTGAGCTATGTCGGTGACCTTTGTTCTTCTACAGATCTCTTCGTTTCTGATTCGATCTCGCAGAGAAACACCGAGCATAGCCCTTTCCATAGCTCTTTGAGCGACCTTGAGCTTTCTTATGAGGCCCATAGTAAACGACCACGTTTCGGACCCGTAAGTCATCACTGGCACATTGGTCGAATACTTTCGACTTGAGGCACTGAGGTATTTTGGACGAGAAGACACTTCGGAGCTTCCCGAACGCTGCCCGGCCGAGTCGGATTCGTCGAAAGACCTCATCCTTGAAGCTGGAACTTCCAACCTGGTCAACAGCTTCAAGTATGGAGCTCCCAACAAGCACTGGAGAAGGCGCAACATGGACATTCGACATTATTTTCGTCTTGTCCATGTTCATTTTAAGGCCCACTTGTTGGGAAACTTCATTGAGATCATTGAGCATGGCACTCAGATCCTCCAGCGACTCCGCCATTATAACAATGTCATCGGCAAATCGAAGGTGAGTGATATACTCGCCGTTAATATTAATGCCAAGTCCTTTCCATTCCAGCAGCTTGAAGGCATCCTCCAGAGCAGCGGTGAACAGTTTTGGAGATATCACATCTCCCTGTCTCACACCTCTCTGTAGTCGGATAGCGCTGGTACTCTGCTCCTGTAATGAGTATACTTAGCCCATAGTTTATGCCATGTCGCAATAAAAATTGTTGTAAAATCAGTTAAAATGCGATATAAAAAGTTCTGAGAGTTACAGAAAGGGATTTTCAATATTCGTTCCCTTTAATCTTTTGAAATTCTAGTCCATTTCAGCGTTTAAAGAAATAAAAGGTAATTCAAAGTGAAATAAACCTGCTAAGATAAAATCATTTCATTTACGGTGCAAAATTAATTTCAGTTCTGTGACGTTTTGATCATGTTGAAATTAATTATTTAATTTAGTAAAATGTTGCAAAGCGTTTCGTGTAAATTCTATTTGTTCGACATCGTCTGTGCGAATACAGCTGTCAGTTATGAGTCTCTTTCTGATCTATGATCCACTGGGTATAAGCCTTCGTATATCGTATATCCATTCCTATATATCTCCAGCCATCCATTTTTATCCAGCAAGACGTCAATTTTAGATAATGCGTATGCCTCCTCATCTAAACCTTTTTTCTAACATGGTTTAGCAACATGTTTATGTCCGTCTAAACCCTTCTTAGGTAAATCCAGAATTTCTGTAAAAGAAGTAGGTACAAGAATTTTACTGCGTTAGATACCAAACTTTGAGACCTTCGAGTAGCAGGCTAGCATGTTAGTAACTATGCCACAGAGGAAGTCATATGCTGCAGCGCTTTGTTTGTAACACAGCTGCTAGGCACTAGGCACACTCATTCTAAATTTTAGATGACCCTTATTCATCATATCAGCCGCAAGAAGTTTACTGCTGACATAAGCCTCCCCCAAGGATTTCTAAAAATACCGTTTGGAAATTCTGGACCGTAGTAAGGTTTTCCGACCAACTGGTGGGTGGGTGTCCGACGCTGCGCTTGTTACGCTAACACATGGCCGCCATTACAGAACTTTTCTGCCTACAGACTATATTGGGAACTATGTGCGCGCTATATACAATGATTTACATTATAAATATTTTATTCATAATAATAAATAACGAAGCAGAATTTTCGTAGCTTACGCTTGGTTTACAGTCTGCATATTCAATGAGTCATTATTTATTCAAGCTCATATTAATTTTATGGATTTTCCTTGTATCTCAAGAAACAAAGTTGTGTTCTTGTTGAAGAAATCTCTTTGAATTATTAAATCTACTTTTTGGGTTTTATTGTATAAAGTAAGGATTATTTTGCGGTCGGTTAAATGGTGCTAAGCTTAGACATTGCTACTTTTGAGACTAAGCTCTTTACTACTTTGCTCCTTAAAGTCGTGTAGGCTGGCTGGTTTACCGTTTATACATATAGGTAACCTTAACATAAAAGCTAGCTAGAGGCAATTTATTTAAGAAAAATAGGTACACAAACAATCCTTATCCTTACTAATATTATAAATGCGAAAGTGAGTTTGTTTGTTTCTTTGGTACGCTTTCACGCCGTAACTACTGAACCGATCATGATGAAATTTTGCATACAAGTTCTCTGGAGTACGGAGAAGGACATAGGCTTCCCGAGGGATCGACATTGACGCGGATGGAGCCGCGGGTGAAAGCTAGTTTATATAATAAAAGAAAAATACGGTCAAGATAACCACCAAACAGATAAATATATAATTTGAATAAGATTTTATACCTATTATTTGTATAAAAATTATTAACATTAGTCAGTGTTTCATAATAAGGCAATATAACTTTACCTGTTACCGTGCTAATTTCCTAGTTTAACGACATAGTAACAACTAATATTTCCCGAAATCTAAACTTTGCCAACTAATTATGTATTTATCATACGTACTCGGTACCTACACGAATTTAACAGGCGTCGCGTCGGTACTAGAACTGACTTTCAATTAAGCATTGAAACTCGATGGAATATAATATACTAGCTTTCGCCCGCGGCTCCGCCCGCGTTAATGTCGATCCCACGGGAATAGTACTTTTTCCCGGAATAAAAGATAGTCTATGTCTTTCTCCGTACTCCAGAGAACTTGTATGCAAAATTTCATGATGATCGGTTTAGTAGTTACGGCGTGAAAGCGGAACAAACAAACAAACAAACAAACTCACTTTCGCATTTACAATATGAGTAAGGATTCTGTAGGTACGTAATATGAAATAAACAAAGTTTGGTTTTGAGAGCCTATGAAAATTATACAAAACATATTTTATTAATATGAGCCCTTTACCTTTTTGAACATTCTGAAAGTAAGTTTTATATGTTATTAACATCGGTTATATAGAGAAGTTGTATGTATTGTATTAAAATGTTGAGATATATTTTTGTTACTTATTTCTTTTTAACGGAAAAATACGAACGCTTCAGTTCTCGTCAGAGCTTTTCAGTAAAATTAAACTGTAGCGACAAACACTCCTCGTTGCAACCAAAAATACGCTTGTTTTCGTTAGACAGGTGAGGTTTGAGTGTGTTTCTGAATGCATTTCCATTTAAATTATTTTACCACCTCTTTATTAAGTTTACATTCAAGTCCTATACATATAACATCTAATTATTGTATGACATGTAGAAAATATTATGAATAAATGAGTATTATTTGAGTATTTACATCATCGTCTGTGATGTTTCAAAACCTGGTCCGCTATTTTGTCAAATCATATTACATCCATGCTGTAATATGATTTGAATAAGATTTTTCACAACTGCCTCACGTCAACCTTTCTTGGGTAGCTCCAGAATAGAAGTACAAAGCTTTTTATATGCTGGGAATTACAGCTATAAAAAAATTAATTTGAAATTTTTCGGAATTGTGAATTTGCATGTTTAAACCATGATATTCTCAGCACTACGATAATAAAATATTTCATATTCCATTCTTCTAGAGAAAATGCTCGAGATACAATAATTTTCTACTACAGTTCTCATCGACGTGGAAATTCTCATAAACCATAATGTTACTACACCATTTCCATATTATAGTTCCGAACTACTGCAGTATAAATCATCTAGATAGAACAAGCGGCCATTAAAGATTCAACCATACGCATACATGCATACTGCAGTGCAGACACCGGATCGGACCCGGAACCGTATCCGTAAAAGTCGAACGTGAGAGGAATCCGAAAAATCCGTGCGTCATTCACATCATTATACGGATTTTGGCATGTACCTATTGGAAACTATGACTCCGTGCCTTATATGACAGTTTTCACACATGACTCTTCTCATTATTTCCAAATATATCAGGGAATACATATATATGATTTAATTGGGTAGGGGTCTAAGTATGCTTGTTACTGCTTTGTTAGTATCTTTTAATGTCGTCATATTAAAGCTATGCTAAGTATTTTAATGTTGGACGTAATCTTTTTTTTAGTTAAAACCGCGTACAACCCTTTCTTAGGTTAGCTTTGGGAAGCAACGGATTGATTAGCTGACTACAAAATCAACATTTAATGTTATAGCAAGTTAGAAGTCTGGAAGTGTAAAAGGTGACTCTTTAGTAATTCACGGCAGTATGTCAGTCTTGTGATACAAAATGGAAGTTACAGTAAAAGTACATTGATTTTATGCGCGTAGGTAGCGTTACAGCATTAGGGAAATTGTTTTGGAGGTCGCGCTCTCTGCATTGCGGAGAACTATTGGCAGGCTGTTCCATCAACAAGGTAGCTGGCTAAGAATCTGACCCAAATCGGTTGTCTTATGTAAGTCCTTCCGATGCCTTTTCAGAGGCTCAAAGCCGTTAAACTGTTTAGACCAAGTCGCTTGCCAAGTTTCGGCTACAAACGTCGTAAAAATTTAAACAAAATAATGTTAAGTTGGTGGGATACAATTTATCTTATTATTAGAGAGAAAGCAATGATCTTGCCAAATAAATTCATCCAATTAATACAGCATCTTATCAAACAGTTGGCGTTTTATAAAGGTTTATAAGAGAACTATCTGATGAAATTTTAAATTACTAACTTTTTATATAGTCACGTTTAACTTTTTTTAAATTTATTAATTTGAACCACAAACAGCTCACAGTATATCGAACAAAAAATAATACTTATAACTACTTACAAATTATCACTATGAACTCAGCGATGCTGGATAAATTTTATTAGTAAGAGAATCCAAGCAGACTCTTCTAAACTATAAACATAGATCTATACGATGCATAATAGGGTACGTATCTATGACTGATAACAATTATACAATTATACCTTACTGTCATATTATATGCACAGAAACAGATTATTTTCTTTGGTTCATCAAAGTCTTTTATTGGGTATATTTCTTTAGGTTGTAAGTAGATTTAAATTAATGCATTTGAAACTTAGAGCTCGTAATTTGTAAAATTAATTCTCCCACCCTTGACTCAAATCATTTGTCTCACTCAAGAGGTACGAAACAGGAAGTAGTAATACACAAGGTATTATTCCTCCCTGTTTCGTACCTCTTTATATGTCACCAACTGGGTGCCGTTTGAACTTATTTATAAAATTTTATGTCTTCTACGCCATCCTCTTAATAAAGGATTTTAAGAGATAATAATAATCGCCTCGAGATAATAATCAATATATACGGACAAAATACATAGACTGAGTTAGCCCCAAAGTTAGTTTGAGACCCATCTATATTAATTTACAGAAAACACAGATCACATAGATGTAGATAGGTATTTAATTGAAGAAGTTTACTGTTAGACAAAGGCATCCCCCAACTGTCCATAAATTGTTCGTTCCATGGAAGGATATTGCCATACTCACCACGCTTGGATGGCGAGTTGGTGATCTCAGTTTCTTTGGTTTCTTATGCTTTAGACGCTGTTGCTCATTGGAATGATAGTAATTTGATGTATCTGAGAAGGGAATTGAGTTATTGGGGTACTACTCATTCGGATGAAAAGCAAGTAGTTGTAAACGAAAGTTATGTAATATTAGCTCAAAGAGTAACATTCAAAGCCCAGCAATCTAAAAGGGCTTTTACCGTGATAACAAAAATCACAAACACCTTTTTCATCGTGAAAAAAAAAGATTGCTATGTTATAGCAACGAATTTATTTATTTATTCGTATGACAGAATTAGCAGTCGGTCTTAAAATATTTATAGTCTTTAACTTAATGTCTTCATCCACAAGATTGCGTCATTTTCCAAGGTTTTAGCAACGAATTGATGACCATGATTGATTATAAAAGTACGTTCTTAATTCTTAATATATAAAACTACTTTGCTAGTACATATCCAGCGAATCCGTCTACTGTATATTAAACACATAATTGTGCTCGCAATCAAGTGTAGAGTCCATATTTATTTACAAACAGGCGTCCAGCACATTGGCGCGCAGAAATTGCCAATTTCCGCCCGCCCCGGAACCGTTTACCGCCCTACATATATACGTACGTAATTTGTTTTCATGCTTATTTCCCAATTTTAAGAGGAGCTGTGTAGTAAAATTATAGTACGTCGATTGGACGAAATTGATAAATTTATTACATATTGCAAGTTATTGTTAGATAATGTTTTCATGTGCATTTGTGAAGATGAATTAAGTGATAAATTGAGTCCTCTTTGTTTAAATATATATTTATATGCGATAGAGCAAATATAAATAAAAAAGTACATGTTTTGTTATTTTCATACTAATCCTAACTAATTTTATAATTGTGGGCGTGAGTTTGTTTCTTTGTTGTTACGACTTTACTACTGAACAGATCATCGTGAAACTTTGCACACACGTTATCTGGGGTACGGAGAAGGACATAAGGTACATTTTATCCAGCGCAAAATACTGATCCCGAGGGTCATTGATTCGGGCGGAGCCGCGGGCGAAAGCTAGTATTATATAATTAAGACGTGTGCTTACATAAAAAAATACAGATTCATTATTTTACAGGAGCATATTTTTAAACAAGCCATATCGTCTCATACCTTTGATTGGTTACCCCTACATTTTTCCTGCAATGAAACATACAATATCTTGTAAAAGGCGTAATCTAGCTGTGCAGAGCTATCTCTATACAAATCACGGATAGCCACGGGATGACACGACAAAGGGTAGACGCGGTACATATTCCGCGGCACGTGATCCGCAAGCAGAGGCGGCAATAACGATCCGCATGCCTCAACGTCCAGTCGTGTCGCGTTCACCGCCATTTTCATCATTCATTGTGGATATTCTACTTGGTTATTGAGTTTAAATCCCTTACATAGTTTCTGGTTTCATTCCCAATCAGTTAGAAACAGAAAAAGATCGTTTCCAAATTCTTCTAGATCCCAGGTTTCTAATATACACTGTGTTAAGTTCTCTTGTTGAATGTGGTACTTTGATCCAATGATCATATACTGTATATACTACGCACTACGTTCCATCACCAATGCTACAGACGTAGCCGTCGCATCCGCGAAACTAGATTGGGATTGGGCTGGGCACGTCAGTCATATGCTATTAGAGCTTTGGTCTGGATTTCTGTGGGCATGGACACCAGCGACTTAGAAGACCTCGGTGGAGATGGCAGGATGACTTGGATGCGTACTACAAAGACTGGCCAAGCAAAATTTAAATAGGAAAGTGGAAAGCAGAGAGGTAGGCTTTTAGATAGCCGTGGGTTTCAATGGGCTTGTTATAATAATAATAAGTAGTAAAGACTAAAAACTGGACATTCTGTCTGAATCCCATATGTCAGCTCGTAATTAAAAACAGAAAGATATTGTTTGCATTAATAATATAATACATACCTTCTCTTCTAGATGTTTCTTATTCCTTGGTCAACTTCTTTACAATGAATATGGAAATAGGATTAATAAAAAACTTCGTTTCTATCCTTGTTCTTTCGGTACGACGAAAAGAATACTGCATGCCCTCTTCGATATGTCGTATGAAAAACAGAGGATTTATTAACAGTTTTACCATTAGTATTAAGAACACTTTTCTTTTGACTATTTTTAAATTTAATTTTTAACTTTGTATACAATGTTATTTTAATTTTGTAGTTGTTTATTTTGTAAGTTTATGTCTAGCAATTAAAGCCTGAAACATGTAACGGAACACTAATGTTCTCGTTCACAATTATCAAATATTAACTGGAAAACTGAAATTCAATCATAAAATACAGTCTTTTGTAAATTGTTTCACAATAATTCATTATATCCATCTTATTTTGTTTGTTATGAAGCAGAATGACATTGACAGTTTGTCTTGTCAACAATTGACGCGAGGAAGAAAATTGATCTATGATCTATGAAAAATAAAAAAAAACAGAACAAGGATAGGGAAATGTAAATTTAAAAAAATATGAAATTAAAAGTATGGTTTGACTGACTTTATATCTTTAAGTAAGAACAAGGAAATAATTAATCATGATGATAACAAAATTTGATCAAATAATTGATAATTAGTTTATTCTTTTGTCGAGTTGAAAAAAAAGTAAGCATTTTACGGATAATCGAGAGAATCGATTCAATCAAAATTAAACAAATATAAAAAAAAAAATACTCAGCGTAAAAGGAATTTAAATGGTAAAATTATAATCTCATTTATTATAATATATCGTGATATTAGATTATCCTAATAGGTCGATTCAAGGGATCCTATAGATAGCACAGGGAACACTAATAATTAAAAGAAAACTATGAAATTGTCTATGGAATTGAATTTGTTACAAGGCACGCTGACCTTTATTTCATTACGATTAGGGGTGAGCATTCAATGAGGATGAAAGGGAGAAAGAGACAGGTAGTCTTAGAACGGTCTAGAAAGTTTTGAACCTAACCAATGGGAAAACTTTATTCAATTGAGAATTAAATGAAAAAGGTCTTATCGACAGGAATGAGTAAGGCAGATTAGTTATTAAATGTAGGGATATTAGTTAGATATTTGCATGAGGTTTTTAGAAAAAAGATTGGCCAACGGTTTTTCACTCAAAGTGGCCTGATTTCTGAGAACCGCACGGTAGCGAGTATAAAAGGCTACGGCGCCATTAGTCTAGGTCATTACGCATCGGGGAATTTGAAGAGTCAAGAGGAATTGCTGCCAGAACGCCACTGCAAGTTTTATTTTAAATCAAGAAAGAAGTAGTTTAAAGTGTGGGTTATTGCGTTATCTTGGCAAATTAGGATCGAAAAGTCCCGCGAAGTCCCTTGCAAAAATATTTTAGCTAAGAAGCACATTGGTGTCGTGTTCTGAAGTTAAAATATTGTAGATTCTTTTGAAATATATGAATATTAGCTTGTCCAGAGTAAATTCTCTATAATAGTTTCATATACTGTAAAGTTTTGAATGATATTGAGGAAATGATGTTGGGGAGATCTTTGATGTCTTCGAAATCTTCTCCGTGTCAAATCTGAGATATCTAGTTCCTATTTGTTTGATTTTAATGTAAGTTTAATAGAGTTTTGTGTCGAATTGGGGAATACATGGCCAAGATCAACGCTGGACCTCTATTCCTTATGAGAGCGATTGTTCTTTATGAGGGTAGCGGCCAAGTAGGAGTAAAAAATAGTTCGACATTTTAGCTGGTCGAATGGGCTGTAATTTCCAGCCTAGCTATGCTACTTGAGGAGTTCAGACGGCCTCAGCGCCTACGGTAACCTACGGTCCGGACGGTGAGCTAGTTTTCAGCACCCTAGCCACTCGGGGACACGTCTGGGACCTCAAACCTTTGTTAGGGCGTGGAAGTCTCGATCCTGACCACAAGAGATGACCACAACCCAAGAGTGATAGGAATAATAGGTTCGTGGGCCCAAACTCTGGCTCCCTTTTACAGCTTAGAGATGACGGATCCTTGCTAGGAACCTAATCTATTTACCAGAGTAGGAAATCTGATTTTAGGAGCAGTCAGGCAGGTAGAATCATTAAAATAGGGCGAGGGAAGCTTCCTCAAATCTTTTTAGCTAGATTAGGGAGCGATCTCTTACACCGGAGTTCGTTCTACACACACACACACTTTGGGGATGGGGGGACAGTAACTTAACACCTTTAGACTAGAAATTAGGGACTGATAGGGACTAGATTAGGCCCATTAACGATTGCGTCAGGTTAAGGAAAAGAGGGGTATAGGAGATAAAATTCCATTCGTTTTCACGGTAAATCCGGTGGTAGCAATATAACCATCCAAGCTGCTGGTGGGTAGGACGTTAATAATTCAAACAATTAATCTTCGACAGTAATTTTAAGGTAATTAGTCGTATCTAATATGAAAGTGAAGTTGATTGTGAAAATATGATAACAAAATGGCATAAGCTGGTTCTGTGATTGTGACAAGTGATAATGCTGACGAAATGTGCGTATTCCGATTGTGAAAGATTCAGGGAATCTGTTTCTAACAAAGGTATGAAATTCCTAACCTTAATTTTTATGTACAAGGCCCTGAGACTATAATAGAGTGTAGAGTATCTACCTGAATGATTTGGGGATTTTCATATTGTAGAATCACATAGATTGGCCATGAACAATTAATATCATAACTTGTGGCATAATCTCATAGTTATTTGACAATGGATTGAGTCTGAGTTGTCTATTTAATTACTAAATAAATATCTTTTTGATCTACCTATTTTGTTGGAAAATTCAGATTTGTTTAGTCCAGTGAGATCTAATAACTCTCTGACAATATATTATCATGATAATCATTCTCTGAAGGAGATGGTCTGTTGGTTCCATGGAAGTCATGTAAATTCTGTAAGGTTGAGATATTGACAATCCACATATATACCATATGATTCATCTAATTCTGGAATAAATAATGAATTCTGGGAGAGTAATGTTCCTTATATACTACCAAGGGCGAGTGTAAGATTGACTCAAACCCCTACATATTGAAATCTAGGAATATTACAATCCTCACACTTAAATTTGTTGAATCACTGAGACAAATAAGTCTGATGTAATGTACTTAAATACTAATAGACATTTCATCTCAATCTATCTCTAAGATCTAGAGTTAGTGCATAATAGTGCTTATACATAACAGTATGGTATAACATTTACATGCTAACATACATAGCTACATAATTCCTGAAAATAATAGGATAATGAGTAACAATTGATACAGGGAGTATTATCATGTAAGGATGCCTTTTCTACAGTGAAGGTTGAGGTATAGTTTGACTGACAAACAAACCCTTGCTATAAAACTCCATCTGAGTACCTAGTACTACCTGCTTGTTGTAAATTCATAATTTGAGTTCTTTGCTTTTACACCTCCGTGTTGTTAATTCAAAGTAAATAAGTCTGAACTCATCCCAGCGAACACAATGAGAGCATAATGCTTGTGTAGCAGGTAATACGCTTGAAGACATTAAGTCTACCCTCTTGTCCCTGAATTTAATAGTCAGACATAATTTTACTGACAAATTGCCTATCCTACTATTAGGTGGGAACAGGTACTATTTACTCTCTAATGAGTATCCCTATTGCTTTCCAAAAGAAATTAGCATACGGAGGAACCATGTCCCAGTCTGGATGACGAGTGGTACTCTGGCGGGCGGAAGGCGGGGCTCGACTAGTAAACCGTAACACCAAAAACGCTGGGTATATTCACTATAATGTATATCTACCACCACTGACTAACACATACAATGACAATATTAAACTATTACCTTAAACTTCTAATCATTACCTACAGTTGTAGTGATCTATAACTCATTATAGGCCAATATGGCTACTTACATTCTAATACTTACTATACATATCCGAAATTCAATACTATATCCATAAGCCGCTGGTAGAGGAACATATTTCTGTAGAATGAACCATGCTAGATAAGCAGTATGCTCATTTATGATAAATAATTAATCAACCCTTCATAAAATAAGGCAATTCTATTAATGTGAAATAGCAGGCAACATAAAATAACACAAAGTGCAATTTAAACAATATTTATTAGGAAAAACATAAGCGCATCTTAGGATAAAGTTATTCTTATTTCTATGTAGAAATTAGTCATACACAAGGCCGATAGCAACTTTAGACATAGCATAAGATAGGGCTAGGCTTCATCACCATAGGTTAGGTTCAAAATCACTTCATTTAAGAAGGTCCAGGGGTTACTATGATAAAACAAGGGTTACTCCACAAGATGTACGATCACGCCATATAGAATTGAACAAAGAAACAAAACATTAATAGGGTATGTAGGTTGATAAAGTAGATTAAGAGTAATACAGCTAGTATTTGGTGCAGTTAGGAATTTATAGTAGGATAGGCTAGTGAAAAAAAAAAAAAATTTAAAGTAGGTAGGTTACAAACACAAGGGTGTTTTTCACCTTAGCTCAGGCAAAACTTTGTTTGTACCTTTTTAATGTATGTTTATATTGCAATATGTTACGACCTAAGAAATTTAATAAATATTTATTAGTATTATTTATTTTAATGTAATTCAAGTCAAACATTAAAATTTTAGTGAAAGGTATCAGCTAGCCCAGATCTACATCTACACAAATCTCGGATAGCCGCGGGATGACTCGACAAGGAGACGCGGCACATATTCCGCGACACGTGATTCGCAACCCGAGGCGGCAATAACGGTTAGCATGCTGCAACGTCCAGTCGTGTCGTGTACCGCATTTTTTTTTCGTCATAGCGGATATTGCTTTCAAGCTCAATTAGGGAAAAAAATATATACTTCCTGTACCGCTTAAGTCGTATAAGCCGGTCGAGGAAAAGGTTGAGGTTCAGAGGATTCATGTTTTGACATGCTGCTTACAACAATCTCTCTTTATTTCATTTTCCAACTATATGCCCACCTACAGCCACAGACAACTTACGAGGACCTTAGGTTGGATGACACAAGACTCAGTCTACCATGTAAGGGATAAAACCACATAAGTATGCAACACAATATGTAAAGTAAACCCGGTCCGATCTTTGAAGGGGTGATTCATTATAATCTGCAGTATAAAGTAGTTCCAAGCTCTGGTATCCAGTCGAGATCGATATTATCAGTCTGGGTGTAAAAAGACTATCCCTAGCTTACAATTGCGATAATTCATTTAAAAGTTAAAATATTTTTTTCAGTCGTCTAAAACTTATTTTATTTGAAACAAGTCTCAATGTTTCAAATTAAATAATTAAACGTTCGTAAAATTGTACCGCTCGAAATAAAGTATTCAAAAATAGGTGAGAATTTTTGACACAAAAACTACGTGTCTGATGCTTATTCACATTCATTAGTGTGTGCAGCGTTGATTAAATTACCGAGCACCCGAATGGACCGGTAAAATACAATTTATATTTACTGCTGTTGACAATACTACCGCAGAATTTAATAACACTAGATTACCGTCCGTCACATCTACGTAGATCGTAGAGGTACGCCGTGCAAGTTTTACACATAGGGAAATAAGCATAGCATCACAACAATGCCA
Organism: Elegia similella; assembly: GCA_947532085.1. NCBI lineage: Eukaryota > Metazoa > Arthropoda > Insecta > Lepidoptera > Pyralidae > Elegia > Elegia similella. The sequence continues at coordinate 17,801,040 of OX383940.1, read as the reverse complement.
GACATTTGATATTTATCACATATTTATCCCTTACGGTGTAGACAGAGTCATATGAACTAATTAATTTTATATCATACAAATGTAACTTACCATAAAGAAATGTTTTGCACTAGCTTTTGTTCTCGCCTTCGTCCGCCTTTACCTCCCAAAAGCAAATTTCAGGATGAAATAATTCTTATTGTTCAATATATGGTCTGCCTATAGGTATGCCAGGTTCCATCCACATCAGTTCCTTTGATGATTGAGTTACAAATATCCAAGATTGCTGTGCAACTGTTCATATTTTTATTATTAGAACAAATAGTATTTTAAGGCTAACTTATCTTAAATACAATAAATCTGAAAACGTCGCCTTGTTTCTTGTTACTGATTGACACGAATTTTGTGGCTGAAAACAAGAGCAAATATGTATAACATTATTTTTAAATTTATAAGTCATTATTAAAATTGCAAACATAATAGACTAGCTTTCGCCCGCGGCTCCACCCGCGTTAATGTCGATCCCTCGGGAACAGTACTTTTCCCGGGATAAAAGGTAGCCTATGTCCTTCTCCGTACTCCAGAGAACTTGTATGCTAAATTTCATGATGATCGATTCAGTAGTTACGGTGTGAAAGCGTAACAAACAAACAGACTCACTTTCGCATTTATTATATTAAGTAAGGATTAAAAAAAACACAAAAATAAGAAAAAAAAAAAAACAAAAAACAAATCGTTGCTATTTTCTTTTGTTAAGAGAAATGAATACATATTCTGTTATCTGGTCAGCAATATTGGATTTGTTTACTTAAATGAATAGTTGTCGCGACATCCGCATCCCAAACGCACTTGGCCTTTGTTAATAAACGAAATTTGTCTACTCAGAATGTGATCTTATTCGGGGAGAGTACTCCAATCTTATTACCATAATGTCTTTGTTTCCACCGCAAATTACGCCAAAACAAATGTTAGACTTTCGCGGAAAGATTTCATTAAAAATGTCAGCTTTTGAACAATTTGATCTTGTGCGATTTCATAAAATATTGCGAGTTAAAACCTTTGTAGCGTCGCATTTCTGAGATCAATCTTGCAAGATAATTAAACTTTGAAGCGTCCTTTATTCTTTGGCCGGATTTTCCCGTGACTTGCTGTATTGTTATGAATTTTGTATGTTCCTCCCAATATTTTAAAAATTGCGCTTTCAATGGATATTGGGGGAAAATTGCTGAATTTTATCAATAGCGAGAAGTGGATAGCTTCTCGCGCGATATAAACGGTGTCGCGGGCCCCATGCTTTGGGCGCTGACCAGTAAGACCAAGTACCCTTTTCAGCACTTACATTTGTTCGTTTATCAACATACTGTTATTTATTTATTATAATAAATATATCACATATAAAAAACATTAATAAAAACAATAGGTATAAAAAGATGAAAGTACAAAAGGCGGCCTTATCGCAATAGCAATCTCTTCCAGGCAACCTTAGGGTAGTTGGAAAAAGACATCAAAACGGGCAAGGTGCAAAGATGTGGAGGAGCAAGTTTAGGAAAAATATATAAATATAAAAATAAAATATATGGCTGTTATTGGTGTTTACCTTAGAACTTAGTTATAAGTGATTATTATTTCCTTGAATGTAGTATGTAAATACCACGGGTAAATACTGTTGGTGTACCTTTATAAATAAATATACTGAGATATGGTTCGAAGTTTTGTCCATTCTCTTGACCTATTTATTTAATCTAAATATTATTCTGCCATTATCGAAATATTAAGGCATAATTTATTCGCAGTCAGCAATATTACATCAAAACATTACCGTTGACGTTTATTCTGAGAAATGGGACTCCGATTTCTCATTTAACACAATTTAAAATTTAAATGAAATGTTTCATTACAACTCCAAAAGGGTTATCTCTGACAAAACATCTTGATTTATTCATAAATCTATTTTCAACGTTGTATGGAGATTTGATTGAAAACTCGTTAACTGTTATACGCGGTGAATTTTCATTCATTTCAGACCTTAAAGGGATGATTCAGCCCGTCGATATGAACAACTTTTGCTATGGGACCAATGCTGGGGACTCAAATACATTGAGATACAATATATTCACCGCCCGGTCAGTTTGTACAGGAATGTAAAAAAAATTGAGTTCCCAGCATTGGTCCCATAGGAAAAGTTGTTCATATCGTCAGACTGACTCCCCTTTATGGTTCCAAAACGATGAAAATTTCACCGTGTATATTTTAACATCCCTTTGAGGTCTGTCGGCTGGCAGTTTCCACTCGACTGACTAAATAGCTCGGGTATTAATGTCGTTGGGTGATGAGATAGTTATTTCGGGAATTTCAGCGATTATTATGCCTTATGTATGAGGCAGATACCCAGATTAAATATTAATAATAATAAATAAATAAATATATACGGACAAATCACACAGATTGAGCTAGCCCCAAAGTAAGTTCGAGACTTGTGTTATGGGATACTAACTCAACGATACTATATTTTATAACAAATACATATAGATACACATCCAAGACCCAGGCCAATTTGAAAAAGATTATTTTCCATCTTGACCTGGCCGGGTATCGAACCCGGTCACTCCGTGTCGCAGGCAGGCGTGTTGACCACTGCGCCACGGAGCTAGTCAGTTATATCGGGTAGTCAGATATTTCGGGTATTTCAGTGATTATTATTCCTTATGAGGCAGACACCCCATCAAAATCTCTTAGTCGAGGATATCAAGTAATAACAATCAAATTGGTAAAAAAAAAGTACTTTGCTAATTATTTATACCCCGCGCACACTAGTGACTAAACAGCCGGCCGATCGTCGGATCTTTCCCTCGCACTAACAGCAAAATAAACGGAGATTCGACTATCGGCCTATTAGAAGTCGGTGTGCGCGGGGTCTACAAAAACATATTAGTGGTTTCTTTGACCAGTAAGTGACACATAGTACGTTATATTTCGGAACCGGTAGGTACAGTTTAAGAAAAAATATAAATATAAACTTATTTTATAAGGTAATTTATGATTTTGTTTTAACATAGGTATCTAATGTTAAGAATGTCATCTTACACCTTTACGATGCTCGCCATCACTCGAGATACAGCTTTGTTCCTCGTTCGATACTGGGTTGCTGAGCTTACAACATAGTAAAAACTTCCAATGTTAACTTACCATCTATGTTAAATGTCAATAAAATATCTTTAATATAAAAAAAAACGTTTGTAGCACTATACCTATTCCAGGGCAAGTAAAAATTAAGACACCCTCCTTTCAAATATTTGACAAAAAAAAATGTCGATTATGTAAATTTTCAAATTAAAATAAACATACAATGTCAGACACATCGTAGCATTAACCTTAGGGATTGAATGCCCCATAAAAAGGTTCGATTCGAATCGTCGCTTCACCCTTGTTCCTTTTTGCCCCATGCGCCCCCCGAGGTGGGGGTGAGGTGCGCGCGCATACAAAATCAATACCCTTGGTGTTACGCACAAATGTACGAGCGAATGAGTTAGAGATGTCACGGTCAGCTATCGATATTAATCATCGAAGGCTGGTGGTCGGTGGTCGGTGAGCGCTGGATGTGACTGGACATATTTTACGGAACAAAAGAAGATATTTTCAACTTGATTGTTGATTATAAGACTTCTCTTTACTTTTAATAATATTTATGAAATACACGATCAAGATTTTGATTATGACAACTTTTTACTTGTGTTACGTCAAATCTTCTTTGTTTTCAATGATTCTTTTTGCGCTGTATTCCGTCTAGCTAATATCTAGCCTTCATAATATCTTAGACTTATTTCTTTTTTTATACATTTTTTTTTAATAATGTCACTTACCTTCATTTACATTTAATTAGTTTTCTTTCGTTGCATACACATATTAATATAGGTACTTTTATTTGTTTAAATCAAATCAACAAACAATCAAAACGTTTATTCAGAAAAATGGCCTTTGCAGGCATATTTATACGTGAAATCACATTCTAAAGGATCTAATTTAGAAATATTTGTATTATTAATTAATATGCAAAAGCTATAGACTACTAGCGTTTCGGAACCGACCACTGCAGAGAAGAACGACGATGTTGAACGTAAACAATATTTTAATATATATACGAAAATTATTCTGAAAATTATACTCATGCAAATACAAAATGATACAAGAATGATAACATCTAAAACTGTATTTAGAGACGTCCATTATCGGTTGACTATAAAAAACTAAAATGTCATATTTGTAGGTACTTGCATTTGGTGTTTAGACTTTAGTATGTATGCAAATTAGTAATGTACTGTACTGTTGATATTATTTATAACGCAAGATGCGAATATAACCGATTACCCACCTAAAGCCATTATTATGGGTAACTGACTTTCCATAGCAGAGCTATCTATTACCCATAATATCTCTCGCAGCTGGTAAATAAAACAATCCGCCCACGATCTCAATCACGGTGCAATAATGGACACAGACGTTATCAATAAGCGGCCTGTCACCCGAACTGTGGGCGCCAAAGCCAGGCGCGCACTAACTAATAGCCCCACGATAGCCCGCCGATCAAATTATCGACGTTTTGTTATCGACGCTGGCCCATCCCTATAGCTATAGAACATGATTAATTACCACATTTGCAAATTTCATCACCATATCCAATTCGTTATGGCAATAATTTAAATTGTGTTAACTGAACTATGCCGCTTCGGGATATTAGGTGATTATAATGTCCATTTGAAGGATTTTTGTATACGTTATTTAATTAATGACTGTCCTATCTTCGCAGAGTAAGATATTAATGTATGTGATGATCTATGAACGATCAGGTCTGCTTTTACTTTTTTTCAAACGAGTGTAAACACTAAGTAAAAAATGGTTATTACTGTATTAATGATTATTTAATTGATCAAAATGCGTGGAAATAATTTATTTAATGTAAACAAATTAATTAATATTATGAAAAATTGTGTTTGAAATAAATGCCACAACTAAAAAACGAATGTAATATCACAGCCCTTCAGGCACGTTAGGGACCTATTATGGATTGAGTTTCTTTCAGCGTATTCTTTTCGCAGTAGTATTTCGATTTAGCATATATTAAAAAAATATGAAATAAAAATATTACGTTCGAAAAAGAGACACATGTATCCAATTTTAAATATTTTTTTTTATAACAATGAATGCTCTCCTTGCACTTGTATTATTAATAAGTTAATAAACGCTCAGTTCTCAGCTAATATAGGCAAAAAAAAAATATTTATTTTCATAATAGCAACTGCTGTGCAATATTATAACAAGTAGTCAATTAATATCAAAGAAACACCGGAGTGGTATACTCAAAAGAAAATATTCCATTTTAATATTATATCTTAGTAAATATTCCGTAAATTATACGGCGTCATCTGAAATTATAAACCATGCCATAAAATCCAATTAATTAAACGGGCTCGTTTCGGAGACGACGTGATCTAAATAACAAAAAGGACAATTAGTGCCGCCGTGTGGTTTCCGGCAGAGTAGAGGAACACTCCTAGTCTTCCCATGGAGGTCGCAAGAGGCGACTTAGGAAATACAAGCTATACAAAGCTCATAAACATCAATGAGACCTCTCCAACCCGTCTGGCCAGCGAGGAGAGTGTCGGCCAAATCCTCTGACTGCTCTGGCCAAGTATGGCTCCGGTAGTACAGATAGGGTCATGTTCCTGTAGTGGAGACTAAAAAGACCTGATGATGATAATGAATATGTATATAGTTCCCTATCCCTATGGGGGTGAAAACTAAAGTACACACAGATAAAGTTGCGAGCAAAAGCTAGTGTATGATAAAATAACAAGATATCAAAAAATCAAAATAACAAGTAATCAATTAATATCAAAGAAATATCGGAGTGGTATACTCAAAAGAAAATATTCCATTTTAATATTATTTCTAAGTAAATATTCAGTAAATTATACGGCGTCATCGGAAATTATAAACCATGCCATAAAATCCAATTAATTAAACGAGCTCGTTTCGGAGACGACGTGATCTAAATAACAAAAAGGACAATTAGTGCCGCCACTACGCAGATGTATCGTGTCGTTTGTATTGTATTACTAGCTGTTAACCGCGACTTCATCCGCGCGGCTTTCAATTTTATCATACACTAGCTTTTGCTCGCAACTTCATCTGTGTGTACTTTAGTTTTCACCCCCATAGGGATAGGGAACTATATACATATTCATTATCATCATCAGGTCTTTTTAGTCTCCACTACAGGAGCATGACCCTCTCAGTACTACCGGAGCCATACTTGGCCAGAGCAGTCAGAGGATTTGGCCGACACTCTCCTCGCTGGCCAGACGGGTTGGAGAGGTCTCATTGATGTACAGGAGCTTTGTATAGCTTGTATTTCCTAAGTCGCCTCTTGCGACCTCCATAGGAAGACTAGGAGTGTTCCTCTACTCTGCCGGAAACCATACGGCTAATATATTATCATGTCTTTCTCCCTGACAGAGTAGACAGAGCCTAGGGCCATAAGACTCAATGACCACATTTAGCGTACCTATATAATTATTATCTATAGTAGGTGGCATAAATCAAATAAATTATCAATTAATATATCCTAATTTAGGGACAACAACCCCTTTATTGAGTAAGGCAAAGAAGTATGGAAGTATTTGGGGCCACCTTTTCACATAAAATATGTGCCACCAGTCGAGTGACGTCATTAGTCGTTGGATTTAATCAGCTCAGCAAACTTCCTGCCATCCTCCGGTCTCGGCTTATGTTCCAATCCCCGCAATATAGGCTGTGCCGTATTAGATTAAATGCGAAAGCATTAACGATGATATGGGCGATTTAATTACAGTTTATTATTATTAAGGTCGATTTCGTTTTTAAGGTTTCGTACCCAAAGTGTAAAAATGTCCGTCCGTACGTTCGTCTGTCATAGGGTTGTATCTATTGAACTGTAATAGGTAAAGACTTGGAAATCTTAGAATACGTATATTTATTTTAGCTTTAATAATAAAAATAAAAATTAAGGGGAGCTGACCATATGAAAAACGTATTTTGAAGCGCTTATTTGTAGTTTAACACTATGGACGCCACGCGGGTCACCGGTGACCGGCAAATAATTGAAAAACTATTGTGACTGCGATTTTGGCAATCGCAGTGTTAATATTATTATAAAACTAGCTCCGCTATAAGAAAACCCGCCCTCCGCCTTCGCACGAGTGCAATGTGTTTACTAATATGGGGCTATACATTATACATATACCTTCCTATTGAATCACTCCATCTATTGCTGAAAATTGCATTAAAATCCGTGGGGTAGTTTAAAAGACCTAAGCGAACAGACAGCGGAAGCGACTTCATTTTAAACTATGTAAAAATGTGGTTGAACGGAACGATTCTTCTACAATTCTGACTTGACTGAACTGACGAACTTGGGCTAGTTTTTATCAAGAATACTAGCTTTTCCCCGCCACTTCATCAGCATAAATTATTGTTATGTTCATTATTACAAACAAACACACATATAATCACATCTTTCCCATACATAATGTTCCGTTATGTTCCAAATTCAATTTAAAAACCATCTTGTCTTAATTTTGCATGTTTTTTTTTTTAAAGTTGGTTGTTAGCATTTCAAAACTCACCTGTTTCAAAACATAAAGGTTGCACGTTTATTTTAATTAAAACAAAGTAGGATATTTATCAAACAGGAACGTGACAACAATTTTTGATTTTAGAATATGAAAGAGAATTTATAATGAGATTATTTCGCTATATAATAAACAGTCGTTTTATTGAAGGTGCGAAAAGTAAGCTCTTCGGTTAAATCTGGTTAAATTTGTTGTTTGTTTATATTCTATCAAAAATGTAATCTAAAAGCTGGAGAAAGAAAAATACAATAGTTATCAAATGTCAAAATTTTAAAATCCTATTTTAGCGGATTCTTGAAAGCGTTTTTTAGCGGGAAATAAGATAGGAATTGTATCCAAAAATGCTGGCAATAGTTCAAAATATATAGACGAAGCATTAAAAGAAGAATATTTATATGACTTGCCTAAAAATTATCTAGTATTTTGATGGAATGAAGTTATATATGATGTCGGTATAGGTACCGACATCATATATAACTTCATTCCGAGTTTTTTTATTTCTATATTATTTCTAAATGCCAAAATTTTCATGTGCGTTTGCAGCAGTGTCCTTTAGAAAATGATTTGTACTCGTTAATGATGCCTTACGCTATGTTATTTATTTAACTAATTCTACAGCGTTACAAATTATAATAGAAACTTATAGATTCGTCAATTTCCGAAGTCGTTAGAAATAATGCTGAAAGAATTAATATAAAGCTTAGTGTACTGTTGAATTACATTTAAAGAAATAAACTTTAAATGTAATTTTTCACACAAAGATACCGACAAAAGCCTTGCTCTTAAATATCGGACAAATATTTTTTTGTGTTCCCTCGTTAGTCGTTATATTTTTTCTTATGATGTCAGACATAAACTTGTATTTAATTAACAAACCGTTGTATTTTCTTAAGATTTCAGGCTTAACTTGTATTTTATTAACAAAAATATATCTTATTCCGAGAAAGTTTTATGTGTCAACAATCCAAAGGAATCTCTGGGCAGTCCGGAAGTCCCTTATCCGACTCCGGACTGCTGTTAGGAGATGTCGAGAAAATAGAGTTAGGAGGGGTTTCTCTACCAACAATCTATGTGACTGCGGGGCTAATCAGCTTCCCATGTCTTACTTTTTGTCGTACCCCACTGCCCCACTAGTTGCATGGTACAGGACCTCAATAAGGCTATTGATAAGGCGATCAGCGTAGCCAAATACTGGTCAAGAGAAATTTAATCAAATTGAACCATTTCGACTCAAAAAAAAAGAAAACTATTTTTCGTACTATTTTCTACTTGTTACTTTATGTACGATACTCAGTTCACTCATAAGAAGCTTATAAGTGATAGTTCAAAGTGGTTTCATTTGTTTGGAACACTTCTTTCTACATTGTTATTATTCTTAGATCCATTCCTCACAGCATAATGATTTAATGCAATAATTTCCCACAACAAAACCCTTAATTTGTAAAGATTGCCGATTATTTTATCCCCTAAATATTACAAACATCCCCCGCTTAATTTTCACAAATGACAGGAAAATATTTCTTCCCAGGCGTTGCTTGAAATAAATCGAGTAAACTCCCTTGGCTTCCCCTAGACTTAATTTCGCAGATAAAGCCCCTTCATTCTGATGTCAAATAAATTTTATGGAAGAAATCTGAACTTATTTACGAGTTGGCCAATCTCTGGAGTGTTAATCCTCGATCCCTGGTACAATTGGATTTGTAGGTCCACAGAGACGGACCATGGGATCCCCAGGGCGCGGCGGGAAGGTTTTAACCCCTAAGGCTTGGATCATAACTTTTGTCCCATTATGGTTGCGAAAACGAACTACAATGTTTTAGATATGGCGTAACAATTGAAAGGACTGCAAAAATAGTTTGATAAATCGGAGTTTCACTCCAAAATTACACTTTATCCAACCAAAAAAATTTTATACATAATTTTATGGTCCCATTTTCAGCAAATAACTTCACAATTGATGGAATGAAGTTATATATGATGTCGGTATAGATACCGACATCATATATAACTTCATTCCGAGTTTTTTTATTTCTATATTATTTCTAAACGCCAAAAAAGATTTAGATTTTTTTCATGTGCGTTTTTCAGCAGTGTCCTTTAGAAAATGATTTGTACTCGTAAATGATGCCTTACGCTATGTTATTTATTTAACTAATTCTACAGCGTTACAAATTATAATAGAAACTTATAGATTCGTCAATTTCCGAAGTCGTTAGAAATAATGCTGAAATAATTAATATAAATCAAAACATTGAGTTATTTTTTGGATAATAATTAAGATAATAATGTCCTTTTTTATGCAGAAACAAAAGATTTTTATATAAATACAGAATCACTTACGTTTTTATTGTATTCAAAAGCTACTTCTCTCAATACGTTGTAAATTACATTGGCTTTTCATTGTTAAGTGATGCATATCAGGCGTTATATAATATGAAACTCAAAAAGTTCGTCATTCTTATAAAAAGAACTACCTGCCTGGCTGAATGCTTTTGTATAGGATTGCCATTTTATTTTTCAGAATAAGTTTCGTAGGAAATGCCGGTCATATACAGGGACTGAAAGGCACGTCACCGATTGGAAGGAGTTTTCGTAATATATTAAACACAAGTTATTATGTAGCAAGTAAAATAAAATTCAAAATTTTAAACACCTTCGAAACAAAAGTCCCGCTACCTTGTAAACGGCTTAATCAATTTTAAACATGTCTAAGAACCATCGCTAGAAAATAATCTTTCAAACAAAAAACCGTATCCGAATCGGCTAAAGCGTTCAGCTTCGGTGCTCCAGACAAACACCCATGCACACATACAGCGATCTTACTTATAACACGTCTCTTTTTGCGACGGGGGTTAAAAAGGATTACTATTTTAACCAATCTTTCGATTTTCGAACGTACGTTAATGTATATATACACGTGATATTGAAACAATATGTTCTCTACATACGTTTAGGTCCGAGTTTGAGGTTACGGTAGTTGTATCAAGTTTCAACATGCATATTCAGAGGCGTAATATTATTAATAGGCGCAAACAACCCGGCAAACAAGGTTATTTGTATAGGAACTAATACAAATTGTGCGAGCGTCTCGGAGATTGGGGATTGACCCGTGAATGCCCGTGATGGCTTCAGGACGTAAGGTCTACGAATATATCAATAAACGAGGAGTAGGTACTATTAGTATCATATATTGTACTGTTAAAATAACTGACTTGGAGCGATATGTCAGCGGAATGTTTCCGCTACTTCTGCGCAGATCGGAAAAGTAGATCAAAGAAATGACCTAAACGTTATTACTGGGGAATACTACCCAATGGGAAATTTACATGAAAAGTATATTTTAAAAGTTCTCGTGATTTTGTACCTATGAACTATATTAAAATCCTGGAATCAAAATCCCTAATTGAATACAGAAATGTAAGAAAAAACGGTAAAAAGGAAAAGAGAAAATTGACTTCCCATAGAAATTTGCCCAGCTGATCGAATTTCTCCAATTTTATTTTTCGTTCTTTTCCTTTTTTTACAATTTAATATTCAATTAGGGAATCTGATTTCAGGATTTTAATAGTTCATAGCTACAATAATATATATTACCAGCATATGGTAATAAAAACATATATATTACCATATGCACGAGTATATTATTTTTCAAGTGCCAGACAAAGACGGGATATTATATCAAGATATAATTTACAAACTTTGTATTTAAAATACAACGGTCTGGCACTCATACAGAAAGCTACAATCAATCTGCATATATTTAACATAACATCAAGCATACCTACGAAGATATATGTATATCCAAACTTGTTCAAACTTGGATGGGTGTTACCCTTCGTGACAAACACGCCATATTGATGAGAAATCGATACCTTTTATAGATATACGATACCCACTTCAGAGCTCACTTCTTTCGGAAAAATAATGTGAATGACAGGAACATACGATGTTATGAAGTTATTACGTTATTCATGTTTGGTATTGACACCTTAATTGGTATTAGTGCTTTTTACGAGATGCTTAATAATAAAATCTGAATAGATGTTGTGAACAAAATATTTACATATTCATCATCATCATTTCGAGTAGGTGTCACGGTCAATCGACCATGTACACCCTGGTATCAGTGTTCTTCGGAACCGCCTCTCGGCCTTTGACGTGGTTCCTTTAACGACTACCAGATGCAGCCGGGACCAACGGCTTAACGTGCCTTCCGAAGAAAGGAATCATCTTTATTATCAGACAATCAGGTGATTCAACATATAATATATACATTTTACTATTTATACGGAGTTGATGGGAAATCTGAAGATTGGAATAAAGTTTGGAACACGAAATCAATTTATTTATATACGACTACAACTAGCGGCCTTCCTCGGCTTCGCTCGGTTGGCTCATTTACATTCTCACTAGTGCCATTGACGAATAGTTCTATGGAAATAGTGAGAATGTTGTTTCTCATAAAGATATAGGTAGGTATTTATTCTATAGCCTACGTTCGTCAGGAATAATGTAGGGCGTAAATTATAGTGCTATTCTGATGTAAAGATATGACTTTGTAAAATTTTATCATCCTTTTTCGGGAAGGATAAAGATACATCCATTAATTATACACATAGAAGGTTATTAAAAATTTAAATTATCAGCTCCGTTGCTTATCTAATGACGAAGATCGTGGCGTCTCATATTGTGATCATTTATCAAATTAACGTTATAAAATTAACAAATAAAAGTTTACAACATCCAACAATGTATGTAATTATGATCATTTTATAAGTTGTTTTTTTTTATAAAATAATTTTTGACCCATATTCGAAATAACCCAATGCAGGCCTTATCTCATTGCAACGCCCGACAGGGCCCTTAATTGCTACTCAGTACATATTTTGTAAGATAAGACCTGTATATTTACATTAAGGAAGCAATAAACGTTTGAATTGAATTAAGATATTATATCATGTATGTAGTTGACGCTTATTATTATTTATCAAATTAGAAGTGGAACTTTGTAAAAAAGTAGGTACGCAGGAATTTGCGATAATAGTAAAATATATCATTTAATTTTTGATAACTGTAAAAAGTATTCTTTCTAGTATTGTTATTTGCAGTAATAACAATAACACAGATTGCTTAAAACTATTCCGCACTAAAATAAAATCGTGAAAGATTAACACATATTGTTCCGTTATGAGCGTTTTGTTTCCTAATTATTCAAATTTCGCGCATCTTACCGATCAAACGTAATGTCCAATCACATCGCTTTTTTGAGACGGTGCAAATGACATTATTTAGCCAATGAAAACGCGTGGATTTGTTTCCGCGCATGCGGTTTATTGTTTTTGTTAACAGAAAAATTTTTAAACTCATAAAACATTATAGTATCTATGTTGATACCAAACATCATGAACAACAGCCTTTTCCCTAACATATGAAATAAATTAACCTATCGTCCCCAACGTACTAACTTTTCGGCACGTCGCCACCCTTGACCCTCCGAAGACTCAGAAAGCGAAGTTCTTTGTGTGCCGTAAGACGGGTGACTCCTATAGATTTCGCAAGGACATGATAAATGGGCTTCGGCATTCGACCTATCCGCAAAATGCCCTACTAATGAAAGAATCGTATTCTAACAAAGACTTTCATTCAAGAATAGATTATGTCGCAAATGAACGTAAGTCTTATCATTGTCTATAAATTTTTATCTAACACGAAACTTCTAAGTCATAACAAAATCCTAACTAATATTATAAATGCGAAAGTGAGTTTGTTTGTTTATTTGTTTGTTTGTTACGCTTTTACGCCCTAACTACTGAACTGATCATCATGAAATTTTTCATACCAGTTCTCTGGAGTACGGAAAAGGACATAGGCTACCTTTTATTCCGGGAAAAAGTACTATTCCCATGGGATCGACATTGACGAGGGCGGAGCCGCGGGCGAAAGCTAGTTTTCAATAAATCTTATCTAAAATTTTGTTACGAATTATATTCTTAAAAATAACCTGTTTTATTCTGGCGTGTTTCGAGTGTAACAATTGTGGTGTATGGGTGGCCGCTCATACACAGGATTAAACGGAAAAATAATTTTGGATGCTTTATACCAAAGACGTTTAGAAATCGCTATTTGGGTATGTTAAAAACAATGTCAATTTCCGTAGACGATTATTTATACTTTTTCTATATGATATTGACTAGTCCAAGAGGAGGCCTTTTAAAAACAATTCCAATGTACATATAATTAATTATTCCTCGAATAGCGACGAAGACTTTTAGAGTATTTTACGACCCAGGTCATTTTGCGAACGGCCCCAATTCGGCAAGACATGATAAATGAAAGAGCGAGTTGACGCCGGGATCATTTGTCTCTTTCGTGAATAACGGGCGAAAAAATCGTATTTACATAATACACGCTAGACGCCATATTGCCGTCACAAAGTCCTTTGAGAATATTCTGGTAACGATTTAACCCTAGATTTACATACGGAATCTATCAAATATTTGTAAATAATAATATCTTGTAAATGGGGCTCTTAGGATCTGCGCAGGGCGGCTGGCAGCAACTGGATGAGCATTGTTGATGATCGAGCAAAGTAGCGCATCTTGGGGGAGGCCTATGCCCAGCTGTGGACTGCCGCAGGCTGCTAATGATGATGATGCTTGTTTTTTTTTGTTTTATAGGTAATAATGATTGATAGATTTTTGAGTATTAATACTGGTGGTTTAAAATAGTCAAGGAAATACAAGTGATTAACTTATACGTATGCTTCATAGCACTGGTTCCCCTTATCTCCTTTAAAATATTTAAAGGAGATGCATTTTATTTTCATTTCAGACTGAGTGTCATGAGTTGTTGTCAAGAAATGCGTCGTCAATAAGTTTTGTTTGTTTTTCATGTGGTATGTTGCCAACACTGGTGTCAGATTTTTTAAGCTGCCTAAAGGCATCTGACATGCCTTAACGACTGCCATCAAAGATTATAACAGCCGGGACCAACGGCTAAACGTGCCTTCTGAAGCACGGAGGAGTCCGAAATAACTAATAAGCATATACGATAGCTAACGAATGTAATCAGAAATAAATAAAAAAAAAAGGCTTGCACACCGGGACTGCGGGCAAGAAGTAAAAACTCGCCTTTGCGGCGGTCTCAGGTCACGCGTCCGTTTTACGTGTGTAAATTTTTTTTACCCATCCCAAAAAGTGCACAATGCCGCTTAAGAAGTTTACAATTCAATAAAACTTTTTGAAGTCTATTAAAAGTAAACGAGCTCTCCGCCGAATCAATTTAACGGTAAAACACATAATTCACGCTAACTTGCTGCTATTTCACGGTAAGCTGTCGATAAATTAATTTGATCGCCCGATAAATTGCGAGGCGCTGCCTAGTTTCTCATTATTTGTCTATGTACAGCTTTGAGCAGGTCGTGAACATGTCAATAGGTACATTGTTGCCTAAATTTATAATTAAGATAGACAGATACAAACTTTATTTTCATCCACTAACATATTTGAAATGATTTATTTGCTATTGAATTAGGTATAGTGGTTGTTAAGTAAGGTGCTAATCTGCTTATTCGGCTACATTTAGCGCACGCAAATGTTTGTTTTTTTTTATTAATACATTACAAATAATTATTCTAACTAATAATAATTACAACTACTTAAAAAAAAATATAAGTATTTACAAATTATATAGTCCCTGCAAACCGTCATTCTGTGGCAACGTGCCCAAAAGGCTGGCAGCATTGCCACGTTGGATGGCAATGCTTATCCTTCGAGCCAGGTAATTGCCAGCCTTTTGGTCGCGGGATACCTCGATCAGTCTCTTTGACAGAAAGTCAAAGAGACGATGGGCTGATGGACCCCACGGACATTGTTTCTACCTCAAAAGGCTCAAATATGTAGCTGTCTCCGATACTACATTCCGCTGCGGCTGCTGCTGTACCGGCCTTTGACTTGGTGACCTAAACATGAGACGGCGCTATAATAAATACATTACTAATGCTTTTGTGACACAATTAAATGTAATAAAATAAACAATATTTAATTCATAATATGCTATGAATTAAATATTGTTTATTTTATTATATTATATACACAACATATCAGAAACGCTTTATTAAACGGAAGGTCATTGACACGGTCAGGTATTCTGTTATAGATTTTTAAACACATAACAATTTCGCATATACATTTCAGGATTATGTTCATGAACAAGTCTATTACATGTCTCGTATTTCTATTATATATATTACTGATTGTCTGATAATAAAGATGCTTCCGTGCTTTGGAATGCACGTTAAGCCGTTGGACCCGGCTGCTATCTGGTAGTCGTTAGAGGAACCACGTCAGAGGCCGAAATTATTAGAATGTAGTATTATTGAGTTAGTATCCCACAACACAGGTTCACTATTATCAGTGGGGCTAACTCAATCTGTGATTTATCCCTATAAAGACTGCTCGATTGTGAGACACTGGGTACATACGCAGGCGGTTTTCCCGGGGTCAAACAATGGGCCAGGAAAATATCTAAAAAAAATATACTAACATAGGATATAAGCTTTGTATTTACTAACAAATTATGGACAAATAAGTCTGAAATAAACGCATTTATTTTACTTTATTTCTTATTAATCATCATCATCATCATCAGGTCTTTTTAGTCTCCACTACGGGATATTAATAAAAAAAAATAAAGATTTTTTTTTGTTTTGTTGATCATATTACCGTATCAAGTAAACCATTATGTAGCAGAAGCTAGAGAATGGCCTTGGAGTACTTCGACTATCGATATCAAGGACAATCCAATTACATTACGGTGCTCGTACATTTCTGTATAGAATTACATGTGTACATATTATATATTCATGTACACAACATAAGCACTAGGTATATTGTAGAGATAATTGCGATACGGGTGTACAGCGCTTTGAGTCTGGGTCTTGTGTTTCATGTTTCATATAAATACCGCTTTCCTAGAAGTGGTCATCCTGTGCAGTAATTGAAAAGACGGTAATGAAGTTTGCTCTGTATTTTTTTAGGGTAAATCTAACAAAGAAATAAATTTTATTTCTATGTTAGATTGTACGTAGAAGTAAATGCTTATAAGTTATTAGGTATTACAGTAATAGCAACTCCAACAAAAGGCGGGTAATTTAAAGTGTCCAAGTGGCGACGGGCGCATTAGAGCCCCATTTTTCGCTTTTTATGGTCACTTTAGGCTGCGTTTTCACCAAAAATGTGACGCGAAGCGGAGCAGTGCGAAGTTACGTTGTGAGGTTTAAAAATATGCGACTGCTACCACCAGTGCTAAAATGTTTGGCGAAGCTGTAGATTGTAGAATGTGTGTAGCGAGAATGCGTAGCGAGCTCTTTGCAGTGACATTGTTTAACTGTCAATAACACAAAACACATTTCTCGCTAGTCCGTTTCTACTAGATCTGTGCTAAACGAGGCAAGAAAGCAATGCGATTGGTGTTTTTTCCTCGTACGGTGCCACTCTATTTTTGCACAGTGTTTAATAGAATTTAACAGCGTACATATGTACTTGGTTTATATCGAGTCAGTACGCGTAGCGCCATCTACCTCGATCACATATTATTGCCTAACTCTGTAGAAATATTGGAAAGCACGCTTAAATTACTAATAGTTCGTGGTGATAGCTCTAGCGCGCAACCGAAGCTGGCAACACTAAGGCATTTTCTGCCCTTGCAACATTATTCATCTTACCAATGTAACGAGCATTGTATGTTTCAATCTTAAACAAATTAAATTATAAATTCGTCTCTCTCAATCTCTTTCCTTATTTCTTTGGGTGTCACATTTTACACACAGCTTTGGTGTAAACGGAGCCTATTATTTTACGGGCAGCTTTATGCCGGCCAATCGCGCCCGCCGTTATTTTGACCCCTAACATAAATATGACGATTTTAATAATTGCCGAAGAGCAATTTTCTGTAATTGCTTGCTTTCGCCATTTTTTAGGTTGAACGAAATTTTGATCTATGACTAAGGGTGTATATTGGAGAACCTAACAAGAGAAACGAATTTGGAATTATTGGTGTCTCTTCACCTGAAAAGTTCTTTTTTTTAAGGCATTTATTTTTATGTACATATTTTAGCGTATTTTTTTTTATTAAGCATAAGCACGTCTTCAAAAGAGGAGGAGCTTCTAAGGACCTATTCTAATTCGACTCTATGTTTTTTTTGGTATGTTTTTACCTCATCATGACTCCGACATTAATAAAAAAAAATGTTTTTTTATATGGGAATATTACATATGTAGTTCGGTTGAAGTCAGGTTATTTTATCTAAAAGATTATCAATGAATATTGCTAACAAAGGACAGTGAACATATTCTGATAGCAAAAAACGCCAAGAAAAATAACGATAAAAAGCTTTGACAATAAAAAGGAATCCAATAAGTTTCAACCACAACAACGAAATTGAAAATGCAAATATTTTTACCACAAAGCATTTAAACCGCAATAAAATCGCTGAACTAATATCTACCTAGTGCACCGACGGACGGACAAATCAAAACTGCTTTAACTTCCCTTTTTATGCAGATATATGCAGATTTCTCTCTGGCATGGACACTTGTCCGAAGCTTCGCCAGTTGTCAGGGTTGCCGCTTTAATTCATTTTAATTAGAATCTGAACTCCCAAATTACAGTTTTTATTATCATTCAAATTGTGGTTTCTTGCAAGATTTTGATTTAACTTACGATGAAAGCAAAAAGTTGAAATTTATTCTTTACATTGCAATGTTGCGAGACACAAATAATAAGCTGCTGGAAGACCAGAGCGGCTAAAGCCTATTTTATTTAGGGAAAGATCAATTTGTCTATTATCAAAACGCTAGAGGCTTTTGGTTTAAATGGTTTTAGACTCTGTCCACCCCGAAAGTGATAAAGACGTGATAATATGTATGTAATGTAAGACGTGATGTATGAATGCGGTAATTCATAGTCACGGTGGTGTAGTTGGTCACACTTAGAGCGTAAACCTAAGAGACGTGAGTTCGAATCCTAGATACGTGTGCCTGAGTCCTCTTTCATCACATATTTTAAATTTTAATATGTATGTCTATTATTTTTCTAAAGTAATTTTAGGGATTACGCAAGTAAAATCGAAAGTAAACTAACGTTAAGTAAGACTCGTTGGGAAATTGCTACGGTAGCATTTATACAAAATATGGTTAGTGCCTATCTTTAACGCAGTACGGAAATGATTGTAGTGAAAATATTCTTAATGAATCATCTATCTAATCAAAGATTGTAAAAGATTTACGTACCAACATAAAATTTTTCAATAACTTTTACAAGAAAATACCTGCGTTCGACAGCGACAGCCCTCAGCAAGTCGCGGCGCGCCGCACTTTACCGCTCTAGACGCTCCTTGTAATCGCACTTTTTACTTGCAGCTCTTCAGTTAAAAACTTGTCGGCAAAATTTAAGCGAACATTATCCCAAGAGATAAATGCACTTAAATTGTACACTTAGAGAAAGGATTTTAAGTTTTAAGAAAGTCTGTCTGCATTGCAAATGCGGTTGAAAAAGTGATTTTTGTACTTTTTCAAATTATTTTGTAGATATCGCTTGATTACTAGTGAGTGAACAATGTAGCTTGTTACAAGTGATCATAACATGGCGCAATGAGAACACAATAATAGTTATTATTTATTTCTTAGAATAGTCTTGCTCGTATGTGTGATTTGGTTTCTTGGAAGAAGTTTCTCGTTTCAGTTGCCAAAGGCTTTTTTCATTTCTTTCATAGTTCTATACCTACTCGTAGATACTAATGATGTATTATGAATACGAAGTTACTATCAATATAAACTTGATTTATCACGTTGTACAAAAATATAAAATCTCTTGTTACAAATTAATCTAGTATGTCATAGGTTCTCAAAAATTAACTCTACAGTTGACATTCGCGTATCAAAGTCTGTTGTCGCTTTTCCCTGGCATGTGCCACTCGCGGAATGAGAAGAGCCGGCACAAAACGAAAAGCCGCTGTTTCGTGCCAGTTGGCATTTGGCACGTATTCCCGTAGACGTGAGGCTCCTCTCTTTGGAAATTGCACTCCTGATACTCAATAAGTTATCTGTAGTGACTGGGCAGAGTGCTGTTGAGTTTAATGTATGTTACTTACATGTAGACTTATGCGTTGATTGCACTGTTGGATACACGTTTCAGAAACTTATGTTGTAGTCTTATCGCAAAACGTAGGGTTGTGTGAAAAACTCAAAACTATAGTTAGCAAATATAAAATAATGAAAGAGCTGAAAGACTAGCAGTTCTATAAAGTTAAGGAAAATTTTCCTTATTCTTATGACATAGGATGGCAAGTGACCAAGTAACCTGATGGTAAGTAATTACCGCTGCCCATGGACAACTGCTACACCAGAGTTGTGACAAAGGCGTTGCCGGCCTTTTAAGAAATCTTTTTTGAAGGTTCCAATATCATATCGGGCGGGAATACGACTGTAGGAAGTGCATTCCATAATTTGGTCGTACATGCCAGGCTGTTTTCAATTAAAATGTACGGTGTGGTACAGTAATGAAATTTTGCAGCAGGTATTAGATCAAAGAATTTCTAGAAGCATTTCCCATGATATATACGATAAAGAATGCACAAAGATAGGACATCCCTACGCAGAGCCAGAGTATCAGATTTATTGTTCAGGGGCGAGAAAACAAAGAAAAATACACTTCAAAAACTGTCACAACAAAATTTTGTACAATTTCTCCCAAATGTTTATTTTTTATATATTTACTTTATTGGAATGTGAAAGCAAGTACCTAGTTCAATAAAGACTATAATATTGAGCTAGAGTAACATAGCTTAATAATAACTATAAAAAGTACATGTCTTATTTTATTTGTCAATATAAATAGGTTTCCAAGCTTTCCCCAAACGCAGAAATATTTCTAAACAGCACTCCGTTCCTTAAACAAGTTTGGGGCGTCGTAAAAACAACTTTAGCAATATCGGACACTCCGTTAGTGTCGGCGCTCTCGACACTGCTCTAGACACCGCTCTCGGGAGTGTATTCTGTACAATATTAAAACGGCGAGTGCCGATTGTGACTTTGAGTTCGGCCGACAACGCTGCTGGTGATTTTATTTCGTTTTTACAGACAAGTTTTGCTTTAGAGTGCTAAGACTCGAATACTATTTTTGACTTGTTATTAGTTTTGTGGAACAATTTAGTTTTTTTTTCGGTAAGGCATTAAAAAAGAATACCATCTGATCTGATCATGATCATCAATACGTCTTCAATTTCTTTATTTTTTTTCTGTCTAAACGTCGTCCTAGAATACTTATTTAAAAATGATATATTTTCTTTTTTATTTTACTATACTACTTATCGCAGCCTGCATCTGTTAGTATAGGATCTACTTACTACTAGTATAGGATTCTGATCCTTACTAATATTATAAATGCAAAACTGAGTTTGTTTGTTAGTTACGTTTTCACGCTGTAACATCATGAACTTTTGCATATAAGTTCTCTGGAGTACGGAGAAGCCTTTGTGCTACCCTATATCTACCTTAAAGCTAGTATGATTTAACTCTCAATTTGGGTCTGGTCTTCTTAAGAGGAAATAGGAGGAACGTATTTCCATACAAGCGTAGTCCCCTAATTCCTCGCCGGATAGTACCAGTAGAGCAATGTTTTTTTACTTAAAACATCTTTGGATATATTGGCATGTAATTTTTTTTTCGTAATTTAATTATTTAAAGAGATATGAAAAACTCCTTCAAGAACCTGAAAAATTGGTCAGAATTTCCATTGTGTTCAAATACCAAGAAAACAAATCTAACGCGATTATATAAGAAAAAGATAAACATAGAAACAAAGACATAGTTTATTTTAAATTTTTGATGAAAAAAGAAATTAAAACGGTTAAGTTTTGGAGAAGAAATCAGAGGACTACGAAGTCTTAATTTTGTGTACCTTTCATAGGTATTTTTGGTCCGAGCTGCAGTTGTCTCTATCGTACTCTGCAGGGGTTGTTTGGGCATGCGGCTCAATATACCAATTTTTCAATTCTCTCAGGCGTAGTGTTTCCTCTTAAGAAACAAAACCTTATTACTTACGCCTACGATTTTGTTCACGAGATGTAATGTAACGGCTTTTGTTCTTGGTCGTATGCCGCCTCATAATAATATGAAATCCAAAGGAATATTCTAATTCAATTTATACTGCGTCGATCCTTTGTGTAACGACAGGGTGAACAATGGACGAATTCCGAACCAAACATGAATAGCGACAGTTATCGACCCACTGCTTCTGTGGCCCAGGGGATATTACGGTAGAATAACTACCGATAAGATCTTACCTACTTAAATTCTTTGTTAGATATTGACCCCAAAAGAACAGGGTTAATTAGGATGTTCAGTGTTATATCCTAACTAATATTATAAATGCGAAAGTGAGTTTGTTTGTTACGCTTTCACGCCGTAACTACTGAACCAATGATTGAAATTTTGCATACAAGTTCTTTGGAGAATGGAGAAGGACATAGGCTACCTTTTATCCCGGGAAAAATACTGATCCCGAGGGATCGACATTGACGCGGGCAAAGCCGCGGGCGAAAGATAGTCGAGAAATAAATGTCTGTTGAGTACATAGTATATGTATCACTTTAATATAAGTTCTATCAAAGTTGTAGTATCTAAGATAGCTATAACTTATAACATTGCATTGCAAATTGTTTCTCGTGGACTTTGTAATGTGGAATCGGTGTAATTTGGTGTTATGGATGCCAATGTTTATGAACATGTATGGAATAACTAAAATGAAGTGTCATGGTGCGGCTGTAGTGAAATTTACTTAGCGGGCTGGTGTTTGCTCGCCTTATTGCGTCGTACGTAAACGATCAAACCAGTGGATTCGTGGGAATTGTCGCCAGGGGCTCCGTCAAATCAGCGAAATTAATTACACCATCATTCGTTGATACAAAGAATAACTCAAAGATTAACTAGACACTGGCTAAAATAAGCTTCTGAATGAAGTTTAAGGGCAAAGTACAAGAAAAGAAAAAAAGCTTAGATCGAAATATAGGATTATATATTTCTTATTTTTGATTTTTTTACGTGATTTTTGTTATCGGAATAGATAATTTACCCTTAATGTCAAAGGTTTAGTGACACAAAGATATAAACTGCCGAAAGCCAACTACAACAAAATGTTTCTAGTACGCTGCAGTCGGGACATCGTTACAACTTGCCTCGTTAGTGACTGACAGGGACATTCACAATGCCTATGCTAATGTATCTCTGCAATTCCAAGTAGAAATCCACATAGAGAAGCTAACTTAGGTTGTTATTGTTATTAAGGGGGCCGTCAGGTCGCTTTTCTGTACAAAATATGTAGGTGTTGGTTTTCAAGTAATATTTATTTAAACTTTATTGCGCATTTATAAGGCAAAAAGCGCAATTGGTGGACTTAATGCCATAGGGCATTCTCTACCAGTCAACCATGAGCTTCCAACCACCAATCAAAGAATACAGTGTAGCTAGTAACTGCCTCCGTGGTCCAGTGGTTAAGGCGTTTGCCTGTAGACCCGAGGGTCATGGGTTCGATTCCCACGGGAAGCATACTTTGTTTAGTTGTTTCCAGTTTGATTAGGATATTAGAAAGAAAAGTGGTTTATATTAAAGATAAATAGATAGACTAGCCCGATCAAGTACAAATCTAATTTTACAGCATAGTTTTATCACCATCATCATCAGGTCTTTTCAGTCTCCACTGCAGGAGCATGACCCTCTCTGTACTACCGGAGCCATACCTGGCCCGAACAAGCAGAGGATTTTGGCCTACACTCTCCTCGCTGGCCAGACGGGTTGGACAGATCGCTTTGTTTAGCTTTCCTAAGTCGCCTTTTACGACACCCGTGGGAAGACTTGGAGTGGTCCTATTCTACTCTGCCGGTACCACACGGCTAATAGTGTTATCGTAAGTCTATAAATTAATCCCAACTTATTAAATCTGGGGAAACATAAAATCATGTTTCCCTGCCTACTAATCCGACGTGTCGTAACAGCCATAAATGCCTATCGACATTAATCAGGGTTTATGGGGTTTATGACTCTCGTAAACATATTAGTAGGTACGTACCTTAATTACGAGTCGAATGCATAAAATTACCACTTCGCTTGTGGTGTGAAAGCTATATTATTGTGGGTATAAAATATGGCTGGCTACGTGCGTGTCTGAAGGTTCCGTACCACCATGCAATGTTTATGGATAAGTGTGTTCGGCCTCTTTGAGACTACTGTGTATAATGTAAAATATTATCATTGCACACTCGATTGCTAACACCATATGTTCCAAAAATATTAATGTATATATTAAATCGTGTAATCATTATTAGAAATGAAAAAAAAAAGGAATGATGATAAAGATAGCCTATTTTGTGTCCTGTACGTCTAAATGTATATCTACCTAGTTTTTTTTAAAATTCAGTTTATTCATTTAAGAGTTATGGAGAACATACATACATATAGAAAAGAAATATAAAAATCGTCAATTTAGACAAAGTAACTTACTCCATGACCTACCCTTATAGATTCGTTATTAGTATTGATTGATGTCCGTAGATGTTAACCCCGTGAAGTGTAAAAATTCTTATTTGAAACAAACTTATTTTATTTATTTTTACTATAAAATCTGTATGGATGATGTGAAGATTGTTTTTCATTCCTTCACGCAAATCTACTCGATGGAAAATATTAACTTCAAATTACGTGGAAGAAGTCGCAGTAAAAGCTAGTTCTATATAATTAAACATCACACACATCTGCTAGCTACGGTTGCCATGTGAAGACGCCAAGTTCTTACCGAGCTACTCCACCCAACTTCCCTCGTACTACAGTTTGCACTTAGCGCCCCGAAGTCGCTACAAGACGGGCCGGGGACTAAATGGAATGGAGTACTTATTCAAATTGTATTTATATCTTGTTTGGCTTTGCTCCTCTCCAACGGATTTGGGGACGATTTCGTGATCGTCTCAGGCTCAAATTCATTAAGCTAAATCTGTTGTTTGAGTGTCCATTTTCAATGGATCTGGATAAGAAAGTGGTGAAAACTCAAGTTTATTTTCTGAAGTGTAGATAAAAGAAAATTTAAAGAAATATGTTTTCTTCTTTATCATGCATGTATTTGGTTAACGCAGATGGCAGATATCACCTTCTTCATGCGAGTGTTTTCCGCAGATCACGTAGTAGCCCGATATTATGACAGCATTCATGATGTGGTATTCATTGGCGAAAGTTTTTACGATCGGCTGCTCGCCTGACGCCAACTTTTTTTTTATGGTATAGGACGCAAACGAGCAAGCGATTCACCTGATGGTAAGTGATCACCACTGCTCGTGGACAACTGCAACACCAGGGTGTGACAGGAGCGTGGTCGGCCTTTCAAAGAGTTGGGCAAGGACATAGCTAGAGATCTTTTCGAGATCTATGAAAAAAAAATCCACAGAATATAATAGAATCTGTAGAACCAAAATGAATTAAAATTTTCTTATTAATTATCCGACAAATCAATCGTTTTTCTTTTTGTCGGAAGACAGTGACCTGACCGTTAAACAACTTGCACTTTGTGCTAATTAGCGCAAAAAAAGAGACTTGCTAAGTGAAAAGTCTGTACCTACCTAATTAACTAAAACGCCAGACTAGGGGAGAGTTGTCTGGTGAGTTGAGGTAATGGCGGGACAGTGCAGACAAAAAATAAAATATTATAACTTTCTTATGTAGTCTTCAGAAAAAAGTTCGTATTTAAGATGTCACTAATTTTTTTCTATTTCTTGTCGAAGTAGGTAGAAATGCACAAAACCGATATCATCCTAACAGAAAATGCTTTAAAGTCATTGAACAACAGAAAATAAATATGTACAATTTTGAAGTTAATTACTTATACTAAAGCATTGCGCTTGTATTCTTATATAATAGGTTAGTTTCCTAGCTCGAAATAATAATAATAAAATTACCTCGAGTTTAGTCCCTAAGCGAGATGATAGAAAAATATTGGATACGTATTCTTTATTTTTATAAAGATAAAGCGCCTCAATGTTGATGGTATAAATTGGAGCAAACTGTGACGTTACACGGAATTTTGACGTGCTATCTCTAAAAATTCTTTGTTTAATTTTAGCCTTTGTTGATGTTGGTAACCTCGTGTTAACAAATATTTGATATTCAAGTCATTGAACTGTCCGTGTAGATTCAACTGCTGCCTTAGTGACATTTTGTGTTAGAATTTTAAGTCTATGTTTATTAAAAATATTTAAAAAGCTCTCAGGTTACTTTAAGCAGAGTATACAGTTATGGCTACTTCCCATTTGGTAAACTTCCCATTTCGTAAACCTCAAACTGTACCTACTAAAAAGTTGCGTTTGGTAAACATTATACATTTCATACATTTAGTCCCATTTCGAAAACATTTCAATATTTTTTTGTGTTATATCCCATTTGGTAAACTTTCAGATGAAATGGGTACAGTCAAGTAAAAAAAGAAAAACGAAACTAATGATAACATTGTCATTTATTTTGTTAAATATTTTTAATCACAGGTACAATAGTCGGATTATGTGTACGTATGCCATTTACACATATTGATATTTAAAAACAGAAATAAAAAGTGGGGTGTACAAATAACTTTCAAAAAATTTAAGAAAAATCACAGTTCGATTTGACTATTTCGATGACAAGTTTTATTTTTTTAATAACATAAGTCAATCTAGATGCGAAATCAACTTATATAAAAAAACAATAATCACAGATTTGGTACTATCTTTTTATGTTAATGTACATTAACATAAAAAAATACATACGAAATCAACTACTTATAAAATATAAAAATAAACAGTCACTGATTTGGTACGTTAACGTAAAAAAATACATACTAAATCAACTATAAAATATAAAAACAATAATAATCACAGATTTGGTACAATAACATAAAAAATACATGCAAAATGTTTACCTTTTGTTTAAAACGATGGTAAGGACAATAAATCCCTACCTGAGAACCCGCTCGGTGCTTCTTTTGCGGGAAAAGCACGTGGTATTTTTAGTAGCATCGTGGTATTTTTACAGACTTTAATACGTTTTTTTTACTTCTTCTTGATCAGCCATTCTTTTTGATGGTCGAGATACTATCTCAAGACTGAAGCATTTAAAAATATATACATCTCTAATTTAATACTAATTTGACACTGACTGTACCGTACAAAAATAACAATACTAACAAAGTTTACCAAATGGGATTAAATGTATGAAGTAACGAAATGTTTACCAAACGCAACTTTTTAGTAGGTACAGTTTGAGGTTTACGAAATGGGAAGTTTACCAAATGGGAAGTAGCCACAGTTATTAATGCCGCAAGGCCACATAATTATGATTCCGTGCAGAAAGGTTAATTAAAAAGTTTTATTACACCTTTTTGTTGTTACTTTTGCATATATATTTACGTAATAAAAAGGTAATACAATTTTGCTTGAATAATAAAAAGCTGAAGGTTATTTTGGCTCTAGCTTATACATCGGATCGCCTTTAGTTATTCAACAAACACTATCAGTCTTATTATAAAACGAAGACTAACTTTATTACCTGGTTTAAACTATTGTCCGTAAAAAACAAATTGACGATGACAGTTAACCAAACGTCAAAGTGATAACTGTCGACTTATTATGGTCGGATAATGGGTTAAACCAGATAGTAAAGTTAGTTCTCGTTTTATAATAAGATAGTTTAAGTACAAATACAAACTCAGATTAGATGAGACTAACCCCAGCTTTAGTTAATTATTTGCAGTAATGGAATATAAATTTCTAGTCTGATTACGCGCGGCTCTTTCGTGTGAATGTGGTTTCCTTAGAAACAGTATATTCTTTTGGGTTAAGGTTCCCTGTTATCGTTAGTCCTATAACCTGTAACCAGCAACCATAGCATGGCGTCCGCCGTTTATATCGTGCGATAAACTATCCCCATCTCACTCTTTAATACGGAAAATAAGATGGCGATAGGCAATAAACGTTGTCGCTTATGCCAAACAACAAATCATTCTGAGGATTTAAAGAAAATTTCTCACTAGTTCCATGGAACTATTTGCCGATGGAACTAGTGAGAATGATCCCATACCACGGGGCAGGTCTCAAACTATCTCCATGCCATATTTCAATTATTGGTTCAGAGGTTAAATCGTGACGAGGTAACATAAAGACAGACAGAGTTACTTTTACATCTATAATACTAGTACTACTAACGGATTTACGAGACTATTAGTTAAGAAAAGCACGCAAATAACATGAAAAACCTCTTATCAACTGAGGGTTGATTAGAGATTATTATAGAAGAGCCACGGCATTACTATTTAATATTTCGGAAGGGCAATGCCCAGCCAACAGGTACTTCACATACGTCAAGTACTTTTAAAAGCAATACAGTTACTTGATTTTTTACTTCGCTAAGTTTTCGTATTCCATTTACAAGTTTCTACAGATAACGGACGTTTTGGACCGCGCAATCTTAAAGTTGGAATATAATTTTGTGCTGAAATTGCCTGGAACTGTAGTTCAAAGTTTTTACCCCGGCATATCTCAATGAAACTGTTTTAAACATAGCACTATTACCAAAACAGTGCGCACTACCTATATCTAGTATTTAAGATTTGGGCTTCTATTAAATCCGTAAAAAGAAACGCGTACTTTAAAAAAAAACAAACCCATATGTCACCATGATCATCTTCATTTCAATATTGTAAACCATACCTAAATGTAAAATTAAAATCCTACTGGCCATCCTACTGCCTACAGCTGTGATTTCTGACATTAATTTAAAATTGTGATCATCATGGAGCTCCGTGACGCAGTGGTCAACACGCCAGCGTGTGAGACAAGGGTGCTCGGGTTTGATCCCCCGTCAGGTCATGATGAAAAACAATCTTTTTTAGATTGACCTGGGTCTTGGATCTTACGTATCCTACGACACAAGTTCACAATTTACTGTGGGGAGATATGTCCCTATATACATATTTATTTATTATTATCATCATTTTCTTCGCGTTTTTCCTATTTGTACTACGCATACCATATACTTTGAGAACCCCTGGTCTAGACGAATCTGACAGTTACAGTAGTATAACTTGACAAATGTTTTAGTTCTCGTTAAAAATGTTCGGGCAAGCAAAGCACTTTATTCGTACATTTTAAAACAGCTATGATCCTTTGTTACTCGTATTGGTCGTATTTTTACGAGTTTATAGTTGTTGTTGAGTTACAATTAGATTTGAAACTAGCTTTCACCCGCATCTCCACTCGCGTCAATGTCGATCCCTCAGAAACAGTACTTTTTCCCGAGACAAAATATACCCTTTGTCCTTCTTCGTACCCCAGACTACGGGGTATGCAAAATTTCATAATGATCGGTTCAGTAGTGAAAGCATAACAGCTCCGTGGCGCAGTGGTTAACACGCCAGCCTGCGACACGGGGTGCCCGGGTTCGATCCCCGGCCAGGTCAAGATGGAAAATGATCTTTTTCAGATTGGCCTGGGTCTTGGATGTTTATCTATATATGTATTTGTTATAAAATATAATATCGTTGAGTTAGTATCCCATAACACAAGTCTCGAACTTACCTTGGGGCTAGCTCAATCTGTGTGATTTGTCCGTATATATTTATTTATTTATATTTATTTATAACAAACAAACAAACTCACTTTCGAATTTATAATATTAGTATACGTTTGCTACGAAATAAAATGATCAACGGACATCTTACATTTATTGACTGAATGGCGACATCGCACAGTATATTTCATACTTCTTCGTGATTCGAAACTTATCCATCACCACTAGAAAGCAGTAAGCTGTATCTAATACGTATTAAGGCGGCTTGACAAATCCAGTGTTAGTGTTGCGCATAAGTGGTAGTGGATCCAAATTATGGAAGACTAGCTTTCGCCTGCGGCTCCGCCCGCGTCAATTTCGATCCCTCGGGAACAGTACTTTTTCCCGGGATAAAAGTTAGCCTATGTCCTTCTCCGTACCTACCCCAGATAACATGTATACAAAATTTCATGATGATCAGTTCAGTAGTTACGGCGTGAAAGCGTAACAAACAAACAAACTCAGTTTCGCATATATATAATATATTCAGGATATATTTTTATATATGAACATAAAAAGGTGTCCATATTTTGGAAGGGTCCATATAAATAATCTGTGTATCTTGTAATCTTGAAATTTGTTGTATATCTTTCTGATGAAATTGCCTAGAATTGTAGAATAAGTACTGCAATCTCCTGTGAGTTTGTCTAGACAAATCTGACAGTTATAGCAGAAAAGCTCGACACTAACTTTTATGTTTTTAGTCGTTAAAAATGTTAGGGCGAGCAAGGCACTTTATTCATTAATTTTAAATCAGCTACTTTCTTTCTTTGTTACCAATC
Organism: Elegia similella; assembly: GCA_947532085.1. Classification (NCBI taxonomy): domain Eukaryota; kingdom Metazoa; phylum Arthropoda; class Insecta; order Lepidoptera; family Pyralidae; genus Elegia; species Elegia similella. The sequence goes on along the minus strand of OX383940.1, from coordinate 17,770,935 downwards.
GTGTTTTACGGGTTTATATTTAACTAGATGTTGCCCGCGACTTCGTCCGCGGCAATTTCCGTTATTATGACTTTTCTTAATATAAATGAACAATTTTCCCCCGTTTTCAAAACATTTTTTGTTGATGCTTGGCACCTATTAGACGCAGCGTAATGTTTTATAGCCTAAAGCCTTCCTCAATAAATGGACTATCCAACACAAAAAGAATTTTCCAATTTGAACCAGTAGTTCCTGAGATTAGCGCGTTCAAACAAACAAACAAACTCTTCAGCTTTATAATATTAGTATAGATTGCCTTGCTGAGTGGTAGTAAAATAGATTTGTTAAGAAGTACTATGAATCACAGTAAGATTAAAATAAAAAAAAATGGTTCTATAAGTTTATGAAATTTAAATTTTATTATTAACTAGCGCACCGCCTCGGCTTTGCATGGGTGCGATAAATTATCTATACATATAATAAAACAGTAAAAATATTTTGTCTGTACATTTCGAATTTTTGACTGAAATGGATAGAGGGACGCTTAAAAAGAATAATAGAAAGCAAAAAAAATTTTTTGGAATTTTTTGTCTGTCTGTCTGTCTGTCTGTCTGTCTGTCTGTATGTATGATCACGATTATCTCCGAAAATACTGAACCGATTTACTTCAAACTTTCACCAATTGCTTTGTTTTAACTCAGCAAAACATCTAAAGTTTGTTTCATCAAAATCGGTTCATTAAAAAAAAAGTTATCGTCATTTGAATGAATTCAAAGCATTAGTTTGCCTGCCAATATACACGGTGAATTTTTTATCGTTTTGGACCCTTTAAGGGGTGACTCAGACCATCAAAATGAACAACTTTTCCTACGGGAACAATGCTTGGAACTCAAAAAAAAATCGACATTCCCATACAAACTGGCCGGGCGGCGGGACTCTTTTTTTATGGAAATGACGAATTTTTTTTTGAGTTCCCAGCATTGGTCCCATTGAAAAAGTAGTTCATATTGATGACCTGAGTCACCCCTTTAAGGGTACAAACTGTTCCTGAGGGATGGACACAAACGGCGGCGTCGTAGCCGCGGGCAAACGGCAAACCAACCGAAACTGCTGCGCCTAGAAACTTGAAATTTGGTACAGGGGTTCTTTTAATGATGTAAATGAGCGCTAAGAGAATTTTTTTAGGAAATTTAACATCTTAAGGGGTAAAATTTATATAGAAATTTCTCATTTTTGGACTTAGAAGTATGAAAGTAGGTATATAAGTTCTTGATTAAAATTTAAAAAGATGTGTGTAGGTAGATGAAATTTGCATAATTCCCCCCTTAAGGGGTAAAATGGGGGTGGGTGGGTGGTATAAACTTTGAATGGAAATTTTCTCATTTCTGGACTTAAGACGTATGAAAATAAGTATATAAGTTCTAGGTTACAATTCAAAATATCTGTGTAGGTAAAATAGACGATATTTTCCCCTGAAGGGGTAAAATAGCGGGGTAAAGATTGTATAGGAATTTACTTATTTCTAGACTTAGAAGTATGAAAATAGGTAAATAAATTCACGATTACAATTGAAAAAGATCTGTATAGGTCAACAGGAAAAAATCCCCCAGAAGGGGGGTAAAATTTGTTTGGAAATTGGAAATTTTCTCATTTCTGGACTATAAAGTATGAAAATAAATAGGTATGTTCTAGATTACAATTTAAAAAGATATATGTGGGTTAAATGGACAAAATTCACCCCTAAAGGGGTAAAATGGGAGGGTAAAGGTTTTATGGAAATTTTCTCATTTCTGGACTTAGAAGTATAAATAATATCCATACTTCCATACTAATACTAATATTATAAATGCGAAAGTAACTTTGTTTGTCGTTTTTTTACGCTTCAACCATTGAACTAATTTGGATAAAATTTGGTATGGAGGTGAGGGCCCGAGGAAGGACATAGGGTATGTTTGATTCCGCGAAATTCTACTTCCCGAGGGATTAATTGTTCCCGAGGGATCGACACTAACGCGGGCGGAGCCGCGGGCAACAGCTAGTACATACATATAAACCTAAAGTATAAAAAACCGCTCAAATTCCGTTTCGCAGTTTTAAAGATCTAAGCATACATAGGGACAGATAGACAGCTTTTTTTTGGAAGGATTTAGTAGCTAGTGAGCTTTCGCTTCTTCACAAGCGTTTAAGGCGAGGGCAGAGTGCCCTCAGCTTATACAGACAACATCATAAAGGGCCCCCAGGAGGGGGAACTCGGCTTTGGGCTTTGCCTGTGTGCGCAAGGCTTGGAGAGACAGCAAACTCTCATATTGCCTGATGGGCCGCGTGGCAAGCGACTTTGTTTTATACTATGTAGTGATGTAGTGATATGTTTTTGCTTTAAATAACGATACCACTTGATGCAATTACGATGCAATAAATAAAGACATTTCAAACATCGTGTGGGATGAAGAACTCGGCCATCTTACCATAGCTGACTCAGTAGATTATTTTTACAATCAAATTAATAATATAATAAAAAAATATACGCCCTTGTCTTCCCCTAAGCCTAATAAGTTCCCTGTATGGTTTACGCCCTCGCTTATAAATATTTTTAAAAAGAAGCAAAGGGCCTGGATAAAATGGAAAAAATGGAAATATATTTCTGCGAACCATGCACTTCAAATGTCATCGCCGCTTCCTGCCATATGAACAGCTACTCACCAATTACAATCTACTCAGTCTGGAATCTCGACGTAACTTCCTAGAAGCAGTAATGCTTTATAAAATTGTCCATAATAAAATAGACTCCATTGCATTGGTTGATAGGCTGTATTATAGTGTGCCTAGAACTAGTGTCCGGCGCACTGTGCGCGCACGACCCCTGTTTGCCCTGCCCTCTTGTTGCACTAATTCAGGCTTGCGTTCTCCGGTACGACGTATGGCTGAGTCTCATAATAAGCTACTCGAAAATATTGATATTTTTGCATGTTCAATTCATAGGTACAAAAGTCTACTACACCAAATACTCTGTGAACAAGACCCGCATTCTTCTTATTCTTATTAGTACATTTTATTTCTTATAAGTTTGCAATTTTTAATTTTATTTAATTTATTTTTAATTTTATTTAATTTATTTTTAATTTTGTTTTATTTATTTTACTTTTCTTCATTTACCCTCAACTAACGTAGTCTTCCTTCTGTATTATTAAGCACAAACTGTTATTTTGTTATTTTGCTAGTTTTCTATTTATTATATTTAGGATTTTAATACATGTTAGGATTATATTACATATTTTATTACTCTCTAGTAGCATCTATTAAATAATATGTATATAAGCAGTCTGAGAATAACGTAGTTGGTTGCAAAATTGTATAAACTGTTATAATTTAGTTTCATTTTTTTTTTATGTTGTATTTTGTAACTGTTTGTTGTTCCTCAATAAATAAATAAATAAATAAATAAATAGATACCAATAAATTCATTACGAAAAGTATTTAAAATATCCGAATCAGTTTCAAATAGAGGGATTTCTCATTTAACCTTATCCAAATAATTTTACACACTAAATGAAATAAATTGATGCTACGAGTTTCACTTTATTTTTTAAATGTAAAAATAAAGTTAAGTGAGCCGTTCAAACCACTTTAAAATTCTAAAAATAACCCTCGGGTTAAATTAGGATTATGAATCTAAACATATTGATTTTGTTTTATTCTTTTAACTTGTTAACGTAGCAAACAGAGTAGAAAACAGTATTTTCAGAAAGGCTCACAAAGTTCCATAAACAATTCCACGCAATCTCAATCATAATTCATCTTGTACACTTAATCACACTTCGTAGACGCATTTGCAGCACGTAACAAAGTAATAACCATTTTCTTCATCAGTGCAGCACGCAATGGTTTCTTTCAGAGCCACTTTTACACTACTAGACTTTGTAGTTTTAATTTGTATTCAGGTTGCTTCGTTACCTCTTCAAATGGCAAGGGGACGCGCCGACAATGCGCTCAATCAGCTCACTTAAATCACCTAAGTAGTTTATCCCGCGATCGTCAAAGGAACAAAAGTGAGATTTACGTGAAAAAAAATCTAAATATGCCAAGTGAGAAGTCCTAGTGAAGCTTTGACCAAAGGAGGAGTTTCTACTCAATTGTGTTGAGTTAGTAGTATGCTTGAAATGAGGCGACGCTGGTTTTTATAGAAATCACGCGTGATAACACTTCTAATGTATTTATTGTTCTGTGCTTGGCACTGTTTCAAGACAATAGAAAATCTATTGATGTAACTGATACGGTTGTGGGGATGACATACGAACGGTAGCCTCATTTGTATAAGACAATGTTACAGACCAACGGTTTTGTCTGATTCTCTGAGTCTCTAGAGCCCAAAGTCATCTTACCCATCACAACTTGATTCCGTAATGGGAAATACAAGAACTCATTGACAGCACCCAACCCATCCGGATTTATAATGTTACTTGCTACGTGATTATAAAGCATATAGGAAAAAATACATATAGTTGCAAGTATGAAGCTTATCAATAAGATTCATCATAGAATTATCAGAAATACAAGATGACTATGAGAACTGGGGTATATATAAATGTAGCTCTTTGAAGAATACATTTTATTTCATTAAAATCTGTCCTGCCGTTTTTGATTTATAAATGCTGTTACTAACCTATTTAGTAATTGTTGTTGTTAACCTGATCTTGTTGAATGTATATTAATTATATAATAAAATATATCAACCATAAAATAATAACATAAAATAAGAATGATAATTTAACATGTAGGTATAAAATATTAACTTACCTAAACAATTTTTCTTCAGTCGATGGAATCAGAAATTGTGCAGCAAGTATGAAGAAATTGTAACGTAGTCTGGTCGTCGTGCCCACATTGACACCGCCCTTCTGTTGAAATAGCCCTATTATGTACCTGCATCGACCTACCACATTAATGTTAAATTCTAATTTACTATTTTCTCTTGTTCACAGGCCAGTACGGGCGCAGAGCCTCAGGTAGCGGTGCTATGTGAGGCCGGCTCGACGTACCATCCTCAGTACATGTCCTCCGCCGGCCGGTGGACGCCTGACCTTACCACTAAGCCGCACAACTGCTTGAAAGACAAAATGGAGATCCTGGACTACTGCAAGAAGGTAGAGCGTTCAATTCAATTCAATTCTTTATTCCATTAACAATTTACATTGTGTCGGAAATTTACTTACATACTAAACATATTTAAATCACACCGAAACTTACATAAAATAAACAGACATCGAAAAAAAATATTACAAATTAAAATTATAAATAGAAAAAAACGTAGAGTGAGCCAGCTGCTTCTCTTCCCGCGCAGATCGTAAAAGCCGATCGAGGGATAGGGTTAAAATCTGCGGAATCATGTCAATAGGTGATGCAGCTAGCAACACATCACTATTTGATTCCGTTTACGATCTACACGCCCCTCAACATGCTAATTGTGGCTATAAGGTCTTAAAAACCTAGGCTCTGTCTACCCCGCAAGGGAAAAAGACGTGATACTATACTATATACTATAAATAAAAAAAATTGAGATATATCTAGTATACTGTAGGTTACATTTACGAAAGTGAATGTGAATGATGATGAAAATCATCATTACAGCCATAAGTAGTCCAGTGCTGAACAAAGGCGTCTCTCAAGGATTCTTCGTTCCATGGAAGGATATAGCAGGCAAACTGGCGAGCGCAATTTCTTCTTGTGCTTCCAACGCTGCCACCCATCGAAAGCATTTTTAGGCTGGTGAAGGATAGGAGTTTTTTACTTTGAGACAATTTACTTTGCGTGCTTCCGCCACCTGTCAGCAAGGTCATTCGTTGCTTGTCATTCGAACGATCAACATCTAGGTTTCACTGCCTGAAAATGCCTCGTGTAGAGGCGAAACACGTGTCGCGAGCACGACGGCCGACATTGCTGCAGCCTCAACGGATGCAGCAGTATCGACCAGGGTTGCATGCATCAACTATTGGTGGCGGGTATGAAGGGACTAACAGTAGTGTGTGGGCGCTGGCCAGCAATAGTTTGCATGAACTAACTGGTGGCGGAAGCACGCAAAGTAAATTGTCTCAAAGTAAATGTAGCTTTGACTTCCGCAAAGTAACACCTGAATCTATTAACTATCTTACAACAGCATGGATAGGAGTTTGTTGGATGTAGGAAAAGAATGAAGATATTGCGTTACTACTTGGGTTACGTTACGCTTGGATGAATGGGGAAAAAGCTCGAGAAGACCGGGCGCGCGAACCCGATGCCATATTTGCAACCATTAGCCAAGCAGTTCAAGATGATACCCCTGACCTAACTCACTTTGATTTTACTTTATTATTTCGAGTGTGATGGCTTGTAGAGTCATCAACAGCAGCTACAGTAGTTTTTTTTTAATTATTGAAATATGCATTTGTCTTCCATCTCACCTCACATTTGATGAAATTATCATACCGGATGTTAGGGTAAACGCCGTTGTTCATTCAAATCATCAAATCGGCTCATCAAAATAAACAACATTTTCATACACACTGCCGGCTCGCAGTCTGTAAGCCGGCAATGTGTATAAAAATGATGATTTTTTTTGCGTTACTATAAATGGTTCTGTAGGTAAAGGTGTTCATTTTAACCTGTTGATTTGATGGTTTCAGGAACAACGGTGTTTAACCTTACATCCTGTAGTACAGGGTTCTTAGTAAAACACTAATTACCTCGCAGGATTAGATAGCTAACATCATAAACAACGATTGTTCTACGAATATGAAATACTTAATCATCACCATCATCATCATCAGGTCTTTTTAGTCTCCACTGCAGGAGCATGGCCCTCTCTGTACTACCGGAGCCATACTTGGCCAGAGCAGACAGGGGATTTGGCCTAAATTCTCCTCGCAGGCCAGACGGGTTGGAGAGGTCTCATTGATGTTTATGAGCTTTGTTTAGCTTGTATTTCCTAAGTCGCCTCTTACGACCTCCATGGGAAGACATGGAGTGTTCCTATTCTACTCTGTCGGAAACCACACGGCTAACAATAACTTAATAAATTTAATAAAAAGTACTTTCCACATTTATATTCACGGCCACTATGATATTCAGAAAATCCAATAAAAGCAATCGCATTGGTCGATAGGCATGATCGGAGCTATGCAATAAAACCACGTGATTGGGCGCAATATTTCAGCTTTTAGATTTAGCCAAACGAGGGTTTTGGCATAGAGTAGCTGCAAACACAGCCTAAGTTATAACGGCTCTTTTATGTCACATGACCCTAGAGCAAGGTTGAACCGGTTCTCTTCCCCGATCTACCTTTATCGCCTACTTCTAGGTACTACTAGAAGTATCTTTTACCTAGGTCTTGGATGTTAATCTTTCAGCGTGTAAATTTACCTCCGACATTCCCTTAAAGGGGTGACTCAGCCTGTTTGACGGGCTGAGTCACCCCTTTAAAGGACAAACAACTTTTCCTTTGGGACCAATGCCAGGAACAAAATAAATTTTCCACATTTTCAAATTTACTGGCCTGCCGAACACTGTATAGAATTGTCGATTTTTTTCGAGTTCCCAGCATTGATTCCATAAGATAATATGTTCATTGTCATGGGGTGAGCCACTCCTTCAAGGGAATGTCGATGATTCATTTACACCTTGTAAATGTATGCCATCAAAAATAAAGTATTGTAAATTTAGTCCCATGACACAAGTCTCGAACTTACTTTAGGGCTAGCTCAATCTGTGCGATTTGCCCGCAAGTATTATTTTATTAAACACTTTTTTGCACACATAAAGAACAATAATAAAAAGATAAAGCATTATACCGCTATTCATATATTTATATATGACTGTAATTATCAATATTCATCATTATCAGGTCCTTTTTAGTCTCCACTACAGGAGCACGACCCTCTCTGTACTACTAGGGCCATACTTGGCCAGAGCAGCCAGAGGACTTGGCCTACACTCTCCACGCTGGCCAGACGGGTTGGAGTCATTATCAATATGGGTATCCACAACACAGGGAATCCTAGTGTGGAGCTCAGAATTTTTTTTGTAAACATAATGTTACATACAGTTCAATAAAGAAAAAAATATAGAAAACACTTGTTCCGATAGCTAATGCCTATATATAAATCACCTTTCTTTATTGCTTAGTCTCTTTATTACAATACTCTGTGTTATTGGTTCTCGTGCCCAATCCCAATCACTCGATTCCGCGGCTGATTTGACTAAACAAGAGGGTGTTTAGTCACCTCACTGAGCAATGATGGTGATTTACTGAGCTACAAAACATACTCGGTTAGTAACTCGGTACGTATTAGTTGTGGTTTTAGATTGTATTGCTGCTCCTGTTGGGGTGTTGATTTGGTTTGCTTTAGTCAATCTTTCTGTATTAAACATACATACATATTATCACTTCTTTATCCCTTACGGGGTACCCTAAAGTCATAAGACCAAAATGCCATGTTTAGCATGTTGGTCGGCGTCGAAGTGGAACGGAATCAAAATAGTGATGGGTTGCAAGCCGCATCGCCTATTGTCATGATTCTTTAGATTTTCACCTTGACCGGCTTCTACGGGCGGGAAGAGAAGCAGCTGGCACATTCTACATTTTTTCTATTCTCCAAGACCAGCATGGAATATTGTGCATTATACAACTAATTATTCGTTTACTTACTGAACAAGATAGTATGTGGTACCCCATACTGAGCAATGATGGTTACTGAGCTACAAAACAAACTCGGTTGTTAACTCAGTTGTTTAAATTGTATTTTTGCTCTCGACTAAATCGAAAGACCAATTATGATTTGGTTTTAATTGATATGTGCATCAGCCTACCAATGATTCATCCTTGAAATGTGACTAATTTCCCCTTTTTTAGGGCAGGTTCTTTCGGTAGTGATTCATGTCGAAAATTAGTGCTAATTTATGTTTACATCCTAGTGCTCATAAATTCTTCATCTCTTGGGAAGTTCAATTAAAGTTAGTAAAAATTGTATAGATGCATATGTATACCAAGTATTTACACAAAAAAAAAACAAAGTTTCAAACGTTTAACAGTTTTGCCCAAAAAAAGGTGTATAAAGGAAGTGTAGGTGGAAGTTAAAAAATATGGCGTCTATCAGCATACGAAAAAAATCCTGAGAGTCATTAAAAGAGAAAAACTTTTAAAAAATGTATATAATTTTTAAAATCGAAAATCAACCTACTTCTCCGTTTCTTTTAATTTAAGAAAAGTCGCTTTTTTGTGACGAACCTAACGATACCTGAACTGTTGACGTCCATCGAGCCGTTTGGAAGATACGAAGATAAAAATATATTTATAAACATGCTCTTCTTGATATTTGGTCGAAGTCTTCTTGGCAGTCGGGTATAATGTGAGAGATTTCCTGCACCCTAGGCACACCAACCTGAGAAAAGAAACTTATAATATTAAGACTAGCATTTTCTACATTGTAGCACAGTTCGTTGTGTGGGGCTCATATTCCAGCAATCGGATAACGAATAATCCTATTAACTGTATCACTTAGCTGGCAATTATATCGCGAGCAGGGCTCCGATAAAAGCCACTTTAACTGAACGTATCATATGTTTTGTCGAAGTTAATATACATCCATACTATAACGTCTTTTTCCCATGCAGGATTGACAGAGCCCAGGACTTTAAGATCTGAAAGCCACGTTTAGTATTTAAGTGGGCGTGTAGGTGGGAAACGAAACCAAACGATCGAAGCTAATAGGTACATATAAGTTTTATTTAATGATGATTTAATGATTGATGGCAGCTAGCCCTTCAATTAATATAGAAGTAAATAATAGAAACACTTTGATACTTACAATATTAGTATGAATATTAAGTAGGTATAATTAGAATACAAAATCTGTTACGCATCATAATTTATTTCTAGAATTCCGAAATTATAAAGATTGCTCTAAACAAAATATATATTTTTTCATAATATCCCATCTAGGAGATCACACATACAAATATTGGTATGACCTACCTGAATAAATTAGCAAGAAATTCGCTTTGCTTACTTTTTGACTGGCTAAATCCAAAACCATTTCGAGACTCAAGTACGTAAGTAGTACCTATTCTGCGACTCAAGTAACAATATTTTTGATATCACACATTTTAATAACAAAAAATTACGAAGATACTCAATGCATTTCACGTTTTGTCTCGTCACATGTAGATGTATTTTTTCTAAACCCGGTTATTGACGTAAATTTACTCGTAGGTTCCGATAAATAATGCGTTTCTTAATTATTGGCATCTAGCTATATGATATTAACTTATTTACTAAGAAATCTGCCAGATTAGGTACCTATAAATAAAATCCATCTATGCCCGTGAAGATGACTTCACTGTCAGAAAGATTTCTTTTTATCTAACCTATTACTTATTTGGCTAGTTCCATGGCGCAGCGGTCAACACGAGAGTGGTTCGATCCCCGGCCAGGTCAAGATGGAAAATCTTTTTCAGATTGGCCTGGGTCTTGAATGTGTATCTATATAATGTATTTGTTATAAAGTATAGTATCAGTGAGTTAGTATCCCATAACACAAGTCTCGGACTTACTTTGGGGCTAGCTCAATCTGCGTGATTTGTTCGTATATATTATTTATATTTAAAATCGGTATTGATATGAGGAATGCTAATTCTCATTTGCATAATAACACATTTGTAATCTTTAAAAATTAAGTTTATTAAATTAAAACGGATAAAATATAATGATTTTTAGTGTAAATAGTGTTTTCTTTACGATAGAAATATAAAATCATGACATTAAAAAAATTACCATACTAATTATTTTCTGAGCTAGCCGGGCTGTTCAGAGCCACTTTGAGAAAATAAATAAAGTCGATTTTGTACGTAGCGTTCCCGTCAAGAACAAATTGTTTACCTTCCTTGGAAAATTACATCATATTATCAAAGAGAGATTTAGAGCCACTGTAACGAGAATGACTTTCTGAGGACCAGATTTTTTTACAAATCACATGGATTGCGCCAGTCCCGTATTAAATTGTTAACTTGTATCGTCCTCAATACCAATAATAAATATGTAAGGATTGGTCATGGAGTAAGTTTCTTTGTTTTCAGAGTTATCGTGTTTATAAGCTCTATAACTGATACTGAACTAAATTGAAGATTTTTATAGTTTTTTCTGTATGTATGTACGTTTTATTAAACATATTTTCCATCTTGATCTGACCGGACATCGTAACCGTCACGTGATTTTTATTCCATCATAACTTCTGAATAGGCACCCCAACGGATTTGAAGAAGGTATCTATCGTTAAAATCCTTACATCCTTACGTATTTGTATGTGTGACATCCTTACTAATATTATAAATGCGAAAGTGAGTATGTTTGTTTGTTACGCTTTCACGCCGTAACTACTAAACCGATCATCACGAAATTCTGCATTCAAGTTCTCTGGAGTACGGAGAAGGACATAGGCTACCTTTTATCCCGGGAAAAAGTACTATTCCCGAGGGATCGACATTGACGGGGGCGGAGCCGCGGGCGAAAGCTAGTAAACTATATTTTTTAACGAGATAATATTCTTTAAATCAATAAGCGCTGGGCGAGAGCTCGGAACCGGCGATAGAGAGGCACGATCGATGCTTAAGCGTTTGGCTTATGACGCATCTATCTCTCTTCCACCGTTATCACGTAAAATTATCGTCCGTAAACCGACTTTAGACATTTTTTTTTAAATTAGTCCTTGCGTTGCGATACCCCTGAGCTCACTGAGAGTGCGAGAGCACTGAGGTCGTAAAATTAATATCTATTCTTGATCGATTGACAAATTAGAGACATTTATTTAAATTTCCATGTTATAAAAGAAACATCGGTATTTGCGTGTTATAAAGTAAACCAAAACTTTTAAACTAATTGTAACGTCACAGTATTTTTACTCATCTCCATATTACTAAATGCATATAGCGACCTATTATTTCCTATGATAAAAGCAACTTTGACTAAACGTGAAATAAACAAAGTAAATTTTCCTCGTAACGTTCACGTCAAGAACAGATTGTAAGCTTTCTTTGGGAAATCATTAAATATTAAACAAAGAGGAATTTTACAGCACGAAGGAGAATTAGTTTATTAGAACTAATATAATTATTTGAACATTTTATTATTCTATTATATTTAAGTAGATGTTTTAAAACATAGAATTTGGGCTAGCTCCGTGGCGCAGCAATCAACACGCCAGCCTGCGACACGAGAATGTCCGGGTTCGACCCCGGCCAGGTCAAGATGGAAAATGATCTTTTTCAGATTGGCCTGGGTCTTGTATGTGTATCTATTATATGTATTTATGTACTAAAAAAGGGTCACTCACGTGCTATTTCGAAGGGATTGCCGACTATAGTTTCGGACTCGTCAGGAGCCCATTTTTAAGGCGAGTGCGAGACGCGCGGCGGAGGGTCCTGAACTAACTGCTCTCGACGCACTGCTCGTGCGGCGGCTCGTGCCGCCCTTTTGGAGGGGAGAGCCAGGTCGGTCGCAGGACCCTGGTGATGAATAGTCACGGAGGTAGTGGATCCTATTTCTTCCTCGTCGGTGTCTGGTGACGGTACGTGTGTGTGAAAAGAGCTAATCGTATCGGCCTCAACTGACTCTGTGTGCTTTAAGTTACGAGTATTATTCCCTTGAAGAATCGGTTTCCAGGTTGCGGGTAAAGTCCAACCTACATCCCGATTGATATTATAGATAACTATAGTCGGCAATCCCGACGAAATAGCACGTGAGTGACCCGTTTTTAGTACATAATGTCTGTATCTCACGTTAGTTTCAATGATATATATGTATTTGTTATAAAATATAGTATCGTTGAGTTAGTATCCCATAACACAAGTCTTGAACTTACTTTGGGGCTAGCTCAATCTGTGTGATTTGTCCGTATATATTTATTTATAGACTTCATTGCCAATTATTGTATTACAACAACTCGTCACATGATATTGCTCTTTTATTAAAAAAAAAGATGATAAGAGCAGTAAATAAGATCACGTCTGCTAATTTTTTGATGGGTAAATCTAACAGTAACATCAAGTGACTTCTTGATAAATTATATTTTGAACCTTCTTGCCATTGCAAGAATACCTGTCAATAATAGTCGTTGCCTGCGTACTCTCCATGCAATTAATCTTGCTCTTTTATCTACTTTTTCTATCTTTATTTTTTATTACAATCAAGTTTCAATTGAACCAGTAATAGAATCAGATAGCGTAACTCAGGTGTTACTGGGAGGTTTTGGGATAGAAAAGCCTTGTTCGCTCTCTAACTTTGTCTTTTTTTTCGTGTAGTTGTCATGGTCAATCGACCATGCACACCCTGGTTTCAGAGTTCTTTGGAACTGCCTCTCGGCCTCTGACTGATTGTTCCTCATATTCATCAATTACTTTATTATTACCTTGAAAATCCATGAGAAAACATTAGTTGTACCTCGCAGTTCTTACTCGCTGCTTAGAAAATACGTTTTTCGTGGGCACGTCGGATTCCGTTGATATTGCTAAATAGTAGTAATACTATAAGCTTAATTAGCCCCTTTTCCAAAATGTTACATATTAACATATTCAAACTTTTTATCTCCAGGTATACCCAAGTCATGACATAACCAACATTGTGGAGGCATCGCACTACGTGAAGGTCAGCAATTGGTGCAAGCTGGGCTCTGGCAGCGCCGCCAAGTGCAAGACCACGCGGTGGGTCAAGCCTTTCCGCTGTCTTGGTATGTATCTACTACTACTGACCTCATAGTATTTATGATTACGGGTGAGTGGCATAAGATTAATTATGTGTGTAAGAATGCCAAAAATATTTGCCTTCAATTATCATTCCTTTAAGCAATTCACAATTCGAAGCTTAACACGCATACTTAATTGCGATTATGTGAAGTTCTCACACTAATGCATACATCTTCTGTGAGAGAAGGTAGATTTGTCAACTAAACGCCCCTCTTCCAGTAGTTTGAAATTTTGTCAAGACTTTTTGGTAAACCAATATCAAAGATTAATTTAATGTGTATTACGTAAGTATACACATCAAAATCATAGAAATAAGATAAACCTGACGGACAAAATACTTTGTACGTGAGCATAAATGCGCTGGAAGGGCGGCCAATTTTAGATATTACTATCTCTAGTAAAATGAAACTTTAGTTAGATACAGTTAGCCTGACTGGATCGTGTTTTTCAACGGAATTACTTCATATCAAACAGGGTCATTAATTAGAATTTAGATTAGATTATTATTTAGATTATCAATTTCTCGACGTTTAACATCTTCTAAAATGTGCATGATGTAAAATCATTAATCTGTTCTCATCAAAAACTATCCAAGTTTGAGGCTACCTATACAACGAAGATCTTTATTATCCAAAATTTTAACGTTTGTAAAATGGATGTCTCCTAATCCCAAGATAAATTACTCTAAAAATACCAATCGGTACTCAAAAAGCACTCAGATAATTTGGTACATCCTTGAACTGTCAATGCTGGATATTTCATCTTCTCGGTTTCATCGCTCGGGAGTTCGATAATGTTCAGTCGCATCACGTTCAATCCGCAATTTTGTCCAGTAATATTCAGTAATGAATCGTTTTAATTTTCGTTCAAATTTTACAGAAACTAGCTCATATTGAATTTATTTTACAAAGATTTTATTACTTATTTAGAGAATTGAGTTAACGTATTTGAAGAAGAAGTTAACGTAAAATAGGTATTCATCTAATTCATAGCATTAGAAGCCTGAAAACGTATCAAATTGATATCAGCGGTTGCGATTCCCCAGAGGCGAATATGCTGATGATACTGGACAACTTTGTATTAGAGATCCTTTCTACATATTTCGCTTTGTCTAAAGATCTTCAAATGTCATCATTCTTTAGACCAGTTGCAATTTTGACGACTTCGGACTAAACGACATGAATATTGGCATCAGTATTCTGTGCGGACTCGTGATAAATGAGTTTTTGTTTTAGTGTTTATTAGTTTCATATTGAAGAAATATTTAAAGGAGTAATTTGTAAGGCAAAAGTAAATTTCTGCCTGGGGCTGGGCGCTGTTAATCACTAGATGCAAGAAGGAAGACAAGCTTGTGACTTGATAATCATTAATACCTTCTCAATCAATCAACTTTATTTGGCATGACCCCATAGGTTTTCATACAGCTAGTAGGTATGACCAATGGCATTAGCAAGGACCTACGAGTAGACCATAAATTTACTTATTTGTTAGTCTAGTGACCACACCAGCCGGCCTATTTGCTTACTTAGTGTACAACGTTTTGATAGTCACTTCAAAATACATTGCTGCTTACGTACAATTGACTATTTTTATTTAAAATATATAAAACGTAATGTATTTTGAAGTGACGTTGTACACTAAGTTAGCAAATAAGCCGCAGGTTGTATCATAGTTTGCCTAATAATATTTTATTTGTATTTTGTTCAAACAGTTACTGAATAACAATTTTCAACAGGAAATTTCGCATTTGAGTTAGACTGTTTGAGTAAAATTAATAAAGTTTTGTTATGTTAGGTAAAGTTTTGTGATTCTAACCAGTGTATCGTTATACTGTAGTTACACGGTAAATTACAAATTTGAGTAACTTACTTGCACGCTACAGGTTTTATGTCAGCTGATACTTATACTTAAGTATGTGGATATCCGTATAGGTTCTTTTGTTCAGAGAATGTATTGAGATAGGCATCATCATCAGGTCCTTTTTTAGTCTCCACTACAGGAGCACGACCCTCTCTGTACTACTAGGGCCATACTTGGCCAGAGCAGCCAGAGGACTTGGCCTACACTCTCCACGCTGGCCAGACGGGTTGGAGAGGTGTCTTAGATGTTTATAAGCTTTGTTTAGCTTGTATTTCCTAAGTCGCCTTCTACGACATCCACGGGAAGACTTGGAGTGGTCCTATTCTACTCTGCCGGATACCACACGGCTATACAACGATAGGCATACTGACTTCAAATAATGGTTTATGGTTTAAGAACTTTATTAATTTTCACAAAGAAATATTAGATTTCACTTACTGTGAATACATATTCATTAGCACGTATAGTATTCGTGTCAGTAGCTATAGACGGCTACGGACGGATCGTTTGGACTATAGGCCGTTGAGTCTCTAATCTGCTAGTCTGCTCGGTCTCTTACCGCAAGGTCACAAATTTACGCGGTAATTGGTAACAAAACCGTTAAGACAAGTAAAGAGACCATAGCGGCGACGTGATTAACGTGAGTAATCACGGTAATCACGTCGCCACCATGGTCCTCACCGAGTGTACAGTTAAAATTTGAGGCCCTGCGGTTATTCTTCCCTACCCTACAAATTAAAAAACCCCGTTGCCTACAAAGTTTATTTGGCGGCAGAAGGTCCATTTCAATCAGACGCGCTGTTGGTGCCGGAGAGCTGCTTGTTCGACCACATCCACAACCAGAGCCGCTGCTGGCAGTTCGCGAGGTGGAACGCCACTGCTGGACGAGCCTGTGCCCAACGTGGACTGAGACTGAGGACTTTCGCGATGCTGTTGCCCTGTGGAATCAGCCTATTCTCTGGGGTCGAGTTTGTCTGCTGCCCAAAACATTTCAAGGGTAAGAAATGTTTTAAAATTTTCCCTAAGTAAATCAAACAACATGAACACAATTGGAAAATGAGAGTACAAAATAAGCGCGATAATTTTCTAACATTTATTATATCTTCATATTGCATGCATGCATGAAGTTTTTACTTCAAGCTCTGTTTTTTCTTGAGGCTACGTTTATTGTAAACGATGATTGTAAACTCCGTGTTTTAAGCGTTAAAAATATTTTCTGTAGAATGCGAGTAACTAGTACGAGTAAATCAACTTTAGTTCCTCTTGTTATTTTGGCGCGCTATGATTTTGACTGCAATTTTTTTCCTTGTTTCAATCAACGAGGCCATATTTGCAAATCTTTTTTATCTTTTTTAATAAAAACAGATATATAAAATACCAATAACTTTTTATTTAATGAATTGAGGTCAATATATTTGTTTTTAATTTATTCCAGAAAACGTAAAACTGCATAAGCCAATGGATGTCGGTGTCCCAGTAAGCCCTGGTGGGGAAGAGATGCTGGCCGCTTCAGCTGCTATGGATGAGCGTGATGACGATCTGTTGGATGACGATGACGCTCTAGATGATGATGATGACGACGACACCCTTAACCTCAGCGATGACGATGACGACGATGATACCGATGATGGTAAGTTAATATGTTGATAAAACAGTGTAATCAACAAAATTGATAGAACAGGATTGCGATCGATAAATATAGGTTTGCAGATTCCACTATGAAGAAAATAAGACACTGATGTTACTTCAATATTTAACCTGTTAAAGCTATTTAGATTAGAAATAAAACTGCCCAATCCAAGTGACCACAATAGAAATATCTGCGAAATAGGTTTTAAGACAAAGTGTTGATAGTAATTACTTAGTTATGAAATTCCATATTCCAGATATGGATGAAGACGAAGACGCTGATTTATCACGAGACGATGACGCTGAGGATGACGACTATACCGACGGTGACGACAATGCTTGGCCACGTCCTGATTCATCCCCAGCTCCATCTACCACTACCACGAGCACTACCACTTCTACTACTACCACGGTAAGACTAACAAGTATATTTCTACTAAAATTTGGCTAAAGTAGGTTTTGCTATTGATTGGAATGGGACTTATTTAAATAAATTATTTTTGAAATCAACTGAATGCATGATGTAAGTGACGTCCGCGTATAAATGTTAAAACGTTGGTATTCTAAAATGTTCAAATGCCAATCTTTAAGTGGTCCACAGTAAGATTTAAATAGGTTTTATTTAGAAAAATTACCATGCATAATCTAAATTAATAAGGAAATAAACAAATAGTTTATAATATATTTTTTTTGTAATTCCAGGCTTCAACGGCAACGTCTGACCCCTACTTCTCCCACTTCGACCCTCGCACCGAGCATCAGAGCTACAAAGATGCCCAGCAGCGACTTGAGGAGACGCATCGCGAAAAGGTAAAGGAATAACCAAAGAGATTTAAATTAAAACTGCCTTAATTTAATAGAACTGGAAAAACAAACAAAATTATATTATACAGTTAGACGCATAGTTAGACAAGAAATATAATGCCATCTCGGTAAAATATACATTCAGAACACTTTTTCGTCGTCCTGCACCTGGCATCCCTTTGCATCTGCGAAGCTCTAATCTTAGAGATCGCCAACTTTAATCTGTCGTCGCCGCCGCTGCGGTTAGACTACGTTTACGTAACTTAGATAAACATCGAAAACGTCGGATTTTTATAATAACTTCAAAACTTTACACCGCTCTTTATACAATCCTGGTGTTTGACCATATAAATAATTATACTACGTGATTGTATCTGTTTTTTTTTTTCCAAATGAAATAAAACGAAGTCGGATACTTTTGTTGGTTGTGCGTGAGCATAATCACCGCTTACGCAAGTTAAGCAACTCTGGGCGCACTAGGATGGGTGATCGTAAGTGGCAGAATATTTCGAGCTCCTCCGTGCTTTAGCCATTGGTCTCCCGGCTGTCATCGTTAATTGCAGTCGTTAAGCTATGCCAGCTGCCTTTAGCCAGCTTGAAAATCTGACACCAGTGTTGGCCACTTACACAATGATCAGATTACATCCGGTTATCTCAATAAAATTATAAAGATTTTATCTAATCTGATGATGTTTAAACAAAATAAGTTTTCTTATTTATTTCGTAACGTATAACATAGAAATAGACACTTAAATAAAAGTAATAAAAATAATGGCAACACGGGAGTGCAGTTAATGATGAAATTAATATATTCATTAATATTCACAGATCACCAAAGTGATGAAAGAATGGTCTGAGCTCGAGGACCGGTACCAGCAGATGATGGCCAGCGAGCCGTCTGCCGCTCAGACCTTCCGTCAGCGAATGACCGCCAAGTTCCAAGCCAATGTACAGGTGCCTGCTGTACCATTATTTTCCTTTGTTTCTTATAAGTTCTGAGAGTACAGGTATCTTCTAGAGTCTAGACTGTCCTCTTTTTCGTAGCTTTAAGTACCGAAATAATAGTTAATGTTTGGTTAATTTGTTTTTATTGCTTACCTTTTGTTTGATTTTAGTTAGTAAATTTGTGATGTTAAAGTATCGAAAAAAAGTATCGTCAAAACTAAATCATATTACGAGATACATACATATCCCTGGTAACTATCAGAATTAATACGTTGCAAAGCGACGATAATTAAATAAATAATAAAACTTTATTAAATTTCTTAGGTGGTAATATATTACAATATAAACATTCATTAAAAGGTACATACAAAGTTTTGCCTGAGCTAAGGTGAAAACACCCCGTGTTTCAGGCTTTAATTGCTAGACATAAACATACAAAATAAACAATTACTAAAAAAAAACAATATGCTTGCTGATATCTGCGATATCTGATGCTTGCTCTAGTGTCTCCATGTAAGGCATAGTTTCCAAATTGACATAACCACTAAATGCCCTCGTAGCAAAATTCTAAATGTTTGGGATCGAGCGATGATATTGTCTTATTTGAAATGGGCTATTTACTACTACTCACTGGCATATTATTTCTTTTTATCACTGATGGACCTTTTTTAGCATAATATAAATTGATGAACAATCCTGAATAATATGATCATTATGAAAAATGAACTAAAACATGTTCAGAGTAAGATAGGGACCTACAAACATCCGTGAATAACTTAATGTATTTCTTTAAGTGGGAATAGGCGCTGTTAAAATCAAATATGAAAATTACTCGTTAATATCCTCTCCGATGGTCTAAACACGAGAAGCATACGAGTATTACTCTAAACTCCGAATGATAAATAGAGTGATTAGGGGGTATTATTCAGTCTTGTGGGCGCATTAGTATCATGTGCGCTATCATTATCCGCTTCCTTAAAGTTTGTGTAAATATCCTCCCAGCGTTCTGACCATTGAACATCTTATCTAATTATTTTACAAAAAATATATATATGATAGTTGCAGTATAATATTGAAATGATGTCGATTGAATCTTAAACCTAATCATTTTATGTGTAATTTCAGTCTCTGGAAGAGGAGGGCGTAGCCGAACGCCGTCGGTTGGCAGCTCTGCATCAGCAGCGCGTATTGGCACACCTCGCTCAGCGCCGCCGCACTGCCCTTGCCTGCTATACTCGTTCTCTGAGGGATACCCCACCAAATGTAAGTAAACCTTGGGGGTGTGTTTCTGGACTATTTGGACTGTTATATTTGTCATGATAACGTAACTTTCATTCTTATAATATAACATTAATGCCTTTGTTAATTATATAATACAACAAACAACAGCAACAACACTAAATAAAATTAGATATGACTAATTTTACAAAAATTACACGAAGTTGCGAAATTACTATATTTCATTGAAGTTAAGTGTCATAAGTATTTTCTCCTGTGTATTCATCAATAAAGCCATCTCTGTGTTGTAAACCAAAATGTTGTATGGTAAATCAAATTTAAGATAAGTTCAGAGTAAGATAGGGATCTAAAGCCATCCATGTATAGATATTTAACGTACCTATTAATCGAGATAGGGATGGGCACTTTCGTAAGCGATAACGGATCCCTATCCAGAAATTTATACTCCTTATGTTACCCATTTTGTTATATTTTATTCAGGCTCACCGTGTCCAGAAGTGCCTGCAGAGGCTGGTTAGGGCACTAGCAGCAGAACGAAGCGGTGCTATCGCTGCATGGCGTCGCGCTGCGGCCGCTGGAAGAGAAGCCGCTGCTGCTGAGCGAGCCAGTGCCGCCGATAGATTGCAGGTCGGTAGTAAAAACCTCTTCAATGCTACGTTCCATACTTGTAGTAGCATCGACTGTCACTAAGCTTCAGTTTAGTGTACAAGTTATATATCCTACTTTGGAAGTCTAATTAATCATCTGCAGGATATATTCGCTTCGCATTTGCGCTTTCCTTTTCCGGACCTTGCCTTGACACTGACATCTCTCCATCAAGTCACTGGCTTTTCACAATTTCTGTGGCCGAGCTATGGTCTCCAGTCGAGTATTTTCTGGATCCATCTTCCATCCTCTCTTCAGCTTATATGAATTGCCCATCTTCACTTAGTGACTGGAGAACAGTTATATAGTTTAGACTCCCTCACTTTTAGTGGGCTAGTTTTAAAAAATATATATAACTAATCCGTCAGTTAGATAACGAAAAAATATTGAAAAAGTTTTTTTTTGTCAATTAAACAAGAAATGATAAAGATACAGCCCGTTGAAATTCTGTGTGACATCACAATTCGCTAGACTTTTTATCGAACTATGACGTTACGAGCCCCCAATTAACTTTGACGCTATGTAAGCTATAAATAACTAGCTTTGTATGTATGGAATCATATTAATTAAGCTGATGGATTCTCTGTCGAGTATCAGTTTGGTAAAAATCGTAATCAGCTTAACGATGTTTTATGACAACTTTTGCAGGATGCTGATCGTGCTCTCCAGCGCGCTTTGACTGCTCTCCGACGTCGTCAGCACTTGTACGCTAACATTGGAACTGCTATTGAGGACTACGTTCAGGTAAATAGCAAAAGTTTTTGTAATAAGAATAGTTTATTTTGGAATTAAATGGAAATGCAAAATCACAAAACACAATAAATAAATATTATGTCATCAAAATAACAAAGAAATATTTTGTCGCATAAAAGGTACATAGCACCTTCATGCGACATAATCTTACTTCGTCACTTTATATAATGAAAGAGTGTGATATCATGACCGATGAGCTCTCGGCCGGATGAGTATTTTTTGTATTTTATATTACAATTGTTCGTATTCGTTACGTATCTATGTCTGGTCGGTCACCACTTATTTTTGGTGAAAGGTCACATACTATTTTTGTTATTTGTCAGTATTTTAAGTTTTTGTGACGTTAGTGATAACGAAATTTAATGACCCACTGTCTATATCATAAAAAAAAACTATAATTGCAGTCCATGCAATCTAAGGATGATATGGCCGTATCTCTGATGTCGATGACCCCTGAGGCTGAAGAGCTGCTGTTAGACCGCATCGAAGCTGAGGTCCAGCGAGAACAGGCCGCCCGTGAACAACAGAGCGCCAAGCGCGACCAGCGCACCAGGCAGAGGCAGGATATTCAGAACGAAAGGGCTAAGGTAAGAATTAAACTCGTGGTCTAAGAAAAAGTAATGACAAAATATTAGAAAACTAGCTTTGCAGCTCCACCCGCATCAATGTAGATCCCTCGGGAATAATACTTTTACCGGGATAAAATGTACCCTATGTCCTTTCCCGTACCTCAGATAATGTGTATGCAAAATTTCATGATGATCGGTTCAGTAGTGAAAGCATAACAAACAAACAAACTCCCTTTCCCATTTATATATTGTGGTTCTTTATCAATTATTAAAACTTCTTTATATTGATTTAAACTTCACATATTTCTCTCACAGACTTCTAATGGCGTGAAAGAGAGTGATGAGACCGACGATGAGGCTAGTGAAGTAAGCGAGGGAGACGAAACCACATCTGTACCGACCACTCACAGTGCACCATCTTCCGCCGCTGCCTCGCCATCCCCACATCTTACGGATGCTTCTGTCCCGGTCAATGACATCACCACTAGGGCAGCATATCCCCAGGAAACCACCACTACTGTAAGATATCAATATTAGACATTAGTTTATATTAAAAAATACCTAATAATAGTTCCTCAAATACTCTCTATAAAGCTAAATGTATTGAGGTCCAATTTTCAGAGTCTTCATATCAACTTTAAATGATCCACTGAATCTAAGCATTAAACTTTCTATTTAAACTTTCGAACGAGCTATGTAAACCTTTAATTTTACATTTTTTGGTTATAACCATATTCTAAATGATTATATCAGTTATTTAAGCAATCATTATACTTTTTTTTACTTAGATGATTTTATTATTGGCATCAAGTTTTTATACTAAATCAAATCAATCAAAGTAATTGAAATTTCTCTGAAATATAGGCAGATACAGCAGAATATGAAGCATTGCGTACAAACCTTAACGCTTTTAATGTTCTTGAATAGGAGGTGATCACCAGCACTATCACGGAGGCTCCTGAAAGCGAAACCGCTGAGACTGGAGACATTGGGGAGACCTCCAGCCGACGATCCACGAGCGAGGTACGTTTCTCGTTGAAGTTAAAATTAATTATTGTGAAGCTAATTATTTCATGATTTATTTAATACAAGCTATTTTCCCGCGTTCTTGTAGTAGTTATAACTACTACAAGAACGCGGGAAAATAGCTTGTATTAAATAAATCATTGCCTATAGGCAATCACTTGTTTGTTCGATTGATTTGTAATCGGATATCATCGGATAAGTTGACGTATCCATGTTGTACAATACAGTATTTATTCTAAGTAATAGTATTTTTTTCTCTGACCATAAATCTATAAGGTTATCTCAAACGTGTATATGGTGACGATGATTTTGAGAGAAGAATAGATGTAAAGTTTATCTTTATTTTACAGACGGAGGGCGAAGGTCTTCGGGCTGCGTTGGAGCATGCAGAAGAGCGCGCCCCACCGCCGCCAGCGCACGCGCTCAAACACGAACTTCAGCATTCACAGCCCGTGAGTCTACTATTTTATGAGTCATTACTTGAAAAGGTCAGGGCGTGGATTAGCTTACAAGATCACAGAAATCACCGTTGTTTATAATTATTGTAGCTGCCAGATGACTACGCTTTCTTGCGGATCAGATATATATTCTTAATTTCTTTTGAATTTATTTCAAAAAGTTATTAATCTGCTCGTTTAACATTACTTTTGTCTCTGAGCCAAGCGAGTATTAATTGACATGCTTTACAATATTCAGAAATTGGAAACTTCATTCAAGTATTTCTCGAAAAAGACATACTCGAGCAAGGAAACGGACCCTACCGTTGGTATTTCGAAAGAGGAAATATAATCGTGGGCCACTTTCTTATAGGGTACATTTTTGTACCACGATATTACCCTGATCATTATTTTTTACTATAGTAAAGTATAAATATAATATTCCTCTCCAGGGATACACGATCCGTGGTGCCGGCGCAGGTGCCGGCTCTGCCAGCGGGAGTGGTGCTGGTGCCTTGTACCCAGCACTGTGTGTGGGCGGCGCTGGCCTCGCCGCAGCTGCTTGCGTAGCCCTGGCCGTTGCTCGTCGCCGCGACCGCGCGCCCGCTGCTCAGGGATTCGTACAGGTGAGAAAAAATACATACTCATACATACAAATAAATATATACATTTAAATGGTAATACATTCTGAGAAAATAAGCTGGCTACCGCACTCTTATTGACTACCCTAAGTCATCTTACACAAGAACTCAATGTAAGCTCGATAATTGTTATGCCGTGAGTGAAGATAAAAATTACGAGATAATATTCTTATGTTTTTTTTTTCTTTTTTAATTTTAATGGGAGAAATACGAGATAAGTTATGATAACATTATTAAAAGAGACACAATAGTAACTTCAAAATAGTTCATTGTATCTAAAAATTCAACATTAGTTTCTGATTGTTCTTCTCCCTTTCCTGTTTGTGGTGGCGAGGTGACTGGTCAGGACTGTGGTCCTCTTCAGTGGTCGTAACAGTGGTGGCAGCAGCCGCCATGTTTTCTGTTTCTCGCTTCGGATCTCAAAGTCAATGATGATCGTGTTCCGAAGCCTACTTGATGGGTATGAGAGGATCTCATTTGATGATAATTTTAAAACATTCGTTACAGGTTGAGCAGACCGGCGCGGTGGCCCCCACCCCGGAAGAGCGACACGTGGCCAACATGCAGATCAACGGCTACGAGAACCCCACCTACAAGTACTTCGAGGTCAAGGAGTAGATTTGTACCCCCTCTCCTCCTGCTACCTCCCACCGAACTCCAAGAACTACTGATATAACGTATTTGTATCTTTGTGTGTAAATTGTTAAGGCTTTTGGCATCGAGCCCTTGAAAACTATGACCTATTATGGTAAAAGTCCGATTTTGTTATACCTATCCGCATTATGATCCGGTGGGAGAACTCATACTAATGTGTTTATATTATTTTAAAAGCTTGTGTGATTAGTGGACATGGAGTTAATTTGTTTGCGACAACTCGCAGCCAGTCAAACAACACTTAAGGTTAGAGTGATATGGTTTTATATTTTGTTATTTTTTGCACCAAAATATTTATTATTATTTCTTAAGGTTTAGCTCTAAGTTCTTGTCTAGTGTCCTAGAAATCATAAGTGTCACATCGTAGTCAAGTTTTAAAATTAAGTTTTCGGCCGCTGCTCTCCGGTAACGTCCAGTGGTTTCGCTTAGAATTTTTCTTAAACTTTTGATGCATTTCATTATTGTAAGACATTTCCACGTTGATCTCATTTTAGTGAATCTCTCTATACTTTATGGACGGCCGGACGCTACCGGCGGGGCGAGTGGAACAAACGTCCATGGTACGCTGTGTACATAGGCTCCGCGTACAAATTTGAACCTAAATTACTTACTCTTAAAGCCCGCTTTCATTTACTTTTCTAAACGTAGGTAGATCATAACGTGAATTTTATGTAATAAAATGCGAAAATATATTTTAATAATTAATGTGTACTTAGCGAAGGGACGGCGGCAAAGCCGACGCGGGTGAACGTCTTCTAGTCTTCTCTAGTCACTGAATTCGGCTTGTGTAGGAGCTCTTTTTGTGTAAAGTGTTTTGGTCCCCGTTCGTTAACGGATCTGTCCCCTTCGCTCTCCTGTAGACTGTATCTATCTGTCTCTCTCCGTTCGCCCGCGGGACAATACTCAACGGTCCCTACGTGAAGAAGCGCCGTGTACTCAAAGTGTGTTTTCTAATTGCGAATATCTAAATTTTTCTTTAGTCCTTGCGAATACCGAAGACTTATGATTCTTGACTTTATCAAAAATCATAAAGTATTGCCGCTTCGTTCTAGTCAAGATTGTATCAAGTTCGGGCGTTTTCGGCTAACGGTTGTGTGCACACCTTGGGTACTCGGGCACGGCGAAGCAAATAAGCTTAGTGAGTGTATGTACGGTTAATATATAAGTAGATGTACAAAAAGTAATACATTATATAGATGTTTTAGCGTCAGATACATAGATATAAAGCAAAATATAATTATATATCGCATTCGTCCGTATAAAGTAAGGGCTTGCGCTCGTGTCTAATCCCACGTACCACACTTAATGTTACGTCGTAGTTAAGATGTAATTCTGCCTCAGTATTATATACATTTAAGCTTATTTGTTACATAAGCTAATTTATATACACTATTTCTATTTGTTTACGGGCGCAGTGGCGTTGCTACAATTTGAAGTCATATCAGATGCGTCACGGCGATTTTGTTACGCTCACTTTGTTGAGATGTGTGTCACAATCAGAAGGTTATGAGCAGAGAAACGATTGATTGAGGTAGTTTCGGGTTAGAATACTAGATGGCGCTGATCGCTCTACATCGCAACAAAGTAAGCTCGGTAGGCGCCCGCCCGTGGCTTGTACGGCATTTACATAAGTTACTCACTGTGTACTAACGTAAGTTTAATCCCGCATTAAGTATCCGCTGTGTATTTTTACTAATGATAACAAACAAGCCGAACACTTATTTTTTTATCAAAACTTTTGCTCAAAAGTGAATCCCTTTTCTGTGTCGAAAAACACATTTTTCGATAGCATTATTCGTCGTTTGTCAAGAATCGGTGTTAGATGTACATGGACCCGGTTTCCGTACCCACTCACTGTTTCAAGTATTTTGATAAGTAAATGAATAATGGTTTGAGGACTTTTGTGTTTACTGTGCTGCATTTCATTGTGAGTTCGAAGTTCAAATTGAATCAATAAATAGAAATTTAAAAATTGGTGTTGTTATTTCGGCAATTACCTTACAATTTTAGTTATAACCTATCCATCGCTACTTGTCCCATGTACCAAGGCATATGAAGGATGACGCTCGATACACGAGCTATAACTCGGAATGGATGAATGGATACATCTAAACGCGTTTAAGACGTTTAGAAAAACAATTCATACAATTTTACTTCGATTAAATAAACACAATGTCGTAAGCGCCAGCCTCCATAAGGTACCTTTACTCGTAGAACATCATTTTATGACAAGGTTTTTGTCTAACAGTGAAAATGTAAAAAAAAAACGCACTGATGGTTAGCGTCCAGATAGTCTTTCCCATAGCCACATGTGTGGATACGTTATCACCTTCGCATTTAAATATTTCATCCACCCATGGTGGGGCTGCTGCCGGTGCTGCTGAGCCTGGTAAGAGGCGAAAATATGTGGGTCTGGGAGACAATTTTATTTTCCTACCCTTAGCAGTAGAGACGATGCGCCCTTGGGGCCCGGAAGCAAAGTTTTTTATAAGGATATCACAACTCGTCTCATTGAGTCAGCCGGAGACCCTAGATCTGGCAGCTATTTCGCTCAGCGAAATTGTATTGATATACAGCGTGGAAATGCTGCCAGTATATTGGGCACTTTGCCTCGAAGCGACGAGGTGGGAGATTTCTTCTATTTAAGTTAAAATATTATTATGGATTGAATTTCAATCCATAATAATATTTTAATGTAATGGCTGGCATTTAATGTAAATATTTTTATTTTTAAAATAAATAAATGAGTATTTATAAAATAAAAATAAAAAATAATAGCTGACTTCGTTCGTGAGTAACCCGTGATTCGCATGTTAATAATAAAAAATAAATACAAAATATCATACGCCGCATTACACGACCCTGGTACATGGCGGATATTTTGTTTGCAATTATATAAATAAAGGTG
Source organism: Elegia similella (assembly GCA_947532085.1). Lineage (NCBI taxonomy): Eukaryota > Metazoa > Arthropoda > Insecta > Lepidoptera > Pyralidae > Elegia > Elegia similella. The sequence goes on along the minus strand of OX383940.1, from coordinate 17,743,082 downwards.
TTTGTCCATGAATGCCAAGTGTCACGAAGCGTCTCGTTCGCCATTGCAGACTTGCCAGAACGCGGTTAACCGCGTTCTGGCAAGTCGCCAGAACGCGGCGAATAAGGCGTAGACCTAAATTTAAAATTTAGCTCTACGCCTTAAGGCGTAGACCTAAATTTTTCAGGGTCGAAGGGTCGAGAGCCCTGAAACATTTATCTCTATTTTTGAAGTTAAGTGAAATTATTTATCTGTAGGAAAACGGACATATCGTTTAAAATTTTGTATAGCGAGGGCCTCGCCTATTTTATAGCTTCAAACTATAAAATAGTCTAGGGCCTTGCAATACAAAATTTTTATAGACAACTGTTTTGCTGTTTGAAGTATGAACGTAAAGCTATTCTTAGCTGCCTTAAGTAGCTATGTTTGCAAAAATGCTAAGAAAGGTCAGTGGTTTAAAATGTTCTATTGCTAGGCCCAACGCCTCTAGTATACAACATTTTAAATGATATCTCCGTTTTCTTACAAATAATTTATTCCAAATGGGGACAGCAATGGACCGAATAATTCAGGTACCTACAGCTTTTATGCCAAGCGTGGTGAGTATGTATCAATATCCTCGCATGGAACGAAGAATAATGAAATAGGCCTTTGTCGAGCAGTAAAATTCTTGCGGCTGTAATGATGATGATGATCTCGACTGCTCAGAGTACAAAGAAAATATGTACATACATACGTATATAGTATCACGTCTTTTTCCCTTGCGGGGTAGACAGAGCCTAGGTCTATGAGACCTGAAGGCCACGTTTAGCATGTTGGTGGGCATTAGGTGGAAAACAGAATCAAAACAGTGATGGGTTGCTAGCCGCATCGCCTATTAACATGATTCCTTAGATTTTACCCATTCCCTCGATCGGCTTTTACGATCTGCGCGGGAAGAGAAGCAGTTGGTACATTCTACGTTTTTTCTTATCTCCCAGACCAGCGTGGAAGAGATGTACATACATCATAAAATACCTCATGATCGGGCATTATGTGGGTATTTTATGTCATAAATGTTCTCGACCACGTAGCAGCAAGCGCAGCGTTGGCCACTTCACCTTGTGGCCGTGGTTGGCCTATCTGACCAAAATCGCAGGCTGGGTGCAAGTGGTTTCCAACCAGTTGTTTTGGATTATCCTTCATCTATGACCAACAGAGACGCACCCAGATATATGAAAGATGACGCTCTCGTTAAGGGCCCGCCATAGGCCAGGCGGCGTAGCGGTACAAACGCGGATGGTCTAAACGCGTTAGCTACTTTGGATATTTTTGCATAGCGTGAACCCTTTCATACAAATAAATCTTATACCTTTAAACGATCTTGTATATTTATATGTATATAAATTGATTTCTTTGTTCTCGGAAACGATTCTAACGATTTCGCTTAAATTTGATAAATGGAGGTTTTCGGGGGTAAACAATCGATCTAGATTAGTGTTAAACGCGTATTTTCGAGTTTTTATGCGTTTTTCTTTCCACGCAGAATATGGTCGCTGATTTCGTCCTGCCGGCAACAGTCCGTCTGGTCCAGCCGTAGTGTTACGGGTTCGAATTCCATTCGGTGACTTACTTTCTTTTTATATGTTTAAGTTGATATACATATTTTTATTGTTTTAGACAAGTTCAAAAAATATTAGTTAATGTTTGAGATAAATATTTCTCATAAATATAAATTATCACTTAGACACCACCAGTTTTAAACGTCGCCCAGGTACTATTTATTTAAAGTGTTATGTTAGTGGTATTAACTATGAGACAAACAGTTTTAAAATTTGGGAAATTTTGTGCCTCCGATTTACATACGAAAGGAAATATTATGACATAGGTAAGTAAAATAAGGTAGCATGCTACCTAAGAAGATAGGTTAAATCAATAGATTAAATCTAAGAAGATAGATTAAATCAATAAAAGTATTATAAAGTAATAATACAAGAATTGTTATAGAAATAAGCTTAAATATAAGGTATTGACAAATAATTGAAACCAAACCAACCAAATTTATGGTAAACTCTTGGAAATAACAAGTTTTAAAGATACAATGCAGAATTTTTTTAAAAGAGGTAATAAAACATTTACTTTATGCTTTTTACTAAGCTCGGTTTAAAATAATCTCATTTTGCTCACCTTGAGTCGAGTAGAAAATACTTTCTCGTAGAGGTGCTACGAGACTTCTACGATGTGCTACAGGGTGCTACGCGCTACGATTATTTCGTAGCGGTTAGAAAAGCAAATTTAACTTACATTGCTTTTGGCTATGAGATATTTCCGGTTTTTATTTACCTACCTACCTTAATATTTTTTTAGGGAGGAACCAAATTAGTTATGTTATTTTTATTTCGATATTATTTCGCAAGATGGTGAAAGTGACTTCGCTACGGTGAAATACGCCATCTAGCGGCAAACTCGAACATTATACACTATAACAGTCCAGCTAAATGGTTTGAATAGTTTCGAGAACTGTAAAAAGATGGCGCTACTTGGTCACTAATTTACATTCTTCAACGTTCCCACAGTTTGTTGACATCGAACTGTTGTTATATAAAATACTGTGATTGTTAATGGTAATACTTTTAACAATGCGCTTCTCTTACAAGCTAAAAGGAAAAGTATCTATTTGTTTATTATGAATAGCCATGTTCGTCATAAATACATAAGCTGATCAATGAATAATTATCTACCACAGATTTGTGGAATTACTTATCTGGACAAGTTCCTATTCTAAACTAAAATTATAAATGCCAAAGTAGCTTAATGTTTTTAACGCCTTAACGCCGATCATCTCAACATTTAGCTTTAATGTCATTTTTCGTCTAGGTATGGCCTTCTATCCCTAAGGTGTAGATATCGACACCTTAGGGATAGAAGGGAGGATAAAATTATCCTCCCTTTTATCCCTAAGGTGTAGATACTACACCTTAGGGATAGGAGTGAGGATATTTTAATTATTTTTTCATTATAGATGAAAAAAATAATTACTAGTTACAAACGAGCTCTTTCCCGCGACTTCATTCGCGTAAATTATAGCCGCTGATAATGTAGCTGCCTATAGGTGAAAGAAGTTTTAGAATCGATTCAGCAGTTTTTGAGGTAATGCATTACAAACAAACACAACATTATCATCATCATCATCATTCTGTTAAGAATCAAGTAAGTATTTTCCATCTTTCTCGATACTCCGCTATGTCCTTGACCTCTCTATACGATACGACTAATAATTATATATTTCTCTTTTTAATATAAGTATAGATTGTTACGAACACTTTCGATTTTATTTTTATATAATATTGCTCAAGTGGGCGAGAAAATGCTATTTTTTATTCGTATAGTTCGCATAAGAAAACGAGCTTTTTCTAGTGACTTCATTTGGTACAATTGAAACCTATGTTTTCCGCTAATAATATAGTATATTAGCAAATTTTTGAGATTGTCTATTTTAAACAAACATACGAATAATCAAGTCTTTCTTTTTACTTAATTTTGAAGCAGGCTTTTGTCCCCCATCTCACATGATGGTAAGTGACGATGAAGACGAGGATTTTATATACTTACACAGGAGATACCCATTCACTCTTTATAATATAAGTACAGAAGTATAGATGAATTCAGAGGAACACAAATATGACTATATTCATCACCCACGCATGTAGAGCACATTGGATTAGCATTCCACATAGCATTCACTAGCCGTGTGGTTTCCAGCAGAGTAGAATAGGACCACTCAAATCTTCCCATGGAGATCGTAAGAGGCGACTTAAGAAATACAAGCTAAACAACACCTCATGAACATCAATGAGACCTCTCCAACCCGTCTGGCCAGCGAAGAGAGTGTAGGCCAAATCCTCTGTCTGCTCCAAGTATGGCTCCGATAGTACAGAGAAGGTCATACTCTTGCAGTGGAGACTAAAAAGACCTGATGATGATGATGATGATGATATTCATCACCCATCCATAACAAAAACAGTCTTTGAATTCCTTCACCCTGCTTATTACCGCACCCGTAAACTATATAGTACTGCTTCATCGTAAACGGTTTACGTCCTATGTTTAAAGTATTTTAGGATTCCGTATGTTTCGTCTCCACATAAAGGCAATATTAATATTATAATAATACGTGAGTTCTTCTAACAATACGTGATTACGCCTAACAATACGTGAGTACGCCTAACAATACGTGATTGAAACTGTTTGTTATAGTAATTATGTCTCGCGTAACTTTTAAAATATTAAGGCAATATTAATAATATTGGTGGCGTTATTGCCGTCTCTTAAGCTGGTTTGGGATAAAAGAAAAAAAATATAGAAGATACCAGCTGCTTTTTTTCCCGCCCAGACCTTAACAGCTGGTCAAGGGATTGGGTGAAAATGGAATCACGTCAATCACCTATTTTGATTCCGCTTTCCAGTTTTATGCCCACTAAATGTGGTCTTTGGGTCTTATGAGTTTGGGATCTGTCTCCCCTGCAAGGGATAAAGAAGTAAAAACATGTAGATATGTATGTTATTGGAATATCCATTTTAATTAACTAATTTTATTTTTATTTTATTATTTAGTAGATTGCTTATTACTATGGTCAACCTCAACTGCCTGTCCGGTTTTTCCCCATGCATCCGAGTGAGTCTCAATACCTATATTTTTTTCAAAATCCAACGAATTCCTAAATGTCCCCGCTTAAACTGCTTCCGATGGGCAGCAGCGTTGGTAGCACAAGAAGCATAAGGAACTACGCTCGCCAACCCGCCTGCCAAGCGTGATGAGTATGGCAATATCCTCCTTCGCAACAAAAATCCTTGGGAGAGCCCTTTGTCTAGCTTCTGACGACTGAAATGATGATGAATGATATAAATTTCTCAATGACAGTATCCTTACTAATATTTTAAATGCGAAAGTAAGTTTGTTTGTTTGTTTATTTGTTTGTTTGTGTGTTACGCTTTCACGCCGTAACTACTGAACCGATCATCATGAAATTTTGCATACAAGTTCTCTGGAGTGCGGAGAAGGACATAGGCTACCTTTTATCCCGGGAAAAAGTACTAATCCCGAGGGATCGACATTGACGCGGGCGGAGCCGCGGGCGGAAGCTAGTATTTTATGAATCTGAGCTGTGTAATAATCTTAAATTTTTCTCAGATTAAAAAATAATATTGAAAATGCAGCTAGTATGTGTACTGATTTGAAGGCAAACAAAGTAAGTACGCGATGCATACGAAACGCAAGTGTATTCATAGCACAGTATGAATACAGGTTCATTTAGAATCTCCTGTCATAACTAATAGATTTTAACATCATTAAAATACATATTTCCTTACTAATATTATAAATGCGAAAGTGAGTTTGTTTGTTTGTTACATTTTTACGCCGTAACTACAGAACCGATTATCATAAAATTTTGCATACATGTTCTCTGGAGTACGGAGAAGGTCATAGGCTACCTTTTATCCCGGAAAAAGGGTGTTTCTATTCCCGAGGGATCGACATTGTCGCGGGCGGAGCCGCGAGCGAAAGCTAGTACTTTATATTTATTAAAATAGATTAGCCGTGTGGTTTCCGGCAAAGTAGAATAGGACCACTCCTAGTTTTCCCATGGAGTAGTCTTCCCACTTAGGAAATACAAGCTAAACAAAGCTCATAATCATCAATGAGACCTCTCCAACCCATTTAGTCAGCGAGTAGATTGTAGGCCAAATTCTCTGTCTGCTCTGGCCAAGTATGGCTCCGGTAGTACAGAGGTCATGCTCCTGCAGTGGAGACTAAAAAGATGATGTTGATGATGATGAATAGATACGGCCAAGTTGGAGTTAGTAGTCTTCGCATATGCAAGGTTCCTTTCCACGATGATGATGACGATGGTGATGGTGATGATGAATTATACATACACGAACTCTAAAAACAGTACTCTTTTTTGCAATCGCGTAAAACTTAGATTAATTAAAAACATAGTTTTCTTCCATGCTGGTCTGGGAGAAAAGAAAAAATGTAGAATGAGCCAGCTACTTCTCTTCCCACGCAGATCGTAAAAGCTGATCGAGGGATTGGGCTAAAATCTGCGGAATTATGTCAATAGAGGGGGGGAAATGCGGCTAGTAACCCATCACAATTTGATTCCGTTTTCCATCTACACGTCCTACAACATTCTAAATGTGGCCATAAGGTCTTATAGACCTAGGCTAAGTCTGCCCCGCAAGGGTAAAAGACGTGATGCTATGTAAAACTTGAGTAAATAAACGACGTCAAAGTACTTGGGCGACATTCAATAACAAAATGAAACCCACACGCCTAATTTGCGATTCACTAGTGAGCCACGCTCATTCAATAGCTACTGATTACATCATTTGAGTTATTGAAGTATTTTTCCAATTAAGGTCGGTACACGCACGATACAGATGCTACGATGTGGATAAAGATTTATAACTAAGGCTGGGTTTCCACCAAAATTGTGCAAGGAGTTTTTATAAACACGATCCGTCTTATTATAAAACGAGAACTAACCTGGTTTAAACCATTATCCGACCGAAATAAGTCAACACTTATCACTTTGACGTTTGGTCAAGTGTCAATGACAATTTTTGGGATGGATAATAGTTCAAACCTGGTACTAAAGTTAGTCCGCGTTTTATAATAAGACTGGTTAAGTTTTCTTATAAACACGATCACTCTTATATAACGCGGACTTACTTTTAGTACTTGGTTTAAACCATTATCCGTCCAAAATAAATTGACAATGACAGTTGACCAAATTTCAAAGTAATAAGTGTCGTCTTATTTTGGTTGGATAATGGTTTAAACCTGGTACTAAAGATAGTTCTTCTTTTTCTAATAAGACGGGAATTGACGGGATATGTCTGAAAACAAAGTAACTTACTCCATGACCAACCCTTACTGATTTATTATTAGTATTGATGAGGATTGGATTGAACTGAGGAGCCCGATGACCCAGTGGTCGTGAACATTAATAGCGCTTACGTAAGTTAAGCCAACCCTGGGCGCAGTCCCCACTGTGATGGGTGACCGCAAGTGATTCAAAAAATTCTCGAGCTCTTTCGTGCTTCCATGAATCGTTTCGTTGATACGGCGGAGCGTGGTGGCCTGGCGACTATTCCAACGAATCCATTGGTTTGATCATAGACGACACAGCAAGGCGGCATACACCAACATGCTAAGTATATCTCGCTACAGCCGCTCCGTGCCAGTAAATTTTAGTTATTCCACACATTGTTTATAAACATGGACATTTATAGCAATTACAAATTAAAAGTCCACTAAAAGCACTTTGCAAAACAATCCATAACTAAACATATATCTTCTTATTTTTTTTTTGAAAGACTATATAGCTAGCTCCAAGTGAGCTTTCGCTACTTCACCGGGCGTTTGAGGCGAGAGCAGAGTGCCCTTAACCTTTATAGACAACATCACCAAAGGGCCCCCAGGAGGGACGGACCTCGGCTTTGGGCGTTGCCTGTGTGCGCAAGGCTTGAAGAGACAGCAAACTCTCATATTGCCTGATGGGCCGCGTATACGTGCATGCACGAAGGGCCAATCTGAGAAACAATGGCAAAAGCCTTTAGAGAGCAGCAACTCTCATCTTTTGCCTTATTGGCCGAAAGCTACGTTGCCAGAAGGGCCTATCCTGTGTGCAAGTCACCCGGGACCGCCGGGTCTTATTATAAAACGAGGTCTAACTTTTGTTCCTGGTTTAAACCATTATCCGACCAAATTAAGTCGACACTTATCACTTTGACATTTGGTCAACTGTCATTGTCAATTTGTTTTGGATGGATAATGGTTTAAACCAGGTACTAAAGTTAGACCTCGTTTTATAATAAGGCTGTTAATATATAATATTCTAGGATATTGTAATATATATATTTTTTTTAATATAATATATATTTATTTTAATATATATATTGTCAGGTCCGTGATGCAGTGGTTAACACGCCAGCCTGCGACATGGAGTGCCCGGGTTCGATCCCTGGCCAGGTCAAGATGGAAAATGATCTTTTTCAGATTGGCCTGTGTCTTGGATGATATATGTATTTGTTATAAAATATAGTATCGTTGAGTTAGTATCCCATAACACAAGTCTCGAACTTACCTTGGGGCTAGGTCAATCAGTGTGATTGGTCCAAAAAAAAAATAGTGTACCAAAATCTCTGCTAAGAACTTACTCTGTGCGTGTCTTTAAGTTCCATTAAAGTTGTGCAAGGAAACATGCGAAAAAGATTCCACCAATCCTTATCCTAACTAATATTATAAATGCGAAGTTTGTTTGTTTGTTTATTTGTTTGTTTGTTTGTTACGCTTTCACGCCGTAACTACTAAACCAATCATCATGAAATTTTGCATACAAGTTCTCTGGAGTGCGGAGAAGGACATAGGCTACCTTTTATCCCGGGAAAATGTACTATTCCCGAGGGATCGACATTGACGCGGGCGGAGCCGCGAGCGAAAGCTAATAATTAATAATTGTGAATACGATCAAGTATCTTCAACTGTCTGTCTGGTATTTGCAGGTATGACTATTTGTTTTTTCCCCATTCATCCAAGTATCCACCTTCATTACCTTCCCAAATCCAACAAACTCTTATGCCTCTTTAGCTTAAAACTGCTTTCGGTGGGCAGCAGTGTTGGAAGCACAAGAGGTCTAATAAAACGCTGACCAACTCGCCTGCCAAGCGTATTGGAGTTGTTTTGTATCTTTATATCCAGGAAACTTTTTTTAATCTTGCAGGCGACAATATCCATTACTCCAGTGGACAATTATACAGGAACTATCAAAATAAACTCTTGACAATATCGCGAAGTTCGGTTAACTTTAACCGAAACAGAGGCCGGCGTTATTATGCCAGGGTTTAATTACCCGGTTCACGGCTCTGGCTTTAATTTCTCTAGCCCCACTGAATGTATCCGTAATATCTAGAGAATATCTAGAGCTCGATGGCCCAGCGGGCGTATGCGTTACATGTTAAGTAAACCCAGGCGCGGATCCCACTGGGATTGGTGACTATAAGTGGCATCCTGAGACCAAGCCTAATCTCATAAGTTAAGGATTACATTATGACTTTTTTTTGGAAAATCATTCTTAAAATTATATTTTAATTTATCTAATCCTTACTAATATTATCCTTACTAATATTATAAATGCGAAAGTGAGTTTGTTTATTTGTTTGTTTGTTACGCTTTCACGCCGTAACTACTGAACCGATTATCATGAAATTTGTATACAAGTTCTCTGGAGTACGAAGAAGGGCATAGGCTACCTTTTATCCCGGGAAAGTACTGTTCCCGAGAGATTGACATTGACGCGGGCGGAGCCGCGGGCGAAAGCTACTCTTTCATAAATGATAAATTACTATACTGTAATGTAACGTTGTTGCCCAGATTGGTGCTTCGACATTAGTCATTTTACAAAACAGCTAATATATGTGAAAAATTAAAGAAATTTCGCAGTATACCTACTGGGCCTACTGAACCAAATTTAATTGCATTTTTACATTCCCTTTTCTGACTATATTTAATAAATTCAGGGAAAGTAAAACATCCGGAACACAGCGAGGCTTAAAAATTTCATAAGTCTCACTTTATGTCCCGACTACGGGACCTGTGAACTGAGCTCGCGGAAATTCTATTATCCAGTCAAGGATATTTCCTGCTAGCTGTTGCCCACGACTTCTTCCGCGGCAATTCAAAAACTTTGTCTGTTATTATGATTAATTAGTTTTTTTATTAGTATAGATGAATAATTTTCCCCCGTTTTCAAAACATTTTTTATTTATGCTTCGCCCCTATTGGTCGCAGTGTGATGTTTTACAGTCTAAAGCCTTCCTCAATAAATGGACTATCCAACACAAAGAATTTTCCAATTTGAACCAGTAAGTTCCTGAGATGAGCGCGTTCAAACAAACATACAAACGAACTCTTCTGCTTTATAATATTAGTATAGTTTAACTTTCTCTGGCTGCTCTAGCCAAGTATGGCTCTAGTAGTACAGAGAGGGTCGTGCTCCTGTAGTGGAGACTAAAAAGGACCTGATGATGATGATGATGATGATGATAACCAAAAACTGATTATAGTGTTACCAACACCGCAACTATTAATTATAGTGGAAATATAAGCTTTATTTAAATTAATCGCAAATATTTTAAGAGCTGGTATCTATTGGTCAAAGATATCCATTAGTTAGTACAAAAAAAAAATTAATATCGATAAATCAGCTGCTTGGCGAGGTCAGTGACTCTGCATCCATAGTAAAAAGGTGTTTTGGTTTTGGTCCAGATATCTCGAAAACTAGTGTGTGATGTGTTTTATTTTCCTTCTAAAGCATGTTTCTAGCTTATGAATGCCAGCCGTTAAAATATTTTTAAATAAGAATTTAGATAAAAGCGTTTAAATAAAGATTTACCTTAAAAGAGGTCTATTACAGTAAAGCGCAAATATATATTTTTTTAAATCGACCCTACCTAGTTTGTTTTAGTTTCTAAATTCAAAATATTTTTTCACAATATAATTCCGATGGGCATTGGAAGTACGAGATAAAAGAAACTGCGCTCGCCAAGCCACCTGCCAAGCGTAGTGAGTATGGCAATATCCTACCATGGAACGAACAATCTTTGGGAGAGGCCCTTTCGTCCAGCAGTAAATTTTTTGCATCTATAACATTGATGATATATTTTATGTTTAACAAATCAACTGTATATTTTTGGAATCTTAATATTTAAGCTTTTTCAAATGAACATTCCAAGATGGAAGTTTTTTTTTTTCCAAGTATTGAAGTAGGCATTTGTCATCTGATGGTAAGTGACGATGAAGACGAGGATGTTACATGCCTATTAATAAATGAGCATTAGGTACACCGGGGATTATACTCGCGTAAAATTACCTGTTTTACATTCCCTATATTTCCCAAATCCCACTCTGCATTAGGGACTCGGGACCTTTGAATTGAAATTATTTCTTATTCTCTTCTCATCTATAAATATCTCATCTAAAAACGAATCCCACCGGAAGCATACTTTGTTTAGTTGTTTCCAGTTTGGTTAGGACATTGCAGGCTTGAATCACCTGATTGTCTGATAATAAAGATGATTCCGTGCTTCGGAAGGCACGTTAAGCTGGTGATCCCGGCTGCCATCTGGTAGTCGTTAAAGGAACCACGTCAGAGGCCGAGAGGCGGTTCCGAAGAACTCTGACACCAGGGTGTGCATGGTCGATTGACCGTGACTCCGACTTGAAATGATGATGATCTAAAAATACTAATATGGTTTTGATTATTACGGATTTATGCTACATCAGACTTAACAGCATTTTATCTCAGCATCTTTTTCATATACAGGTTCCAAAATGTAAGTAATTCTGCAGAATACCAACCGGGCCATTACGCCTGCGTGTAATTGCCCGTTTTACATTCCCTGACTTTATTTCCCAGGTCCCACTCTGTGTTTCCAACCGGGACCTATGAACTAAGATCGCGGAAATTTTATACTTCAAGATTATTAAGTACTAGCTTTCGCCCGCGGCTCCGCCCGCGTCAATGTCGATCCCTCGGGAATAGTACTTTTTCCCGGGATAAAAGGTAGCCTATGTCCTTCTCCGCACTCCAGAAAACTTGTATGCAAAATTTCATGATGATCGGTTCAGTAGTTACGGCGTGAAAGCGTAACAAACAAACAAATAAACAAACTCACTTTCACATTTATAATATTAGTAAGGATAAGGATTCTTTTTTTAAGTGAAAATTTCTCTAGCTGCGTAACTCGCGTAAGAATATATGACCTGATCGAAAATTCGTAAGACGGACACGTGAGCTGAGACCGCCGAAAAGCGATTTGTCAGTTCTGCCGGCACTCCCGGAGTGCAACCCGTTATTTTTTTTATTTTAATAATGTTGCAATAAAAAGTATTTTGTTTCTTTCTCTCAAGATTATTTCTTTTCAATCAAAAAAACTGATATAACACTGGAATATATATAGTTTCATCCTTATGGGTAGATAAAGTCAAAGGTATGCAATACTAAACATGCATACATACGGCAGGTCCAAAATGTCGTATCTTGCAAAGAGAGTCATGATCCTGCAGTAAAGACTAAAAAGACCTGTTGATGATGATGATGAGGCCCGTCATCATCGAAAATAATGTCAATTCTCATTAGCAACCAATACGAGTAGCTAGCGAATTTCGAATTTGCACAATTGATTATTCCAGCCGCCGGTTGCCGATAACAACAGGAAAACATGGATTTACTCAACGTCACTGTAACCTAAGCGATTTAAACTTGCAGTAGGTAATTGACCAAATATGGGCTGATTTTGAACCTATTGTGCGAACAGTTAGAATGCCTAGAGTTGCCAGCAAAATACGTATATAATAAAATACATACATAGTTACCAGAATAATTGAAAGAAAAGCATTCATTCAAAATTCCAGCCAGACAGCAAGCGTGAGCTAAACAAGAAAAAAAAATTGGATGTCTGTAAAATCGGTTTACGGATGGTAATTTTACGCGATATCGGTGGAAGAGGGAGAGATGCGTCACAAACCGACCGCTTAGGCCGATCGTGCCTCTCTATTGCTTGTTCCGCGCTCTCGTTTACACACGGAACGTGACACATTTTTGTGCGTGCAGCCGGCGTTCATCGATATATTGAAGAAAGAGGTTATCACGTCTAAAACAAAAATACTGCCTTCTTTTTACCATTATTATTTACACGATTGTTTCGATTTGACAAACGTTAATGTATTTTACTATGATTTTGAGGATTAAATAGGTACTTATATGTCAAAGTCAAATTTCACATTTCACCCCAGTGGTTTTGTGCGACCTTTCGGAAAACCCATACAAATAATGGTTTAAACTAGAGTCAATTAATGTTAGTGGCATATCGATTCTACTAGTTCAAAAATTAAGCTCCTGACCTATAATGTTAATGTTAAAGCCGATTCTTCAATTACAAAATATATGTAGAACGGACACTTAAAGGCATACATACATACACTTATTGAATCCTTACTAATATTATAAATGCGAAAGTGACTTTGTTTGTTTGTTTGTTTGTTACGCTTTCACGCCGTAACTACTGAACCGATCATCATGCAATTTTGCATACAAGTTCTCTGGAGTACGGAGAAGGACATAAGCTACCTTTTATCGACATTGACGCGGGCGGAGTCGCGGGCGAAAGCTAGTTAAGAAATAAAATATGGTGAAATATATTTTTTTTTATAGCGGGCGGGATTTGAACCTGCGACCTTAAGTGTCGACGACTTCCGCTCTTCCAACTGAGCCACCGCCTGTTTTACATACATATTATCACGTCTTTACCCCTTAAGAGGTAGACCGAGGCCCTAAGACCCAAAGACCACATTTCGCATGCTGGTCGGGCATGTAGCTAAAAATGGAATCAAAATAGTGATGGGTTGCTAGCCGAATCGACTACTACCATGATTCCTTAGATTTGCGCCCATTCCCTCGTTCGGCTTTTATAATCTGCATGTGTAGCAAAAGCAGAAGCACTTAAAATAACTTTTTTCTTCGCTCTCATTATAGCTGCAATAGAAATAAACATACTGTGAAAATTTTAATTGTGCACCTACATGTGGTTCATGAAATACTTCTACGGACAGACGGCCTCATGGGACCCCATTAACACGCTACCTAGGCTTTACCCTGGGTACCGTGTAACCCTTAAAATAACCCTTCAAATTAACTGTTGTTTTCTTAAAGGCTGTTGCGTTTGTGAACAAACTTGAAATTTACAACGAATCACGAAACATTTTAACTGATCAAGTTTCTAATTGAAGTATTCGTTAATTCCAAAAACGAATAGTTAATAACAAACATATAATTAATAACAAAATGCATTGTGTTTGAAATAAGTTTAACACAATTATGATCTAATCCTGTCTATCCTAGTCTAGTACTTAATAACTGTTTTAACATATATAATATCTGTTGCGACTTCCTGAAAGAGTCACTGCATTCTCCGATCAACCCCAGAATCACAGCAAGGGAAAATTCAGTAAACACTCACCTGGATTCGTTTGTGAACAGGATTCGAAAGGATTCGCCTTCGACGGGACCTCGTGTCGACCGGCCGACGACCCTTGTGCTTGAACTTTATTATTTTCTTGCTGCCTACACTTGTGGTACACCATCACACACTCGCGGATGAGGATTTAGAGTTGTTTTCGGCCAGCGAAGCTCTTAGGGTCGTTATTTTTGGAAATTATATCAGCGCAAGCGGCGCGCTAACATGACTCGAACGCCATATTTTTACGACTGTCGTTTCGGCCAATCACAGGCCGTCTCGGCGAAGGAAGTAGATATAGGGGGGAACGGATCAAGGACCACAGATAGGCAATTTTATTTGGGTTTTTAAAGTTAATGCTTACACATTTTCCCCCACCTGAAATCCACAAGGGTTTCACAGAGAATGCAAATTGAAAGATAAAAAAGCAATAGGTACGCACTATTGCAAGAATATCTAGAAATATTATTTTCGAAAGATAAAGTAATAAATAAGTTTTAACTAGCCTAAGGATTGGATAGTGTGTATTTATGTTTTAGTAATTTATGAAAAAATATCTTAATTAATTGGTAAGGGACAAACCTTTACTACCGGCCTACGAAAGGTCTTTCCGTTAGCAGTTCGGAAAGTAACTACTCTGATTACTTGATCCGAACCAGCATGCACTTGCACAATACGTGCCAACTTCCAGAACATCGGCGGAAGATTAGGTTCGTTAACTATGACTAAGTTATCTATTTTAATATTTGGGTCATGTACGAACCTTTTGTTCTTTCGTTGTAATGTATGAAGATAATCACGCTGCCATACGCGCCAAAATCTCTGGATAATTTTCTTAAGCATGACCCAACGAGAGCGCGGACACGAAATAAAACATCTAACACACTTTGACAGCACGGTACGTATCAGAAGTCTCAATCCAATTATCCAAAACTGGCGTTGAATAAGAGATTGTAAGGTTCGAGGTCCACAATGCAAATATTTTTTATGAAAAGGTTTTATTCTAATTTTAGATATTGGACATTGTTTAGGTAACAAAAAAGGGTGTAACGCAGATGGTGACAGATTAGCCTCATCGATGCGTTCCCCCACCCGCACGATCCCATCATCGTCCAGGAAAGGTGAAAGTTTTTGAATGGACTTTACACATGGTTCATTATCTCGCACTCGACTGACTTCGGAAGACATATAATGATACTGACTCAATTTAAATAATACTTTAGTTGACTTCTCGAGTTCAGTACTACTGAGAAATGAAAGAATTCGATTTTGCCTTGCAACCCTCGAATTTGAAATAAATCTAATACACCATGCTACAATTCTTAGAATTTTTGTAAAAAAGGAATGTCTGGCAATTAAGTCCAGAAGTAGGTTTCTCACATTAATCACGTGAAGACTTTTAGTGTCTAGTGATTTAAACTCGGGTAAGTATTCTTTTGGAAGTAGAACCCGTTTGTTAGGCCATTGACTAGGCAAATCCTGTAGCCAAGAAGGACCTTTCCACCACAGAGGATGGTCTATAAGCTCTGGACAGGACACTCCGCGACTACAACAGTCGGCCGGGTTATCCTTAGACGAAACATAAGACCAGTGATCGGTACTAATCAAGTCAGTTGCTTGAATGACACGATTGTCTACATACATTTTTAACAAATGAGGGGCTGTATTAAGCCATGACAAGGTAGTGCTGCTGTCTGAATAAGCTCGAATAGAATTAATAGTTATATAGTCTTTAAGCAAATTATACATGTGCGATAGAACTTTTGCTAGAAGCACCGCTGCGCTTAGCTCGAGTCTATTTACCGTGGTAGGTTTTAAAGGAGCTACTCTAGATTTTCCAATCAGTAAACTAGTCGCAGTAGAAATTCTGGGCTCATTAGTAACCACACAAATATACACACAACAACCATAGCCTTTCAGAGAACCATCGCAGAAACCTACCAAGTGTACTTCCATCGGATTGGAAGGTATAACTAACCGCGGAAGAGATTTTTTTTGTAAATCAGACAAATTGGCCGCTATTAAATGCCATTGTTTGGTTAAATGTTTTGGAATAGTCTCATCCCACGATAAATTTAACCGCCATATTTCTTGCAACAGCGATTTTGCTGCAAAGACTACTGGGCATATCCAACCGAGTGGATCGAAAATGCGAGCTACTAAAGAGAGTATGGCTCTTTTAGTAAATTTGACTTCGAACGAGTCTGAAAAGGCATATGAAAAAGAATCATTAATGGGATTCCATCGTGTCCTTAATATTTTGACAAACTCATTTCCCGATTCATCGAAGGATTTGGAACTTTGACAAAATTCAGGAGGAACATCCTTAAGAAGACGAGGAGCGTTAGTAGTCCATTTCTCGGGTCTTATCAATATTTGCCGATACATACGACGGATGTCGGCAGTAAAAACTATTTTGTGAAGTCTAAGTTTTGTCACTAAATCGACAATATCCACTTGCAGCTTAGGACCCACATGAACAATATTATTGAGTGACAGAGTATTCGAGGTCCAACTACTGGCATCGAAGACTACTCGTAAACGTGTCGTTGTACTATCGGGTCGTATTACACAATGGTGAGGAATAATATAACGGTCAGTAGACAAAGATTCAGCAGGCTGCATATGTCCCAGATCTTCGTACTGCTGCATAAATTCCTTATATTCCGTTTTCAACTCAGTCTGGCTGGCAAGACGCTTTTCCAAGTTGAGAAAACGGTTAAGAGCCTGATGATATGATTCTCCTAAGGCTGGAGTATCATCTTTAAGCATAATTGGTACAACATAACGACCTTCGAAGGTACGATATGTGCCATTTTTATATTTTTGTTTACATATTTCATCCTCAGGACCGGAAATTTTACATTTCGACGGTTCTTCGGATTCCCAAAACCGTTGAACGATCTCATCGAGCGCACAAGAAGACGCGATGAGTGACGTAACGGGTGTGGCTGGAGTTTGAGCCACTTCACATATTTCATCCTTAGGACCGGAAATTTTACATTTCGGCGGTTCTTCGGATTCCCTAAAACGTTGAACGCTCTCATCGAGCGCACTAGGAGACGCGATGAGTGACGTAACGGGTGTGGCTGAAGTTTGAGCCACTTCACATATTTCATCCTTAGGACCGGAAATTTTACATTTCGACGGCTCTTCGGATTCCCAAAACCGTTGAACGCTCTTATCGAGCGCACCAGAAGACGCGATGAGTGACGTAACGGGTGTGGCTGGAGTTTGAGCCACCACGTTTTGAAGAAACTGACCACTGATCACCCAGCCGAATACACTAGACAGTGCACATGGAAAACCAGGACCTGGGCAATAACGTGAACCAGTATATATCTGGTCAAAACAGTCTACTCCTAACAACAGATCGATCGGACCCGATTTATCAAAATCTTGGTCGGCGAGATCCAGATGTTTAAACTTTTCCTTGACAACAGACGGTAACGAAGTTGAAGGAATCATTGAAGTGATTTTAGGCAAAACCACTAATGGTATATCGAATTGGGGCGAGTCATTTGACCTAGGCACAATAGAGCCAAAAGTATAACCTTTAATATTACAAACATAATTTTGACCGAGACTGGTTACATTTAAATTACACTTTTTTATTTGTAAACCTAACTGTCGCACACAGCTACTTGTAATGAAAGACCCCATCGAGCCACTATCTATGATTATACGAGCATACTGCAATGAACCATCCACTCTTCTCAACCGAACCACTGCTGAACCAATAATTTTGGTACTCATAAGTGACTTTGACATTTTTGGCTGAGTTGTACAAGTTAGGGAAGTGCTTATATTGGAATTCTCAGAAGCCTTTAGGTCAATGGTATTAGCTAATAAGCGTTTATGTTCTTCATGTAATAATGTGTTATATTTTGAGTTACAAATGAAACACATGGACTTAGACTTGCAGTCTGCACTAGTGTGACCGGGCCTTAAGCAGTTTTGACATAATTGTAACTCTTTAACTAATTGTTGTCGCTGTCCTATATTCATAGAATGTACTTTACCACAGCGATATATTGAATGATTTTCATGACAATACGCACAGACAGCCTGATTAGGTTTATTATTATTTGAGTTCGAAGAAGTAATTAAGGAAGAATTTGATTGCCGAGAAAAATTATCTTTCTTTGTATTATTGTGGTTTTGTTTATTTGTAGAATTGAATGACTGTAAATTACTAGGTTTACTAACCTCTAATACCTTTATATAATTCTGTAAATAAACAATCAAATTATTAAATTTAGGAATTTCTTCGGTATTTTGTAATTCAAACCTTTTCCTAGTTTCTGTATCAAGCGGCCGAGATGCTATGTAAAATAAAAGAAATTCACTTAAATCATCAATATGTAACCCGCGCAAGGCACTAACACATTCATAAAGTGTGTTGGTTAATTGTGATAAGTTTGATAATGATGGCCGTTGGATCGGATTTAATTTTATTATTTTTTCTAAATAAGCGGTGGCTAAAATACGTTTATTATCATACCTGTCTAGCAACGCTGCATAAACAACAGAATAATTAGCTGATGTTATAGGAACACCCTTAGCTAGTGTCAGGGCATACCCGGACAGACATGACAACAAATAGTAAAATTTCTCTGTGTCCGACAACGAAACATTATTATGCACAAGCGACGTATAACTATCTTTAAACATCTGCCAGTTCTCTATATTACCATCAAACTTAGCTATTTGCAATTTGGGTAATTTCACTTGAGAGTTGGAATGCGTATGACCTTGACACAGTTCCGAGCGCGAACTTACGTCGAGAGAGTCGGCATACTCAATGACAAAATAATATAACTCGTCAAATGACAACAAATCATTATTATCGATAACAAATTGAGGATTTAGTTTAAGTTGCAACCGGTTTACACGATCGTTGCATTCCAAGAAATTATCACGAATTATATCAATTCTTTTATACCTAGCTCGAAAGGATGCTAATTTAGTTTTATTTTCTTTCGTAATTTTTGCTAAGTCATAAAGTATTTGCATATTTTTAAACTCATATTCACGTTTTTTAATGGTTGACATTAATTCTCCTTCTGCCATGTTTTCGCTAAGCACTAATTGTGAAAGTACGAGTAAGGTAGGTAGGTAGCAAAAGTTTAAATGGAAACTGAGTAATGGAACAGATATTCACAAAACACGTAGGTTTTAAAACTACGGACTATTACTTATAATCATAAATACACACCTCGCTGCTATTAATCAACCTTAGGTAGGTATCTAGGCTATCCAAAATAGTTCGAAAGCCTGAGTAACAAGATAGTACCTTATGGCATACAAATCGAACGATTAAGGGATAATTACAAGGGAATTAACGAGATAAGAAGTATGTACTCGTAAGCAATAGGTATTTACTATGGTATGGCACAGGTATGGACTTTCCTGTTTGATCCGAGATTGTTAGACAAATAGACAAATGCTAGGTGGGTAAGTACCTAGTTAATTTGAATCTATAATAAGTCTATTTATGAATAAATTAGTTATCCATATTTGGAAATAACTTTAATTGAAAATATTGAAATTAAGTGGGTAAATTTGAAATAAGTACGTAAGGAATGTCCTCACAGGAGGCACCATAAATTAATGTTGCGACTTCCTGAAAGAGTCACTGCATTCTCCGATCAACCCCAGAATCACAGCAAGGGAAAATTCAGTAAACACTTACCTGGATTCGTTTGTGAACAGGATTCAAAAGGATTCGCCTTCGACGGGACCTCGTGTCGACCGGCCGACGACCCTTGTGCTTGACCTTTATTATTTTCTTGCTGCCTACACTTGTGGTACACCATCACACACTCGCGGATGAGGATTTAGAGTTGTTTTCGGCCAGCGAAGCTATTAGGGTCGTTATTTTTGGAAATTATATCAGCGCAAGCGGCGCGCTAACATGACTCGAACGCCATATTTTTACGACTGTCGTTTCGGCCAATCACAGGCCGTCTCGGCGAAGGAAGTAGATATAGGGGGGAACGGATCAAGGACCACAGATAGGCAATTTTATTTGGGTTTTTAAAGTTAATGCTTACACAATATCCTTTTCATTTGAATCTTGACAACTAACCGGTCGACGTCATTTCTTTATTAATTTGTGAGTGCACACTTTTTTTAGAATAAATTATTATTAAATATCCATAAAGTTATCTCAATTCTTAATTTATCAGATTTTTTAATTATGATGTTTTAAAAAAGAAATTATTTTATTTGGAGGGTATATAGCCTTTGATGTTGATGCAGTCAAGAGTTTCATTACTTTTAAGCGCTTATCACAAGTAGTTTTGTTATATTAATATAAAAAAATCAGATATAACAAATCTAAATCAGTTTTGCTGCATGCTGCTTATTGCAAAAGCCCTCTTTCGATATTTTCCTATTTCAAAGAATTTAACCATTTAAAATTCTTCAAAAATGATTCAGTAGTTTGATTGAAATAATTTTTTTTTGATGCAATCTGCCTATTTTAGACGCACTGATTAAACCGTTTTAACCGACTTTAAGAAAGGAGGAGGTTCTCCATTCGTCGGAATCTGTTATCTCATAACTTGTGCAACTGAAAACAAAAAGTTATATTACAAACGATTCATGCTGTAACATGATTTGAGAAAATTTTACGGTCAGCCGCCTGCCTGTTACCATCCCTTCTTGAGTAGCTCCAAAATTGCACGCAAACACCGGTAAAAATGAAATATAAGTATACTAACGCTGGGTATCGAACCCAAAGCCACTCATAGCAAATATTATATGTGCAGAATTCTGCACATAAATAAGTAGCAGCGCACTTGTCCGTCCATTTATACGCTGCTATTGAGTCTACAACTCATGTTGACTGCGAACGGAGTTCCAGAGTGTTCTACGAAATATTCTCTAGTTTGCTAGGTGCATAAACAGATGAGTACTTATGTACTCGTATTACGAGTGCCTACCATTTCACCCAACTGCGGCAAAACTAAAGAGATTAACAAATATAATAATTTCAAAATTTAAAAACGCATGACTGCTCTGGACCTTATCACACTATCGAGATGCGAGTGAGTTGAAAGCGGGGCGAGTGTGCAGCGAGTTCGCCGCGAATTGGCAACGTGTGCGCGGCGAACACGCCGCGAGGACGCCGCGGGTGCGCAGCGAACTCGCGTTACTGATTTGTATTGGTACTGATTGTACAAAACACAGATCGCACGACGCGACTGCTCACCCGGAAGGCTTTATTCTGCATTCACAATGCTATTCTGTTAAGTTCTAATTAAATTAAGAAATAAGATATGGTAAAAAAAATCCACGCAGGCAGGGTTTGAACCAATTGACCTTAGGATACGCGACCTACGCTCTACCAATTCAGCCACGGCGCTTCGATTCTAGACGTCGAAAATATACATCATATCCAATGGGATACAGTATACAAGCCGTAAGGCGTATATGGGCCCCTTTTACGCCTTAAGGATAAGGGCCACTTATAAGCCTTAAGGCTTGCGTACCTAACACAACTACCCCACTCTTAAAAGTGATATTTGGTACTTAATTTAATAAGAGTATACATTTTAAACAGTCTTTTTTTCATTTTTTAAAGTACCTCAGTAAAAAAAGAACAATAATAGTACAAATACTCATACAGTGTTATTATAAAACGAGGAATAACTTTATTACCTGGTTTAAACCATTATCAGACCAATATAAATTTACAATGACAGCTGACAAAATGTCAAAGTGATGATTGTCGACTTATATTGATCGGATAATGGTTTAAACCAGTTACTAAAGTCCATAGGAAAAGTTGTTCATATCATCATCTTCTCTTTCATCTTCAAGGATTGGACAGGGGTTTCTTTACATCTATATATATATATATATTTTATTTTTTAATATTATTATAAAGCTGAAGAGTTTGTTTGTTGGAACGCGCTAATCTCAGGAACTACTTTTGAGAAAGGCTGGGCTATAAAAGATCACGCTGCGACCAATAGAAGCGAAGCATCCATAAAAAAGTTTTTTTTTCGCTTTTCTTTAGCATTTTATACTTTATTCCACAAAAACAGCACTAGTCTTAGACGCAGCACTGAAAACACTGGTTTAAAGCCTGCACGATATTTTACAGAAACCCCACAAGTGGCCATTTTGAAAACGGGGGAAAATTATTCATCTTTACTAAGAAATAAACCAATTATCATAATAACAGAAATTGCCGCGGACGAAGTCGCGGGCAACAGCTAGTATTATATATATCTAAATAATTTCCGTTATATGATATGATGTGATAAACGGCTTAATTGTCGGGTTCAACATGTTTTATGCCATCCGTGCGCTCTCTTCCTGGGCTATCGAGCTCCTGTCTATTTATAACATATTATGTGCAATGTAATGAGTATCTTTTCTATTCTCGCCCACTCATTTCCAAAGGTCACAAGACAAGAAGATTAGTAACATGAACAAAAGCTTAATAGTGAACAATACATTATGACATTGGAGATTCTTAAAGCATGGTGCATTAAGTTGCATTATATATACACGGTGTATATCCCTATATACACCGTGTATTATAATATATAAATGTATACACTTAACTTAAAGTATACAAGGTGTATACAGGGTGCTTTTGAACTCCCTGGTGATAATTTAATGATGGGATCAGAATCCCTAATGGAATATACATCCGCAAGAATGAATTTTACCAGCTGATCGGTTTGAAGTTTGAATTTGCATTGTATATAGTCAATTTTTTTAAATTTTTATCAATGTTGCAAAAGATTCATTCATAAAATAGGTTTTTGCATGCACTTTCTTACGTCAATTCACATTTTAAATAGCACTTATATTCAAAATATTAAATAGTTCAAAAGGTACAAACTACCAGCGTTTCAGAACCTTCTCGCTTGTGGGATATTGTATGTAGATTTTAATTTTGACATTAAAATATTGTCAGAGAATTCAAAACCACCCTGTATGTATAGTCGATACATACTTGAAAAGGCAACTTAATATTAAAATATCATCGTCATATAAGCCGCAAGAAGTCCACTGCTGGACATAGGCCTCACCCAAGGATTTCCAATACGACCGGTCGGAAGCGGTCTGCATCCAGCGTCTTCCTGCGACCTTAGTCAGGTCATCCGACCATCTGGTCGGTGGATGTCCGACGCTGCGCTTGCCGGTACGTGGTAACCTAACCATTCGAGAACCCTTCTGCCCCATCGGTCATCGGTTATGCGCGCTATGTTGAAATGAATCACATAAATGATCTCAAAGCTGTAAACTTGAACTCGACACTAATTCTGCTTGTCGGTCTGTTTGTTACCTCTTTACGCTTCAACCATTGAACTGATTGAGATGAAACTTGGTATGAAGGTAGTTTGAGGCCCCAGGGAAGGTTATAGGGAAGTGGTACCTCTGATCTCGAAAACAGATACACTTGTGGAAGTATCTACACTTACGCGAGCGATGTCGCGGGCTATAATAAAACAACTTTTTGTATCTTATGGTTTAGGGTTACTCCGGTCCTTTGGAACGATTGCTATGGGATACGGTTCTAACACTGACCTAGAGGTGTCTAGAGGCCCTTTAGAGAACATGGTGTCATGTACCTATGGTTTTGCCAAAATTCGTTCTGGAAATATTAAAACATTATACGCCCTTGAACTTGAGGCAGAAACAAAGGAAAGTTTAGGTAGTAGGCTAATTTAAAAAGAAAATTTGAGTTTTAATTCATCATAGTCTTGACAGGACTTTTTAGGCAACCCATTCGCGATATACTTTTTGAAGTAAAAACTTCATTAGCGGAGTTGTACACTTTTTGGAATGGGTAAAAAATGTAATCGAATTTTCGATCTGATAGAAAATTCGTAAGATGGACATGTGATCTGACACCGCCGGGGCGCGGCGTAGGAGAGGAAGTATTATCCCGCTCTCTTTCTACCGAGCGGAGTTAAACACTTATGCCGGCACACCCGCAAACTTTTGTTTGTTTTTTATATTATTTCATTAGATAGTAAATAATTTTATCGAGCAAACAGATGGGTGAAACTTGACTTCTTTTCGGTTTGGGTATTTTATAAGATATACTCTTATTACCTAAATTAAGAATTAAATATCTTTCTTCAGGTCTTAAACCCACATAAACTCCCGGAGGACCCCGATGGTCCAGCGGCTGTGTGCATTATGAGTTCTTACGCATGTTAAGCAACCGCATAGGTGACCGCAGATGATACAAAAATATCTCGAGCTCTTTTGTGCTTCGGCACGAAGGCACGTTAGTTGGTCCCGACTTTCACCATTGATGGCAGTTGTTAAGCTATGACAGATTCGTTTAGACAGCTTGGTAAATCTGACACCAGTGTTGGCACGAAAAACAACAAACACAACAACAACAAAATCTTCGGCTTTGAATGTTTGAAAATTAAACAAAGCATTGAAATAATCTATGCCAATATAATAATTCTGAAAGAGACTTTAGTTGTAACACAATCACGAGAAACAGTAACTAACAATAATTATGAAACTTCCAGGTGCGAGTGGCACTTGCAAAAAGAATTCCGTACCGTAAAAATCACTTTTGTTGTATGGAAGACAAGGGGGGTTTATTGTAATTTATTTTATTTCAATTATTTGTTTTTAATATTCTGTTAATATTTGAAGTGTAAAAAATGGCAAAAAGATCACGTTTGTTGTGTGGGATTATTAATTTTTTAGTATTTGTTGTTATAACGGCGGCAATTCAACTTTCTAGCTATCACGGTTAATGAGATACAGCCTGGTCACAGGCGGACGGACAGTGTAGTCATATTAATAAAGTCCCGTTTTTACCATTTGGGTACGGAATCCTAGAAATGGAAAAAAATAACATTATAATTGTTTCTTTTATCCCAATGACGCAAGCGACGACGCGCTCAGTAGCTAGTAAAACATAATCGGACAATCTTAATCAATAACCACATGTTACAGCATTTACAAAATCAATTCATTTCGCAAACCATTAAATCATATAGGTATCGCTCCAATACTTAACCTTGCCATTCTAAGAAGACCTGCCTCTCCTCTCGCGCTTCGTCTAAACATGATCTGACCGGGCGCAAAGAATGCTTTCTCAGAGTTCAAGTTACCGTGGACGGTAATAAAAGTTACCCCTATGTTAAGTACAATGCATGGTGCAAGGGGCTGTACCCTCATGGAGATTATGGGGTCTGCCACGGGAGGAAGCCTGGTGGCACTTACTTGATGCATTGTCTAATAGTCTACAAAATATTTGAATCAATATTTTGATGTGGGACGTTGATGATACTTTAATCCACATGTTTTATAATTATAAATAAATATATAGGGATATATCACACAAATTGAGCTAGACCCACAGTAAATTGTGAAAATAAAGTTAGTATCGTTGTGTTATAGAACATACTAACACAACGATACTACTATATATTTTATAATAGATACTTTTATGTATAAAACATCCATTAACATTATAAGGTGTAAGGACCTAGGCTCTGTCTACTCCGCAAGGGAAAAAAGACGTGATATTATGTATGTATGTATGTATAAACATCCAAGACATATTTATGTAAATATATGTAAAATATATTTGTAGTGTGCTCATTACTATAATGAAATCGATATTTTTCAAATTGATCTGGATCAATTTGAAAAATATTGTTTTCATTATAAGTTGAACCGGGAATCCTCGTGTCGCAGGCTGGCGTGTTAACCACTGCGCTACGGAGAAATTATAATCGCGTGAAAATGGAGAAACATATCGGATTGTAACTGGTAACTAAAAAAACACACTAAGTGTTTTTCTTAAAAAGTAATGAGCACACTACAAATATATTTTACAATTTATAAAAATAAACAAATCTGTTGCCAACCTAAGGATTTGCAAAAATTTTAAGACATGCAAATTAAACGGGCTGATCGAACTTTTATAGAAACTGAAAATTCTCAAAAGCTTTTTCACGTTAATTAACTTTTTAAATAATACTATAGTAATTATAATTAAAATTTGAATAAATGTTCAATAGCTACAATACATATGTCGTATAATCATAGTCATATTTTTAATTATTCACTCAAACATAGTACATTGAAGTATTAAATGCAATGAAGTATTTGATGTCCATGGGCGACGGTGACCACTGGATGGCTCTCTGCTCGTTTGCCGTCGAATGTACATAAAAAAAGAACACAAGTTTAGCCATATTTAATGGCATGCAAATAAGTCTAGGTATTAGTAAAGCGAATAATCTAAATTACATCAAGATTCTTCTACTTCTTCCTTTACCTTATCCCTTTAATTAAATACATCAAGATTAATAGACTTACATTTGAAAAATATATACTTACCTTGAATTAATTACAAACGTCAAAAAATTAAAAAGGATTGTTAAAAAATCTGTTTTCGGTCGTAATAGGACTTTTCCATCAACCCGGCCTTTCTTTTTAAATATACAGCATGTAACTTAACCAACGTTCCCGGGAAGGGGAGACTCAGCCCGTTAAAATGAATCACTTTACCTATGGGACCAATGCTGGAACTTATTTTTTTTTACATTTTCATACTATGTTCCGAACTGGCCGAGCTCCCAGCATTGGTCCCATAGGAAAAGTTGTTCATTTTGACAGGCTGACTTTCCCCTTCACGAGAACGTCGTTGGTTAAGTTACATGCTGTTTAATCATTATATTACTTACTAGCTGTTGCCCGCGACTTCGTCCGCGGAAATTTCTGTTATTATGATTAATTAGTTCTTTTCTTAGTATAAATGAACAATTTTCCCCCGTTTTCAAAACATTTTTTATTGATGCTTCGCTCCTATTAGTCGCAGAAGGATGATTTATAGCCTAAACCCTTCCTCAATAAATGGACTATCCAACACAAAAATAATTTTTCAATTTGAACCAGTAGTTCCTGAGATTAGCGCGTTCAAACAAACAAACAAATAAACAAACAAACTCTTCAGCTTTATAATATTAGTATAGAAGTATAGATATTGTAATAATTCGTATTAAAATATTGTAATAAATTCTTACACTAATACAAACTTGAAGAAAATACTTTATTACAGGAATATCGCCGTGTGGTATCTGGCAGAGTAGAATAGGACCACTCCAAGTCCTTCCGTGGATGTCGTAGAAGGCGACTTAGGAAATACAAGCTAAACAAAGCTCATAAACATCTAAGAGACCTCTCCAACCGGTTTGGCCAGCATGGAGAGTGTAGGCAAGTCCTCTGGCTACTCTGGCCAAGCATGGCTCTAGTAGTACAGAGAGGGTCGTCCTGCTGTAGCGGAGACTAAAAAGGATCTGATGATGATGATGATGATGATGACAGGAATAGACGATACAGATACAATTGGACCTAAATACTCCAAGCTAAACTATCCAAAAGAAAAATAGGTAAATAATAAACTTTGGCAATTTATTTTGCAATCATTTTATTTGTGACTCAGTACTGGTAACCGTAACTCATAACAATATTGCTCTAAAGGCAAATTATAATGTCTTTGTCTTATAATATAATCGTCCAGCCATGCCCCGTATATTTAGAAATGATGTTGCCACTGATTCACCCGCAAGTACATACACCGAACATATCTAGGTTATGCATGGAATACTTCTATAATTAGAAATCTGTCAGCTTTTTTATTGACGACGTAACAGTGTATTTTTTCCATTCAGATTTTTCAACCTTTAAATCCGAAAGTTATGGTGCAGTGTCTGCCACGCATCAAAGATTACGCATTAAGTCTAGTTCGCACACGCCTAGTATTTTAGTCGAGTAGCGAGTATTTACCTGACTGACCTACGCAGTAAAAGGGGTAATGTTTTTCGAGCGTATGTGTGTATTGTAAGTACATACATATATACGCGCTATATATATTCCATTATTTTCTCCTGTAGACTTAATTTAAAGAAGACCGATTTTGAAGTGTGGGGTAGGTAAGGTATCCTTAGATTCAGATTCTTCCCCGGAGTGCCATAGGCTATGTGATGTTAGCAAAAAATCTATATGGCGGACGTAGACTGTCAAAAGACAGCCAAGATTTTTATTTTTTTTAATAATCCACTTGTTTAGAACTAAAATACTCGTTGCTGCTCAAAAATCGTTTGCACTAAGAGAGCTATTTTTGAAACGGCGCGTCACCGAAACGCAACACGTACGCGTCTACAACTCACACTCGTCTTCCTAAGTCACTCCTAAGTCACGGAGCGCCCCTGGTCGAATACAATGCACAAGTGAACATCTTGCAGAAACTAATAAACTCCACTAAAACGACCGGACTTTTTTAGCCAGTTCCAGTGGGCAATGACGTTGGTTAAAGGCGCTGCTGGCCAAAAATTGTTATCCGAATCGGCTCGACGAAATAAGTAACTAGTCTACTCGACTAAAATGTTAGTTTTCGGAAACGGTTAGCTACTAAATTTCTCACCACTCGACTAAATACTAACTGTGTGAACTAGGCTCAGGAACGTTAGGAGTATCATGTGCTGTAAATACTTTTCCCAACGATGTCGTCGACCGTGTGTTGTTATCATGTATCTGGTGTACATTTATTCTAGATTTCTTTGAAGGGCCGACTCAGCCCACATTTATAATATAAATATATACGGACAAATCACACAGATTGAGCTAGCCCCAAAGTAAGTTCGAGACGTGTGTTATGGGATACTAACTCAACGATACTATATTTTATAACAAATACATATATAGATACACATCCAAGACCCAGGCCAATCTGAAAAAAGATAATTTTCCATCTTGACCTGGCCGGGGATCGAACCCGGGCACTCCGTGTCCGCAGGCTGGCGTGGTAACCACTGCGCCACGGAGCTGTCTAAGTTTTGATTGTTATCTTGTATCTGGTGTACATTTATTCTAGATTTCTTTGAAGGGGCGACTCAGCCCACATTTATAGAGAAGTTTTTCATATTCATATTGAAGAAGAACTTTAAGTATGGGACCTATGTTTACTTATGAGTACTCGCTAAGAAATCCATCATTTTTATATATTGCCCAATATATATAAACTTTTTTTTTTCAGTTTTTATGAAAATAAATGTAAATTTTTTTTGTAAGTGATTTATTTTGCATTCGCAATGCTATTTTGATATACTCTTATTAAATTAAGAAATAAGATATGGTGAATACATATATACATCATGGATACATTATATATGTTTATATACATAGACCTAGGTCGCTGGTATAAATGTTAATGTTGGATCTGTTTAACGTCAATCATTTTTGTCTCTGTATATATCAAGTATTCAATGTCTTAACAATTTTTTTGCAAAAATTAAATTTCTATGACAAGCTTTAATTAAAAACGAATACACATTGTAAAGTGTTCTCCAAAAAAAATCAAACACGATCGGTGTACCTTGTTTAGTTCCTATGACCATCTTCCACCTCCATCATCAGACCAACGCAACGATTCCATAATTTTGTACTGTCATACGATTAACACATGCTTGCAAAATTTCAGCTCAGCTAGTAACCGGGAAGTGGATCAAATTTAACTTGCAAGATTTGATAACAGACAAACATCGGGACAGGCGAAACAAAATAAAAGCTTGTAAAAATACATTTTAGTAAAATAATAACAGCTTATACACTAGAAATACCCGAGGGAGACACTCGTGCTTTCTTTTTCTTCGTTTTGAAGCGTATAAAATCGGATAGGCAGTACCACGAACTTTCACCCGTCGCGGTTAAACTAGTTTTTACTAGATATTTACGAGGGACAGTGTTGGAAATTAACAGCTTTACTCTTATATTTTTTTTATAAACCACGTGATTTTAACCTCTAAACTATACTGAAATCCTGTAATCAGAATCCCTAATGAGAGGCATCCCATACAAAGTCGCCGATCAGCTACGGTAAATTTTTTTTTTTGTTTTTTACCTTTTTTCTTTTTTCTGTATTCCATTAGGTATTTTGAGGATTTTAATATAGTTTTGAGGTTCAAAATCACGCAGTATAATTTATTTACGAGCATAAGCAGCTAAATGCTTTTTTTTTGCATTCACAATGCTATTCTGTTATATGGTGAAAAAATTCCATACTGGCAGGGTTTGAACCAGCGACCTTAGGTCTAATGTTGCTGCTGCTGCTAGCTTATTATTATTTCGAGTAGGTGTCACGGTCAGTCGACCATGCACACCCTGGTGTCAGAGTTCTTCGGAACCGCCTCTCGGCCTCTGACGTGGTTCCTTTAACGACTACCAGATGGCAGCCGGGACCACCGGCTTAACGTGCCTTCCGAAGCACGGAGTCATCTTTATTATCGGACAATCAGGTGATACAAGCCTGCAATGTCAATTGAAAAAAAAAATGGCGTCTCAAGACTTCATACTTCTATGACATATCGAGCTAGCTAGATGTATAGTGTAGTGTGGGGCTAACTGCTAGCCCCACTCTAATTTGTGAACTTGTGTCGTGGGCTACTAACTCAACGATACTATGTTTTTTTATTAGATACTTAAAAGATAATCATCGCAGACCCAGGTCAATATGAAAAAGATATTTTTTTTTATATTGATCGGGCCGGGGATCAAATACAGGAACCTGCGATTCAAAGGCACTCGCTATACCACTAAACCACAGAGGTCGCCAAATGATTTATTCAAATTTCTTTAATACCTTTTTCAAAATAAAATTAATCATTGTAAGTTCAACGAATCACATACCTCACCGCAATCTGTTTAGAGTGAGACAATGCGATGCGTTTTGTGTGCGTTAGTGCGAGACAACACATGGTGATAATAACAATGACATACTCATCTCTGTGGAATTTCCGCACCAAGCGGGAGACATGGCCGTCCACTTGAGATGTCCAGCTTTTATATTAAGCTTTTGTTCGAGTGTTTGTGTTTTAATTTTAAGGGGCTTAGATTAACGAAACTAGCGCATCGTCTTTTACAAGCTTTTTTAGTTTCACCTATTTATTTTAATCTATTTATTTATTTTATAACAAACATACATTTGTGTGGAAGTATATTTACATTTAACTAACAATCTAATTTTTTTTAGACTTTCAAACATATAATTAAAATAGTCTAGAAAATGTCAAACTAAATAAGCATGCTGTCAAATAATTAATAATGCCATTATTCATTACAAATTCAGGGATTTTTAAGATGTCAGGAACTCCTCAACACTATAATAACACGTGTCTAACAAAAAAAGCTGTTGTTACAATTTAAAGTCTTTCTTTAAATTGTCTGTGATAAGTAAAGTAATAATAATAAAATAGAGAATAGGTATAAAAAATAATACGACAAAAATACGTAAATAGGATAAAAATACTTAAATGGGACAAAAATACTTTATCTGAATACTACTACACTATTTTTTTTTTTTCAACTAATGTTACGAGGGATAAAATCAAGCTTCTATAATTGTTATTTATTTGTATGGCAATTTAACAATCGTTCAAAATGGGTGGCTGAATATTTTCATGCCTCTAGACTCAGTGGTTTGAGCTTAATTTCATTCCTCCGGTTTGAGCTAAATTTCATGCCTCTAGACAAGCTGTGTAAGCTGTGCGTTAGTCGATCAGTTAGTCAATGCGATAGCCAGTTTCTTTTTATTGAATATTCCATTGATTAACATTTTATTTTAATAAAAAAAAATGGAATGTAAATGGTAGAGTATACAGACATTGTAATATGAGCCTTTCGTTAAAGAAATAGCGTTAAGAATATTATAGATGTAGAAATAAATAATAAATAATGTAAAATATTAAATAACATACAGAGAGAGGATCAGAGATCTGTTTACAGCATGGAAAAAATAAAAGACTTCCATGGTGATCCAACCCCTTATAAAGTGAGATGAGGAGTGGAAGAAGGAGAAGAAATAGAAAAAGGTTAAAATTAATGTACGGTTAGTATAATAAATAAAAGCTTTGACAATGGAGAGGCTTTAGAAATTCACATTTTGATCATGATACAGCAGAGTTTTCGCGCGTTTATCTTTATCTATAAATAATAAAAAAATAGCTTAACCATTCCTCACTTATATCAATTCAAATGTAGAATCCCTACATTTGAAGATGTTGATATAATAAATAACACTTGTTCTCCAAGAACATCATGTTTTTCACTGCTATTTATCCTTGATAATTAGGTAAAAGTAGAGGTAAATGAAACTAACGTAAATATGAGTAACTTTCGTTGGACAGGAAATGTTTGAGATGCATACTAAACAACGAGATAAACCTTCGTAAAAGCCAGTCACGACATTTAATAAAAACCTTGCGACCTCAGTTCAAGCGGAAATTTTATCAATACATACAGGATTCTGTAGTTAATAAGAAAAAGAAAACTCCTTCTTACCTTTTTGACAAATTAATTTTCACCCGACGTTCACGAGTACCCGATCGTTTAATCTACCCCACACACAAAACAGCAGCATTTCGCGGCAGTTTCAGATATGCTGCTACTAGATGCTGGAACGATATCCCACCGCCCATTAGAAATTTGCGTTCCATAAAGACTTTTAAAAACAAATATAAATCTCATATTCTACATATTCAAAAATCGTAATTTCGCAGCTGAGCTTTACTTTTTTCTTATTACTGTATTACTATACTGTATCTTAAGGCATGTATTGTGCTTTTCTCAATAAATGCGAGGAAATAATGAAAGACGTACTACTGGGAATAAATTAGTATAATATAAAAAAACGATAATAGTATGTACATTTTTATTTTCATATTTGTTTTACGGCATTTGTTGTCCTACGCCTTTTAGACCTTCATATTTTTCAACGTTTTATCCAAAAAAATATTGTATAATTCATTTCGTTGATTCAATGGAGCTCCTGGCGTCATTTTTCACGAATCCTCTGGTTTGATCATAGACGACGCAGTAACGCGAGCGACCATCAGCCCGCTATGTAAATCTCTAAATCCGCACCACAGCTGCACCATTACACATTGTTCATAAACATAGCCATTTATAACACCAAATTACACCGATTTTACATTATATTTTCCACTAGAAGCAATCTGCAAAACAATCCAAAACAACAACCTTGCAGTCCGCCGAAAATAAATAATAGTACATTCCCGCTTTATTTTCTTTTTTAATTGCAATTGTCATTTAGTACTAAGGAAACATAAAATAGAAAAAAGCTATACAGCCTAGTCATATTGAACCCCTGAATATGTAATACCGTAAAAATCTACTTTCCCGCGTTTTTTCTTTTTATTATTGGCATATTTTTGTTTGATATTATACCAACATTTTAATAAAATTATTTTCATATTCATATTGTTATATGCTGGATGAGTGCATTTTTTTATAATGTGGTAGCCATGGCTGTATGACAAGTTACATAGTGCAAGTTACATAGATTAATTAAAAAGTTTTGAGCAGCGGCCAGGAATGAATTTTCATACTTACTTTCCTGGCCTAGGCCGGTAAAGTAATGGACGAGCCAAGAATTACAAACTTCGTGGCTTCATTTTACTCCAATAATGCCTACATTTCCGAGCATGTTTGAGAAAAGATTATTTGTACAAGCAATTACTACTACTATTTCTTTTTTGTCAATGTGTAGTTTTTTTTTTATTTCTACTTAATACTTACTAATATTATAAATGCGAAAGTGAGTTTGTTTGTTTGTTTGTTACGCTTTCACGCCGTAACTACTGAACCAATCATCATGAAATTTTGCATATAAGTTCTCTGGAGTGCGGAGAAGGATATAGGCTACCTTTTATCCCGGGAAAAAGTACTATTCCCGAGGGATCGACATTGACGCGGGCGGAGCCGCGGGCGAAAGCTAGTTCATTATAAATTTGTTTCTATGGCGTCCGCGGAAGACCAGCGTTGTGGGTCACGCCACAACATATGCTGAGCAGAGACCATTTTGGTATGAACATAAGGATAGGATTGTTCTTGTTTGTATTTGTTTCTTGTTGTTTTTATGTTTTATACTAAATAAACGTTTTTTCTTTCTTTCTTTCTTTCTTTCCTCTGATCTATATTGTAATCCTTTGGTCTTATGGTCAGGGGTGTCATGCTTAACTGCCTGTCCGGTGGTTGCAGGTATGGCATCGGGTACACGCGCCCGGCCTCCCGAGCTGCTGCGGGCTCATTCCTTATATCTTCCGAGCTCGCGGCATCCACATTCCCTATTCCTTATCCTATCCGATATCCTCATATAGCCCATCTTTCTTTCCTTTATTCCATCTCCTCCCAAAACAGCTGAGTCCCGAGGAGGGTTGACGTCAGGCAGGCGGCCGGTCGTAAAACTACTGCCAAATTAAAAATGGTTAGACAAATAGGAGTTACGTATAGGGCTAGGGCGCCACCGCAAAACGGCGCGCAGGAGCCCCGCCCGACTCCTGTGAGAAGTGGGCTAGGGCTACCATGTCCGGGGCGGACATGGCTAAAGACTAACGCCCCAACCCGGAAGCTTCGCTTCGCAACGTGGAACATTGGCACGCTGACCGGACGCGCGAGGGAGCTGGCCGACACACTCGCTAGGCGAAAGGTGGCCGTGGCATTCCTGCAGGAAACTCGGTGGAAGGGCAGCAGATCCCGGTCCATTGGGAATGGCTATAAGCTGTTTTACACCGGTGCCCTGGGAGGTGAGAACGGAGTGGCCGTAGTGCCCTCCGATGAGTTCCAGGACAAAGTCTAGAGGTCAGGCGCTTCAGCGACCGACTTATGGTCGTAGCCGTGCTTATCGAAGGGGTTATGACCCATTTGATAAGTGCCTACGCGCCGCAGGTCAGTTGTAGCGACGCCGAAAAGACGAAGTTCTGGAACCAAGTAGACGAGGTACTACGTGGGATCCCGTTGTCACAGGCGATCGTTTTGGGGGGTGATCTAAACGGTCATGTGGGTGAAAAGTGTGAGGAGTTCGAGCGTGTTCATGGAGGCTACGGGTACGGTAGCCGCAACCCGGAGGGGGAAAATATTCTTTCAACGTGTGCGGCTGCAGACCTGGCCGTCGTGAACACGTTCTTCGAAAAGAGATCCGAACACCTAATCACCTACAAGAGCGGGAAGCACGCTACCCAAATCGATTACCTACTGACCAGGAGACACGACATCGGCAAAGTAGCCAACTGCAAGGCTATACCCGGTGAAAGTCTTAGTCCACAACATCGTCTCCTTGTCATGGATCTTCGCGTAAGACCCAGTGACAAGCACATTGAACGCTGCCGGCGCCAAATCAAGTGGTGGCGGCTGAACGAGTCCAAGTCCCAGGAGTTCGCATCGGTAATTGGGAATAAGTGTACTGTAGCCGATTGCGAACAAATCCAGCAACAGTGGGACTTCATTCAGGCCGCTGTTACTGGTGCGGCGAAAGCAGTGCTTGGCGTATCTAAGGGTGGACGCAAAAGTGACAATGAGACGTGGTGGTGGAACGACACAGTCCAGAGGCAGATAAGTGGGAAAAAGGACCTCTTCAAAACGTGGCAAGCGTCCAAAGCTCCTGAAGACCGCGAGGCATACAGAGTTGCAAAACGTGCCACTAAGAAAGCCGTAGCCAGGGCCAGACATGACTTCATACAACCATTGTACGATAAACTAGAGTCGTCTGAGGGGCGAAAGCTTATATATAAACTGGCACGTTCGAGGGTCCTAGCGGCACAAGATATTTCCAAGTGCCGCTGTGTTAAAGACCCTTACGGCAACCTGTTGTGCGAAGATCTCGCGGTGAAGGAGAGATGGCGGTCGTACTTCCACAAACTGCTAAACCAGCAGCATAAAGAGGTTCAACCACCCGACCTTTCTTCGAATCAGGGACTAGTGCCACCTATAACCCTGGAGGAATTTCACTCAGCTCTTCGCTGCATGAAGAATCGAAAAGCTATCGGCGCCGATGGAGTCCCCATTGAAGCCTGGAAGGCGTTGGGTCCTCGTGGTGTGAGCATCCTAACAAACCTTTTTAACCGCGCATTCTTCACCGGTAAAATCCCTAACCAGTGGAGGCTGAGTATTATTACACCAGTCTTCAAGGGAAAAGGGTCGGTGCAAGAGTGTAGCAACTACCGCGGAACAAAGGCTTTGACTCTCGGATCCGACGGGAGTGTACTGTCTCGGAGTGTCAGTTTGGATTTCGCCCAAGACTAGGGACCATTGACCCTGTCTTTGCCCTAAGGGTCGTCATGGAAAAATACAGGCGGAAGAACACGCCTCTCCACTTCCTGTTTCTGGATATGGAGAAGGCCTTCGACTGTGTTCCTCGAGAGATGATCTGGTGGGCATTGAGGTCCAAAGGGGTTCCCGAGATCTATATTGACGTTATCCGTGACATGTATCATGACTCTGAGTCCATAGTTAGGACTGCTGTTGGTGACACCAAACCTTTCCCCGTCACAGTTGGAGTCCACCAAAGCTCGGTCCTTAGTCCCTTCTTATTCAGTGCGATATTAGACGAAGTGTCAAACGGCATCAGAAATACACATGAGCAACCCCCGTGGCTGCTCATGTATGCTGATGATATCGCACTGGCAGATGCGGACAGAGGAAGACTAGTGCGACGCGCGAATACGTGGAAGGAGTCGCTTGAGAACGGCGGTCTGAAACTAAATGTGGCGAAGACTGAGTATATGGCTTGCAACATTACAGATCCCCTACCTGTACGCATAGGCGGAAACGTAGTCCAGCGTACGGACCATTTTAAATACCTGGGATCGGTACTTCACGCGTCCGGAGACATCGACGGCGACATCAAAGCTCGCATAACAGCAGCATGGGCAAAGTGGCGTGAGGTGACTGGTGTCATTTGTGACCCGAAAATACCGGTTAAACTGAAAGGACAGGTCTATAAATCCATCATTAGACCTGTCCTTTTACATGGAAGCGTGGCCTGTGCTTGAGCGGCACAAGAGGGAGCTGCGTGTCACGGAGATAAATATGCTGCGCTGGATGTGTGGAGTTTCGCGGAAGGACCGCATAAGGAACTCCCGCATTCGCGGCAGTCTCCATGTCCGTGACATAGCAGACAAGCTGCAGGAGAGCCGCCTACGCTAGTACGGTCACGTTTTGATAAAAAGCGGAAAATTACATATGGAACAAATGTCTTGCTATGCCGCCTCCGCCGGGCCCCGGCAGAAGGGGAAAACCCAAGAAGTGCTGGCTTGATGTCGTTGGGGAGGATATGCGTGCCAATGGACTCATAACCAAGGATGCCAAAAATCGTGCGAAGTGGAGAAGAAGAAGCCGGAAAGCGGACCCCGGGCTCCGAAGCACCCCAGCTGAGGATCCAACCGGGAACAAGCTCAGATGAGAGAGAGATCTATATTGTAATCCTGGAATCAGAATCTCTAATAGAATACAAAATTACAAGAACGAAAGGTAAAAAAACGAAAAATATTTTTTTCAAAGGATCGGCGACTTTGTATGGCAGGTCAACTTTATTTTTCATTTTTTACCTTTATTCCTTGTAATTCTGTATTGATTCTGAATCTTCAATATAGCTCAGAAGTGCAAAATCACGCTTTATATTAAAAGTATCTTCCACGATAGCCTGGAAGCAATTACAAAACATAAACTACGCTCAGTGCTTCTTCGTCGATCAGGACATGAGTTTTAATTTAAAGATGGTGAAAAGCTTTTGCCCTTGGCTTCGTTCGCGTGAATGTAGATCCATCGGACAGTACCCTTTTCCGAAATGAAAGGTCCATACTGATCTCGGCCCTCAAAGTATCTTCATACCAAATTTCATCTCAATTCAGTGGTTGAACCGTAAAGAGGCAACATACTGAGTTACTTTTGCGTTTATTATATTAGAATGGATAGTATGTACCTACTAAGTTATTTTTTATTTATTACCATGAAATAAATAAAAATAAAACTAAATATGATACTGGTGACCTGCCCGGCTTCGCACAAGGTATTTAGTTCCTTAACCTGACCATGACCTGATCATGAGGGAAAAGAGAAGGATTCTAATTGAGAAAGAATTCTTCAAATCGGTTCAGCAGTTTCGGACCCAATTTAATGCAAACAAACAATCAAATCTTTCCTCTTTATAATATTAGTATATAGTGTAGAACATAGTGTAGACAACTTTGCTCTCTCTGAATCTAATTTACATATCGAATTTATGTTATTAAGTCCATTGTAACCTGGCACAACAAAGTTTTGAATAAATAAAACCTTTCAACGACGAGATCTAAAGGTAAAATACATATTAAAATTAATAAGGATAAACAATGATGTCTATTGGATGCCTACTCGTACATGCTCTTTATCTTATTTCACCTATATCCACTCATCATCACGATGTACATATGTACTCGTATTTAGGTGTCAGTCACTATCGCGGAGATGTTCACGCACAATGAATGCCATAATATACGAACTTTCGCAATACATAACTCTACTTAGACTGGAAACAACTAAACGAAGTATGCTTGCTCGGAATCGAACCCACGACCGGTAAAAAATCTCTCTAAAAATCTGACACCAGAGTTGGTTACTTACACACACGAAAAACAAACAAACAAGGTATTAATGTTTAGAAAATTAGAGTACTCTGTATATGCATGCCTATCAAGGCATATGAACCAAGCCTGTTTGTAACATAGTTCATGTGTATGAACTATACTACAAACAGGGTTGTTATTTACTTTTATTTAGCTTATGTAGCTACCTCCAAATGAGCTTTCGCTACTTCACCGCGATTTTGGATCGTTATCTTCTCCACTTCACCTTTATACCTAGGTCTACATCTTCACGTGTGTGTTGAGTGTGTCTCACTATCGCGGAGATGTCCACTCAAAATGAATGCCATAATTTACTAAAATGTTCACAAATGAATTCATATCTCCACTGCGAGGTCACAGCTGGGATTTAATATGTTATATTCTAGGTATCAATGCTTAGAAAAGCTAACATGTCTCTCTTGAGAGATATTATTACACATTTTGGTCTAACTTTAGTACTTCGCTTAAACCATTATCCGTCTAAAAAAAATTGACAATGACAGTTGGTTAACGTCGTAGTGATCTTATATTGGTCGGATTATAATAAGACAGAATAAGTTTTAGGATGTCCCAAATTCCCAATGCTCCCAGCATTGGGAATTTGGGACAGAGATCTGAAAATACTAATTATCGTTGATATACATACATGTTTACTAATAATATACTATTCACTACCGCTCATTACCGAGCCTTGATCCGCGTTAATTATAGCCTATGTTTATATCATTGAAAGTAAGATAAAACATGTTGAATAAAAACTGGTCACTTACGTGTTATTTCGTCGGGATTGCCGACTATAGTTTCGGACCCTTCAGATTTAATCATGATAGCCTATGTTACTCACTTTTTAACATCGGTTTAATAGTTTTAGGTTTATCCATTGCAAACAAAGGGACAATCAAATATTTCCTTGTCATAACATTAGTATGGTTTAGTTAGTATATAGGGTTATTTGTAAAACACATATCCTTCGCTTTTGGAAAACGCTAAATTGCTTACGTTATAAGTATAACCAACTTTGTTCTACGACTTTTGATAATATGTCGGATTTTGCTTTAAAAAAAAAAAAATATTTTCCTGTTGAATGTTACCAACTCTTCGCGCATCGCAAAAAAATGATTTATTAAGTCACTTGCTGTCATACGCGGCTCCACCCGCGTCATTATCGATCCCTCGGGAACAGTACTTTTCACTATTTCCTTCTCCGTGCTCCAGACAACGGGTATGCAAAATTTCATGACGATTAGCTCAGTATAGGGCATGAAGGCGTTACAAACAAACAAACTCTCTTTAGCATTTATAATATTAGTTAGATTGTCAGATCTCGTGTATGATGTTAACTACCTGGTCCTGCGAAGTCTTGATTACCATTTTTCAGAATTAAAATGATACAGACCTATTAAGTATTATGGTTTTATTTAACACTTTTTATCACAGATTAATTGCATTCTTAAAAAACAGATAGACTTTAAATTCCGAGTATTTCCGATCGTTTATTTTGTTTGTATTTAGCTTATGTAAAATAACAGTACTTAGTGAATTAAACTATTTGATCTGAAGATTCGCGTTTACCTCTTTTAACTGTTAGAGATTTTGATGCATTGATGTAGCAAATTATAGAGCACATGGATTGTAGGTTTTATAGACAGTTGAGTAAAAGTTGTCGAGCAAATCATGTTTGACCAAACGGCATTAGATTTCAATTAGGGGAAGCATTAGTGTTTACAAATAACCTGTAGACTAGTAATAAGTCAGAAGTTAATTGCAGGTGTATTTTTTCTTGCCCTGAGATATAAGAATAGATTTCTAAACTTTGAAGATATCAGACAGTCCGCGATACTGAATAACTTTCTGCGAGAGGTAAGAACAAAAAATCGACATAACTAACTAAATAATATAAACACGATTTCGGTTGTATGCAAAAATCAAGGTCGAAAATTATTTATCTTATAAGAAATGAGTTCAGTATCGCAAACTTAACTTGCTATGTACAGGTTCAGACATTATTCTTACCTCTTTTTATTATTTTCCTCAACTGCCTGTCCGGTGGTTGCAGGTATGTCATAACCCTAGGTACGCGCGCCCGGGGAAAAGCAAGCTTATTGGGATACTACTCACCTAGATAAATGGGGGCATTTATCTAATTGAGTAGTATCCCAATACTTTTCCAATGGGCAGCAACGTCGGTAGCATAAGAAGCCAAAGAAACTGCGCTCGCCAACCCGCCTGCCAAGCGTGGTGAGTATGGCAATATCCTCCCATGGAACGAAGAATCCTTAGGAGAGACATTTGTCCAGCGGTGGACTTCTTATGGCTGAAATGATGATTAGTCTTTACCGGTCATTTATGTTGTACTTATGCGTTTTTTTTTTTTTAAAACGACTCGTGTCGTTCATATCTAAAACATTTTTTTTTAAGCAAAAGATATACATTTGTACCTGTTTTGTTAATAACTCTTTGAAAGTTATTGTTAATATTGAAAACATAACTTCTGAAAGTTTCGGCCTCGTGAAATAGGTATCTTATTCCCAAGGCTTCCATTTTACGTTTATCGACTTGGCAACGGGCACCGCGTCCAAATTATATGATTCCCAACCCTTCATCTGTAGTATTACATTATTGAAGATTGTACTTCACTGGTAGAGCATTGTAAGTGTCACAGGTATAAACTTGACGGTTTTACGTTGCGATTAGACAAATTACTATCTATCTATTATAGATAGGTTGCTTACTTATTAAAAACAATAAAGTTGTGCTCGCGGCTTTGCTCGTGTTTATGTTAATCCCTCCAGAACACATACATAAATACATAGTATCACGTCTTTTTCCCTTGCAGGGTATATAGAGCCTATAAGACCTGAAGACCACGTTTAGCGTGTTGGTGAGCATTAGGTGGAAACGGATATTAAAATAGTAA
This sequence comes from Elegia similella, assembly GCA_947532085.1. Lineage (NCBI taxonomy): Eukaryota > Metazoa > Arthropoda > Insecta > Lepidoptera > Pyralidae > Elegia > Elegia similella. The sequence goes on along the minus strand of OX383940.1, from coordinate 17,701,658 downwards.
TTACCCATTCCCTCGATTTACTTGTACGATCTGCGCGGGAAGAGAAGCAGCTGGTACATTCTACGTTTTTTTTTTCTTTTCTCCCAGAGTAGCATGGAAGAGGCTAAATATAACTAAAAAATAAATGTATATGGACAAATCACACAGAGTGATCTAGCTCCAAGGTAATCGAACTTACCTTGGAGCTAGCTCAAAAGACTTGTGTTAGTGGGTTACTAACTCAATAGTATATTTCATAACAAATATACACCGTGTAAATAGACCCTCGACATTCCCTTAACGGGGAGACTCAGCCCACCAATACGAACAACATTTCCCATGGGAACAATGCTGGAAACTCAAAAAAAAATTCGACCTTCCCATACAAACTGGCCGGGCGGCGGAACTCTTTTGTATGGAAATGACGAAATTTTTTTTGAGTTCCCAGCATTGGTCCCATTGGAAAAGTTGTTCATATTGGTGGGCTGAGTCACCCCTTTAAGTAAATGTCGAGGGTACATTTACACGCTGTATATTATAAAAGTCCATTTAAATTAAGCGCAAACATTTTAAGGGCTGGGTCCCAAAGGTCAAAGAAATGCTTTAGTAGCAAATTTTAACAAATCGACACGCATTTTTTTTTTAAGTTTTCATACAAAATATTTTTTTTATTATAATCGTTAAATAAGCTGTTTTGATCGTCGAGGTCAGTGACCTAGTATCCAAAGTAGATAATAGTAAAACGTTGTAGGCCAAGAAAGTGTTTATTTGTATACAGGGTGTTTTTTCATTTTTTATTTTAAATGTTCAGGTCCAGATATCTCAAAAACCAGCGTGCCGAATTTTTTTATTTTGCTTCTAAAGCATTTTTCTAGCTTATGGGAGTCAGCTTTTAAAATATTTGCTGAATTTAAATTGACCTTATATAACGTGTAGCAGAATGGGGGTAAGGATATTTTAGGGGCACGCTCAGCCTATAATATTAAACAACATTCCCCAGGAGAACATCGACTAAAAACAATAAAGAAAATCTTTCCTTAAAAATTGGAGCAGCTGTTTTCTAATTTTCTCGAATCGATGTATGTCTCTTGGAGATAATTGTTCACTAGTGATGATCATACCCCTTACCTTAAGTATTGTTACCCCATTTTGTTACACGTTGCATATATAAACATCCAATACTCAGGCTAATCTGAAAAAGATAATTTTCCATCTTGACCTGACCTAGGATCGAACCTGCGATCTCCGGCGTGGCAGCTTGATGAAGACTAGGCCAGAGCTCGTCTTTTTTTTAATTCCTTTTTTTGTTTTCCTGACAACGCAAAATACAAAATTTTATTATACTTAGTTGTTGTTAACAAGACGTGAAAGCGTAACGAACTTTCTTTCGTATTTATAATATTAGCTGGGCTCTATTCGTAGATACGAATGGATTCAATAAATGATATGAATTTGGTTCATTATCTTTGTTTCCTACGCATTTTCCGGGTCCTCCATTTTTAAGTCCTTCATTTACGGTTTAAGTAAATGGTAGAGTCACTTAGAAGAGTACTGTGATATTTACTATCGAATGAAATCATAGGTAAATGGTTTCTGATGTTTTCGCGATTGTAACACATTTAAATAAAATCACTTTAATACGGTATTATCGCGTATATTACATTATTTTTACATCTAACGTTTCGAAAACTTTACAGTTTTCATGGTAGCAGGTAGACTTAAGTTGACATTTGTCTTTTATGTTATAATAACTATAGAAAACTACCGCCTACAATATTTATTGATAAGGTTCCGGATGTACGCAGTATTGACTCACGGTGTCTGAAGGTCTTGCAGTCCTGTGATGAGCTTGAGATTTTATTAACTTGATGACAGGATCCCAAGCTGGTGGTAGCTGCCAACCATCCTCTAATAATACCGTATTAAAGTGATTTTATTTAAAAGAAATCATAGGTATGTAATTATATCACGATATTATTCAACTTTTTCTTTAAAAAAATACATTAGTAAATTACCTATGTCCTGGTAATATTTAGCTACCAGGATGGTATTTGTAATAGGAGCCATCAGATCGTCCATTGAGCATGTGCTGGGACATTTGGAGTAGGAGAGAAGTGGCTCATTGTTTGCAGGTCTCGGGGCATACCTAATACGCAAAACAACATCGCGTTATGACTAATCAAATCTCGAGTTAGGCATAAAGATAGTTAGACCAGTAGATCTAACTATCTTTATGCATAAAGATAGGTAGACCTACTAGGTCTAACTATCTTTATGCATAAAGATAGTTAGACCTAGTAGGTCTAACTATCTTTATGCCTAGGTCTGACCTACCACTATATAGACGAGTAGCCAGAAAGATTAACCACTACCTAAACCTACTGAATATTAGTTTTATCTTTCTTCCATAGGACCTATGCACTGACAGGTATCCTGTCATATCCACCGAAAAATCTCACTAGTTATTCTACTCATAAAGGATTTTTATTCGTAGGTTAAGTGATGGCTGTTCTGATTTTCTTTCCATATTTCAATAATATATGCTTGATCATTTACATTCGCATTTTTTGATTCTGCTTCTATTTAAGTTTTCTATTTTGGTGTGCATAATACTTACCTTACCTGTATTTAATTTATCAATTTCCCTCAGACAACCTTCATCTCAAGGCCAAATTGTCAAATAAAAGGTAATCATTTATACAACTAATTTCCTCAGTATTTAGTTCTAATAATGCTTGAAAAGGGTTCCACGGAATAATACCAAAGTTTAGATTTTATATTTATTGAATGATCTCTTACCTTAGTACAGGAAACATTTATAAAATAGCAGCTAATCACAATAATAAAATTATGATAACATTTACATACCTCTCTTCTTCTTACATGTGTAAAATATTTTGTTTTAAATTCATTAAAAAAGCACATAGTATTATGTATGCGCCATTTTAATAATAGTTTTAAAACAATTGATTCTGTAGACTAGGAATCAAGTAAAAACAAAATCATAAATTACTCTTTATCATTGAGTTAAATTATTCGATAATCTCTATGACTACATGTTGTAGTCACTGACTCGTACAAAGCTTTTGACCAAAAAAAAAGATAATATCAAGGTAGGGATAAGTAAGTTATTTTCAGATGGCGCTCCTTTTAATAGAAGGAAAACGAAAAGGAAAATATATTTATATCACAAATAGTTCAAAGAATAAGAGTTGAAAAACGAAAATTAGAATTTGTCTTCATATTTCTGTTTGAGTGCCAAAGAATTTTCTTTTTCATTTTCGCTTCTACAAAAAAGATGTTAAGTTTTGAGAAACTGAAATAAGTCTTCTGTGTAATCAAATGATAGTCTCATGATCAAAATTGGTCCAAATCTTTTATTCACGAGCATTCTCAATGATGTGCCGATAAAAATATTTCTAATTATTCAATAATACCAAAATTGTGCTATTTTTTCTTATAAAGGTGTTGTAAAAATTCAAATAATGAAGTTAATATTAATTATTCAAAAATAAACTGTGATTTATTTTTATCCAAAGTTTTAGGTTTAAAAATGAAAAATAAAAATATTAATCGGCACATCACTACTCAAAAACTTATTGCTTCGTCATCAATATCTGAATGTCGTTTCTTCGCAGCTTGTATACTCGTATTCCGTGCATCTGTCTCGCTCCTTCGAGTCGGGCTTGAGAAGAACAGCGGATGTTGGCGTGCAGATCCAATAATCTGATAGTCTACAATATTCTATTCATTTTTTCCTTGCAGTGCCCTACGTAGACACTCAGAATCATAAAATGACGAAATTGATTTCTTGTTCTATTTAATTAAGGGCCTTTGACTGCTAAACTAGCACCACCCTTTATATTATCCTTCTGCTCATAAACCCGATCAAATTAAAAAATCTAATTTTGTACTTCGGTAGTAAATTACTTTTAGTATTTTTGATATTAATTTTCATTCGATCAATTAAGAGAACAACAGATTACCGCCAAAAGTTCCCTTACACAATATCTTATAGAATAATTAAAAGTAATACCAAAAATACTACACTACAATTCATTTACTACCGCGGTACAAAGTTAGTTTTATTTTATTTGACCGGGTTTAAGAGTAGTAGATAAAAAATATAAATGAGGCCCTAGTTTAGCTGGTGCAAGCCTCTTAAGAGCTATGCATAGAGACTTTTGCTCATATATTTTGTAACTTTTGTTATATATTTGTAACTGATTAGGTGTACCTTTAAAGTAATTAATGGAAACTGTGGCCTAGGAAGGACACCCGCTTCAATAACTAAAACTAAGGGCTCGGTACGAAATTATTTATTTTCTAAAAAAAATCTCACATCTCCCATCGGGACATTGGAAGCCACGTCTACAAATAAAACTGCCTTGATACTGTTTTGGTCATAGGTTACAGAAAAAATCTTATTTTATACAATTTTCCAACGTGACTTACAATATGGTACAATGAAAAATCTACTTAAAATTTAATATGTGCGTTAGTCGGTAATCATTTTGTAAAATACATTTTGGTTGTGTTTATACTTACTCGCTCAATACAGACTCGCTGATGTGATGATAGTATATAATTAAGATACATAATCGTGTTGTTATAAACTGTCTGTTCCCTTGTTAAAGAAGTGTTCACGAACCAGTAAAAGTAATGCATTTTCTGACATGGTCAATTTATGCGGATAATGGTCTAAACAATACAGTATTAACTTGAATTCACGAAATATGCTGCTACGATTTTATAGAACCTGATACCTAGCGAAACTACCAAGCGATAGTTTAGTCTGTAGTGAACGAATATGCTTAATCTATTGAAACAGCAGAACACTTGTGCGTCCTGATCTTATTCTGACTGCAGTCACACCGACGCCCAAAAAAGGGCTTCGGCGAACACAAGCGCTTATTTCAAATTTACAATTTAACAACATTACATTCAAACGCAAATTATAAAACAATATTTCATCTACGTGTTTAAATGCAACTACAGTCGCTCATACGACTATAAATCCGGATATTCCGTATAAAATGGCCAATAAGAGGGAAATCAATTTTAGAAGCATTTTTTTAATACATAGCGATCCAAACAAGGTTGGGGAATCTAGCACAAATACGACACACAGGCTAGGCTAATATCACAGGAGTGCTGGGAACGGCCGCCTCATACCCCTGCCTCCTCCCTCCCGAACCACCATCCCCCTGCGCGCACCGCACCCCGCGCTCTTCCACGTACCTATTTACTATTCAGAGGGGGCGAAACGGGCTACTACCAATATATTTTGCGACAATTAAGATTTCAAAAGAAAAAGAACTCCGGCGTTGTTCATTCCAATTGCACAATATTGATTGCATATTCATTGCACAACCGATGTTTGTTCAACACTTTTTACAATTTTAAATATCCATCCAACAATGATACTTTGCATTGAACATTCACTTACATATCAACGACATATAAACCAATTATGATAATGGTAACAATGCTTATAATAATGGTGTCATAAGGTAACACGAAACCAAAAAAAAAACAAATAAATAAACTTAGAGAATGTTAACAAAACTCGTAGAAATCAGACTTGTGATAAAATGCTACACGTATGCCAAACATTTGATCGTTGGACTGCAAATGCTGGCCATACTTGAAATTGTTCATCGAGTATTGAGTAAGAATGAGTACAGTACAGTCATCAACCGACGCAGTGGACACAATGAACGTTGCGTTCGACATCTTTACTTCGCAGCTTATTGCTAAGACAATAAAAACTGTAGAGCGCTGTCTGACAAATCGGGTTTAAAATCATAAAATGTTAACACTCATTGTTTCACTTTCAAACGTGTCACTAGCGACGTCTCGGTGGAATCGGTACGCACTCACAAACCGGCTCGCCATAGCATCCCAATCTCACAAAGGCAGTACAATGTACCTAATACTATTCAAATTAAACTCTGTGGAGCATCTGCGCAACCGTTCCCAGTCGTTTTGCACTATACCTTAACTCACTATTTATTTATAGTACAATAATGTAACATAATAATTATCGCTTAAATCTATATCTCCGATAAAAACCTTTTAACCTTCTATCTTCTGCTCGGCGTCGCCACGATGCGTCGCGACGCCGGCCGCACTCACTAAAGTCCTCAGTTCGATAAAAAAAATCGTTGAACACTAATTGGACCGCGCCCGTCGGCAGCGCCTGAGCAACTTTCACTAAATAATAAAAAACACGCTAACAAAGTAAGTACTCTTCTTAAACAACAAAGAATTGGCTAAACGTCGTCCGTCCGATCCGGGTAACGAGTAAACATCGTCCGGTATTCGAGCCGCGCCGTCGCGGCCTCGATCCTGCGACGAATCCAGAGCAGATTCATTTCCGAGCGCGCCGTGGTCGTGGCTCGTGGCGCAGTGTCCGCGCCCGAGCGTCGTCGCGCGCGGTCAGCGGTCAGCGACTCGGCACGAGCTTCACTCGCCGCGCTCGCATCACAGTGGGGTGTGTATATGCGCGCTACGGCGCGGTCATGAGTCGAGGACCGTTAGCAGGCCGGTGGGCAGCAGGGGCACGTCCTGGCGGGGCATCTGCCGCGCCAACTGCGCGCACCCGAGGTTCGCGTCTCCGAGTTCAGGAATTGCGTCTAATAAAGCCAAGCATTCATCCTCGACGGCGCGTCGGCTTTTCTTTCCGATCCAGGAGTCGTCGCACTCCTCTCTTGCTCGGCGTCGTCTCGCCTCTTTTTCTCTGCGGACCTCCTCGCTTAGTCTGCAGTAGGTGTTGTTGATGCACACGGACCGACGAAGGTCGCGAGCGGGGTCCTCAATGTTTTCTAGTTTCTGGGAGCAGATCTCGATGACCCGCTTGCGCTCCTCGTTAGCGCGTAGCCGGGCCGAGATCATGGAGAGTTTGGGCCGGGCGGCGGGCTCAGTGCGCGGCGGGCCGAACATGTCGTCCTCGAAAGCGTCAGCGATCTCCGCGCCGCGCGCGCTCTCGCGCTCCTCTTGCGGCGTCATTCTGTAACAAACACGTAGAGAAATTAGCACTTGTTAGCGACCATCGAACACACGGTTGCCAAAACGACAAAATCATTGTCAAGTAGCATCAAGTTTTGATTTTGACTTCATATTGCTCCACATAATTTCAAATAACAAAAATAAGATTATGAAATACTGTTATATTTAAAAATGGTTTTCAACTTAATATTATTTTATAATCTTTTTTTTTACCTTTGAAATTATGCATCACCAAAATTTTAACATTCGTGACGATTCAAGGCAAAATCGCAATTATTTTACAATCTCAGTATGAGTAGGTCAGTCTGAGAACAATGCATTAACGTTTGAACAGGCCAATCAGGTTCACAACTTGTCGTTATTATTAATTTCGTTCGCATTTGCTTCATATTAACAAAAGACACGGTCGATATGGATAGCATAATTAAACAAAAAACGACCTTGAATAGGAGAAGTAAAAAAACCTAGACCCACCTGGATGACAAATCAGGGGAAATTATGAACCATCCCGACATTAACATGATAAGTGATCTACGGAGACCTTATAAATAATTAAAATAGATTATTCAATGTCACAAGTCGACTTCAAAACACTGACACACTACGGCTGAGCAATTCGTCACTTTGTCCTCGAATACAAAAAGTAAAAAGGCACAGTGAAGGCGAAACAAAAATAAACTCTAACAGCGCGCGGCGTGTGCGCAGCTCGGCGGTCACTCGACGAATGACAACATACCTCACTGTAGATAAGACATTGAAAAAGCCAATTGCGTCATTCGAGTACGGCTACGTACGAACGTGTGGAAAGGAAACGGGTGACGTAGCCCTAGCCGTCATTTTAGACGCTATTGACGACTAGTCATGACTCGTCCGCTTAATTTGTTAACAGGACAAAGACGGGTGTTACCCACTGATCATATCACCAAACATATGAAAAACAACATGTGATCTACACAAAATCAACAAATAAGTACATTGAGATGAAGTGGAAGGTCAAGTGATTGATATATAACACGATAAAACGATAGGAATTAAGGAAATCAATGGGAATCACGTTCGAAATAAAACAATAGCGAAGGCGTCCTAATTACAAGGATAACCAACCATAATACTTTTCCTGTTCGACAAAGACGTTCATCTATGAACGACAAATTAAAAACGGAAGAACTCAATAGCTAACACCGAATATAATCAAGGTGCAATTCTCGTCTAAAATAAATGTAAGGTCGCACAATGACGCCGCTTCGTAAACAGCTTCAAAGGATATCAAGCAAGACAATGTTGGAATTCGCACTAGAGATATTTCTTTTATAAGATCCGGGAAAACCATCCTTCAGGATAACAAGAACATATTGAGGACACTTGCGGTTTAACAATGCGCTCTCTAACCTTCACAATTGGTTACGTTAGTATCTAGTGACCGAACAACAAGATTCAAATGTTACATAATCACTCCTGTTAATTTATTAAAATCTTGCTTGAGAGTTCAAGAGTTACGTAATTTGTCGAAAAGGGAGAACTCAATCATATCATCCGTGTACATGAAACATAAATTAATATTAATTATAAAATAAAAAGAAAAGATTGTCTTTGTTACTTTACTTAGTACATCAAAAAACTTAAAGATCTTTACAATCTGTGTTACTGAAAGTTTCGCCAGAATAGAGCACGTTTCTTTTACAACCTTATTATCGAAAAGGCGTTAGGCGCTACGTGTTCTTGCTTTACCTCGGCTACAACCAACTCAAACACTAAGCTTGTTTATTATATTTTCTGAAATTGAATTTAGACTGATGTTCCTAAAATATAACAATGCTCTAAGTTCACTCGGCAAACGGCTGTGAAGTTTGTTCAACCAGCCAGCGCAATATCAGCACGTATACGTTTACCTTGTACTTATCTCGTTATGATAAAAAGTTTGGTCTAAATATTGCAGAGTAAATCATGCGAAGGGATATTACGTAAGTTTTCAGATTCAGTGCCTTTTTTACTGCTACATCTAAAGATATTCCACCGATAAACTATAAAGATTATCAGCATTGTATGGACAGAATATTATCTTTATTAGATTATTGGGTAATATATCCAAAGCTATAATGTTTTTAAGCATCTGGCTTTATTTCATATGCATTTAAAAATGTCTCCGGCTGGAGTCGGGGTGGTGTTTTAGTTTTTTTCGCGTCGAATGCGCGACGACAGTGCGCCCGGTGTTGCCGACCCCACTGGTTACGATCTAATAAATCTTGCTCGCCTCGAGGCTACCTACTACCTGGACTTTCTTTTCTCTGTCTCACACGGGCCACGCTGTTCCACTGATGTGTTCGAACGCCACCGAAACGAGGGACATTTTTTGCTGCTTCAAAGTTTTATTTGAATAAACAAATGTGATATTGAAACCAGATCAGAAATTTTGAAGGTTTGAGTGTAATTCTGGAGGTCTTGGGATAGATTTGTTGCGTAGGCGGGACCCTTGTTGGAACTACCGAAACACTTAAATACTTAGTGGACACGGCAACAGTTAACTCATGCGTTTCCACTTTCTATCTTTCACCTTTATCGTTAGCATGCCCTTAATTGTGCAGTGATAATAGCGGCTACCTGTGAACGTGTCTGCTCGTTTTGTTCTCTAAACAATGAGGCGTCGTCATTTAGTTTCAGATAAGACATTACTAGAAAAATGTACCTTAATTATGTTCTCAAGCCACAAAATGACACATTATATTATTATTACGTCGTCAGAATTATTAGTTTTATTTATATTTACGGCAAGGTTAGACAAATAAAAGGTAGGTACTTTCGCCGTGAATACACTTGGCAAATGAATTCAAAATGGTTGAAATTTACCTAATAAAGTGCACAAATTCAAAAATAGAAGAAGAAATTGCTTGATTTCTATCACAGACTGAAAACAAACACGCTACCATCAGGTACTCGAAATAGAGACTTTAAAGTTTTCAACTATAATATGCTGCAATAATAATACTTGCAATAATCTGCATATTCGAATTTGTGATGATATAACTTGTTATAGTAAATTGTAATAGTAACCCAAAGTTATTATCACTAGCTAAGTAATTTTACAACTGTAGCGAAAGGCTAGTCTGGCTTATGTAATGAGTGCCACGTTGATCTAGTACGACCAGAGAACCTTTCTAGGTCAGAAGCCACAAATAATTGAGTCTGCAAGACTGAGGACAACTTGGTCAACATAAATTTAATGTGTTTCAGGCGTAAAGGAACAATTTTGACGATATCAGTAGATGATGAATACTGCAATGCGTCGCAAAACATCGTAACCAAAACATAACCATTTACTTTGTTTCAAATAAAACGTAGAAATAGTTTTAACATTTTTAGTTTAATAGATAAAAATAGATGGAACAATTTAAAAAGTGAGGAAAGGAAGATATATTGGTGAGTTATAGAACAAACAGGATGGATGAATTGGTGAGTCACGGAATCATTTTCTCTAAATGGAATAATCCACACGGTCATAGCAAAACACGGAATAAAAAGAAGACTATTTATTGTACGCCTTACTCTCACCAATATTGCGTTGCGATATCAAATACGATCTTTTTATTAGAGATACAAGAATAATGAAAAACATAGAAAAAGCTAAGGAACACGTAGATGATTTTATAGAAAGCTCTGTGGAATGATATATGCGGTAAACGTTATTACTGAATGAATTCAGAAACTTATCGCTAAGGTTAATTTAAAAAGTCAAAACGTCAATTAAATAAAGAAAAAAATCTACCAGCCACAGATATAACAGGATACATATGATATTATGGCCATCCGCAGAACACGTAATAAAAAATAAAAAGGATGGCAGTATCTATCGTATGTCATCACATCGGCGCGCCCACCATCGCGAACAAGGCCCGTTACTGCTGTACCGCAATCGAGGTCAGCGCGAAACTTCACGTTTTCAGATAGCTGCTAAATTGAAGCATTATTTTAAACCTGTTTTTTTTTGCAATCAGGATGCAATCAGGATTTTTTTTGCAATCAGGATGCATTGAGCGAAAGAAATACTGGGAAAATTCCTTAAATACGGAACTTATTTTCTTTTTCGCATCACTTAAAATGTCACAGTTTCAGATGCAATTGTTTTGAAATTGTTTGGCATGGCATTTAACGTGTTTTTACTGAAGAGATCATTTATATCAATACTATCAATGACTCCTTTGTATGCTCTATCTACCCCGTAAGGAATAAAGTCTTAATAACATGTATGAATTAAAAACCTAATATATACGTTAGATATTAATTTTCAGATAAAAAGGAGCAGTAATAAGACAAAACTGAAGAAATAAGGTAAGAATTTAAGTGGAATTTAATGTTAAAAAGCTATCTATAACCAAATCACTCTAGAGTGCCCAAAAAATGGATTAACTATTCCGTAGGATAAAGAGGAATGCCTAGGTTCAAAACATAAACGATGCAAATTTTAAGATACTTAACAAAGGCATACCCAACAAAAAACCTTGAACATAAAGAAATAATACTTCTCTAATAATGGGATTTGATTCATCTCTCATAAGGAAATAGGAAATGCTATGGTGAAATGAAATAAGCACATATTGATACGATGTCTATGATTTTTTCTCTCTCTAGAAAACAAAGAGTGAAAAGATATTAAATAAGACCCATTGAAAGTCTTTCCCCTTTTTTCTTACTATTTGAGTAAGTCGTCTGTTTAAAATCTTTTTCAAAAACGTATTCTACCAGCTGGTCAGTTAACTTTTGTAAAAAACTTCACGCTTTAATATTCAGTTCAAAATCCCATTTTGTGTGTGGAACATTACCGTTAAATTATAACTGGAGATTGTCCACAGCCATAAAAGCTAATGTAATTTATTGAGTCTAATCAGAATTACCATACAATATCCACGGCTTGTTTTGTTCGGGGCTGTATGTTTGGCGTCAGAAGCCGACAGACAATGGAGGTGAAGGCGGTCGATAAATCAGGCGGAATGGCTGTGTAGATGTGGTTATACTGTTTTTTCATTATACACTTGGTTTGAGGAGCGGTAGAGTTCATTTTGAACGTGATCAGTCGGAAAGTTGTCATGCGACGTGAGAGTTACCAGAGTAATACAGATTATGCAGTGGACCTATACTCATATTAGAAAATGAGTAGTTGTAATAGCGACAAGAATTTACATGCTTTTACTCAGTGATTTATTTTGTCTTTATGAATTATTGCTTTAAATACTTCAAGCAATTTTATCAGTATCATATATGACTTATTACGGAATATCTTATTAAGTATATAATGTTCGATGCCGATTTAAAATGTTCTGTACCTATTCTTATAACTATTAACGCAATTATTATAATACCACTTAAAGCAAACTGCATCAAACTGAGTCCCTCTAAAGCCAAACTAGGAGCAATCTTGGCTGGCTTCCCAAAGCTGTAAAGTTTATAATCTAAAACACCGATAGCTGTACAACCATCTCACTCTTAGACCACCTGCTTTGTCGTGCGATCTCCTTCACTTCAGATGTCAGTGGAAAAATATTCCAATGCAAATAGGTTGTGTTTGAAATTAACAAGTAAAGAGGATAGAGATAACATGGACTTCCTTAATTATTTTAAAAACAATAAACGAAATACGCTTTCGCTACAAAGAGTGGAAACCAAGCCAGAAATGTTACATTAGTGTTCGCCTTAATGAATTAAGTACATATTGTAATTCGTCATCGATGAACGCATTTAAATTCCGACTCTATACTAATGCCAATAAGGGTGTACACAATTCTTTGATATCAACAAGCTTACACGTAAGGGAATAAGGTTCAAATTAATTTGCGTCAGATATTGGACCTGAACACACAGTATGAATAGCGTAGCGATCATTGCAAATCATAAATGCGTTAAAACGGTTTGCACAGTAAAATGTGAAACCTGGTTTGTAATTTGAATAAATATATTATCTTTGGAACTATTGATTACGTAAATGATTGTTTAGCTTATTTCTTGCTCTAAACAATAGATATTGTTACCAAGTCAAATATGTAGATACCAATAAATATTTCGTTATAAATCTCCACTAGTAGGTACCTAGGTACCGAACTTAGTATTCAAATTTATGACGTGCGTGAGGATGAAGGGAAACTACAAATGTATTCCTGTAAAACCGATTTAGAAACTTTAGAAAGCATTCTATTATTCTTAAAAAAAATCTTAAACGACCTTTTAGCTGATTAACAGCCAGTGTTATATTATTTAAACCTCATTAAATTATTTATTTTACTTCTAATCAACAATTATCTATTCATCTTTAAGTTTTGACACCTCAAGTAACGACGTGTTTATGACTTTTACAGTGCTATAAATTTCTTTTTAACAATTAATTAAAAGCATAAAGGGTCCCGATTCTGTTAATCTCGGGAACTGATATTGTACACTCGCACTGCGTCAGGGCGTGTGAGAGAGAGGGGAGACCCAGGCGAAGCGAACAAAAGGCCCGGTCAGGTAGATTGAAAACCGTATTTTAACAAGACATTTTCGATTTTATTCTAACGATTTGAGAATAAACACCGAAACATTTCATTCTCAGTAATTCATATTCGTTAGCCGTAAGTCTGAAGTATTACGCACATTTCCAAGTAGGTACTTAATAAGTATACATCAGACTATTGTAAGATAGGTTTCACAAATTGAACGAAATTACGAGCAGTCACGTATTCATGTTATTCACACGACAATAGTGTATAATCTCAATAAGTAAATACATTATTAATTACTTAGCACAATAATTATAATATTTAATCATGCATAATTAAACAGTATTGTTCATTTAAGATGAAATAATTTATCTTCAAATTATTTTCAAAGTAAAAATGAATGTGCGGTAAGCAATCCTAGGTAAAGAACTAAATTTCAAAAGCAAAATAACTATTACAGTAAAAAAGCAAAGCAGTTACGTCAAGCAACTTGAGCATTAATTATCTGTGAATATAGTTTCAATATTATGCGCTGCTAGGTTCTGTTTACTTATTTAGAATAAAGTATGAAAAGTTGGTAAAATAACAAAACCAAATAATTACTAAAAATATTCATAGTACCTACTGAAAGTCAGTAAGTAACCATACTTTTATTTAGATATTTGCATATAAAATGTGTAATCATGAATTAATTACTTAATAAAATAACACGCTCACAAATCAATTTAATTAAATTTCAGCTGTGCATAAATATTTCTGAATAAATGATGAAAGTGAAAAAAAGTTACCTTAATAGTTTGACTCTCCAAAACCACCAAAGATATTATCTACTTGAGGAGTCCATAGAAAACTTATTGAAAACAAAACGCAACACAATTAACAGTTTAAAAATCAAACGGTTGATTTAAAACATAATGCCAACCTCAAAGAGCTGTATCACATGAAACGATCAACTTAGCACTTGTCCAAACAGAGAGGTGCGCGCACTACTACATAACTAAATAGTCTCACAGAGCTCCCGTACGTGTGAGTTACTCGGCTTCGCGCGCCAAACTGCGTTGCCTATCCCATACATAAGTTGTGGTGATTTACAGAGGGCGCGCAAGCGGCCAAAGCGGCCCTGCCATAGCTCCCCTTCCGAGCGAAGGATACCTCATTATCCTTACAGTAATCCGTGTGCCTTTTGATAATTTTTATTTATAGGGTGATAGTAGACCTTTTGAATGCTATTTGTCTTAGGTTGAGATAAGGCCTTTATTTAATGAGCAATTGCAAACGCGCCAACCGCCAATCATAATTTACATTTTAGAACGCCATTAAATGTTTTGGAGAAATTAACCTTTGTTTGCGTTGTGTAAATTTACAATTTTGTAATAACTTATTACTATGATATAATTTATTATTTTTTGTATGTAATACAGCGCCTTTAATTAAAATATGAAAAATACCAACTTCTGTTTTTTTTTTTATATTTCGCGGAAATTAAAGGAGATTTGATTATATTACCTAACACGTATCCTCATGTGTAAAGATGTGACAGTATCATAAAAGAGCTATATCCAAGCATAAACACCGATAATTGTAAGGATTATAAACATCCATTAGACAAATTAGATGACCCTTGGAATCACGCGATGAAAGAACAGATAGTCTGAGCTGAACCAGTCCAATTCAATAACGCGTGGTTACGAAAAGTTACCCAATTGATATTCAAGGCTTGGCAGCTAGTTACGAGAGCAATTGTTTTAGCAGTAATTATTCGAAATCATCTTCTCTTCTAAGGCGCTATAATGCGATCAGTGGAAATAACCCGAAAGCCATTAGGAGAGGCATAGCGAAGACGATAATTAATGACAAGTGTAAGAGATGCCTTCAAACTTCGAACAGCGTTGTGTGTGGCGCTTTGTTCGAGTTCACTCATGGTAAGCGACGTCAGGCGTGGGCTTTGTTTGGATGGGTTCGATTTCACGTGGTATTTATTCGAAGCTCTATTTCATGTGGCACGCTAAATTGTCCGGATACTATGTTTGCAAGTTTTAAATTTTATATATCAACTATATCATGGCTACTTAATGCGTTCTAAAAAAATAAATAAGTATACTTGCAAGTGACTTTGCGAAGTGTGATAAAGAATCACAAGTATCTTTTAAAGGAACTCCACGCCATGGTTTTTTGTCCGCGAGACTACAAGATGGAGTGCTTCAAAAAGGCCGTGAAAAGATTTCTTCTGGGTCGGCATCGGGTCGGGTCGAGTCGGGTGATGAAAGCATCCATAGGCTACGGTTACCGCTTGCCATCAGGAGAGACATATGCCTGTTTACTTACTAATTGTTTCAAAAAAGAACCGGCCAAGTGCGAGTCGGACTCGTGCATCAAGGGTTCCGTACCATTATCAATAATAAGTTTAAAATAATCAGAAATATTTCTATTCAATGATGTAACAAAAAATGTATTATTTTGCAATTTTTCCTCAATTTGTGCTTTATGCTTCATACCATTGCTTTGTACCAAATGTCAAGATTCTGAGTTCTCGGGATTACGTTTTGATTCCTTTGCGAATGTCGAAAAGCGGCATAAAGGGCTGTATCTTTTGATTGCATTGGCTTAGAAGTTTGATTTTTTCACAGCTCCAAGGGATAGTAGACCTGAGTTTGAGATGAATTTCAGCTTGATACCTCACGCGTTCTCGAAAAAAAGGGTACTGACAGACAGACGGACAACAAAGTGATCCTATTAGGGTTCCGTTTCTTCCTGTTAGGGTACGGAACCGTAAAAAAGGAGGACCCAGCAGAACAACTTTATAAATCCAACGCCCAGCACTGGCACATAACTGAAAATAACTTAAAACAGAACATCAGTAATAAATAAGTAAGATTCGTAAGCTCAGGGCCTTCGAGCTACGCCGTATGTAAAACAGGGCGTGCTTGTGTTTCCAATATGTTAAACTCGCTTTGTGGTTGATTGCTATTGAAAATATTCTTCCTTCGAAATATCGATTTCAATTAATGAAACTCTCTTACGTTCTCGTTCCAAAACACATTTGATAACCATTTTTTGTCCAAAAAGTATACTATTTGGTGAGAAATCAGATAGCCATAATAAAATCACATCTATATATTGAGGTTCACGGAAATAGATAAAGTAATTTCAATATTTTTTGTTTATTTAAAGTGTTTTGGAGCATTTCAATATTATCATTATATGACAATACAAAGAAGATAGGATCATAATAGCCACCCAAGAGCTTTAAATATGTAAGGTACGGGTTTATTTTATTAATGGACAGTTAATTAAATTACTATTCATCGCAGTAATCAATAAATATAATAAAAGAGAAAAAAAAATGAGTCTGTACATTGAAAATATTTACAAAAAAATTAAGGGTGATGGAGACATACTAATAGAGCAAGAATTTAAAAAAAAAAAGTCTGACTGTTTGTCTGTTTGTATACACGCTAATCTCCGGAAATACTGGAAGGATTCGAATGAAACTTTTTTTCATTGTATAGCTATCAAACCTGAGCAACATATAGGGTATAATTTATTTTGAAAACTGGTACACCTGATGCAGAATTATAACGGTCCAGCTAAACTTAAAGAAATATAAAAATGACGCCTTAACAAAAGTTGTTTAGCCTGATGAGCATTTTCTTCGGAGTCATAAAGTCCACGCGAACGAAGTCGCGGGCATCAGTTAGTCATATTATAATCCAAATACATATGCGCCAATAAATAGTAAAATAACTTTAGCATTTTGCATGAGGAGCCCCATTGCCTAGTGAATGTTAAGCAACCCCGGGCGCAGTCCCCACTCAGATAGGTGACCGCAAGTGGCATCAAAATATCTTAAACACTTTCCTCCGTGATTTGGAACGCACGATAAGCCATTGGCCCCGTCTGTCATCATTAGTGGCAGTTATTTGTCAAGCTATGTAAGAGGTTGGCCACTTACACACACGAAAAAACAAACCTATTTTAACCTATTGAACACATTACATAAGTTAATTAAAATCGAATTAGTCGCAAAATAAACGCTTTTGAGCCGTTTGTACTGTGAGTTTATACATCAAACGAAAAAACACATTTCAGAAAGGACTCTACTTCAGGGCAATAAGGTCCAGGGCTCTATTTTAGGGCAATAGGCCATTTATATTTTGAATAACAATGATCGATATATCTTTCATGTTTGTCTGGGAGGAAAGAAAAAACGTCGAATGTGCCAGCTGCTACTCTTCCCGCGCAGATAGTAAAAGCCGATTGAGCGAAAATGTGAGGAAACATGTCAATAGGCGATGCGGCTCCACGTACACGCCCTACCAACATGCTAAATGTGGCCATAAAGTCTTATAGAACATGAAAATTCATGCAAAACATTTCGAAATTTTGATATAATACAAATTGCCGAGCCAGATAAATACTATTTTATTATTCCAATAGGAAAAAAACACTAATATTAAAATTTGACTTAGAAAGGTACAAATTTTGATTTGTTTATTACCGTTTTGTCAAGAAATCTGGTTTTAAAAAGATTCAATTAGAACCTTGTATAGTAAGCTTGTCATACAGTGATTAATTAGAGTTGTGATATAGATTCCCTTTTTGTGACTCATATCTATATTTATGAATATAAAGGGGACTTAGTAAGCACCTTTTTAGGGTTCCGAACAAGGAACCCTTAATAGTTTCGCCATGTCTGTCCGTCTGTCCGTCCGCGGTTTTACTCAGAGACTATATGTACTATTATTACTTGTTTTCGTTGATGTTTCAATAGACTTTTATTCGTCGTGGTCGCAAGATAGATGTTACTCCATTTAAAAGTTAACTGAAATGAATAATAACAAGGTTTATGCTTAGTACCATTTATATTGAAGCGCGAAAGTTTAAAAAAAGGAGCATATTATTTCAACCATGACCTTAAATTCGATTCGTTCGTATTGCCGAATGTAACACTACGTGCCTATCGCGAACACAGCTATATGTTAATGATGCCAATTTAGTAATCAGACTTTGGAACAAGATAGTGTTGACTCTTAATTTTAATGAGAAAATATCAACAAGATTGTTGCAGTGTCAATAGAGTTGTCAATACGATTGTCGACGACGATTGATATTACGGCACGGCGTGTGGTCGACGTCGCCGTCGCTTCTCCATGGCCTACTTCCGTAGAAAATGTTAGCGTTGCTTCAATTACCGTACAGTAATCATTTCAAAGACAACTAGATTTTTGAAGACAATACGAAAATGTATGATTTCAAATAATCTGTAAAACTTTAGCTAATTATTACCACAGAAATTATAAGGATTAAAAACTATCATCTCAAGTAGCTTTTGGTGTACGTTCTTACGACATTTGAATTTGAATGCGAGCCAAACTGTGACAATGACAGTCTAACAGCTGCTAGATCGACCCTCAAATAGCTATATTCAATCATGCGTGAAGGTATCAACTGTATTTAGAGTAATTTCCTGCCTTCTGCTAGTTCGTACTATTCAAAATTCGCTTTAAAATTGACACGTGCCTGAACTTTGATCTCTGGATGCACTAGGACAGCGGGCGGTTAAGGTCAGTCCAAGTTTAGAATGCGGAAAGCGGGAGCTCGTGTGCGTGGAACGCGTTTTCGGCTACAGTAACCCGAATACTCGAGGATGGCAGGTCGAGGTTCAATAATTGCAGGCCGTCAAGACTTTCACCTTCGGCGCTCGGTCGGCGAGCCGCCAAGGCCACTGAGGCTCCGTTCACCGTAACTTCCGCCCGCTACAGCGCGACAACACCGCTCGCGACGTCTCTCGCTTTTGCAATACGAATTTCGGAAAGCGGCGATCCAGCCAGAGCAACGGCCTCAGTCAAAATAACGGTCCGAATCGGCCAATATTACGTAACTCTGTCAAGGAAATGATAGTTTGCAAGTAGGGCGACGTTGATAAGTAATAAATAAAGGAAATTTATTTAGACCAGGATTGGAGTGTTTTAACACAATCGATAAACCATCTGATAGTATCGGACTTGATAAGCAATCTAAAAATATTATGGTGCGCGTCGTAATAGACAAAATCTGTTAAGTTGCGCGTGGTGTGAGCGGCGTTACACCTTTTGTTGTATCATCAGCAGTGAGATCGTCAGTCGACAGCGGCGGGCCGTAAGCGGTTTGGAGTGAGCGAGCACGCAAACCTCGGCCGCCGACGAACGACCCATATTTACTGTACTTCGCCGAGTGTACCATCTCATTCCGCTCGTTAAATCGATGCTTTTAATAGAGATGATGGCTCAAGACTCCTTTATATCTAAATAAACGGGAGCGCAGGCACGTGTAAAATGTTAACCTGACATTTTGAAGATCCCTGCAGCATTCATAACAATAAGATCCTGGTAGATTTATTTTTAGCGAGCGAACGATAGATGCCATAGGGTCACGCTTAACTTAAAGGAATGCGTATTTTCTTTTCAAGCTTTTCTGTCAAGAGAAGGAAGCTTTGAAATAAACTTTTTATTTAGAAAGTGCGACGTAAAAGTCATATCGAAGAAAAAATGCTAATCGTCTTATTAAAAAATGAGGACTAATTTTAGTACCTGGCTTTTAAACCATTACCCGACCAAAATCCGTCGATATTATTATTTTGACGTTTTGTCAGTTGTCATTGTTAATTTATATTCGTTGGATAATGGTTTAAGGCGCTGTATCCCTTAACCCTTTGTAGCGGCTGAAAGTGGCGATACCGGTTGGCCTGTCCCTAGTCTCATTTCAAACCCGTGTCGGCCATTTCCGTGTTAATTTTCACTTTTAATTACATAATTCAATAATTATAGCCAAATATTGTATTTTTTTTAGGTATCCATCTGGCTCATTTAGTTATACTTTTTATAGTCGTAAAAAAGTTGGTAGTTGTCGCTGAAAATATTAAGTAATTCGCGACGAAAATTTTTCTGGGTATAGCATTTTTGCTATTTTATTTTGCTAGATATTAATTACTTTTTTGAAAATATTTTGATGTATCCATTTATTTTGATCTTTCAACTGTACTTCATATTTTTTTCATACTAGTATTCTATGGAAAATAAGGCTAACTGCGCGACGAAAAAATAGACGTTTTACGGTATTCTTGTGATGCACAGCGCCTTAAGTTAGATAATAAGTCAGTAAGAGTTTTCGGATGCATAATTACCTAAACCTTTTGTTATAATCATGTATGACATCATTATGACGAGAAGAGACAGTTCACTGTTGAACTGTGTAGCGGCGATTCTTCTAAAACTCTCCGTAAATATAAAGACAACGACCGATAAATGTGGAGGTCGGCTACCAGAATGTGGATACAGTTTAGGATTTTTAGATTATTGTTTGTTATCACCGGAATTTACTGTCATAGTTGGTGACGTCAGCGATAAGAACTACGTCCCAAATGATAATGATAGGTAAAAGATGCGATAGTTATTGATAGATAAATCATGTTGTACTAACGAGCGCATGAGAAATTTTTTCATTTATGCTTTTATATATTGTTATCTTATCTTTTTGTTAAAATTACAGCGATAAGTTAAACAGTTCCATAGCGTCATGGATAATAGCAATACAGTTGAATTTTGCAGAATCTTTACCTAGGTATCGATAAGCTTTTGTGGGTGTCATTTATTGAACAGATAAAATGAAACACATAAAAGGTCACAATATCTTGTCATATGTTGACAAAAATAATAGTGATTTGCCATTACAAAGTAAGTTACTGATTAGTCGTCTGTACCATATTTTGTTTTCTGTCTGAAAAATCTAATCGTTTCATTAATTAATGATGACGGAGTTATCGTTCTTAGGTAATATAAAAATAGATATTAAAGTTTACGAATTGAAAACCTCCTTTTGTGAAGGTGAAACACGGCTGTCAATTTAATACGCATAATTAATTCTTTTCATATTGGTCCTTGTTGAAAGATATTTGGTATTATGACTTGTATGGAGCCTTTAGTTGTTTAAGTTAATATATTACTTAATTATTTGAGGATATAGGCGAGTTCAGTTTAAGTTACTCAGCAACTTTCCGCAAGAACAATGACGCAGTTTTTCGATGACATAGGTAATGATTTATTCAATACATCTAGTGTACAAAAAATCATTACCTACGTCATTGAACAACAGTTTTTCATACATTTCATTTATCTTTGCTATAATGTTCATTGAAATGTTCATTCACAGTATTTTGAAACGACATGTTACTTTACTTATAAATTACAATCCATAAAATATTCACATACACTGGGGTTCAATATGAAGTGTCATAGCACTGCTAATGAAGCGAGATAGTACCTGTGTTTTGTTTGGAAATTTCCACAACACAAACAAAGCCGGTGATCTGGCGATGTTTTTCAACATTCGACGGCGAGACGCAGGATCCTCGCACTATAAATACGTTTGTGAATGAGTGCAGAACACTGACATCGAATTAACTCTTCTGTCAAAAATACTGTCAACTAAATATCATATTCTGAATAATTTTTTTTTTCTATTTGTTTTAAGGCATTCGACTTTCAACACCTTTTAGCCTTTAATAATAAAATTTTAACGTGTGTTTTCGACTTAGTTATTCTACACATTGTTCATAAACATTTATATGGGGGCCATTTATACCGAATTTACATTATAAAGTCCATTAGATGCAATTTGCAAAACATTCCAAAACAAAAACTGTGCAGCCCGCGGAAATATCTCCGTTAAGAACTACTCTTTAAGATGATTGGCATAAGTTCGAAAACGGACCTTCAACCACAAAGAATTTAATTTTACACTAATCTGAGGAAAATTTGTACTTTCCTAACAGTCTCACCAGCTGATTATCTTATACCAAAAAGACGCCGTGTACAGTGTCGAATTCTGTATCACTCTGTTGACATAAGGAAGCGTTAAATTTAAATCTACAGATAATATGCCAAAATGAGTACTTTACCAGAATCAAACAATCAGCCTCACTGGTTCTCTTTTGTTGAAAATACTCCGTCTTCATAATGTTACATTTTAAATTTGACATTCGAGCATTTAACATTCATTGGTTGATGCTTTAAAAAGAGTATTTTATCAAAATGTACCAAACAGTCTCACATGTCAACTTTTGCGAAAAATACACCGTCTACTTATAGTCGCTCTCTATGAGTATATTTACGTATACGAAAGCCGTTGACCTTCATTAATTGAATCGTACATGAGTGTGTATAAATGAGTCTTTATCAAAATCCACCAACCAGTTTCACAGGGTACCTTCTGCCTAAATACTCTGTCTATCAAATGTCACATTTTATTGACAATAGGAAGCGTGAAAATGAGTACTTTAACGAAATCCGCCAGTCTCTCTAGGCACCTTCTGAAAAATACCTACCTCTACTCCGTCAACTAATTGTCACTATCTGTATGACTGTATTGGCATAGGAAGCATTCGAAGCAAAAATGAGTACTTTATCGGAATCCACCAGTTTCGCTGTTTATCTGCTCTTGAAAATTCTCCGTTTACTAACTACAGTTAAATATCACATTCTGTGCGGATTACTATTGACATAAGGATGCGTTCAACCTTCAACCACAGACAAAAAAATATTAATCGACTAACCTGGCAAACCTACTTTATCGGAATCCATCAAACAGTGCCACTGTTGGGTCTTAAAATAAAGATAATTTTTCATCCATGGTCTACGTTATGGACCAACGACCAACGATTACAGGATTTCATATAGCCATTGTACGACTCGATAGAACAAGAAGAAGAAGGAATTTAGTCTTGTTTACATATTTTAGATTCGTTGAAAAGTAAATAAATATTTCATGTAATCGATTTACAAATTTCACACAAAAATCAGGGTTTTTGTTTACGAAGTAATATTGTTATCTATTAATAATAATACATATCATTCTTTAAGTGTGCCTTATTTATATCATGTTTTGATCATATTCATATGTTGGTCCAGATAATAAATGATTTTTACATTTTGATGGAATTGTAATAGCAATTGAAACAAATAAATCTTTAGAAATGTTGCGGCTAAAATAGCGCCATCATGTCGTAGGTTTTCCTAGAAACAAACTTGGTATCGGACGTCTGCGGAGAATTCGTTAAAATTGAATTTTCGGTTTCATTTGGCGTTTCAGGGCTCCATCTGTCTTAGTTTGGCTTTATACTTCACTTGAACATATTCGAATTTCAATCAGTGATCTTATTATGCATTGTAAAATTTTGTGTAACGTTTTGAATAATGAAACGCCATAATTGCACGGTTTTAGTTCATAGGTTCCAAACTTCTTATTGTAACGGACGGTAGATAACTGAAGGCTGTTAACTTGATGAGAGAATGGGCGGAAATCTGAGAAATTATGCCCGTTACTATTTTGATTCCGTTTGCCATCTACACGTTCACCTATATGCTAAATGTGGCCTAAGTCTTATAGACTGGGCTCTGTCTACCCTGCTTAAAAGACGTGATGGTATATTATGTATGTAAACTTGATGACAGGAAAAAGAGAATATCTAACCCGCCATAATCTTTGCAGAATCAGATCCCTATTTCTTATAAATTCCCTAACCCATTCCATATTATTTATTGCGTAAACCCTATCTATGTACGAGCATATTTTTTTTGTTTTATTTATGGTTTTCACGCGTTACGTATTTAGCCAGTAGTCAAGTATAAATGAGTTTTCACGCGCTTTTTCTAAGTCTTGTTTTCAATGAAACGATTTTAGTTAATTTCATTGATTCTACGGAGCCCCTGGCGACAGTTCCTACGAATCCACTGGCTTGATCACAGACAACGCAACGAGGCGAGGCGGTCCACCAGCCCGCTAAGTAAATCTCACTACAGCCGCACTGTGACAGTTTATTTTAGTTATTCCACACATTGTTCATAAACATGGGCATTTATAATACAAAATTTCACATTATAAAGTCCACTAGAAACAATTTACAAAACAATCCAAAATACAAGCCGTGCTCTACGTCGAAATTCCCGCCAAGAACTCCTACGAGCATATTATTAGTATTGTAGTAACTTTGTTTTTTTTTTTTTACATATATTTAGTTAGCTGCAAGTGAGCTTTAGGTGTTTTAGGCGAGTGCCCTTACTCTTAACCTGTATACGCAACATCACCAAAGGGCCCAGGAAGAACGGACCTCGGGTTTGGGCATTGCCTCTGTGAAAGTCACTTAGGGTTAATCCCATGATTAAAAGAGACCTCAGCTTGTATCCATAGGAGCCGATGTAACGTACTTTGGAAACCACTGCTATAGCCGCTATACGCGGTCGACATCTGAAGGACTCCCGTGAAGTCATGGTCGTGGTACATGTCTAGAAAGTCGTACGGTATGTCTGTGCGTTGCGCTATCGTAACAATAACTGTTACAAGTATTCGCCGTATGAACTTGTTAAATAACAATATTATCTGAACTACACACTGCTATCGCCGTGATTAATACTGTCTGCACACTTTCTGTTTCGACTGGAGCAAGTAGGTTACGATGTATACCTATTAATATATCAACTAGCTACTGCGACTACTATATTATTGCTCTTATAGTGCTATAATGATTATAGAAGCTTAATAATCGACAAACGCAAAAATATATGAATAGCATGGAAATTAAATTAATTATTTAGGTTTATTAGAAAGTTATTTATTATATACAATGCTTGAACTTTCACTCGGTTCATACGTGTTTATATAACCGCGACCCGATTACAAGATTGCTTTGCGGAATCCATTGAATATAGAAAAAACCGGCAAAGTGCGAGTCGTTCGTCACACACGACGGGTTCCGTACCATTATCTATAATAAGTTTATGATTATTAAAAATATTTTTATTATGTGATGTAACTAACAGTGTATGCTTTTCGAAATGTTTCCTTTATCTTTGCTATAAGACGTTGCTTCGTACCAAACAAGATTCTGAGTTCAAGGGAAGTACCCTGTAGGTTTTGATTCCCTTGCGAATGTTGATTTGTGGCATAAACGGCTGTATTTTTTGATTACCTTAGTTTAGAAGTTGATTTTTTCACAGCTCCAAGGGTCTGTAAACCTGAGTAGGTATTTGAAATGAATTTCAGCTTTATACCTCCACGCGTTCCTGAAAAAAAATGCTACGCGTTCTTGACAGACAGACGGACAACAAAGTGATCCTATAAGGGTTCCGTTTTTTTCTTTTAAGATACGGAGCCCTAAAAATGTTTACAATTTTATTACAATTCTGATTTACTGTATGTACCTTTTTGCTTTTAAACTGCGTTAATACATCTGACATTGCTTTGCAACAACAGGTACCTAGACCCTATTGGCATACATACTCGTAGCTGTTCTTTGTTTTGTTCCACACTACTTATTCGTAGGTTCCACATATATATTTTTGAAAATGGAACATCTCAAGAAACCTGTTACAATCTCCTGATTTGACGTAGTTTGTAAGCTGGCATAGAAAAGTATGGCGTAAACATGCGATAGCGGAATCAACAGCCGAGCGCAGTTCGTGGATTCCACATAGAAACGGATAAAGACTGCAAATCCGTTTATATTGAAAATCCGGATTGTCGCACACCGGATGAAGCCGGATATTTTGGATTTTAGTGAATATGATTAATTATATGTGTAAAAAATTATACTTTAGAGGAGTGTTTATTTTTACAAGTTATTTATAACTAAAATAAAGAATTAAAAATACGTATTACCATGTTATGAAAAATATTTTTATTTTTATAAATGAAACAGTTCTATTAATCTTCCTTGTAGGACTTTATAGGAACGCTTAACTTGCCCCCAAAACACCAATAGTGCCATTTATGTTTCAAACCGGGAAAATCATATTCTTAATTCAATCATATCATTAAAATTAGAGATTTCATAAAATGTGTAGAAATCCGGGTTTCGAAATTTATTTTATTTTTATTAGTACATAAAACAGTAAGTGGGTACATAAGTAAAAGTGATACATTTATTATTATTAAATTAACTAAATCGACTAACAATATGTGTACATCACTTGCATAATCGAGCTCAAGTTTTAATTAAGTAAAAGTGTTAAGTATAAATTTAAATAAAAGTGTTTTGGTAGTGTTAAATAGCGTAACCTTAAGTCAATGGCCCTAGGTTCAAATCTCGCCAATCTTGAGCGACGTATAGTCACATTACATCTCTAGTCCATTATTTATCCACTTTCTCAAGTCTGTGTTTCTGGTAAATTTGGTTATTTTTGCACTCAATAGACCGACTGGCAAAATTTCAGTGTGTTGTTGAGTGTAATTATTATTTCTACCTACTGTAGGTAGAAATAACTATGTAGATAGTAGTTACCAATAATAAGTAGCAATCGACTGCCGATTACTCGATTCCCAAATGAGAACAAAAGTCTTGCGTTACGTGGTAACTCCGAGATCGCCCGAAGTAGTACGAAAATAGTCGAATGCTCCGTGGCACCGATACGCCCGTCGTTCCGTGACGTAGGACTCGCTGACGGCCGGTTTTGATTATTAAAATACATAATGACGGCAAGTAATCATTAGTGTAATTTATCGATTACGCGAACAAATAAGCGCTTTATCGCTTAATAGTTAAACAGTCAAGGTATTTCTTTCTTTCTATAGAAGATTCGCCTATCGACATAACAAGTTTCTACAGTAATAGTATATTACGTAGGTACTTTTGTGATCGGCTTATGTGGTTAGTTATTTTACTTACCACATTTATGTATTGACTTAGCTGTAGAATGTAGTTAACATTCTACAAATAATTTTTCTTTTTTTATGTTAATAATAGAAAGTAATTTAAAGTACATTTCTTTATCAGAAATGTTTAGTTCAGATAAGGAACACACAAAGTCATCTTTCACAGAAAATGAATAATCCTTTCCCATAAAGCTGAAAAGTCCACGAAGCTGGAGCCGTTTCTCTTTGTAAACGTTTATGAAATTTACAAGTGGCAACCCTATATTTGCATAGACTTTATTACTTTATTCCATAATCAAGAACAGCAATAAAGAAAAATAAATACTCATTTTGATTTTGACAATAATTTTATTCAAAATTTGAATATTTACAATATACCTACCTACGGTGTGTTACAGAAAGCAGAAATAATATTTAAAGATTATTTATTAAAATGTACATAAATCAGTAGAACTACTTTCCATACTACGAATAAGTAGACTTATTACTTATTCGTAACTTCCATAGATTATTTGTTTCAAAGTTTTGCCAAATAAGAAAAGAATATTTTGTGAAAAAAAACAATGTTTAGGATTTAATAGATATATAATTTGAACTTTGAAACAAATACATAATCTATAGAAAATAGTTCTGCTAATTTAGATAATTTTTTCTGAACATTTCTTTCTCTCTTGGGAAATAGAGAGAACATGGTGACTGCTTGGATATTAAAAATAATTTTAAGGTGAATTGATTATACTAAAATAACTAAAGATCTTATATTTATAGGTAGCACTACTGATACTGAGAAAGACGAACGTACCTTCAAGTATAATTTTCACTTTCTGCTAAGTGTACACTCAGTATTGTCTTTGAGTTTGAGTCGCTATATGTACAATTAATTAGATAACCGTTCATCGGGTGTGATGGCTTTGTATTGTCGTAAATTCATTAACAACATGAAGCTAGATGTTCGCCAATCGACATAATTTATACGCTATTGCCTGTAAGCGCGATAAACTTTGTATCGGTTCATGAGATATGCGAACTACCATTTACATTCAATGTCAGTATCAAATACAATAGTATATTTTTTAGCACATCAATAAATTAATCTCAAAATGGAAGTGAGACTATATGGGTTTTGGTTACCAATTCAATATGCAGCATAAAGTCTATTTCACACAAGGGTATATACATGTTGATTATGAACCACTAAGCAATAGAATTACAAGTGATATAAAATTAAAAAATAAGTTATCCTCGGCTCCGAAATCCCAGTATCTTCTAAACAACAGGATTTTGATATAACATGAACCATCGCTAGAAAACCTGCTTCCAAATAAAAGAAACAATTTACATAATGATATCAAAAGTTTTAAATTTCAGTTCTTATTTCTTTTTTGTATTAAAGACATTCTGCTTTTTATATTGCACTTTATTACATTTCATATTAGTTTTAAATCATTTATATCATACATAATATTTTACTTATTAAAAAGATTTGTTGGCTTTCAAAAAAGGGAAGAATTTTAAAATGATAAGAGGTTGAAAGCGAAATAGAGTTTTAAAGGGGGTAGAACACGGAATCATTATTATTTTTAATGCAGATGCTTCAAAAATAGAGTAGGAAATGGAAATAGCCAAAATATCGGAGTATAAAAATGCTAAATGGTAAGGACGCAGAAGAGATATGTACAAGCAACTTTATCGACCGATATATTGCTGCAGTGTGGTTGAGCCTTAAATCGAACGAGGAGAAGGGCGTTCACCTTTGTTCGAAAAGCGACTGTTTTGTCCGACAAAAATAATTATCTGTGCTGTGACGTAGACTTTCAACATAGATCAATGGCTCGGTGTCATGAAAGCATTGGGGTTATTTCGGGAGACCAATGTCACTTTGAGATGTATTTGCCAAAAGTGTCAGTGACAGTAGCTTATTACCTGAACATAATAAGATGTTGAATAAACGATGAAATAACAGCGTATTTTTTAAGAAATGGGTCATATTTAGCAGTTTATCTCATTTGAATAGAAAACGTAAAACGTGACTGTTTAACTAAGATGGGGGATTCAGCCAAGTGTGTCGTATGCGCCTAAAATATGTTATTCGTATTAGTTTTAAATTATGATTTTGTTGTCTAGTCTAGTCAGACTTTTTCTTCGGCCCATATACATCGCGTCAATTTACCACGGATATTCCATTGAAGGTGTGACATAGCCCGTAAAAAACGACATTTCCCTGTTAAAGTGTACAGCCGGCCCGGCAATTTGTATGAACATTTCAAAGATTTTTTGAGTTCCCAGTTGATCATTGAGTGGAATATCAGTGGTAAATTTTCACGCTGTAAGTATTATAAGATAAATGTATGTACATGTACATATTCAATAAAAGTAGCTCTCTGGCATATTTGTAATACATACATAGTATCACGTCTTTTTCCCTTGCGGAGTAGACAGAGCCTAGGTCTGTAAGACCTGTTTGTAAGACTAATTTAAAAATGTTTGGGGCGATTTATATGCGATTTTTACTTTCCATATTGTTACTGTCGTTTTCCCCAGTTTTATTACTAACCCCTACAAACATTTAACTATCGTTTCCGGCAAGATTCTGTAAACACCGGTATATGATAAGCCAGGCGGGCCTTTAGTTAATTTTAATCTTCAATTTATTGTAGTTACTGACATATTATCGTATGTACGTGAACGTAGACTGTATGTCTCACACCGTGCTCTCTGTTCACCGATCACAAGACTACTGTGTGAGTGCCAATAACACGCACGTGTGCGTCATTTAGGGTTGCCAACCAAAACAATAAAAATTCTTTAAGTTTTAGATAGTAGTAGGAAAATCTCTAGCTCCGATTTTCTAGTCTCTAGCCTTTGCTTTTATACATTTACTACACAATAACACTCTTAACACTCACCCCGATGATGGTCTTCGTAACAGACGGAAACTAGTCGAAGAACCCGACGTATAAAACGTGAAAAAACCCGTAATTATATAATGAAATTATGTCGAGTTAATTTTAATATTATTATATTTTCATTCACATACCAAAATGCTAAACGTAACTTTTAAGTCTATGAATCCTAAAGTTAAGTCTATGATACAGACCTTAAGTCTATGATAACAGTAAGCTTGATTTGATAACTTGATTGACGCATTATAAAATTTACAAAAAGTTAGAAAAATAGAAAAATGAAGTCATTTTTGATCAAATCGGACAACATCTGAAACGAGTTCTTTTCATGAGTATTTTTTAGTAAGTTAAATTCAGAAAAAGAAAAATATTACTGCAGGCAGAATGTTCATAATATAAATAGGTAGTCCACTTACAAGTTTACTTTTAATTATGTGTTTAACTGAAAATCATAGTCATTAGGAACAAAATAGCAAGCGGAAAGAAACGACATTTCATAGGTAAATACCCATCATAACATTAGTAAGATTAGTTACATACGTATATTTATCGATCCATTGGCAACCCTAGTGGCGAAAACACATGTTTTGTTCGCAGTTTCCGTTAGCATCAACGCGCACTTCTACACTCAATTTGTTTAAGTACTTACAAAGGTACTTATGTTTGACCATTTACGATGTGATTTTAATAGTCTATTTTGTAGATAATGGGGTTTCCTTTTTAGCGCCAATCAAAACAGGCACAAAGGTAGTTTAGGCGTTGTGCTAAATGCCAATTTTTGGTAAAAAAATATCGTATGCCATTAAGAGAGCATTTTACCTTCATTTCAATTTTCAATGATAAGAAGGAATCGGTTCCAGAATTAATCACTCTATTTTATATTCCATTTTATACGGTATACCGTATAACTAAGATTTCCTAACGTTATTTTATATACAACTAGCGGCCCGCCCCGGTTTTGCACAGTTAGATAAAAGTATTTAATCTATATCTTCTCTATCTCTATCTATCGTATGTTCATCGGGAATAATGTAGGATCATAATGGTGAAAGAATTTTTCAAATCGGTCTAGTAGTTTCGAAGCCTATTTAACGCTATCGAACAATAAAACCTATCCTCTTTATAATTTTACATTATTATTAGTGTGGATAAAAAATAATTTTGAGTGCTTAATATAATGTGTTTGCACTAAAATAATTATAAGTCATTGTTACTATGCTTAAGTTTACCTCACCTTATAATATATTACTATTACTATATAAATTATATAACTAAAGCTATTCAAACGCGATGTTCTCATACGAGACTGAAGATACAGTACTGTAATAAAATACGGCTGTTGGGGCCCTTACGACTCCCCTAATACAAGGGGTGAGATCACTTTTGCAGCCCTCTAGTTCACAATTGATAAGTATTCGTATAAAATGATAGAAATACGATTAACAGAAACGCTTTAACTTTTACTCAATTTCCATGGGAAAACAATAACGAGGTCTAACGACCATTAGTTAGTAAGATAACGACAATGTTTACTGTTACCATGCTATTACATAGCTTGACGGACCTCGTGGCTAACACATCAGCACAAGGGGCACCGGATTCGATTCCCGGCGTGCGTAATTGTACTACATTTTATTTAATTTCTTAACTTTTTAAATAAGTATATGTAAATATTCAGCCCTCTTAATACATGCACTCCCGCACTCGATCTCAGGGAGAGGGATGCCTGAAAAACAGGGTTATGTTCGGACCTTATTCCGGGCTAACTAAAGCTGAGGCATTCCTTTGACATACATTAAAAATCGACCTGAATTGTATGTGCTCATTGTTTAAACACGTTTTTGTAAAATTGAATTTTATTTTGGCAATAAATTACTTTTTTTTTATATTTTTGTGTGTTTATCGAAAAATCTGCTACGCTTTATTAACATTTGTTTACTTATCAGTTATCAGTGTTCTTTTTATTGTTAAGTTCTTTTAGAGCGTCGGGTAATATCTTAACCTTTAAACGAGCAACTCTTGTATATTTATATGTAAATTTATTTCAATGATCTCGGAAATGTTTAAGTTTATATTATTTTTAAATTTTTATTGTTTTTAGACAAGTTTAAAAAAAAGGTTGTTAATGTTTGATTTTGCTTTTTAAGTTTATGTAGATTATCACCTAAACACCACCATATTACAATAAATAATAATAACCGAGCAGTAAACTAGAACTATTAGCAGTAAATTTCATTTTAATAACCATTTTGTACGAAAAATTGTTATAAAAATGCGTCAATCAATATACAGGTCATTCAATTATTTATGCCGTAATCTGAATAACTAGTAAATATACACCCCAAGAAAAATAATGCAAAAAAATCGATGAATATGTATCGGAGTTCGATTATTTTTATCTTTTTTTGTAGCGGGTTTATTTTTAATTCCATTGGGAATTCTGATTTTGAAATTTGAACATGTTACTGCCGCATCCTTACAACATAAAAGTTATATATGTATATATACTACTTTTGCGTCAACGTATTTCACGTAATTATATTTGATAGTTTGAATCCTTAGACCTCCCGAGTTAAATAGGCTACCTATAGTATATTTGTAAGGGCAGTTGTGTTTTTATTTTTCTTTCACTGTTAGTGTTGTGTTGTGATTAAAGAAGAACTACTCAGTGCATTGACCCCACTTCAGCATGACCTAACCATGTCCAGCTAGTGCTCTCTTAGCCATGGGACATAACCACAACCAATATAGTCATCAATAAATATCCTGATTTCAAAGCGTATGTATAAAACTACAGTACAGTGAACAATAATTAACTGCCAAAAACAGAAAGCGTATGCAAAATATAACCAACATTTTAAATACATTAATTAATTATCCACTCTTGATTCTAGGTATCATCATCATCATTTCGAGTAGGTGTCACGGTCAATCGACCATGCACACCTTGGTGTCAGAGGTCTTCGGAACCGCCTCTCGGTCTCTGACGTGGTACCTTTAACGACTACCAGATGGCAGCCGGGACCACCGGCTTAACGTGCCTTCCGAAGCACGGAATCATCTTTATTATCAGACAATCAGGTGATTCAAGCCTGCAATGTCCTAACCAAACTGGAAACAACTAATTTTCTATGCTTAATGTGGGAATCGAACCCACGACCCCCGGGTCAACAGGCAAACGCCTTAACCACTGGACCACGGAGGTTGTTAATCTATAGTAGTCAAGGAGGTTGTTATTCTAGGTATTATAATATATATTACTCTATTTAATACTAGAGGCCCGTCTCGGCTAGTAAAGGTAGTAAGTATTTACGATGATATGGGTTTCACACCTTGGGTTACATTAAGTAACTTTTCATGTTTATCAGGGATAAAGTAGAATTTCTAATGGTAAAAGAATTCGCTCCAGTATTTTCGGAGCCTATTGCAAGTAATGGCTGGTGAGTCATAATGGGTGCATTACAATGAATGCATGCAAACAAACAAATGAACTTTAAATCTTGCCTCTTTATAATATTCATCATCAGGTCTTTTTAGTCTCCACTGTAAGAGCATGACCCTCTCTGTACTGTGGGCAGAGCAGACAGAGGATTTGGCCTGCACTCTCCTCGCTGTCGAGACCGGTTGGAGAGGTCTCATTGATGTTTATGAGCTTTGTTTAGCTTGTATTTCCCAAGTCGCCTCTTACGACCTCCATGGGAAGATTAGGAGTGGTCCTATTCCACTCTGCCGGAAACCACATGGCTATTTTCCTTTATAATATTTTACTTTATATTAGTGAAGACAAACTGTATGAATAATTCTTCTTATCGTATCGATGGAAAGTCAAATTTTATTGGCCAACTATTGGGCCACTGTTATACCTTTCTCGGAGGCGGAATACAAGTCTTCCAAAGTACAGGTGGTTGGGCACCTAGGACGTATCATTAGATGCGCCATAGTCTGAGGGGAGGCTATTATAAGGGTTTATATATTTTTTTATGATATAGGTCGGCAAACGAGCAAGCGAGTCACCTGATGGTAAGCGACCAGCGCTGCCCATGGACAACTGCAACACCGGGCTGTAACAGGAGCGTTGCCGACCTTTCAAGGAGTTGGGGAAAGGACATAGGGGGAGGAAATGGGAAGGATGGACCTCCGGCTCACTCACTCACGGAACGAAGCATAGAAGCGGTAAAGCTTCTACTGTGTGTGTACTTATGATTAGTGTGGTACTTCCCCGGACGAGCCGGCCCATTCATGCTACTAGCAAAAATGAATTTCGCCGGTAGCATGGCTACCACAACTAAACTAAAATAATAAACATTACACATAGTCGCCCCTTGCCGTAGCTAAGCGGTCAATTTGATTTAATTCCCAGACACTCTAACAGTTAATACCTAAGGCATATTTGCATATCATATCAAGACAAAGATACTAATATGTATTTGTGACAGAAACATATCGGCATGCGCCATTGTATGATAAGGATAAGGCAACAACATAAACGTATAGATGACTAGCTTTCGCCCGCGGCTCCGCCCGCGTCAATGTCGATCCCTCGGGAATTGCACTTTTTCCCGGGATAGAAGGTAGCCTATGTCCTTCTCCGCACTCCAGAGAACTTGTATGCAAAATTTCATGATCATCATGAAATTCAGGTTCAGTAATTATGCCGTGAAAGCGTAACAAACAAACAAACAAACTCACTTTCGCATTTATAATATTAGTAAGGATAAGGATTAGAATTTTAAAACTTTCATAAAGCAGCACTAAAGTCCATAGTAATTTTAATTTATAATAGTACTGCTTGAGGTGTTACATTTGTCAAGGAATAAATTATTTTGAATGTTTTCGTCACAATGACATAGCGTGACATTCTGGTGAGTTTATCTTCGAACATGCAGCAGTGTTAATTTGTTAGACACACAGCGCCTTGGCAGTAAAAACTTAGATAATTTGCGTAAAGACGTCTGGGCTATGTAGATCAGACAATTCTGGCTGGGCTTCGAGGGTTCACTGCACGGAGCCGAGGGAATCGCGAGACCCATTGCGTTAATAACCACTGCCTCTTGAATAAAGAATGAGATGTAGCACTCGCTAGACATAACGGCAATGTATTTAATACTAGCGATAGATGTGAGGAATGGCTTAGATGATACAGTGAGAACTGGTAGACTGACAATGTTTTTATATGCTCATTAAATAAGAATCATGCAGCATAGATATGCACGCGTATAAAAATTACTCGGTCAAGTCGTGATGTTGTGCGTAAGTGTGTTTAACCACGGGGACTATTGAGAAACAAAAGACGATAAGAAACAAAAAATATCTTTAAGTCCCGAAAAATACTTTATTGCTTTCAAATATGTGTACTGGATATTATACATAATATATTTATACTTATTGCGGAGAACTAATTAGATTTCTTTATTAAAAAATGAACCATAATGAATACCTCATCATGGAATTTTCATATTCATTACAAAAAATTACAGACTCATGGTTTTATGACTACAATTAACAACCAATAATTGTTATTGAAACGGCTTAACGACTCGCATGATCCAAAAAAGTCGCCGAAAGGGCGGCATTTTAGCAAATTTTACGGCACCTATTATCTTCACTTCAACACTGTAAATTAAACTGCTATATAGGTACAAAAGGCTGGACCGGTCTGCGGACTGGTAAGCCGACTCGACAAATTCCCGACTTGTCGCCCGACGCGTCCGCCGATCAGTAAAAGGATTTCAATCCGATTTCTTTGTCCAGAGCCCGATGCGTCGACTCATCCAGCGACGAGTCGGAAGGTTGAACAGTGACATCGGTGGATCTGTTCGGTTCGGAGTCTTTATGGAGACTACTACGGAGTTTCAAAGATGCTCGTGCCAGCCTGAGGGGCGGGGAGGCAGGTGCGTTTATTTCACGGGAAAAGGGATCCAATTGATATATTAATTCGCCATCCAGTGACAGCTTTCTGATGCAGATTGTTGAGTTAACAATGTTTTTGCATGTGTTTTAAGATCTGAAGACTTTAACATTAAATACAGATACCTACATTATCCCTTACGGAGTATATACAGCCAAGGACATCAACACCATAGGCCAGGTTAAGCAAAAGAGTTATTGTTTCGAGCTTTTTAAAATTAGTTGATGTTGCTTTTTGGTTTTTACCTATCATGAACATTATATTTGGGAATCAGGAAGCAGAAGCGGCAGTGGCAGCTAGAGTCAATCCCATTTTTATAAATATCCCTAAGTACTTTCTTTATCTAATTTTAAGAACTGCGCGGGAAAATAAGCAGCTGTGTTATTTTAGTTTCAGGCAAAGAAGATATAAAAAGCTTAAAGCAACCAATTTTTAATCAAGGTTTTTTACCATAGAATACATTGAAAATTAAGTTCGTCAATTAAATATAGTAATTTGCAGCTATACTTTATAATTCCACGTAGCGAAAAACAAATAATACGTTTAAACGCCGAAGCAGACTGTAAATTGCGTGCTAGTAGGTATCAGCTACAAACTCTCTTTGACACCGACGTTGCTATGCAAATAGTTTTGCTTTTAATTTCTATAAATGTACTGCCGTGTGTGAAGCTGATACCAGGGAAGTTTTTGATTAAAATAGAAATTGTGTTTGATACTCTGCGATGCTATAGTAATAAAAAACGTTAACCTATCTTTTTTCTTAGGTCTTACCCTAATGCTTGTTTCAAGTTCCATGTAGATCGTTATAGTATATCTTTCTAAGAATCTAGGCTTGAATATACTAGGTTTGCATATTATACTCTTCGATATACGAGGAAATTCATCTGCGATGGACAAGCAAATTATGATTTATTGATATTCCCTGTTCTTGTAGGCCCAACTTGTTAAACGTTGGCTTTGAGCACTAGGCTACAACGCTTATTTGTAGCTCTATTAAACCCGTAATAGAAATGACGTCGATATTATTTGTAAAAGTTAATAAAATAACAAGAGAATTATAAAAGGCTAGATAGAAGTTCATTACCACAGTTTTGCCAAATAATAAAGCGATTAAGAGCAAGGACTGTAAAGAAACAATTAATAATGATTCATGTCTGGAAATTCCCTACATATTGATGCTTTGGACATCTCAGACTCATACCTGTAGTACACTATGTCCCTTTGTCCTTGCCAATAAAGTTGTTCGATTGAGAAGATGACCCCTCTTCTCAGTCTTCAATCGACATTTCATCCAAAAATTAACTAGAACGCCATATTCTATACGGCCAGATTACGCGAAAGTAGTTCGAATTCCGAACGCTCGGCGGTGTCGTAAGTTTGTCGGCCACCGAAACCAGAACCTCGGCAAATTAGCCAGCGTCCTCGTCATCGAATATTTTTCCTCGGTCGGGAGGGACGGAACGGCTCTGCGTACGCCGGTGATCGACTAAGTACCTTTCACGATCTTGAGGCGCGGCGCGTCACTTTCCCCGCTCTAGTGAGTTTTTTCGAACGTAACATCACGATTACATCAATATCGCATGCGAATCGTTCCGCGTGTTCCCAGCACCTGTGAAACGGAACGCATCGCGACGCGCGCCTTGGCCCAATGTGGAGTTGTCTTTGTCTGTTGTTTATATTTACTACTGTCGCCATCTGCGTCGTTATCGCACGTTATTATTCAAGCATACAATTACGTATACAAATAGACGACCAATATCTTGAATACACTTATCTCACTTATATCACTTATATATACACTTATTGTTATTATTAGTGGAGATCGTTGCACCTTACTTATTTTGTTATGTACATAACGTATATAATATACCTATCTACATAATAATATTGTTTTGTTTTTTTGCATAGCCTTAATATTTCAACTTAAATTAAGGTCAAAACTAACTCGTTGTTTACATTATTTTGCAGCGTTGTGCGTGGCGCCGCCAAGCAGGCGACCGTCAAGAAGCCAATGGTATTTAACCGACTTAAAAAAAGGAGGTAATCGATTCAGTTAGGTATATATTTCGAAATGTTTGTTACCGCATAAACTCCGCCATTCATGAACCGATTTAATTTTTTTTTTGCTTGACATGATATGCTTTTAAATTGGTCCCATTTTAATGTCTTCAAAATCGGTTTAGTAGTTTGATTGAAGTCGGTTTTTATTAATTAAGATGGCCTTCCGATTGCTTGGTAATACGATTTAGGTGTGAATCTGCCTTCACTATCGATGGTAAAAACAAAACGATCAGTCGAAATAGTATCCGTTCTCGGCTACCGGCCCACACGCCGATGTATGTCACCTTGTCTGTCTGGTCTGCCACACGCAGATAGCTATTTAGCAAAGCTAGAGTATTAATACAGACATACTATCATGTCTTTATCACTGAGTAGACAGAGCCTAAAGGCTACGTTTAGCGTTTTGGTAAACAATAGGTAAGGGTTGAAAACGGAATCAAATAAATATTAAATATACACACACAGACAAATCACAAGGAAGTTCGAGACTTGTGTTATGGGTTAAGGATACTAACTCAACGATGCTATATTTTATAACAAATACATATATGTATAGATAAACATCCAAGACCCCCATCAATTTTAAAAAGATAATTTTCCATCTTGACCTGACCGGGTGTCGAACCCAGGACCTACGCTGTAACAGCCTGGCATGATGACCACTAGGCCAGAGACCGTCATAATAATGATGTCATCAAAATAGTGATGGGTTGATAGCCACATCGCCTACTGACATCATCATCAGGTATTTTTTAGTCTCCACTACAGGAGCACGACCCTCTCTGTATCTACTACTAGAGCCATACTTAGCCAGAGCAGTGAGAGGACTTGGCCTACACTCTCCACGCTGGCCAGAGGGGTTAGAGAGGTTTCCCAGATGTTTATAAGCTTTGTTTAGCTTGTATTTCCTAAGTCGCCTTTTACGACATCCACGAGAAGACTTGGAGTGGTCCTATTCTACTCTGCCGGATACCACACGGCCTACTGACATGATTCTTTACATTTCCGACCATTCCCTCGACCGGCTTCTACGGTCGGCACGGGAAAAGAATCTCAACTGGTAAATTGTGTTTCTTTTTCCTCCCAGACCTGGACGAAACTTCAAAGAGAGTATTAATATAAACTATAAAGACTTTAAGAATGACTTCCTTCGCTTCTAGTGAAACGGAGGTCTTTAATAAAAATGATTGAAAAAAAATTGGTAATTTACTTAAATGGGAAAATACCCGGGCATACCTGAATGTTTCGAGGTCAAGTGCTGCCCCCATTTAAAAATAAATTATTTGAAGAAATATGGAGATGTTATTAAAAATTTTGTCATCGACAAACTCACCGACAATATTTTAATCAGAATCTCTATATATACATACAATCTTATATAATATACATTGGAAAGAAATAAATGTAATTTATGAAAAAAAAGTGAACTTTCAACATAAATATGACCAACACATCGGTGAATATGTATGAAGGCCTCATTTTATTTTCTTTTTAACCTTTTTTTTCTACCGGATTTATATTCTTTATGTGATGGTGAAGCCGACTTTAAATATTGTCAGGGAATTTAAAATCACCCTGTATGTCGAATTTGAAAAGATAAGAAAATCATCTGGTATAAGACAACGACCCCTAATCGAGTTTTGGCTATTCCATGTTTCGATCGATAGTTATTATAGAATTCTACGATCTAACAATGTAAATTCTAATTTATTATTACAATAGACATGTCAGATGTCTTTAGGCAGCTTGAG
Source organism: Elegia similella (assembly GCA_947532085.1). Classification (NCBI taxonomy): domain Eukaryota; kingdom Metazoa; phylum Arthropoda; class Insecta; order Lepidoptera; family Pyralidae; genus Elegia; species Elegia similella. The sequence goes on along the minus strand of OX383940.1, from coordinate 17,661,901 downwards.
AAACAAAATAATCATTTCTATGGATTGATAATCGGTTTGAATAAGTGCAAGTTGGTACGTGAAGAAAGCGTCATGATATGACGTAGGCCTCACTTACTGTCAAGAATGATGGATCGCGCAGTTCACCTGTAGCACAAAATAGAAACCCAACAGATATGATAAACCCTACTAAGTGTTTTCACAACTCACACATAGAAACCCTTGTTGAAGTGAGAAATTTTACAACCTCTAGTCGGCCTATTTACTATCGTAAAATAAAGTAAAATGTAAATTATTTCCTCCATACAATACAATCACATTAAATGGCAGAATATTTGGTCTGGTTGCCAATACAGATTGTAGGAGGCTGAAGCCTGTTGAAGGTAGAAACCTGTGTTATAGTACTCCAGTGCTCTCACTCTGTAGTAGCTACGTACCTAAAACATACACATCGCATAGGGGTTCCCCGTGATTGCGATGAAACTTCAAAGTCCATACAAATGTAATAGATACAGCGATAAAACAAAAATATCTTAGTGTACAACGTTTTGATAGTCACTTCAAAATACATCATGTTTTAAAAATAGTCAATAATACAAAAGCCGCATTGGATTGGACAGGTGTGTCTGGTTGATATCTACAGAAGTCACTTTCTCTTTTTGACACTGAGGCAAAATATAAACCAAGACCAAATTATAATATCTTGAATATAAAAAAACAGACTTCAATCAAACTACTGAATCTATTTTGATGATATTTAAATGGGACCAATTTGAAAGCATACCCTATAAACAAAACTAATTTTAAAATTGGTTCATAAATGACGAAATTTTGCGGTAACAAAATTTAAAAAAAAAAAACAGAATTTGATAACTTCCTCCTTTATTTGAAAGTTTAAAGTTAAAAAAATTCGATTGTTCTTTTTTTTTTAAACAAATATAGCCAGTGGAACATGCAGTGTCACTTCTGTATGAGTTATTTTGTATCGAAGTGTAGCGAAACGAGGCTCCAGATAAACTGCTTTCGAAACTTACAATTACTACTGGAATAACATTTTCTTTCATCATGTAAACGACTGAGAAGTTTATTAACTTAGTGAAGCACTCTACAGTATAGCTATCGTTCGTGGTGACAGCATATGTGGCGCAGTGGTTGACATGCTACCTCGCTAACCAAAAGACTTTGAGTTAGATTTCTAGTATTTTGCTTGTATTTAATATTTACAGATATTTGTCTGTGGCTCAGGAGTTTGGGAAGTAGGACATTGGCAGACATTTTTTAAGCGACTATTAAAAAAGGAGTGTTTTATGCTTATGTAGTTCATGTAAGTAGCAAAATTTCTTTTTCCCCCAGAACTTCCAAATTTCCCAGCTTATTTGAATGTTACAATATCTATAGTCACAAAGGCTATATGTTTTTAGGCAGAGCAGGCGTGTTTTTATTTGTTTAGGTAGTGCATTAAGTAACTTGTAATAAATAGGATAACGCCCCCCATCTTTTCCCCTTTAATTTCAGTACTGGGTCGTATAAGTCCCTGTTTTGCAGGTTAGATTTAAGGTTTTCTTTAATTAAAATGCCAATACTTATTATTTTTTGTACTAAGATAGTATCTGTTGAAACCCAAACTCAATAGCTACATAATTAAAAGCGTGTCTAGTAATCCCCCGATTCGCCACACACCGACACAACAATCGAGTTGATGCCGACGAAATGTTCGATAAATTCCGACCGCCGTCTGGTCTCAGATTTCTACGTGCCTATCAATATTTTTTAGCGCATTCTACGTTCAAATAAAAATATTACTTTTTATTCTTTATTTGAAATGCGCTAACGAACAGTTTGAAACTCTAAAGTCTGTTGTAATTATCTTTTTAATTATAGATAGAGCTGAATACGGTCTTTTTAATCACTACAAAATGCATGTAATTAAAAGGAATTATTTTTGAACTGAAAACTACTTTTAGACACATTGGGCATTTTTTGAGACGGGAAATAACCATTGAACTCGCGACACTATTACCGATGCCTCCGTTACCGACACCTCTGTAGGTATATATAAGTAAAACCGAATGTTCAAGTTTTCAATTCTGCCGGCACCTCGGAGTGCCACTGTTTTTCTTATCATTTATTTATTTATTTGCATCAGGCAACATAATACTTATAATATATTCAGGTCCATAGAATACAAAGTAATATAAGTACATACAAATATAACATACTTAAAAACTACGTTACACAATTAGAACTGTTTCTAAATCATTAACGAGAATAACGATTTATTAGTTATCAAGTTTTTTATGTACTGTGTAGGAATTTATGGAGCAAAACATTTGATCAAACCTACAAGAATGCTAATACATAATCAATACTTCAACAGTATGGTGAATTAAAGGTTTGTACCTAAAATTGAAAAATAATATTATGTATAACTAAACCACTTTATTTCTTTATGTATATGTATACAGCTGTCTATGTTACGTGCATAACTATAAATGTATAAAATGCTTATTTTATTTGGATCAATTTAACGTAGGACTCAAATAAAACCGAAGAATTTTATCTACGACGGACTCACCTTAACGGTTGTCCTATAAATGAGTCAAATATGTCACGGCGTCTCTAACTGTTCCCTAATTGAAGCTATACACGCTTCGGTCACCGCATCGATTTTAAAAATAGAAGCTTGGTGCGTTTTCGATGTACCTACGCCGCGATAAACATGCTCCTAATATCTACACCCTACAAACAATTTCTTACCCTATCACAAAGTTAAAAGGTTCAATTTCATTTAACAATGTTACACTGTACGGTGCGGTTGAATGGAATTTCGTATGATATGCTCCGCGTTGAAACTCGAGTTCAAACAAATAGAATGCTCGATTTACTTGCAAGATATTATGAATTGGTATCACACATGAATTGATTTGGTAGATTTCGCTTTGATTGAAATTTCAAAGGTCGCGTCTTTGAAATCTTACTATTAAAGGAGATAAAGAGATGGAAAGACAATATTTGATGATGTTGCTAGATTTGAAAAATTTGAAAAAGATTTATCCTACAACTTTGCCCGCAGAAACGTGATCCATTTTAATGAGATATACCTAATAATCTAATAATTTCCGATTATGTATAACTTGGGAATCCTTAGGAATTTCAGATAATTTATGTATCTGTAATGTAAACAAACAGACACACCGTTAAACACACCGAAATCCGAAAAAAAATCATTTAACCGAGTTGCTGAAAACATCATTACAGACATAACCATGTTACATTACAAATCTGCATATAAAGTTGCCTTCATTAAATATAAAAAAACAACAATAAACATCGAAACTGGATCAAATGATTTCGCGGCGAATGTATGCAGACCACGCCCATACGAGACACAGATTAGAATACAAACGGAAACCTGCGAAACATTAAGTAGAATGCAGAATTGTATCGTTTAAATTTAATTTAACCCACATACGACCCACTGCTGGGCATGTGTACCCTACGGAAATTTAAAGGGAAGGGGATTGGGGACGCTACCCTATAACAAGTTAACTTGCACTCTGTGCACTAATTGAGGTTAGATGAAACACTGAAATGTAAGTGGCCAACAGAATTGTTTCAATATTTAGATGCAGCTTATATTTAGAGAAAATAGAGCTTCTATAAAATAAAAACAACATAGCATTACAACATATTAAATGAATAATGAAGACTTGAGATCTTAAAATAACCAAATTTAAAATCCCCTTTATAAACACTAGTGTCGTGGTAAAAAAATATAGCCAATGTTACTTAGGAGGGTTCTGTTATACGTCCCATACGTCCAAATCCGTTGACGCATTTAGAAGTTATGGTGACTTTATTTCACTTACATACTTTAATTACATACTTCAATAAACTCGAAAAGCAATAAAGTCTTATTTGGCATTAATGTAATAAAAACATAAGTAGGTATAAAGTAATCAAATCACAAAGTAGTATTAGTAATAAGGATAGAAATAATAAAAAGGTTCGTGCTGTCTTGCTTACATACATAATAATAGTAATTATAGTTTTACATGACTAGTAAAATTTAGTAAAGTGATAAACAATATTTAGGAAGTTTTAGGGAACTTGAAGATTTGTCCCAAGATTCAGAAAGTACGGGAGACAAAAGTGTGACCTTAAAATGTCAGAAGAATATTACGAACACAGAATATGATTATCGAATTTTGTATAGCAGAAGATTTATCTTACGCTGCACGGAGTTCTTACAGTAAGGGACAGAAATCAATTTGTCTGGCTTTCTACTTTAACCGAGCGAACCACAGAGTATCTAATACTGCGACTTAACGCCAACCATAGACAAATAATGATCCTAGAGTTAGGATCATTAGTTCATGCACCACTAAGTAATCTGTGCTAACAGCAAAATCGATAAGGAAGCGCGGCTGCCATCAAGTTCTGATTGAGTCTTGAGAACTCTTGTGCAAGTCAGTAGGTAGGTATAATTTAGTATACATATATACCTACATACCTTATAGTGATTATTTTACTCAAGAAGAGTTGGCTGGTTGGGTCATAGAAAAGGATGCCAATGCATATAACAGCATTAATGCTGTCATAACTGCGGACACCCTGAGCTCCGACGCAAAACACATCATCATCATCGATACAGCCGCAAAACCACTGCTGGACAAGGGCCTCTCCCAAGGATTTTTCATTCCATGGGAGGATGTTGTTGGATTTGTGAAAGAAATTAAGGTAGTGGGATATTACTCACTCCGAAGAATAGGGGAAAAGCAAGTAGCAGTTTGGGAGGCTGGGCACGCGCATGTGATGCCATACCTGCAACCACCGGACAGGCAGTTGAGGATGCAAAACGGGAAACACTGAGATGCGTGATGGGGCATTGGGTACATTTCATATAAAATACTATAAATTCGAGAAATACAACCAAATGCGCTAATATTAGAAGAGGTAATAGACGAACAGTGAAAAAAAAATACCAAACAAATATTCCGGAGTGCTTCATGAATTGTTAATTAATGACGACCTCTGTGTTCAACATGCCAGGATGTCTCTGGTTCGTTCCCCGTTCAGGTCAAGATAAAATATAAAATATGACCTTTTTCAAAATCGACCTGGGTCTTGGATGTTTATCTATATGTATATATATTGTAAAATATAATGGATCTTCACCTATGAAATTGACGTCTCTTTCCACTTAGCATTTCGTTCCTAATGACTATAATTTTTAGTTAAACACATTTTTTTTAATTTAAACTTGAAAGTTAACTTAATATTTAACATTCTGCACGCATTAAATTCTTTATTTTTATGAATTTAATTAATGAAAAATGCTCATGATATTAACTCGTTTCAGATATTGTCCGTTTCGATAGAAAATGTCGTAATTTTTCTGTTCTTTTTCTAACTTTTTGTAAATTTTATAATGCATCAATCAAGCTTAAGTACTGTTGTCCGTAAATAACTACATGCAAAATTTCAGTTTAGTTTAATTTATCAAACCCGAAATGATACTAATAACGTGAGTATGAACAATTCAATTTACTCGAAATTCTCTATAGAAAACGACGGTTTCATAAGTGAATACGAGTACCCAATAGTATAATCCCATAACATAAGTGTCGAACTTAGTTTAGGGCTAGCTCAATCTGTATGATTTTTCCGTATATATTTATAAATATTTGTATTATTTATTGTTAGTGATAAGAATAAGAATTTAGTAGAATAGCTCTAGTTCGGGTAACTTGACACAGAGGATGGCCGTATTTTTTTCTTTCGTGGCGCGCAATGCGCAAGCAAGACGGAGATATAGCGATCCCGTTCTCGCCCCCGCGGTTTCACCCCCTGAAAAGCTGGTCTGACCGGAAGAATTAAGCCTTAATTCGACTTCACCTAAGACGTAATAAACCTTTGATTTTGTAGAACAAAATAATGTCAATCACCTTACGATCCAAAGAAAATCAGTAGTTGTTTCACACGTACGAAGGTGTTTCTATTAGCCCTAGGAGATTGGGCTCTCAGGCATCCTCATATCTGTTGCGAAGTTTGAAATTACCTGAAAAAAAAAATGAAATTATATTAATATTTACGGAATTAAAATCCAATATTCAGCGTGTACGTACGTTCGGAACATCTTTGAAGGGGCGACTCAGCTCATCGATATGAACAACTTTTCCTATGGGACCAATGCTATGGTATGCTAGGTATTTAGATGATTAATTTAATTCTATTTATATGACATCTTACTCCTTTGACATTATTATGAAGACAATATAACATAAGTGACTTTATAATTGTAGGTACTTAGTAATTTTCTTAATAATGTTGTCCCAAATAAATGTGTATAAAGATTTATAGTGATCCCTGTGGTATTTAGATAATAAAAATCACAATGCCTTGAAAAGATAAAATTTGTAAAAGTGTATGTTGTAATCCGCATGCTACAAATTTATGTAAATAAATGAATTATACCTATGGTCACAAAAAAAATAAATTTTTATAACTCACATGAGTATTGTTTGGTCCCATAGAAAAACCTGTTGACATTGACCGATTTTGTGACTTTCAACATAAAACGTATAGTTTAAGCAGTGCAATAACATGTATATATCGTCAACATAGCTTTTTGCATATGATTGCAAGACTACGCTTTCTCCGTCCCAAGTGGTGCGTTGAAGCGTGGGCAATCTCACCGCTGCTATCCGAAACCCATTGTTTTCTTTCTATTAAACGATTTGCATTGACTATCGACAAGTTATAGTGACTAGTGAGTTATATGGTGACACAGTAGCACAGAAAATAATCCCTATACTTATATTTTTAAGTGTTATATTTTGCATTCACAATGCTATTTTGATATACCTACTCTTATTAAATTAAGAAATAAAATATAGCGAAAAAGTTTCAAGCGGACGACGTAAGGGGATTGGGATATGGTAGATAATTTCGGCGCCGAGGTTAGAACAGGCGGTGGTTCAGTTGGAAGAGCGTAAGTCGTACATAGACAAGGTCGCAGGTTCAAATCCCGCTCGTTTGAAATATTTTCGCCATATTTTATTTCTTAATTTATTAAGAGTAAATCGCCATACTTATCCTATATGAGTAAAAAGAGAATTCTAATCACTTTTAATTTATTAGATAACATTCGCATAGAAAGGATTTAAAAAAATTTACGGAGTATTGCAGTCGGGCTGTTCAATATTGTGTAATTCTAAATATTAAGATCAGCGCTACGGAATGACTCCACAATATTATATAGTCATCCGACTAACATACGTTTTCAATTTTTCAGCTCAATGAGTTGAGGACAATACAGTACATGCAAAATTAAGTAAAACAAACAACGGGTTGCACTCCGGGAATGCTGGCATACCTAAGTGAAAACTCCGCGCGGTAGAAAGAGAGAGGAATAGTCTCATATCACGTGTCTGTCTTACGAATTTTCGATCAGGTCACGAGTCCTGACGAAAGTTTATTTATTTATTTATTTAATCTTTATTGTACAAATACAAAGTAAACGCACAATAGGTGGACTTAATGCTAAAAGCATTATCTGACAGTCAACCTTTGGGTTATGCAGAGAATTTTATGTGGGGGTAAAATTAAAAATTAAAAATCTTACGTGTAGGTAACAATTAAATTTTAAACATATAAACAATTTAATACATATAAATACATAAACATATATATAAAAATAAATATATATACATATATAAAACAAACCTAATAAATAAGTTTATAAGATGCAGCAATTATCAGATGTTATTTGTTTGAACGAGAAAATATCTAAATACTAACATTTTGAAGCCAGCGCGAGTAGAGGCAGTTTTCACAGAGTCAGGAAGTGCATTCCATAGTCTTACTGCCGTAACGGCGAAGGACTTAGAGAAAAAACCAGTATGGTGAAAAGGGGTTTAACATTTTTTACCCATCCCAAAAAGTGCACAACGCCGCTGAAGAAGTTTTCACTTCAAAAAACAACGGGTTGCACTCCGGGATTGCCAAAAGAAGTGAAAACTCGCCTTTGCGACGGTCTCAAGTCACGCAACCGAACGAATTTTCGATGTTATTTTTGAAATTACGTCATTCGTAAATGAGCGATTTTTCCAATCAAAAATCGCTCGAAGACGTGTGCCACAGTTTCAAAGATAGTACCCTAGGTCATGCGTCCCGACGCAAGTTTAACATTTTTTATCTATCCCAAAAAGTGCACTACGCCGCTAAAGAAGTTTTTACTTCAAAAAAGCTTACAAAGACTGAGTTCTCGCGTGTAGAGCCCTTACAACAACTAATATAAGCGTGTAGTGTAGAGCCCTAACAACAACTAATATAAGCGTGTAGTGTAGAGCCCTAACAACAACTAATATAAGCGTGTAGTGTAGAGCCCTGACAACAACTTATTAAAACTATGAAATCGTTGCCACTAAAAAGTCAGATAATCTTGCGTGACCAAACCACACCTGATAATTTGTAACGGCATTGAATTTCAGATAAATGCCACATAAGATGTGATAAAAGTGTGATTTCTTGAACATAATGTTATACAAAACATGAACATGTACATACATAAATATTAGAACGTTTTTTAATAAAGTTTAAAGTTGTTCGATAACAATAACATTTGACGAGAAATATTTTTCAACATTACTTAATTAGATAAAGTTTAAAAATTATATACATAAGTTTATTTGTGACAAAAATAAGATTATTGTACAGGCATATCCAAATAATATATAAAGTATCAATTCAAAACTAATTGCGATTTAGGGTTTCATACTACCGAACCAACCCTTGTAAGACCACTCGTGTGTTTGTCTCTTACAGCCAATTTTTCTTTGAATGTACGATTAAAACACGAAAATGTTCAAAAGAAATAGTCAGATGCCACATTTGGGGGTCACAAAAAAATATAGATAATGTTTTTAACTGTATACCGTGCCGTGTGACATATCAAATAAAAGGGCTTGTTGCAAGGGTCAATTATATATTATAATTGTAATAATAAATATTTTTTTTAGTTTTAAGATTTATAGTTATAAAGTATTTCAACAAAATATATGAACATTAACGATTCCCCCTTACCCTAACCTCACTTTAAGCGGTTTTGAATAGAAAAGCACGTAAATTTTGAAAAATATTATTTTATGTAGGTTTTTACTTTTAGATCACAGAAAAACCTATTGGAAATCTATAAATATATACGTAGGTATAAGAAATGAGTATTTAGAGTCCAAATCAGAAAATTAAATTCAACGTACGAAACTCTCGCCACGCCAGTTCGACTCGCACTTGGCGATTTCCTTAAGGGCCCGTACTACCTCACACTGCTTTGCATGATTGACTGTTATATCAATAATAATTAAATACTCAAGTTGAAATAAAAATGCAGCAAAGTTCAGGACTAACTCTGGTAACTATATGACTCAAAAACACGATTGCGTTAAATTTTCTCGATAGAAAAAAATGCAAAGTTGCCTCCAAATCACGTCTAATTTACTCGGTATATAGCATTATTCACCAAATACATTAAAATTTACCTTGAAACTTTTGATTATTATTGCATTACAGATAAGGCAGCCCACATATGTTTTTATTTTTCGAATAACCCTTGCATATTCCTAAAAAACGAAAATATCCAAAGTAGCCAACGCGTTTAGACCATCCGCGTTTGTATCGCCACGCCGCCTGGCATATGTCGGGCTCTTAAATCACAGCTCTCTATTAGAGTATTTAACTGAAGTTGCACCAGCGAATACTGTAATGATAGATTTAGGCTACGTTGATATATAATTAAAAAATAATTAAATACTACTGTAGTACTAATAAGAAACGGTCACTATATTGTAACACTACTGTTTTGCTGCGCGCTTCGTGACAACCCCAGGCAGTAACTGAAAACCAGTGCATTGCTCTTCGAGTAATATACGCACTGAGATACTGCCTATTTGTACCACTGCGACACACGAACTATCACGTACTGTTTTATTATTTAAGTTCTTTTTGTCTGCTTATTTATTGTTTGTGTGTTTCTAAAGGGACAATAAATCGTTTATCTATCTATCTAACAAATCATAACAGTTTATTCTACACACTTTACACTAAGATTAAACACGTCGCTGGTCTTACAACTCTGGCAGATAGTCACGGTGTAGCGAGACCCTTAGGAATATCGATTGGCAGTTGCTCTTCAGGGAAACCAAGTAAGGTTGTCACGCAAGCGGCAGCTGGCAGCCTACGAGTGTCAAAACTTCAGAATGGAGTAAAGTACTAAGGCACGCACTTTGCCCATATGCCGTGAGAAGATTATATTCTTTATAAATAAATACGGATACTACGTCAACGATACTATATTTTATAACAGCTTGCTATAAATATGTAGATAAAGATCCAAGACCTAGGCCATGGAGTTGATCGGGTATCGAACGCGGAAACCTACGATTCAAAGGCACTTGCGGTACCACTGAGCCTCAAGGGTCATCAAGATCTTTTGGTAGTCCGTATCGCAAAACTGTCATTTTACTCAGGATTGCCTACTCACAATAGGTACGCAACAAGGAGTATTCGGAAGAAAACTAAGTGTTTCGGAAGAAAAACCGGTCAACTGGGAGTCGGACTCGCGTGGAGAGGGTTCCGTACTTAAAACCTAATTTTCTGATTGAGACTCCAATTGTACCTTCCATAATTATATAATTTTTTTTAAAGCCATCAAATCGGTTTCGATGATAAAATTTATTTTTGAATTGTTAACAAATATATTTGAGGTCCTCGCAATAAGCCCGTTTATTTAATATGTCACAGTCTGCAAAACTGACTACGGCGCTAAGGTATGTTCGTTTGTTGCCTGGTATCTCCTAATACATATACCCAACGTAACTTGACATGATGACATATCGGTAGATGTGGCTTGACCGTCCGCTATTTTTTCACAATTAACAAATCACACCAAATCCAAAATGTGCCATTTAGAGTACAATGGTCCCGTCAATTTTCAAAAACGCGTGGTAATCTAGTAGACTGGTTTTAGTTTTATATCTTTATCTTTTATACTCAGTAGTTTCTTCAGAATCAGAGGTAAGTAAACCAAATTCAAAAATTTATTTCTTTTCCCAGCTTAAAAAATGCGATCGATAGGCAGCAACGTTGGAAGCACAAGAAGCCAAAGAAATTACCGTCGCCAACCCGCCTGCCAAGTGTAGTGAGAATGACAATATACTCCCAAATTAAAAATATCTGCAGTGGTCTTCTAACTGCTAAAATGATGGAGTAAAAGGTTGCTGTAATAAAATAGCTCTCTGATAAACTAACCCCAATTAAGAAACCAACTAAGCGCTGGAAAGCAACGTCGCAAAAGAAACGGTTACTTACTTAAGTACTTATTGTAACATTGTATGGGTACACAATCCATCTTGTACTGCAAGCTGTGCTTGTACATAAAACCTTTGTAATTGCTGTTTTGTTTTCGTGCTATAAAATTACCCAACTTTTTAGACTTTTCTTTTGATTAATACAATTTCTAAAAGAAAATAAAGAAACCACATTTAGATATGAGTTTAATTTTAATCCTGTTTAGTTCATATTTTTTTTTTTGTATCGCTTGAGTCAAAATATAACGAAATAAATACCTGTCTATTTGGTACAGTATTAAAAAAAATTGTTCGTCAATTTTATCAGGACAAAGCTATCTATGTTTATCTAGGAAGGACATTTTCCCCTACCTTTATCTACATCCATGATAAAGTATATGTAAAACAAAAAAATGACTTGCTCCCTGAATGTTATATAATTGGGAATGATGTAAGGTTTCTAAGATACACCCATGGACCTAGGATTCTTAGATCCATGGATACACCGTACATCCAAATAAGTTCAGCTATGTGCACAGAGTTTTACAGGGATATTAAAAATGCCAGCGGACTCTACGTCTCCAAGTAACAGTTAATCGGACCGCAAGCTAGAGGTATAAAGTAGCAAAATTGTTGTCAGTTAGAACAGTAATAAGCCCACATAATCATGTGACAACTTTTGTCTGAATCCAACCAATTCTGTCATACCAGGCCATGGGAGTAATGGGAACGACATGAACACAATACACAATAAAAGCCTCAGCGTTTAAATAATCATAGATTATAGGCCTATTCAAATTAATGCTCTTGTTGTCTATGGTATCCATGGCGGGGCGTTTCGGGATAATAATATGCGTTGTCTATGGACGTCTTCATTGTTTAGAATGCATTACCCAATACAGGGACGCGAGCCGTTTTTGAGGAAAAAAGTTAAATATTCATAGCATTATGCTGGCATTAGTAATTTAATTGTAAATTGAATGATTCACCGTGTCATTGGCAATGTCAATAGTGTACAAACGTGCTTTGGAAGACGTTGTTACGCAGTTTAAATAAATTATAGTACTAAGTTGTAGTGTACATGATCTCGAAGATGTAATTTTGACGTTACGATATTCGTTTAATAATAATATTTAATTATAGTAGGTACATATTCGATTTTTTTTTTCTCATCGATTATATGGGAATGTATTATATATAACTAAATGGTTAAGTTTTCAATTAGCAATTTATTTCATTACTTATATTATTATTACTTATAAATATAATAATTTCTTCAGCATTAGCGGAAGACCAGCGTCGTGACTCATACCATGGTCCACGACACATCACGAGCGAAGGCCGTTTTGGATCGGTACGATATATGTTTCCTAACAAACTACTTTTCTTTCTTTCTTTTTCCGTCTTTAAAATTGCTTCCAAAGTGGGAGGTGTAGGGATTTTTGGGACTTCTACTTCGTATCGGTATGAAATGAAATACCACTGCAAGATGACTGAATAAACTCATATTTAACAAGAGCATTGAGAATTGCTATATCACTGTATGGCTGTCAGTTAAAAAGAGCGAATGTTGCTAGACTATAAAAAGCAAATATATTCTTTTGTGATTCCTGCATTTACTTTAAATAAGTAAGTACCTGGGTAATCTACAGCTTAAAATGAAAAGATTTAGACCCATAAAAAAGAAAAAAAAATAGCAAGGAGTTTTTGAAAAATGAACCGTGAATATATAACTTTATAACAGGTTTTATTTCCAGCCAGTCTCTATGAGGAGGAGCGAATTCGCGTTGTGCACTGAGTCATTAAACTTGGCAACTTGGTAGATATGCCGCATAACGGTCCGGGCAGCCGCACGGCCGGAGACCAGCGACTCACCCGTGACGAGTACAAGCTCTCTTGTCTTCCTTATCTAGTGTGTTAGTGGCTTACACTAGTTGGTCTTTTAATACTACCTAATCTTCATTGCTTTACCACAACCATTGAGCAGCTATTACACACTTATTTAAAAATGTGTGGATTGAATTATGGCCTAAAAACGGCCATCCGTTTCTAGATGACTATAATCATAAAAGAAATACTGTCGTATCCAAAAACTTACCCAAGGAGACTAGCAGATACGCAAACGCGTCTAGCAATAAAAACTTTGTTAATAGTCTTCACATAGCACAGACCTGGGTCTGTGCTATGTGAAGACTATTAGGTTTTTTTTATCTGGATAAAAAAAAAAACTTTCCCAGATATGACTACATTTTGTACAACATTTTGATGGCCACTTTAACTCCATTACGGTTTATATGTCTTAGTTAAAAAAAGATCTTACATACGAAAGCCGCAATGCATTTTGAAGCGACGATCAAAACGTTGTAAACCGTAGATGTCAAAAGTTAGCAAATAGGCCTGTCGGCTTATTTGCTAACTTAGTGTACAACGTTTTGATAGTCACTTCAAAATACATTACGTTTTATATACCTTAAATAAAAATAGTCAATCATACTAAAACTGTAATGTATTATGAAGTGACATCAAAACGTTGTACACTGAGTTAGCAAATAGGCTGGCTGGTCTTTGACATGATCTTGGACGTATTAAATATAGAATTTTCAGGACCAATACTTATCATTTGAACTTCGAATCAAATTGGTAATATTATGCTTTCATTCCAGTATTATATCTACCAACAATATCTAAGAACCTAGACCGTTAAATCTCAGTTCAAATCTTACACCTGCTGGCCTACTTGCTAACATAGTGTACAACGTTTTGATCATCACATCATAATACATTGCGGCTTTTGTATAATTGACTATTTTTATTTAAAATATATCAGCCGTAATGGACGTTGAAGTGACCATCAAAACGTTTTGCACTGTATTTGTCAAACTTTAGCGAGTAGGCCGGCTGCTCGGCATTACAATGTCACAGTAACACAAAAACAGACTAACGCGTGACACCCTCCTGCCCTGCAGATGGGCCCTTTTCTTAATAGCTGACCATGGGCTACGCATCACTACTATAAGCTGAGAATATAACCGAGAACACGTAAGAGTAAGAACCACCCGCTCGGCGCAAGACAGACTACGTGTGACACCCCTCTGTTTTGATAGGGGGTTAATAAATGAGCCGATTTAATAAAGGGCTGCGCATTTCTTTTTAGTAACATTCTCAGCTGTGGAATCTTATCTATAGATGAGAGTACCAAGTCGCAAGCAATAGTAACTATGCAACGCCACACGTGTCAACGGCGATATAAAAAGCCGCGGCGGGTATGAGAGTAACGTGTTTTACCTACGGCGATTGTGCAAGCAATATGCATAGGAACAAGAACATTATCCATTTGGACGTCTGGCCGCACACTTTAGACCAATCGATACTCCGTTATATAGTTTATGGCTCGTGTGTGGCTTTTTTCGTGAAAACGAGTGTAATTTTTACATAGTTTTACATGGACATTGGCTGCTCGACATTTTTTTTTGACATTAATCATGCAAATTATTTTGTCAGGCTTCATGTAAGAAAAAAGATTAGATACCTACGTATTTTTTTTTTTATTAGACAAAAGATTATAAAGCGCATCAAAGTTCAGGAGTGGTAGCTCATATCAAAACGCAACAGGTCGGCAAAAAATGTACCGGTCAGTGACGTCACGCGGACTGTTAAAGTTCCGCGTGACGTCGGGTTATATCTTTATCAATTTTTGTTTGATTGACAAAAGAAAAAAGACGTGTCCAATATTTTTTTATAATCTACCAGACGGACAAATTATGTTGAAAAATATTTTTTAAGAAAACATACCCATTGTTGTATCTGCTTACTAATGATATGTATCTGTTGTTTCCACTTTCATAATGTCTTTTAAATTTCGTTATAAAAATACGTATCATCGTTCGAATCCTTAGATCTCGAGATATATATTGGCAAATTATCCCCAATAGAACGCAATCGGAATGATGTATTTGGTCTATTATTTATTTTATTTGAAAAAAGAAGGAATCAATGTCTTTTCTCTTAAATTAACGTGTGAATACCTCCAATAAATAATAAACAGCTGTTCTTATTATTATCTATGGTTGTTTTGTTCGTTGTATGCACATCGGTAAGGACTTTTAAACCTTTCCTGTTGTAACATTTAGGGGTCCTGTATTTCCCTAAACTGTTATGGTACTTTAATAAGTCTATAATAATTCGGTATATTTATACTTACTTACTTCCTTCGCTGGCTCAGCGACCCAAAGGAATATTATAGTAAGTAATAATTATTAATTTCAGCCCAGTTTCACGACCACGTCGTAAATCGAATAATATTCTTTTACTTACGACTTCTGCAGTATAATTCAGATTTAATTTAACAAGCAATTTAATATTCGGAGATTGAGAATTCCGTGACCTGATCAATAAGTGCTATCACAATGAGATTAAACTTTACAAATCATTATATTGGTTAGTGGTTGGTTAATTTACAACCATTGCATACTTAATATAAGAGGTATATTAAGTATGCAATGGTTGTAAATGAATTGTAATGTACTGTACGAGCAAGCAACGTACACCTTAATGCTAAGTCGGCAAAATTGATAGTTTATACATTTTCCATTATTACTTTAGTTCGCTACCTGCGGGCTTGTGATTGTGACCGATTAAATATTATGTCATGTAAATATCTTTGTCGTTCGAGACAGGTTAACCTTTAGTGCAATTGTATGAGATAAACATTGTCTCCAAAACATCAATCTGCAATACAATATTGTAAAACCTTTGAATAAGTTCCGTAGCAATCATTATTCGTCCAAGAATCATGCCAAATTAACTTGAACTATTTGTGCTTCGAATAGCTACCGCAATTTAAAAAGACAGAAAATAAATCCAACCAACCACTGTTGTCTATGAATATCATAAATTATTCGCGCTTCATCCAAGTTGGGCTTACATTTCGATTCGAAATTCGAACGACTTGATTGGCACAATCCACACAATAACACCCCACGCTTGTTTCCGTACGTTCAATTTACTATTCTATTACAGGAGCAATAAGTGCATTCTAAATTGCCTTCACAGTTATACTGTGTTACATAGTTTCTCAAACTGAAAGCTTCCGCGAATGGCTATTTTGTTTTTCAAGCAGTTTATCTTATTAATGATAGGTTTCTCTAAGAAGCTATATAGAAAAGATGACACTTAAGGGCCTCTACTACCTCACACTGCTTTGCATGATTGACTGTAATATCAATAATAATTAAATACTCAAGTTGAAATAGAAATGCAGCAAAGTTCAGGACTAACTCTTGTAACTATCTGTCTCAAAAACACGATTGCGTTAAATTTTCTCGATAGAAAAAAATTGCAAAGTTGCCTCCAAATCACGTCTAATTTACTCGGTATATAGCATTATTCACCAAATACATTAAAATGAACCTTGAAACTTTTGATCATTATTGCATTACAGATAAGGCAGCCCACATATGTTTTTATTTTTCGAATAACCCTTGAATATTCCTAAAAAACGAAAATATCCAAAGTAGCCAACGCGTTTTTAGACCATCCGCGTTTGTACCGCCACGCCGCCGCCTGGCATATGGCGGGCTCTTAACATTAGTACAAATAGGGATTTTGTTGTCTATTTATATCTAACTTTGGTTTGTCTATTGTATTTAGAGCTCTAATCGATGTCATTGTTTGCAAAGTGAAGTAATTACTTGGCATCTAGCGCATAATATGTGAATATCGTAGTTCATGAAATATTTTTATGCTCCTATCAAATAGGTAACATAAGTAAAAGCTATTGCAAATTGAATAAGAGATGCTTTGCAATAAGAAAAAGATGGGTTAGTTCGAGGGATGACAACATGGCATTTCACACAAAAGATAGAGTAAGACCTAATTAGGAAAAAAAAACATTACAAGAACCAAAACCAGAGAAAATGGTCTTGTGCTCGCTCACACACAATCAAAAGTTATAATGTAAGTGAACGCTTACGTCGTCACCAGTCAGAAAAATTAAATAAAGTAAATATGTTATGTATTAATTGGGAATCTCCAGGTGGCTCATACCGCTTTGAGAAACCGTGCGCTATAACGTTCACAGCTAGGTTTATTGCATTTAGATATATTCTGCTGCTTATCGCGTGATATAATGTCAAGAACGATATCAATGTTAATGCATTAAACTAAGGAAGGGGTACATATAACTAAGAATAACAAATGTGTAATAATATGATCATATTCTAAACTCTTTTCCATGCTGGTCTGGGAGAAAAGGAAAAAGTAGAATATGCAGCTGCTTCTCTTCCCGCGCAGATCGTAAAAGCCAATCAAGGGATTGGGCTAAAATTGCGGTACCATGTTAATATGCGATGCGGCTAACAACCCATCACTATTTGATTCCGTTTTCCATCTACATGCCCTCCAACATGCTAAATGTGGCCGTAAGGTCTTATAGACATAGGCTCTGTCTACCCCGCAAGGGAAAAAGACGTGATGCTATGTATGTACGTATGAATATTTTAAAACCGCTCTAGCATAGGACATAAAAAAGAGGAAGACCTAGAGGTTCTTTGTCCGAGATACGAGCGAATGTTGGTTATCATGGGCTAGTACTTATTCTGTGTCATGGGGTACAACAAACTAATCAGGTCAGGGGGATTCATCCTCAACAGCTGGGCAGGTGGTTGCAGAACTTGCAGATATAGCACCGGGTATGAGCGCCCGGCCTCCCGAGCCGCTACTTGCTTTTCATCGTGATTTCGTGAGTAGTATCCCAATATCTTTATTTCCTTCCCAAATCCAACAATTTCCTATGCTTCAATTTACGGGTGGTATCCATGGTTAAGGTGGGCTGATGCTTCAGACGCTGCTGCCCACCGGAAAGTGCAGTCAACGAAACTGCGCCCGCCGACTGAATATGGAAATATCCTCCAGTAAACGAAGAATGCCTGGGAGAGGCCTTTGTCCAGCAATGGACATCTTTTCCTAAATGCTTCGCGCTAAATGTTCTCGTACTAACATGCAATTTTGGAATGGATAGAGAGGAGTTTATGAAGCAGACGGCCAACATCCAGTAAAAGAGAGGCTCAAAAAAGAAGAAGGACATCTTTTGGCTGCAATGATGAAGAAAAGAAACTAATAAAAAAATCGTAAAAAGAAAATACTTAGTTATTTATAGTCCGAAAAACTTGAACTAAATAGTTAGGTTTCATTTCCATTCAATTTTGCAAGACTGCCAGACTTTTCTGAGCATCCGTTTTTGTCTTAGTACTAAAATTTCTGTCGTTAAAAGAAAGCGATTGTCTTATCACGGAAACAGTTAACAATTAAGTAGGTATATTTAAAGGTTTTTAGCGAATATTGCCGTATCATTAAACTAAAGGGCGATAAAAAAAAGTCGGCAATACCGACCTGTTTTTGGAAAACAGGTCGGTATTGCCGACTATAGTTTCGGACTCGTCACTCTCGTCAGGAGTACATTTTCAAGGCGAAGTTGGGAGGGACGATGCCGAAGAATGAAAATTTCCTGATGAGTCTGTGTGTGACCAGTTTTCAAAATATAATATTGCCGTACTTTGGTGAAAGGGCTTCAGAAAAACATTTATTCAGGACCCGTCGAGACTAAGACTACAAAGCTATAAACCCGTATCATAAATGTATACTAATTACAAGAACCAAGGCCAATGCGTCTAACAGGAATTTCCCATAACCAGTCATTCCTAGAATTACTTATTATTGTGCAAAACTTGATCTCAGTATTTCTACGAAAGAAATATAACAACTGGCCAAGTGCGAGTCGCTTTAGCACACACACTAAGGGTTCCATACCATCGTGCAATATTAACAATAAAAAAATGGCTGTCTGTAAAGTCGGTTTACGGACAATTATTTTACGTGATATCGGTGGAAGAGAGATAGAGAGTGTCACAAGCCGAACGCTTAGGGCGATCGTGCCTCTCTATCGCAAGTTCCGCGCTCTCACTTGCTCATGAACAACAGGAACGTGACACTTTTTCGTGCGTTCAGCCGACGTTCATCGATTTAAAAGACTTTATCACGTCACGTTGCGCTCGGGAGTCAAAGTTATATACCTACCTACGAAATCTTGTTACCAACACTTGCCTCTACATGCTCAAATGAATAATATTTTTGTATTTATTAGACATTTATTTAGACTGATAATAATTTTCGCAAACACCGAGCGTCAATAACCTAAAATATAGAAATTACATTCATAACCGGTTCTATATCGGCTACGAGCAGTTATCTATCACCCGATAAGATAACGCAAGGCGCTCCCCACTAACGATAAAATTCATTGTTTGCATTGTACACTTTCCACTGACCAGTTAAAACGGAGTAGACATCATGTTTGTGGATGAAAGATATAAATGAAATAGATAACTGGCTTTTTTCGACGTATTATTTAAAGTAGGTAATACTTTGTTTTATTTAGTCTTATCACTTCTTGGCTAATAACTCAGGAGCTTGATTGAATCTCCAAACAGCTGTTAGTCGTCCAGCATCGAGGGAATGGGTAAAAATCTAAGGAAGTAAAACAAAAGGCGACGTCACTATTTTTAAACGACTTCTATAAAAAGAGGTTTTCAATTCGACCTGTTTGTATGTAATATTGTCAGAATTGCACGGTTTATATATATGTTAATCTATATCAGCTTTTTATCGTGAATGCTAAATCTCATAAACGTAGATATCTATGTTTGTATATGTGTATGATTTTCCGCGCATATCTCAGGAACTATTAGTGTAAATGCAAAAAATATTTTTATTTGAACTAGGTATAGCCTAACATAGGGAACAGTTTAAACAAAATCGGTTCAATCGTTTTTGGGATAGATAATCAAATATGTATTAGTTACTACGTAAATATGGCGCATAACATGGCGCTGTTGTGCCGTGCTCGAAATTTTCGAGAACGTTGAGAACGAGTCGGCAATTTTTCCCGATAATTTTTCAGAACAGAGAAGAACAAGAACAGAGAATTTCTCTCGGGCAGATCACTACATGGCGCACGCGACTGAAGTCACAGACAAATGCTAGTACAATATTGTCAGAACTCAGAATAATTTTGCTCACTACAGTATATTAAAAACGTGCGAGTGGGGACGGCATTGTAATTACGTCTTATCACATTTCGGCGGGAAATAATGAGGTCGGAAGAAGTGCAGGACCGCGAGGTGGAGCCAAATTACCGCGAACCTAGCTAGTATACCTACCTCTATGTAGGCATGTGTTTTACAAAAAAAATATTAATTTTCTTTTTAATTAACACCTTGTTTTCTTCAGTGTTAGTGGCCTATGCAGTATGTTTAATTATTAAACTGCCTACAAGCATCTGACATAACGACTCATTTAAGTTGCCATCCAGAATAATATTAAGACTTATTTTAGTACTTAGTCCAAGCAAATTTAAAAATATTATGTCCCAATCGTGGTTTAATATTTTTGACTAAATGGTTCTTGAAATATTTTTGTATTGTTTATGCTCATTGTTTTTTTTAAATACTTTTTATTTTAATGGTTTTTTCCTTTAGGTTTTCTAATAGGCAAACACTTTAGAAACACATTTGCGAGAATATGTAAATGGTCTCTAGTATGTTATGTAGTTTTTTTTAAGTTTGTTATTATGACTGTATGTTATCCGAAGAAAAAAAATTCATGATTTTTGACTCCTCCCCCTCCTTGTTACAGATGATCACATTTAGATGACCTCATAGTGTGACGTGACATATTTTAATGTAAAGAAATGACAATATTATAACAAAAAATAAGTATACGGAGAAACTTAACAGAAGCACTTATTATGGATACTTCTAATAAGCTTAGGAGCTAATTGATTATTAGTTGAAATTAATCTGCGTACTTTACCCGTAATCATAGACTTGGAATTACCGATTCAATAACGTTTTGGATACAACAATTACGGAATTCTGTACAGTGTGTGTATTCAATGTGCAAAATTTATTAACTGAAGGAAAGTACACAGTAAAGTGACAATAATTATAATCAACACCAAGCACTGGAGACCTTTGGAAGTTTTTGGCAACATTCACTTTGATATTGAACGCTGCCAGTATTTTGGGCAACTTCCCTTAGTGAACGCGGCTTTGAATTCATTTTATTTTCGGAATGGCTTGAATATTTTAACGTATTATTATAATAGTTTATTCCTTTTCTTTTCTTCTTATTCTTTCCTATTATTATATTAATTTATTTCTTTATAAAATTTATCACTTTATTTGCGTAATGTTTTAATGCCTTCTATAGTATATCTAACTGGCAACCCAACCCGGCCGCCCGGGTTCTGGTTAGGGTATATTTCGTTATTTTTTTATAGTCTATATCGATATTATAAAAATTGACATCGATTAGAAAAAACTGATTCACTAATAAACCGTTTTATTATTTAAGTTTTTTTGTTTGTCTGCTTATTGATTGTATGTGTGGTTATGACGGTACAATCAATACTTTATCTATCTATCGATAAACTGTAACTATAAAATGAAAAACTACTAAAATACTAAATAAAGTTTATTAAAACTACTTTTATTTGCCGACGGTACGGAATTCATTTCCCAGCTTTGGCATTTGATAGCTGCTCGAGGTATACTTGGGTATTTCGGGTACCAACTCGATTCGTGTTGTTCTAGTATTGAGTTAACAAAGCAGCTTGGATTTCTAGCTTGAAACTAATGCTTATTGAATTAGTAATCCTACTAAGATTAACCTGATCTTGTTGGTTACATGTCAACGGAATTTTCTCACTCCAGTATGTCTCAACTCTGACACCACTCTCGGTTGCGGACTAGGTCAACTTGATGCAGCCGGAAAGGCAAGGGCATAAAAAGTAGTGCAATATATTCCGACAATTTTGATAATTCTTGATATTATAACTGAACTTCCTCCTGGTCGATATAGTTCCATTTAGGAAGATTGTGGCGGCATCGACCTACCTAACTCGGTAGTATTTTTTACAACCGGCCGCCTGTCTGATGCCTACCCTCCTAGGGTAGCCGAAGAACCGCCGTCAAATACTTGTGTAAATGAAGTACAGGTATTAGCCCACACCGGGAAGCAAACCCGGTGCCCCTCATGCAGGCATGTTAACTACCGCGCCATGGAGGCCGACTGAGCTTTAGCTGCAAGCGAATAGAATTGTGCTGTTCTAGTATTGAGTTACAGAAGCTACAGCTTGGATTTCTAGCTTGGAACGGATGCTAAACGGATTACTTAGATCTGCTGTACTAATGGAGCGATAAATAATGTATGTGAGTGAGAGGGCAGAAATAATACCGAAGAAGAAATAATACGAATATGGATGGGAAGGTAGGATGATTTAAAAGCTAATGGCCCAGTAGCTGTAAGCATTAATAGCGCTGAGGCATGATGTAAAGCAATCCCGAGCGCGGTTCCCATTGAGAGGGGTGACCATAAACATAAGTGTCATTAAAATTTCTGGGGCACCCACCCCATTGCTTCGGAAGGCATTTTAAGCCATTGTTTCTGGCATCATTAAATGAGAGTCGATAAGTTACCAAATGCATTTAGGCGTTTTAAAATTCTAACACTAGTGTTGACTACTAACATGGGAAAAACAAATACAAGCTGCTATCGAATAAAAATTAGCAGCTCTAGTATTGACTTACAAAGGTTACAGGATACATAAGGATTTCTTCCACCTATACCTACGCATACTACCTCATCCCTTCGCTAAACGTGAACTTTGGATCTATTGACCTACTGCCAACCGCCTACTCTTCTTCCTGACAAAAGATTATTAGAATATGATAAAGGAATTTTCTCCAATAATTGAATTATTTCTCTTGTCAAAATATGACACATCGCCTATTTATTTACCCATTTAAACTCCCACTCCCACCTAGCTCCCACCATATTGGGAAAACGACAACAAGTCGTCACACCAGGACATGACGTAACAGATGGCTGTCACAGATAAAGCAAAGCAAAATTATACCAATGACAATTCGGATGAATCGCCATAGACAAAATATAGATTATCATTCACTATATCGATTGTTAACAAAAAAAACAAACAACGTGACAACATTTTTCATAACTAGTGCACTTTTTTTAGTAACACTACATCTTTTCTTCTTTCCAGATTTGATCAACCAAATATTTGGTGTAGGCCTCCTTCAGTTCTCGCCATTTTTCTCTATTTTGGGCAGTTAAAATCCAGTTGCTGCCTGCTACCTTTTTTACACTACATATGATAACTAATATATGAGACGCCATTTTTATTGTTTTTATTTTAAACTTAAGCTTAATAACTGAGAGTGTCGCATAATCTCCAATCAATGGTTTAATAATTGATGTTAATGAAATCCTTTTTAGTTAAAACCAATATATGCTTGTATTTAAAACAGTCATAAAAATGTATGTGCTGAGATTTTCAAAATTAGAGCGCCTGCCTAGAAGTCTGTTTATAATTTCAGTAAGTATCCCTTAATGTAAAGAAAGTCCAGACATGTGATAACTATTCCAGACTATCGCTAAAGGCTATAATTTATGTTTTGTTTTGACTAATAAAGACATTAACAAATATTCATCGGTCAAAATAACTGGCACATTGACTAAACTACGTTTATTAATGGTAGATAAATCTACCTAATTTATGGATATGACATTTAGAGTGCTAATAGATTAGAAGCATGTGTATGAAAATGATTTTCTGTTTAGATTTCATCATCTTCCTGGTCAGGGGTGTCATGCTCACCCGCTTGCAGGTGGTTCCAGATATGGCAACGAGTACGCGCGCCCGATTTATCTGAGTTAGTAGCTTTAAAATGCTTCTGATGGGCATCAGCGTCGGAAGATCAAGAAGCCAAAGAAACTGCGCTTGCCAAATTGGACTGTGCTGTGGACTTTTAACGGCGTATCTGATGAATAATGATTTATCACCTAAAAAGTTTATAGACAGATTAGATATACTTATTACTACCATAACATACAAATGCCTCGATAGATATGGGGGTATCATTGAAATCAGCCGAGATCCTAAGTGACATAGGCTATATTTTTGGCTGGAAGAGAATGCCATATGGCATTAAGTCTACCTTTTGTTCATTTTTAAGTTTAAATAAATATTTTTTGACAGTGCTTTTTTTTCTTTGAAAACACTTGTCAGGGTTTAAAGGTTTCATACTAAAATGCTCTAAATATTCGTAAGTTTTAGCATACCTATATGTTTTGTTTTTATTAAATACAGTTATATTTATATAAAGTATAGTTATTTGATACTGAGTTTTTAGTGCCAAATAGACAACTTCATTGATAAATACGGATTATAAAACAAAAACCATGCGTAAGATTTATTAAAAATAATTAAAATAGCTACACAGTCACGAAACCGTATACCAGTACAATACACCATAATTTGATTGTCGATGGCTAACAGCCACAAACCCTAACAAATTTATTTATTTCAAAAACTACTCAGTATTATCTAAAGCGACTGAACGAAAATGTGTCTTAATGAAATCACAATAAAGTGTTATATGGAGTGTTGTAACTTTACGCTAAAATTAGGGCCACAATTCACTGGTTCATGCTGTGCCATGGATGTAAGGGTGTCTTAGGGTTGCCCCAATGGGAAATCGAGTGATTAAGATTAAAGAAAATTAAAACCTGTTACGAGTATTATTTTGATATTTGTCTGACTTTCATGGTAGTAAACAAGATGTTAATTTATGCTAATAACGTTATTCGTGACGTTAATTTTCACAGTACAGCTGAGCATACACTATCAGAGTTATTATAATATTTGAATCTAGCTATTTAACAAACAGCTTCTGTTATTATTTTCCACAGCAAAAATTATAAGATCAGTTGTCTGCGTCATAGGTGTTAATATTACGAGTAGGAATCAATCAGATCGACTTAAAATTTAAAATCCTTGTTTATTATTACTACTGCTTACTGGTTTAGATACTACTAGGGATGCTCGAAAAATACTCTGGTTTCTGTCTTTTTCTTGTGTTTTACCTATAAGTGACTAGCAAAGTTCTCGGATATTGTAAGGGAAAACAGTATTTGCTCTCCATACCTTACGTATTGTTCTTGACATGAGGATATTTATCGTATCTATTTTTATAGAATTGGTCACGGCCAAGTCGCGTCATGTCACGCGTCAATTCATTGCTGTGACGTAGTTGGCAGTGTTGCCAGGTGTCACGAGTCGCGCTAGATGTCCCGATTTTGATAACTGGACCCAATTTATCATATTTTTCTATAGTCCCCTTGAATCTATACATTGAGCGAGATATTTACTGAATTAAATTGTAATAAAAAAATCTATATATGTATAAATCAATCAATCAATAGTTTATTGCTTCCTTAATGTATTTTACAGGTCTTTAGTTACAAAATTAGTAACAATTAAGGGCCCTGTCGGGCGCTGCAATGAGAGAGGGGCTATTGTAAAGAAACAGGTTATTAATAATATTATATTCAAAGTGATATGATGTATTAAAATATATATATTTATTTAGGTATTAAAATATATATATATATATTTATATAGGTATTAAAATATATGATGTATTAAAATATATATATTTATTTTTATGTCATATTATTTAATTGTAATTATTGTATTTAATATTTATATTAGTTATTGATTTGGTTATTATTGTATTTAATAAGAATATTAATTATTAATTTCGATTTCATTATTTCAATAATATTTTTGATTGTATGTCCTTGTTATTATTATTATTTTAGATTTCAATTGTTTTTAAGATTTATTATATTTCTAAAAATTCATTTATAGAGTAATAGCATTTGTTGATTAGAAATTCTTTAACATGTTTAATAAATGTTTTCTCGTGTTCTATGTTTTTAATAGTTTCCCGGAGTTTGTTATATAACTTTATACACATTACCATAGGGCTAGATGAATTAAGCTTAAGCCGCGAAGTTGGAAGTTGTTACTTATTTTTATGTTCCGTTTCCCCATAGAACTGTGCCGTAGCTGATGTATTTCTTATAAAATATAGGTTTGCTGAGTTAGTATCCCGTAACACCATTCTCGTTTATATTTTGGGGCTAGCTGTTGTTGTATGTTAATATATTTATTTATAATATTGCGTTGACAGCCCTATAATGAGAGAGTGACAGAAGTTCCCGATTAATTACATCTTGGCCCCTTTCAATACGAGCCGGAATTACGGAATAGGGATGTTTACATAAACGATTTTGTTTTAAAATTGAGATTGGAGACGATAACACAATCTGTTATTCATCAAGACCTGGAACGAACTGGAATCTGGATGCTTGTGGATAATGTGTGTCGCTGTTGGATTTATTCATAGTATTGTTTTCGATGCTAAGGCCAACAAATGTTAATGACCACTTTTATTGTCTCTCACCTGCCTCGGTTTTTCTCTGTAGGCGTATGTAATAAAATCTTTAAAATCAAAAGACTTTCTCAAATGCACAGATGTGTGATTTGATGACAATACAATTAAATATACTCGAGCTATTTTTATGATTTTTACATCTCTAATATGCTGATGAGGAAAAGTTGGCTCACAAAATTTTGCAGTTCGTTAATAACCTATTAAAGTACCTATTCAATAAGCTAAACTGTATATTTAATAGCCTCAACATATTGAGAAAAATTGTCGTAGTTGTAAATTCACAGGCACGCTGCTCGATCAATTTAGAATGACGCCATCTTTACTGATTTTCAACATTAGTTACTTACGTTACAAATTTTTCATTGAAATTTTCCTATAACTTGGAATTTAAAAACAATATGCTGCGGAGTAGATTCCCGCTGTAACCTGTAACAAAAGAAAACGTTTATGTTAGTGTCAAAGACAACATCAATATAAATAAAAAATCTGTAAGAGTTGGTCATGGAGTAAGTTACTTTGTTTTCAGAGATATCGTTTTTATAGGATTTATACATACCTAATACTGAAACTAAATTAAGGATATGTATGTTCATTACAACTTTAAAACAAATTAACTGAATTAGTTTGTTTAAACTTGGAAGATAAATATTTAGCCGACAGGACGATAGGCTACTTAATTTTTTTCTCCTATTATCTATACTAATATTATAAAGCCGAAGAGTTTGTTTGTTTGAACGCGCTAATCTGAGGAACTACTGGTTCAAATTGGAAAATTCTTTTTATGTTGGATAGTCCATTTATTGAGGAAGGCTTTAGGCTATAAAACATCACGCTGCGACCAATAGGAGCGAAAAATGTTTTGAAAACGGGGAAAAATTATTCATCTATACTAATTTATCATAATAACAGAAATTGCCGTGGACGAAGTCGCGGGCAACAGCTAGTGTTAAGATAAAAGAAGTATTCACATTATGAAAAAGTCATTGTATGGCAGTGTACATGTACCTACATTTTTTTACAATATCAGAAGACAATGACAAACTTCACTCTCCAAAGAAGGTCACAGTCTCACAGATTATTAAGTAAACAAATTCGAATGCGAATCGCGTCGTAGCGCGGATAGACCCATCAAAATGTAAATGAAACCTGTTTCCCGTAAAAATGTGCACCTGACTGGTCCTGGCCAGCTCCAAGTGGATTAAACAAATAATATCCGAACCAAACACTCTTTAACACTTCCACTACATATCCAAAATTGCGAAAGTGATGAAATACTTTAAATATTTTTCCCTTATAATGTCTTATATACACGGTGAAATTTAGATCGTTCTAGACCCTCAAAGGGGGGATTCAGTCCGTCGATATGAACGGACCAATGCTGGGAACTCAAAAAAAAATGGGCAGTTCCATACAAAAAAATCGGCATCCCGGTCAATTTGTATGGGAACGTCAAAAAATTTTTGAGTTCCCAGCATTGCTCCCATAGGAAACGTTGTTTATATCAACGGGCTGAATCATACCTTTAAGGGTCCAGAACGATCAAAATATCACCGTGTATAATAAAGTTTTCTAAATATGACAGTTAGCATATTTAGTCATTCATCATCATCATTGTAGCTGTAGGAAGTCCACTGCTGGACAAAGGCCTCTCCCAAGGATTCTTCGTTCCATGGGAGGACATTGCCTGCCAGTGGAATGGCGAGTGCAGTTTATTTGGTTTCCTATGCTTCTGACGCTGCTGCCCATCGAAAGAATTATTAAGCTGGGGGAGGAAAGGATTTTTTTGCATTTGGGAAGGAAATTAAGGAACTGTGATACTACTTATTCGGAAGGATGGGGGAAAAGCAAGGGAGGCCGGGCGCGCATATCCGATGCCATACCTGCACCGAACAGGCAGTTGAGGGTGACACCCCTGACCATTCACTATACCTTATAATAAAATCTTCTGAATATGACAATGATGATACAATCAAAATAATTTCATGACTGCCACAATATTATTTTCAGCAAGCTTGTTTAGAGTAAACCAAATAGATTAAATATATAACTACTATAAAAGGGGCTATTGGATGAATATTCATGCAATAAAATTAATCCATATTATTGGTGTTTGTCATGAAGTTGTAAATAATACGAATATAAGAGACAAACATTCGTAGATTTATTTCTGTAACATCATTTGTTGATTTAACATCCATAAGTCGGCATATTTCTAATAAGTTCGTTTAATTTCTTATCCAAAATTTTAATTTTCATGAAAATAATTCTTAAAATTTTAGTTTTTATTTCCTTTCTATAGTACCTAACTATATTTTTATACTCTTAGGTGTAAACTTAACTTTAAATTGTCCATGTTAACTTGGGTAGTGTAACTGTTTATTACGAATATTTACTAAAAATACGTGATTATAATGGTTATCATCATAAAATTATAATCCCGTAATGATTAGTTCTGTAAACAGTAGGATAGTGAACTGCACCTAACTATCGTACTGTTTCAAAGATCTCCCAAAAATCAGATTGACATAAAAAAAAATATGACAAATCGTCAAAATACAAAGATCAAATCGTCTTTATTTAGTAAATATAGGTTGAAGTTAAAGTAAGAATTCAAAATGGACGAAAAACGCCTTTCAGAATTTGAGAACTTGTTTGCGTTTGATTTTGTTATTCATTTCGCGAGCGGGTGGGGGCCCTCCTCCTAACGTGAAATAGAGAAAGTACAGAAGATATTTAAACTATTTGGGCTAGTTATTACCCTTATTGCTTTTGTTTTTTTTTTCATAATTATATTACGGTAGGTAGTCGGTTCGGTACAATAAAAAAAGATAATTTTCATAATAAGAATATTTTATTATGAGGCGATAAATATACAAACACTTTTTATTATTCAAATTAAATATATTTGTATTGAAAAACGTGATTAGTCCATTGAGAATAATTCATTTTGTAATGAATGATTGTTGTGTTTATTGAGTCTAACTTCCGGAGGAATATGCTATGTTTTTTTCTACTGTAGCATAATATGTGTGTGTCGTAAAAAAGGTAAATTTTCGGGGAGAAAATTCTTTACGAGTCATGGTTTTGCTTTTGTAATATTTATATTTTGCTAAGTCGTTTACGAAATGTAGGGAAGTCAGATTTTCACTAAAATATAGGACCTACGCATATCGTATCACCGCTGTATCACACAACACGTTTTATCTGCCATTAGAAACGTGCTCAAACATCAAAGATACGCAGTTCGAATACGAAATAAATACTTCCTTTGAACGATAACCACATTTAAATTTGCCTTATAAACCTAGAAATACTCCTAGAAATTACATTAACATTTTTGTTAATGTTATTTCTAGGTTATAAACCCCTCAATAAATAAAGTTTTGATAACTATTACGTAACTTAATCCCTTCCAACTGGACTAGTATACAATATGTAAAGAAAACCCAGTCCGATCCTTGAAGGGTTGATTCAGTCCGTTCGATATAAATAAAATAAAAATAAATAATATAAAAAATTCTTTATTTCAGACTCTTTTTTTTTATAGTCCATATTACGAGTACTTGTTACAGTAATGTCAGTCATTCTCTCATTTAATCATTATAATTCACATATATGTTCGTCAAAGATAACTTATTTAATTATATATATAACTTACTTATCTACGTGAACATGTGAGGACCCATGAGTTGAAATCCAATGCTTCCACACTGGTCCTTCAAACTTCTTAGCAATAATGCCCATGATACTATTAGGACTATCTCGGACCCTGCGCATCAGGGAAGCAGTCCTTTTGCGTATAATTGCAAAGAAATCACTGACTCTTGCATCCGCGAACATCCCTGATGCGCTACAGAACCGAGGCAGTCCCAACAGCATCCTGAAAGCATTATTGTACTGAACTCTTAGGTTGCCGACAGCTCGTGCCGTATAGCTAACCCATAGGCAGCATGTATAGAAAGATTGTATATAAATAACTTTTCTTATGGGATTAAAGCTGGAGACTTAAAAAAAAATATTTCCAAACAAAAATGTTCGGCAGCCCGGTCAACTTATATGGGAACATCAAAAAATGATTGAGTCTTGTCCCATAGGAAAAGTTGTTCATATCGATGGGCTGAATCACCGTTTCAAGGATCTTACAGCGTCTTCTGTACAAATATGGGATGTTATACAACATTGATAAACAAGAATTTGAATCATAAAAGGTTCTTCATAATTCACGCAAATTCTACGAATCCCGGAATCACCCCCTACGATTTCGATTAAATTTAATTCATCAATTTCAATATTTTGGTTACGGAGACGATAGTTTGATCAAACTTGTAAATAAAGTGTAAATAAATTAATAAATAATTAACCTTTATTATTACTCGTTAGTTAATCTGAAATCGCTTTTTTATTAGACCTTCCGCTCGTCATTAAATCAATTTTTATTGTTTATTGATAAGTGCACGTTTCTGCATTATGCATGGCGCAACGAGTACTGACTCGTAAATTATTAATAGATATCCATTGGATGCACACTGCATACGATTGCAATACGCGCAAGAAGCCTTGATCAAAAATCATTTTTTCTTTTTTTTTAAATAACGTTTGCCGTGTTATGTTGGAACAAAAAACTCATATACACATACATGTGTTATATTTTTACAATCG
This sequence comes from Elegia similella, assembly GCA_947532085.1. NCBI lineage: Eukaryota > Metazoa > Arthropoda > Insecta > Lepidoptera > Pyralidae > Elegia > Elegia similella. Next base: position 17,630,535 of record OX383940.1, on the reverse strand, counting down.
AAAAACAATACACTCTTTTTTTCCCAGTCGTATCTTTACACGATAAAGATAATACGTGATTGCTTTCTAAATAAACTTTCAAGCAAGATGATAACTATATTCTATCTTTGCTTCTAGCAGTGTAAGAACTCATCATCATAACGGTGATGACGATGAATTATAATTATTATTATAGTTTATTAGAAGCCAGTTTATCAAAGATGGAACGACACGAATATATCCTTAACTCACTTTTTATTGAGAAAATATAAACATACATTTTACTTAATTTATAAATAATTAGCTTTCGCCGCGTCAATGTCGACCCTCGGGAACAGTACTTTCCCCGGGATAAAATGTACTCGATGTCCTTCTCCGCACCCCAGATAACGTCTATACATAATTTCATGATGATTGGTTCAGTAGTTACAACGTGAAAGCGTAACAAACAAACAAAAAAAGTCACTCTCGCATTTATAATATTAGTTAGGATACTACGATTAAAATTCCATCAGTGAACAAGGAGTTGTACATATGCCATTAAATTTAGTGTGTTGTTAGTGTTCAATTAACAGCTTTTATTAAATTATGAATGCCAATCTGACTAGAATTTGTAAAAAGGGTACTTGCTAGGACTAAAGCTGGCATAGGCAGGTCATCTGTTATCCGTAATCTACCTTCAGTTCGCGACCCCACCCCAATATCTACGAGTAAAAGCCGCTCGCTTTTGGGCACAGCACCCCTCTCCGCGGGCCCCGCTCCCGAAATCCCGAAATCTGCCCGAACTCGGCACTCTCTGTAGTCCCGGGGTACTATTTTGAAAGTGTGGCAATCGTCTTGGAGCGATTTTTGTATGGAAAAATCGCTCGTTCACGAACGGCATCATTTTAAAATTAGCACTCCCGAAGACTGACGAAACGTGGTGTTTTCAAAATTTTGACAAATAAACATGTTCCGTTCTATTACGCGTCTATTTAAAATTAACAGAATAGCAGAGAAAGTATTATAGTAACGAGTACTGATTAATTTTGGTCGGATAATGGTTTAAGTTAGGTAAGTTAGCTAACACTAGTAAACCCCTGTTTTACAATATAACTAAGTTTATTTTTTTATAGACAGTTATGTAAAATATTATAGATCCGACAGGGTCCATAAATGATCTTTAACCTTTTATTGTCATTTATTGTACTTTGATTATTTTTGTTCATCTGTATCACACATACAGACAGGCATTAAAGCGAAAATCAATTAAAGTAATTAAAACTTAAATCTGTGAGTCTCAATGGTACAAAAGGGTTACAGCTCTGATGTGACTCTGTGAGAGCAACTGCTGATTTTCAACTAGCACCCTGGAGAAAAGTGCACTAAACTACATTTAATGCTCAATATGGGAAATATTTCCATAGCAAAATGGAACAAGGAAATAATTTAAAAAAAAATAATAGAATACCTTCTTGACAGTTTACGCCCGCCATATAGTCTTTTTGCTAATGTCACATAGCCTATGACACTCCGGGGAAAAATATGAATCTAACGGCTTGACCGATTTGATAGTGCGAGGTAACCTCGCACTATATAATCGGTCAAGCCGTTTAGACTACAGGAGACGACAATGGAACAGACATACTTACATATACACGGTGAAATTTTGATCGTTCTGGACCCTTAAAGGGATGATTCAGCCCATTGATATAAACAACATTTCCTATGGGACCAATGCTGGGAACTAAAAAATTTTTTGACGTTCGCATATAAATTGACCGGGCGGCCGAAATTTTTTGTATGGAACTGCATTTTTTTTGAGTACCCAGCATTGGTATCATAGGAAAAGTTGTTCATATCGACGAGCTGGATCCCTCTTAAAGGGTTCAGGACGATTAAAATTTCACCGTGTATATATACATGCGAAAAACATTACCCTCCTTCTGGATAGGTCAGTCGGGTAAATATTGCATATTCTCTTTTATCAAATATGTATAATTTATATGTATATACAGTTTTACAAGAACATTTAATAAATTGCTTAATGTTGGCAGTTTCTAATAAAATAAACATGGAAATCACAACGGTTTTAAAAGTCCTATAAATGCACAAAGAAACATTAAGTGTGATTGGTTTAACCGCGCAATAAACTTGATGACTACACAATGAATTTAATATATTTAAAACTGTAAATAATGGCAGCTATTATGTGCTTATTTAATTATCGTATGAAAGAATGTTAAAATATAATAGTGTGTGTTATATTATAATAATACAAGTTATATATGATAATTTGTATGTGAATTTCCCGTGGGTTTTTTGAGTTAAGTGCTATATTTTAAGGACTTAATGAAAATTTTTTTGCGAAAATCTTTTGCGAAATATAAGGAAAAAATATATCCTTTGCTCAGCTGACCATTCGATCTGCATAAAAAAATTGTAATAGGTTTTTTTAAGTTTCCATACAGCATCAAAGTTATTACGGGAGGCCGGGCGCGCAGATTACTAATAATATAACCACTTATTAAACAGTTAATGACTATTGCCACAGAAAAAGTACTAGTACTAACGTATAAAAGTCGCACTCTGCAAAGGTATTCAAAGAAATATCAACTCAATGTAGTTAGCGATACGGTGTAATTTAGCTCGCATCAGAACGCAGCACCTTTTAGTTTAGACTTTAGCTACCTGACAAGACAGCAAGTCAACTTATAGCTCTGAACATACGATTCATAATTATTTGAAGTCGGTGAAAACAATGGCCAAACGCGCGTTGATCCTACCTACCGGATTTGTTTGTCACTGCGCGTATGTTTTCGATACCTACATCATCATTCATCATTTCGTGTAGGCGACACGGTCAATCGACCATGCACACCCTGGTGTCAGAGTTCTTCGGAACCGCCTCTCGGCCTCTGACGTGGTTCCTTTAACGACTACCAGATGGCAGCCGGGATCAACGGCTTAGCGTGCCTTCCGAAGAACGGACTCGTCTTTATGATCAGACAATCAGGTGATTCAAGCCTGCAATGTCCTGACCAAATTGGAAACAACTTAACAAAGTGTGCTTCCCGTGGGAATCGAACCCACGACCCCCGGGTCTACATGCAAACGCCTTAACCACTGGACCACGGAGGCAGCTAAAGACACCTACAAGGGGAGTGAGACAGGCCTGCTATTAATACACTTTGTGAGATATTTGTTTAGTGTATTTAATTAAAAGATAAATCCACCCAAACACAAAACAGTATCCGCGCAATAACTATTTGACTGCAATTAAGATTAAGAGCATGCGTTAATGACATATTTCTTAATGTTGTAGCCTTGGTATGCATCAATGTACTCTGACGAAGTCAATTCCACCGCCTGTATAACCGTTCACATATACATCTAATTCATTGCTGGGAACATAACAAAAGCCAGTCATTTTCGATGATGAAACTGCGTAGTGAATGTTTCTGTATCGTATTTCTCGCATTGTGCACTGTTCCTGGTACCAAGGTAGTGACCACGAATCGCGATAAACGACCTACAAAACGCCTCAAAAGTGGGTCGACCTCTAGCGACAGTCGATCGCATAATAATTTTTTATTCTGTTGTTTTACACCAGCATTATATACTGTCTGGGAGAAAATAAAAACGTAGAATGTACCAGCTGCTTCTCTTCCCGCGCAGATCGTAAAATCCGATTAAGGGATTGAGCTAAAAACTGTGGAAGCATGTCAATAGGAGATGCGGCTAGCAACCCATCACTATTTTGATTCCGTTTCCATTTACACGCCCTCTAACATACTAAATGTGGCCCTAAAGCCTTGTCTGCTAACCCCGTTAGGGAAACAGACGTGATACTATGTATTAATGTAATATATATAAATACCTATAGTTGTTATCATCTCCTACGTTCGTTATTTGATTGACACAAATTGTTTTAAATTATAACGAGGTCCGGTTCAATTGAATAATACTATTATTAATATAGAGGAAGAGAAAAACTAGAAAGGATCTAAGCATCTCTTTGAACATTATTTCAAACGTCACTTGACGCAATGCGCTTTAAAACAATCATATAATCATGTCGAAGATATTCAGTGACTCATCATTAACAAGAATATTCTTTGTTTCCTTTTCCAATACTTTGCAAGTTATATGTACTATACTCATTTGTTTGTGGTATTCAGTCGGTTCTAACTTCCTTTCTCTCCTCATCCTAAATGAACCGCTCTACAATCCCATAACAACATGCTTAACTAGTTTCTATCTCAGAGAAGGTAGTTTCAATCTCAGAGAAGGTAAATTACGCTTAATATACATACATAACAGAGGTCTTTTCGACCTTATTTTCGTGTCTAATTTTATTTAGGCTTTTTAACCCCGGCGCGAAAGAGTCTAGTTTATCTGTGGTATTGTAGTTCCCAAGCGATTAAACCAATTTTAATGTTTAGAAATTCCATCAAGTGTTCTTACCTTGTCTTGATCGGTATTAATCCAGCCGTTTACAAAATGTATAGAGGATTTTTGTGTCGGGACGGAAGATTAAATTTATGACGTGATAGTGTCTTATAAATCGATGAAAGACGTCTGCACGCACGAAAAAGTGTCACATGCCGTGTGCAAGCGAGAGCGCGGAACAAACGATAGAGAGGCACGATCGGCCTAAGCGTTCGGCTTGTGACGGATCTGTCTCTCTTTCACCGTTAACATAAAATGATCAGTACAGACAACCAATTTTTTTATTTCATTTTACACTAGATTTCAAGCGCGGCTTTTCTCGGGTTAATCCCTCGAAACAGTACAAATAAAAATTCGGGGTGAAAGGTCCTATATCCTTTCTTTTGTGTAATAAAATATATCTTTAGTCTGACGCTCTTTTTGTCATGTAATGTAGGTATTAAATATGTAAAATAGTAATTTCATAACTAACAAGGTTATGAAAGATAATCGTCTTTATTCCAACCCTACTCACTACTTTCAATGCTCTGAAATAAGTACGGAGCAGAAATAAGAAATGCGCAGTGTGCAGTTTGCATAAATTCATCAAGGTGAACCAGATATTAAAGTTGTTCTTGCTTGTGAACCCGGTTACTTAGATTACGTTTTTACTTGACATTTAACTACGCTTGACGTTGGCAACACAGTAAAGTACTGAGGTGAAGTATGACAACAATCTGTGGATTTACAATGTTGTTGGAATTATTTACACCTTACATAAAACATTGCTAATAAAAATATGAATAAATCTAAAGGCCATAATAAAGAAGTTTTAAAATACAGGTTTAGTTTGAACTTTCTCGTAATATTTAAATCTCATAAGAAAAAATTAACAGCCAAAAAGTATACTTCTAGCTCGAGAATATATTCTATATAATATAATAAGTTTTTTCTCGGTTAATAAAACACAGAATTTGCAAGAAAAAACAATAAAACGGGAAATAATTAGACCCCTCATACAACGTCGCCGATTAGCTCGGCAAATTTCCATGGGATTTAATTATTTATTTCGTTTTTTTTTAAATCTTATTTTCTCATTCTAAATTTAATCAGAAAATAGGCATTTTCAGGCACATTTTCACGTCAATTCACATTTTAAATAACACGTATACATTATATTTAAATTAATAATTATTGCTCAAAAGCTACAAACTACTAGCGTTTCGGAACCGACCACTGTAGAGAAGAAGACGCCGAAAGAAAATCTTTAACAGGGATTCTGTTAGGAATCTGATTCTATTAGGGATTTTGACCGATTCCAGGATTTTAAATAGCTCAATGGTACAAAATCACGCTGTATATGCTGTCATAGTAAAAAACTGTTATAGCTAAAGATACAATGGGTAATTTAATATTGATGAAAATTGAAGTAACTGCATATAATTGACTTGCTGATAACAAAGCGAGGCCAAGGTGTTGTGGTAACCAATAACGCGTCGACCGCATCACGATACCGATGTTCCTGCCTGGGAATCAGTTTACGTACCCTTACTAATTGGCGACTAAAGGGACAAGCTACAACATCCCATATAACGAAAGCATTCCATAGGAGGGTTGACGTTGGGCAGGCGGCCAGTCGTAAAAAGAAGCCGAAACTTTTCATAGCAGAAAGTATAAAGGACTTCCATGCAGTCCCGACCCCAGATAAAATTCAAAATACAAAACGTTCATTTAATATAGGTTTCTTTGAACACTTATTCATTGTCATATTTCACTTCTCAACAATTGTTGACGTCAAAAATGTACATCATACTAAGTTTAATGCCGCTTCCAAAGCGGAGTGCAGAAGAAGCGGCAACAAACTGCACAGCGCATTTTCTCCAAAAGACGTCAACTCACAATTTTTAAAAACCTTAGTACCTAGGTATGTGGACTGAGTATACATTGGTTTATTTTAATGTCATGTTTAAATTGAATTGAAAAATAATGTCATATTATTGAAATGAATAATACCGCAATAAAGTGAGATGAGGAGTGGGATAAGAGAGATTGTTGGATAAAAAGGAGAGCAAGCATTAAATTTAATATAATCTTTATCTATGTAGAGTGTAAAAATTTAGACATTTTCTTACATATTGCCGGGCCGGATATACACTTTTGAATGAGAATCTCGATTGAGTTCCCAGCATTTGTCCCTTAGGAAATGTTGTTCATTTAGACTTACACTTAGATTTAGGCCAATTTGATGGATTAAGGGTAAACGGTATTTATCCTAACTTCTGTTAAAAAAGCAGATGATATTGATAAAAAAATGCTAATCATATTTAATACCTACTATCATTCTTCATATTCATGCTTCATCGTACTTTAAACTTTCATCATCAGGTCTTTTTAGTCTCTAATGCAGGAGCATGACCGTCTTTGTACTACCGGAGCCATACTTGGCCAGATCAGACAGAGGATTTGACCTACATTCTCCTCGCTGGCCAGACGGGTTGGAGAGGTCTCATTGATGTTTCAAACTATCATAGTAAAATTATAGAGGAAACATTTGATTGTTGATTTGCATTGAATAGGCTCCGAAACTACGGGACCGATTTGAAAAATTCTTTCACCATAAGAATCCTACATTATCCCTGATGAACATAGGCTATAGAATAAATACCTATATCTAAACGTGCGAAGCCGGGGCGGGCCGCTACTATTTGATAACTTTAAACATAGGTTATATATACAGGGTGAAATTTAATTCATTAGCAAACGTTTAAGGAGTGACTCAGATCACGAACAATTTTCATTACGGGACCAACTTCGACATCGTGAAAAAAATATCTGCTCTTTCATACAAAAGTGGAATATCTACTTGGCCAAAATCTATGGAACAGCTGATTTATTTTTTGCAATTTCGGTGTTTGTCCCATTATGAAAGTTGTTCAGATTCGTGGTCTTAGACACTCCTTAAATGTTTGCTAGTGAATTTAATTTCACTCTGCATATATAACATAACTTTTCAAAATTACACAATATGCGAATAAACAAAGTGAATTGTTTGATTTACTATCACCAAGCAAAATGGAAGCAGTGAGTTGCATGCTGTAATTGACTTACTGATAAACTAGCAAGGCCGGCTATTGTGGCGATAACAGGCGACGCAACTACGGACATATGAACTAAAAATACTTTGCTTGAAAATATGTTTCCACTCTTACATACACATTAACCCGAGAAAATAGACGTTTTCTTGATTTGATCTTCTATTTCTATCACTTAGATTTGTTCATTATATATTACGATTAAAATCAAATTAAAAATTGACGCGGGTCAGCCAAAAAACATTTAATATAACATGCAAATATAAATATCATATCAATTAAAATATCAAAACAACGGTTTTAAAAATGCACGCGACTCACAGGCTGATTCAGCACATCGAAATGAACAATTTTTTTTATATGGGACAAATACTGGGATCCTGAAAAATAATTTAACTGTAGATGTTTATTTAGTAAAATAATTAATTACATTATCTGAAACGTATTATTATAGAGACAAAGAAGAAGAAATAGAATGTTTTGTTATGATTACTAATAAATCTTATATCTAATATAATCTTATATCTTTGGTTATGTATGACACTACTACAATTTTTATTCGTATTATGATACTGATTATAACATGAAGCACATTTAACATTATATCAAAGAGAAAATTTAAAAATATAGACATATTTACCGCTAAAACATACCTTACTAGGTAGTTTCTTCTGTTCTATGAAGGAAATTATTGTACTAACAATAGATAATTATAGTTACCTATGTGAAACCTGAGAAACAATAAAATCAAGAAAATGTCTCATTGTAATTTGTATATCGCGTATCTACAAGTGATAAATGTGTAAATGTGTTATATGCGAGTCAAATCGGATGTGCGGACAAATCTTTTAAGGTTTTTGTACATCTTTTATATAATTTAAGATTATGTGTTTGTTTGATGAATAAATAAATAAAAAAAAATTAAAATAAAATAAATATAAAAGATACAACTTTGTTTCAGATGTTTGTGAAGTGAAAAGTTCTTTAGCGGCGTTATGCACTTTTGGGATGGGTAAAAATATTAAACTAAATAAATAAATAAATATATACGGACAAATCACACAGATTGAGTTAGTCTCGAAGTAAGTTCGAGACTTGTGTTATGGGATACTAACTCAACGATATTATATTTTATAACAAATACATATATAGATACACATCCAAGACCCAGGCCAATCTGAAAAAGATCATTTGCCATGTTGACCTGGCCGGGGATCAAACCCAGTCACTCCGTGTCGCAGGCTGGCGTGTTGACCGCTGCGCCACGGAGCTAGTCTAACTAAAGGTCTTGTGTCCTGACGCGAGTTTAGACTCTAAACTCGCGTCAGGACACAAGACCTGATCAAAAATTCGTGAGACGGACACGTGACCTGTGATTGCCGGCGCGGAGAGGAGAGGAATTAATATCCCCCTCCCTTTGTACCGCGCGGAGTTTTCACTTCTACCGGCACTCCTGAAGTACAGTTCAACCCGTTGTCTTTTTTCGTACTGATTATTGCATTTGGACATATACTTCTATGATTATAAGTATATATAGACATAGATTTAAATAAAAATAGCAGATAAAAACATATTTTAAGTTTTAATAAATTAACATATTTCTGCACGCCTATTTGTTAATGAGGCGGGAAATTATTGTTACGTATTAACCATTAACAATAAAGAATATAATTTCATTACGAAAAAAATATAAAAATATTATGGATACCAAATGGGGTCCAAAAAAATTATCGTAACAGGTATTTCTTTTTTTTTGTTTGTTTTAAAACTTTATTACAACAATGTTTTTGCGGATTTGAAGTCAAAGGCTGTCTGTCAAGACCCTTTTTCTCAGGAACGCGTAGAGGTATCAAGTCGAAATTCATATTCAGGTCAACTGTCCCTTGGAGTAGTGAATAAATCAAACTTCTAAGCCAACGCAATCAAAAGATACAGTTGGTTGTGCCGCAAATTTTCGTGTTTTTTCGATACTTGCAAGGGAATCAAAACCTACAGGGTACTTCCCGTGAACTCAGAATCTTGAAATTTGGTACGAAGCAACGTCTTATAGTACAGTTCACGCGCGAGTTCGACTAGCACTTGGCCGTTTTTTTTTCTTTTCTCCAAGACCAGCATAGATGCTTAATCATTATATTCATCTGCATTATAACTAGTAACATGGGCATGAAAAGGGTATTACATAGCAGCATTGTTAAATATGTACATATATATTAGGTACCTATGATTGCCACATAGGTACAAAGCTACGAGTATATTCAAATGCAATGGACGTCGCCTATGAATTGCATTGAAAATGTTAGCCAATTCCATTACTAAATTGTGATTGCTTTGCGAAGCTCTGTACTAAATTAAATACAGTTATTGGAATATTTTAAAATATTCGTTACTGAAATTGTGTTGGGAAATTTGTAATTAGAAAATAAAATTATTACAAAATGTGACTATTCGACCGCGGTTTCCAGGATTTACGGCTTAGATCCATGGATCTAAGAATACTTAGATCTAAGCCTCATCAATTTTTCCTAGAAAGTGATATACAGGTTGATATTATGGCGCTAGCTTATATTATGTGGATCAAAAGAAATTCCATACATATTTACATGTCAGACCAATGCTGGGTATTGAAAAACAAATAACCGTTCCCATTTTAAAACGTGGATCAATCTTAATACATAATACAAAAATATACAAGAAAAAGAAAATACTTCTTATTCAAATTTACACAAACAAGATCAATGCTTGAAATTGAAAAAATACCGTTCTTATAGCCTTGATTTTACCCCACATTTTAACTCTATATAATGCTGTATTAATAATAAATAACGTTATTAATATGGGAGCAATCACTTCCTCTTTGTCACATTGAAGATTAGAGAGATATAAATTACTTCAAGGATAAAAATTTAAAAATTGACAAAATAGAGTGTCATCATCACCATCAGGTCTTTTAGCCTCCACTGCAGGAACATGACCCTCTGTGTACTGTACTACCATAGCCATACTTGGCCAGAGCAGACAGACGATTTGGATTACACTCTCCTCGCTGGCCAGACGAGTTGTTAAATAGAGTGTACTAGAATCAATATAACCCTCCTTCGTACACATTTGAGCAAACTTTTCGTAACTATCACAACAAAGTCGCGAGTAATAGCCATCACAATATTCATAAATGGGCAATACAAACAGCGCATAGTTAAAGCGATTGCGTGCCGACAAAAGATGAAATAAAACCGAGAAATATTGAGTTCTTACTGTGAATAAATAATGGCATTTGAGCTGGCTTACCGTCCTTAATGCGATTATGAAATTCGGTATTGAAACGACCTCTTTGGCTCAGTGGTATATCATGCCTTTGAATCGCGGGGCTCGATCCCGGGTCAGGTCAAGATTTAAAACAATCCTTTTCAGATTGACCTGGGTCTTGGATGTTTATCTTTATGTGTATCTAGAGTAAAATCCAGTATCGTTGCGTTAGTATTCTACGACACAATTTCACAACTTAGTGTGGGGCTGGCTAAATCTGTGGGCTTTGTTCTTTATTTATTTTATTACTATGAAGTTTGAATAAAAACAGTGTAATTCCCTAAATACAAGTGGGATCGGACGGGACACGTCAATCTGAAAGATGGAAAGAACATTACTACAAACCTCAAAGTTAGAAGAATGAGAGGTAGTCTAGAAAGAGATGGGCGAGCAGCCGACAAAAACTTAGCTTACTCATTTTATGGCAGGCACAGAGTGTACTCGTATGCGTAAAACTTTTCTTCAAGACTTACTAAACTCAATTCAACCTTATTCATAGTATTACTTTAAGGTTATCTCCGATGAGTTTCAATGGCAGAAATATGTGAGCAAACGACTTAGGACATGTAAAACTAATATATCTGAGTATAGGTATACTCTCCCTATTTAATTCGAGTATAATGCTGTTAACTGGATTAGGCTCGAATAAAAGAGGGATATGTAATAAAATGTTAAATAATCTTCTGCAGTATTCATATTGAATTCTTAATACGAATAAATAATGATATTTGAGCTGGCTTGCCCATAATGTGATTACGAACTACGCTATTGAAACGATTAACTCCGAATAAACAACAGTGGGATATCTGATATGTGCTGCGTACGAGTAGTTGTTTGTTTACGTTCTACTGGCAATACCAATTAAATATTTGCGGTTGTTCGATAACGTGTATAGTTTTGTGGTGTATAGTTATTAATTATCTAATGAGCAAACCCTTTTTTTGCATTTCTGTTACACCCTGTACCTGTGTACGGGGTGTTACAGAAATAATCACAAATCAAAAAATTAAAATTTTCTAATCTGCTAGCTTTTGCCCGTGCATTGTGATCTCCCCCTCCCCCTTTTTTTTAGAGCGCTTGAATGATAATTTCCGGCACATAAATATAACCAGGGACTTTAAAATCACCCTGAATTATAGAAAAAAATTGTGAGAATGAAACTGTTTAAAACTCTAGGAAAAATTCTAGGCAGATTTTGAGAGAAAAAAAAAACAATGCTTAGATATTAGAATAGCATGAAAACTATAAACCATACACGGAAAGTCGTGGGTATAAAAGCGACACTAACTTTCAAACGTGTAAAATATAGACAATTTTAAGTTCATTGACGTTAAACATATAAAACAAGTAGTACCTACTTCACCGGTGCGACCTGAGCTTTGCTCGGTTATTACTATTTATTGTAATATGGTGGTGTTTAGGTGATAATCGACATAAACTTAAAACCCCCGAAAACCCCATATATCAAATTTCAGCGAAATCGTTAGAGCCGTTTCCGAGATCATAGAAATAAATTTATATATAAATAAATTTACAAGACTTGCTCATTTAAAGGAATAAGATACGTAAACTTCGATCATATATGTGAACAAAGTACGTATTTTTTTATCACAGCTTGTTAAATATAATAAATCATATAAAATTATATGCTTGCTACCTTATTACTTATTCGTAGCTTGCTACATTCCGAAGTTTATAACCGATTTTAAAAGGTAGTTTACTATCGCTGTTAAAATCAATAATGAAGTTAAATTACTTGAAGTATTTCTTTTTTAGTTACATGAACATAAACTCTAAATACTACTACCACGTAAATACTGCATTTACGTGGTAATTATCTTTAAAACGTGTTAAACATAAAGATTGTGTTGCACAATGTAACTATATATGGTGTAGAAAAAGGGAAATAAAAAAAAAACATGATGATTTATATATTTATATCGACGCTTGAAAGGCAAAACTTCCTAACCGACATGTATGCAAATGTTCAGGAGAGCGGACCAAAGTTATTTTTTAATTAAAAAAGCTTATAAAATCTTTAGTTTTTATCATAAATAAATAGTTGTTACAGTCTATCTAGGCATTGTAATATTATTGGCTTTCACTTGAAACATTTTATTGACTTAACGCTTTAAGTTTATAAGTTAGAGTCGGTTATTAAATAATTACCTCAAAAAAATTACAGGTAAAATTATCTATGCGCCAGAGCCAATTCAAATACTTTCAAGTATATTCATTTGCTTTATCATATTATACACATCTTTCTATAGATAACCTACTTATTTTAACCGTTTAGCATTTCCCAAAGGTTGACCTTTTGTAACTTTCAAGGACCAATAAAGTTTTTTATATAAATAAAAATAAAATAAAATGATTTAATACAAATATGTATATGCGGCCTTTTTCATTATAATATTTACTTCATTTCATTATATCGTCTCTATTCTCCATTAGGCAGACAGAGCCTAAGGTCACATTAAGCGTATTGGGCGAATGAGTAGAAAACGGGATCAAAATATTGCAAAAAGAGAAGTAAGGAGAACCCGAAACCGGCATGCATGGAAAAAGTGATGGATGTAGATGAAGCGAGGTTTGTAAGGATCGTAGCAAGTGGAGATCCATGGTCTCTGCCTACCCCCATGGGAAAGAGGCGTGATAATATGTATGTATGTAAATATTGATGGGTTGCTAGCTGCTTCGCCTAATGGCACGTTTTCTTAGATTTTCCTATTCCCTCGGGCGCCTTTTACGGTCTGCCTGGGAAGAGAACCAGCAGGTTGTTTATTTGCTTTCTCTACCAGCATAGAAGGTAAATTTAAATAATAATTTATCTTAAGCCACCATACCTGAATTTTCCGAGGTTTCCCTTAACACTTTGAATTATATTTAAATTAATAATTTAATGGGTTGACATGACTTAATTTAAATTTTAATATCCGTACTTTTTATAAATTGCTTGTCCTTACTAATATTATGAACGCGAAAATAAGTTTGTTTGTTACTGCTTTCACGCCGTAACTACTGAACCGATCATTATAAAATGCATATAAGATCTCTGGAGTATGGAGAAGGACATAGGCTACCTTTCATCCCAGAAAAAACTAATGTTCGCGAGGGAAAGACATTGATGCCAGCGAAGCTGCGGGCGACAACTAGTTTTAAATATGGGCAGCACAGGATTCCGAAAATTTAGACACCTCTGCTCTTAAGTAACGAATGCCCAATCCTATCATACTATTAATACGAGTACCAGCAACAAAAGCAATATACGATTTTCTTAATTTTGCATAAAATCGCTGGTCGGGTTAGCAACACTAAACAGGAAATGGCGGCAATATTAAAGTGGGATGGAACAGGTCACGTCTTAATGCACTGTGAAAGATGTGTTCAAATATATACAACTCGTAACAGGGTTTCAACGAATAGCTAAAGAAATAAATAATAACCGAAAATGCTTTAAAGACGAGGAAATCAAATTAACATTTAGAAAGCATTTGATGAACTGGAAGGAAAGAGCCTTCGCCCAGCAGTGGAACACAGATGACAAACAAAAAAAATATCCGCGCCATATCTACCGATATTACTTCCTCGCTACGCCGCGCCAGCGGTCTCAGGTCACATGTCCATCTTACGAATTTACGATCACGTTACGTGTCCTGAGTAGTTCTGACGCGAGTTTAACATTTTTTACCCATCCCAAAGAGTGCACAACGCTGCTAAATGAGTTTTATAACTTTAATAATTCGATCAGCTCATTTGTGTAAGCCCGGAATAACTGGCACTCATTTCAAGAGCAACATTAAATTTGTGAATACAAACGCTATGTATCAGTAATGTGAATAAGGTTGCTATTAGTATGCCAGATTATAATATTATACTCATTATATAATTGAAATAAAGAATGCCGTTATACAAGCACATGTTTGGCGCAATGTCGAAACGCGTTTTAGGGTTCGTTAATCTAGCCAACGAAACCCTATTTCAAATCTGCTGCCTGGACATCGTATGTTTATTTGTTACACTTTTTGTTTTTTTTTTAATATGTATATAGATATTCACGAAGGCTAATTTTACAGAATGTGTGGAACAAGACAGCTCCAACGAATATTAAAAATAAAGTAAATAATTAAATAAGTGACAAAAACAGTTTTACCTGTCACAAGTTGGGAATTACACTATTTTTTTAAATCTGGACCCAATCAGGCACAGAGGCGCAAATAGGTTAAGACATAAAGATACTTTGTTTTGGAGAGTCTTAACATTTTCCGTGATGATCCACTCAGTAAGTAGACATAATAACCGAATCTTTGATTTGTTGGTTTTATTATCACCCATGATAGCAGAACAACTATTCAAATATAAGACAATACAATATATAATAAACTAGCTGTTGCCCGCGACTTCGTCCATCATATCAGCCGCAAGAAGTCCACTGCTGGACATAGGCCTCCCCCAATGATTTCCAGAATGACCGGTTGGAAGCGGCCTGCATCCAGCGCTTCCCTGCGACCTTTGTCAGGTCGTCCGACCACCTGGTCGGTGGGTGTCCGACGCTGCGCTTGCCGGTACGTGGTCGCCATTCCAGAACCTTTCTGCCCCATCGGCCATCGGTTCTACGCGCTATGTGCCCCGCCCACTGCAACTTCAAAGAACTAATCCGCTGAGCTATGTCGGTGACTTTTGTTCTTCTACGGATCTCCTCATTTCTGATTCGGTCTCGTAGAGAAACACCGAGCATAGCCCTCTCCATAGCTCTTTGGGTGAACTTGAGCTTTCTTATGAGGCCCATAGTAAGGGACCACGTCTCTGAGCCGTAAGTCATCACTGGTAACACACATTGATTAAAGACTTTTGTCTTTAGCCACTGAGGTATTGCGGACGAAAAGACAGTGCGGAGCTTCCCGAACGCTGCCCAGCCGAGTCGGATTCGTCGAAAGACCTCGTCCTTGAAGCCGGAACTACCTGCCTGGATCAACTGTCCCAGGTAGACATATTGGTCTACAACTTCAAGGGTGGAGTTCCCAACATAAACCGGTGACGGCGTAACATGGACATTCGACATGATCTTCGTTTTGTCCACCATGTTTATTTTAAGGCCCACCTGCTGTGAAACTCCGTTGAGGTCATTGAGCATGGTACTTAAGTCCTCCAGCGATTCCGCCATGACCACGATATCGTCGGCAAACCTAAGGTGAGTGATATACTCGCCATTAATGTTGATGCCAAATCCTTTCCATTCCAGGAGCTTGAAGGCATCTTCCAATGCAGCAGTGAACAGTTTCGGAGAAATGACGTCTCCCTGTCTCACGCCTCTCTGCAGTGGAATAGCCCTCGTGCTCTGCTCCTGTACTCGGACTGACATAGTGGCGTTTCTGTATAAACACTTCAACACTTCGATATACCGATGGTCAATGCGACACCGCTGGAGAGACTGAAGCACAGCCCATGTTTCGATTGAATCAAAGGCCTTCTCATAGTCCACAAACGCTAAGCATAGTGGCCGGTTATACTCCTTGGTCTTCTGTATAACCTGCCGCAGCGTATGGATGTGGTCTATGGTACTGAAGCCTTTTCAGAATCCGGCTTGTTCGGGAGGCTGGAAGGCATCAAGCCTGTTAGCGAGACGATTCGTGATAACCCTCGAAAACAGCTTATAGACGTGGCTCAGGAGCGTGATGGGTCTATAGTTCTTTAGTAGAGTATTGTCACCCTTTTTAAAGAACAGAACCACCACGCCCCTGTTCCAAGCCTCTGGCGTCACGCCCTCGAGCAAAACGGAATTAAAGAGCCTCTGAAGGACTTTTAGTACCGGCGTTCCGCCCGCTTTCAGAAGCTCTGCTGTGATTCCGTCTTCGCCCGGCGCCTTGTTGTTTTTGAGCTGTTTGAGGGCAATCCTAATCTCGTACAGGCTGATGTCCGGGATGTCTTCAGTATGGTGTCGGGTTAGCTTGGCTCTAGGGTCTTTAGCCAGGCTGTCGATGGGTTTAGCAATTGAGGTGTAGAGCTGTCCGTAAAACTTCTCAATCTCCCTCAGTACCTCGGACCTTGTCGACGCCACTTTGCCGTCCTCCGTCTTCAGCTTTGATAATCGGCTCTGCCCAATAGACTCCACTCTTGCGAACACTTTGGAGCCTTTGTTCTGCTCAATCGTCTCCTTTATACGCTCGGTGTTAAAGGAGCGAATGTCGTGCTGCAGAGACTTCTGGATTCGTCTATTGAGCCGCCGATGTACATCAGCATCTTCAGAGGTCTGCAGTACCATGGAGCGTCGTTCAGCCATCAGTTCTAGGGTCTGAGGAGAGATTTTTTGAGATTTTTGTTTACGGCAGGACTTAAAAATCTTAGATCCCACCGACTGGACAGCTTCTACAAACCTATTGTTTAATTCGTCCACTGAAACGCAGTCGTCTAGGCATTTGAAGCAATTAGAGAGCTCAAGCTGGAAGATCTCATGGTTCTGGATATGGGCATGAGATGGTCGGATCGTAGACTTCATCAGCCGACCCCTCTCACGTCTAAGATCGATATTCAAGATGCCTCTCACCATTCTGTGATCGCTACCGATTTTTATCTTGCTGATCACGGAGACATCATTGAATATCTCTCTCCTAGTCGACATGATGAAGTCTATCTCCTGTTTCACAGGGGCCTGGCCCTTCCTAGTTGGACCTATCCAGGTCCATTTCCTTTGTGGTGGCTTCTTGAAGAAAGAGTTCATCGCAAAGAGTCCCTCTTTCTCCAAGAAGTCAGCCAGCATATCGCCCCTATCGACTTCGTCCGCGGCAATGTTATTATGATTTATTAGTATAGATGAATAATTTTTCCCCGATTTCAAAACATTTTTTATTGATGCTTCGCTCCTATTAATCGCAGCGTGATGTTTTATAGCCTAAAGCCTTCCACAATAAATGGACTATCCTACACAAAAAGAATTTTCTAATTTGAACCAGTAGTTCCTGAGATTAGCGCGTTCAAACAAACAAACTCTTCAGCTTTATAATATTAGTATAGATAATTATCAATAATATTTATTTCGAGCCATCATGTGTCCCACTACTATGCAAAGGCCTCCCTCCACTTCTTCCATTCAGTCCGGTCCTGCGTTAATCCATAATAATGTTAAATAAATAAATACCTATATGTTTAGTTATTAATACCACGGTGATACTGAACCTTAAGTTTGCAGGTGTGACTCTCACTTGGCAGTTTTTTTGTGAACTTATTCTTAAGTTACGTAGCTTTAATAAACAAGGAAATTGCGGTTACTGTGTAAAAGTTTATTAGTGTGAGTTTATCACTTGAATTGTTATGCTTAATTGCGCCATAAAGCTGTTAACATTAATGCAGAGTTAAATGAGAAGCTAGATAGCCTAGTAGCCAACTACACAATAAGCAATTAAGCGTGTTAAGCAACGCAGTGTGTGGTTAGCACTTGGATTATGAGGCAAATTGAAAACTAGATAGTAGTATGGACACAGAATAAGTAGTAGAACTTACGTACAGATGTCGCACTCTGCAAAAATATTCAAAGAAATATCAACTCAATGCAGTTAGCGATACAGTGTAATGTAGCTCGCGTCAGAATGCAGTACCTTTTAGTTTAGATACTATTGCAAGCCGATTTTATACTTATAACCCTAAATAAATGAATAAGAACGCTTGGGAAAGTCCATGTAAAAAATATATAAAAGTATTCTGTAGTCTGTATCCTGTGCAAACCAGACAAAACGATGACGTTTATAAATCCATTCATCCAGATTAGAAACATGATTTCATTACACTTACACTTCGCGTAGTCTACGAAAATCATTACACTCCGCGTCTAGCGCGCAGTCGGCTAAAAACTGGAGCGAAGGCAAATTCAATAAATAAGAGATGAGCTATGTAGTTACGCCCAGTAACACGCAGACGCCTAGCTACCGACGTATATACTATGTTAATGTGTGGCATCGCGAACATAGTTAAGTGCCGATATAACCTCGACTGTGGTAGTAAGCACAAATACTTTGAAGGGCGGATAGATAAATAAAATATACAAAGGTATTAGTAGAAATAACTACATAGGTGAAACGGAAATTGGAAATATTATAGCGACCTGCCTCGGCTTCACACGGTTTTATATAGGTATATATTAGATAGCCTATGCTCACATCAGGAATAATGTAGGATTCTAAGGGTGATAGAATTTTCAAATCGCGCCATTAGTTTCGGAGCCTCTTCAATGCAAATAAACAAACAAATAGTCAAACTTTCCTCTTTATATTATTGGCGTAGATATATTTAAAGGGATGTTCTTCTCCTTGCACTGAAAAGCAACTAGATAATTTACATAAATAAAAAAAGTAACGCCACAAATATAGATTTGCTGCTAAAGATAAAAAGTGATTTACTATAATTACAACAAACCGTTTATTAGTCGGTATCGTATTTACTACTGTATATTTTATAAATTGTAAATAATATGTACCTGGCATGTGTATGGCAATAAATGGCTTATTATTATTATTATTATGTTGTCTCTTAAGTAACCACGGGCCGAAGCCCGGTCTTTTGAGGCTTGCATGGGGACACATGTCCAACATGTAGAGGCCTTGTGAGACGTTTGCTATAAAATGGGGTGGGGCACTATCCAGGTCATGACAGTAAACACACTATAGAAATGTGCTCACAGACAATCCCCAGAAGGTGCAAACCTATTGATATAAAGGAACACTACTCTTGGGCTATACTCTTTCTTAGATTTAGGCTTTTACAATATTTATATAAAAGTAAAATATAAAAATAAATTACAAAACATAAAAACATTATAAAATCCTAAACCTAGAGTGCCGTCAGCAGCGGGGCAGGGCTCAAGCTACCGGCGGTTAAGGCTGCAGAGAAAGAAACCTCCTGACTATGCGTGACGTGTCCAGGAGTGCTGCCTTCTGTATCTGGCCCTTGATCCAGCCATCCAGCGAGAGTCTCCTAAGGTGTTGGTCGAGACTCTTCGCTATAAGGCCGTTTGCAGATACAACTATCGGGACAATGATCGTCGAATCCACATCCCACATAGCAGTCACCTCGTGGGCCAAGTCAAGGTACTTGCTGAGCTTGTCCTTCTCTGCTTTCACGAGGTTCTCGTCATGCGGGATGGTGATATCGATGAGCATTGCCTGGCGCGTCGATCGATCTGTCAACACGATATCAGGCTTATTGGCAACAATAGTCCTGTCCGTGATAACAGATCGATCCCAGTAGAGCGTGGCATGACCATTTTCGAGAACTGGCGCCGGCGTGTACTTATAGTACGGTACCTCGGATTCCACAAGACCATATCGAAGAGCGAGTTGCTGATGGATAATTCTGGCTACAAGGTTATGTCTGTGCAAGTACTCACCGTTGGCCAGATGAGAACAACCGGAAATAATATGCCTGAGTGACTCACCGGGACGGCGGCATGCCCGACATATGTCGACCGTACCGTCCTTCAGGATATATCTCCTATAATTGTTCGTCATCATGACTTCGTCTGCAATTGCACAAACAAAACCCTCGGTTTCCCCGAAGAGGTCGCCGAACCGTAGCCAGTTTACCGACGCGAGCAGATCTACATCAGGCCCTGTTAAGGCCCGGTAGAACCGCCCGTGGAGCTCCTTACTCTTCCATATGTTCTTGCGGTCTTCGGTGCTCAGCACGGATGGTCTACGCCAGTTCTCGTTTGCCAAGGAGAGCGGCGTGAGACTCCTATCTACAACTACAATGTCGCGGTGCAACCCACACTCATTGTTAAGGAAGTAATCCCTAAGACTGCACACCTCACGGTTATGAAGAGTCTTGGCGTTTAAAAAGCCACGACCTCCACACTTACGTGGAATGTACAGTCTCATAACGGATGAGCGTGGGTGAAGCATGCGATGCATTGTGAGCTGTTGACGGACTCTCCTATCCAGAGCGTCTAACTCAGTTTGTGTCCATCTTAGTATGCCAAAGGAGTATGTGAGGAGGGGCATCACCCAAGCGTTGAATATTATTTATTATTATAATTATTATTATTATTATTATTATTATTTTCTGTTACACACTGTATTATTTCGTCAAATACCTTTATAATATATTTTAATCTATTCCCGTCCATAAAACTATTTTGTACTTACTACCCCAGTCGAGATTATATCGGCAGTAATTATGTCTCGCGTAACTTTTAATATTATTAAAAGTGATTCAGTATTTTCAAGTAGTTTTTTTCCCAGATCGGATTGTTCCTAGATAAATACCGCGTGATTTTGAACATCTGAACTATACTGATATCTGAATGAGACCCCAAAATGGTAAATAACGAATAAAAATTTGTACTTCCATAGGAACGCTTCGTCACAATTCACCCAGGCGATCGCCGACTTAGTATGGGAAGCCTATTTCTTTTTCGATTTTTATATTTTTCCTTGCAGTTCTATACTTCATTAGGGATACTGTTTCCAGGATTTCAGTATTGTTCAGAGGTTCAAAATCACGTGGTATAAGAACTCTTTCTATGTTTATATATCTTAACAAGGTATTACGGTGCCACTGCAGGGGATATACCTACTACTCAAATGTGTAGTATAACGAACATAATTTTAATACAGTACCGATATAACCTCGAGTGTTAATCTTTTATAAGGTTATAAGGAATAGCTTTAAAATATTACTAAGTAACAGGCAACCATGAGTCGATTGAATATTTTGATGATACATTTTCGATGAAAGGGCAATTTAGTAAGTACATTTATAAAATCAAAATTGTCGCTTTTACTGCCATTATGAAAATAATTTGTATTAATTTCGTTTGTATAAGTAATTTTACAATTTTTGGTAATATTTATTTGAAATAACTTTTGTTTATGTGCTAAGTTAGTATTTTTTGTACTTACACTTAATGAAAGTGTATCACAAGGATATCTCTTTTTTATATCGATTACGTAATTTATTGTACCTATTCAATAAGTAGGTAAACAAAAAACATGAAATCTGCAAAGTTTTATGTCATAAAAATGTAATAAAGATAAACCCGTGATAAGTGATTAGATAAAACAAAAAAACTTCAGAAAGCAAATATCTCATATAAACAAATCGCCATAATTTTGCACCATTTTTGCCGACTTGTAAGGCAAAAAACAAGTTCTACTCGACCGAACAACATTGGTCGTTGCAGAGAGAGCGGCCGACCTCAAATGACGTCACGGAGGTCGTTCCAATGCTTCCTACTATGTGTCAAGTCGGCCAGAGTCGTACTACATAATACTACTTTACATACAGTAAACGCAGTATTTTATGTGCAGCAGATGAAGGTGTAGTGGAAACTCGTCTGTATACGTTTCAAAGATTTATTCAGAAAATAGGCCTTTTCAGGCACTTTTTCACGTCAATTCACATATTAAATAATACTTATTATATTATATTCAAATTATTAATTATTGTTCAAAAGCTACAAATTACTAGCGTTTCGAATCCGACCACTGCAGAGAAGAAGACGCCGAAAGAAACTCTTTTCAACAGTATTGGTCGCCTACTTGCCTGAAGGGCTTTGTATGAACTTTATATTTTTATCTTTTCTTTTTTTTCTGATGTCAATTTCAATTTACATTTTGTGGAACACGTTAAGTTAGCAATCGACCATGCAACAACAACAGATATGATAAAAGTCTCAAAGATGGATAGAAGTCTCAAAGAGGCCGAGCAGACCTGTCCCCCCAGGCAGCACCCGTTCACGCTTTGACGTACCGCAGTGGTTGAACCACTTCAACCACTGCGGTACGTACGACTGGCCACAGAAATGCGGTACGAAAGGCCCAAAATATCTTTTGAAATGGGTCGAATAGTAACACGGGGCAAAGAAGCATGTGCCCATGCTATAGGATTGTTATGTATATTGTTTATGTAAACAGGTCTACTTTTTAACAAAAAAAATAATTTGGAATTCGTAAAATGTTTAATGCGCGTTTGCGCACCTTTTAGCATCTATTAACATATCACTTAAATAATCAATATGTTCTTAGTTCTTAGTAAAAAATATCTATATTTTAAGGTTTATGATAGGACATACATAAGTAACAAAACTTATTTTATTTCTCATGTTATTATGTGAGTGTATAACAAAACTACGTATTTTTGATATTATCTTCTCTGCTTAAATTCACCTAGTCTCTAGGGTCTTTAGCCAGGCTGTCGATGGGTTTAGCAATTGAGGTGTAGAGCTGTCCGTAAAACTTCTCAATCTCCCTCAGTACCTCGGACCTTGTCGACGCCACTTTGCCGTCCTCCGTCTTCAGCTTTGATAATCGGCTCTGCCCAATAGACTCCACTCTTGCGAACACTTTGGAGCCTTTGTTCTGCTCAATCGTCTCCTTTATACGCTCGGTGTTAAAGGAGCGAATGTCGTGCTGCAGAGACTTCTGGATTCGTCTATTGAGCCGCCGATGTACATCAGCATCTTCAGAGGTCTGCAGTACCATGGAGCGTCGTTCAGCCATCAGTTCTAGGGTCTGAGGAGAGATTTTTTGAGATTTTTGTTTACGGCAGGACTTAAAAATCTTAGATCCCACCGACTGGACAGCTTCTACAAACCTATTGTTTAATTCGTCCACTGAAACGCAGTCGTCTAGGCATTTGAAGCAATTAGAGAGCTCAAGCTGGAAGATCTCATGGTTCTGGATATGGGCATGAGATGGTCGGATCGTAGACTTCATCAGCCGACCCCTCTCACGTCTAAGATCGATATTCAAGATGCCTCTCACCATTCTGTGATCGCTACCGATTTTTATCTTGCTGATCACGGAGACATCATTGAATATCTCTCTCCTAGTCGACATGATGAAGTCTATCTCCTGTTTCACAGGGGCCTGGCCCTTCCTAGTTGGACCTATCCAGGTCCATTTCCTTTGTGGTGGCTTCTTGAAGAAAGAGTTCATCGCAAAGAGTCCCTCTTTCTCCAAGAAGTCAGCCAGCATATCGCCCCTATCGACTTCGTCCGCGGCAATGTTATTATGATTTATTAGTATAGATGAATAATTTTTCCCCGATTTCAAAACATTTTTTATTGATGCTTCGCTCCTATTAATCGCAGCGTGATGTTTTATAGCCTAAAGCCTTCCACAATAAATGGACTATCCTACACAAAAAGAATTTTCTAATTTGAACCAGTAGTTCCTGAGATTAGCGCGTTCAAACAAACAAACTCTTCAGCTTTATAATATTAGTATAGATAATTATCAATAATATTTATTTCGAGCCATCATGTGTCCCACTACTATGCAAAGGCCTCCCTCCACTTCTTCCATTCAGTCCGGTCCTGCGTTAATCCATAATAATGTTAAATAAATAAATACCTATATGTTTAGTTATTAATACCACGGTGATACTGAACCTTAAGTTTGCAGGTGTGACTCTCACTTGGCAGTTTTTTTGTGAACTTATTCTTAAGTTACGTAGCTTTAATAAACAAGGAAATTGCGGTTACTGTGTAAAAGTTTATTAGTGTGAGTTTATCACTTGAATTGTTATGCTTAATTGCGCCATAAAGCTGTTAACATTAATGCAGAGTTAAATGAGAAGCTAGATAGCCTAGTAGCCAACTACACAATAAGCAATTAAGCGTGTTAAGCAACGCAGTGTGTGGTTAGCACTTGGATTATGAGGCAAATTGAAAACTAGATAGTAGTATGGACACAGAATAAGTAGTAGAACTTACGTACAGATGTCGCACTCTGCAAAAATATTCAAAGAAATATCAACTCAATGCAGTTAGCGATACAGTGTAATGTAGCTCGCGTCAGAATGCAGTACCTTTTAGTTTAGATACTATTGCAAGCCGATTTTATACTTATAACCCTAAATAAATGAATAAGAACGCTTGGGAAAGTCCATGTAAAAAATATATAAAAGTATTCTGTAGTCTGTATCCTGTGCAAACCAGACAAAACGATGACGTTTATAAATCCATTCATCCAGATTAGAAACATGATTTCATTACACTTACACTTCGCGTAGTCTACGAAAATCATTACACTCCGCGTCTAGCGCGCAGTCGGCTAAAAACTGGAGCGAAGGCAAATTCAATAAATAAGAGATGAGCTATGTAGTTACGCCCAGTAACACGCAGACGCCTAGCTACCGACGTATATACTATGTTAATGTGTGGCATCGCGAACATAGTTAAGTGCCGATATAACCTCGACTGTGGTAGTAAGCACAAATACTTTGAAGGGCGGATAGATAAATAAAATATACAAAGGTATTAGTAGAAATAACTACATAGGTGAAACGGAAATTGGAAATATTATAGCGACCTGCCTCGGCTTCACACGGTTTTATATAGGTATATATTAGATAGCCTATGCTCACATCAGGAATAATGTAGGATTCTAAGGGTGATAGAATTTTCAAATCGCGCCATTAGTTTCGGAGCCTCTTCAATGCAAATAAACAAACAAATAGTCAAACTTTCCTCTTTATATTATTGGCGTAGATATATTTAAAGGGATGTTCTTCTCCTTGCACTGAAAAGCAACTAGATAATTTACATAAATAAAAAAAGTAACGCCACAAATATAGATTTGCTGCTAAAGATAAAAAGTGATTTACTATAATTACAACAAACCGTTTATTAGTCGGTATCGTATTTACTACTGTATATTTTATAAATTGTAAATAATATGTACCTGGCATGTGTATGGCAATAAATGGCTTATTATTATTATTATTATGTTGTCTCTTAAGTAACCACGGGCCGAAGCCCGGTCTTTTGAGGCTTGCATGGGGACACATGTCCAACATGTAGAGGCCTTGTGAGACGTTTGCTATAAAATGGGGTGGGGCACTATCCAGGTCATGACAGTAAACACACTATAGAAATGTGCTCACAGACAATCCCCAGAAGGTGCAAACCTATTGATATAAAGGAACACTACTCTTGGGCTATTGGGATGAATGGCTAATGGTTAGTATCTGGGCTATGGGAATAACTATGGCACCTGCCTGACCAATGTTGATACACACGGAAAAATAGGCAGGTGGTGACTCGCCGACTCAGTCAATGGGCCCCAGAAACGGCTGCACGACGCAAAAATGTGCAGCAAAGGGGCAACATTAGTTGAGCGGCTAAAGGGCGGAGAGGTGTCACTGGACTTTAAACGTACGATCACTTGCATCCTTAGAGGGTCCCATCACGCACGCCCACTCGCCACTTATGTTTCACATCCACCCTTTGAGCATATAGCTCTCGCGACTCCACTCTGACCGGCCGATTAAGGCAAGTCAGAGGTAGGGGTTCCTGTTACCTCTTCGGTGTCCACTCCGATCGGCCATCTAAGGCAAGTCGGAGGCGAGGAACAGGGGCCTCCCCTGGGAGCACTCAGGTCCGTGGGGTCGCTACTCCCCAACAGCTCGCCACAAGCTGCCCTGCGGGCTTATTATTATTATTATTATTATTATTTGCTTTTAGATTTTTTAAATCTCAGCCTAAGCTGGTATTATTACACCATTTACGGGCTTCAGCCAAGTAAATGGTATATTTATAGAGGTCCTTGGTCTGTCGGTCCGTTTTCATCTATTTGGAGAAATTTTCTAACAATACGACATGTGTTTAATATAGCAGCTTTTTGCATAGCTATGTAAGTTGTGGGTTTCAAATCAAGGAGTTTGAGGCTATGGTGTAGATATTTAGGGATGATTCCTGTAGTCGATAAAACTATGGGCACAATAAATACTTTTTCCTGTTTCCAGATTCTGGTGACTTCATCCTGTAGATCAGTATATTTGTGAATTTTTTCAGCTATGGTTTTCTGTATATTGTGGGTGTTTGGAACAGCGATATCAATAAGGTACGTAATTCTATTTTTTTTATCTTGTAGGGTTATGTCTGGTCGGTTGTAGGGAATAGTGCGGTCAGTAAGTATTGCTCGGTCATAATATATCTTGTGTAAGTCATTTTCCAGGATGGGTTCTGGTTTATACTTATAATATGGTGTGTGAGTGTTAGGGATTAGTTTGTGTTTGAGTGCTAGTGATTGATGAATAATGTTTGCTATTTGATTGTGTCGGTGTGTATAGTCTGTCTGAGCAAGGTTAGGGCATGCTCCGGTTATGTGCTGTATATTTTCAGAATGACTATGACATTTACGGCATCGGTCATCATTTATTGTTACGTCTTTGATGATGTGTTTCCTGTAGTTTCTTGTGTTTATAATTTGATCTTGAATAGCTATCATGAAGCCTTCAGTTTCTGGAAACAGGGACCCAATAGAAAGCCATTTGTTGGAAGCAGAAGCATCAATGTGTGGTTGGTCTAGGTCATATGGATGCCGACCATGAAGTACTTTTTTCTTCCACTGCTCTATCCTATCTTTATCAATATTACCTATATCTGTGACTCTATTTCCTTCACAAAAGTTTAAAGGTGTGTAATTGAAATCATTTTTAACTACTGCTCTATGAATATTACTATTAGAAGATTTATGGTAAAAGAATTTACTAAGGCTAGAGATTTGCTTCTTCCAGAGAGAAACTATGTTAATTAATCCTCTGCCTCCATCTTGCCTTTTTACGGTCATCCTTTCTATTGCCGATTTGGGGTGTAAACAATTATTTTTTGTTAGAATTGTCCTGGTACTTATTTCTATTTGATTGATATTGGTTTTACTCCATTTAATGATACCGAAAGAGTAGGTCAATATAGGAATTGCAAACGTATTTATGGCTTTGATTAGGCTTTTACTCGTTAATTGACTCTTACATAAAGCGGTAACTCTTTTTTTGTATTCCTTTGTTAATGATGCCTTAATTGCAGTGTGGTCTAAACCCTTGCCTTGGTGGTATCCAAGATATTTGTATAACTCATTCGGTTCCATTGCGGTAATATTATCTTCATCACCTACTGCGTAATCACCAGGTTGGATTTTGCCCTTAACTATATGAACTGTTTTACATTTATCCAGGCCAAATTGCATATTAATATCTTTACTAAATTCATTTGTGATGTTAACAAGTTTTTTCATTTCTGTTTGGGTCTGAGCATAAAGTTTAATGTCATCCATATAAATTAAATGTGATATAGATATTATTATTATTATCTCTTTATTTAATTTCTTTCTTAGATTTAGGCTTTTACAATATTTATATAAAAGTAAAATATAAAAATAAATTACAAAACATAAAAACATTATAAAATCCTAAACCTAGAGTGCCGTCAGCAGCGGGGCAGGGCTCAAGCTACCGGCGGTTAAGGCTGCAGAGAAAGAAACCTCCTGACTATGCGTGACGTGTCCAGGAGTGCTGCCTTCTGTATCTGGCCCTTGATCCAGCCATCCAGCGAGAGTCTCCTAAGGTGTTGGTCGAGACTCTTCGCTATAAGGCCGTTTGCAGATACAACTATCGGGACAATGATCGTCGAATCCACATCCCACATAGCAGTCACCTCGTGGGCCAAGTCAAGGTACTTGCTGAGCTTGTCCTTCTCTGCTTTCACGAGGTTCTCGTCATGCGGGATGGTGATATCGATGAGCATTGCCTGGCGCGTCGATCGATCTGTCAACACGATATCAGGCTTATTGGCAACAATAGTCCTGTCCGTGATAACAGATCGATCCCAGTAGAGCGTGGCATGACCATTTTCGAGAACTGGCGCCGGCGTGTACTTATAGTACGGTACCTCGGATTCCACAAGACCATATCGAAGAGCGAGTTGCTGATGGATAATTCTGGCTACAAGGTTATGTCTGTGCAAGTACTCACCGTTGGCCAGATGAGAACAACCGGAAATAATATGCCTGAGTGACTCACCGGGACGGCGGCATGCCCGACATATGTCGACCGTACCGTCCTTCAGGATATATCTCCTATAATTGTTCGTCATCATGACTTCGTCTGCAATTGCACAAACAAAACCCTCGGTTTCCCCGAAGAGGTCGCCGAACCGTAGCCAGTTTACCGACGCGAGCAGATCTACATCAGGCCCTGTTAAGGCCCGGTAGAACCGCCCGTGGAGCTCCTTACTCTTCCATATGTTCTTGCGGTCTTCGGTGCTCAGCACGGATGGTCTACGCCAGTTCTCGTTTGCCAAGGAGAGCGGCGTGAGACTCCTATCTACAACTACAATGTCGCGGTGCAACCCACACTCATTGTTAAGGAAGTAATCCCTAAGACTGCACACCTCACGGTTATGAAGAGTCTTGGCGTTTAAAAAGCCACGACCTCCACACTTACGTGGAATGTACAGTCTCATAACGGATGAGCGTGGGTGAAGCATGCGATGCATTGTGAGCTGTTGACGGACTCTCCTATCCAGAGCGTCTAACTCAGTTTGTGTCCATCTTAGTATGCCAAAGGAGTATGTGAGGAGGGGCATCACCCAAGCGTTGAATATTATTTATTATTATAATTATTATTATTATTATTATTATTATTTTCTGTTACACACTGTATTATTTCGTCAAATACCTTTATAATATATTTTAATCTATTCCCGTCCATAAAACTATTTTGTACTTACTACCCCAGTCGAGATTATATCGGCAGTAATTATGTCTCGCGTAACTTTTAATATTATTAAAAGTGATTCAGTATTTTCAAGTAGTTTTTTTCCCAGATCGGATTGTTCCTAGATAAATACCGCGTGATTTTGAACATCTGAACTATACTGATATCTGAATGAGACCCCAAAATGGTAAATAACGAATAAAAATTTGTACTTCCATAGGAACGCTTCGTCACAATTCACCCAGGCGATCGCCGACTTAGTATGGGAAGCCTATTTCTTTTTCGATTTTTATATTTTTCCTTGCAGTTCTATACTTCATTAGGGATACTGTTTCCAGGATTTCAGTATTGTTCAGAGGTTCAAAATCACGTGGTATAAGAACTCTTTCTATGTTTATATATCTTAACAAGGTATTACGGTGCCACTGCAGGGGATATACCTACTACTCAAATGTGTAGTATAACGAACATAATTTTAATACAGTACCGATATAACCTCGAGTGTTAATCTTTTATAAGGTTATAAGGAATAGCTTTAAAATATTACTAAGTAACAGGCAACCATGAGTCGATTGAATATTTTGATGATACATTTTCGATGAAAGGGCAATTTAGTAAGTACATTTATAAAATCAAAATTGTCGCTTTTACTGCCATTATGAAAATAATTTGTATTAATTTCGTTTGTATAAGTAATTTTACAATTTTTGGTAATATTTATTTGAAATAACTTTTGTTTATGTGCTAAGTTAGTATTTTTTGTACTTACACTTAATGAAAGTGTATCACAAGGATATCTCTTTTTTATATCGATTACGTAATTTATTGTACCTATTCAATAAGTAGGTAAACAAAAAACATGAAATCTGCAAAGTTTTATGTCATAAAAATGTAATAAAGATAAACCCGTGATAAGTGATTAGATAAAACAAAAAAACTTCAGAAAGCAAATATCTCATATAAACAAATCGCCATAATTTTGCACCATTTTTGCCGACTTGTAAGGCAAAAAACAAGTTCTACTCGACCGAACAACATTGGTCGTTGCAGAGAGAGCGGCCGACCTCAAATGACGTCACGGAGGTCGTTCCAATGCTTCCTACTATGTGTCAAGTCGGCCAGAGTCGTACTACATAATACTACTTTACATACAGTAAACGCAGTATTTTATGTGCAGCAGATGAAGGTGTAGTGGAAACTCGTCTGTATACGTTTCAAAGATTTATTCAGAAAATAGGCCTTTTCAGGCACTTTTTCACGTCAATTCACATATTAAATAATACTTATTATATTATATTCAAATTATTAATTATTGTTCAAAAGCTACAAATTACTAGCGTTTCGAATCCGACCACTGCAGAGAAGAAGACGCCGAAAGAAACTCTTTTCAACAGTATTGGTCGCCTACTTGCCTGAAGGGCTTTGTATGAACTTTATATTTTTATCTTTTCTTTTTTTTCTGATGTCAATTTCAATTTACATTTTGTGGAACACGTTAAGTTAGCAATCGACCATGCAACAACAACAGATATGATAAAAGTCTCAAAGATGGATAGAAGTCTCAAAGAGGCCGAGCAGACCTGTCCCCCCAGGCAGCACCCGTTCACGCTTTGACGTACCGCAGTGGTTGAACCACTTCAACCACTGCGGTACGTACGACTGGCCACAGAAATGCGGTACGAAAGGCCCAAAATATCTTTTGAAATGGGTCGAATAGTAACACGGGGCAAAGAAGCATGTGCCCATGCTATAGGATTGTTATGTATATTGTTTATGTAAACAGGTCTACTTTTTAACAAAAAAAATAATTTGGAATTCGTAAAATGTTTAATGCGCGTTTGCGCACCTTTTAGCATCTATTAACATATCACTTAAATAATCAATATGTTCTTAGTTCTTAGTAAAAAATATCTATATTTTAAGGTTTATGATAGGACATACATAAGTAACAAAACTTATTTTATTTCTCATGTTATTATGTGAGTGTATAACAAAACTACGTATTTTTGATATTATCTTCTCTGCTTAAATTCACCTAGTCAAAAAAGAGAACTGTTTTGTTCCCCACTGCGGCTCGAATCGACATATTTAAAAAGTTATTGGCAATTCGCACTGCGGTGCAAAAGGATCTATTCAAAAAGGTCTCTGGAGTGATTCGCATCGCAGTTCGATCGAACCGATCGTGATGCGAAAAGAACGTCCGTGGAACTGTGAGGTAAAGTAATGATCGTCATTCAGAAAATCATCTATAAGTAGGTACCTATTTCAGTTAAATGGTATTTATTTTAGAATTCTAATCGTTATGGAAAATAAAAGAAGTTCATTATTGCGCCCAGGATCATATTTTGATAAGATTCATCTATAAATAAATGGCACCTTAATAATTAGCGCGTAAAATGTGCGGTTATATTGGGGTCAAGCTTCACTTCATTAAACTATTTATTAATCTTTATTTTATTTTCTCTCTCTTCTTCTCCTTCTCTATTTCGAGATCATTCATAATTATCATATCTACTGGAAATAAACATTATATAAACTTACGAAAGTAATAAAAGCAAGACAAAAACACCGGCCAAGTGCGAGTCGGATATTTCAAGTGTTTACCTGTAGCTGTTATCAATATTGAGCAATAACGCGCAAAAAATCACGTATGTTGTATGGTGGCCCGTAAATATTTATTTTATTCTGCTTTTAATATTGCAGAAATACATCATATGTGAAAAAATCAACTGCCTTACTATGATGGTTCATGAGATACAGCCTGGTGACAAATGGACGGACGAACAGGCAGACAAACAGACAGATAGACAGACAGACGGACAGCGGAGCCATATGAACGTTTGTGTTTTTACACTATGGATACGGAAACCTAAAAAAATAAAATAGAGTGCCGTACTCATAGTCATTACACGAACTGCTAAAATAAAACCGCTAAATAAAACTCAACCAATATAATATATGTGCTATGAATTGTGATTGTGACACGAATGTCAAACAAAATATGTTTTTCGCAGATGTCTTTGAAATAATGGTTTAACTTTAAAAACAATGTCATATTGGGCGCAATGCACTCAGCGTTGCAGTGGCAGCGAGCCGCAATGCACGTTTGATCAATTAATTGATATGGTACGGACAGAAGTATGAATATTGATGAAAGAATCGCTTTTGCCGACCGCAGTCACACTTCAAATAGTGTCTTATTTTTAGAATACCGTTATCATGGATTTAGTAGTATTAATAGACACAACAATCACACTTATTCGGGTAGACAGAGCCTAAAGCCATAAGTCTTGGATGTTTATCTATAAATGAATTTGTTACAAAATTTAGTATCGTTGAGTTAGTATCCCATAACACAAGTCTCGAACTTACTTTGAGGCTAGCTCAATCTGTGTGATTTGTCGGTATATATTTAGACCAAGACCCAGGCCAATCTGAAAAAGATCATTTTCATCTTGACCTGGTCAGGGATCGAACCCGGTCACTCCGTGTCGCAGGCTGGCGTGTTGACCGTTGCGCCACGGAGCTAGTCAAATTATACGATTAAATAGATTGAGTTTCAGTCGCACTTAGCTAGTTTTCTTAGATCCATTCATATGAATGGATCTAAGAAAACTAGCTAAGTAACAAAAGGCTTATAATATGTATAAAAGTATATACTTTTATACATATTATAAGCCTTTTGTTATCTCACTATTTTCAATTGAATAAACTCATACAAAAGTATGAAGTGTCAATAACCACAGATTATAAAGTTTAGTTTAGGGCCCATTCATTAATCAGAAAACATTACGATCCTTCAGCAAATCGTAAAAACTTTAACTAAACTGCTTCAGAAAGAAGTTAAAAAAATCACAAACCGAAACAAAACAAAGTTTTTGTTATTACTTGCGGTCGGAATCAAGCAAGGTCGCTGCGGGTAGTTTGCGGCCCAAGAATATTGCGCTCTTTACATCGAACGCTGCAGACGTTACCTGTAGAAGTATTAAATACTTTAGCAGCAATGTGAAGCGTCATAAAAAAGTGGATAAGTTGCCAAGAGATTTAGTAGAAATCGCTTTCGTGTCGTCACCGCGTGATTGTCAACAGTCGCCAACGCAACACTACGTTCGATGAAAACGTGATTTGTCTACTTATTACGCCATTTAAACTTTTCTTCATTTACTACTCTTCACTCCAGAGTAAGAAGCACTCTTGAAATAAATCTCAATTACTTTATTCATAACTGAATTACAATTTAATAATATAGGTATTTTTAAAATGATTTAATTAGCAGAAGTATTTAAAAAGCTGACGTTAGTCAAAGAACTGAAAATCATTCAGATAAATTTGTTGCATTTATCGCTGGTTGGAGAAAAAAAGTTAGTGTAGGTAAGATAAATCCAGAGTCTAATGCAAACCCCCGTACATTTTATGTACGGTTGGTACTCACATATATGTATTAACCTATAGGTATCTTACTTACCTGCATGCCTTAATTTAGCGTTAGATATATTCAAATACTTAATCATGTTTGTTTACAAGATTTTTAAATAGTAAAGAAAATAAAGAAGTAGTGACGTCACGCTTTATGTGCGTCATGAACAGCAGCGGCGGGTAATGTACTTAAGAGGGCACGAATGCGAAACTTGTCAATGAACATTCGTCTAGATGTCTATATCTATAACGACTACATGCCTGTTATTTATTATATATAAAACTTCAACATATTTTCTTAAAACTGTCCAACCTGAAAACACGATTAATAACAAAAGCCTCGATACTTTTATTTTGCAAACATAGCCCCTTTATTTGATGTTTGTGGTCAGAACGGCGAAACCCAAAGTTCTTTAGAAATGATTTTTAGTTTCCTAGCTTAGCAATAACTAGTTCTAAAATCTGGCCAATGTTTTTTTACTCATTAACCTCGTACTTTTATTTTAAATAACAATTAAGTGATTTGGCGCTTACGCCCGTTAATTCTAGGACACCCGCTTGTGCCTACCCACTATCTTCATCTCATTTTTTACGCGTTACGGTCATTAGATCTATCCTGCTTTCGCGCGGGGCGCGGGGTGCGACATGGCTTCAGCCGGGTCGCATTGGTGCGCTCTTAACTTACACGTTGACATGGTCCGCGCTTGCTCTTCGCGTGATCGCATTTTTCGTTCTCGCCTTTTCGCTCGCTACGAACTTGTGGCCTTTTAGTCAACTCCTCCTTTGGGATTCATTTACTGAGCAATGAATATTTTTATATTCCATTGTGTGACTGACTCTCGCTCAAAAGTTGTTCTATTATTTTAAGTCTAAATATGAAATCTGAGTAAATATGAAGTCTGAATATAAACAAATGATCTGATAATACTGATATTCATTGCAACGGTAGGTAGAAGATGAAGTATCATAGTGGTCTGAGTAATGGCAAGATACATTGGAGTAGGTAATCTTATTTACACAACCCAACTAGTTAACGTTTAAAATAAATAAGTAATTCAAATTGATAATAATGGAATGTTTCAGTGCAATCTATTATTTTCGTTAAAAATGATTAGGATACCTAATTAAAAAAAATAAATACATAAGGTCTATTCATCCCGCAGTATAAGTTTCACTGGCCTCGGTTGACTAAAGAGCAGAACATGCGACGCAACCGCGCGCGCTCTCAAATTGTTTTTATACAACCGTAATGTCGATAAGGTGTAATGGATGTGGTTTTTACACACAACTGTAAAGATGTTTAAGGAATAAGAATAATATTGATCGCTTGCAACACTAATGCACTGTAGATTGAATGTCTGGTCTAGCGGAATCTATTTTTTGTCTGTCTATCCGTGCGAAACGGTTATATTTTAATAGCTTGCCTGATTTGCCTGTCGGATTTTGATCAGTTTTAGTCACGCTAGAACACCAAGGCTTAAAATCGACGAGATAGGTATTTGATTTGAACCTTAAGAATATGATTAAAGAAAAGTGGTGAAAAGAAGATGGTATATTCTATGAGACCTATCTAACATGCGATACCTATTAAATGATATTGCTTCATACCTTGTTCATCTATTTCATAAAATACATGTAAGAAAAGTACTGCTAGCGGTCATTAATTGAATTAAAACGTGCACTGCATCAATTTGTTTCTCTCATTTAATTTTCTTACGATTGCTTGAGGAAATTCGTTTAAGCTTTGACATTGGTTTTATGATTCAATCTTCCTGTTATCGAGCGGGGTATCTTTTCTAGCAAGTTGACTTAATTGGTTGAAAAATGGTTCTCATAATTCACTACGAAATAGGTAACTCGGAACGTCTTTGATTGCAAAATACCGGAACGTATTTCACACGTCGACGTTAGCAAGTCATGCTTATATCCGATTCATAATTTCGTAATGTGGTTAAAAGGTTTACCAGACGTATCGTATCGAGCCGACCTAGGTGACCCAAAGCAGCCTAGAGTTCGATGTCTGCTGGGTCGAACGAAGGACATAATTATGCGTGATTCTCTAAAGTAAATTTTGCTGTAACCTGTAACCATAAAGACATACCTACGTTGGGTGGTAGTGATGGAAACATGAGTAGGTAGTAGGTAGGTATATGACTGGATTTTCAGATGAGATTAGTTGCGAGCATTTAGTCAAAACGGATGATTTAATACGCTACTATCTGTTCAGTTTGTAGTTGAGCATATAATTTTAACTAACACCTATATGTTTTATTACACCTATACATTTGAGTTACATTGGAGGAACTAGTATTCATTAAAGGGATTACATATAACATTTTCACAAAATGATTCTCCCTTTGTCATTTTATTTTCTGTGGTTTGCCTCACCTTGTTATTTTGATATGCTTATTTAGCTTTGTCATTTGCTATTCGTAAAATAAAAAGATATTGATTTGATAAATGAAATGCTGCTATTACACTGATAGGCACCATTTATCGTAAAAGTGAAGGAAGCCACGTGAGAATGGCACGCGAGTGCCTATCCATTTATCAATCCCCACCATAGGTATACCTATTACCTATCGAGTGATAAGAAGTAATTGCTTCATTTTGTACGCATCTATTGCTGATAACCGATAATATGGGCCGTGAACTTTACTGTAGTTGCTCGAATGCAAAATATCGTAGGTATTATGATCTTTGTATGTAACTGTTTGGTACAAAATGAATATCAAGATCCGTTAAGTTAAGCATCATGAGGAAGTTCAAAGACGTAGTTATTCTTTAAAGTATAGCCGTTTCAGTCGGATGTTTTCGTTTATTTGTTCGAGTATAATGTGACCTTGTAGGTACTTTAGCCTTAGTAGAGTCATCTCGATCAGTAAAGGTTATTTGGACTGTAGTATTGCGCACTTGCATGATTTTTACATGGCGTTTCTTATCTTTATTTCGACTAGATTTACCAGCTTTAATTTAAGACAAATTCTTTGTCTTTATAATCGCATACCGATTGATTACGTCATAAGCGTCACTAAGACTTCCTCTCGACTAGACTTCCTTTCAATTACCCTCTGCTCACTTTGTAGGTTTATTAATCGCATGGAGCGATTAACAAGTCTTAAAATTATATGCCCTAAAATATGCCAATTTGCATCAATTAACGTCTACCTTTCTATTCAATCTGAAATAAAGGCTATTTATTTAAATGTGCCAAACCAAAGACAACCTTGTCTATACACGATATTTAATACAAGGTTGTTATCTATGATAACGATACGAACCTTAAAAATTAACTGCTTAACTATATAACTTGAAGATCAATCGACATGAATTAATGACGATTACATCACTACGCTTTTGGAGTGTATTTAAAATTGACGTGGAACGAACGGTCCCCCGAGCCGGATCGTGCCCGGAGAATCCACTGTCTCATCTTATTACTCCGCCGTCAGTTGATTTGATGCTATATCAATTAGTGCGTGCCAGATGCCTTTCCACGGAAAACCAGTTTCGGTCCCTTTTATCGCCGCGCTCGAACGTAGCCAACCTTTGTTTCTACTTCAAACTACTTACAACAGCATACTCAATTATAACAAAGCTGAAATACATCAAAACAATTCAACGAGCTCAATGAAACTTTACTACTTTTCAAAGTATCCATTGTACTCCAGTTACATAAAATTCAATTACGAAAGAAATAAACCGACACAAAAGTAAACCGATTGTGTCCGGCTTTCAAAAAAAGTTGGTGAAGCATTTGCCTACCTGCTAATTAGACAAAGAGCTCGCGATCGCCGCGTCAGTGACAACACGATACACAAACATGCACACACTGATACATCCGAGGATACAGTA
This sequence comes from Elegia similella, assembly GCA_947532085.1. NCBI lineage: Eukaryota > Metazoa > Arthropoda > Insecta > Lepidoptera > Pyralidae > Elegia > Elegia similella. The sequence goes on along the minus strand of OX383940.1, from coordinate 17,592,991 downwards.
CGGTAGTGTACGCTCGCTACGCGCTCTGCGGGCGGGAATCGGGCGAGAATCAGCGGGCAAACGGGCGGGATCGCGCGTCTGACCGCGGGCAGCTATCGACTCACACTGGGTTCAGTGCCTGGCCGCAATGCACGCGGCATTCATTCGAGCAACGGGCACGAGCGAACGCGGTGAACAGCTGATGGGCCGGCTGCCTTCGCGCACACCTGTGTACGTTCGTACGCACTCTCTCTTTCTCGCACGCCGCAAGCGCACCATCGTGCCCTGAAATCGGTGACTTTGGAATGAACCCCGTGTGAACGGCAGTCATGTCATGTGGCGGTATCTGTAGCACAGCAGCTACCGATTATGTCTTGCTCGAGAGTTGCTGCTAGGCCACTCTCTTTGTATGAAAGCTGTCTCCATGTTTTAAAATTGTCGCATTACTCATATACCTATTGCAAAAGTGGTATTGTAAATGAACTGAGATGAAATCAGTACGATTAAGATCAGAGACTAGTTTTCAAAATAATTGAATGTTTTTGAGTATGTATTGGTAAGAAGATATAAAATTACGTTATTACGGGCTATGGGGTCTTTAGACCTAAAGGTTACTTTTAGTAATATCGTGGAAACAAGGGTGGAAATATGTGTAGCAAAAAGATATTAGGTTTTTAGTAAATTCTCTTGTTCTACTTTTACGACATAAGCATGGTTAATTAAAATATGTACTATTGAAAAATTCGCACGCGTATATGTCGATCCTCCTAGAACAGTACTTTATTCCGGGGTGAAAATTGACAAAAGGATTTCTCCACACATTTTTGTATGGAGAAATCCTTTTGTCAATTTTACATCTAAATCGGCTCAGTTGAAGCTTGATGAGGTTGTTACCTCTCACAGACTGACAGAGTTACTTTCGCATTTATATTATACAATTAGTATGGATTCCCTGGCTAAAGTACTAAATATTAAAAAAAAAACATTTTCGGTCAATAATCAATAAAATAAAAAGTGGTCTTGACTATGAATATCAGTAACAGAAATCATGTGTTATGTTATAGTTTATTGTTCCCCAACTAACAACAGGCTCTGTAGCGGCTGGGCATACTTTATACCTAATTTTATTGTTTTTAGGGTTCCGTACCCAAAGGGTAAAAACGGGACCCTATTAATATCGCTCCGCTGTCCGTCTGTCTGTCAATCTGCCCGTCTGTCACCAGGCTGTGTCTAATAAACTGTGAAAGTTAGTCAGTTAAAATTTTCACAGATGATGTATTTCTGTTGCCGCTATAACAAATACTAAAAAATTGGATAAAATTAATATTTAAGGGGGCTCCCATACAACAAACGTGATATTTTGTTTATTTTCACTCGATATTGATAACGGCAACAGGTAGACGCTTGAAATATTCACAAAATATCCTTACTAATATTATAAATGCGAAAGTGAGTTTGTTTGTTTGTTTGTTACGCTTTCATGAACCGATCATCATGAAATTTTGCATACAAGTTCTCTGGAGTGCGGAAAAGGACATAGGCTACTTTTTATCCCGGGAAAAGTACTATTCCCGAGGGATCGACGTTGACGCGGGCGAAGCCGCGGGCGAAAGCTAGTTAAGTTATATATTTACTTTAAAAATAAATAGTAAAATGAAAATCAACTTAATATGAAAGGGGGCTCCCATACAAGAGACAATTTTTTGTAGATAACGGTACGGAACCCTTCGTGCGAGAGCCCGACTCGCACTTGGCCGGTTTTTTATATTTACAGTCAAGGGTGTCATCCACAACTACCTGTCCGGTAGTTGCAGGTATGGTATCGGGTACGCGCGCCCGGCCTTCTGAGCTGCTACTTGCTTTTTCTCCATTCACCCGAGTGAGTAGTATCCCAATACCTTCACTCCCTTACCAAAACCAACTCCTATCCTCCTATCCCCAGCTTAGAAGTGCTTCCGATAGGCAGCAGCGTCGGAAGCACAAGACGCCCTTTATGCGGTCGCCAACCCGCCTGCCAAGCGTGGTGAAACGAAGAATCCTTGGGAGTGGCTTTTGTCCAGCAGTGGACGTTTACGGCTGTAATGATGATATTACGTCACTGTTGCATTTCTCCAAAGCCTATCCTGATTAAAATCTGCGGAATCATGTCAATTATCATATTTGTTGTTGTTGCACGCTCGATCGCTAACATAACGTGTTCCACAAAAATATGTAAATTAAAATTGTATATAACATGACATCAGAAAATAAAAGAAAAAAGAAAAATATTAAATATCATACAAAGCCCTTCAGGCAAGTAGGCGACCAATACTGTTGAAAAGAGTTTCTTTCGGCGTCTTCTTCTCTGCAGTGGTCGGTTCCGAAACGCTAGTAGTTTGTAGCTTTTGAACAATAATTAATAATTTAAATATAATACAATAAGTATTAATTAAAATGTGAATTGACGTGAAAAAGTGCCTGAAAAGGCCTATTTTCTGAATAAATCTTTGAATCTTTGAATAGGCGATTCGGCTAGCAACCCATCACTATTTGATTCCGATTTCCATCTACATGCCCTCCAACATGCTAAATGTGGCCATAAGGTTTTATAGACCTTATGGCCACATAGGCTAGGCTCTGTCTACCCCGCCGGGGAGAAACGCTAATCTATGGTCACGACGTACCTACACTTCAAAACCAATTGTCTATTAAATCCAATTTATTTAATTTTTATTACACAATGCAAATTAATAAATGATGATGTACACATACAAGATATTATTCGTCATAAGGTGTGAAACATACTTAGATTATTTGGCAACGATTTCGTTACGTGTGAAATTGACATTTTGTATATTACGATTGAGACATAATTTGAATCCATTTAGTGTTCAATCATTTATTGATAGCATCAGAACGGCACTAGATATCGATGCAAGACAGCCTGCGTTATGTAATATTAAAGTTTTTTGGGCAGACTTTAAGAATAATCGTTTTATTAAAACATGGTTGGTACAAAGATGTTCAAAACGTCTAACGTTTTTAGTTTAGCGGATGCCGCGCGAACGAAAAACGTCGCTACTGCGCAAGCCATTAGGCTGCGCAGAACCATTCGGCGATTAGGAAAAAAGATGAAAAGTCTTAATATATTCATATTTATATTTTTATAAAAAAAATAAGAAAGGGGGTGACCTCCGAGATGAAAATATAAATATTTTCATGTGAGAATTATTGTTATATACGTAAAAATTACTAAGTTTTCGAAGAAAAATGTTTTTAGATATCATAACATATATATATACCATTTTTAAATTTCATATGTATCTGTTTTAAATTCCAACAAGGGGGATCTACCAAAATTATACAAATACTTATACCTGCGACCATGAAAACTGTAAAGTTTTCGAAACGTTAGGTGTAAAAATAATGTAGTATACGCGAAAATACCGTATAAAAGTGATTTTATTTAAATGTATACAAATACTTTTGAAGCATTTCAATAAATCAGCGCATAATACTAGTGAAAACACGTCTATTTTCACAATTTCGTGCAATACCGTCTTAAATTATGAAAAACAGCAACTTCTTCAAATTTTCTGTACAAAAATGCTGTTAATTTTATTCCTGACACGTAAAATTACAGATAATTAAGGATTTTAACGTGATAAGTTATCACTGATAACGTCTTGTAAATCCATGAACGCCGGCTACACGCACGAAAGTGTCACGTTCCGTGTGCAAGCGAGAGCGCGGAACTAGCGATGAGGCACGATTGACCTAAGCGGTCGGTGTGTGACGCATCTATCCCTCTTCCACCGATATAACGTAAAATTATCTTCCGTAAACCGGCTTGACAGACAACCATATATTTCCTTTTTTTATTTTGAATAGGCTTACTCTTGACCTTTGACTAACCCAGAGGGTAAAGACAAGATCTACGATGGAGCGAGCTTGCCTAGAAGATGCCTAATATATAGGGATGGTAAAGGGATCTAGCCCATTCAGCTATTCTGTGTTCTATCACACTAGAAAATATTGAGAATATCATAGATACGAGTAATTGAGACAATGGTGTCTATGCAAGAAAGACACATACACATAATAAGTTCCGGCGGCAAATTGAGTCTAATCACAACCTCTAGTCTAATAACAGTTTTGCAATAGTGTTATATTGTTTTATTTCCTTTTTTTTTGTGTTCGATGATGAGGTATTCTGTTAATTTCAAATTAATAAGTTACTCTAGCGATAAATATATAGCTATTAATTGACATTGCTTAGCTTTTAGGCACACGTATGTTAGAATTACTTTGTAGATCAAAACAAATTTGTAATCTTTATATATTATGTATACGCACGAATGTTATCTGTTTAGTAAGCTTATAAATAAATAAATAAAGAGTAAAACTAAAATATTTGCGCTTAATTTAAATTGACCTTAATAGTAGGAAAGGTGAATATTCCTAAAAAAAATTTTTTTTGGCTTTAGCGCTATAACTTACAACCCTTTTTCATTCATTCATTTCGAGTAGGTGACACGGTCAATCGACCATGCACACCCTGGTGTCAGAGTTCTTCGGAACCGCCTCTCGGCCTCTGATGTGATTCCATTAACGACTACCAGATGGCAGCCGGGACCACCGGCTTAACGTGCCTTCTGAAGCACGGAATCATCTTTATTATCAGATAATCAGGTGATTCAAGCCTGCAATGTCCTAACCAAACTGGAAACACTTACAACCCTTTAAAGTCATCATCATCATTCCAGCCGTTAGAAGTTCACTACTGGACAAAGGCCCTCAAGGATTCTTCGTTCCATGGAAGGATATTGCCATACTCGCCACGCTTGGCAGACGGGTTGGCGAGTCCTTTTAAAGTGTGTGTAATCAAACGCAAATAGTTTATTAGCTAGAAACCGAACTTTTGCAGTAACAAGTTGAAAATTATTTATTTTTTAGGGTTCCGTACCCAAAGGGTAAAGACGGGACCCTATTAATATCGCTCCGCTGTCCGGCTGACTGTCTGCCTGTCCGTCCGTCACCAGGATGTATCTCATGAACCGTGATAGTTAGACAGTTGATATTTTTACAAATTATGTATTTCTGTTGCCGCTATAACAAAAAATACTAAAAAATAGAATATAATAAATACTTCAGGGGGCTCCCATACAACAAACGTGATTTTTTTCCTTATTTTTGCTCGATATTGATAATGGTAATAGGTAGACGCTTGAAATATTGACAGAATATTTAGTTATATATTTACTTTTAAAGTAAATAAATATAAAATTAATATTAAAGGGGGGCTCCCATACAACGGACATTATTTTTACCGTTTTAATAGATAACGGTACGGAACCCACAAAGAGTTCAGCGGACGGAACAGACGGAAGAACAGCGCAGTTGGTTCCTTTTTGACAGCACAGCACAGCACACAATTAATTAATGTGTTTATTTAACTTATTTTTGTATAAGATAAGATAAGATAATTTATTTGTGAAACATGTTACAGTTTACATTACATATAAGTAGGTACATACATGTATTGTAGATGTTACATAAATAGTCGGAAATGAACATGTTCGGCCACATGGCATACAAATATTACGTCAGTCCTTATTTATTACAAGACATGCATATTGTAGAATTATAGCAACCGTCAACTAGAGAAAATCAAGTATACTAGTCTTGATGCAAAAATAGTGGTAACAAATTATAGACATACATAATACATATTTAGGATGTCAAGTTTATGTATATATGTAATATTGTTGTTTATTTTTGTAAATTGCGTAGTGTTTCTGTTTTGATTTGTGTATGTGCTTTTTGTCAAATAAACATTATCTTATCTTTAACCCTTAGTGCGCGAGTCCGAATCGCACTTGGCCGGTTTTTTTTTTTAACTAAATATTGAAGTAGGCATTTGTCTCCCATCTTACCTGATGGTAAGTGACTATGAATGATTATTACTATTATTATCTTATCCACGATAGTTAGTAGCATTTGCCGCATTGTTCTCAAACGGCTGTGAAGTGCCCACTGATCTACTTTCCGTGATCGCGACCGGTTCATCAGTCTCGTTTAAAATTCGAAAGAGGCGATTGCGACCGGTGTCCCTTAAAAAAAACCGGCCAAGGGCGAGTCGGACTCGCGCACGAAGGGTTCCGTACATTATATATAATAAGTTTGAAATTATCTATACATATAATAAAACAGTAAAATTATTTTGTCTGTACATTTCGAATTTTTGACTGAAATGGATAGAGGGACACTTAAAAAGAATAATAGAAAGCAAAAAATTTTTTTGGAATTTCTTGTCTGTCTGTCTGTCTGTCTGTCTGTCTGTATGTATGATCACGATTATCTCCGAAAATACTGAACCAATTTACTTCAAACTTTCACCAATTGCTTCGTTTTAACTCAGTTTAACATTTAAAGTTTCTTTCATTAAAATCGGTTCATTAAAAAAAAAGTTATCGTCATTTTAATGAACTCAAGGCATGAGTTTGCCTGCAAACATATAGCAAAAATAAAATAAAATAATAAGTGACATAAGAAAATTAATAAGTGACATAAGAAAATTAAAATCCAAAGTCAATTCATCATCATTATACAACAGCATTATACCTATCCATACTATCCATAGTAATCCATACTAAAAAAAAAGGAGAAGCTGACTGACTGACATATCAACGCAGGGCCTAAACTATAAGGGTTAGGAACTTGAAATTTTGCACATGGGTTCCTTTTATAACGTAGGGGAGCACTAAGAAAGGATTTTTGGAAATTCATCTCCTTAGGGGGAAAAACGGGTTGCAAAGTTAGTATGAAACTTTGTTGTTTTTGAAGTTATCCGAATGAAATTCAGCATGAAGGTTCTTTACTGAAAGGTATGAAACACGAGTAAAATATTTTACTCAAAAATCATCCCTTAAGGGGGTAAAATAGGGGTGCATAGTAAGCATGAAACTTTGCCATTTTTGAAGTTAGTCGAATGAAATTCAGCATGAAGGTTCTTTACTAAAAGGCATGAAACACGAGTAAAATATTTTTCTCAAAAATCATCCCTTAAGGGGATATAACGAGGATGCAAAGTTAGTATGAAACTTTCCGTTTTTGAAGTTATTCAATTGAAATTCAATATTAAGGTGTTTCATTGAAAGTCATGAACTAATGTATTCCGGGTTCAACTAATAATTCTACTGTTCCTGAGAAATCGACACTTATGCGGGCGGAGCTGCGAGCCAAAGGCAAACCTGACTTATATATCAACGCATAGACGAAACTACTGTGCGCAGAAACTTGAATTTGGCACAGGGATTCTTTTTATGATGTAAATGAGCACTAAGAAAGGATTTTTAGATAATCAAAGGGGTTGAAGTTTTATGGAATTTTCTCATTTCTGGACTTAGAAGTTTGAAAGTAGGTACGCAAGTTCCCAATTAAAATTAAAAAAGATCTGTTTAGGTGAACCAGACAACATAGGGGGTAAAGTTTGTATGGAATTTTTCCATTTCTAGACTTAGAGGTATGAAAATAAGTATATACGTTCTAGGTTACAATTAAAAAAGATCTGTGTAGGTGAAATGTACAAAATTTCCCCCTTAAGGGATAAAGGGGGGGGGGGGGGGGGATTGTATGGAAATTTTCTCATTTCTGGACATAGAAGTATAAAAATAATTATATATGTTTACATTACAATTAAAAAGATCTGTGTAGTTAAAATGGTCGAAATTTCCCCTTGAAGGGGTACAATAGGTGGGGTAAAGTTTGTATGGATTTTTTTTATTTACTTAGAAATATGACAATAAGAAGTTCTCCATTACAATAAAAAAATATCTGTGTAGGTGAAATGGGCAAAATCCCCTCCTTAAGGGCTAAAGATCTATGCAGGTGAAATGTATTAAATTCCACCTTAAGGGGAAAAAGCAAAGGGGCAGGGGTTTGTATGGAATTTTTATCATTTCTACTACTGTTCCCAAGGGAACGACATTAACGCGGGCGGAGCCGCGGGCAACAGCTAGTTAAAAATATTTTTATTATATAATGTAACTTTAAATTGCTTTTCGCAGTTTTTCCTTTATCTATGTCTAACTAGCTGTATCTTTTGATTGTGTTAGTTTAGAAGTTTGATTTTTTCACAGCTCCAAGGGACAAAAGACCTGAGTATTTGATATGAATTTCACTTCTTAAAAAAAATAGTTTCTAATGTTAAAGCGATTGTTACACATTCTAATTAAATCACATAATACGGTTTAATCGCGCTTATTACATTATTTTTCACCTAACGTTTTGAAAACTTTGCAGTATTCATGGTCTCATCGCAGATAGACTAAGTTGACATTTCTCTGATGTGCTAGACAGAAAATAAACCAACTTTTAAGACCTGTTAAATCTGTAGGTTTTCGTAACGTTAAGTGTAAAAAACGTATAAATATTAGTAAATATTATTTTGCCTTCTTTTAATTTTTTTTAATTTCAAGTAATTTTTGTGAAATGTTTTGATTTTTTTCGAACAGATTATGTAAGCGATTGAGTGTGCAATGATAATAAACATTATAGATACATAGTAGTCTTAAAAAGACCGATGAGAGAGAGAGATTTAGTTAGACCTTGTATAATTTGTGGTTCAAAATTGGTGCAAACGCGAATGCCATAGCGGGCGGTCGCGAGCAAGGTTGGCGCGAACACGACGCCCGAGGCCCGCCGAGGTCATTGTACGTCGAGTTTGATGTCCTAAATACCTAGGTAATTCGTACCTAGGGCACTGAGCCGAAAATTTTGTGTACCTGTTAACAATTTGGACCTGGATCTTTTTATAATCATTATACATGATGTTACAGAAACTGATATATTGAAAGAGTTAGAATTTCAACTATTTTATGTAGAATATAGAGTAAGAGTAACGTCAATAGAATTTTAAGTCACATAAAAGCATTTCACTTTTTTCTTCCAATAGTTTTCTATGTTGACAAAATGTCGGAAAAATCGCCTGAGATGGTATGGCCATATCATGAAACGGGACGAAGACCATGTAGTGAACATCGCATTAAGCTTGCCAGAATAAAAGAGAGGTAGAGGCCGTCCGCCATCGACCTGGTGGTCAAACATCGAAAGAGGCCTTAAGAAAGCCCAATTGACAGACCCTAGATAACGAGGACAGGGACGGAAGAAAAATAAGTTTTCTGTGGACCAGAACCCAAAATATGATTGAATTTATAGTGGAATAATGGTATTCGATGAAGAATTGTTTTTTTTTTTTTTTGTAAATGTGAAAGTAACCTCTTATTAACAGGTTTACAGCGAAAAGAATTAAAAATATTGAGGGAAAGCAGAATTTTGTTTCTTATTGTGCTGCCTTTTCTTTGAATCATATCTTTAAAAGTTACACATTTTGCAATTGTAGTGATTTGTAATAAAATACAAGTAACCAAAGATTAAAAAAAATGGCGTCTCCAAATAATAAGTGAAAATATTGTGTTAAATTTAAGTTAATCATTGAACTTCGGTACGGTATTTTTTCTGTGTTACCTCGACAAACACTTACAGTTTTATTTTAATATAAAGTATGTATACCTGGATTCATGTTTCCTCGGTATAATCTAGTAGTAGAAGATAGCGCAGAGAGGTAGCATTTCGTCTCTATTCGCCATGAACACGCACATGAAAAGCTTCCCCGTAAATTTGAGATACTTAATTATAAAATTCTCGTGTCACAGTGTTTGTAACAAAACTTATTCGAATCGCCCCTATTCCTATTAAATTTTGTGATTATATTCAGTAGTTCTGAGAATAGGACGTATTTTTTTATTAATAAAACATAGTATTGTTGAACAGTATGCTACGACACAAGTTTACAACTTACAGTGGGGCTAGCACAATCTGTGTGATTTGTTCCTGTTTATTTTATTTATTTATTTAGTGATATAGGTGGTCCACCTTACATTAATCCGCAAGGGAATCAAAACCTACAGGGGACTTACCGTGAACTCAAAATCTTGAAATTTGGTATGAAGCAACGTCTTGAAAATGAAAAATTGCCACAAGTATAAATTTCTAGTTAAACCATATAATAAAAATATTTTTAACTAGCTTTCGCCCGCGGCTCCGCCCGCGTCAATGTCGATCCCTCGGGATTGTTACTTTTTCCCGGGATAAAAGGTAGCCTATGTCTTTCTCCGTACTCCAGAGAACTTGTATGCAAAATTTCATGATGATCGGTTCAGTAGTTACGGCGTGAAAGCGTAACAAACAAACAAACTCACTTTCGCATTTATAATATTAGTAAGGATAATTTTTAACTTGTCATAGATAATGGTACGGAACCTTAAGAGCGCGAGTTCAACTCGCAATTGACCATTCTTTAAGGTTCCGTACCCGAAGGGTAAAAACAAGACCCTATTAATTTCGTTTCGCTGTCCGTCTGTCTGTCTGTCTGTCTGTCTGCCCGTCCGTCTGTCTGTCTGTCTGTCTGTCTGTCTGTCTGTCCGTCTGTCACCAGGCTGTATCTAATGAACAGTGATAGTTAGACAGTTGAAATTTTCACAGATGATGTATTTCTGTTGCCGCTATAAAATATAATACAAAAAAATAGAATAAAACAAAAATATTTAAGGGGGCTCTCATACAAAAAACGTGATTTTTTTGCTTGTTTTTGCTCGATATTGATAACGACAACAGGTAGACGCTTGAAATATTTACAGAATATTGAGTTATATATTCACTTTAAAAATAAATAATAAAATAAAATTAATATTAAAGACGAGCTCCAATACAACATACATGTTTTTTTTTGCCGTTTTTATAGATAATGGTACGGAACCCTTCGTGCGCGAGTCCGTCTCGCACTTGGCCGGTTTTTTTTATATGGTATTTCGACTTTTGCCGGGTTAGCTAATTAAATATAAATGTTGTAAACATGTTTGGCACTTATGGTATACAAATATTTACTAAAGAAAACAATAAAATTACAAATTACAATGTTACATACAAATTAACATAAAATGTCATTTAACGTCAATATCGTCAATGTTTGAAATTAAGTAAATGACAGATTTCAATAAAATAATAATTACAAAATTCGAACATCCATAAATTCTTGATTATAATAACATATGGGTACTAAGAAATTATAAAGACTATTTTTAAACACATTCATCTGTAATTCCTTCAATAATTTTAATTAATTTCTAAAGTCTTCGAAGTCTTTAACTTAGGAAGTCTATTTCAATCTTCATACTTATTTTTGTTTTCTTAAGTTTTCGCAATTGTGACACATTTATATTAAATCACGAATAGACATATGTCAACTTAGTCTACCTGCGACCATGAAAACTGCAAAATTTTCGAATTAAATTTAAATACATTTCTTTGTTAAATGTCTCATAAATGGTACCTACAATAAAGCTTTTAACTTACTTTAATTAACATATCAGAATTCAGTAGCCTGAAATAACCGGCCGAATCTAGTTCATGGACACTTTCCGAAACGCAAACGTGAAACGTATTTCGGGCCATCTTTTGAAGGGAATTTATATTGCGTGTAACCGTAACCAGAATTACATTTACAAATTCCGTAGAGTTGTGATAGGTTCGGTAGTTTGTGATAGGAGTCCTATCACAAACTACCGAAGTCGAGTCCTATCATAGGACTCGACTTTTGGAGCTCAGTGGTACCTACCGCAAGTGCCAGGTCAAGATGGAAAGCGATCTTTTTCTGATTGATACTCGATCTGACAGACAGGTCTTAGATATTTATCTATATAAGTATCTTTTATCATCATAATCAACTCAGCCGCAAGAAGTCCACTGCTGGACATAAGCCTCCCCCAAGGATTTTTAATATGACTGGTTGAGTGCGGCCTGCATCCAGCGTCTTACTGCGACCTTGGTCAGGTCGTCCGACCACCTGGTCGGTGGGTGTCCAACGCTGCGCTTGTCGGTACGTGGTCGCTATTTGAGAACCTTTCTGCCCCATCGGCAATCGGTTCTACGCGCTATGTGCCCGCCCTCTGCCACTTCAAAGAGCTAATCCGCTGAGCTATGTCCGTGATCTTCGTTCTTATATGGATCTCGCAGTCCCTCCTCGCAATCGCTATCCCTTTCTATAACCCTTTGAGCGACATTGAGCTTTCTTATGCGGCCCATAGTATGTTTTATAAAATACTAGCTTTCGCCCGCGGCTCCGCCCGCGTCAATGTCGATCCCTCGGGAGTAGTACTTTTTTCCGGGATAAAAGGTAGCCTATGGTCCTTCTCCGTTCTCCAGAGAACTTGTACGCAAAATTTCATGATGATCGGTTCAGTAGTTACGGCGTGAAAGCGTTACAAACAAAGAAACAAACTCACTTTCGCATTTATAATATTAGTAAGGATAGCATAATTGACTTAAGATCCCACGACACAAGTTTACAAATTAGTATCAAACGATCTGTGTGATTTTATTTATTTGCGCATTCATTCCTGATGACCGGTTGAGATGAGAAGGTGTTAAATTCAATCAGTCATAACGAGACTGTACACGATGTCAAGTGTATAGAAATTTTATTTTCATTAGTCATCACATATGCGTATCGTTGCAAACTTGAATTGGTCTTACCAATTGATATTTTTCATGTGTATGTGGCTAACAACTGCATCTTCTTCTTCTATCGTGTCAATGGTCCAAACGATTAAATAAATCTTGCCCAGAATGATGCAACCTTTACAGCCGCATCCGTGGCTTTCGCCAAATCCTCTCTCGTACAAGAGGTGGGACATTCGGGGCATGATAACAGATGTGTCATGGATTGCACAGCGCCACAACTACATCTATCATTAGTAGAAAAGCCCCACTTTTTGCGGTTCTCTCTACATCTGCCCACACCTACTCGCAATTTGTTGAGAGACTTCCACGTACTCCAGGGCAAGGAGTGACCCGGTGGTAGTTTCTCCGCAGGTGGCAACTGTGAAGATATAGCGTAACGACTGCCCTCTAATAATGACCAATGGCTTAACCGTGGTAAAAAAAAACTGGCCAAGTGCGAGTCGGACTCGCGCACGAAGGGTTCCGTATCGTTATTTATAAAAACGTCAAAAAAAAACATATCTGTGGTATGGGAGCCCCCCTTTAATATTTATTTTATTTTTATTTAATTATGTATTTTTAAAGTGAACATATAACTAAATATTCTGTGAATATTTCAAGCGTCTACATGTTACCGTTATCAATATCGAGCAAAAGCAAGCATAAAAATCACGCTTGTTGTATGGGAGCCCCCTTAAATATTTATTTTATTACTAGCTGTTGCCCGCGGCTCCGCCCGCGTTTATGTCGTTCCCTTGGAAACAGTAGAAATGATAATAATTCCATACAAACCCCTCATCCTCTGCTTTTTCCCCTTAAGGGGGAATTTAATACATTTCACCTGCATAGATCTTTAACCCTTAAGGATGGGATTTTGCCCATTTCACGTACACAGGCATTATTTCTAAGTAAATAAAAAAAATCCATACAAACTTTACCCCGCCTATTTTACCCCTTCAAGGGGAAATTTCGTCCAGTTAAACTACACAGATCTTTTTAATTGTAATGTATCTTTTTAATTATAATATATACTTATTTTTATTATTCTATGTCCAGAAATGAGAAAATTTCCATACAATCCCCCCTTTATCCCTTAAGGGGGGAATTTTGTAAATTTCACCTACACAGATCTTTTTTAATTGTAATCTAGTACGTATATACTTATTTTCATACTTCTAAATCTAGAAATGAAAAAAAACTCCATACTAACTTTACTCCCCTATTTTATCCCTTCAGGCGAAAATTTCGTCGGTTTTACCTACATACATCTTTTTATTTGTAATCCAGAACGTCCAGAAGTGAGAAAATGTCCATACAAACTTAAAATATTGCCCCTTAAGGAGGGGATTTTATACATTTCACCTACACAGATCTTTTTAATTGTAATCGAGACTTACATACCTATTTTTATATTCTAAGTCTAGAAATAGAAAAATTCCATACAAACTTTACCCCCTAGGGAGAATGTTGTCTGGTTCACCTAAACAGATCTTTTTTAATTTTAATTATGACCTTGTTAAAACTTCTAAGTCCAGACATGAGAAAATTCCGTAAAACTTCACCCCCTTTGATTTTCTAAAAATCCTTTCTTAGTGCTCATTTACATCATAAAAAGAATCCCTGTGCTAAATTTCAAGTTTCTGGGCACAGTAGTTTCGGCTGAGCGTTGATATATAAGTCAGGTTTGCCTTTGACCCGCGGCTCCGCCCGTGTAAGTGTCGATTTCTCAGGAACAGTAGAATTCATGACTTTCAATGAAACACCTTTATATTGAATTTCAATTGAATATCTTCAAAAACGAAAAGTTTTATACTAACTTTGCATCCCCGTTATACCCCCTTAAGGGATGATTTGTGAGAAGAATATTTTACTCGTGTTTCATGCCTTGCAGTAAAGAACCTTCATGCTGAATTTCATTCGAATAACTTCAAATACGACAAAGTTTCAGACTAACTTTGCAACCCGTTTTACCCCCTTAGGAGATAAATTTCCAAAAATCCTTTCTTAGTGCTCCCCTACGTTATAAAAGGAACCCCTGTGCATAATTTCAAGTTCCTAACCCTTATAGTTTAGGCCCTGCGTTGATATGTCAGTCAGTCAGCTTCTCCTTGTTTATTAGTATGGATTACTATGGATAGTATGGATAGGTATAATGCTGTCGTATAATGATGATGAACTGACTTTGGATTTTAATTTTCTTATGTCACTTATTATTTTATTTTATTTTTGCTTTAAGTTTGCAGGCAAACTCATGCCTTGAGTTCATTCAAATGACGATAACTTTTTTTTTAATCAACCGATTTTGATGAAACAAACTTTAAATGTTTTGCTGAATTAAAACAAAGCAATTGGTGAAAGTTTGAAGTAAATCGATTCAGTATTTTCGGAGATAATCGTGATGATACATACAGACAGACAGACAAACAGACAGACAGACAAGAAATTCGAAAAAAAGTCTTTTTAAGTGTCCCTCTATCCATTTCAGTCAAAAATTCTAATTGTACAGACAAAATATTTTTAATGTTTTATTATATGTATAGATATTTTTTAGTATTTGTTGTTATAGCGGCAACAGAAATACATCATCTGTCAAATTTCAACTGTCTAATTATCACGGTTCGTGGGATACAGCCTGGTGACAGACGGACAGACAGATAGACAGACGGACAGCGGAGCGAAATTAATAGGGTCCTGTTTTTACCCTTTGGGTACGGAAACCTAAAAACTAACAGCATTATCATCATCATTATTTTAAGAACTATGTTCTTGTCAGTGGAGTATCTTCCATCTTTCTCGATCTTCCAGCATAAGTAAGTTAAGGGCCCGTACTACCTCACACTGCTTTGCATGATTGACTGTTATATCAATAATAATTAAATACTCAAGTTGAAATAAAAATGCAGCAAAGTTCAGGACTAACTCTGGTAACTATATGATTCAAAAACACGATTGCGTTAAATTTTCTCGATAGAAAAAAATTGCAAAGTTGCCTCCAAATCACGTCTAATTTACTCGGTATATAGCATTATTCACCAAATACATTAAAATTAACCTTGAAACTTTTGATTATTATTGCATTACAGATAAGGCAGCCATCATATGTTTTTCTTTTTCGAATAACCCTTGAATATTCCTAAAAAACGAAAATATCCAAAGCAGCCAACGCGTTTAGACCATCCGCGTTTGTATCGCCACGCCGCCTGGCATATGGCGGGCTCTTAACTACAGCAATCTACCAACTAATAGTAGCAAAGTCAAGTGACAGTAAAGTGAAGTAGATATTCGTCAGAGCAATCATGCCGGCTCATTATACATAAATTACAAACTTAGTGTATAACGTTTTGATAGTCGCTTTAAAATACATTGCGGCTTTCGTCAGATAGATTATTTTTATTCAAAATATATAAAACGTAATGTATTTTGAAGTGACAATCAAAACGTTGTTCACTAAGTTAGCAGTTACATAGGTCGGCATGCGGCAGTACTACGGCCTTAGTGCTGTGGTAATTCAGATTCAGAGAGTCGTTACGTCGAATTGTATTATTGTGTGATGTGGTGTAGTGAGGTAGAATCGCTACCGTACATTGGTTTATTAGCTGAATTACCGGGAATTCTCTCTTATGAGTTCTCTCTCATCCGCCTCTTGGCAATCCCATCATAGGGGGAAAGGAATTTGAAATTCCTTCGACCACAAGATCACTTTAATGCCATTTGATGTTAAAGTTTAGGAGTTGCTAGCCGAGAAATTCGTTGATAATTCGAAGCAGTGTATTCCATTTTTAATAATTTCTCTTAACGCGTTTAAGAGAAATTATTAAAAATTTACTTGCTAGTTTATTGAGCAGCAATATCGATATACCATTTTATCAGTACCTTATGTTTGACCTTTTTTACCAGAACAGCTAAGAAATAAGTTTAAGTTAATGAATAAAACAAGCTAAGTTTAAGTCGGAACCGCACACCAATGGTTCCGTACCACCATACAATATTTGACTACAAAAAACGCATACAAATAATTGTAGACTAATGTCCCCATTAATTTATAATTATGTGTATTTTTTGTATTATTTCTTTATTAGACATATTGTCTGTGATAGATAGACGGACGGATAGAGGAGGCTTGACCCTTTGGCTATGAATCCTAAAAACTAAAAACAGACTGCAAATTATTACGGACTAGTGTTCGCCCGCGGCTCCGCCCGCGTCAATGTCGATCCCCCGGGTATAGTAAATTTTGCCGGGATAAAAGGTAGCCATGTCCTTCTCCGTACTCTAGAGAACTTGTATGCAAAATTTCATGATGATCGGTTCAGTAGTTACGGCGTGAAAGCGTAACAAACAAACAAAGAAACAAACTTACTTTCGCATTTATAATATTAGTTAGGATGATACGAGTATGATATAGTAAGCAGTACATGTGAATTAAACATGGCGATCGAATGACTGCGCACGAAATACAGTCGGTGCATTTGCATAATTTGCAGTATCATTCAAGAGCTGCAATTTTTGCGTCGAGTCCGCACCGGGACCCATCACTCCATTGACGGTATTCTGTAACTGAACCGCCCGGTTGGATACCAATAACAAAGGCAATATTATTATATGTATTATTCATATTATACTTCCTTTATTTAATTCCTATATATATATATAGGCCGTGTGGTTTCCGGCAGAGTAGAATAGGACCACTTCTAGTCTTCCCATGGAGGTCGTAAGAGGCGACTTAGGGAATACAAGCTAAACAAAGCTCAGAAACATCAATGAGACCTCTCCAACCCGTCTGGCTAGCGAGGAGAGTGTAGGCTAAATCCCCTGTCTGCTCTGGCCAAGTATGGCTCCGGTAGTACAGAGAGAGTTATGCTTCTGCAGTGAAGACTAAAAAGACCTAATGATGATGATGATTTAATTCCTACAGTTAAGATTTCTATGCAAGAATTATAAAAAGTAAAACAACAAAATATCGTGCATTTTTGAAGTGAAAACTTCTTTAGCGGCACTTTTTAGGATGGATAAAATGTTAAACTCGCGTTAGGAAACGTGACCTGATCGAAACTTCAAAAGACGGACATGTGACCTGAGACCGCAGCGCCGGCGCGGCGTAGAAGAGGAAGTAATATCCCCCTCACTGTTAGAGTTTTCACTTCTGCCGGTACTCCCGGAGTGCAACCCGTCTTTTAAGCCTGTCATTTCCCGCTGCCTCCCCTTTCTGATTCCACACTTCAACAATCTGGGGCTACTTGCTGCCATCCAGGTAAAAAACCTTCTATATCGTCTCGCCATCTCTTCGATCTGCTTTCGCCCCTTTGGTACACAAAATGCACCACATGCAACAAGTCATGCGAATAACATTTCCTGCCCATGTTTACTTTAGAGCAAGTCTTGACACCCACGTCCATCACTGGGGTTTTTGAGCGCAGGTCAATGTTTCGGATTCTGTCTGCTCTGCGTACCCCAAGCACGATCCGCTCCATACCTCGCTGGCAAACCTTGAGTCTCAACTTCTGAGATTCTGTCAGGGAGCATGTTTGTGCATGATAGGGCAAAATAGGCAGGAATAAAAATATTATAAAAACCTGAACTTAACTCGCTGCCAGAAGCGCGGGGCAAGGTTCAAGCTTCCTAAGATCTCTGAAATTTAAATATTGCTAAAAGTTTATTTGATACTCTACGTGTATTTTCTGTTGTCGTGCACGTATAACGAATTTATTAATTCTTCTTCTTCTTCTCCCATGACTGCTTATCCAATTTCATTTGGGGTCAGCCCTCCTCGTACGCTTTCGCCACAAGATACAATTTTGTGCTGTCTCTGTTTCGACGTCTGCCATCTTAAGGTCTTTTCCAATATTACGGCTCCATGTAATAGGAGGTCGGCCAGGGCCTCGTTTTCCATCTGGTATTTGCATCACTACTCTCGTCATGTGATCCTCGTCCCTTCTCATGACGTGACCGTACCATTTCAAGCGATTTTCACGGAGTTTCTCCTCTATTTTTGCAACCTTGAAAGATCCCCTTATGTGGTCGTTTCGAAGCTTGTCCAATCTTGTCACTCCTCCCGCCCAGCGTAGCATTCTTATTTCCGTAGTGTGAAGCTTTTGCTCCTCTTCTTTTCTCATCAATAACGAATTTATTTATTGCACTAAAAAAATCCAACAGGGATACTTACAAAGCTGTTAACCCCGTAAGCGTAAAGTATAAATACGTGATTCTGTATCTGCACTGTACATATTGTGATTTATACCTAACATTAACCTCCTAATATTTACCGTACGTGAACGTGTAGCCTTCGCTTACAAATTGTGATTCGTCCACCGAGGCCGGCTCAGCAGGACGAACTTGAGATTAATTTAAAAACACCATTTATTTATACAATCCGCTCCTGCGGATGGGTAATGAAGTTAAATATTCAACAGAAGAGCAATCGAAACAAACGAAACGGACTTTCCATTTCACATTTATGTAAAGTTTATTTATGGCAAATAAATAAACTTTACTTTACTTTTACTTTACTTTAACTACCAGTCCTTAATCTGTAGTATTATAACTAGCTTTCTTCAGCAATTCGACTAACGTGGATGTAGGTATATTTTGTTTTAACCTTTGATATAAGAATATTATTAGGTTAGATCGGTTCCCGGCAGAAATTAGTTCGAGTACCGATGTCTCCAGTTCAATATACTTCAAGTATTTGGTCTAATAAAATGCCTTATTAATACAATTATGACACTTATAGTTGCACATAATTGATAACCGGGCGGCCGAACATTTTTGTTTGGAAATGTCCATTTGTTGTTCAGTTCCCAGCTTTGATCCCATAGGAAAAGTTGTTCATATGAACATATGTAAAAAATCCCAGTTTTTTACATATTGTATAGTCATTTGTAGGTGTATATACATAAAGTTAACTATATTGCAATAATACAAGACTGGGACTGTCGACTCTGTCACCAGTCATCTCTCGAAACCTAATAAAATATTCTGGCTTAGTACTGAATAAATTAAATGCTATTTTTGAACCTGTTTGAAATCGAACGATTTTTTCCATAATAAATCGCTTGTTTAGGGTAATCTCAAATATAGTGCCAACTCTATTGACTTGCACGTCTCTAGTTCACCCTACAAAAATTCCATTGTAATAGAGATAAAATACGGTTTGTCTATATGCTTACGTTACGTATTGTCGACCGCTGTGGCCTTACTTAAGTATAGATATCGAAATATTATTTTTGAATGTGAAGTTTTTGCCAATGGCAAACCACACTGCCACAAATTATCCGAATTCTGACTTATTTCTGATGCAAACAAGAATTATGATAATGCGCATCCAGCCTTAATTCCTACCAAAAATAAAGTCATTTCATATGTTTATTTTCACATAAAGATACTGAGATGTAAGAGCCTAGCTCTTAAATACCACGGAGATGAGAGGTGACGTAATAAATATATATCTACGGACAAATCACACAAATTGAGCTAGCCTCAAAGTAAGTTCGAGACTTGTGTTATGTGACACTAACTCAACGATACTCTATTTTATAACAAATACATATATAGATAAACATCCAAGACTGATTGGCCTGGCAATCTGAAAAAGATCATTTTCCATCTTGACCTGACTGGGGATCGAACCTGGCCACCCCGTGTTGCAGGCTGGCGTGTTAACCACTGCGCCACGGAGCTAGTCTCTATCAATGATAGTATGATATAGTTTCCTTGTTGTTTTTGTTTGTACATTTTTCCGTGACATCAACAAAGGCTCTAATGGAAGACCAGCGCTGGCCTGACCGGGGATCGAACCCGCGATCAAAATATGGTTAAATTATTCCCTAAAAACTTGTATACAATCTCGCACCCATCACAAAACATATAACTTTCACTTACTTTTAAAAACTTTTGTTTCTATTACTTCTATTAATCATCTGTGAAAGGGTCTAGAATTAAATAAAAATGGCATGATGAAATGCATGCGAAGTTGGTCCCCTAATGAGAGTTGTTCAGATTCGTGTACAACTCCTTAAACGTTTGCTAATGAAATCAATTTCACCCTGTATATTTTGAGAACACATTTTGAACTTTTATGGGAGAATGGCGCAATATTATAAACTCAAAATATATATAAATAATTATTAGTATTCTAAATACATAGAAATACCTTTTATTTGATAATTAACACGGTGCCTTAATAAACATTCTTTTTTTTAGGACTTAATGTGCTCTAGCGATTGTTATATTCATTTTCTTCTCTATCGAGACACTTCTAAGGATCTGTTATTTGTCAAACTATGTTGGGTAGTTTCGAAGCTATGAAAAACAAACGAACAAATATACATTACGCACAAAACCATTGCACTTCTTTTGACTTCGCCTCATTCATCTTAAAAAACCTGAGTTTTTATTCAGGTTGGATATAAAAAAAACCAGCGGTATCTGGTATGAACTGGATTGGGCTTCTTTTTCTTTTTGTGGCCGTCTCGGTCTGATCTACGTTTCTAGGTTTTAGATGTCCATTTTTGCTGCAGACTTACTGCAAATTTTACTACTTATATATTTTTTATGACTTAACCAACCAACGTTCCTTTGAGCCAGTGTTTTGGATTTTTATATCACTGGTTTGAGTAAAATGACTGTTATAGGACATTTTTTTTTTAAATAAATCAGGTGCTATTATGTGAATAATTGAATTAATGAATGATTTATTTGCACTTAAATAGGATGTATCGGTATACAAACTACAAAAAAATGATTTTTACCTGTTCAGACAATTGCAACAGTATGCAAATTTAACACAATTTTTAAATTCTATAATTTGAATAATAATTAGTTAATAAATAAAAATTGGCAAATGTTAATTTTTAATTAATTGCTTACTCCAATCTTCATCAATTAAGTGGCACAACGTTTTTCTTTGAAATAAATATATTTTTTTTAAATTAATTAACTGTATAGAAAACCGTGTTCACTAAGCCAGTTATGTAGATTATTTTTTAAAGAAAAATGGCATATTTACTGTGAAGTCCGTTATTTTGTTATAGATGGTTATACACATATTGATATTAAATATTTTTTAATTTTTACGCTTTTACGAATTAAATCAATAAATAAATAAATATAAATATAGACGGACAAATCACACAGATTGAGCTAGCCCCAAAGTAAGTTCGAGACTTGTGTTATGGGATACTAACTCAACGACCGACGACGAAATAACCTATTCCCAGGGTCCTGTATTCCTAGGAAACATATCTTTGGTTTCCTTTAATAATTTGTAGTTATGCTTAACAAACTTTGCCATTTTTTATTCCACATATATACATTTTTTTTACTCCACATATATACAACACGTCTACCAGACCCTGTCCGATCCTGGGGTGATTCAGCCCGTCGTTATGAACAACTTTTCCTAAGGGACCAATGCTGGGAACATTTTTTTGACATTCGAGACGTTGAAATTTTTTGGAAAAATACATCTTTTTTTGAGTTCCCAGTTTTGATCCCTTAGGAAAATTTGTTCATATCGACGGGAAGAACTAGAATCACCCCTTCAAGGGTCGGACAGGCTTTTTTTACATATTTTATGTATATAGCTTTTATGCCATTTTTCTGTGCAGTAAAAGTGTGTTGTAGATCTGAGCTATTTCCCCAGATAAAAGTCCATAGCGCAAACCAGATCGACATAACCAAAATATGCTGTGAAAGCAGTACTCCAGCTTGCACACATTTTCTATTTGGATTTTCCAGTCCATATAATATTTAGACCTGAAAATACCATAAGATACTTTAAATTAAAACTATCTTACCTCTTTTGTCATAACAAGCTTTGAACTTTTCAAAATTCCATAACTCCTATACACTTCTTAACCAGGATGAAGAGTCCACCAATGAAGAATCTAAAATATCAAAGTCCATAGTCCCCGAACACTATCATAAACAGCAGAAAATCGCGTTGGGACTTCTTGGAGCATATTTTTTAAAGCATTTTATTTTTAATTTTAGCCATCCCACTTTGTTAAAGGTGTAATGAAGTAATGCTTCTTAATAAGCCCTGGAAAACAGCCCTAACGAGTTCTTAGAAATTTACAATATAGAGGGAGAAGCGCAAAATCGATCTACATCGCTTTTTAACTTTTTTAGTTTCCCAGATGTAGCTCGATTTTCCTATAAAATAGAGCTACATCTGGGAATTCCTGGGAAAATAAGCTTACGTTCCACTTTTGTTCACCTATTTAGTGAAATCTCCAACAGAGCGTTTTACTAGTTGCATTCTCAGCTGTGTGCCGAAGCTATTATGGCAAGAGTCCGCTATCATGACAGCTGCATGTTGTTATATGATTTGGCAAAGTTTTTACAACCGGCTGCTTGCTTGACCTTACCTTGGATAGCACCATAACCGCAGACAAATAACTGTGACAAAGAAGTAAGTAGTAAGTAAGTAAATAATTATCGAGGTGCCCGATAGTGCAGTGGTCGAGAGTATTAAAAGCGTTTACACATGTCAAGCAACCCTAAGCGGAGTCCCTATTATGGTGGGTGACCGCAAGTGGCATAAAAATATCTCGAGCTCCTTCGTTCTTCGGAAGGCACGTTAAGCCGTTGGTCTCGGCTGTCATCATTGATGGCATTCGTTAAGCTATGTCAGGTGCAGGTAGCTTGAAAAATCCGATACCAGTGATGGCCACTTACACACGGAAAACAAATATATAAATAATTAATTTGAGAACAACACAACAAGAATACCTTGATATCAAAAACAAAAAATAGTAAATCTTTACTAGAAATAAACATAAAAAAATAAACGGGTCCAATTTAGAATTATGCCGGTCGTACGTAGACTTTTAGCACTGGTCTTTCCTTGGAGCCTTTGTAACGACACAGAAATGGGAACGAACAAACACAACAAGAAAACTATATCATACCATCTTTGACGACCTCTGTGGCCTAGTGATAATCATGGCAGGCTGTCTCACTGAAGTCCCAGGTTCGATCTCCAGTCAGATCGAGATAGAAAATTATCGTTTTCAGACTGACCTTGAATGTTTATTTATATATGTATTTGTTATAAAAATAATACAGACCGTTAAGTAAGAATCCCATAACACAAGACCCGAACTTACTTAGGGGCTAGCTCAATTTGTGTGATTTGTCCGTATATATTTATTTATACATAATATACATAATTCTTCCATGCTGCTCTGGGAGAAAAGAAAAAAACGTAGAATGAGCCAGCTGCTTCTCTTCCCGCGCAGACCGTAGAAGCCGGTCAAGGGAATGGGTGAAATCTAAAGAATCAAGATAATAGGCGATGCGGCTCATCATCATCATTTCGAGTAGGTGTCACGGTCAATCGACCATGCACACCCTGGTGTCAGAGTTCTTCGGAACCGCCTCTCGGCCTCTGACGTGGTTCCTTTAACGACTACCAGATGGCAGCCGGGACCACCGGCTTAACGTGCCTTCCGAAGCACGGAATCATCTTTATTATCAGACAATCAGGTGATTCAAGCCTGCAATGTCCTAACCAAACTGGAAACAACTAAACAAAGTATGCTTCCGGTGGGAATCGAACCCACGACCCCCGGGTCAACAGGCAAACGCCTTAACCACTGGACCACGGACGGCGATGCGGCTAGCAACCCATCACTATTTTGATTCCGTTTCCACCTTTACGCCCACCAACACGCTAAACGTGGCCTTTTGGTCTTATGACCACAGGCTCTGTCTACCCCGCAAGGGATAAAGACGTGACAATATGTATGTATGTTTATACATAACACGTTGTTTATACATAACACACAAGTCATTGTTATTAGGCAATCGCTCAAAAAGTACGATTTCACCTATTCTAAAATAAAGAACATACAATATTTGTTCGCACACGGTTTGAATGTCTTGTGTAGCAGGCGCCACGGAGGCATTGTTTTATGATATAGGACGGCCATCGAGCAAGCGGGTCACCTGATGGTAAGTTGATCACCGCTGCCCATGGACAACTGCAACACCAGTGTATGACAGGACAGGTGCGTTGTCGGCCTTTGGAGTTGGAGAAGGAAATGGGGAGGTAAGGGGGAAGGATGGGCCTCCAGCTCTCTCACTCACCGAACGAAGCATAAAGCTGCTACTCAGACGTCGATTTTCTGTGAGAGTGTGGTACTTCCCCGGACGAGCCGTCCCATTCATGCTACTAGCAATTCATTTTGCCGGTAGCGTGGCTCTACCATGACTTAAGCCTTTCATAGTAATCAACAAGTGCTTTTTAGGTCTCTATGTATGTATTTTCAATCCTCTGTGAACATTATGAATATTGGTCCTACATTTCCGGGAGTTGGGACTTTTGTTTGGGAAATTTCCTACTCTTTTTAAATATTTTGATAAATTTGAAAAATCTAAAAAATGAGATGTTTTCGAAGAACTAAACCAACTTTTTCACATAATTTTTTATTAATTTCGCAATTTTTGGAAGCTGCTCTTGAATTTTATCAAAAAATATCATGCCATTC
The DNA here is from genome assembly GCA_947532085.1 of Elegia similella. Lineage (NCBI taxonomy): Eukaryota > Metazoa > Arthropoda > Insecta > Lepidoptera > Pyralidae > Elegia > Elegia similella. The sequence goes on along the minus strand of OX383940.1, from coordinate 17,567,981 downwards.
AACTCGAATGACAAAATCTTAATTTTCTGAGGGTACAAAAAGTTTTGACCTAAAAAGCACTTGTTGACTAGAATATCAAGCCTATTTAGTAACATGTGGCAGTGAAAATACAATGTATTTATTCTTTATTGTAGCCTTATCAAAGACCTCAAACTACGGCCCTAAAGCGAAATCTGCGGCTGGATCGAAAACACAATGGTGGCGAATGGAATGAATCACGGACCTTGAATAATTTTCCGCCGCGAACGTTGACCTGTCAAACGTGGCTTTGACATGGATTCTGTTCCTGCCAGAATCCAATTCTCAATCAAAGAAAAATGTTTATTGCTTTCCTTTTTGTTATGGCCTGTGTAGTAATAAAAATAAGTCTGAAATATTATCAATCTGGATGAAATCATCAACATCAATTCTAATAATAAATCTTAAGGGTTGGTCATGGAGTAAGTTACTTTGTTTTAAGAGATAACGTGTTTATAAGCTCTATATATGATATCAAAACTAGATTGACAATTTTAAGATTTTTTGTCTGTATGTATGTATGTTTATCTATAACTCTTAATCGAATGAACTGAATTTTATGAAACTTGGTAGATAAACATTTAGACATGTAGGTACAGGACACAGGACACTACTTATTCTTTTAAAATAAATTATTAAAATCGTAATAGACGCGAACTTATCGCTAGTAAATAAATAATCATATGTTAGAAAAAAATTTAAGTATAAAAAATCTGACCTAAACTACATTATCTCTTGAAAGATTCGGCCCCAAGCACAGTAGTCACTCATATAATGGCACTGCTGCATACATCACACGCAGTGCAAGCACTTTTAATGTGATAGCGTCTTATAAATCGATGAACACAGGGTGCACGCACGAAAAAGTGTCACATTCCGTGTGCAAGCGAGAGCGCGGAACAATCGATAAAAAGCACGATCAGCTTAAAAGTTGTGACGCATCTATCTCTCCTCCACCGTTATCACGTAAAATTATCATCCGTAAACCGACTTAACTTGTAAGAAAATGTATCATCACTTTATCAAGCTGAAAAGTTTGTTTGTTTGTTTGAACGCGCTGATCTCAGGAAGTACTAGCTCAAATTAAAAAAAAATTTGTGTTGGATAGTCCATTTATTGAGGAAGGCTTTAGGCTATAAAACATCACGCTGCGACCAATAGGAGCGAATCATAAATAATAAATGTTTTGAAAATGGGGAAAAATTATTTATCTACTACTAATTCATCATAATAACAGAAATTGCCACGGACGAAGTCACGGGTAACAGCTAGTACTTTATATATTTTAAATTTTATTCTTTTTACCACTCCATTTAACTCAAATCGGCATTCTAGCTGGATTATTTTACTAGATGCAATGATCTCTGCCACTTAGGTTGGTCAATTTTCAACTATAGCCAAACACCTAGCCCTCTTTTAATTATTACACGCTTTTAGTAATCGAATTTAAATCCGTCTACCCATTTTGCGACTACGATACCATAGACAGACATACACATAGAAAGAGTAATGAGATAAACGAGAAATGTTTGGTCACTGGTTAAAAAGTACAAAACTAAACAACTTTTCTAAAAAAATATAGCCAGGTTCTATTTGGTTAATACATCTAGAACCCTAAAACAGTACACTCCTTTTTAGGGTTCTGTACCAAAAGGTTAAAAGTGGGACCCAATTACTAAGACTACACTGTCTGTCACTAAGCTGTATCTCATGAACTTTGATAGCTAGAAAGTTGAAATTTTTACAGATGATGTATTTCTGTTGCCGCTATAATAGCAAATACTAAAAACAGAATAAAATAAATATTTAAGTGGGGGCAACAGACGTGATATTTTTTGGGTCGTTTTTGCTCGATATTGATAACGGCAACAGGTAGACACTTGAAATATTCACAGAATATTATATTTATATAATCACTTTTTTGAATAATGAAATTAAAATAAAATTAATATTTATGGGAGCTCCCATACAACAGACATGTTTCTTTTTTGGCGTTTCATAGATATTGGTATGCGCGAGTCCGACTCGCACTTTTTTTGGTTAGTTGTGAAGCAATGTATTAATTAATTTTAACTGGAACTTAATCTGCAGGTATTCGGGCTATAAGTGCTTATCTAAGCAATAAAAAAGGATCGCTAATGCCGCTAATAGCCCGTAGCATGGAAAGGTCGATCGAATAGTTCCCAAGGGATAGCTTCAAGGACAGAAGATAGCTCAATAAAATTAGACAATGAGGTTCTGGCGCAGTTTATGTGCTTCCAGATTGCAAATAATGCAGAGTCGTCCTTTGCCCTACGGGGAAGACAGAACTTGTTATTTTTAGGGTAAAACGATCTTCTATGCTGGTCTAGGAGTAAAAAAACGCAGAATGTACCAGCTGCTTCTCTTCTCGCACAGATCGTAAAGCCGATCGAGGGCATGGGTGAAAATCTGATTAATCATTTTAGTAGGCGGTGCGGCTAGCAACTAACTATTCTAATTCCGTTTTCCATCTAACGTCCACTAATATGCTTAACGTGCCTTTTCGGTCTTAAAGACTTATGTTCTGTTTACCCCGCAAGGGAAAAAAGACGTATGTTTGTATGTAAAAAGAACTCTTATAGGATCACTTCTTTGACCGGCTGTCTGTTAGGTGCCTCTTTATAATAACTCGTTAGTTTTTGAACTTTAAAAATTGTGGAAAAATCTAGTTTGATGTGAACACGCGTGAAAAGGGTTACGTATGATGAATAAATTGTTTTGATTCAGACCCAATTTGTTCCCCCATAATTTAACCATCTTAATATACATAAAACAAAGTTGGTTTGTTTGATCACTTATAACTTAAGAACGGGTGAACCTATTTTAATAATCTTTGATTTGTTGGTTTTGTTATCACCCCGAATAGCAGAACTATTCATAATTATCATCATATCAGCCGCAAGAAGTCCACTGCTGGACGTAGGCCTCCCCCAAGGATTTCCAATACGACCGGTTTGAAGCGGCCTGCATCCAGCGTCTTCCTGCGATCTAAGTCAGGTCATCCGACCATCTGGTCGGTGGATGTCCGACGCTGCGCTTGCCAGTACCTGGCCGTCATTCGACAACCCTTCTGCCCCATCGGCCATCGGTTATTAAAATATAAGAAATATTTACGACAAATAATAGCGATAAAAATCAGATAAGAGGCAAATAAAGAGACAATCGAATATTCGTTAAAAAGTGGGTCGATTCGGCCCACCGTCTACGTGATGGGCGTCATATAACGTTGCGCAACTAATGCTTAGTTTCACTTGCAGATCTCGTTTTAACAAAAAAAGAATAAAAAAGCAATGAGTACAGATTGATTTCATCAATTTAATATACTTGCAAATTATTACGTCTTTTTCAATTACGGGGCAGACAGATCTTAGGTTTATGGTTTACCATGTCGAAGGGCGTGAACGTGGGAAATGATGGGTTGCTAGCCGCATCGCCTACTAACATAAATCCTTAGATTTTCATCCATTCCCTCTATAGGCTTTTACGATCTCCGCGGTAAGAGAAGCAGCTGGTACATTTTACGTCTTTTTTCTCCCAGACCAGCAATGTAGAGTAGAGTCACTTGTAGATCTCGTTTTAATATAAACAAAAGAGTGAAGATTTCATCTATTTAATTAAAATAACATAGTTATAGTCATCTTCCGATGTGATGATGGTGATGAAGTCATATGCTAATACTGTGCCCGCGACTCCATTCGCGTACATTACGATTTCTAAACTAAACATGAGTTTATTATAAACATGATATCTCAAAAAACAATTTTAGGTACTTACTCCATGACCAACAATTACAGATTTATTATCAGTATGATGATTATGAGTATGATGATGATGATTATGATATTGATGGGAAAGTATTAGAAAAAGCGAGAAAATTAATAACTACTGGACTGCTTCACATATTTATTCTTTGTGGAGATCATCATCATCATTTAGTGTAGGTGACACGGTCAATCGGCCATGGAGTTCAAATCCATAAATAGATTTTTTCCTAAGTGTAGTTAATTATTTTTGTTTGTGAAAAGAGAAGTTTAGCAGGTATATTATAATTTACATCGTGCAACAGTTACAGTGTTGTTAGATGTAAATTATAGAATAAATATTTGCTTAATACAAGTAAGTAGTGTAATATTTTTTATACACTTCATGATAGTCCCTCTGTTACATTTAACTTTTTCTGAAACAGTGGGAGTGCTATTTTTGAAATAACGCCGTTCGTAAACATTTAACACATACTTTCAAAAATAGTACCCCAGAATGTTTTGTATGGGTCGAGACGAGTCTATATGTGGGCATTATATTGTCGTGGTCTGTTGTATTGAAAAAAAAAATACCGAAATGTTTCCTATATTTTTAATCGCTTAAGGTACCGACAGGATATAATATTCTGAGGTACATTTTATACCTATCTTAAATATTTCACTTCAAAAATAGAAATATAAAATCCGGTATAAAAACGCACCGTCAGTTTCAGTTAGAAAAGAAATTATTTTAAGAACAATCAACATTATAAAGAAACTCGCTTTCTCATTTAATTTTGTGCTCTGTATGTGTGAGTTAGTGCGTTAGGTTAACGTTTTTTTACACACCTTCTGTGACAACATTTGGCAACTAGAACGCTGCATTCCATCGCATAGCGACAATTTTGTTTTCATAACGGAGTTAACCACTTTTTTTATTAAAACAAAAAACAGGAACGTAGGATTGGTCTTGTGGGCGAAATTGTCAAGGACAGATAAAAAGGTTTTAACGTTATTAACTGTTTGAAAACGTATTTGTATCGGAATTCTGGAAAAAATATTCAATGAATAGGTGTTTGTTTCGTTTCTAAAAAAGACATTATAAAACGCAGTAATAATGAGTTTTAAAATAATAATGAGTATATAATCAAAGGTTCCTATCGACCTTTTTTTTTCACTACTAATAGAGTAATAGGTGGATTTTGATGGCATTATTTGCCACTTTAAGTCTTTCCTTTTAGTATTATAGGTACAATGTACGGTACATTATCATGTTTTCTTCCCCAAATAATTTAAAAAAAAAGGTTAATTTAAAAATATTATTCATTCAAAACCAACGAAATAACATCTGAATATGTGAAAGTTGCCGTGTAGAGCGGATCGTCGTTAAAAACTAGTACTTTCAACTTCAGTTCTAATTTTCTAGTACAAGAAGTCTAATTTCCATTATTACCTATTTGTAAAATACTTTAAATAAGTATATAACTATAAAAGTAATATTAAACTTAACTTATTTTTTTTTAAATTTTAGTTTATTAGTTAATTTTATTTTTACGATAACTTGAATAAAACAATTTATAAATAAATTTAACTAGAAATAAAATAAACTACCTAAAACTTGTCACGTAGAAATCACCTAGAAGGCTGACAGCGTTGCCACGTTGGATGGCAATGCTTATTCTTTCACCCAACTTACTTAATGCAACTTACATTAATTTAAGTACTTAATAACCGTCATCTACTTAATAACACCCATTACTCAGCGATCAATTAACTCAATAGAAAACCACACCTGATACTAAGACGTTTTTAATGATCGAAAGTAAATACCCCGGAATCCGTTACGGGACTTCATAAATGTAAATTGGAGGCGCATCCCGTTTAGCGAGGCCGCTCCGCCGCCCCGCGGGGAGGTGGGGGAGAGGGGCCGCGGGGCGAGGCGTAAGGATTGCGCCGCATCACTAGGTAGACGATATTGTATGTGTATTCAGGGTATTAGTGTAAGTTTTTCTTGTGAATGCGTCTATTTGATGTTTGATTGCAGGAATGTTTAGTTATGATAGAAATAGCTTTAAAACTAAAAGTAATAGTATCGTCGGAAGTTTACGTGTAAGACAAGAAAGATTTAAAATACAATTTGTGCACTTATATTTGACAACGGAACACTATTTTTTATTTTACTACTTCCATCCTGTACGTGGAAAATTGAATTGGCAGTAGGTCGTCGTACATTGTTTTTAGATTAATTATTAATATACATATATACACTTTATACTTTACATATTACAATCTTGTAACCTATCAGTAATATTTGTAATGGGTTTTTTATCTTTAATAAAGAAATAATTTTATTTATTTTTTTATTTATTTTATTTTATTGGCCTAAGGTCGGCCGGCCATAACTATTACCCTGCCCGCGTGGATATTTTCACCATAACTTATTTTTTCCTAACTAATATTATAAATGCGAAAGTGAGTTTGTTTGTTTGTGACGCCCTATCTACTGAGCGATCGTCATGAAACTAGCTGTGTGGTTTCCGGCAGAGTAGAATAGGACCACTCCTAGTCTTCCCATGGAGGTCGTAAGAGGCGACTTAGGAAATACAAGCTAAACAAAGCTCATAAACATCAATGAGACCTCTTCAACCCGTCTGGCCAGCGAGGAGAGTGTAAGCCAAATCCTCTGTCTGCTCTGGCTAAGTATGGTATATCCGGTAGTACAGAGAGGGTCATGCTCCTGCAGTGGAGACTAAAAAGACCTGATGATAAAGATAGGAGCATTGTGAATGTTAGAAACCCTTATAAACTAGTACCTCATTAATGCAAATGTACCAATCCTTTTATTTTAATTTTATTTTTGCAAATAAACATGCCTAGAATTCATAATAAAGCCAAATAAAAACGTGGCAATTAAATAATACTAATTTTACAGCACTGCAATGTGCTGGAATAAATTACGACATGCCCATTTGCGTTGTAAACTCTACTTGCTACGTGATAAACGTTAATTTTGTTTGTGTAGTCAAAACTGGACAAAAGTTATGGTTTTAAGTGACTTCAGAAACTTTGAGGATGTTTTGTCACCTGTTTAAAAGCCTTTTATTGCGTTCACATTTCACATCAAGTACTACTCTTTAAGCTAAGTTAGATGCGTTTAGGCAGCTTTAAACACCTAACCACTAGCTACTTACAAACACGAAAACAAACAATCAAGTATTATTGATATAAAGGCTATGATTGGTATAGAAACTGGACTAATTCTGAAATCTCGAATTAATTTAAACCGATATCATATAGGTTCATAGACAGGTGATTGATTTTTGTTTTGACTACAGGTCATCCATTGTACAGGCATTACTGATATATTGTGGAAGTTAAATGACCAGTGGTTTAATACTAACAACACTGAAACTGACGAAAGTTAATATCTAATATATTGTGAGAATCGACGGACAGCATTTGTGACATATTATTTTTATTGTTGGTATCGTGTGTATTACGTATATATATTTACTAGCTTTCGCCCGCGGCTCCGCCCGCGTCAATGTCGATCCCTCGGGAATAGTACTTTTTCCCGGGATAAAATGTAGCCTATGTCCTTCTCCGTACTCCAGAGAACTTGTATGCAAAATTTCATGATGATCGGTTCAGTAGTTACAGCGTGAAAGCGTAACAAACAAACAAACTCACTTTCGCATTTATAATATCAGTAAGGGTAGTAAGGAATGTTTCTCAATCTCAATCTAATTTCATCGGAAGCACAAACCCAAGAAACTGCGCTCGCCAATCCGCCAATCCGTGGTGAGTATGATAATAACCTACCATGGAACGAAAAATTCTTGGGAGAGGAGAGGTATTAAGTATCTATGTGTACTTTTTGTTTCTCTACTTGCGAGTCAAACTGTAGGTGTTCAACTGAACTGAAAGTTTGCAAAGTTACGAAAGTAGTATGACAAGAAATAATACATACATACAATGCTAGCGAGCGAAACGAGACGACACAGTCTGCAGCTTGGCAAAAGTACATATTTTTGTTTAAATAATTATCATTTTCCTACAAAAAAGTATTATTTATTCGTAGTTATTTTTAACATTACTTTTATACAGAATTTGGTACCAATTTTTTTTTATATAAAAGCACCAATTAAATCTTTTTAAATACAGCTACAAAAAAAATTAAGGCCATTTTTTAGTAATATATTTTTATTACAAAAAAAATTACTTAATTTATTTCTGTTATTTTAACAAATTTATGTTTAAATGAATTACTAGCTTGTTTTACAAAATGTACTTTTAGCAAAATAAATATGTCAAGAACCGGATTTACAACAACTGTTAGGTACCAAATTTACTTTTAAATAATGAGAGTTACAAAAAAGTAAATGTACCGTATTTACAAAGCTCTTTTATGACAGCGAGTTAGTTTCTTTTATTCGTGCTTTAAAATGATGTTATTATATATATATAAAGCTTTTATTATTTTACAGTCGGTAGACCATCGGACGTTGTTTACAAAAAATACTGTCACTAATTAAATTCAGAAATAAAATATGGTAAAAAATTTCAAGCGGGCAGGATTTGAACTTGCGACTTTAAGTCTATGTACGACTTAACTACTACTTCTTGCTTGCTTGAAATTTTTTCACCCTATTTTATATCTTAATTTAATAAGAGTATATCAAAATAGCATTGTGAATGCAAAATATAACACTTAAAAATATATACTGTCACTATATACAACTCTGTTATTTCTTTACGAGATTTTAGTCAAATTAAAATATGGAATACTGGCACTTTATATGCGAGTACTAGTTTTTATTTTGAAAGTATGGAAGTTATAAAATGGTGATTTCAAAGTAACAATGTACGTTTTTTATTGGATGCCAGGATAAAAATATACAATACAAGGACTTAGAAATGCGAGTAACGAATTAACTTTGAAAGTATGGAAGAATAAATTTTCAAACAGGTGACGGAGTAACAAAGTACGGAATACACAAAGACCCAACGGAATACCTTATTAACAAGAGTAAATCGAATGAGTTCAGTGCATTCAATGATTTCAATAGCCAGGTTGCTCCGACTGGAATCTGTGTCACATTATTATTGCATGAGGCTGTTGCTATACCAAAAATAGAGCAGCACCTGCGATCAAATATTAATATGTACATACTTGTGTCCAATCAATAAAATATACTAAAAGCTCATGGTATATACCGCATATGAATTTGTGTGAAGTGAAAAAGTGCCTGCAAAGGCCTATTTGTGCCGTGTGGTATCCGGCAGAGTAGAATAGGACCACTCCAAGTCTTCCCGTGGATGTCGTAGAAGGCGACTTAGGAAATACAAGCTAAACAAAGCTTATAAACATCTGTGAGACCTCTCCAACCCGTCTGGCCAGCGTGGAGAGTGTAGGCCAAATCCTCTGGCTACTCTTGCCAAGTATGGCTCTAGTAGTACAGAGAGGGTCGTGCTTCTGTAGTGGAGACTAAAAAGACCTGATGATGAAAGGCCTATTTTCTGAATAAATCTTCCCACCTCAATTTAATTAAATTAAGCGCAAATATTTTAAGGGCTGGCTGACCCATAAGCAAGAAAAATACTTTAGAAGCAAAATAAAAAAATCAACACGCTAGTTTTCGAGATATCTGGTCTAAACATTTAGAAAAACCGACGAAAAAAACAACATGTGTACAAGCACTTTCTTGGGGATCAACTTTGTACTATTATCTTTATGGATACTGTCACTGACCTCGACAATCAAAACAGCTGATTTTCATTAAAAAAATACTTTTTTTGTATGAAGAGAGAAAAGCTAAAATAGATACTAGCATGTCTTTGACCTATGGATACCAGCCCTTAATATATTTGCACATAAGGACCTTATACAATTATGTTAGCATATACATACATAATATAATCGTCATTGATGCGGACGGAGCCACGGGCGAAAGCTAGTTATCGATAAATATTATCATACTACGCCTAATATTCTATGACTGAAGCTCTGTTGTTGACTTAAACCCGTTGATTTTAACAGCAAAGGCGTGACGGGTTTTTTGTCTGAACACAATGGCACGAGAGGGTACAGCCGGGCTGAGCAATCACGGGCATAGCAGGTAAAATAATTAATTGCCCCTGCAAGGCACTGCCGCCGGCTTTTCAACCGTCTAGTGTTGAGTTGCCGCTAAATGAAAAATCTGAATTCGGAATGTCATTCGCAATCCTTAATGATTTAGCGGGAATTTACCTAATGGGAATCTTTTTGAGAAACTGGAAAAGATGTGAACAGCACCATTTTAAAAATATGTAGGTTATTTAAACTTTCACTTTAAACACATGATTCGCTTTAAATAAATGTACCCTCGACTCGACTCAGGCCATCAATATGAACAACTTTTCCTATGGGACCAAAGCTGGGAACTTGAAAAAGTAATCGAAACTCCCATACAAATTGCTCGGGCGGCTAAACACTTTTGTATGATAATGTCGAAATTTTTCTTGAGTTCTCAGCGTTTGTCTCATAGGAAAAGTTGTTCATATAAACAGGCTGAGTCTTTAAGGGTATGTCGAGGGTACTATACGCTGTATGTAAAAGTTATTCCGGTCCGGTCTCATTTACTAAACAGATCCACTGTCCATTATTATTATTACTTTTCTCCGGTTGGGTCCACTGTAAAAAATCATAATTTCACGGACGGTACTGTACGAAATTGTGAAAATTTATGTGTTTTTAAATCACTGGTACTATGCGCTGAATTAATTAAATACATCAAAAGTATTTGCATAATTTAGATCAATCCTTGAACAAGATCGCCCCTTGTTGGATTTTGAAATAGATACATATGAAATTTAAAAATGATATATATATATTATTTATATGGTATGATGTCTAAAAGAATTTTTCTTCGAAAACTTTGTAATTTTTACGTCTAATACAATAATTCTTACATGACAATATTTATATGTACGTCTCGGAGGTCGCCCCCTTTCTTATTTTTTTTATAAAGATATAAATATGAGAATATTAAGACTTCATCTTTTTTCCTAATCGCCGAATGGTTCTGCGCAGCTGCTTGCGCAGTAGCGACGTTTTTCGTTCGAGCGGCACTCGCTTAACATAAAATGTGAATAGTGGACTTTCTTGAACCAACTGATCTATTGCATATTTAGATACAATAGAATTGCGGATTGTGTAAATCCTTAATATTTATAAGTTAGAGAGAATACTGTTAATAACATTCAAATATCGAAATAATACCTAAATGACTAAAACATAATACAAGTTTTTGTGTTAAATGTCATCGTTTAATTAACAAATCTTCATAAATCATTAGAGATCTATAGGTCTTCATTGATCGATAGATCTTTACGATTGACCGACTCTATAGAGACGTAAATTACATTTTACATCGCATAAAATAATACGTATCAATTGAATGGAATTGACTAAATATTAGATACAATACAAGGAAAAAGCTAATTAAAATAAAGATTTCGCTTTCAAAGCCCACGCAGCCTGGCTGTTGTATAAGTCAAAGCAATCAATATAAAATTGATTTAGTAATCAGTTATACATAAAAAACCGGCCAAGTGCGAGTCGGAATCGCGCATGAAGGGTTCCGTACCATCTAAATGTATATGACTCAAAGTTTACTGACTGATTGACATAGTTATCTATAAAAACGGCAAAAATATCATGTCTGTTGTATGGGAGCCCCCCTTTAATATTTGTTTTATTTTAATTTAACTATTTATTTTTAAAGTAAATATATAACGAAATATTCTGCGAATATTTCAAGTGTCTACCTGTTGCCGTTATCAATATCGAGCAAAAACGAGCAAGAAAATCACGTTTGGTGTATGGGAGCCCCATTAAATATTTATTTTATTTTGTTTTTTAATATTTGTTGTTATACCGGCAACAGAATTAATACATAATTTGTGAAAATTTTAACTTTCTAGTTATCACGGTTCTTGAGATGCAGCCTGGTGACAGACAGACGGTCAGACGGATAGCGGATCCATATTAAAAGGGTCCCGTTTCTACCCGTTGGGTACGGAATCCTGTATTGCCACTTGACACCAGTGTTTGCCACTTACACACACGAAAAGCAAGCAAGCAAGTCTACAATCAATATATCCTTACAATTCCAAAAACACTCAAACAGTTTTCGGTAACCTTTATGTAAGTAGTACATAAATCAACGAATGCTCCGAGGAACCGATCTGTCTTTTAGTGAAAACCGGAACTAATACGGCGCTTTCCGATATTGGCAACACCAAGCCAACACATACCTACTCGTACCGACGCTTGGAGGCCATATATATTTCACTGACCGACGAGAGTAAATAGGTAGTTTACCGAAATTTACTTGCTAAATTCTAATTTGTGCATGCGGATTCGATCCCGTTTAAAGTTTTAAGTTTCAATTCACTTTTAACTTTAAAGCGTCTATATATAAGGTCAATTTAAATTAAGTGCAAATATTTTAAAGGTTGACACCCTTAAGCTAGAAAAATACTTTAGAAGCAAAATAAAAAGAATCGAGATATCTGGACCTGAACAGGTGAAAAAAAACAGATGATGAAAACACCCTGTGGTACAAATAAACACTTTCTTGGCCAACAACTTTTTAATATTATCTACTATGGATACTAGGGCATTGACCTCGACAGTCAGCTGATTTAACGATTAAAAAACAAATAAGAATTATTTTGTATGAAAACATAAAACAAACTAGCGTGTCTATTTCCTAAAATTTGTTACTAAAGTATTTCGTTGATCTATGAGACTCAGCCCTTAAAATCGCAAATCGCATTATACATAATACACAATACATAATTATACATAATGCGATTTGCATTAACAACAGAGACGACTTTTTCCTTTCATAAATCATATATTTTGGAGCAAGTTTTAATAGGCCAATATCAGAAATAGATGCGTAATATTTTTCAAATTTCTTTCTTTATTATACGATCTTTGTAAATTCAACATGCAGTGGGCAGAGAAGACGTTGAATAGAGACGTATGTAAGGTGATGAAGGCGACGTTTGCCCAGCTGTGGGACCAAAAGGATTAATAAAAAAATATATGAACTTATATAATGTATAGCAGAGCGATAAACCTATACATATAGGTTCGTCGCTCTGTTACTACAAAATGCATTATATGCAGATCCCTCGGGAACTGCACTCTTTTAATTAAAGAAACCCCATGTCATTTTCCGTATCTCTGACACGTGCATGCAAATGGTGATAGATAAGCGGCACACCTTTACTGTCGAAATGTATGGACAAAAAACCATATGTTTATTTTTGATGTATTTATATACAAAAAAATATATTATATATATATTTCTATATTATATTAATGTATAATATAAAAATATAAATTGTAAATAATTATATTTTTTAAGTAGTTTTAATTATTAATAGTATTATAAGCATATTGGTAATATTTTATTATTATTATATCGTACCTTATTTAAAATAAATAGTATGGTATATATTCACTTTATTTATGTATCTTTGTAAGTTAATATTTTTATATAAAAAAAAGCATTTTCTACTTTTAACTGCAAAGGACAGTAATAGTATGTTTATAAACATTATTAGCTTACGTGATTTTTAAAGTACATTATACTGAGTCATTATGCTATATCTAATGACTTTAGGCAGCTCAACTCTAACCCCATTTACTGGCCACTGACACACTCGAAAATAAGAAGTCTGTCAGTTAAATCAGTTAAATCTTTCCCACTTGCATTACAATATACAGGGTGAAATTGAATTCATTAGCAAACGTTTAAGGAGTGACTCAGACCACGAATGTGAACAACTTTCATTATGGGACAAACTTTGACATCGTGAAAAAATTATCTGCTCTTTCATACAAAAGTGGAACTTGTACTTGGCCAAAATCTATGGAACAGCTGTTTTTTTTAATCAATTTCGGAGTTAGTCCCGAAATGAAAGTTGTTCAGATTCGTGGTCTGCGTCACTCCTTAAACGTTTGCTAATGAATATAATTTTACCTGTATATTTGTACATCATACAGCTTCGGAAATTTCAGCAACATTGATACAAAGTTAGTCTTTACATTGTGGCGGTTTAGATATTGACATACTTGTCGTTCACTATACGGGATATACAGTAAACTATACTATAGACCTAGACGTTACGTCGTGTGGACATACTCGTATCTATCAGTGCAATGACCGTAACATTGTTGGAACACTAGTTAATAGTAATTAATTTCGATATTATTGCGCAGTGACTAGCTCCGTGGCGCAAGGGTCAACACGCCAGCCTTCGACACGGAGTGACCGGGTTCGATCCCCGGCCAGGTCAAGATGGAAAATGATCTTTTTCAGATTGGCCTGGGTCTTGGATGTGTATCTATATATGTATTTGTTGTAAAACATAGTATCGTTGAGTTAGTATCCCATAACATAAGTCTCGAACTTACTTTGGGGCTAGCTCAATCTGTGTGATTTGTCCGTATATATTTATTTATTTATTAGTCTCCTCGAGCGCCGATTGCGGTCCCACACTATGACTACAAAGTAGAGGCAGACAGAGATAAAGCGTCTCATAAAATGCACGGTCTCAAACATCTGAAAGTGATACATGATAAATTGAATTAATGAACGAGAAAGGAGTACGGTTGTTACTCAAGAACAAAGTTCCTTACGTTTTTCTTTTTTTCCAAATGTTATTCAAACTCGTCTCTTTATGTGCGAATTATAAACCGTATATTTTTTTTTAACATCCCTATAATTTTTATTTTACAGAAAATTTAAAAGAGAACTGAAAAATAACTGACCAAAACTATGATTGTTCATAAGAGGTTTGAACTGTCGACCTCAAACACATAAATGCTGATTCATATGGCTATTATTTAACTATATTTCACTAAAAAGCGCAGTTGAATTTTGAACAGGCACATGCTTGAATAGCACGTCTAAAAAATTTTACCAAACATTTTTGCAATAATTTAGGACGCTTACTTATTATGAAAAATCGTAACATTTTGAGTTGATACGATCATTTGAAGTAAATTAAAAGTTAAATTAATATTTTCGTTAAACAAGTATATTAAATGTTCTCGTGCTTATTAATATTTACTCATACATGGCTGGATCACGCGTCTTATGCTTAATAAAAAAGTCTTTATCTAGCAAACATGTTTTCTATACTGTCAGTGTTTTGTGCCATAGCAACTATAGTACACCGACTTAGGCAGTGAAAGCGTGACGTCACGACTGTTATGCGTACAACTGACTTCTCGCTAAGTATCACAGTTCCGCTCTATTGCGTTCCAATGAACGCCCAGGTGAAGAATGCACTGCTTTTTATTATATTTAACTAGATTTTGCGCGAGGTATTGCTCGCGTGAATGGCGATTTATCGAAAACAATATCTCTTCCAAGATGAAAAGGCCTCAAACTATTTTGATACCAAACTTCATCTAAATCGGTACAGTGGTAGAAGTCTGAAGATATCATTGATATACAGAGTTACTTTCCCATTCATAATGTTATTTAGATGGCGACTTCGACAGCGAAATTCCAGGAATATTGCTTTTGGAATACTTGTTAGGAATTTTCTTTTATAATTTTCATAAATTTTCATAAATCTTCCAATGAATAAAAGCGTTTAATATTTGTTTTATAAAATACTGTAATATTTCTAGTGTAGGTAAGATTTATCAAATTAAGATTATAAATTGAATTTAGATTATTCATTCGGCGTTACATTTTGTAATTTAACTATTATTACAAATAGGATATGTGTTACAATGATGTTACAATGCCCTTTTTAACCATCGACGCAAAAAGAGGGATGTTATAAGTTCGACGTCGATGTCTGTGTCTGTCTGTGGCATCGTAGTTCTCAAACAGGTGGACCAAATCCGATAGTATGATTAGGATGACAATGAAAGTTGTTCAGATTCGTGGACTGAGTCACTCCTTAATCGTATGCTAATGAATTCAATTTGCCGGTATAGTAGCCATCGTGTTGTTATTAGTTAGAACTTGATATCGAGGCCTCGAGCATCAGACGTCAATCACCGGTCTACCTGGCTCGCTTTCCGGTCCTTGCGGGAGATATGGGCTGCGATGAAAAAACGACCTTTGTCTGGTTATCTTTATCTGTAGTGTGTCGAAATCGGACGTATAGAAACAAACAAAGATGTATGCATTTGTGAATGTCTGCCTATTAAAAAATATATAAAACCAGCAGCCCTTAAGTTAAGAGTCTTATCTTAAGAGTCGGCAACGCATCAGCAGCTCCTCTGGTGTTGCAGATGTCCATGGGCGACGGTGACCACTTTCCATCAGGTGGTTCGTCTGCTCGTTTGCCGTCGGATATACATAAAAAAAAAAAAAAAACCCGCCACGGCTTCGCACGGGTCGAGGTATAGGTATTTAGTTCTATAGCCTATGTTCATCAGGAATAATGAGGATTCTGATGGTGAAATAATTTTTCAAATCGTTACTGTAATTTCCGAGCCTATTCAATGCAAACAAATAAATCTTTCTTCTTTAAAATATTAGTGTTGATTTTAATTTGAAATTATAGTAATACCTATTAATGTCTACCAAATAGTCGATAAATCGATTTTAAAAACAGAACGGTATAATCAGATTTATTACAGATTTCTATTTAGCAATAAAAATTATGAGATGTTCACAATGTTATTACTACCATTAATATCAAGCCAAGAAAGGATTTGTTTTTTTTATATAATAAATTTGAAAATTATATTTTGTGAGTTTGGTTGTTTTTCAGACACTTGGAATACCAAATTAAAACTTGTATTGCATGAAGCGATTATATTAACTTTAAATTAGTAATTAGGTATATAAACGAGACTTAGCACGAACCTTTTCATTGTTTGTTTCTTTAACGTCTCATCTCATCTCAATGGAGTATCATCCATCGTAGTCGCAACAAAGTCCTTAGTCTTGTTATTATATACTTGTATAAACTAGCTTTTGCCAGCGGCTCTGCACGCGTTAATGTCGATACCTCGGGAACAGTTAAATTTCTCGGAATGAAAAGTACGGACCTCAAACCACCTCCATGCCAAATTTCATTCAAATTGTTGCAATAGTAGAAGCCTGAAAAGAAAACAAACAGACTACTTTCGCATTTTATGGATAGTATGTATTTAAAGTTAAAAAATAATATTTAAATCCTTACTAATATTATAAATGCGAAAGTGAGTTTGTTTGTTTGTTTGTTACGCTTTCACGCCGTAACCACTGACCCGATCATCATAAAATTTTGCATACAAGTTCTCTGGAGTACGGAGAAAGTACTATTCCCGAGGGATCGACATTGACGCGGGCGGAGCCGCGGGCGAAAGCTAGTTAGTAATATTGCAGGTTTATATTTGTGTTACGATGGAGTTTGTATTTTATAAAGGTGCATACCTACAAAGATCTGAAGACAGCATATCAAATTAAATTTGAATGAAATACCTAAAACATAGCAATAAGTCGTCGTCGTTGTGTACATTTATTTGTAGTTTACTTTTTGAGCCGGGTACAATCCGGGGTGGTATTTGATTTAAAAAAAAAAACGTATCTGCTTTTATAATAAGTTTTTTTTATGATCATTGTAATTTGTTAATTGTTTATGAATAACGTAAATGAATGATTTAAAAAAAAAGTTTATTTTTATAACTTGTTTTGCCCACTACAACAATGACAACTTGGTAGTAAGTAATTATAAATAATTTTGGGATTGGCAGTTTATCCACCATCACATAAAAAGCACTCACACGAACATAATTCCACACTTATAAAAACAGACACCCACAACAAATAAAATTACCGTACCCTATTTCAATACCTTTTATTCGGGAATTATTGCAGATTCGAAGGGAATTCTTTTAAATAAATCATTGATAATCTTTCATATTTAAAACCGACTGCAGCCAAACTATTCTTTTAAAGTATTTTACAACTAGATTATAAAGGTGACAGCTACATAAGTTTAAACAATATGAATTGTATTTTTTTAAGGCATATATACACAAAGCTTTGAATATGCAAAGCGCAACGACTAAAACTTTTCCGCAGTTATTTTCGTGAGCTGTAAATTTTGCTACTACTGTTTTAACTCCTTAACTCGGATACTTTGACTCGTAAAAACATATTAAAATAAAATGAAATACAGATAACAAATGAATTTGTTTCGTGTAATCATTCGGATATTCTGATGCATAAAGTTAGCAATTATGGAAAGAATGTTTTCCTTGATAAGAGTCCCGTTTCATGTATTTTTGTATTTATGTATTATATATTATTGTATATTTTAAGTAAATATATTTTTGTATTTATGTATATTTTAAGAAGTGAGTATATCTCACTCCAAATACTTACTGCCCTGTTGCTCTATTCCAACGTAATGGGGTTGTTTTACGCTAGTTTTACTCTCAGTAAGTTTTGACGAAGCAAAAACAGCCCTCTTTCAGTACTCGCTAAATCGATTGTGCGGTCTATAAAATCTTTTTTCATTTAAAGTAGAATATTTGTAACTTGAATAGGTAACTTGTAAACTTGTAAATTGAATAGGTTGTAACAGTGTGCCATAGGCCTAATAAAACAAAGGGAACATAAGTAAGTGTGCGAGTGAAACGGCAAATTTTACCTGAATACTGGGATTTTATTTATGATGAAAATATTTAATGAAGCTGCCGCCGTAATATATGAGCCAAAAATTAACTTTAAATATACATATGTATGTACATGCATCCGGTTATCCGATTTCTACTTATCATCATCGTCTCAGCCACAATAAGTCCACAGCTGGACATAACCTTCTCAAAGGATTTCCAATACGACCAGTTGGAAGCGACTTGCATTCAGCCAGCGTCTTCCTGTGACCTTAGTCAGGTCATCCGACCACCTGGTCGGTTGGTGACTTGACCCACCTAGACTCTAGTTATCAGTTCAGTTAATAAGCTTTAGCCCATTTAGATGGCATCGACGAGGATAAACAAACTAAAATACATAATCCCAACGTTTACATTTTGTGTGCTTGGTTGTTTATATTTAATTACAATCAATTCCGTCATAATCACTCACATCACCATTATTCAACACGCTTGTGCAAACACATACTACAAATGAAATGTGGTACGGAAGATCGAAATATTCACTTATTATGGAATTATTTCAGAACAGCTGACTGAGCCGCGATTCCGTTTTTTTTCTAATCGATTTCTAATATAAGAATAAGTAGTAGCTTATCCCGTGGTCTATACATCTAAACTTTAACTACCAATTTTCATGAAATTCAGTTAATTCTTCAAGAGTTATAAAGAAACATCATACAGGAAAAACAAATAAAAATCATCATGTATAGAGCTTATGAACACGATATCTCTGAAAACAATGTAACTTACTCCATGATCAACCCCTACAGATTTATTATTAGTATTAGTATTTATTTTTATTTATTTATTGATGATGATTCGGAAGATATTCTCAAAAAACATAGAAATATTAAATCTTTAGCCTAGGTTTCTAGGTGAAAACTAGGAGGTTTGCCATTAATCTAGCCGTATGGTGTCGACACAAAGCTCTGAAGATCCAGTAAAAAGCGCAATGAGTAAAGCTTTTCTGCAGTTATTTTTGCGAGCTTTGAATTCTGCTTTTACTGTTTTAATTCAACTCGGATACTTTATTCTGCTCGTGATGGGATGTTATATGAAATACCAATAACATATTAATTTCTTGAATGTAAGCAGTTACAATATATTTTTACATAGGTACATACACACGTACTAATCACGTCCTTATCCCCTACGGGATGAACATATTCTAAGCCCGTGAGATAAGCTCTTAGGGCCAAGTTTAGCATGATAATAACCTGTAAGAAAGTTAATCAAAACAGCGGGTTGCTAGCCGCATCGCCTATTGTCAAATGTCTCAGAATTCACTCAATATAATCACTAAATTTTGCATACCCGTTATCTGGGGTATGGAGAAGGATATAGGATACATTTTATCCCGGGAACAGGTACTGTTCCCGAAGGATTGACATTGACGCGGGTAAAAGCTAGTAATAATAAGTAGTTTTCCATCTACACGTCCTCGTTACATGCTAAATGTGGCCATAAGGTCTTATAGACCTAGTCTCTGTCTACACCGCACGGAAAAAGATGTGAGTACTATATATATATATATATATATATGTATAAGTAGCTGTTGTTTCGGGAGATGTAAATATACTGATGAATATGTAGTAAATCAAAAAGGTCATTCCGAAAAAATACTTTTAGATAAAGTTATAAATGTTATCAAAACACGCCTACCCATGGCACCTCGACATATATTCATGGAGTCTATCTGCGATGATGAATAGCGATATATTATGTTAACATACTCGACGGATCCGAGGCGCGGGTGAAATATAAAGAACGAGATAAGCCCCAACCCGAAATGTTACACTTCGCTTAGATCACTCTCATACATAATATGTACGATTAATACGGCCTAATACTTTTTTACTGGTATTTGATCACGGTTCTGGTGCTACTTTAGGGGATTTGGGTTCAGGCCGTAAAAACTCCGAAATCATATTACAACATTAGCCTTTGCCCGCGGCTCCGCCCGCGTTAATATCGATCCCTCGGGAACAGAGAATTTCCCGGAATTAAACTTACTTTATGTCCTTAAAGCGGCCATAGGATGAAATTTGGTATGGAGGTAGCTCCATAACTTTCAATTTTTTATTGGTATTTGAAGGGTGGAAAGATGACAGACAGGCAGACTTACTTTCGCATTTATAATATTAGTGTGGGTTAGTACGGATGGTTGCCGTCGTTATACAATAAAAATTGTTTTGAAAACGGGGGACTATTATTCATATATACTAATAAAAAAACTAATTAATCATAATAAAATAAATTGAAACAGCTAGTTTAATGTATACATATAGCCATTTTACGGCTCGATGGAAGAAAAAGAAGCTTAGGACCGACCGCACGCCTGTCAAAACCCGTAAAATGCCTATCAAACGCGGCGTACGCCAGTCAGATGTACCACTATCCGACCCCGTCACACTCGCCACCGGAATAGAGTGCGTAGAGTAGGGTGACTTGTGACTTGTAGCATATTTTGCCTCGTCGCCTATATGTATACGTCGCAGCAACTCCCATCTTTTGCAAGCAAAAGATGAGAGTTGCTGCTCTCCAAAAGCTTTTGCCATAGATTCTCAGATTGGCCCTTCAAGCTATGCATGCACGTAATCGCGGCCCATCAGGCAATATGAGAGTTTGCTGTCTCTCTAAGCCTTGCGCATACAGGCAACGCCCAAAGCCGAGGCCTCTCCTGGGGGCCCTTTGGTGATGTTGTCTATAAAGGCTGAAGGCACTCTGCCTTCGCCTCAAATGCCCGGTGAAGTAGCAAAAGCTCACTTGGAGCTAGCTACATAGTCAATAAAAAAAATCAGATAGTAAACCTAGCTCCGACGTACCATTGCTGAGGAAGCAACTGGGAAAAAGCTCAGGTAGAAGGAAGCGATTAGGTACATAGTACCTACTTTACCAAAATGAACACTTTCCCAATATGACCACTTTTTCATAATGACTAGGTACTGCTTTTCCCAAAAAGACCACTTTCCCAAAATGGCCATTATACCATATTAATATTAATTAATCTGAAGATTAATATGCCAGTAGCTAAGCTAACAACATTGTCCACATATCCGCGTACGATCGGATTATGGTACGATTAAACTCCAAACCCTTATCAAAAATAGGTCTTTGCAGGCGCTTTTCAGATCGAAACACATTTATAAGGATCTAATTAGGTAATAGCTTATTAATTTATTACTCAAAAGCTATTGACTACAAGCGTTTAGGTATCACAGTAGAGATGAAATGCTGAAAGAATTTCTTTTCAACAGTTTAGGTCTTCTGATGGCCCTGGACTCGGTATATGCCGTGAGGGATTTAGGCGTGATTAGTGTGAAATGTACGAGTATTAGTTGTGACCCATGCCAGCAATAAACGGGTTAGAATATTTGGTAGTATTTTTTCCATATAAGTGAATTCAAAAACATATCGACGCAATACGACCGTTACAAAAAGGCAACCTCCTAAACCTTCGGGACCCCATTGAAATCGCTCCACTGTAAGTCTGTCTGTCTATCCATCTGTCACCAGGCTCACAGTTGAAATTTTCACAGTTATCGCCTTCCATAGCCTTTGTCATTCGGGCCTAACTGTATGAAATGCGAAAAAATATTCGATAGTATTCTTACCATTATAGTGAATTCAAAAACGCATCTACGCAATACGACCGTCTCGAAACGACAATAAAAATAATTGTAGTGATTCTCAGCCAAGCTTCATAAATTCGGCGCGTCATTTAGGGGCGTCTCGCAGGGGTGTTAACGGGGGTGATCGGGCCGCTAAATTGTGGAGGGAAATAAGGCGCAATTTAGAGGAATACAACTTATGGTGACTTGATGGTATGTATCCTATTTTCATTGTTCAATTATATTATTTCGCTAACTTAACTATACTTATATTATACATAGGGTAAATTTTAATCGTATGTTTGATTTTTTGTAATGGATAAACTCAAAACTAACGGAACTGTCTTAAAAAATATTTCACTAATAAAAAAATAATTTAACCACAAGTAATATAGATCATAATTCTACTAATTATTTATATTGTAATCATGTAATATTATAAATAAAACTAACTAAAAATAAAATAACCTAACCTTAAGTCGGTTTGCTTGTTGACCCGGGGTCGTGGGTTCGATTCCCACCGGAAGCATACTTTGTTTAGTTGCTTCCAGTTTGGTTAGGGCATTGCAGGCTTGAATCACCTGATTGTCTGATAATAAAGATGATTCCGTGCTTCGTAAGGCACGTTAAGCCGGTGGTCCCGGCTGCCATCTGGTAGTCGTTAAAGGAACCACGTCAGAGGCCGAGAGGCGGTTCCGAAGAACTCTGACACCAGTATATGAGCATAAAGATTGTTAGAACCATTTTTTGTGTATAAAAAATTTATTAGATTGAGGCACTAAATTGTAAAGTTCTGACACACAACGAGTTCACCTGTCGGAATTGTACTACAATTTGCAAAATATGTAAACTTGTAATTACAATTGTGTGTCCAATAAACCAGTTTTTCCTACAAATATGAAAATTGTCACCTGTAAAGAGAAAATGTTTATTAAACAGAAATATGTAAAATTGTAGGTACAATTTTACAATTTTGTAGATTTTCCACCATTGTAAATTTGTAAGTCGTAATCTTTATTAAACAGACACTTGTAGAATTGTAACTTGTAAAATACAATTACAATTTACAATTTGTAATCTTTATTTAACAGGGCCCAGGGTGTGCATGGTCGATTGACCGTGACACCTACTCGAAATGATGATGATCTAATCTTGTAAGTTAAATTTGATCCACTTCCCGGAATTTTACCCACAGATTGAGCTAAAATTCGGCATGCATATGTAAATCGGATGATAATACAATATTATGGAATCGTTGCGATGATGAACTAAACAAGGTAGGTACACCAATCGTGCTTGGGCTTATTTGGTTTGTTTTGGAAAACACTTTACAGTGTGAATTCGTTTATAATAAACTAGCTGTTGCCTGCGACTTCGACCGCGGCAATTTCTGTTATTAATGAATAATTTTCCCCCGTTATCAAAACATTTTTATTGATGCTTCGCTCCTATTGGTCGTAACGTGATGTTTTATAGCCTAAAGCCTTCCTCAATAAATGGACTATCCAACACAAAAAAAATCCAATTTTAACAAGTAGTTCCTGAGATTAGCGCGTTCAAACGAGCAAACTCTTCAGCTTTATAATATTAGTATATATTTTGAACTTTATATAAGAATGTTCAACTCAACTGTATAAAAATACAGAATACTCATAATGGTACCTCTTTCCCGACATAGCCGTTAGAACTGAGGTCGGTCACAGCAATGTTCTAGGTTAAATGTTTTTACACATGCAACACTGTTTGTATTTCTGTACGTAATGTTCTGTACAGAATACATACCCGATGTATTCCGCGGAGATATCTATACTAATATTATAAGCTGAAGAGTTTGTTTGTTTGAACTTGCTAATCTCAGGAACTACTGTTTAGAATTTAGAAAGGCCTATACCTTTCGACTCCATCATCAGTCGGTTTACTCGCTAACTTTTGACAATTGCGGTGCACGTTTTGATGGTCACTTCAACATTCATTATCCTTACTAATCCTTACTAATATTATAAATGCGAAAGTGAGTTTGTTTGTTTGTTTGTTACGCTTTCACACCGTAACTACTGAACCGATCATCATGAAATTTTGTATACAAGTTCTCTGGAGTACGGAAAAGGACATAGACTACCTTTCATCCCGGAAAAAAATTCTATTCCCGAGGGATCGACATTAGCGCGTGCGGAGCCGCGGGCGAAAGCTAGTATAATATTATAAATGCGAAAGTGAGTTTGTTTGTTTGTTACGCTTTCACGCCGTAACTACTGAACCGATCATCATGAAATTTTGCATACAAGTTCTCTGGAGTACGGAGAAGGACATAGGCTACCTTTTATCTCGAGAAAACGTACTATTCCCGAGGGATCAACATTGACGCGGGCGGAGCCGCGGGCGAAAGCTAGTAGTTTATATATATTAAATAAAAACAGTAAATCATACGAAAGCAGCAATGTATTTTGACGCGACGATCAAAACGTTGGACACTGTAGTTGTCAACAGTTAGAGAGTAGGCCGGCAGGTCTATAGCACCATAATATTACATTGTCATCCGACTAACATGAGTACATACAAACTCAATGAGGGGTACTGAAATAAGCAGATAGGATCATATCACACAAATTGAGCTAGCCCCACAGTAAATTGAGGTCCGTCCCTTCTGTACTGAGGGCAGTCTGCCCTCGCCTTGTGAAATAGCAAAAGCTCACTTGGAGCTAACTACATAGTCATATCAAAAATAAAGCCATACTAGCTGATCAGACGATCTACCTAAGGTCACTGGAAGACGCTGAATGCAGGCCGCTATCAACCGGTCGCATTGTAAATCCTTGAGTATTGGGAGGCCTATGTCCATCTTCTTGCAGATGAGATGAGATATACCTACACAATTACATGATATTGGATATTCTTAAATGAACTTTTTGTTCATTCTATACATGTATTGTATACGTCTTCGTCCATATATAGAAACATGAACTCATTCAGCATTTCTCTCAGTGTCTCTACCGTTACAGATGGCAATGATTGAAATAACGCTTCTTAATGATGTGGGAAACTGAATGTACGTACTCGTAGCCACTACTTCGTGTACAATCGACCACACGGCGAGCGTTATAGTTACTGATTTAGGTAGCTAGCTTGAGGCCTGGGGATCTATCATCGTGATAAAGGGTACTGTTTTCATAAGAATCTACATTCACGCGAGCGAACCCGCGGGCAAAACCTAGTATTATAAAGGTATGTGAAAGTTTGAATTAGATGTTTTATAGTCTCTCACGCAATAACTATTAGAATCGATTTTGATGAAACTTTAAAATATTATTAGCCAAGTTGTTTAACATGGACATACGCTTCAAATGACCAGGACAAAGTCGAAAGAAAAAGCTAGTAAAAATATAAGTTGAACAGTAAACAGAGAACACTCTCTCATATTATATACATACGCGGCTAGCTCCGTGGCGCAACGGTCAACACGCCAGCCTGCGACACGAGAGTGCCCGGGTTCGATCCCCGGCCAGGTCAAGATGGAAAATGATCTTTTTCAAATAGGCCTGGGTCTTGGATGTGTATCTATACATGTATTTGTTATAAAATATAGTATCGTTGAGTTAGTATCCCATAACACAAGTCTCGAACTTACTTTGGGGCTAGCTCAATCTGTGTGATTTGTCCGTATATATTTATTTTTTTATATTAGTTGTACGGAACCCTTCAAGTACCAGATCGATTCACACTTATCCGCGTATAAGTAAATTCCTGCAATGAGGAATTTCTGAAAAAAGTAGTGGCAGCACTGAGGCGTTGGGTCAGGTAAGCTGTTATTGGGCAGCAATGTGCCAGTTGTTGCTGCTTGTCAAATATTTTCAATGAAATCGGCTCATGAGACCTTACTATTCAGTGCTGTCATCTGGTAGTAAGCATTCAGAAAACCATGAGGCTTTTCCAAGTTACTTTTTCATATATAAGGTTTTATTATAAACGAATCCACACTGTATAGCGACAAATTAACCTTGTCTACACTAATATTATAAAAAGACGAGATTTAATTGTTTGAATTGAATAGGCTCCGAAAGTACTGGACCGATTTAAATCATTGAGACTCCTAAATTATTCCGTTATATCCGTGATGAACGTAGGCTATAGAATATTTTCAGAAAAGTTAGGGATCCGTATGAAAATTTCGATAAGAAAAAAAATATTGTCACTAAATTTACCCGAGCGAAGCTGGGGCGGGCCGCTAGTTTAGTATAAGAGTTCCTATGGCCACCTTCCGACTCCCTCATCAGACAAGCGCAAGGATTCCATAATACTGTATTGCCATCCGATTTACACATGCATGCAAAATTCCAGCACAATCGATAACCGGGAAGTAGATCAAATTAAATTGCAAGATTTAATTACAGACACTTATCGGGACAAGTGAAACTTAATAATAGCTTGTAAACTATATATATATATATGTCGGAAACGGACGGACGACAGCGCCATCTGTCGTCATATTTTCCTATTAATGCGAGACGCCAGCGCCCCACCCGGCGTTGACAGAGTCTACGACGTAATGGGCGGACGAGTGTCGTTCAGTTCGATTGCGTCCGCCGCCAAGTGAAGACGTGTAGAAACTGTCGCGTATCGCATTGTTTGTTGATTTGTGATTAATTGAAATTATTCATAGTGTTCGTGAAGTAAATACTTTCATTGTTTTAAATCAACGTTTGTTTCAATTACCAACACTTCCCGGTATAACTCCCGCTCCTGAACGATAAAAATGGCTGAGCTCGCACCACCCTCGCCGACATCAGAAGTGAGATCAGTGTTGGTACAATCGCCGAATAAAAACGAAAGTGAAAGTGACCGTTGGCATACTTTATTTGAATAACAAAATGCAAACATGCAAGCACTTATCGAAGCTTTGCAAGCGCCGTAAATGACTAACAAAGTGGTGCTACCCGCATTCGACCCCGATAAAGCAGATATGGACGCAAGATCGTGGTGCGCGACAGCAGATTTGTGTTTCGCCGAGAATCCATTGTGTGGCGGACAACTTCTTGTTGCAGTCAGCAAGGCGTTAAAGGGTGCGGCATCGACGTGACTATCACAAATAGCATACCATGGTATGACGTGAAGCGAGTTTAAGGTACTGTTTACTACCAGATTTGTTACTAATGAGACTTGCGCGGAATTAAATTAATCTTAATGTTGACAAACCCAGTGAAAAAGAGACATTATCCGCTACGCGAGTCGTTTGATGACGTCGTTGACTAACCGCTGGAAGGATGCAGATAAAGAACAGATCGCAATAGCTACCGTACTCGTCCATATTTCGCAATTTGATACGAGGTTGCAACGATTGGCATTTACCACCGATATTAATTCAAGGGAAAAATTGCAAAAAGAGTTGCACGCCTCTCTCATTCGAAGCGTAAGCTAAGTGCTGGCGAAACAAACGGATTCGATGTTAAACGAGTCAAGACATCGTTACTGAAATGTTTTAATTGTGAAAACACAAAAAAAAAAAGACACAAACGATCTGAATGTCGAAATAAGGTTACGGATGGAAAAGGAAGGACAACTACGACAATACCGACCCAACCAGCGCAGAAGCAGACGACTAGGCCCCTCACGTGCTTCAAGGCAAGCCGGCACACATTGCGAGCAAGTGCAGCGGTAGAAGCAGCCAGGCAAGCAGTAGCAGCAGCCATAGTCCTACACGCGCTGAGAGGCGCATAGATGTTTGCGTCGTGCAGTCACCTTCAGGCGTACTACAGCATAACGGTAGGCAATATTGATTTTTTTATGATTCTGGTGCTGACAGCTGTAGTAGTTCTTGGGATTTGAAGTGGAAGCTGGCCAAATTAGACCTAATCGTAGGAAGATAGAGGCTCTAACTGCTCTACCCCCTCCCCAATCTGTGACCCAATTACGTCAATTTATCGGACTAGCGTCATACTTTCGTCAATTTGTGAAAGATTTTTCTCGTATAATGGCCCTTGTATCGTTTAACTTCTCTTAAAGGTGATTTAGTTTGGAAGCCAGAATATGAGAGCATTCGACAAAAAATTATTTCGATTTTAACCAGTGACCCCGTTTTAACTATCTTTAATCCCCAACATCAGATTGAGTTGCATACAGATGCTAGAAGTTTGGGATACGGCGCTATATTATTTCAATTGATTGAGGGAAAACGTCATGTTGTTGCATATTTTAGTAAGCGTACGTCACGTGCAGAGAGTAAATATCACTCATATGAGTTAGAAACTCTAGCTGTTGTGAACTCTATAAAGTATTTCAGGCAGTTTCTCCATGGTAGAAAGTTTACTGTTGTAACGGATTGCAATTCCTTGAAATCATCCCAGAACAAAAAAAAGACTTAACTCCCCGAGCTTATAGGTGGTGGGCATTCCTTCAGTCATTTGATTTAATTATAGTTTATAGAGAAGGCAAAAGAATGTCCCATGTGGATTTCTTGTTTCGGAATCCTATACCTTCGGCTAGTTCACAGCCATCAACTTTAGTTGTAGAGGAAAAGCGCATACATGTTACTGAGATATCTTCTAACTGGCTTCAGGCTGATCAACAGCGCGATGTAGAGATTTCTAAGATCGTCTCTGACTTACAGAGTGATCTCATTGATGAAGAAGTGGCCAAAACTTACGTTTTACGCGCAGGCGTTCTGTATCGTAAGATTTAGCGCAATGGTAGAACCAAGTGTTTACCGTATTTACCCCGGTCATTGAGATAGTCTGTCACTAACAATTTTCCCGACTCTCTTGTTCATCTTGGCGCTGACAAGACCAGTGAAAAGCTCTATGATTTTTATTGGTTTCCTGACATGACCCAGTACGTTAGGAAGTTCGTCGACAATTGCGTCACCTGTAAAATTTCAAAGTCCCATTCAGGGAAGGTTAGCCGTGTGGTATCCGGCAGAGTAGAATAGGACCACTCCAAGTCTTCCCGTGGATGTCGTAGAAGGCGACTTAGGAAATACAAGCTAAACAAAGCTTATCTGAGAGACCTCTCCCACCCGTCTGGCCAGCGTGGAGAGTGTAGGCCAAGTCCTCTGGCTGCTCTGGCCAAGTATGGTTCTAGTAGTACAGAGAGGGTCGTGCTCCTGTAGTGGAGACTGAAAAGGACCTGATGATGATGATTCAGGGAAGGTTCAAGCTGAACTTCACCCAATACCTAAAGTCTCGATCCCATGCATACAGTCCACATAGATGCCACCGGTAAATGAAGTGGGAAAAATGATAAAAAGGAGTATGGCTTCGTTCTCATTGATGCTTTTACAAAGTATGTCCTATTGGCACACGGCTAATATCGATTCTTAGTGTAGTATTCGTGCAGTAAATGGTAGCGTTGCACTTTTGGAGTACTCGTATTATTGCTGACCAAGGCAGATGCTTCGCTAGCAAAGAGTTCCGCGATTTTTGAGAAATCTAAAATATCGGATTGCATCTGATAGCAACGGGCTCTTCCAGGGCTAACGGCCAGGTATAGCGTATCATGAGCGTCTTGAAGTCTATGTTAACTGCTGTAGAGACTAGCGCTGATAAAACGTGGCAGGATGCGTTAGGTGAGGTGCAATTAGCGATCAACTGTACCATTAACCGCGATACGAAAGCTTCTCCTCTTGAGCTGTTAATTGGTGAGGTTGCAAGACCGTTGTCCCTTATGTGTAGTGATGTTGATACAGAAGTTGATATCGAGGAAGTTCGTAAATCGGCATCTGAGAATATTCAGAAGTGTGCGCAGTATGACAAAACCCGATTTGATTGCACCAAAGCAACCATTAGTAATTTCTCTGTTGGTGATTTTGTATTATTACAAAACGAGGAACGTAATCGAACTAAGTTAGATCCAAAATTCAAAGGTCCTTTTAAAGTTATTGAGATACTGGAGGGAGATCGTTATAAGTTGAGGGCTTTAGACTCTAATCGTACTTATAAGTACGCGCATGATAGGCTAAGGAACCAGCAAGTCATGTATCAGTCGAGATTGAAGCTAATGATGATAATGACGATGAGATTCAAGCTTAATTAGCAGTGAGAACTCGAGTAAGGGGACTCTAGCGGCCGTAGTTAGTTCGACCGTACCAGTAGTTATTACGTAGTCGTAGCCCGATAGAAATCGGTGTCTCCTGGGATTACCCAGGTAGTCCGTGGGTGCGCGGTGCGCGTTTGACTCTGGCGGAGGTTGTGGTCTAGCGAGACCATTCGTGTGTTAACAGGTGTCACACGGGCGATCCACTCGATGGATATGCAAGTTGTGGTCTAGCGAGACCATTCGTGTGTTAACAGGTGTCACACGGGCGATCCACTCGATGGATATGCAAACAGATCTGATCCATGCGCTGGATGTGAAATAGCAACACGATTGCTGTTCGGCTAGAGAGCCGTGGCGTTAGATGTCTTACTCGAGAGTTATTAGTGTTGAGAATTGACTGATGACTGTAGTACGTAACTCTGGTTCTAGTATAGTGAAATATGTCCCATATTGTCTGATTAAGTTAGTTTGTCTAGAAATTAGATTTAAAACCTAGTTTAAAGATTTGTTGTTTCATTTGAAGAAAAAAGAAGAGAAATAATAGTGTGGTCAGAGATGACCGAGTGGAACAGAAACTCTCGTTGTTTGTTTTTGTTTACAGAATAGCACCCGAGGACGTGTGCAAGCAGGATGGCCGTGTCGGAAACGGACGGACGACAGCGCCATCTGTCGTCATATTTTCCTATTAATGCGAGACGCCAGCGCCCCACCCGGCGTTGACAGAGTCTACGACGTAATGGGCGGACGAGTGTCGTTCAGTTCGATTGCGTCCGCCGCCAAGTGAAGACGTGTAGAAACTGTCGCGTATCGCATTGTTTGTTGATTTGTGTTTTATTGAAATTATTCATAGTGTTCGTGAAGTAAATACTTTCATTGTTTTAAATCAACGTTTGTTTCAATTACCAACACTTCCCGGTATAACGCCCGCTCCTGAACGATAAAGATGGCTGAGCTCGAAACACCCTCGCCGACATATATATATATATCTTAAGGATTAGAAATATAACATAAGGATTAGAAGCTACATGGCAAAAGCCTGAAAAGTTTTCCTAATTTTCTACCATTCCCATGATCCATTTCAACAAATGTAAGCGAGGGGAAAGCTGAAAACCATTCTCATTTTTCTCCCAGACAAGTAATGGAATTGAACAATGTGAGACAAAAGGCGCAATCAAAGCTATAAAGGTATAGATATAAGGGGATGTAAATGATACTCTTATAAACAGAAAACAAGTCACAAGAATTTTAATAAAAGTGCACGGGAGTAAAGACAATATAAGGAGAGGCGCTTCGTAAAGTTCAATATACTGATTGAATGTCGTAATAAAATTGATTTAGCTAGTTATTTAAAAATTATTGTTACGGTAAAGTTTTGCGAGCTCACAAAACTTGGTTTTGCTTGGACATTGACGTAAAACAGATGTTAGAGTAACACAGTTACACAATAGTAACACAATAAGTAAAACAGTTGAGAAAAACACCTCCATTAGCCCATCATCGTTTTAACATGTTTCTGCCATTTGATCTGGGAAAAAAATTCATAGAAACAATTGCTCTTCACGCGCAGTATGGAAAAACTAATCGAAATAGCAAATAACTTAGAAATACTACGGAAGCTCAAGGATAGAGTTCCCAACAGAAACCGGTAAGGCACAACATGGACATTCGACATAAGTCTTAGTGATGCAGCTAGATTCCCTTATCGGCAGGCAGTCGGCCGTAAAACTTCGCCAAATCATGTTACAGCACAGCACGAATGCTTTCATAACGGACCCCGGGCAGGCTTGTCTCACTCCCTGCCATTATGAATCGTATATTTAGAGCAATAGGTATAATATTGGTTTGCTGTAGATATATAAAATAAAAGGTGCTGCGTTCCTACGCGAGCTAAATTATACCGTATCGCTAAATACATTGAGTTGATATTTCTTGAATACCTCACCTTCTGTGCCCCGGGCTGCAACAGCTCACATAGTATCACAGCTAAGGATGTAACCGGGCAAAACGCTCGAATAATCATGATAATCAAACTCACATGCCCATGATCACGCTAAATTTGCGTTTTCAATGCTTTTAAGTGTTATCCTAGGCTTTGTCTACACCTTACAGATAAAGATGTAAAGTATGTATGTTAACATATGGACGGATACATGGACAAGATAGACCGGTCTACAGAGCGAAAGTAGTGCTCCATTAACATTATTAAGGTGCAAAACCCTTACAGCCTTTTTATTAAAGGTGTTTCTTTTAGAATATACACCAGCTGCTGTTCTTCCCACGCAGACCATATAAGCCAGTTTAGGGAATGGGCGAATCTGAAGAACCATGTCATGGCGATGCGGATAGCAACCCATCACTATTGTGATTCCATTTTCAATACTTACACACTAAACACGCTTTCGCGCGTGTTATGGTCTTGGGGTCTGTCTACCCTGTATTGAAAAAAGATGAGATAATAAATATTATGTTTCAACTGGAAATCAATACGTACCTTATATTATAAAACGAGGAATAAAGATGGGTTTAAACTTTTATTCAGCCATAACAAGTTAACGCCTCCCAATAGAACATTTTAACTTAGAATCACCCTAGAATAAACTTAAATCCACATTGAATAACAAAGAACGTATTTATTTCCATAACAAACTGCTAGTATAATATCAGAGCAAAGTATAGCATGATGCGTGTGTACTTTAGCAAAGAAAATGGGGATTGATATTAAGTTAATTACCTGCCAGGCCGAAACGTCCTTTTGTCGGCCATCCGAACCAAGTTCATTGATTCCGTCCTGCCCCCCTTGCTCCCATAACGCCTACCGGTCATGTAGACCTCTGAAGCTCCTTAAAAACACCTCTCGCAGTCTGCATTTTAGTAAAAGTATGCGAGGAGGGGAAGGTCTCGTGAAATGGTCGCCACCGCCAACATGTGTTTGTGGCATTGGCCTTTTATTCTCTCCATTCGAATTACAACTGTATCACAACAACTTAAAGTTTATGTTCTAAAAGTATACCGACAGAGTATTTTACAGAGCAGCTTTTGTAAATTGATTGTAGGAGTGTAGCAAAACTTTGCCCAAATATACTTATGGCTGATGTAATTAACTGATAGTAAACTGTTATACACTACTTTCCGAAAAAATGGCAATGGATTAGTTAACAATTATTATATTTGTATCTCTACCCTGCTTGTCTAATAGTTTTATCAAACACCTAAGGTAAATGTACCAGTCATTGATATTGCCCTAGAAGTTGATAAATTTTACTTTAACTCATTATAATAAGAATTCCTCCACAGGTATCAATGAAACGTTTATTAATTATACTAGTAGCAATATCTCTGAATCCAACCTAGAATTACTTTCTTTGTGATTGGCTGTCAAACATTAACATTTTCATTTTGTTTACAATAGTGTCATTACGCGTTGGCCCTCAATGTTTATGTTGACAAATTTGATAAGGACGTTACTTGTTTCGAACTGTGTTACTCAAAATTGAAGCTCATAAAGTGGTAATTTATTTTATTCTATTTGGGATTGTATGTATTATATATATGTTTCCTTTTTATAACAGTTTTATAATAATTAAATGAAATACAAGGGTATCAAATACTAGGACAAAAATCATCTGATTTCTAGTACTTGATACAACTATCATCTACTAGGTAAATTCTCATTTGCTCGATTCGATCGATTTTTTATACTATTACAATAAGCTTAAGGTTGAACTATTTCAGTTTCAAATATAGCTTTTCTAAGTGACTTCTACCTAGTCGTTGATATCAATTACTGGAACATAAAATATCAAATACTAGGACAGAAGAAAAATTGTCTTTTTTTGTGCTGGTTCTTATTTAATTAATAAAATATTGTTACCACACCATTTAAAATTCTTTATTTTGGGCGAAAGAAAAGAAAAACAAGGAGAAGAAGAGGAAACCTGAGAAAATCCCCCAGAAGTCACATCAAATAAGTGGCAAGAGTACCATAAAAATAAAGAGAGAAATAAGCTTGCACAACTTGAACAGAAACAGAAAAAAGCTGAAGAAAGAAAAAGAAGAAGCTAACAAAAACAAAAAAGATAAACGCCGCGCAAAGAAACTGAAAGAAAAAACAAATTTACTTATGAAAAAATATGGATTGATTTAAGTAGCGAATCTGAATGTGTGGTGGTAGAACAGACAGATGATCTCAACAGCGATGATTCTAATAATTTTAATATTTTTCTGACTATTTAGGAATTTCAAGATGTTTAGCTGTACTTATTATTTTATGGATCAGTATGTATGTCTGTCTGTCTGTCCGTCTGTCACCAGGCTGTATCTCATAAACCGTGATAGTTAATTTTCACAGATGATGTATTTCTGTTACCGTATAACAACAAATACTAAAAAAAAATATTTAAGGGGGCTCCTATACAACAAACTTGATTTTTGCTTGTTTTTGCTCGATATTGATAACGGCAACAGGTAGACGCTTGAAATATTTACAGAATATTTATATAAATATTCACTTTAAAAATAAATAATTAAATAACAATAAAATAAATATTAAAGGGTCCCATACAACAGACATGATTTTTTTGCCCTTCGTGCGCGAGTCTAAGTCGCATTTGGCCGGTTGATGTTGATTTTACGTAATTTTAAGAAGTTTTGTTAAATTATTATCTACAATTGCTATTTTTTTTTAAATTATTGTATTTTTTGTCAAGTGCGTACTTATCAAGTACTAGTTCACTGGCTTGAAAAAGTCATAGTCAATTACTGGGACAATTGAAAATTTGCCTATCAATTACTGGTACAATTTTAGTCCTCTCGACAAAAATCTATATTAAAATAAACAACACTGATTTTCTTTACTTAAGTTCAATGTAAGAGAAATGAAAGACTGATTAATATTTTTTACTTACTTTGAAAATTCTAACTGAAATAAATACATTGTTATAAAAGAAAATGTGTATTTTTCCCACTATAGTATCAACTACTGGTACATTTACCTTAATTAACTAAGAACGTAGTTTAATTGAATCCCACTTAAATATTGTAAAGGTTAGTAGATTTGGATCTTTAAACTGAATTAATTAAAATGTAATAAATCATGATGTTTCAACAGCTGAACCAATATGCATCTTCTTCTCAGACAACTTTTGGGTCGATCTTCTATATCTATAACGTAATTCCATCTTCTAGTCTCTATGGAGTCCGCCAGAGCACTTGACGATGTTTCGCGGCTAATTATTTTTCAAAATGGTTTTCTTTAACAAGTCTACAAATATTACGGAGATTAAAGTGATTTATTTTTGTTACGGCTATACACCTGAATTATTCAACCGATCAGCCTGAAATATTGTAAACACATTGTCGTAAGTACACGAAAGGAAAGACAGTCTTCCCGCGCTATCTACTTTAAAGGCAGGGGCGTAGCTACCGCCGTATCAGCCGTATCAATGATACGGGGCCCCGGGCAACCGAAGAAACGTGTATCTATTGTTTACTAGCATATGTTGCTGGGCAAAGGTATTTCCCATTCCTTTATTAAAATCCTTATTTTGTGCTCATATCAACCATTCATTTTCAAAACAATTCAATTCAATTCATTCCCAAAACAATTCAATTCAATTCATTTATTTGCATAATGTAGGTATACAGATGTTACATGTCCATTAGTACCGTGCTTGTCAAACCGTCACTTCCTAAGCCTACCTCGCTTCCTGTAGCCATCCTCTAGTTTAGATGTTTTGTGATTTAGACCGCAGTGGACCATCAATTAATGTTAAGATTTTTTTTTTATTTTAAACTTCTGTAGCCAGATTCAAAGGCCCCAGACAAAATGTCGATATAGGGCCCCCTAACAATTTACGCCACTAAAAGAGAGCAATGATACGGAAAAGCCTAGTCTAAATATATATAACTCAAAGGTAACTGACTGACTGACATAGTGATCTGTCAAGGCACAGCCCCAACCACGGGACGAATCGGGCTGAAATTTGGCATGCAGGTAGATGTTATGTCGTAGGCATCCGCTAAGAAAGGATTTTGATCAATTCTACCCCCAACGGGATAAAATAGGGGGTAAAAGTTTGTATGAAACGACACTTCTTAACGCGAGCGAAGCCGCGGGCAAAAGCTAGTTCATAAATAAGACGTTAAATTGCAGGCTCTTAAAGAAACGTAAAAGAAACTCAAGCCTGCCTAGTAATGTCTAAAATAGTGTTCCTTCGATCCATTTACCCCTACAATACGAATAAGTTTAGAAAAGTTTATAATTCTATATTAGGTACCTGAGTCGGAATTTAATCTGGGTTTATGAAAAATATCAGGTAGCGGCGCTGAACGCTGGCTCGAGGTCGATTGATCGAGTACCGCTGCGGATGTACGATAATACACACTTCCAACTTAGAAAACTTCTTTTAACCTTTTTACTTTACTTCATAAAGACTGGCCAACTAAAGCTCAAAATAGGGAAGAATGGAAAGCAGAGAGGAAGACCTATAACTAGCAGTGGGAGTAAATGGACTAGTAATAATAATAACCTTTTTACTTATTGAACCCGTGCCTAACAGCATTAAAATCGCTCACGTATGTTAAGCAACCCTGGGTGCAGTCCCTACAGTGATGGGTAACCGCAAGTGGCTTAAAAATATATCGAGTTCCTCCGTGCTTCGAAAGGCACGCAAAACCGTTGGTTGTTATCTTTGATGGCAGTCGTTAAGCTATATGTTATATGTTATAGCGGCTTGAAAAATCTGACACCAGTGTTGGCCACTTACGCACCGGAAAATCAAAATATAACTTATTTATCAATATTTACACTTCCCTTTTTCTCTCTCTTTCTCTCTCCTCTCTCTCTCTCTCTCTCTCTCATTCTCAGCTGGATTATGTCGGAATCCGGATCTAGTTATGAGGATAGGTTCTATTTTTCTATATACTCCAATGAATGATGGTACAAAGTTTTTAATTAGCTGATTGCTACAGGAAAATTGCCCAAGCAAGGTAGGCAAGCCAAAAGCTGAAAAAAGGGTAACCTAACCTAATGCCAACACTAGGAAGATTGGCGTAAGGCAAGAAGAAAAGGTATAATTTTGCACCAGATGTAAATGTTTTTACCTGTATACAACGTGATTTTGAACCCCCTAGCTATATTGAAATCTGGGAATCAGAATTCCTAATGGAACACAGAATTGCAAGAAAAAAAGGTGAAAAACGAAAAAGAAAATTAGGTTTCCCATACAAAGTCGCCGATCAGCTGGACGAATTTCTATGAAAAGATAAATTTATTTTTTCGTATTTTAACTTTTTTTCTTACAATTCTGTATTCCATTAGGGATTCTGATTCCCAGATTTCAATATAGCTAGGGGGTTCAAAATCACGTTGTATGTATAGTGTTACATCCATCGGAAAAGGGGGAGTGATCCAAGTCTTAGCTGGCCACCACAAGGCACCCGTTTCGAGGACACTTAACCAGATACATTATAGAATATAAATATAAATAAATATAAATATATGCGGACAAATCACACAGATTAAGCTAGCCCCAAAGTAAGTTCGAGACTTGTGTTATGGGATACTAACTCAACGATACTATATTTTATAACAAATACATATATAGATACACATGCAAGACCCAGGCCAATCAGAAAAAGATCATTTTCCATCTTGACCTGGCCGGGGATCGAACCCGGTCACTCTGTGTCGCAGGCTGGCGTGTTGACCGCTGCACCACGGAGCTAGTCAAAGTCAGAAAGATCCATAGTTATGACATCTGTTAAAGTAAATATCCATCATATTTATCATTGCCGTAAATAAGCATCAACTTAGCTTCATTTATTCATTGTCTTAATAACTCGTCAGTCTGATTTTGGAGCTGACTTAGAGCAGCTCTCACCCCTTATGGAGTGAGAGCTATGTTAGTCCCCACCCGCTACTGTTAGTCCCTTCATGCCAGCCACCAATATTACTGCAGCCTCAACGGATACAGCAGTATCGACCAGGGTTGCATGCATCAACTATTGTTGGCAGGCATGAAGGGACTAACAGTAGTAGGTGGGCGCTGGCCAGCAATAGTTTGCTTGAACTAACTGGTGGCGGAAGCACGCAAAGTAAGTTATCTCAAAGTAAATGCTTACTATTTACACCTTTTGCAAAACTTGTATACTAAATCGAACCTGAAACTTAAAAGCAGGTGTTGTCATCACCGGGTATCCGGGATCGATTAACTGAACAGGTCAGTTGGAATTAATTTTCGTCTGCTCATTGAAAACCGGTTTGTTTTAAAGGGATGTCTGTTTATGAAGGCACCTTGAATAAAGTTGTTTCATTAGATCACAGTTTAGGTTTATAGTAAACAAAAGTTCAGTTACAAGTTCAAGACAGAATATTTAATAGTAATACTACGAAAGAAGTACTTTCATTGCATTTTTCGTAATTTTACTCGACGGTCTAGGAAAAATCGGTAAGTTCGCTTTAATTCACGATTGCGCATTTTTTTAAATTTAAATTTTTATTTTATTTTTATTTTAAATCAACGCCCTTTCCGTTGAATTAAAATAAAAATAAAAAAAAATGCACAATCTTTAAAAGTAACACAACGAAATAAGAAAAATATGAATTGCGGATTCATTATAGATTTTAGGGTCGTAAAGGTAGTTACACTTTTTTACTTATCACTTTATGGTACACCATAAGTAGATAAAGTAGATAATTAACAAAATACCGGGGTCGCAGTTTCCAACTAACCTAATTTTCTAGAAGCAATTTTTCACCTTTTTTACGGTTAGCAATTTGATTTTACAGTGAATCCTTACTAATATTATAAATGCGAAAGTGAGTTTGTTTGTTTGTTTATTTGTTTGTTTGTTTGTTTGTTTGTTACGCTTTCACGCCGTAACTACTGAACCGATTATCATGAAATTTTGCATACAAGTTCTCTGAAGTACGGAGAAAGACATAGGCTACCTTTTATCCCGGAAAAAGTACTATTCCCGAGGGATCGACATTGACGCGGGCGGAGCCGCGGGCGAACGCTAGTATCTAATAATTCAAATCATAATTCGATTTTTTATGACATTTTCGTTGAATTAAGATTCCATGGAAAAATACAACGAGCAATCAATATCCGTTAAAAAATCTTTGATAACTTTGTTAAATAAACAAATATATTAATACTAGCTTTCTTCCGCGGCTCCGCCCGAGTCAATGTCGATCCCTAGGGAACTTTTTTCCGGGATTAAATGCACCCTATGTCCTACTCCGTACCCCAGATAACGTGTATGCAAATTTTCATGATGATCAGTTCAGTAGTTACAACGTGAAAGCGTAACAAACAAACAATCAAATAAACAAACAAACTCACTTTCGCATTTATAATATTAGTAAGGATTAGGATAGGATTAATTGAAACATACTTCTTTGAAATATGTTTCATTTAAGTGGGTATATAGTTGTTGAAACAAAAATACAAGAACCAAATATTAAATGCAAATTTTCTGCGAAAGAAAATTATATGAAACTTCTGTCTGCAAAACACACCCTTAGCAATTATATCGAATTGTTACTGTTGTGATTACATTACATATGAGGTAAAGTAATGAGGGTATTTCCCTCGTATGCTCGTCATTAGTCGTAATTTGAACTAAATGAATACCTTAGTAACGGAATTAAAATAAACACATACATACCAACTTACCTAAAGCTTTTCAATTAAAAACGGGTAACCTACGCAAAAACGAAAAAGCTTTTTTGTCGTACAACAATCCAACATTCATTTTTTCGAATATTTAATTGAATCAATTTGAAGATCATTTCTTTACAAAACCTTTTTGTGTCAAAGAGTTTATTTTAATGGAACTGTTTACATTTTCTATGGACTCGGAACATTAATTAACGTAAGGTCGGACATTTAAAAGAAATAAAAATCTAATCATTTGAATAACAAAGTCGTGTAATTAAATCGTGGGACCCGAATTTGTCGTCAAAAAAGCGTTTTGCTTCCATGGATACAGGATGCCTTGACAAAGGAATAATTTATTACATTGGTGTGGCCTTCGACCCATGTTGAATATTGTTGTCCGTCACGACGTCTTAGCATATAAAGGTATTCAAAGTGTTTTTTTTTAAATGAACTAACATGCTGCACACCATCACGCACCAAATTTTAAAAGTCATATAATTAAAAATAAGTATAGAGGGACAAATCATACATATTGAGCTATCCCCATAGTAAGTTGTGAACTTGTGTCGTAGGATACTAACTCAACGATACTATATTTTGTAATAGATACTTATATAGATAAACATCAGAAACCCAGGTCAATCTGAAAAAGATCGTTTTCCATCATGACCTGACCGGGGAATTAATATAAGTACTAACCGGGGATCGAACCCGGACGTGTCGCCAGGATGGCGTGTTGACCACTGCACCACGGAGCTCGCCAAACGCTCCAATAAATGCTCCACTACACTTCCATTTCAATGCCAATATGTAATGGAAGTGAATCAAAATGATGGCAATACTTCATAGGCTTTTTATGTTTTTATTATTATTTATTTACATCTAATTTTACATCAACGAAGATTAAGCGCGAGAGATTTTTACAACATCTAAGCTAATGGAAATTCCTATATGTCTACCCCATGGAATAAAGAGCTCGTTATTCCGAGACCTATTCCCATGGTAAATTGACGTGATGTGATCTATACATGTATACATGCATATACTAGGGCGAGAAACGGCAATAAAATATACTTACTAGGTATAAGTCGTATCAGCTAATTTGTTTCTAAGGCAAAACACCAATCTATTTCCTTATATACAGGGTAAGTGATATCTAACGCATAACCTCCCAAAGGTGACTAAGGTACATCAAGATTAACTACGTTTGTTCTATGACTTCTTGTAATCTATTGTTTGCTTATTTCATACAAAAAAAATTCATCGCTACGAGGTAATAATAGTACGTATCTACGCTCACAGCTATAGTAGAATTAAACATACACTTAACGTTTGATACACAGCTCGGCCATTGAGCTTCTCGATTGAACATACGAGTATGTTATACGGAGACGCAATTTTACGTACGTACAGTTCCTGAATACATACTAAATATCACGTCTTTTTTCCTTGCGGAATAGACAGAGCTAGGTCTTGAAGACCTAAAAGCCACGTTTACCATGTTGGTGGGCGTGTAGGTGGAAAACGAAATCAAAATAGTGATGGGTTGCTAGCCGCATCGCCTACTTACATGATTCCTCAGATATTCGCCAGTTCCCTCGATCGGCTTTTACGGTCTGCGCGGGAAAAGAAGTAGCTAGTACACATACATTTTGTCGTTTAACCCAATACGTACGTTAAAGTTCAATTTAAAATCTGACATAGCCTGTTGTAAATAAATTATGGTAACCGATGCTGTGAACATTTTTACGAAGATCGTAAATTTCCTGTGAATATTATTTTGTAGGTATGTTCTTAGCCTTTTTATAAATATTCCACCTTTAATAGGGTTGTTTCTAAAATATACCTTTTTAAATAATTAATCCGTCTTAGAGATTTACGAAAAATATTAAATACGATTTATTTTATTAATCAAACAAAAGATAATAAACATAAAGCGCATCAAAGTTCAAGAGTGGGGGCTCATGACGCAACAGGCCGGTAAAAAGTGTCCCGTATAGTGACGTCACGCGGAAATTTACTCGGCTATATCTTTATCAATTTTTATTTGGTTGTAAAAAGAAAAAATACGTGTTTAATATTTTTTAATAATCTACCAGACGGACTTATTATTTTGAAAACATGCCCATTAATAATGAGGTTCAGGCTTTTACCTTCTGCCTTATTATTTGGCCAGCAGTTTGCAGATTAAACTATTGGATTTAATACATAACTTTTTTAAGGCAGCAACGTAATAATGGCGCCACTAAAGATGACTCTATAGACGATTATATTATTTAATATTTAAGAACTAGGTCCTTTATTTTAATTTAATATAAATATTTATTTTATTCTATTTTTTAGTATTTGTTGTTATAGCGGCAACAGAAATACATCATTTGTGAAAATTTCAACTGTCTATCACGGTTCATGAGATACAGCCTAGTAACAGACGAACAGACAGAGAGACGGACAGCGGAGCGATATTAATAGGGTCCCGTTTTTACCCTTTGGGTACGGAATCCTAAAAATAATTGAAGCAATGAAGTAGACTCTTACTTTTATTTTTCGATTGATTCCAACAACTTAAAATAAACCGTCTTAATATAAAACACTCTTTTTCGGTACTCTTATCAGTCGGACTACTTACTCTTTTGATTGCTACGGTCACTGTACATTGCAGGCCATGGTGTTAGCCATACACCGTACATGACGGGATGTTGATTGTAGGTTGTAGATTTTGGTGTGGAGATACAAGATCACGTAGAAAGTAGTTTATTTCTCTCGATGTTACATGTTGATAACTGGGTGTGACGGATCCTTTCTCGATGGCAGCCCAGCAGTACCTCGACCACCGCTGGATAGTAACTTGGCTAATCGAAAGTATCTCAATTTGTTATTAGATTTGATTCTTATTATAGTATACAAAGAGCTGACACATGACCTACATGGTGTAGGCCACGGGTCCCCCAAATGTGCGAGGTAAACTCGTACAGTCACTGTAGTAGTGAGATAGTGACGACAAAATTTTTTTTACGTAAAAACACTTAAAATACATTGCGTTCTTTGGATGATTAACTATTTTTATTTAAAACTAGCAGTACCCGCGATTAATTCGCGTACATTTTATGTTATGTTTGTATCGGGGCCACGTGTTAGCATAACTGGAGAAAAAATTAAGTAGCCGAAGTTTCATAAAATTCGTTTAAGAGTTATGGAGTAAATACATACATTCAGAAAAAAATCTATAAATCAACAATTTAGATTCTGTATCATGTATAGAGCTTATAAACACGATATTTCAAAAACAAAGCAACTTACTCCATGGCCAACCCTTACAGATTTATTATTAGATTTTATATACACGGTGAAATTTTTATCGTTCGTGTATCAGCCCGTTGATATAAACATCTTTTCCTATGGGACCAATGCTGGTAACTCAAAAAAAAAAATTAACGTTCCCATACAAATTAACCGGGCGGCCGAAATTTTTTGTATAGAACTGAAGCCATTTTTTTTTTTTGAGTTCCCAGCCTCCATAGGAACAGTTGTTCAATATCGATGGGCTGAGTCACCCCTTTAAGGGTTCAGAACGATCAAAATTTCACCGTGTATAAACCGTAATGGATAATTATTGAAGTGACCATCAAAACATTGTACACCGTAATCATAGATTAAAAAAAAATGGCGTCAATTGTCAAAAGTTTGCGAATACGCCGGCGGGATTACATCATTAAACGACCAAAATAAGTTATAACTTTGCCGTTCTCTAGGCTGTCATTATCAATATGATTTACATTTAAACCCATTAAAAACAAATAGGCAAATAATTAATCCGCGTTATATCATGAGAGTGCGTCTATTGTTCTAGCCTTGTTCTGAGACGCGTCAGAAATGTGTAGCGCCATCTATCGGCGGGTTTAGCAAACACAATCACAAACATGATATATAATGGAGGGCCTGACAGCGACTGCACATACCTACGATGTGTGATATAGTGATGTAACGAATGTCATATTTTGGACATTCGCGATTGCGAATGCGAATGCGAATATTTGCTACCGACATTCGCGAATGCGAATATTCAGATTTTGTTTAAATTTGGCGCCAATTCACTATCGCTTGGTGACCTTGATAGCAGTTCCGTTCGAACGAGGCGTACGTAATTGTAAAAAATATTTTTGTTATTAGAAGAACATAATACAATACTTATATATTGGTTATAGTTTATGGCGACAATTTAATTTTAAAGCTATAAAAGAAAAAAAATATTTTGTTTCTTAAAGAGTTTACTTATGATTCTAAT
Organism: Elegia similella; assembly: GCA_947532085.1. Classification (NCBI taxonomy): domain Eukaryota; kingdom Metazoa; phylum Arthropoda; class Insecta; order Lepidoptera; family Pyralidae; genus Elegia; species Elegia similella. The sequence goes on along the minus strand of OX383940.1, from coordinate 17,523,939 downwards.
AATTATAGTTTATTTTTTGTTGACAAATAATGTTTGTTGATTGTTATTTTTAATTTTGTTAAGAAGTAGAAAAGGTAAAAATTCATAGAAGAATTGTTTTTGTTTGTGTACAATGTTTGTAGACATTATAATTTTAGATTTAAGGTTAATTTCTCAAAGTTAATAAATAAATGTTACCAACCAAATGATAAAGAGAAGACTGATTATGTGATGAAGAGGATAAATAATTTTCTTGAATTAAAACATAGTTAATGTATAGATTTTGTTTTATTATATCAACCAACAATAAAAAAAAAAATAAAAAAAAAATATTCGCAAAAACATTCGCAGTAAATTCGCGAATGCGAATGCGAATGCGAATATGCAAAAATATGCGAATATCCGCGAATGCGAATGCGAATATTCGTTACACACACATTATCACACTATCACTAGTGTGATATCAAAATTTGTGTTTTTGTTTCTGTCGGCGATCCTCATTAAAGAATGATAAAGTCAAAAATACTACATTTAGAGATTTCTGGTTTAAAAAACTTTATTTTGCCATATAGAATTACATTCACTTGCAATGAGAAAATTACAATAGATTTGTATTAAAAAACAAGTGAGCGTATATAAAAATAAAGGGTAGTTTTTAGAGAGTATAAACTGTAATACTGTTGAAAAAGAATAGTAGATTGTGACACAAGGGTCTAACATAATACTTTTAGTGAGAGCAATATTTTGAATCCAGATCGGAATGAAGGAGGCCAAGGAAGACTCCTGAATGAAACAAGGGATTCAGAGCATATTTCCGAAGTGTAAGTATTAATATAAATAATAAATAAATATATACTGAGAAATCACACAGATTGAGCTAGCCCCAAAGTAAGTTCGAGACTTGTGTTATGGGATACTAACTCAACGATACTATATTTTATAACAAATACATAAATAGATACACATCCAAGACCCAGGCCAATCTGAAAAGATCATTTTCCATCTTGACCTAGCCGGGGATCGAACACGGGCACTCACGTGTCGCAGGCTGGCGTGTTGACCGCTGCGCCACGGAGCTAGCCGAATAATATGTTATACCGATATGGCACATTCTGTTTTTCATCTCCTACAAACATATATTATGTATGTAGTAAAGACATGATACATACATATATTATGTATGTATCATGTCTTTTCCCATTGCTGAGTAGTCAGAGCCTAGGTATATAAGACCCGAAGGCCACGGTTAGCATATTGGTGGACATTAGGTGAAAAACGGAATCAAAATAGTGATGGGTTGCTAGCCGCATCGCCTATTAACATGATTTCACGGAATTTTGCCCGTTCCCTCGTTCGGCTTTTACGATCTGCACGGGAAGAGAAGCAGCTGGTACAATCTACGCTTTTTTTTTCTACCAGACCAGCATGGAAGAGTTTCCATCTGCTTCTATAAGAAAAACTATTTTTGTGTTATCATTCCCACAGGACTAAAATAAAGTTTGAATTTTGAATTAAAAATTCTTTTTTTCGGAAATAAAAATGTATTAGACCCTGTGTAAGAGCCATTGCTCTTTGTTTTTTGAATAAATGAGAGGAAAATAAGTTTATATACCTAGATATTTTTAAGAAAAATACCTAGTAGACATTTTGCCCCAATAACTTTTAAATTGTTTAATGTACTTTCTTAAAACTAAACATTAGCTTAGGTTGGGCTACGATAGGCAAATAATTAAATTTGATGCTCTCAATCAGGGCTAAAAGGCTCGACATTTCTGTATGAATAAAGCTGCTTCTGCAACGCAGAAATCGGTATTATTTTTTAAACTTTCGCGCTTTAAACACATAATTATGTATATAAACGGGACTTAGCACGAACCTTTTTATTATTTGTTTCCGTTGACGTTTCAATGGAGTTACATTCATCGTGGTCGCAACAAGACTGGAGTACTGCGGTGTCATCTTGTGGTGGTGGACGCAGTTTCACTAATCATTTTTGATAATTTATTTAAAAATAATGTAATTGCGACCATGTAACTCCATTGAAACGTCAACGGAAACAAATAATAAAAAGGTTCGTGCTAAGTCGCGTGTATATACCTACATAATTATGCAGAAATCGGTATTTGTTAAAACAAAAATGAAAGCAATTTTTACTACCTAGGTAATATGTCAATTAAGGCATTAATACAAACAAACTACTCATTTACGACTAATCTACGTCCCATTTAAAAAAAAATTAATTGTAAACAATGATTTGACAACTTATCTGTGCAACTGACAGGTACATTTCGCGGAAAATTTAAAAAAAAGTCAGTGTTGCCAGTAATTTTTCCATAAAAGTAACGCAAGTTCTCACATTTTTTTTGTATATTTAGCAAGAAACTTCAACATCAACCCCATAAAAGAATTATTAAAATCATTTCATAAATGACGGAGTTCTGAGGTACGAACAAAAATTCAAAAAAAAAACAACCGAATTGATAACTTCTTTTTTTAAGTCGGTTGAAAACTATCAAAAACATAATTTCAAGTACCGAACCTACATTAGAAAACAAAATCATTTTTTACCTAGAATTATTCCCATCTCCAAATATCTTTATCAATATGCATCAAATTGGTCTATCGAATTAACAAACAAACAATGAAAAAATACTATACTATAATATACAAATAAACACGTTACAAAATAACAAGTTGGTAAATATTTCATGAAAATCATTACTCCTTTTGGCAAATCGGTTACAATAAGTTCCAATATTTATTTCGGAGGAAATGACACTGGCAAAATAATTTCCTTTTTTTTGTTCATGTAGTCAGGTTGACATTGTCATTTATACAGAAAAAGAGTACAAATTATAACCTCGTAATAAACACCATAATCGAAAATAATGATTTCAATAAAAGTTTATAGGTAAAATCTAGTGACATTTTTAAAAAGGCGAAATTGAAGAAATATTTGCCAATAACCGTGTCGAGAAGGTTTGTTTACCTTTAAAAAATTTTTTCTCGGGACAAATAGTAGATACGATACTATGATAGATTTTTTCTGACTAGGTATATTTTATTATTACACTATGATTTTAATTGGCTCTGTAGTTGTATGAAGTCAATTTGCGAAACGTCAACACGCAAATATGAAGTAATAAATATCGACAATTTACATAGAATCAATTAACTTTCACTACAACGATTGCATCTATCTTACAATCTGTCCTCAATCAAAGCAACAATGCCCTTTACCAGATTTTAATACATACTTACACGTTTTCCGAGATAATATACCTTAACATCCTAGAAATAACGAATAATCCATCATTGTCGATAGTAAAGTAATTTTGTTGAAATAGCTTCTTTCATTCTTTTGATGTGGAAAGAGAATTTATTTATGTGTGTGTAGTCTCGTCTTCACTGTGTGTATAATGACACTTTTACTATGAAACCTTGAAAACGACAGAAAATTTCGCGTATAGTTATCCATTGATTGTACAATGTCAAGACTTGGAAATACCCGCCGTATACAATCAGCAATGGAGTAGGAAAGTTGCTTTCGGTTGAGTTAAATACGCACATGGGGCAAATCGGCAACCAGCTGTGCCGCCGCGTTGATAATCGTGTTCTGTTTCATTTTCCTGCCATCGCGAGCTTGTCGTGGGCCCGTTTTTATACGTCACGTCCAACGTTTGCGCCAACGTTTGATTTACCCGGCAATGTTTAGTTGTAGCCGGTTTTGTAGGTGAACGGCCTAGCAGGGGGTCTTCCTAATTTGTTGCGGTGTTTCACTAATATTGCCTGATAATAAGTCGTCACGGGCGCACATGCCCTTCCGCTAGCAATCGCAGGTAGTGTCCTAAAATATATTTTTTAGATAAAATCTATTGTATTTGAAGTTGTCGAAAGTTTAGGACAAAGCTATTGATAGTAAACTATTGATAAGTACGACTGCTTGGGAATTTATGGCAGCCTACGCATTTTTCTCAGGTTACGCTCACGTTAAATATCTTATGAATGAAGAACTAGGCTCTCATGAGAGTATTGGGGCATTTATAGCAAAATTACGTACATTTTAGTGTTAAATTTAATGAAACCTAATATGTAGAAAATTGTAGTTATATTCTACACTGACGTCATCGTTTATATTAACGGTACATGTACAGTGATGTACTTACAGATCATTATTTTCTATATAATATTTTTTATAATATCTGTATAATTATTTGTATAATAATCCTACATTGTTGATTTTGAATTTACTGGCAATATTTTAATATTCGAATCAGAACCCCTAGTAGAATATAGACTGCAAGAAAAAAAAGGCCTCCCATACATATCATATGCCTTAAAAACCTGTGTTTGCAACTTACGAAAACAAGCAAGCATACAAGTTCACTGATCATCTGGTCAAAATATAAGTACTAGCTTTCGCCCACGGTTCCGCCCGCGTCAATGTCGATCTCTCGGGAATAGTACTTTTTCCCGGGATAAAAGGTAGCCTATGTCCTTCTCCGTACTCCAGAGAACTTGTATGCAAATTTCATGATGATCGGTTTAGTAGTTACGTCGTGAAAGCGTAACAAACTCATTTTCGCATTTATGGTATTAGTATAGATGGGAAGGATAGGAAGTAAGGATAATTTTGTCTGATAGCGATATCCTTACTTTTTATATTAAATATATTTACTTATAGTATATACGCAAAAATTTGTATGTATGGATGTTTGCTCTTTGTTACTCAATCACGGCTGAACGTTAAATTTTGCACACAGATAGGTTTTATCACCTGGATTGGCACTTAGCCTACCTTATCCCAAAAAAAGTACTGTTCAAGCGGGATCGACATTAACGAGAGAGGAGCCGCGGGCGACAGCTAGTCTAAAATAAAATGCAACTTAATATCATACAGTAAAGAAACTGAATTGACATTTTCAAATGCCCACATAAAGTGAACGAAATTTAATCTGTAAAAGGTCAAAAAGGGACAAATGTCACATGTAACTTCATCAAAATCCCTTTAGCTGTTCTGGCGTAATTGAGTAAGAAACATCCATATCCTTTCATACTCACAAACTTTCGCGTTTATAATATTACTAAGGCTTTATAATATTACAAGCTAAGTCTCATCCCCGAGGAACTTCTCCGAGCGCAGCTCTTTAAATATAATACAACAACTTTAAATTTATTTTTGACTTACCTTAACTATTAATAATGATTTTCAGATATAATGATTCTAATGAGTAAATTCATATGCTAGCAAACATATAATGCGTTTGTATAAGGCATGTTTCAAAATCAGCCCTTATGTTACAATAAACAGATAACAGCGTGGAATGAGACAGAAAGAGGACAAGAGAAAAAAATGGAGAAAGCAGAATAAGAAAAATCACACACAACGTTTTTAGTAATAAAATCCAAAGGGCTTTCTAGAAGATTATTAAAATATCTTTCTAATGTTTTTTGCGATTGTTACGCATATTAAATCACCTTATCATAATAGACAAATGTCAACTTAGTCTACCTGCGACTATGAAAACTGCTAAGTTTTCGAAACGTTAGGTGTAAAAATAATGTAATGAACGATAGAACCGTATTAACTCGTTTACTGACACGGAACCAGACACAAAAGAAATAACAATAGAATGTGATTTAATTTAAATGTTGTCCCTGTATATTGCTCTTGCAATGCAATGTTTCTACAAAAAGTAATTTTTGTAGAAACATTGCATGTCAAAATCTCCAACACTGTTTGATTCTAAGCTCCTAGGGGGAGAATCTCAAAGGGGGTGCAAAGGGTCTCGGTTAATATAAATATTCAACAGAGGTTAACGGGAGGTGAACCACCCTTTATAAAAAGTTAAAATAGGCGCGCCATAGCTGTGACGGTTTCTTCAATCTTTTTGACCCTATTTTTAGGTGTAAGTGTGAGCATTTAGCAAAAACCGGACAAGTGCAGGTACCATTATCAATAACTAATATATATAATATATAATCCTTATCCTTACTAATATTATAAATGCGAAAGTGAGTTTGTTTGTTTGTTTGTTTGTTACGCTTTCACGCCGTAACTACTGAACCGATCAACATGAAATTTTGCATACAAGTTTTCTGGAGTACGGAGAAGGACATAGGCCACCTTTTATCCCGGGAAAAAGTACTATTCCCGAGGGATCGACATTGACGCGGGCGGAGCCGCGGGCGAAAGCTAGTAATATTATAAATGCGAAAGTGAGTTTGTTTGTTTATTTGTTTGTTTGTTACGCTTTCACGCCGTAACTACTAAACCGATCATCATGAAATTTTGCATATAAGTTCTCTGGAGTGCGGAGAAGGACATAGGCTATCTTCTATCCCGGGAAAAAGTACTATTCCCGAGGGATCGACATTGACGCGGGCGGAGCCGCGGGCGAAAGCTAGTCTATAATAAGTGTAAAATTATTTAAAATATTTTTATTATATGATGTAAGTATGTAATTAAAAATGTATGCTTTTCGCAATTTTTCCTTTACCTGTGCTATAAGACGTTGCTTCGTACCTAATTTCAAAATTCCGAGTTCACGGGAAGTACCCTGTAGGTTTTGATTACTTTGCAAATGTCGAAAATTTGCAGCATAAACGGCTTATCTTTTGATTGCGAATGCTTAGAAGTTTGATTTATTCACAGCTACAAGGAACAGTAAACCTAAGTATTTGATATGAATTTCAGCTTGATATCTCCACGCGTTCCTGAGAAACCGGATCTTGACAGACAGACAGACGCACAACAAAGTGATCCTATAAGGGTTCCGTTTTTTCCTTTTGTAGTACGGAACCCTAAAAATTTATCGAACAATAATTCACGAAATATGTAGGGTAGACTGTAGTCATAGGTACTGTTGGTAGTGTTGGACTTTTCATATTATTATCCTTTTTTATAAACAGAATAAACAAAGTGGAGAAACAAGTAATTATAATTTTAAAAAAACCTTATTCTACTTTCAGATTGATAAGATAATTTAGGTTTTTGATGCCCACATTACAAAGTAATTACTCTGCCTTTGACAACTACTTACAAAATAAATTAAAAAGTACATTTTAAAACCAGACTGGATAAAAACGTCTTGACTAGATTTTCAATTTTTTCGGTAATATTTCATAATCAATATTGAATAATGAGTTCCAAGTACCGAGTGCGTTGTGTAATAGAAGTCTTTAAATAAATTCTAGAAAACTAAATTAATATTTAAATAAGTACTCTTAAGGTATTGATAGATAAATGTCGATTTGCTGGTAAATATATAAAGTCCGAAACTTCGTCGGTCGTAGACTCGTGGTAGAGTCACATTACCGGCAAAATTCATTTTTACTGTAGCATCAAAGGCCGGCTCGTCCGGGGAAGTACCACACTCTCGCAGAAAATCGACGTTTGAGTAGAAGCTTTACCGCTTCTATGCTTCCTTCACTCGGTGCCCCCCTCCCCCCGCGTTTCTTCCCCCCATGTCCTCCCCTAACTCATTGAAAGGCCGGAAACGCTCCTGTCATACCCTGGTGTTGTAGTTGTCCATGGGCAGCGGTGGTCACTTTCCACCAGGTACTTGCTTGCTCGTTTGCCGTTCTATATGACGAAAAAAAACTAACCACGTACAACCTTGTCTTGTCGTCTACATCTTCTTACCATAACTTTTATCCCTAAAAAATTAAGTATAAAGAGAATTGATTTTGACACGACCCCAAATAGGTAAAAAACGAAGACACCATTATTAGTTAATCCCTCAATCCCGCTCTTTTCTCACATCCTACATACCTCCAGCATATTTTGCAATATAAGTACTTTAAGTTCTACAGTATTCTTCGAATACTATAACGCTTTACATGTACTGCACCTGCATATTCTAAAAATCCCCAGAAGAAAGTTGGAGCGCACTGCGCAATTGACCTCACTCTAAGCTGTGAACTCGCTATACTGTTTTTTAATGACTTCGAAGTTTCTATCGATAAAATGCAGAAAATTATGCTGTGAACATAACGCTTCTGATACTGTGTTAGCTTTTTCTTATTTATACGCACGAAAAAGTGTTACGTGCTGTGTGTAGTGATGTGTCACAAAGAAATTCTCTGTTCTCATGAATTCCTTCTCATGGAAATTTGCGGGAAATTTCCAATAATTCTCGAGAATTTCTCAATAATTCCCGTACTTGAGAGAAAGAAGAAGTAATTGTCGGGAAAAGATTCCGATCCGTTCTCACCGTACTCGAAAATTTCGAGCACGGCACAACACTAGCTGTGTGCAAGCGAGAGGGTGGAACAAGCGATAAAGAGGCATAAATGATCGGCCTAAGCGTTCGGGTTGTGACCCATCTATCTCTCTTCCACCGTTATCACGTAAAATTATCGTCCGTAAACCGACTTTAAAGATAACTAATTTCTTAGGCCTCGTTTAAGGAAAGGCAGTAAATGGCGTGGCATTGCTGCCCAAATCTCAAACATATGGCGATGCATAGAGCCGTTTATGGAGACGAGTTTTTTCGTGCGTTAACCAGAAACGTGATTTTGATTGCTTGACGCACGTTGGTGATTGCAGGAATGCAGGGTGAAGAAATTTACACAACATGACAAATTATACTAAATCTAATTTATCCAGTCAAGCAAAAAACGATCTTAAACCAACAATAATACAATTGCTTTTTCTTTACGCTACGTACCATACAAGCGTTACTCCCATTCCGCGACGAAAAACGCCACGCACAACGACCCGCCTGACACACCCAGTCTCCGTACACAAAAGTATGTATGTCTATAAATCTGAGGTTGACTATGAGACGCCGCGGGCAACGCCACGTTTGCCACGGTGTACTACACCATGGTGGATTCGCATATCACTCCAAAAATGGAATACGCTACACGACGCGACGCCCGACGCGCCGAATAACGCGCCTCCGTACGTAAACGCACCCTTAGAGCTTATCCCCGATTGTACTTATCTTCCAATGTGGTGCTTCAGAGCTAGGCATTCTCTTTTAATACAATAGTATTACTACAGGACTACCGTATGTTAGCTGGATTCTTGCCTATCTCCTCTTTTGGTATGCTTTGGCACAAGACGTTAGCCAAGTAGACCTATTTAAGGCCAGAAACAGCATGAAATTGATATTGGCTGCGTTTAAGTGTGTAAGTACAACTGTTCCATATAGTTCCTAAACAATTCCTTATTATTTAATATACTATTTCATACAATTAAGTATAGTAGTAGATTCTTATTTAACTGTATATCTTTAATTTTAATCTTCGCATTAAACTTATAGGTATATCGCATGATTGGTATATCAACTAATAGAACACCTTCAGAGACATTGCTTACTACTGAATCAGAAATGATTAATACAAGTTTAAATCAAAAAAGTTCTTTTGAAATAAGAACATAAAAGGAAATCTTCACAGTGAGTCGATATATTAGAGTAAGGTGTTATTATCCAGTTTACACAGACCTCTGGGACCCTTTGCTTTGTTTGGCAATAGAGTTCTCAGACAGCAGTTAAACTGGCGTACCTTTTACTGGGCCTTGAATGGATTGATTCACCTTCATCGTGGGTGTCGGAGGTCGTTATTTGTATTTGTGTTGTTTACGAACAAATTGATGAAAAAGTATATATGTGCGCCTTAAAAGATGGTACTTATTATAATTAATTTATTAAGTATCGTTTTGCAAAGTATTGCCAGGCGCTTATAGGCCGCTAAAAATATCATATTGTAAGCTATATACAATGCATTAAAAAAATATTATTCAGTGCAATTCGGATGCAACGAAGCTCTTTATTTTATTCACCTAATACCCTTACAAATGTAGTCGTATTAAAAACCGGTGGTAAAAAATATCGCCCATAAGTTAGCTTCACTCTCTACCCACTCTGTATTCCATACTTTCTTTCGTCAAAGTTACGTTTACTTCGCAAAACTGCGCAACACTAGAAGCAAATTTCTAAGATATAATAAATACTCCGAACAATATTTATCGACTGCTATTTAGTGATAATAAGCCAAGTCGACTTTTAGTTTAATTCTTACTTGTTTATAGGATACTAGCGGCCGGCTTCGTACTGGTAGATATAGGTATTTCATTCTAGCCTGTGTTCATCAGGGATAATGTAGTATTCTAACTGTGAAAGATTTTTTTTAAAAATCAGTAGTCTCGAAGCCTATTCAATGCAAACAAATAATAAAATCTTTCTTCTTTATAATATTAGTGTAAATAGAACTCAGAACCATAATACCAAAAGCACTTTTAGTCAGTTCAGGTGGAAATAGGAGTTAAAATGCAAAGAATATGACCTGGTGTATCAATGCTACATTTCTTTTTTTTTGTTAATAATCCCTCGGGAGGAAATACGAACGTCCAAATGAAGACGGAATCGCTCTCCCCGCTACTTCTACGAGTTTTTGCTTTCAAGTCGTTGAGTAATATTCTCTACATTATTTGTGGAACAATTTTATCATTTGTCAACTCGTGAAAAACCTAGGTGGTAGACAAGAAAAGAGTTCCTTCGCGTTTCAACTCCGCTGTGGTTGTTTACGAAACGCTAATATGATAGTGACCATTAAAGTGCTACCGAATCAATCATTTTTACAGAAGACTTACAAAAATGCTTACATTAAAAAAAATCTATAAAAGACCTAATTAAGTAAAATATTATTATTGACATTTCTTATATATTTTATACCTTATTGTTGAATGGTGACTTGATAAGTCTTAATTTATTAATAGTTTTTTTATTGTATTTGCATGCTACTTTTGTTAAAATATGCAAACTGCATGTATTTTAACACGATATTTTGTTCCATATTTTAAGCAAATAAATATTTTTATTCTGATTAAAATTCTAGCAGTATGTAGCTTTAAACACTAATAAATAATTTAAATACAATTAAATGTTAATTACTGAAATGTGAATTGACATGAAAAAGTGTGTGAGAACGCCAATTTTCTGAATAAAAGATTTTTGCCTAAATTACAGACAAGTTGATTATGAATCCCCATCTTTAATGCTTTTATGAATAGCTTTAATAAAATCTTACAATTAGAATTATTGAAATTCTAATTGTAAGATTTTATTAAAGCTCTAAGCTAAGATCGCAAAATCGTAAGACAACATGGGGAAAATTACAAAAAAATCACGCATAATACAAATACAGAAACGACATAAAGTCCTAGCTGTCTCCACCCTAATGTTCATACATATTGGTTCAGAAATTTAGACATGAACACTCAGATATCAGAGATATTAATACAATCAGATATTAATTTAGAAAACGTTTGGACTGGGCGGTAAGCTTTCCATTTATTTGCTGTTTATCATTCAAGAGAATATCAAAATGGATGTTATCAGTTTGGATATAAAGAAAAACCGAAAATTCCCTTTGAAGAATTTGTTTTTGCTCAATGTCTTGAAAAGCTGCAAGCAATATTTTATCTTTAGCCATGCTTCGTAAACAAGGAAGAGTTCTATATAAGAAGAGCTCTGTGGCCTAGTGGTCATCAAGCTAGGCTGCCACACCAGAGGTCCCGGGTTCGATCCCCGGTCAGGTCAAGATGGAAAAAGTTTCTTTTTTAGATTGACCTGGGTCTTGATTTCCTCCATAGGTAATATATACCATCACACTATTGTTGCAGATGTCCATGGGCGACGGTGACCACCATCAGGTGGCTCGTCTGCTCGTTTGCCGTCAAATAAACCTACATAAAAAAAATACCTTTATATTTGTTACAAAAATATACTATCGTTGAGTTAGTATACCATAACGCTAAAACTTACTTTGGGGCTAGCAATATGTGTGGTTTGTCCGTATATACTTAATTTTATATTTATTTTTAACTAGATTTTGCCCGCGGCTCCACTCGCGTTAGTGTCGCTCCCTCGGAAACAGTAAAATTTCCCGGAATAAAAAGTACCCTATGTCCTTCCCCGTGCCTCAAACTACCTCCATACAAAATTAAATCCAAATTGGTTCAATGTTTGAATCGTAAAAAGACACAGTAATTTTCGCATTTATAATATTAGTATTGAAGTATGGATTTAGCACTGAATAGTATTAACAAAAGAACTGAATTGTATTAACAAAAGACAAGTCAGGTCATATTTTGGACATCGACATTATTAAGGTTTAGAAATTATTTTTTTAGCGATGCGGAATAAATGTACTAACCCACACAATAAGTTTACGTTGGCGTATAATATTGTGGTTTTCCTCATTCGTCATAATTAGCAGGAGAGTAATGATGGCACTCGCCCAAAACTCAGAATGTATCCTGTTAGCAATTACTACAGTATCCGACGCATCTGCTGATAATACGTTCTAAGAAATACCACAGACTAACTTCAATAGATTTGAGAATCATGAGTCATAACTACCTACATACATACATACATATTATCACATCTTTATCCCTTACGGAGTAGACAGAACCTAAAATCACAAGACCAAAAGGCCACGTTTAGCGTGTCGATGGGCGTAAAGGTGGAAAACGGAATCATAACAGTGATGGGCAGCTAGCCGCATCGCCTATTGTCATGATTCTTTCGATTTTCGCCCATTCCCTTAACCGACTTCTACGGTCTGCACGTAAAGAGAATCAGCTGGCACATTCTACGTTTTTTCTTTTCTCCCAGACCAGCATGATCATGAGCAAGATCATAGAAGATGAGTCATAAATATATTTGAAAGGCAACGTGGCCTTTCGATCTTATGACTTAAAGGCTCTGTCTACCCCGTAAGGAATAAAGATGTGATAATCCTTATCCATATCCTTACTAATTAGTTAGTATTAGTTATTAGTTAGTTAGTAATATTATAAATGCGAAAGTGAGTTTGTTTGTTTGTTTGTTACTCTTTCATGCCGTAATTACTGAACGGATCATCATCAAATTTTGCATACAAGTTCTCTGGAGTACGGAGAAGGACATAGACTACCTTTTATCCCGAGTTCTATTTCCGAGCGATCGACATTGACGCGGGCGGAGCCGCGGGCGATAGCTAGTATGTATATAAGTATGTAATAAAAAATATTCAGAAGTAAGCTTTCGCCCACAGCTCCTGCCTTATTGAAAAACCCTCGGCACCCTCGGTTCTTTTATTGTTTGAAAGGGTATGCTATCTAATTGGTCCCAAATTAAATTTCATCAAAATCAGTTTAGTATTTTGATTGAAGTCGGTTTTTTGACATGAAAGATATTTAGAAGATACTCGTACCCTATGACCTTCTCATAACCTTGACTATTTGTATGCAGAATATAATGATGATCGGTTCAGTAGTCAAACATACATATTATCACGAGCTTTTCCCTTAGGGGGTAGACAGAGCGTAGGTTTAGTTCAGAAGTTAAAGCGTAGGTACCAAAAAAGAAATTTTCGTTCTCACTACAACTCATTTTGGCAAAACATAATTGAAGTATAAGAAAGTATAATAGAGAGAGGAAGTAAGAGAGAGAAATATAATTAGAGACGAAGTAAAGATATCTATAAATCTCTTTTTTTGACTCCATCCTCAGTTATGTGTAGGTATATTTATGTTGAAATAGTATAACCGAGGCGTGTTTGCTCGTACGAGCTTGTGGGGCGAGTGAGGTATGAGCCGAGATTATAATTATCAAAGGATTTGAATGACAAAAGTTATTATACGTATAAACATATTTAAACGAAAAATAATCAAATAATTCACCTTGTTTTGTAGGAAGACATTTCAATGGCAAGACATACAGAGTTGTATTAAGTGCGCTTCTGTCACTCTTACCGCTATACTGCTATTGTTTTTAATCTAATAACTAAGTTAAATAGAACTTAAAGTAATTAGATCAAACATTTAAAATTAAGAAATTGAACCTATCGTTTTTTTCCATTAAAATTCCCAATGGTCCCATATCCAAACCGAATGTGTATAGACAAATCGATCATTATTTCGAGCTTAATAAAAATACTACAATATAGATTTTTTGAATTAAAAAGAAATATTCTGTGGACTATTTTTGCTCACTAAAGTAAATGTATGCACCGTACCGAGTACTATGTATTGTAAATTATAGTTTTTGAAACTAAGAACTCTTTGCTGAAAGAAAATTAAACAGTTACTTTTCCGCATTAATGCTTTTTACTTTACATTACCACATTATTTTGGTTTAAAAGCTCTCGTGGTTATTTTTGCATTTAAATCTAATCCGCTCTTTATAACTTACAAAAAGGTGTGTCAGGAGTTACTTTATGATAGGCTATGTTGAAAAATAACTTAACTTGCATTATATAGATAGGTTTAGCTTTTTGATACTGAATAGAAAAGTTGTGTATACCTGTAATTGGTGTTTACATTAGTGTTAATTAATTCAAAAGTGTCATCTTCCAATGATGTATGTAAATACTGTTGGTGTACCCTAATAAATAAATAAATAAAAAGCTATGTTTTACTATCAGCCGGTGAAATAATAACTTATTCCTAGTAATCAGCCGCCTGTCTGACACTAATCCTCCTTCGGTATAGATTTGTTCACAAGGTGTTATGTTATATATGTCTGAGAATCAGAATCCCTTATGAAATACAGAATTGTGAGAAAAAAAGGTAAAAAACGAAAAAATAAATTTAACCTTTCTTATAAATTCGTCCAGCTGATTTTGTATGGGAAACCTAATTTTCTTTATCGTTTTTCACCTTTTTTTCTTGCAATTCTGTGTTCCATTAGGGATTCTGATTCCCAGATTTCAATATAGCTAGGGAGTTCAAAATCACGTTGTATACCTTATGGACCCAAACTGAATAGTCTGTTCTTGTTTTAAAATCATTTGCCATATTGATACAGTGATTTGCTTGTTCAACACTAACCATTGGTATTTATTTGTTCATCAAATTATCGTTAGCCATATTCACGAAACAGAAAATAACTTTGACTAAAATCCGTATTACATGTTTATTCGTATGGATGGGTAATCCTGACAACCAGACAGACAATAATAATACCCTTCAAGACTCACAGACATGACATGCTTTGTATTACGTGGGCGCACTATAAGTTTCCGGAATGAATATGAAAAAATACTATTAAAGGTACAAAATTAATTTATTGTTTTTCAAAATAATCTCCCTTGGCGTCTATGCACTTTTTCATTCGATAAAACCAGTTTTGAAAACTTTTGTGCCACTCCTCTGTGGTGACCTCTGAAACGTGTTTTCATACTCCTCGAAAGCCTCTTCTGGTGATGAAAATCGTTGACCGCGTAATTGGTTCTTAATTTTTGGGAACAGAAAAAAGTCACAAGGTGCCAGGTCGGGACTGTATGCAGGATGACTCATGAGTTCTACATTTTTCGCCTTCAAAAAGTCGTTTGTCTGTCTGGCCGTGTGAGAACTAGCATTGTCGTGGTGCAGGATGATACGGCGTTTACGGTTATTTTTACGGAGTTCGTCAATAACTTCCGGCAAACAAATGGTCGTGTACCAGTCACTATTCACTGTACGACGATTCTCTAAAGCAACAGTAGCCACGTGTCCAGTTTTATTAAAAAAAGAAGCAATCATCCGCTTAGATGCACTTTTCACGCGCGCCACATTTGTTGGTTTCGGCTCATCTTGAAAGACCCATACGCTCGATTGCTGCTTTGTTTTGGGATCGTAGCAATAAATCCATGTTTCGTCACCTGTTACTATGTCCCACACCAAATTTGACGCACCTTCGTTGAATCTGGTAAGCGTGGCACTGCACCAAGTGACGCGGTCTGTTTTTTGAGCCTCGGTCAAGTTGTGTGGGATCCACCGCGAGCACAGCTTTCTCACACCCAAATGTTTGTGTAGGATTAATTGTATTTGACTCATGCCTATTTCTAAGGATGCGCGAATTTCATGGTAGGTCACATGCCTGTCTGTTTCAATCATACGGCGCACAGCATCGATGTTTTTGTTGGTCACAGCGGTGGACGGCCGACCATCGCGAGATTCGTCACTGAGATTGATACGACCACGCTTGAATTCTGCAAACCAGCTATAAACAGTTGTCTTGCATGGTGCTTCATTGCCAAAAGCTGTTTCAAGCCGAGCGATGCTCTGTTGAGCTGTCAAATTACACTTAAAATCGTAGAAAATCATACTACGAAAATTTTCCCGAGTTAAATCCATGTTGATGCAGACACACAATTTTTTTAAATGGCGCCACATGGTAAATACAAAAGACAGTCAAATGAAACAAACTGCATTCTACAGCCAAAGAGTTCTATTTTCAAATGTTGCAATAAATTTTTAAATATTGTTTATGTAAGTGGCCAGTTCCGGAAACTTACAGTGCGCCCTATGTAGCTATTTGAACTGATCGAATTAGACTACACTACACTTGATTTTCAGGGTGTCATCCTTACTAGTTGCTCCAGAGCTGCTACTTATTTATCTCCAATGCACCGAGTAAGTAGCGTTCAAATACCTTTATCCCATTCCCCGATCCAACAAATTCCTACCCTTCCCTTGCTTAAATATTATTTATTGATTGATATTTTGTAAGTGAAACAGGCAACTAGTTGCCCTCATTGTTTGCTGTGCCCTAGAAGGGCGTCACCTGTACTTGTACTTCATGAATGTATCCAACACATATCAGTGTGACTCGCAAAAAATTTCATGCGGCCCGCCCGCATGAAATTTTTTTTCGGCGTCGAAATTCTTCTCCATATCCCATTTCCCTTATTAAGACTTACGGAATTTCGGCGATGGCAGAGCATAGGTCGTACATAGACCTAGGTCGCCGGTTCAAGTCCCGCCCGCATGAAGTTGTTCACCATATTTTATTTCTTGATTTATTAAGAGTATATCAAAATAGCATTGTGAATGCAAAATAAAAATATTGTGACTTGCAATAAATATCTGAATCTGAATCTGTAATAACAGTTTCGATGGGCAGCAGTTTCAGAACCGAAATAAGCATAATAAACTGCGCTCACCAAACCCATCTGCCAAGCGAGGTTAGCATGGCAAAACTAGGGGCCGCCTTCAACCGGAAGTATTAGAAATTCTTGGGGAGGCCTATGTCCAACATTAGACTTCTTGCGGCTAAGATAATGATGTCACTTGGATTAAATGTTTTAGAGATATTAGAATCTTAGTCATCCAATGTATTGATTCATAATGTATTGTTAGAATGATTTTGTCAGGTTATTCCTCCAACAATAAATCCAAGCAGTATTTACCCTCTTGCGTTACTGAAGACACCTGGAAACAGTAGGAAGTTTGAAGTTACTAATAATTCGTATTTCATTAAAAAAATTGTTTCTTTTTGTAATATGCAGGATACACTATAGTAATGCTTCCAGTTCGTGGTTCACTATTAATATTATCCGTTTCTCTTACGGACCCAAAGATCTTCTTTGGCACTTTTAATTTGAATGTAGCAAGTCTTTGTTCGTCCAGGTCTCACAAGTTTTAAAATTTTTTTTCTTTCTCTCTGTCTCGCTCTCCCTCTCTATTATATGACTGTTTGCGGTTACATACTATTTTTTGTTGATTCGGGGTTTGGGCTTTTATTAATACAGCATATACCACTATTTTAACCGGAAATAATTTAGAATTGTTTCCAGTTTAAATAATATGTTTTAATAATGTGTTTAGATGCCTGCTTGACACAAACTAGAATATTCATTCGTATTCATTCATTCGACACCGAATTCCAAGATTCACAGACTTGACATAACGAGCATTGTATTGACAACAATTTTTTGTCCACGAGACTACTTTGGGTTAGTTTTTGTCGACGAGATTATGTTATACTATCACTTATTGCATGATTCTGTAAGTAGTGATAATAGTGTTAGCCATTAAATAACACAAAAAAAGGATCAAAGGACATAAGCAAATAATCCGGATTGAATATTTATTGGTGTGAATAGCGCTACGGCAACCAGACACACGATAACAACGTAGATAACAACACTCTATAAGACTCACAGACATGACGAGCTTTGTATTGATTACGGGAATTGTTTGAATCTACACTTGAATTGCTTGATAGATATTCGAACCTTAGGGATCAATTTAACCAAATCTAGAAAAAGAAACTTAGAATGAAAATTTATTTTGCATCAAGGTTACTGGTAATACTCAACCATTCTTTCAGAAAAATTCCATGCTAATATATAAGGTACTTTAAAATTAAGCACAAATATTTTAAAGGTTGACATCTACATTCTAGAAAATTATTTTAAAAGGCAATTTAAAATCGACTCGCTGGTTTTAGAGATATATTAGGTATTAAAATATTTAAAAACGGATGCAAAAAATACCGTGTGAACAAAAAAAGATTTTGACGTTTTTTTTACTATTATACTGCCTACTATAGATACTAATTTACTGACATCGACATCAGAACGGCTGATTTATCGAATTCAATTAGAGCAAAAACTAAAGTCGATTTCTTAAAATTTGCTACTAAAGCATTTCTTTGACCTATGAGTGCCATCCCTTAAGATATTTGTGCTTAATTTAAAGGGACCTTTTTTTTAATTAACTCCCAGACGCTACTGTGCAGCGGTTGTGATTTTCACTAAAGTATTTTCGTGAGGATTTTTGCATTCACAATGTTATTCTGATATACTTATCTATACTAATATTATAAAGCTGCAGAGTTTGTTTGTTTGAACGCGCTAAGCTCAGGAACTACTACTGGTTCAAATAGGAAAATTCTTTTTGTGTTGGATAGTCCATTTATTGAGGAAGGTTTTAAGCAATAAAACATCACGCTGCGACCAATAGGAGCGAAGCATCATTAAAAATGTTTTGAAAACGAGGAAATTTCTCCTATTTCTTTTTTATATTTAATCAGCCACCATTAATGCGGGTTTAAAAATACTATCTAAAGGCACTATACATCGTCGTTGTAAGCTATTGTAACGCTCTTATTGGGGACGCTCGCTCGCTTCGCTTGCTCGCTTCTGTTTTGGTCACAAGGAAACCTAATGAGGAAACCTACCTATCTTTGGCGATATTGCTTTTGTTATAATGGAAGTTTCGGCAATTTTTGGAGTTTTGGGATGCGTGGCGTTTAAAAAAGGCGGATTATTTTTTTAAGAAGCCTTCACATTTTCCTGTAGCTTGATAATGAAATCATAAGCTAGTTTCTTTCGTTTAAAAAATCTGTGGCTTCACTTTGTGGCGAGCTCCGTGGCGCAGTGGTTAAGAGCGCACCAATGCGACCCGGCTGAAGCCATTTCGCACCCCGCGCCCTGCGCGAAAGCAGGATAGATCTAATGACCGTAACGCGTAAAAAATGAGAAGAAGATAGTGGGTAGGCACAAGCGGGTGTCCTAGAATTAACGGGCGTAAGCGCCAAATCACTTAATTGTTATTTAAAATAAAAGTACCAGGTTAATGAGTAAAAAAACTTTGCCAGATTTTAGAACTAGTTATTGCTAAGCTAGGAAACTAAAAATCATTTCTAAAGACCTTAGGGTTTCGCCGTTCTGACCACAAACATCAAATAAAGGGGCTATGTTTGCAAAATAAAAGTATCGAGGCTTTTGTTATTAATCGTGTTTTCAGGTTAGACAGTTTTAAGAAAATATGTTGAAGTTTTATATATAATAAATAACAGGCATGTAGTCGTTATAGATATAGACATCTAGACGAATGTTCATTGACAAGTTTCGCATTCGTGCCCTCTTAACACGTCAGCCTGCGAGGGCGCCCGGGTTCGATCCCCGGACAGGTCATGACGTAAAACGATTTTTTTCAGATTGTCCAGGGTCTTGGATGTTTATCTATATAAGTATCTTTTATAAGAAAGGTAAAAAACTAAAAAATAAACTTAACCTTTCATAGAAATTCGTCCAGCTGATCGGCGACTTTGTATGAGAAACCTAATATTCTTTTTCGTTTTTCACCTTTTTTCTTGCAATTCTGTGTTCCATTAGGGATTCTGATTCCCAGATTTCAATATAGCTAGGGGTTCAAAATCACGTTGTATAGTAATATTACATTAAGAAGGACACAGACAGGAAACAAGAAACGAAGACTGGATAATAATCAATTTGTAATGAGAAATTATATAAAATAAATAAATATATATCACACAAATTGAGCTAGCCCCACAGTTACTCGCGAACTTGTGTTGTAGGATACTAACTCAACGATACTTTATTAGATACTTACTATTATATTAGATATCAAAGCTAGTAATTCATAAAGTGTCAAAAACTAGTAATTCAAAAAGTCAAGTCATGATTCAAAGTCCCCGATAAAACAAAGTTGGAATTTCAGACAAAATAATCCTTAGTTTAGTCTGGGGTCTGAATGTGACATTATTCGTACGTTGGCATTGTGACGTAGGTACCTGTTACGATGCATCGATCATAGTAACTTAACTACTAACTAAACGAAATACTTAGAAATACCTATTAATAACTAATATCTCGTATATAGGCTAGATTCCATAGTTAA
Source organism: Elegia similella (assembly GCA_947532085.1). Taxonomy (NCBI): domain Eukaryota; kingdom Metazoa; phylum Arthropoda; class Insecta; order Lepidoptera; family Pyralidae; genus Elegia; species Elegia similella. Next base: position 17,503,547 of record OX383940.1, on the reverse strand, counting down.
AATAATAATATAAAAATTGTCCCACAGTTAAATAATCATAAAATATTGGACACGCCCAGACGTCATAGTTTTCAAAAAAATATAGCAAACTGTGACGTCACACGGAAATTGATGGGCTTTAATATTTTTATAATTTTTTGTTTGATTGACAAAAGAAGAAGTACGTGTCCAATATTTTTAGAGTTGCGTACCTCAAAAGGAAAAACTGTCCAAGTGCGAGCTGGACTCACGCACGAAGGGCTCTGTACATTATATAAATTAGTTTCAAATCATTAAAAATATGATGTAACTCAAAATTATTTTTTTGTTGTTTCGTACCAAATTTCAAGATTCTCAGTTCAGGAAAAGTACCCTGTATGTTTTGATTCCCTTGCGCCTGTCGAAAAAACACGAATGTTTGCGGCATACCAGCTGTATGTTTTGATTGCGTTGGCTAAGTTTGATTGTTTCACAGCATACCAGAAAGACAGACAGACAGACGGACTGAGCCAACGCAATTAAAAGATACAGCCGTCTATGCTGCAAATTTACGCCATTCGCAAGGGAATCAAAACCTACAGCGAACTCTTTTGACCTGTCTTATTTGGTACAAAGCAACGTCTTATAGCACAGATAATGGAAAAATTGCGAAAAGCATAAATATTTAGTTAAATCATATAATAAAAATATTTTAATAATTTTAAACTTTTTATAAATAATGGTACATAACCCTTCGTGCGCGAGTGCGACTCGCACTTGGCCGGTTTTTTGTTTATCTAACTGACGGACTAATTATATTTTTTTAGGAAACAAGCCTATTGAGAACTACTACAAGATTTATTTATAAGCGATGACAAGTTCGCAAATGAATGTGAACCTTTATCGGACGTCCAGATGATTCAGAAACCCACCAATATAATAAGTTTGACGAAAATTTCATTTTTGTGAGAAGCTTTTATTATGAGTGATTCGTATTGCCAGGAGAGATCAAATAAGCACAAACATGATAAGTTTATTGTATCTTCTTTAATAGTTAAATATATACGGACAAAGCACACAGATTGAGCTAGCCCCAAAGTAAGTTCGAGACTTGTGTTATGGGATGCTAACTCAACGATACTATATTTTATAACGAATTCATATATAGATAAACATCCAAGACCCAGGCCAATCTGAAAAAGATCATTTTCCATCTTGCCCTGGCCGGGGATCGAACCCGGGCACTCTCGTGTCGCAGGCTGGCTTGTTGTGTTGACCGCTGCGCCACGAAGCTAGCCAATGCAGAAAAGTAATGTAGAAAAGTCTATGGCTACCTTCCGACTCCATCATCAGATCAGATCTATGGTAACATAATATTGCATTGTTATCTTACTTACATAAGTATAAAAAAATAAATTCAATAGGTTAAGGATGAGTGGTTAACATATTGCTTTGGTTGCAGACTGGCGTGCCAACCACAGCGCCATGGAGGCTGTAAATAATGAAAAAATATGTACACATGGAAAAATTGTAGTCTGAAATATATATTTTGTTTTATTTATTTTTTAATATCACGATAACTATGAAGGAAATGTAATAATTTTTCTTCATTCACAGCCTCCCACAGTAGTTTCCCAATGACTGCCTGTTCCCACGCGTTATCATTCAATTCAATTCTTACAGCAACGCCTCCGATTGGCGAGCTTAACAATATAAAACTTATTTTTAGAAAAACGTTTGCATGTTATCTTCGAAACTACACAACAAGCTCATATTTGACTCTACATAAATACTATCACGCCTTTTCCCTTTGTAAGTTAAACAAACTCCAGGTCTTTAAGATAAACCATGTTCGGTAGTAGTTAGGTCGAAAATGGAATCAATATAATGATGGTTTTCTAGCTGCATTGCCTACATGATTCTTCAGATTTTCGTCCACTCCCACGATCGGCTTTTACGATATGCGCGTGAAGAGAAGCAACTCTCTCCCAGACCAGTATGGAAGGAATTCCGTGACTATATCAGTAAGTCACACGATGATGATGTATGTAGCTTTATATAAGCGAAAGAAGATTTAAAATTGGTTGAGTAAAACGTTCTTGATTGTCCACAGCTTAAAAATGCTTCCTATAGGCAGCAGCGTCGGAATCACAAGAAGCCAAAGAAACAGCGCTTATGCGTTGTGAGTATTGCAATAACCTCCTATGGAACAAAAAATCCTTGGGAGAGGCCTTTGTACAGCAGTGGACTTCTTGCGGTTGAAATGATGATATGATTTTCATGGTTGAACGTATTTAATTGAAAGGATTTCCATAGCGATTCTACGACGTAATGCAGCCAGCATAATGGGAAATTTTGGGCCGGGTACGATGCAGGGTGGACTATTCGATTTAGATTTTTAACCAAACTTAAAAAAAAGAAGTACTTAGGTTATTTTTTTAATGTTTCTTACCTGAGTACTCTGTCATTATTTGAAAAAACATATTTTTTGTTTTGAAAACAATTTGAAAGCATACCCTATGCTTTCAAATTGGACCCATTAGAATTTCATCAAAATCGGTTGAGTATTTAAATGTAGATTAAAGTCGGTTTGGCGTTGTTGTGGCGAATACATTTCTATAGACTTTTTGATAAAGTATATTGCGATGCGAATATTCATTTCTTTAATTTTTTGACGAAGTATGTTGCGGATGCTTTTATAACATCTGCGATGAAACACGTTGTAAGGTAAACGTCCCAATAGCCGTGAAATTCTGAACTTCGCTGATTTTGCAAATCTCTTGTGTTAAAAGTATTAGTCTTACAATGATGATATATACACGTGCTTGTAGGTAATTTACAGTAGTCTTGACGTAAATAATTTAATTAAATAAAATATAAACATTTACTTAACAATATTACAAATTAAGATAAAAAGGGCTGATTGTTCCAGTATCCGGCAAGTTTGTACTAATAACCGTTATTATAGTGTACCAGAAACCGGTAAACTACACCACGATTTTGAATTCTATTATAATTAGCATAAGACTCACAAAAACAGCATTTATACATTTTCGTCAGGACGGTCGGACTGCCGACCTGCTTTATTTTATTTTATACTTTATGTAATCCGAGAACTGTCGACAAAATGAAATATAAAAACTGATCGAGTGCGAGTCTGATTCGCACACTGAGGGTTCCGTACCAACTTGCATGTTTTTCAAGTTTTTATAGTCAAGCATGAACTGTTAAAAGTTGAGAAATGTATGTTTTTGATATAAATTTGAATTTGATACCTTTACGCGTTCTTGAGTAAAAGGATCTTGACAGACGGAAAGACGGACAACCGAGTGATCCTATAAGAGTACTGTTCTTTTCCTCTTGACGCACGAAACCCTAAACACAAAAAGATCCCTTCTAATTTTTTCTCAATTACCAGTTATCGGATACAGTGTGATCTTTCGAGCCGGATCGGATAGTCTTAACATTCCTATTTTGCAGAACTGGTGGTTTTTACATATAATTTAAAATAAAACACGATCGTTTACGATAAAAAAATGAGAAGTATATTGCTACCAAACTAAAATCTGAAAACGAAATTTATCAAAAA